>CP125974.1:328715991-330102872 GCA_030063025.1 Avena longiglumis | reverse complement strand
CAGATTTTATACCACCAAAGAACAATAAATCTGATTCTACACATGCTAACAAATTCGCTTGAAGAGTCCATGTATGCTTGCAAATAAAATTGATATTGAACTAGATGTAAATAATACTCAATGTTATGCAATTGTCTGCAAAGAGGTTTTGTTTTCATTTGAGGATATGCCTCCTTCTTTGCCACCATTGCTAACCTTTTGCGTGAATATGAGGACGCCTTTTCCGCTGAGCTGCCACCGTGACTACCTCCTATTAGAGGAATTGAGCACCAAATTGATCTCAATCCTGCCACGCTGCCCAACCGCTACGCCATATAGAACCAATCCAGAGGAGACAAAGGAGATATTAACGCCAAATTCAGAACTACTCGACAGAGATCATATTCGTGAGTCCCTTAGCCCCGTGTTGTTCCTATTATTTTGGTACCTAAGAAAGATGGTTCTTCGCAAGATGTGTACGATTGTAGAGCTATCAATAATATTACTATTCGATATCGTCATCCTATTCCACGCTTAGATGACATGCTTGATGAATTGAGTGGCTCTACCATGTTTTCTAAAGTTGATTTATGAGTGGTTACCACCAGATTCGTATGAAATTAGGAGATGAATGGAAAACAGCATTTAAAACTAAGTTCGTTTATATGAGTGGTTAGTAATGCCGCTTGGTTTAACTAATGCACCTAGCACTTTCATGAGATTAATGAACCAAGTTTTACGTGCTTTCATTGGACGCTTTGTGGTAGTCTACTTTGATGATATTCTGATTTATAGCAAATCTTTAGAGGATCATTTGGACCATTTACGTGATGTTTTCAATGCTTTGAGATGCACGCTTGTTTGGTAACCTTGAGAAGTGGACCTTTGCACCAATCGAGTTGCTTTCTTGGCTATGTTGTTACATCACAGTGGTATTGAAGTGGATCCACCAAGATTGAAGTTATTGCGAATTGGTCAGCAATTTCAAGACGGTCACACAAGTGAGGAGTTTTCTTGGCCTCACCGGTTTTTATAGGCGCTTTGTCAAAGACTTTGGATCAATTGTCACTACCGAATGAGCTTACCAAGAAGGATGTGCCCTTTGTTTGGGCGATGCACAACAATGTGCCTTCATCATATTAAAAGATAAGCTAACACATGCTCCCTTACTCCAACTTCCTGATTTTACTAAGACTTTTGAGCTTGAATGTGATGCTAGTGGAATTGGTTTGGGAGGGTGTTATTACAAGAGGGAAAACCTGCATATTTTAGTGAGAAATTGAGTGGGCTAGTCCGAACTATTCTACTTATGATAAAGAATTATATGCGTTGGTTCGGACATTAGAAACTTGGCAACATTATCTATGGCCTAAAGAGTTTGTTATTCATTCTTATCATGAATCTTTGAAGCATATTCGTAGTCAAGCTAAGTTGAATCATCCTCATGCAAAGTGGGTTGAATTTATTGAGTCTTTTCCTTATGTTATCAAACACAAAAAGGGTAAAGATAATATTATTGCTGATGCTTTGTCACTGCTATGCTTTGTTATCTCAACTTGACTTCAAAATCTTTGGATTGGAAACTATTAAGGAACAATATGTGCATGATGCTGAATTTAAAGATGTGTTGCAGAATTGTAGAGATGGTAGAACTTGGAACAAGTTCGCCTTCAATGATGGATTTGTGTTCCGTGTTAACAAACTATGCATTCCGTATAGCTCGCTCGCCTTTGTTGTTACAGGAGGTGCATGGAGGAGGATTGATGGGACACTTTGGTGTCAAGAAGACGGAGGATGTTCTTGTCACACTTCTTTTGGCCACGTATGCCGAGATGTTGAGAGATTTGTGGCACGCCGCACTACTTGTCAAAAAGCTAAGTCTCGCCTTAATCCACATGGTTTATATATGCCTCTTCCTGCTCCTAGTGTTCCTTGGGAGGATATTTCTATGGACTTTGTCTTGGGATTGCCACGAACACGTATGAGGGATAGTATTTTGTTGTTGTGGATCGGTTTTCTAAGATGGCACACTTTATTCCTTGTCATAAAATCGGACGATGTCGCAAGATATTGCTGATTTGTTCTTTCGTGAAATTGTTCGCTTGCATGGTGTGCCAAATACTATTGTCTCCGATCGTGATACTAAATTTCTTAGCCACTTTTGAAGATGTTTATGGGCTAAGTTAGACTAAATTGCTCTTAGTACTACATGTCATCCCCAAACCGATGGTCAAACCAAGTAGTAAATAGAACTTTGTCTACTATGTTACGGGCTGTTTTAAAGAAGAACTTAAAATTGTGGGAAGAGTGTTTACCTCATATAGAATTTGCTTATAATCGTTCATTGCATTCTACCACAAAGATGTTCCCATTTGAGATTGTGTATGGTTTTGTTCCTCGTGCACCTATTGATTTATTGCCTTTACCTTCTTCGGTGCAACATAATTTGGATGCTACACAACGCGCTGAAATGATATTAAACTTGCATAAGACTACTAAAGATAACATTGAACACATGAATGCTAAGTATAAACTTGCTGCGGATAAAGGGAGAAAGCATGTTGTGTTTGATGTTGGCGATCTTGTTTGGTTACATTTGCGTAAAGATCGTTTTCCTGATTTACGCAAGTCTAAGTTAATGCCACGTGCCGCTGGTCCCTTTAAGGTGTTAGAGAAAATCAATGATAATGCATATAAACTTGAGTTGCCTGCAGACTTTGGTACGGTTAGTCCTACATTTAACATTGCAGATTTGAAGCCTTACTTTGGTGAGGAAGATGAGATTGCGTCGAGGACGACTTCAATTCAAGAAGGGATCATGATTGTGACATCCCTACTATTGATACAACCGCTGTACCTACAAAGAACACACATACAAGGACCCATCACAAGATCTCGTACAAACAACTTAACTATCGTGTACTTTCGCTTTTGAACTATTCCTCACATACATGAGAATATGATGCTGCCTAAATCGGATATATTTCTTACTCTTAGGAATGATGGACCAAGCATGGATGAGAGGGACAAGCATTGGAGCATGGCCATGCATGGAGATGGCAGCAAGCATGTGATGATCCAAGAGAAGGCCATAGATGAAGATTTCAGAACTTTGAGGCCACCATAATGAAGAAAGAAGGCTTGGACGAAATATTCAAGATCAATACTTTACGAATTCGTCCATAGCTTAATATGGTGCTGCGACACCTTTTATTTTGGGCCAGGCCCATGTAATTTTCGCAGGATTTTAATTAGCCACTTTTTAGAGTCCGTATTTGAGGGGAAAAGGACTTTTAGGGTTGGATTCGGCCACCACTTCCATGGCTGGCCGAAACCCCACCTTTTCGCCCTTAAATACGCCCCATAGCCGAACCTCTAGACTTGGATTTTGTTTAGACATTAAGTTAGCCATAGTCGCAACTTCGCCAAGGCTCGAGCGTCGCAGAGGCCTCTTGTACTTCGCACCTATTCAGGATCTCACCTCTTCAATAAAGCTTTCCTTTTAATCCGCAATATCTTGATTGCAATATTGGTTCTTACTTGTTCTCCATTTCAGGTAGGAATTAAGACCCTCGCTGGTCAGGCTGATCGTGTTCACGCAGGATCGGTAACCTCCAGGAGATTGGCCTAGCGATTTCATTGGCGCCGTGTCACGCGTAGTCGGATCGCTGCCCTAACTCCACCAAATCTAATATCGCCATCTCATCGAAAGATCGACACCTTTGCCCTATCACAAGGTCTCACCAAGCACCTCGCCCCCGTTGTTGGCGTGGAGAGAGAGTCACCAACACCGATCCTAGAGATTATGTTGGACCGTTGCCACCGGCGTGAGATATCGGCGGTATCGTGATTTGTGTGCGGTGTTCGTGGTTTTCATCCCTTCTTCCCCGCCCACCGCTTCCTCGCTTCCGTGGAGATGGTGGAAAGATCGGCCACCCCAAGGGTTACCCCATAACATCTTGGTATCAAGAGCAAGGTTGATCACTTAATTTCCAATTTTTCTTCTATCCATCATAAATTAAAATTTCCCAAAAACAGCCCCAATTTGCCTTTTGATCGATCTGCTTTGGAGTGTTATTTGTGGTTTTGATCCCACCAAATCTTGTCTAAGGTGTTGGTTCAGCTTTTGCTCGCTTTCCCAGCCCAATTTTGGCCAAATTTTCATGGATTTAAGGACTCTAGGCGTGATTTCGCCTTAACACGAGCAGTATTCCCCACACCGGAGTCTCCAGCCCTGCACTGAGTCTCCGCCCAAGACCGAGTCTCCGCCCGGACGCCAGCTTTGCCCATTTTGCTTTTTTTCTCGCATTGGCTAATCTATCTTGTTGTTTGTGTTCCGTAGCGTGTCACCAACTAATGATAGCTTCCGCAACATCGCCGCTTCTTCGACACCACGGACCCCAAACTCTTCCTCGCCCATCGACACAAGAACATCACCATCAACTAAGGTATAACTTGTGTCAACCCTTGTAGCCATATCTTCCGTGTGTGTACCTATCCTATGAGAGCAACTCATTTTGTGTTTGTTCAACATTGTGCACTTGCCACGGAAAGTGAGAGTGTGAGGGCAAATACAAAAGTGAACATAGTAGCATAGCAAGGGAGAAAAAGAAAAAGAATCAAAAAAAGAGAGAAAAAGAAAAAGAAAAATAGAAAGATACATAGTCTCCCAATACAAAGAGATCATCAAGCTTGTAAGCAAAAGAGAGAGGAAGAAGCGCGCCAAGGCAAGTGCACAAATCCGTTGCTTACCCTCTTTTGGCAAACGAGTTGTGGTCTCTCCTTGTGTTGGCACGACACCCGAGCGTATTCTTCGTTAGGCCTTTTTCGTGCTCACTTTCATAGTCGTGCTAACCCCATTTTTTCTCCTCGCGTGTGTGTAGTCGTAGGTTCTCATCACCTTTTGAGTTAACCATTTCCTTTTGACTTGAGTTGTTGGATTTTCTCCACTTTTGACTATCCTTTATGCTCGGTTGGTTCTTTAGTTTTTCCACAATCCTACCCATCCACCAAAAGCTTTTGAGAGTTATCGCCCTTTGCGGTGAGTTTCTTTGCCATTTCACTTTTCACGCTCGCTCCTTTGTCCGGCAATTGGTTTGATATAATCTCCAAGGTGAGGTAAAAGGCTAACTCACGCACCTTTACTCTCCATATACAACCCTTTCGGCTTTGCATCATGGATGTGGAATGGCGAGCCGTCCCAACCACCACCACCACCTCCGGAGGACGACAATCCATACATGACAAGATGGGACCATTGGAAGGTCCGCGGAGAACTCAACTACCATTGTGAAGCACTTGAGCGGCGCCAAGATGAACAATTTAGCGAAGCCCGAGTGGAGTTCAAGAACATCGACAACCGCTTCGAGGAAGTCCGAGGCCAAATGCATGCCATGCAACACAACCTTGGTCATCAAAATGAAGCTCTTGGTCGCTCCTCGCCTCAACGGATGAGAAGCTTCAACGCCTCATTGATGGGTTAGCAAGGCCACGCCATGAGACTCAAGATCATCACGCACTCCTCAAGTGAATCAAGTGCTCCTCGCCGTCCCGCTTCAAGGCACCGGATGGACCCGCCCTTCAATCCATGAGCTCTTCTCGCTGCACCATCTCCGCGACATGCCGCAACGCCAGCTATGATGGTGACCTCTCGAAGACCTCCAAGACGTGAAGCGGACCGCCACAACAAAGGGCACTTGTGCTTCAACAAGAACGACCTCACATGGACCACCAAGCCCGCTACCATCGACATGTTCTTTCCACAACAAGTGAAGCATCCGTGGAAGAACAAGTTCACGACGGCGTGAAGCACTCAAGATCCACCAAGGCGACCCTCGACATGAACATCCACGCCGCCAACATGATCTCCACGACGAGCCTCCTCCACATCAAGAAGAAAGAGAGCAGCCCATTGCGCGGCTCGACGACGCCCTCCTCGCCACATGGCGCAAGATAATGCTCCTCGGCATCAACCACGACAAGAACAAGAGCAAGCTCCCAAGCTCGCCGTGAGGACCAACAACCTCCTCCTCGCCCTCAACCGCGCCAACAACAATAGCAAGCCCCAAGCTCGTCGTCCAAACCAAGTTCCACTCACCAAATGCGGCACCTCAACAACCGCAAGAGAAATGCCACCATCAACAAGAAAGACATGAGAGCTCTGATGATGAAGATGGCCACAATCATGGCAACATTCCAAACCGAACCAGAATGAGGTAGAAACTTTTGGCAAGATCAAGTTCACCATGCCCAAGTTCACCGGCTCCAATGATCTCAAGAATACCTCTCATGGGAACTCAAGGTTGACAAGATCTTCCGCATGCACAACTTTAGCAATGAGAAGATGATGGCCATGGCATCCTCGAGTTCGATGAATATGCCAACCTTGGTGGGAACAAGTCCAACTCGCCGTGAATCAAAAGAAGAGCCCCAATCTCAACTTGGCAAGATATGAAGGCTCATATGAGATCCCGCTTGTTCCTTCACACTACACGCATGACCTCTTCAACAAGCTTCACGCTTAGTCAAGGAACAAAGATCGTGGAAGAGTACTTCAAGCAAATGGAGCTCAACATGATCCGTACAACATTGAAGAACGTGATGAACAAACAATGGCATGTTTCCTAAATGGCTTGAACCATCCTATCAAGCGCATCACCGAAGTTCCAACGGTACAACAACATGGTTGAGCTTGTGCACATTGCATCAAAGGCCGAACGTCAAGTGCAAGAGGACATCAAGTTCAACAAGCCAAAGACATACTTCACATACAAGCAAGCTCCAACCACTACTCCGACAACACCAAGCTGAAGCTCCTCAAATACCACCAAGCCTCCCTTCAAGCCAACACTTCAAGGAAAACCGCCTCAAGTGGCAAGTACACAAGAGATGAACAACCATTCAATGGTGAGTGCTACAAGTGTGGAGGCAAGGACACAAGTCGGCCGCATGGGAACAAGAAAGTTTTGTTCATCCATGACAACGGGCGATGAAGAATACTTGAGTGAAGATGAGTTTGATGCAAGGGTCAAGGAATCCATGGCAAGGCAACATTTGGAAGAGGACCAAGAGCTACTCATGTGTGAGCATGACGAAGTCCATCGCCAGGTCACTGTGGTCTTAACCGCCAAGCCAATGAGAATGAAGACCAACGATCAAACATCTTCCAAATTCGTGCTTTATCAATGGGAGGTCAATCAAAGTTGTCATCGATGGAGGGAGTTGCCAACTGCAAGCACGGAATTGTGTGAGAAACTAAACCTCACCCTCCATCCGCATAAACACCCTACCATATCCAATGGCTAATCGACCAAGGATCCGCTAAGATCAAGCACACCGCCTGTGGTAACGTTCTCAATTGGGCCCTACAAGGACACGGTGGAATGTGACGTGGTCCCAATGACGGTTTGCCATATGTTGCTCTAAGGCCGTGGCAATATGACAAGCGTGCTTTGCATGATGGTCACTCAAACACTTATACCTTCAAATGGCTTGATAAAACTTGTCTGGTAAACCAATGACTCCTAGCCAAATAATTGCGATAATGCAAAGGCTTTAGGGCGCAATACACAAAAATATCTTGTGAGAAGAGTGGTGAGCGAGAGAACCACACGATAGTAAGAGAGTGCCACAAGCCAAACTCGAGTGGAAAAACTAAGAGTGTTCTTATTGCCACCAAAAGTGAGATGAGAGAAGTGCGGAACAACCCATCCATTTTGCACTATGTCCTTGTATGCAAGGGACTAGCGCAAGGAACTAATGACTTGACAAATGTTCCTCCTTCTTTGATGGCTGTTTTGCAGAATTCCAAGATGTATTTCCGTAAGAGCTTCCTCATGGACTACCTCCTCTTCGTGGAATCGAGCACCGATCGACCTCATACCCGCGCCCCACTCCCGAACCGCCACAGATCGCATTTAAACCCGAAGAGACGAAGGAGATAGAACGACAAATCAACCAACTTGTCTCCAAAGGTTTGATCCAAGTAAGCACTAGCCCAAGCGCGTCCCCGTGATTCTAGTTCCAAAACGGATGATACGTTGTTGCTATGCATGGATCGTCATTCAATCAATGCTTTCACCGTATGCTATCGACATCCTATACCGCTGCCTTGATGACATGCTTGATGAGTTATGTGGAGCCACTATATTTTCGAAAATTGATCTTCAGAGTGGTTACCATCAAATTCGCATGGTCAAGGTGATGAGTGGAAAACCGCCTTCAAGACCAAGCTTGGTCTCTATGAATGGTTGGTTATGCCTTTTGGCTTATCTAATGCCCCATCTACCTTCATGCGCCTCATGAACCATATTTTGCGATCTCTCATTGGGAAGAGTGTAGTTGTTTACTTTGATGACATCCTTGTCATAGCAAGTCACTAGAGGAGCATGTTACTCATGTTAAGGAGGTCCTTCAAATCCTTCACATGAAAAGCTTTATGCTAATCTCCCAAAGTGCACTTTTGCAAAAGACAAGCTGATTTTCTTGGGTTTTGTTGTGTCTTCCAATGGCATTGAAGTTGATGTCTCAAAAGTCAAGGACATACGAGATTGGCCCATCCCTACAAATGTTATTGAACTTCGTAGTTTTCATGGGTTGGCTGGCTTTTACCGTCGCCAGGAAAGACTTTTCTACCATTGCTTGCCCTCAACGAATGGACCAAGAAAATGTCATGTTCGCTTGGGGAAAAGCACAACAAAAGGATTTTGATGAGCTCAAAAGAGGCTCACCAAGCACCACTTGCATTACCGGATTTCACAAAAACCTTTGAGATTGAATGTGACGCTAGTGGTATTGGCATTGGTGGCGTCCTTATGCAAAATGGGCGTCCTATTGCTTACCATAGTGAGAAACTTGATGGCGCACGCCTCAACTATCCCATTTATGACAAAGAACTTTTTGCCTTGGTTCGAGTTTTTCAAGTGTGGCAACACTATCTTTGGCCCAAAGAATTTATCATCCATTCCGACCATGAGTCGTTGAAGTATCTTAAGGGCAAAGACAACTTGAGTAAAAGGCACGCAAAATGGGTTGAGTAACCCTGGGGTTGGCCCGATCTTTCACGAATTCCACGAGCAACGAGGGGAGAGAGGTGGTCGGGGGATGAAATCGAGGAAAGCGATGAAAACCACGAACACACACACACCAAAACACGATACACGCCTACTCCTCACGCCGGTGGCAACCGGTCCAACATAATCTCTAGGATCGGTGTTGGGCGAAGCTCGCTCTCCACGCCAACAACGGGGGATGAGGTGCTTGGTGAGATCTTGACGACTTGGGGGCGAGAAACCGAGAACCCAAGGCCTTGTACAACTTGAACGCATTAGGCAAGATCCAAGAGGAGGGTGGACAATAGGTGCTCCTTATCAAGGAGCATGAGACCAATAGATTAAAGGATCCACTAGGGGTATCTTAATCTATCATTATCCAAGTCTAGGGTTTATATATGAGGGGTGGGGCTATATATAGGCCAACCACATAAACAGGGGTAATTATGGAATAAACTGGAAGTTCTGGGCGAAATTGGGGGTTACATGGGCCAGGCCCAAAAGGCTTTAACATGCTCAAGGCCGGCCGGTCCCGAGACTCCTGGCCAATCTCCCACCTGCCTCCTGAGGGGGCATCGACTGCCCCTGGCTTGAGTCTCCTGGCCCTGACAGGTAGGTCCGAGACTCCTTAGGGACCGAGACTCCGGCAGTGTAGCTCCAGCAGCTTCTTCTCCTGGCCCTGCTTCCTTGGTGGCTTAGTGGTGGTGTTGCTTCATATCTGAGGATACACAATGTAGATGCATGAAGTAGCAAGCCATCCAAAGGTAGGCCAAAATCACATGAGGAAAGGAGCGAGTTAACATAGGCTTGTAGGAGCTTGGCACGAGCGAGAGTGATTGGACCACGATGGGGACTAGGTGTTGTAGATGGAGGTGCGTCCGTAGGACGGCCGCATCAGCCCCTCTTGGGAAAGAGTCGTCCTCGACTCTTCAACTTTCACAACTTCATCTTCGCCATGGTAGGGTGATAGGTCCTTGACATTCAATGTCGGGCTCACAAGATACTTGGATGTTGGGATATCTATGATGTAGGCTTTGTTGTTGATCCTCCTGAGCACTTTGAACGGTCCATCACCTCTTGGCTTTAGTTTGGAGTCGCTCCTTGGGGAAGGTCTTTACTCAAGTGTATCCATACAAGGTCGCCTTCTTCAAGATCATCTCTTTCTTGTTCTTGTTTAGCTTTGATGCTTGGCTAAGGACTTGTTTCTCGATCGTAGCTCTTGTGTCTTCATGGAGTTTCTTCATTGTTTGGGCACGCTTGACCACGCCCATATTGGCACGCTCATGAAGAGGTAGAGGAAGGATATCAAGCGCGTGAGGGGCTCAAGCCATAGACGATCATGAACGGCTCTCATGGTGGTGGAGTGCTTGGCGCTTATAGGCGTAATCCCTGCATGTGGAATACATTCCTCCCGCCTTTTAAGGTTTTTCTTTATCAACACCCGAGGAGTGTGCCAAGACTTCGACTGACCTCGGTTTGTCCATCGGTTTGAGGATGCGAGGCGACGAGAAGAGGAGCTTGATGCCGAGCTTGGCCATGAGAGTCTTCCAAGTAGCTCATGAATTTTACGTCATGGTCGGAGACGATTGTTCTTGGTACACCGTAGTAATTATTTCCCTGAAAAACAAATTTGCTACATGTGAAGCATCATCGGTCTTATGGCACGGAATGAAATGTGCCATTTTTGAAAAGCGATCCACTACTACAAATATAGAATCATGACCATGTTTAGATCTAGGCAAGCCTAACACAAATTCCATGCTAATGTCCGACCAGGGTGCATGAGGAATAGGCAATGGCATATAAAGACCAAAGGGGTTGGACTTAGACTTAGCTTGGATACATGTAGTGCATCGTTGGACGTGGCGCTCCACGTCACGCTTCATCTTTGGCCAAAAGTAGTGAGTGGAGAGCATGTCATAGGTCTTGTCACGGCCAAAGTGACCCATAAGGCCTCCACCATGGGACTCTTGAAGAAGCAAAAGTTGGAGGGACGATTTCGGAATGCAAAATTTGTTTTGTTTGAAAAGAAAACCCTTATGCAAATAGAAATCATCAATCCCTTTGTCTATTGAGCATTTTGCAAAAATTGGTCCAAAGAAAGGGTCGGATGCGTACAAAGATTTGATGTCATCAAGACCCAAGACATTTACTTCCAGTATTGTAAGAAGGCTTGTGTTTTTGCGAGACAAGGCGTCCGCTACCACATTTTCTTTGCCCTTCTTGTATTTGACAATGTAAGGAAACGACTCCATGAACTCAACCCATTTTATGCGTTTTTTACTCAAGTTGGCTTGGCCCTTAAGATACTTCAACGACTCATGGTCGAATGGATTATAAATTCTTGGGCCAAAGATAGTGTTGCCACACTTGAAGAACTCAACCAAGGCAAAAAGTTCTTTGTCATAAATGGGTAGTTGAGGCGCATGCCATCGAAGTTTCTCACTATGATATGCAATGGGACGCCCATTTTGCATAAGGACTCCTCCAATGCCAATTCCACTAGCGCCACATTCAATCTCAAAAGTTTTGTGAAATCCGTAATGCAAGGAGTGGTGCTCGGTGAGCCTCTTTGAGCTCATCAAAAGCTTTTGTTGTTAAGCTTCCCCAAACGAATGTGACATTTTTCTTGGTCAATTCGCTGAGGGGGCAAGCAATGGTAGAAAAGTCTTTCACAAAGCGACGGTAAAAATCCAGCCAACCCATGAAAACTACGAAGTTCACTAACATTTGTAGGATGGCCCAATCAGACGTCCTTACTTTTGAGACATCAACTTCAATGCCATTGGAAGACACAACAAAACCAAGGAAAATCAGCTTGTCTTTGCAAAAGTGCACTTTGGGAGATTAGCATAAAGCTTTTCATGACTTAAGGATTTGAAGGACCTCCTTAACATGAGTAACATGCTCCTCTAGTGACTTGCTATAGACAAGTATGTCATCAAAGTAAACAACTACACTCTTCCCAATGAGAGATCGCAAAATATGGTTCATTAGGCGATGAAGGTAGATGGAGCATTTGATAAGCCAAAAGGCATAACCAACCATTCATAGAGACCAAGCTTGGTCTTGAAGGCGTTTTCCACTCATCACCTTCGCCATGCGAATTTGATGGTAACAACTACGAAGATCAATTTTCAAAATACAAAGGCTCCACATAACTCATCAAGCATGTCATCAAGACGGTATAGATGTCGATAACTCACGGTGATAGCATTGATTGGATGGCAGTCCATGCATAACCGCAACGTATCATCCGTTTTTGGAAGTAGAATCACGGGAACCGCGCTTGGGCTAGTGCTTACTTGGATCAAACCTTTGGAGACGAGTTGGTTGATTTGTCGTTCTATCTCCTTCGTCTCTTCTGGGTTCAGGCGATACGCTACGGTTTGGGAGTGGGGCGCCAGGTTTGAGGTCGATGCGGTGCTCGATTCCACGAAGAGGAGGTAGCCCATGAGGAAGCTCTTCGGGAAATACATCTTGGAATTCCTGCAAAACAGCCATCAAAGAAGGAGGAACATTTGTCAAGTCATTAGTTCCTTGCGCTAGTCCCTTGCATACAAGGACATAGTGCAAAATGGATGGGTTGTTCCGCACTTCTCTCATCTCACTTTTGGTGGCAAGAAGAACACTCTTAGTTTTTCCACTCGAGTTTGGCTTGTGGCACTCACTCACTATAGTGTGGTTCTCTCGCTCACCACTCTTCTCACAAGATGTTTTTGTGTATTGCGCCCTCGCTAAAGCCTTTGCATTGTCCGCAATTATTTGGCTAGGAGTCATTGGTTGCAACACACAAGTTTTGTCAAGCCATTTGAAGGTATAAGTGTTTGAGTGACCATTATGCAAAGCACGCTTGTCAAATTGCCACGGCCTTCCTAGCAACATATGGAAAACCGTCATTGGGACCACGTCACATTCCACCGTGTCCTTGTATGGTCCAATTGAGAACGTTACCGAGACGGTGTGTTTGATCTTGACGGATCCTTGGTCACTTAGCCATTGTATATGGTAGGGGTGTTTATGCGGATGGAGGGTGAGGTTGAGCTTCTCACACAATTCTGCTTATAGATTGTGGCAACTCCTCCATCGATGACAACTTTAATGGATCTCCCATTGATACCGCACGAGTTTGAAGATGTTTGATCGCTGGTCTTCATTCTCATTGGCTTGAGTAGTTAAGACCCTTGTGACCACAAGCGATGGACTTGCGCCATGCTCACACATGAGTAGCTCTTAGTCCCTTCCAAATGTTGCCTTGCCATGGCTTCCTTGACCCTTGCATAAACTCATCTTCACTCAAGTACTCTTCATCGCCGCTGTCATGGATGAACAAAACATTCTTGTTCCCACATGCGGCCGACTTGTGTCCTTTGCCTCCACACTTGTAGCACTCACCATTGAATGGTTGTTCATCTCTTGTGTACTTGCCACTTAAATGGGTTTTCCTTGAGGAAGTGTTGGCTTGAAGGGAAGCTTGTTGGTATTTGAGGAGCTACCACTTGGTGTTGTGGAAGTAGTGGTTGGAGCTTGCTTGTATGTGAAGTATGTCTTTGGCTTGTTGAACTTGATGTCCTCTTGCACTTGACGCTCGCCTTTGATGCAATGTGCACAAGCTCAACCATGTTGTTGTACCGCTGAACTCGATGATGCGCTTGATAGGATGGTTCAAGCCATTGAGGAAACGTGCCATTGTTTGCTCATCACGCCTTCAATGTTGGCACGGATCATGTTGAGCTCCATTTGCTTGAAGTACTCTTCCACGGTCTTTGTTCCTTGACTAAGCTTGAAGCTTGTTGAAGAGGTCACGCTGTAGTGTGAAGGAACAAAGCGGATCTCATATGAGCCTTCATATCTTGCCAAGTTGAGATTGGGGCTCTTCTTTGATTCACGAGCGAAGTTGGACTTGTTCCCACCAAAGTTTGGCATATTCATCAAACTCGAGGGATGCCATGGCCATCATCTTCTCATTGCTAAAGTTGTGCATGCTAAGATCTTGTCAACCTTGAGTTCCCATGAGAGGTATTCTTCGGGATCATTGGAACCGTGAACTTGGGCATGGTGAACTTGATCTTGCCGAAAGTTTCTTCCTCATTGCGTTCGGCTATGTATGGTTGCCATGATTTTGGCGGCCATCTTCATCATCCGAGCTCTCATGTCTTTCTTGTTGATGGTGGCATTGTTTTGCGTTGTTGAGGTGTCGCTTGGTGGTGGAACTTGGTTTGATGACAAGCTTGGGGAGCTTGCTCTTGTTGTTGTCGCGTTGAGGACGAGGAGGAGGTTGTTGGTCCTCACGGCGAGCTTGGGAGCTTGCTTTGTTCTTGTCGAGGTTGACGCCGAGGAGCATTATCTTGCGCCATGTGGCGAGGAGGACGCCGAGCCGCATGCGCCATCCCGCTCTTTCTGCTTGATGTGGAGGAGGCTCGTCATGCCCATCATGTTGCCGACGTGGACGATCATGTCGATGATGACGCCTTGGAGGGTCTTCGAGTGCTACACGTCGACGGTGAGCTTGTTCGTCCTCTTCGGATGCTTCACTTGTTGTTGAAAGGACATGTCGACGGCGATGGCCTTGGTGGTCCATGTGAGGTTGTTCTTGTTGAAGCACAAGTGCCCTTTGTTGTGGCCGGTCCGCTTCACGTCGTGGAGGTCTTGCGGAGAGGTCACCATCATAGCTTGATGTTGCGGCGTGTCGCGGAGATGGTACCGCTTGAGAAGAGCTCATGGATTGAAGTACGGGTCCATCCCGGTGCCTTGACGCGTGACGGCGAGGCGTACTTGATTCACTTGAGGAGTGCCGAGATGATCTTGAGTCGTGCGAGCGTGGTCTTGCCAACCCATCGATGAGGCGTTGAAGCTTTTCATCCGTCGAGGCGAGTGCACGACCCAGAGCTTCATTGATGACCAAGGTTGTGTTGCATGGCATGCATTTGGCCTCGGACTTCCTCGAAGCGGTTGTCGATGTTCTTGAACTCCACTCGGGCTTCGCTAAATTGTTCATCTTGGCGCCGCTCAAGTGCTTCACAACGGTAGCTGTGATGCAGCCCGTCCTACGACCGCTTCTACATCTACCCCCACAAGCTCCCCAAGTAGACCCATGACTCGCGCCCGAGCCAAACTCCTTCAAGCTAAGGTGAACTCGCTCCTCTCCATGTGTGACTTCAATACACCCTTGGATGGCTTGCTACTTCATACCCATACCTTGTGCATCATCAGGTACGAAGAGACGAACCCACGTGATCGAGGAGCACCACCAAGAGACCAACGCCTTGTCGCCACGGTACTATCGGACCGGCGATCGGTATTACCGCCATTAGACTATCGCCTAATGCTACCGCCGATTACGTAAGGCCCTGAGTCGCCAAAATGCTCTCACATCGACGGTACTATCGCCGGATCCCAGATTACCGCCCCTGCATTACCGCTACCGCCACCAACAAGACCCAAATAAGTCCCAGATGACAAGCGGTACTACCAGTAAAGGAACCGCATGACCGATTACTGTCCCACCGGGCGGTACTACCGCCAAAGAATGTATTTTCCGTAATATTTCGCCCAAATACTTGTAACCCTATCCATATTTCGCTATTTGTTCCCAACCACTGCTTCGTGGCTGGACTATATATAGCCCCCACCCTCCGTTGTAAACCCTAGACTTGGATAATAATAGATATTAAGGAAACCCTTTGAGGACTTATATCTATTGGTCTCATGCTCCTACCAAGGAGCACCGGATTATCCACCCCTCTTGGATCTTGCTTATGCTGCCTGTTGTACAAGGCCTTGGGTTCCTGTCTCACCCAAGTCGCAAGATCTCACCAAGCACCTCATCCCCGCTGTTGGCGTGGAGAGCGAGCTCGCCCAACACCTATCCAAGGGATTATGTTGGACGTTGCCACCGCGTGAGGAGTAGGCGGTATCGTGTTTTGGTGGTGTGTGTGTTCGTGGTTTTCATCGCTTCTCGATTTCATCCCCACCACCTCGCTCCTCTGCTTCTTGTGGAATTCGGAAAGATCGCCAACCCTGTGGTCACCCCCAACATATTGGTATCAAGAGCACGGTTGATCACGAATTTCCTCCAATTTTTCTTTTATCCGCTTTAAAATTGAAAATCCCACCAAAAGAGCCCCAATTTGCCTTCGGATCGATCTCGGATTTGCGCGTTGTGGTTTTGGTCCATAGATCCGCTGCTTTGGGAGTCGATCTATAGCCCTTTTGTTCCTAGCCACCTTTTCACGCTTTTTCCCACGGATCCGAGGTTTGTGTCAAGTGGATCTCAAGTAGTTCGTTGTCACCACGGTACTATCATTGCTCCAAGCAGATTATCGCCCTAAGATTACATTCAGAATAAGCAGTACTACCATTCAAGATTACCGCTGCATCAAGCGGTACTACCGCCAAGAATGAAGGTTTTTCCTTCGCCTTGACGCCTCGCTGTCACGACTTTCCCTTTAGCTTGTTCGTGTTTCATGTGTTTGTCGCCATCTTAACACAAGGTTCTGATCAACGCCATCCCGCTACCAATGACACCGCGACACTAACATCATCCCCCACCAACGGTTGCAAGTCGTCAACAATACCAAAGGTATAACTTGCACCACCTTGACAAATCCATATCTTCCTTTGTGTGTATCTATCCTATGAGAGCAACTCATTTTGTGTTTGTCTACATTGTGCACTTGCCTTCGGAAAGTGAGAGGTGAGGCCAAATACAAAAGCTAACATAGTAGCATAGCAAGGAGAAAATGTAAAAGAATCAAAAAAAGAGAACAAAAGAAAAGAGAAAAGCTACATAGTCTCGCAATACAAAGAGAATACCAAGCTTGTAAGCCAAGAAAGAGAGAAGAAAGAGGCCCGCAAGAAGTGCACAAATCTATTGCTTACCCTCTTTGGCAAACGAGTTGTGGTCTTTCCTTGTGTTGGCACGACAACCGAGCGTAGTCTTCGTTAGGACCTTTTGTGCTCATTTTCATAGTCGTAACCCGCTTTTCTCCACGTGTGTTTTCCGTGTTTTTGTAGATCGATCCTTTTGCTTTTGATCTTTGGTTCTTTACCACGAGGACAATAACCTTTGCTTGGATCGCTTCGCTTGGTTTTGCACAACACTAACCTTCCACCAAAAGCCTTTGAGAGTTTCTTGCCATTTCACTTTGCACGCTACCATTTGTGTGGCAATTGGTTTGATATAATCTCCAAGGTGAGGTAAAAGGCTAACTCTCCACACCCTTTCTCCATATACAACTATTGTTGGCTTTGCATCATGGATGTGCATGGAGAGCCATCCCAACCACCACCACCTCCGGAGGATGATAACCAATTCATGACAAGATGGGACCATTGAAGGTCCGAGGAGAATTCAACTATCGCTAGAAGCTCTCGAGCGCGCCAAGATGAAAAATTTAGCGAGGCCCGTGTGGAATTCAAGAACATCGACAACCGCTCAAGAAGTCCGTACAAATGCATGCCATGCAACACAATCTCGGACATCAAAATGAAGTTTTGGTCGCACTCGCCAACGGATGAGAAGCTCCAACACATCATTGATGGACTCGCAAGGCCACGCCGCAATCAAGCTCATCTCTAAGACTCCTAAGTGATTCAAGTGCACCGCCACACGCTTCAAGGCACCGGATGGATCCGCTCTTCATTCCATGAGCTCTTCGCAGCGGTTGCCCATCTCCGCCACGCCGCAACGCTGTTATGATGGTGACCTCTCCGCAAGACCCCAAGGCGCCGGTTTAACCGCCACAACCAAGGGCACTTGTGATTCAACAAGAGCAACCTCGCATGGACCACCAAGGCCATCGACGCCGACATGTCCCTTCAACAACAAGTGACGCTCAAGAGGACGAACAAGATCATCGCCGACGGAAGCACTCAAGATCCTCCAAGGCGCCATCATCGACATGAGCGCCCACGCCGCCAACATGTTGGTCATGACGAGCCTCCTACACCAAGAAGAAGAAGAGCAGCCCATTGCGATATGGCTCGCCGTCCTCTCGCCACAGGGAGCACGACAATGCTCCTCGCATCAACCGCGATAATAACAAGAGCAAGCTCCCAAGCTCGCCGTGAGGACCATTAACCTCCTCCTCGTCCTCATCCGCGACAACAAAACGAGCAAGCTCCCCAAGCTCGTCGTCCACAACAAGTTCCACCACCAAACGCGACACCTCAACGACCGCAAGAGCAACGCAACAATCACCAAGAAAGACATGAGAGCTCGGATGATGATGATGACCGCCAAATCAGGCAACCGACGCAACGAACAAGAATGGAGAAGAAACTTTCGCAAGCTCAAATTCACCATGCCCAAGTTCACCGGTTCCAATGAGCCCGAGGAATATCTCTTGGGAACTCAAGGTCGACAAGATCTTCCGCATGCACAACTATAGCAATGAGAAGATGATGGCCATGGCATCCTCGAGTTTGATGAGTATGCCAACCTTTGGGGAACAAGTCCAACTCGCCACAAGCTGTTTAAAGAAGAGCCTCCAATTGCAACTTGGCAAGACATGAAGGCTCATATGAGATCCCGCTTTGTTCCTTCGCACTACACGCTGTGACCTCTTCAACAAGCTTCAAACGCTTAGTCAAGGGACAAAGACCGTGGAAGAGTACTTCAAACAAATGGAGCTCAACATGATCCGTGCCAACATCAAGAGCGAGATGAACAAACAATGGCACGCTCTCAATGGCTTGAACCATCCCATCAAGCGATCACCGAAGTTCCAAAAGTACAACAACATGGTTGAGCTTGTGCACATCGCATCCAAGGCCGAGCGCCAAGTGCAAGAGGACATCAAGTACAACAAACCAAAGACGATTTCACCTTCAAGCAAGCGCCAACCACTACTCCAACAACTCCAAGTGGAAGCTCCTCAAGTACAACCAAGCTTCCTTCAAGCCAACTCTCCTCAAGGAAAACAGCCCCAAGTGGCAAACACACAAGGGATGATCAACCTTTCACCGTGAATGCTACAAGTGTGGAGGCAAAGGCACAAGTCGAATGCATGTGGAAACAAGAAAGTTTTGTTCATCCATGACAACGGCGATGAAGAATACTTGAGTGAAGAAGAGTTTGATGCAAGGGTCAAGGAGGCCATGACAAGACAACATTTGGAAGAGGACCAAGAACTTCTCGTATGTGAGCATGACGCAAGTCCATCGCCAGGGTCACAAGGGTCTTGACTACCCAAGCCAATGAAAATGAAGACCAACGCCGAACATCTTCCAAACTCGCGCAAGATCAATGGGAAGTCCATCAAAGTTGTCATCGATGGAGGAGTTGCCACAACCTTGCAAGTACGGAATTGTGTGAGAAACTCAACCTCACCCTCTTCCCGCATAAACACCCCTACCATATCCAATGGCTAAGTGACCAAGGATCCGCAAGATCAAGCACACTCGCCTCGTGACGCTCCATTGGGCACTACAAGGACACGGCCGAGTGACGTGGTCCCAATGACGGTTTGCCATATGTTGCTCTAAGGCGGGCAATATGACAAGCGCTTTGCATATAATGGTCACTCAAACACTTACACCTTCAAATGGTTTGATAAAACTTGTGTGTTGCAACCAATGACTCCTAGCCAAATAATTATGACAATGCAAAGGCTTTAGCGAGGGCGCACACGCAAAAACACCTTGTGAGAAGAGTGGTGAGAGAGAACCACACCATAGTGAGTGAGAGCTACAAGCCAAACTCGAGTGGAAAACTAAGAGTGTTCTTCTTGCCACCAAAAGTGAGATGAGAGAAGTGCGAACAACTCCATCCATCTTGCACTATGTCCTTGTATGCAAGGGACTAGCGCAAGGAACTAACGACTTGACAAATGTTCCTCCTTCTTTGATGGCTGTTTTGTGAATTCCAAGATGTTTTTCCAAGAGCTTCCTCATGGCCTTCCTCCTCTTCGTGGAATAGAACACCGTGATCGACCTCATACCCGCCAAGACAGTCCCAAACCGCTACCAGATCGCATTTAACCCTAAGAGACGAAGGAGATCGAGCATCAAATCAACCAACTCGCTCCAAAGGTTTGATCCAAGTAAGCACTAGCCCAAGCGCCGTCCCGTGATCCTAGTCCCAAAACGGATGATACGCTATGTTATGCATGGATCGTCATTCCCAATCAATGCTATCACCGTATGCTATCGACATCCTATACCGCTGCCTTGATGACATGCTTGATGAGTTATGTGGAGCCACTATATTTTCCAAAATTGATCTTCGAGTGGTTACCATCAAATTCGCATGGTCAAGGTGATGAGTGGAAATCCGCCTTCAAGACCAAGCTTGGTCTCTATGAATGGTTGGTTATTCCTTTGGCTTATCCAATGCCCCATCTACCTTCATGCGCCTCATGAACCATATTTTATGATCGCCATTGAAAGAGTGTAGTTGTTCACTTTGATGACATCAAATCTTTGTACGTCACTCTTTCTTTGGACCAATATTTGCACAATGTTCAGAGACAAAGGGATTGATGATTTCTATTTGCATAAGGGTTTTCTTTTTCAAACAAAAGAAGCTTTGCATTCCGAAATCGTCTCTCCAAATTTTGCTTCTTCAAGAGTCCCATGGTGGAGGCCTTATGGGCCACTTTGGCCGTGACAAGACATACGACATGCTCTCCACTCACTACTTTTGGCCAAAGATGAAGCGCGACGTGGAGCGCCACGTCCAACGATGCACTACATGTATCCAAGCTAAGTCTAAGTCCAACCCTTTTGGTCTTTATATGCCATTGCCTATTCCTCATGCACCTTGGTCGGACATTAGCATGGACTTTGTGTTAGGCTTGCCTAGATCTAAGCATGGTCATGATTCCATTTTTGTAGTAGTGGATCGTTTTTCCAAAATGGCACATTTCATTCCGTGCCATAAGACCGATGATGCTTCACATGTAGCAAATTTGTTTTTCAGGGAAATAATTGCCACAAGGTGTGCTAAGGACAATCGCTCCGATCAAGAACGTAAAATTCATGAGCTACTTCGAAGACACTCATGGCCAAGCTCGCATCAAGCTCTTCTCGCCCTACAAGATCCTCAAACCGATGGACAAACCGAGGTCGCTAATCGAAGTCTTGGCACACTCCTCCGGTGTTGATAAAGAAGAACCTTAAAGACTGGAGGAATGCATTCCACACGCCGAAGTTCGCTTACAACCGCGCCAAGCACGCCACCACCATGAGGAGCCTGCTCATGATCGCTCACGGCTTCGCCTCTCACCGCGCCGATATCCTTCCACTCCCACTTCATGAACGTGCTAATATGGACGCTGCAAGCGCCGCCCACACAATGAAGAAACTCCATGATGACACACGAGCTACTATCGAGCAACAAGTCCTTCGCCAAGCATCAAGGCTAAACAAGAATAAGAAAGAGATAATCTTCCAAGAGGGCGACCTTGTGTGGATACACTTAAGTAAAGACCGCTTCCTAATGAACGCGACTCCAAGCTAAAGCCTAGAGGAGATGGACCATTCAAAGTGCTCGCTTAATCAACAACAACGCTTATGTCATCGATATCCCAACTTCCAAGTATCTTGTGAGCTCAACATTCAATGTCAAGGACCTCTTACCCTACCATGGAGAAGAGAAAGTCGAGCCGGTTGAAGAGTCGAGGACGACTCTTTCCCAAGGGGGGGGGAGCTGATGCAGCCCATCCTACGACCGCTTCTACATCTACCCCCACAAGCTCCCCAAGTGGACCCATGACTCGCGCCCGAGCCAAACTCCTTCAAGCTAAGGTGAACTCGCTCCTCTCCATGTGTGACTTCAATACACCCTTGGATGGCTTGCTACTTCATACCCATACCTTGTGCATCATCAGGTACGAAGAGACGAACCCATAGGACGGAGGATCACCAGCCGAAGAGACCAAACGCCTTCACGCTGTGGTACTACTGACGGCGATCGGTATCAGCTTACAAGACTATCACCTAATGCTACCGCGACGATGTATGGCCCTGAGTCGCTAAAATGCTCTTCACATCGACGCAGATTATCGCCCCGGATCCGTACTACCGCCCCGACATTACCGCTACCGCCACCAACGTAAGACCCCAAATAAGTGCCAGATTTACAAGCGGTACTACTGGCCAGAACCCAGATTACCGCATGACCGCATCGCTGATCCCACCGGGCGGTACTACCGCCAAAGAATGTAAGCTTTCAGAATATTTCGCCCAATACTTTGTAACCCTATCCATATTTCGCTATTTGTTCCCAAACTACTGCTTTTGTGGCTAGACTATATATAGCCCCCCACCCTCTATTGTAAACCCTAGACTTGGATAATAATAGATATTAAGGAAACCCTTTGAGGACTTATATTTATTGGTCTCATGCTCCTACCAAGGAGCACCGGATTATCCACCCCCCTCTTGGATCTTGCTTAAGTGCCTGTTGTACAAGGCCTTGGGTTCCTGTCTCGCCTCAAGTCGCCAAGATCTCACCAAGCACCTCATCCCCGCTTGTTGGCGTGAGAGCGATCTTCGCCCAACACCGATCCTAGGATTATGTTGGACCGGCCACCGCGTGAGGAATAGGTAGGCGGTATCGTGTTTTGTGTGGTTTGTGTGGTCGGTTTTCATCGCTTCTCGATTTCA
Organism: Avena longiglumis; assembly: GCA_030063025.1. Lineage (NCBI taxonomy): Eukaryota > Viridiplantae > Streptophyta > Magnoliopsida > Poales > Poaceae > Avena > Avena longiglumis. The sequence goes on along the minus strand of CP125974.1, from coordinate 330,080,232 downwards.
TCCTCGACCACCTGCTCCCCTGCTTCTCGTGGAATTCGTGAAAGATCGTGCCAACCCTGTGGTCACCCCCCAACAAGTTGAATTATCCTGACCTTCCAATGGTCCCATCTTGTCATGTATGGATTGTCGCCTCCGTAGGTGGTGGTGGTGCTGGGACGGCTCGCCATTCCCGGCCCATGATGCAAAGCCGACTGTGGTTGTATATGGAGCGTAAGGTGTGTAGAGCTAGCCTTTTACCTCACCTTGGAGATTATATCAAACCAATTGCCACACAAAGGAGTGAACAGCGTGCAAAGTGAAATGGCCAAGAAACTCACACACAAAGGAGCTACAACTCTCAAAAGCTTTTGGTGGAATGGTAGGATTGTGGGAAAGCCAAAGAACCAACCGAACACAAAGGATAGTCAAAAGTGGAGAAGATCCAACAAAACGCAAGTCAAAAGGAAATGGTCAACTCAAAAGGTGACGAGAACCTACGACTACACACACGCGTGGAGAAAAATGGGGTTAGCACGACTATGAAAGTGAGAACGAAATGGCCTAACGACGACTACGCCGTGTCGTACAACGCAAGGAGAGACCACAACTCGCTTAAAAAGAGGGTAAGCAACGGATTTGTGCACTTGCTGTATGCTACCGCCTCTCTCTCTTTGCTTACAAGCTTGATTCTCTTTGTATTGGGAGACTATGTATCTTTCTATTTTTTTATTCTTTTCTTTTTCTCCTTTCTATGCTACTATGTTAACTTTTGTATTTGCCTCACACTCTCACTTTCCAATGGCAAGTGCACAATGCTTAGACAAACACAAAATGAGTTGCTCTCATAGGATAGGTACACACAAAGGAAGATAAGGTTACAAGGGTCGACAAGCTATACCTTAGTTGATGGTGATGATCTTGTGTCGATGGAGGGAAGAGTTTGGGGTCCGTGGTGTCAAGAGCGCGATGTTATGGAAGCTATCACCGCTTGGAGACACGCACACCGAACACAAACAACAAGTGGATATATTAGCCAATGCAGAAAAGAGGAAAATGGGCAAAATCGACGTCTGTCGGAGACTCTGTCTCGGGTCGAGACTCTGCAGACCGGAGACTCGTGGGGATGATCGCCGTGTTCTTGAGCGAAATCCACGCCTAGAGTCCTCAACCATGTAAAATTTGGCCAAAATTAATGGAAACGCAGGCAAAAGCTAAACCAACACCTTAAACAAGATTTTGTCGGATCAAAACCACCAAGAACACTCCAAAACGACAGATCGATCCAAAGGAAAATTGGGGCTGTTTTTTGGGAAATTTTCGAATTTATGGTGGATAGAAGAAAAATTGGGGGGAAATTCGTGATCAACCTTGCTCTTGATACCAAGATGTTAGGGGGTAACCCTGGGGTTGGCCCGATCTTTCACGAATTCCACGAGCAACGAGGGGAGAGAGGTGGTCGGGGGATGAAATCGAGGAAAGCGATGAAAACCACGAACACACACACACCAAAACACGATACACGCCATTCTCACGCCGTGGCAACCGGTCCAACATAATCTCTAGGATCGGTGTTGGGCGAAGCTCGCTCTCCACGCCAACAACGGGGGATGAGGTGCTTGGTGAGATCTTGACGACTTGGGGGCGAGAAACCGAGAACCCAAGGCCTTGTACAACTTGAACGCACTAGGCAAGATCCAAGAGGAGGGTGGACAATAGGTGCTCCTTATCAAGGAGCATGAGACCAATAGATTAAAGGATCCACTAGGGGTATCTTAATCTATCATTATCCAAGTCTAGGGTTTACATATGAGGGGTGGGGCTATATATAGGCCATCCACATAAACAGGGGTAATTCTGGAATAAACTGGAAGTTCTGGGCGAAATTGGGGGTTACATGGGCCAGGCCCAAAAGGCTTTAATATGCCTGGGCTTGGCCGGTCCGAGACTCGTCTGGGTCCGGAGACTCGGCCCGGGCCGAGACTCGGCCAATCTCCTGACCTGCCTCCTGAGGGGGCATCGATCGCCCTGGCTTGAGTCTCCGATCTGACCGAGGGAGGTCCCGAGACTCGTAGGGGGACTGAGACTCCTGCTCACACCGAGACTCCAGCAGTGTAGCTCCAGCTTCTTTCTCCCCGCTTCCTTGGTGGCTTGGTGTGTGGTGGTGTTTTCATATCCGAGGATACACAACGAGATGCATGAAGTAGCAAGCCATCCAAAGGTAGGCCAAAATCACATGAGGAAAGGAGCGAGTTAACCTTGGCTTGTAGGAGCTTGGCACGCAAGTCATTGGTCCACTAGGGGACTAGGTGTTGTAGATGGAGGTGCCCAGAGGATCGCTGCATCACTTTTCCTTACATTGTCAAATACAAGAAGGGCAAAGAAAATGTGGTAGCGGCGCTTTGTCTCGCAAAAACACAAGCCTCCTTACACGACTCGAAGTAAATGTCCTGGGTCTGGATGACCTCAAATCTTTGTATGCTTCCGAATTTTCTTTGACCATTTTTTGCAACATGTTCAATAGACAAAGGGAGTGATGATTTATATTTGCATAAGGGTTTTCTTTTCAAACAAAACAAGCTTTGCATTCCGAAATCGTCTCTCCAACTTTTGCTTCTTCAAGAGTCCCATGGTGGAGGCCTTATGGGTCACTTTGGCCGTGACAAGACTTATGACATGCTCTCCGCTCACTACTTTTTCCCAAAGATGAAGCGCGACGTGGAGCGCCACGTCCAACGATGCACTACATGTATCCAAGCTAAGTCTAAGTCCAACCCCTTTGGTCTCTATATGCCATTGCCTATTCCTCATGCACCTTGGTCGGACATTAGCATGGACTTTGTGTTAGGCTTGCCTAGATCTAAACATGGTTATGATTCTATATTTGTAGTAGTGGATCGCCAAAAATGGCACATTTCATTCCGTACATAAGACCGATGATGCTTCACATGTAGCAAATTTGTTTTTCGTGGAAATAATTCGCCACACGGTGTACTAAGAACAATCGCTCCCGATCATGACGTAAAATTCATGAGCTACATCCGAAGACTCTCATGGCCAAGCTCAAGATCAAGCTCCTCTTCCCGCCTCCAAGACTCCTCAAACCGATGGACAAACCGAGGTCGCTAATCGATTGGCACCCTCCTCCGTGTTGATAAAGAAGAACCTTAAAGACTAGGAGGAATGTATTCCACACGCCGAAGTTCACCTAGAACCGCCAAGAACTCCACCACCATGAGGAGCCCGCTCATGATCGTTTATGGCTTTGAGCCCTCACCGCGCTCAATATCCTTCCACTACCTCTTCATGAACGTGCCAATATGTACATGGTCAAGCGTGCCCAAACAATGAAGAAACTCCATGAAGACACAAGAGTTACGATCGAGAAACAAGTCCTTCGCCAAGCATCAAAGCTAAACAAGAACAAGAAAGAGATGATCTTCGAAGAAGGCGACTCAGGTGGATACACTTGAGTAAAGACCGCTTCCCCAAGGACCGCGACTCCAAACTCAAGCCAAGAGGTGATGGACCGTTCAAAGTGCTAAAGAGGATCAACAACAATGCCTACATCATAGATATCCCAACATCCAAGTATCTTGTGAGCCCGACATTCAATGTCAAGGACCTATCACCCTACCATGGCGAACATGATGTTGAGAAGGTTGAAGAGTCGAGGACGACTCTTTCCCAAGGGGGGGGGAGCTGATGCAGCCCGTCCTTCGGACGCACCTCCATCTACAACACCTAGTCCCCCAAGTGGACCAATGACTCGCGCCTGCAAGCTCCTACAAGCCAAGGTTAACTCGATCCTTTCCTCATGTGATTTTGGTCTACCGGATGGCTTGCTACTCAGAGGGTTTCAGAGCATGGAAAACAAAAATTTCTATCGATACAAACAAACAAGCCAAGATCTATCTACTAGATTGTAGCAACGAGTCGATGGAATAACTTACCTCAAGATTCCAAAGTGTTTAACGAGAGCGGATTCTCGTGGGTGATGTAGTCGATTCTTCCCGATCTCAAGATCGTAGACGATCCTTCCGGCCATGCTCCGTTAGCCAGCTCATGGGTCACACGCTCGCAGATTGACGAAGACCTTCCTCTCCCTTGTTCCACAGGCAGCGGAGGTTGTAGCACTCTCCTCGCGATTCCGGCAGCACAACGGTGTGGTACCGGAAGTAGAGGGGAGATCCCGCAGGGCTTCGCCTTAAGCCGGAGCGAGTATGGTTGATAGGGCAAAGGTGTCCGATCTTTCGATGAGAGGGCGATATTCGATTTGGTGGAGGTCGGGCTTGACGATCCGACTACACGTGCGAGCACGAGCGCCAATGCAATCGCTAGGCCAATCTCCTGGAAGTTACCGATCCTGCGTGAACACGATCATCCTGACCAGCGAGGGTCTTAATTCCTACCTGAAATCGAGAACAAGTAAGAACCAATATTGCAATCAAGATATTGCGGATTAAGAGGAAAGCTTTATTGAAGAGGTGGGATCCTGAATAGGTGCGAAGTACAAGAGGCCTCATGACGCTCGAGCCTTGGCAAAGTTGCGACTATGGCTAACTTAATGTCTAAACAAAATCCGAGTCTAGAGGTTCGGCTATGGGGCGTATTTAAGGGCGAAAAGGTGGGGTTTCGGCCAGCCATGGAAGTGGTGGCTGAATCCAACCCTAAAAGTCCTTTTCCCCTCAAATACGGACTCTAAAAAGTGGCTAATTAAAATCCTGCGAAAATTACATGGGCCTGGCCCAAAATAAAGGTGACGCAGCACCATATTAAGTTATGGACGAATTCGTAAAGTATTGATCTTGAATATTTCGTCCAAGCCTTCTTTCTTCATTATGGTGGCCTCAAAGTTCTGAAATCTTCATTTGTGGCCTTCTCTTGGATCATCACATGCTTGCTGCCATCTCCATGCATGACCATGCTCCAATGCTTGTCCCTCTCATCCATGCTTGGTCCATCATTCCTAAGAATAAGAAATATATCTGATTTAGGCAGCATCATATTCTCATGTATGTGAGGAATAGTTCCAAGAAACGAAAGTACATGATAGTTAAGTTGTTTGGCACGAGATCTTGTGATGGGTCCTTGTATGTGTGTTGCTGTAGGTACAATGGTTGTATCAATAGTAGGGATGTCCACATCATGCTCCCCTTCTTGAATTGAAGTCGTCCTCGACGCAATCTCATCTTCCTCACCAAAGTAAGGCTTCAAATCAATGTTAAATGTAGGACTAACTGCACTCAAAGTCCGCAGGCAACTCAAGTTTATATGCATTATCATTGATTTTCTAACACCTTAAAGGGACCAAAGAAGACGTGGCATTAACTTAGACTTCATGTAAATCAGAAAACGATCTTTACGCAAATGTAACTAAACAAGATCGCCAACATCAAACACAACATGCTTTCTCCCTTTATCTCCAAAGAAGTTTATACTTAGCATTCATGTGTTCAATGTTATCTTTAGTAGTCTTATGCAAGTTTAATATCATTTCAGTTGTGTAGCATCCAAATTATGTTGCAATCAAGAAGGTAAAGGCAATAAATAAATAGGTGCACGAGGAACAAAACCATACACCATCTCAACTGGGCACATCTTTGTGGTAGAATGCAATGAACGATTATAAGCAAATTCTATATGAGGTAAACACTCTTCCCACAATTTTAAGTTCTTCTTTAAACAGCCCGTAACATAGTAGACAAAGTTCTATTTACTACTTCAGTTTGACCATCGCTTGGGGATGACATGTAGTACTAAAGAGCAATTTAGTCCCCAACTTAGCCCATAAACATCTCCAAAAGTGGCTAAGAAATTTAGTATCACGATCGAGACAATAGTATTTGGCACACCATGCAAACGAACAATTTCAATTAAAGAACAAATCAGCAATATGCGCAAAGATCATCCGCTTTATGACAAGGAATAAAGTGTGCCATCTTAGAAAACCTATCCACAACAACAAAAATACTATCCTCCCTTCGTGTTCGTGGCAATCCCAAAACAAAGTCCATAGAAATATCCTCCCAAGGAACACTAGGAACAGAAGAGGCATATATAAACCATGTGGATTAAGGCGAGACTTAGCTTTTGACAAGTAGTGCAGCGTACACAAATCTCTCAACATCTCGACGACACGTGGCCAAAAGAAGTGTGCAAAGAAGAACATCCTCCGCCTTCGACACCAAAGTGTCCCATCAATCCTCCTCCATGCGCCTCAGAATAACAAAAGACTAACAGAGCTATCCTAATGCATAGTTTGTTAGCACTAACACAAATCCATCATTGAAGACTTAACTTGTTCCAAGTTCTACCATCTCTACAATTCTGCAACACATCTTTAAATTCAAAGATCATGCACATATTGTTCCTTAATAGTTTCCAATCCAAATATTTTGAAGTCAAGTTGAGATAACAAAGCATAACGGCGTGACAAAGCATCGCAATAATGTTATCTTTACCTTTTTGTGTTTGATAACATAAGGAAAATACTCAATAAATTCAACCCACTTTGCATGACGATTTATTCAACTTAGCTTGACTACTTAATATGCTTCAAAGATTCATGATCGTAATGAATAACAAACTCTTTAGGCCATAGATAATGTTGCCAAGTTTCTAATGTCCTAACCAACGATATAATTCTTTATCATAAGTAGAATAGTTCAGACTAGCCCCACTCAATTTCTCACTAAAATATGCAACAGGTTTTCCTCTTGTAATAACACCCTCCCAAACCAATTCCACTAGCATCACATTCAAGCTCAAAAGTCTTAGTAAAATCAGGAAGTTGGAGTAAGGGAGCATGTGTTAGATTATCTTTAATATGACGAAGGCCTGTTGTTGTGCATCGCCCAAACAAAGGGCACATCCTTCTTGGTAAGCTCATTCAATGCTGAATTGATCCAAAGTCTTTGACAAAGCGCCTATAAAACCAATGAGGCCAAGAAAACTCCTCACTTGTGTGACTGCCTTTGGTCATGCCAATTCTCAATAGCTTCAATCTTGGCCGGATCCACTTCAATACCCCGTGATGTAACAACATAGCCAAGAAACGCAACTCGATTGGTGCAAAAGGTGCACTTCTCAAGGTTACCAAACAAACGCATCTCAGAAAGCATTGGAAACAAAGACGTAAATGGTCCAAATGATCCTCTAAAGATTTGCTATAAATCAGAATATCATCAAAGTAGACTACCACAAAACGTCCAATGAAAGCACGAAACTTCGCTCATTAATCTCATGAAAGTGCTAGGTGCATTAGTTAAACCAAACGGCATTACTAACCACTCATATAAACCGAACTTAGTTTTAAATGTTGTTTTCCATTCATCTCCTAATTTCATACGAATCTGTGGTAACCACTACGCAAATCAACTTTAGAAAACATGGTAGAGCCACCAATTCATCAAGCATGTCATCTAAACGTGGAATAGGATGACGATATCGAATAGTAATATTATTGATAGCTCTACAATCAAGACACATGCGCCAAGAACCATCTTTCTTAGGTACCAAAATAATAGGAACAAAGACAAGGGCTAAGGGACTCACTTAATATGATCTCTGCCGAGGAGTTCCTGAATTTGGCGTTGTATCTCCTTTGTCTCCTCCGGATTGGTTCTATACATGTTGCCATGGCTAACGTGGCACCAGGAATTAGATCAATTTGATGCTCAATTCCTCTAATAGGAGGTAGTCCCGGTGGCAACTCAGGAAAGACGCCTCATATTCCTCGCAAAAGGTTAGCAACAATGGTGGCAAAGAAGGAGGCATATCCTCAAATGAAAACAAAACCTTCAGGTAAACAATTGCATAACATTGAGTATTGTTTACATCTAGTTCAGAATATCAATTTTATTTGCAAGCATACATGGACTCTTCTAACTAATTTCAGTAGCATGTGTAGAATCAGATTTAGTGTTCTTTGGTGGTATAAAATCGCAAAGAATAACTGATTCTCACTTTTATTTTTCTCCTCAGTTTTAGCTCTACTAGCTCTAGCAAGATCATCTTTTAAAATTTGTTCGGGAGTCATAGGTTTTAGACCAATTTTCTTTCCATTATGCATAAGAGAATAGTGATTAGTTTTACCATTATGAACAGATTCTCTATCAAATTGTTATGGTCTACCAAGTAACAAAGAACAAGCTTGCATAGGTACAACATCACAATCAACAAAATCAGAATATGTACCAATAGTAAAATGCACGCATCTGCTCTTGTTACCTTGATCTTACGAGAACTCTCAAACCATTGGATGTAATATGAATGTGGGCGTTGTTGAAGCGCAAGCTTCTACCATGTCAACACCGCCGATTATTACAACTCCTCCATCGATGATGATCCGTGATAGTTTTTACTTTACAACACCACGGTTTGGAACAGGTTGTATGCTGATCTTGCTCGATTTGCTCAATTGCACACTCAACACACGCTGTGTAATTAAGCTCTTGTATTGATCAGCCTCAGCTCCCATTACCTCTAGCTCTTCATCAAGATTTAATTGTCTCCATCTCGAGCGTAAATAAGGGCTAGTGTATCTTCATCAAAGTCACTCGCTGAATCAGATTGACCATCTTCAAGACCATCATCACACGCTGTGTTGTGCAATCGCCTCTCAATATGACCAAAACCCCAAAGACTTATGGATCAGATATCCTTTGTCTTACCCGTGGAAGCCATAGAAGATGCACTACGAGTAGGAGCATTGGATGATGGTGGAGAAGCAGCTGGAAATCTTGTGATGGCCTTGGATGTGGTAGTAGCGGAAGGAGAATCACGAGGAGGCACTGATTGTCGGGATGTCCAAGTGGATGCGACTGCAGTAATTATTAGTCCTCCTCCATGGTGTTTGGCGATCCTCAAGACTTCACGCTCAAATTTGCAAGCAAGATGAAACAAACGAGTGATAGAATTATATTCCTTATAATCTAATATGTGTCGAATGTCCTTGTTTAATCCACCAAAGAAACGTGCAAGCATTTGTTCATTAGATTCAACAAGACCACACCTAAACATCCCCGTTTGCAATTCCTGATAATAATCTTCTACAGAATTTTTTCCTTGCTCTAAGCGTCGATTCTTTAGTAAATCACGTTGATAAGTGGGAGGTACAAAACGAACACGCATAGCAGTTTTTAAAGCAGTCCAAGTACTAGGAATAGTAGTAGGATTTAAACGACAATACTCAGACCACCAAAGGGAAGCAAATTTAGTAAATTCACATGTAGCAGCACTAACACGCATATTCTCAAGATATTTTAAGCAGGGAAAACGTTGTTCTACTTCCATCTCCCATGTAAGATATGCATCAGGATTATATTTACCCTCAAAAGCTGGAATATTTAATTTAAGCTTTGCAACATGATCATCATCACGCATCGGCATGAAGCTGCTATGTAGTAATGTCGGGACCACAGTACCGGAGGTTGTTCAACCTCCTCCAAACAGATCGCCATCGCCGGGTCGAGTAGTACCTGCCCGTCTCCCTCAATGTCGCAGAAGCAGCCGCGCGGAAGTCCGAGGTACGCTGGCCGCAGCAGAGTCACGGTGCGGCAATACCAACCAGAATTCGCCTGATCGAATGCGCCGCGGCGCCATGTGTGGGTGCCGTGGAAAGGGCAATCGTTCAAGCTCCTTGAACCAAACGCCAAGCTTGGCGTTGAAGGATTTCTAGTCCATCGATCTTGTCCACAGCTACGTGAGCTTGGTGTCAAACTCCCGAGGCGCCAGATTCACGCCTTCGCCAATCGACCAAGAGCGGAGAAGTGGGCATGTAGTTCTTCGCTCGTCATTGTGTGGTGGCAAGTATCCGCATGGTTAGTCCTTAAAAAGCATAGGTATATAGTACGGAAATATGGTGGAAATCACGCGTAATCCGTCAAGCAATATACAAAGCTCTTACAAGTTCTTACCAAACAGCAGGAAAAGGCGATGTGCAACCACGAGGATCAGTAGGTCCAGAGATTGAACCAAGAGATAACCAGGAGTCGCAACACCGCACGTGGAGAGTATCTGTGGAGCTCTGGGAAGGCTTAGCAAAGGGGGTTAGCAATTATCAAAACAACAATGCAAAAGTTGAAAGAATGCCCAACGACGATCAGGCCGGGTCCTAGGCTAGACCGTACTAGAGACGCGAGCCTAGATCACCAACGATGTCACGACGCGACACAACAAGCACTGTATGATGATATGGCACCCTGAAAAGCGAACCGAGAGGTGAAAAATCACTATGAAGGTGAGTGTCTAGAATTGATCTACGGGGCCTAAAATTAGGTTAGCCCAAAAAAAAATTTCGAAATTTTTTATTTTGCTCCGGAAAGCGCGCAGACGCCAAAAAAATATTGCTATAACGGCCGATGGAGAAAAGTGATCCCCGGGGTCGAAAAATAGTATAGCCAGAAAAAATTTTCGGAGGCGGTTCCAGACTTTTTTTTTTTGCTCTCCTTCTCGACTTATGACCGGACTCTTAGCGAACACGGAAACAACAAAGAAGGAAAGTCAAAAGAAATAACTAGGAAACAAGAATTTACTCGACTCGCATCACGCAGAAAAACCGATCGGATGTGTGTCGCAGAGGAAGGCGGTATGAGTATTAGGGTTTATGGTGGTCGGTATATGGCTATGAATATGGTGGAGGAATATGGTGGCGTGATCTACGAGTGTGGCGATGACTAGTATGATCGTAACTCAAACTCTAAGGGACGAGACACTAAGACCAAAGAACTCGACGCGACGATGTAGACACAAATTCAACAATGCAAAACGAAAAGATAATGCGAGGCGAGATTGGTTATGGGATGGATCTAAACTCTAACTGTTTTTTGGCTTTTTCGTGGGTTATAGGTAAAACAGATCTAATCTATGAAAACAAGAAAATCTCACCGAGCAACCCGAACTGATACCACTTGATAGGGCAAAGGTGTCCGATCTTTCGATGAGAGGGTGATATTCGATTTGGTGGAGGTCGGCTTGACGATCCGACTACACGCATGAAAGCACGAGCGCCAATGCAATCGCTAGGCCAATCTCCGAAGTTACCGATCCCGCGTGAACACGATCACCGACCAATGAGGGTCTTAATTCCTACCTGAAATCGAGAACAAGTAAGAACCAATATTGCAATCAAGATATTGGATTAAGAGGAAAGCTTTATTGAAGAGGTGGGATCCCTAATAGGTGCAAGTACAAGAGGCCTCATGATGCTCGAGCCTTGGCTAAGTTGTACTATGGCTAACTTAATGTCTAAACAAAATCCGAGTCTAGAGGTTCGTTTATGGGGCGATTTAAGGCGGTAGGGGTTTCGCCAGCCATGGAAGTGGTGGCTTAATCCAACCCTAAAAGTCCTTTTCCTCAAATACGGACTCTAAAAAGTGGCTAATTAAAATCCTGGAAAATTACATGGGCCTGGCCCAAAATAAAGGTGTCGAAGACCATATTAAGCTATGGACGAATTCAGAAAGTTTTGATCTTGAATATTTCGTCCAAGCCTTCTTTTCTTCATTATGGTGGCCTCAAAGTTCTGAAATCTTCATCTGTGGCCTTCTCTTGGATCATCACATGCTTGCTGCCATCTACATGCATGACCATGCTCCAATGCTTGTCCCTCTCATCCATGCTTGGTCCATCATTCCTAAGAATAAGAAATATATCTGATTTAGGCAGCATCATATTCTCATGTATGTGAGGAATAGTTCCAAGAAACGAAAGTACCGAGAAGTTAAGTTGTTTAGCACGAGATCTTGTGATGGGTCCTTGTATGTGTGTTGTCAGAGGTATAATGGTTGTATCAATAGTAGGGATGTCCACATCAATGGTGGAGTATGAGAGAGAGCTATTAGTGGTCTAGGGTTTAGACACACCAATTATAAGGCTCTAAACCGAAGGCTAGAGCAATTAGAAGCTTTAAACCAAAACGGCTCTAAACCGGAGATTAGAGGATAGGAACTTGTGTGTCTAGAGGAGGAGGCCCTGCCTCCTTTTATAGGTGGAGGGCGGCCAGGGAGGAGTCCTCCCAAGTCGGGCCTTGGTGGCGCTGGCTTGGAGAGGAGGGACTCTCCTCCAAGTTGGTTTCAACCTCCTATTGCTTGTTTCCACAAGCTTCGTTTTAGCCGCTTGACTTTCAAATCGCCATTTGACTTTTCAGTTTTAGGATTCAATTTAACTTTATTTGGAACATAAGAACACTTAGTACATGATGCAATCATTCCAATATGTAATGACACATTCATGTACCCTTCCCCTGAGTGCCGGACATTCCTAACATTCCCGATGAAAACACCTAATCATTTCCAACTCAAACGGGACTTTCCTTATATGAATCTTATTCTCCTGACCATTCCGGATCACCAGGATATCCCGATCCCATCCGGACTCAACAACATTCGTCTCTTTCTCATAATACCATAACTACTCAAACAACGTCAACTTATGTGTCTCCCTACGGTTCGTGAATTATGCGACATGATCGAGACATTCCTAACAATAACCAATAGAGGAATCGAAATTCATATGTCTCCCACATATTTCTACGATTACTTTATGATCGAATGAATCACTTACATACGATACCAATTTCCCTTTGTCTCACGATAGTTTACTTATCCGAGGTTATGATCGCTTGTGATCTCGCATACCTAGTTCAACCTCGCTATCGATAAGTACTCTTTTCTCGCTCCTGATATGTGATCCCCAGACCCAGTCACATGCTTGCAAGCTAATTGGATGACATTCCACCGAGAGGGCCCAGAGTATATCTATCTGCCATATGGATGGACAAATCCCACTCTTGATCCATGTGTCTCAACCAATACTTTCCAACACTCAATGCCACCTTTATAGCCACCCGCCATTACGGTGGTGTTTGATGTCATCAAAGCATCCATCCGTAAAGGTGATATGCATGATCTCATGGTCGAAGGAATTAGGTTACTATGTATCGTAAAGCATATAGCAATTGAACTATTGAAATGACTTGATCTTTATGCTATGCTTATCTATAGGAGTATGTCCACCATATCATTCTCCTAACGATATGATCTTGTTGTTGATAACATCTCAATGTTCATGATAGGGAAACCACAATCATTAATCAACCAACAAGCTAGTGAAGTATAGAGGCTATACTAGGGACTTCAAATTAAGTTTACAAATCACACAAGTATTAATGTTTCCTTGTTAATACTATTATAGCATGAATGTAAACATTTATCATAAACACAAAGATATAATAATAACTACATTTATTATTGCCTCTAGGCATATCTCCAACAGCCTCCCACTTGCACTAGAGTCATCTAATCTAGATTACATGGTAATATACCTAACACCCATGGAAGTTTGGTGTTGGTAATGTTTTGCCCTGGAGAGGTTTAGTCAACTGATCCGCCACATTCAGATCCGTGTGTACTTTGCAAATCTTTATATCCCCATCCCGGATATGTTCTCTAATAGCGTGAAAACACAGCTTGATATGCTTCACTTCTTGTGTGACCTTGGTTCTACAAGATCTATGGCGCCCATGTTATCACAAGAGATAGACATTGGGTCCAAGACTAGGAACCACACCCAGCTCAGAATGAACTCTTTCATCCATATCGCTTCTTGTGAAGCCTCAAGCAGCCATGTACTCCGATTCAGCTTGAAGATCTCGCCACAACGCTTTGCTTTGCACTCCTCCAGCTAATCGCCGCACCATTCAAAATAAATACGATCCAGATTGTGATTTAGAATCATCCGGATCGGTGTTCCAACTAGCATCGGTGTAACCATTAACAACGAAATGCTCATCACCTCCATAAGAAAGAACCATATCCTTAGTTCTTCTCAAGTACTTAAGGATGTTTTGATCACGTCCAATGATCCACTCGGATCACTTTGATATCCGCTAGTTAAACTAACAAAGATATGCAATGTCGGTCTAGTACATAGCATGGCATACATTAGAGATCCTATGGTCGAGGCATAGGAGTCTTACTCATCCTCTCTCTATCTTCTCGCCGATGTCGCACTTTTGAGTTTTACTCAAGGTCGATAGCAACATGGGCAAGAACCCTTTCTTGCTTTCTTCCATTCCAATCCTCTTTAGAACTTTGTCCAAATATGTACTCAGGACAATGATATTTGGCGCTTCGATCTATCTCTATAAATCTTTATGCCTAATATGTAAGTCGCTTCGCCAAGATCCTTCATTGAAAAACTATTATTCAAATATTCCTTGACACTATTAAGAAGGTCTACATCATTCCCAATCAACAATATGTCATCCACATATAGTATTAAGAATGCTGTAGCTCCCACTCACTTTCTTGTAAATACAAGCTTCTCCATAAGTTTGTATAAAACCAAAACTTTGATCACCTTATCAAAACGTTGATTCCAACTTCGGATGCTTGCTTCAATCCATAGATGGACCGCTGAAGTTTGCATACCTTGTTAGCATCTTTAAGATCGACAAAACCTTTGGGTTACATCATATACAACTCTTCATCAATATCTCCATTGAGGAATGTTGTTTTGACATCCATCCGCCATATCTCATAATCATAATATGCAGATTACATAACATAATCCTCACAGACTTTAGCTTCGCATCGTGAGAAAGTCTCATCGTAGTCAACTCCTTGAATTTGTCGAAACCCTTTATGCACAAGTCGAGCTTTATAGACAGAATATTACCATCAAGATCTGCTTTCTTCTTGAAAATCCATTTGTTCTCGATGTTCTTCCTACCATCCAAGAAGTCCACCAAAGTCCATACTTGGTTTTCGTGACATGGATCCAATCTCGATTTCATGGCTTCTGCCATTTATTGAATCTGACTCATCATCGCCTCATATGTCTCGGTCATCGGTGTGTCCACCAACATGACACTCATAACGGATCATACCAACTGGAGTGGTACGAGTTCTCGCTGACCTCCGAGGCTCAGAGTAACTTCAACCAAGTTTCATGATCACCATCATTAGCCTCCTCTCTTATTGGTGCAGCACCACAGAACTTCTTCCCAAGGCGCGCTACTCGCAATTTCGAGAGAAGGTTCAACAACCTCGCCGAGTTCTACTTTCCTTCCACCACTTCTTTCGAGAGAAATTCTTCTCTAGAAAGGATCCATTCTTGGCAACGAAGATTTTTCCTTCGATCTATGATAGAAGGTATACCCAATAGTTTCCTTCTGTATCCTATGAAGACGATTTTCCGCTTTGGGTTCAAGCTTGTCCATCAGAATTTCTTTACATAGGCTTCAGATCCCCAAACTTTAAGGAACGATAATCTAGGTTTCTTCCCAAACCATAATTCATACTTGTCGTTTCAACGGATTTAGACGGTGCCCTATTTAAAGTGAATGCGCCGTTTCTAATGCATAACCCCAAAATGATAGCGTAAATCAGTAAGTGACATCATAGAACAAACCATATCTAAAAGAGTTCGACACGACGCTCGGACACACCATTATTACCGTGGTGTTCCCGGTGTCAATCGTGAAAGTATTCCGTGATTTCTTCAAATGCTCGCCAAACTCAGAACTTAGATATTCACCTCCATGATCGTAACGTAGAAATTTAATCTTCTTGTTACGCTGATTCTCTACCTCACTTTGAAACTCCTTAAACTTCTCGAAAGTTTCGGATTTATGTTTCATGAAATCGATATACCCATATCTACTCAAGTCATCCGTGAAGGTAAGAACATAACGATAATCATCACATGATGCTACACTCATTGACCACACACATCGGTATGTATGATTTCCAATAAGTCCGTAGCTCGCCCATCATACCGTAAATGGAGTCTTAGTCATTTTTCCCATCGACATGCTTCAGATCTTTCAAGTGATTCAAAATCAAGTGATTCAAGAAGTCCATCGAATGGAGTTTCTTCATACGCTTCACTCCAATATGACCAAGACGACAGGCTACACATATAGGTCTAATTATCTTGATTTCAAATGTTTAGCCTCAATGTTGTTGTATGTGTATTTCCACCATCGAGATTCAATAAGAATAGACCATCTATCAAAGGTGCATGTGCGTAAAACATATTACTCATATAAATCGAACAACCATTATTCTCGACTTAAATAAGTAACCGCCTCAATAAACAAGATACCGATATAATGTTCATGCTCAACATGTGCACTAAATAACAATTATTTAAGTATAAAACTAATCCCGATGGTAGATGAAGGTAGCGTGTCACCGCGATCACATCAACCTTTGATCCGCTTCCACGCCGCATCGTCACCTCGCTCTTCGCTAGCTTCCGCTTATTCGCAAAGACCTGCTTCGAAAGTTACAAATATGAGCAACCAACCAAAGATTAAATACCTGTGCACTACTACAAGTACTAGTGAGATACACATCAATAACATGTATATCGATATACCTTTCTTCTTGATGTTGCCGCTCTTGATCCGCCAAGTACTTTGGGCAATTCCGCTCAAAGGACCTTCTCCCTGCAGTAAAAGCACTCAAGATCGTGCTTGGGTCCAGCCTTTGGTCTTTCTTCACCGTGGTAACTTTCTTACCACCCTTCTTGAAGTGTCCTTCCGCTTAGACTTGCCTTTCTTGAATTTGGTGGTCTTATTGACCAACAACACTTGGTGCTCTTTCTGATCTCCACTTCGCAGACTTTTAACATAGCAAACAGCCTGCAACTCTTGTTCATGTTCTGCATGTTGTAGTTCATCACAAAGTTCTTGTAACTTGGTGGTAGTGATTGAGGACACGGTAAATCCCAAAGCATTAGGAATCACTATACCCAAGCTTTGAAGTTTGTTTATGCGTCTGCACATCTTAAGCACATGCTCACCGACGATTCGCCTCTTCCATCTTGCGCTTAAAGAACTTTCGTAAGCCTCATAGCTTTCAATTGCCGCATGAGTCTCAAAAATCAATTTGAGATCCTCGACAATATCATATGGGTCTCAATTCTCAAACCTTTTCTCAAGCTCGATTCCAAACCATACAAGATAGCACAATCGAACTATGGAGTAATCGATTCTTCCGAGCGAGGTAAACATTCTTTACTTCATCAAAGATCGCAGCAGTGGGTCACCCAAATGCATCCAAAGACATAGGTCAAATTACCACCTGTGAGGACAATCTCAAATCATGAACCAATTCGCTAAGTTGCTTCCATTGTTTTTCAACTTTTCTTTCTCTAGGAACGCATTAAAATTGATGGTAGAGGCTGCCATTGATCTACAAATATATTTGCAATAGTTTAAAATAAGTTTATGACAAATTGAGTTCAAATTAATTAATGAAATTGAACTAGGTGAACTCCCACCAAAACAACATCCCTCACATTGTTTTAGTGATCACATCTAACCAAATCCACCACATCAACACCGATCATCACGAGAGTTGATATAGTTTCAATGGAGAACAATCGTCATGTTCATCATATCTACTATATGATTCATGCTTTACCTTTCGTGATCCGTGTTCCGAGACCATGTCCAGACATGCTAGGCTCGCCAAGATCAAACCTTAGTTTCCGCATGAGCAACCGCTTGCTCACGCTGTATACACTTGTAGAATCTAACACACCCGATCATCACGTGGTGCTTTGAAACAACAATCTTTAGCAACGGTGCTAACTAAGGGTGAACACTTTATGACTTGAAATTCATGTGATGAGGGATCATCTTATAATGCTACCGCTGCCTACTAAGCAATACAAGATGCATAAAGGATTAACATCACATGCAATTCAATAATATGTGATATGATATGGTTTTCTTCTTTGTGCTTCCGATCTCCATCTTCAAGCACCTAACATGATCTCCATCATCACCGCATTGCATCAAGGTCAATGACGCTTCTACATGGTTGTCGCCCACCGCTTCAACTATTACAACTACTTTGAATAGACACGCTGGTCTTAACATAAATTAAAGACAACCATATGGCTCCAAATTGCCAACTTACAATAAGGAACATTGCATACATCAAATATAATCACAATCATGGCCATATCACATCATCGCACACCCTCGCAAAACAAATTTAGACGCCTCTACTTTCTTTGCATATTTTACGTGGTTTGGGCTTTCAATAAGTGTCGCTCTAACTTACTTAACAAGAACCACAACATTGATACTAGCATTGTTGATCACCCGTTGTAAATTGGATCTTAACTATGCTAGGAGAAACAGCACCAAGAAGCCACTTATGCAATACAAGTTGCATGTCAAGCGTGGAGCAAGTCTCATGAACGATGTCATGTAAGGTTAGCCCGCCGCCTATCCCAACATACCGCAAGATGCAAAGTACACAAGAAGCAATCGACAATAAAGCATCAACGCCCACAATGAACATTGTGTTCTACCTGCAACAGATCTACATATAGACACGGCTCGATACCACCGTAGGGTTTCATAGCATGGAAAACAAAAATTTCTATCGATACAAACAAACAAGCCAAGATCTATCTACTAGATTGTAGCAACGAGTCGATGGAATAACTTACCTCAAGATTCCAAAGTGTTTAACGAGAGCGGATTCTCGTGGGTGATGTAGTCGCATTTCCCGATCTCAAGATCGTAGACGATCCTTCCGGCTGCCAAGGCTCCAGCACAATGGGTCACACGCTCAAGACTGATTTAAGACCTTCCTATCCCTTGTTCCAAAGAAATGGAGGTTGTAGCACTCTCGCGATTCCTAAGAAAGACAACGCGTGGTACCTAAGTAGAGGGAGATCCCGCAGGGCTTCGCCTTAAGCCGGAGCGAGTATGGTGGAGTATGAGAGAGAGAGATTAGTGGTCTAGGGTTTAGACACACCAATTAGAAGGCTCTAAACCGAAGGCTAGAGCAATTAGAAGCTCTAAACCAAAACGGCTCTAAACCGGAGATTAGAAGATAGGAACTTGTGTGTCTAGAGGAGGAGGCCCTGCCCCTCCTTTTATAGGTGGGAGGGGCGGCCAAGGGGAGGGAGTCCCTCCCCAAGTCGGCCTTGGGTGGCGCGCCGGCTTGGAGAGGAGGGACTCCTCCTCCAAGTAGGTTTCAACCTCCTCTTGCTTGTTTCCCAAGCTCCTGCTTTAGACGCTTGACTTTCAAACCGCCATTTGACTTTTCAGCTTTAGGATTCAATTTAATCCTTTATTTGGAACAGCAAGAACACTTAGTACATGATGCAATCATTCCAATATGTAAGGACACATTCATGTACCCTTCCCCGGAGTGCTTGACATTCCGAACCTTCTAGAACATTCCCGATGAAAACACCTAATCATTTCCAACTCAAACGGGACTTTCCTTATATGAATCTTATTCTCCCACCATTCCGATCACCTCGTGATATCCCGGATCCCATCCGAGACTCAACAACATTCGGCCTCTTTCATAATACCATAACTACTCAAACAACGTCAATCCTTATGTGTCTCCTCACGGTTCGTGAATTATGCGACATGATCGAGACACTTCTCCTAACAATAACCAATAGAGGAATCTGAAATTCATATGGTTCTACATATTTCTACGACATTTTGATCGAATGAACCACTTACATACGATACCAATTTCCCTTTGTCTCACGATAGTTTACTTATCCGAGGTTATGATCGCTTCAGATCTCTGATACCTAGTTCAACCTCATATCGATAAGTACTCTTTTCTTGTTCCCGTGATATGTGATCCCTCAGACCCACCACATGCTTGCAAGCTAATTGGATGACATTCCACCGAGAGGGCCAGAGTATATCTATCCGCTATATGGATGGACAAATCCCACTCTTGATCCATGTGTCTCAACCAATACTTTCCTAACACTCAATGCCACCTTTATAGCCACCCAGCCACGGTGTGGTGTTTGATGTCATCAAAGCATCCATCCGTAAAGGTGATATGCATGATCTCATGGTCAAGGAATTAGGTTACTATGTATCGTAAAGCATATAGCAATTGAACTATTGAAATGACTTGATCTTTATGCTATGCTTATCTATAGGAGTATGTCCACCATATCATTCTCCTAACGATATGATCTTGTTGTTGATAACATCTCAATGTTAATGATAGGGAAACCACAATCATTAATCAACCAACAAGCTAGTGAAGTATAGAGGCTATACTAGGGACTTCAAATTAAGTTTACAAATCACACAAGTATTAATGTTTCCTTGTTAATACTATTATAGCATGAATGTAAACATTTATCATAAACACAAAGATATAATAATAACTACATTTATTATTGCCTCTAGGGCATATCTCCAACAACTTCATGCATCTACGTTTTGTATCCTCAGATATGAAGCAACACCACCACACCAGGCCACCAAGGAAGTGTAACCAGAGAAGAAGTCGAGCTCAAGACACCGGAGTCTCCTGGTAGACCGGAGTCTCCTGGCCTCCACACGGAGTCTCCTGACCTTCCTCCCGCCTGCATCGGAGACCCAAGCCCGGGACCAGAAGCCCTCCCGAGACGGTCCGAGATCGACCGAGTCTCCACCTGCATCAAGTCTCCTGACCCGACACCGAGTCTCCTGGACGATCGACGCCAAAGTTAAAGCCTTTGGGCCAGCCCATGTAACCCCAATTTCGCCCAAACTTCCAGCTTTATTCCGTAACTACTCTGCTTATGTGGTTGGCCCATATATAGCTCCACCCTCATATGTAAACCCTAGACTTGGATAATAATAGATTAAGGACAACCTTGAGGATCTTTCAATCTATTGGTCTCATGATCCTACCAAGGAGCACCTATTGTCCACGCCCTCTTGGATCTTGCCTAGTGCCTGTTGTACAAGGCCTTGGGTTCTCTTTCGCCCCCAAGTCGCCAAGGTCTCACCAAGCACCCCGCCCCGTTGTTGGCGTGGAGAGAGAGCTCACCAACACCGATCCTAGAGATTATGTTGGACCGCTGCCACCGCGTGAGATATCGGCAGTATCGTGATTTGTGTGCGGTGTTCGTGATTTTCATCCCTTCTTCCCTGGCCCACCACTTTCCCTCGCTTCCGTGGAGATTCGTGAAAGATCGGGCCACCCCAAGGGGTTACCCCATAACAAATTAAGACCCTCGCTGGTCAGGCTGATCGTGTCCCCGCAGGATCGGTAACATCCAGGAGATTGGCCTAGCGATCGATTACGCCGTGGTCGCACGTAGTCGGATCGCCAAGCCCGAACTCCACTAAATCGACTATCATCATCTCATCGAAAGATCGGACACCTTTGCCCTATCAAGTGGTATCGATTTCGTGTTGCTCTGATATTTTACGCTTTCAGAGATTAGATCTGTTTTTACCTATAACCCACGAAAAATCCAAAAACACAGTTAGAGTTTAGATCCATCCCATAACCAATCTACGCCTCGCATTATCTTTTCACTTTTTGCATTGTTGAATTTGTGTCTACATCGTTGCGTCGAGTTGCTGGTCTTAGTGTCTCGTCCCTTAGAGTTTCGAGTTCTGATCATAGTAGTCACCGCCACACTCGCGATCACCACCACCATATTCCGCCACCATATTCCGCCGCCATATACCCAGCCACCATAAACCCTAATACTCCGCCACCGCCTTCCTACCGCGACACAGATCCGATCAGATTTCCTGCCGCGATACGAGTCCAAGTAGAGTTATTGTTTCCTAGTTATTTCTTTTTACTCTCCTTCTTTGTTGTTTCCGTGTTAAGCTAAAGTCCATGTCGAGCTTCGAGTCCGTCAGAAGTCCGTATGAGAGCAACAAAAATTTCGCTATACTAGTTTTCACCCCGGGATCACTTTTTCCATCGGTTATAGCGATATTTTTGGTGCCGCGCTTCGAGCAAAATAAAAATTTCAAAAAACTTGGGGCTAATATTTTTAGACCTGAGATCCGTTCTCTAGACACTCGCCATCATAGTGATTTTCTCAGATCTCGCTCGCTTGTCAGGTGCCATATCATCATACAAGGCTTGTTGTGTCGCTGTCGTGACATCGCTGGTGATCTAGGCTCGCTCTAGTACGGTTCAGCCTAGGACCAAAGACAGCATCGGCTGCTGAGCATTCTTTCAACTTTTGCATTGCTGTTTGATAATTGCTAACCCCCTTGCTAAGCCTTCCCAAAGCTCCACAGATATTCTCCACGCATGTGTCTCGACTCCGCAATCGCTGGTTCAATATCCGACCCATCCTCGCGGTTGCACATCACCTTTTCCTGCTTGGTAAGAACTTGTAAGAGTCAGATATTGTCGACTGGATTGACGGATTCCACCATATTTCGCACTATATATGTGCTTTTTAAGGACTTTTTAAGGGCAAAGATGTTCGATCTTCGATGAGATGGCGATGATCGAGATGAGTTCGGCGATCGACCACGATCAGCACGAGCGCAATGCAATCGCTAGGCCAATCTCCTTACCCGATCCGGAACACGATCAACCCGACCACGAGGGTCTTAATTCTCGAGAAGAACAAGTAAGAACCAATATTGCAATCAAGATATTAAGAGAAAGCTTTATTGAAGAGGTGGGATCGAATAGGTGCGATCAAGAGGTCTCATGACAAGAGAGCTCATGGGCGACTATGGCTAACTTAATGTCTAAACAAAATCCAGTCTCAGAGGTTCGTGGGGCGATTGGTGGGTTTCCAGCCCATGGAAGTGGTGGCTCAATCCAACTCTAAAATTCCTTTTCCTCAAATACGGGACTCTAAAAAGTGGCTATTAAAAATCCTGAAAATTACAGGCTCGGCCCAAAAATAAAGGTGTCGACCATATTAAGCTATGGACGAATTCAGAAGTATTGATCTTGAATATTGTCCAAGCCTTCTTTCTTCATTATGGTGGCCTCAAAGTCTTCATCTTGCCGTGGCCTTCTTGATCATCACATGCTTGTCGCCATCTCCATGCATGGCCATGCTCCAATGCTTGTCCCTCTCATCCATTGGTCCATCATTCCTAAGAGTAAGAAACATATCTGACGAAAGCATCATATTCTCATGTATGTAAGGAATAGTTCCAAGAAAGAAAAGTACCGATAGTTCAGTACGAGATCTTGTGATGGGTCCTTGTATGTGTTGTTGTAGGTACAACGGTTGTATCAATAGTAGGGATGTCCACATCATGCTCCCCCTCTTGAATTGAAGTCGCTCGACGCAACTTCATCTTCCTCACCATAAGGCTTCAAATCTGCAATGTTAAATGTAGGAATGTACCAATCCGCATGCAACTCAAGTTTATATGCATTATCATTGATTTTTTCTAACACCTTAAAGGGACCAGCAAGACGTGGCATTAACTTAGACTTATGTAAATCAGAAAACGATCTTTACGCAAATGTAACCAAACAAGATCGCCAACATCAAACACAACATGCTTTCCCTTTATCTCCAAAGAAGTTTATACTTAGCATTCATGTGTTCAATGTTATCTTTAGTAGTTTAAGTTTAATATCATTTCAGCGCTGTAGCATCCAAATTATGTTGCAATCAAGAAGGTAAAGGCAATAAATCAAGGTGGAACAAAACCATACACAATCTCAAATAGGCACATCTTTGTGGTAGAATGCAATGAACGATTATAAGCAAATTCTATATGAGGTAAACACTTCCCACAATTTTAAGTTCTTCTTTAAAACACGTAGTAGACAAAGTTCTATTTACTACTTTAGTTTGACCATCTGGGGATGACATGTAGTACTAAAGAGCAATTTAGTCCCCAACTTAGCCCATAAACATCTCCAAAAGTGGCTAAGAAATTTAGTATCACGATCGAGACAATAGTATTTGGCACACCAGAACAATTTCAAGAACAAATCGGCAATATGCGCATCATCCGCTTTATGACAAGGAATAAAGTGTGCCATCTTAGAAACCGATCCACAACAACAAAAAACTATCCCTCCCTTGGTTCGTGTAACCAAAAACAAAGTCCATATAAATATCCTCCCAAGGAACACTAGGAATGAAGAGGCATATATAAACCATGGGGATTAGCAGACTTAGTTTTGACAAAGTAGTGCTACAAATCTCTCAACATCTCGACCGTGGCAAAAAGAAGTGTGCAGAAGAACATCCTGTCCCTTCGACACCAAGTGTCCCATCAATCTCTCCATGCGCAACAACAAACTAAAAGAGCTATCATATCTCGAAGTTTGTTAGCACGGAACACAACCATCATTGAGACGAACTTGTTCCAAGTTCTACCATCTCTACAATTCTGCAACACATCTTTAAATTCAGCATCATGCACATATTGTTCCTTAATAGTTTCCAATCCAAATATTTTGAAGTCAAGTTGAGATAACAAAGCATAACGGCGCGACAAAGCATGAGCAATAATATTATCTTTACCCTTTGTGTTTGATAACATAAGGAAAAGACTCAATAAATTCAACCCACTTTGCATGACGAGGATTCAACTTAGCTTGACTACGAATATGCTTCAAAGATTCATGATCAGAATGAATAACAAACTCTTTAGGCCATCGATAATGTTGCCAAGTTTCTAGTGTCCAACCAACGCATATAATTATTTATCAAGTAGAATAGTTCGACTAGCCCCACTCAATTTCTCACTAAAATATGCAAGTTTTCCTCTTGTAATAACACCTCCCAAACCAATTCCACTAGCATCACATTCAAGCTCAAAAGTCTTAGTAAAATCGTGAAGTTGGAGTAAGGAGCATGTGTTAGCTTATCTTTTAATATGACGAAGGCATGTTATTGTGCATCGCCCCAAACAAAGGGCACATCCTTCTTGGTAAGCTCATTCAAAGACGAATTGATCCAAATTTTGACAAAGCGCCTATAAAAACCAGAGGCCAAGAAAACTCCTCACTTGTGTGAGTCTTGGGCTGCGCCAATTCTCAATAGCTTCAATCTTGCCGGATCCACTTCAATACCCCGTGATGTAACAACATAGCCAAGAAACGCAACTCGATTGGTGCAAAAGGTGCACTTCTCAAGGTTACCAAAGAAACGTGCATCTCAAAGCATTGAAAACAAAGACATAAATGGTCCAAATGATCCTCTAAAGATTTGCTATAAATCGAATATCATCAAAGTAGACTACCACGAAATGTCCAATGAAAGCACGAAACTTCGCTTCATTAATCTCATGAAAGTGCTAGGTGCATTAGTTAAACCAAACGGCATTACTAACCACTCATATAAACCGAACATAGTTTTAAATGATGTTTTCCATTCATCTCCTAATTTCATACGAATCGTGGTAACCACTACGCAAATCAACTTTAGAAAACATGGTAGAGCCACTCAATTCATCAAGCATGTCATCTAAACGTGGAATAGGATGACGATATCGAATAGTAATATTATTGATAGCTCTACAATCAGTACACATGCGCCAAGAACCATCTTTCTTAGGTACCAAAATAATAGGAACAAGACAAGGGCTAAGGGACTCACGAATATGATCTCTGTCGAGTAGTTCCCGAATTTGGCGTTATCTCCTTTGTCTCCTCCGATTGGTTCTATATGGCGGCATGGTTGGGCAACGTGGCACCAGGAATTAGATCAATTTGATGCTCAATTCCTCTAATAGGAGGTAGTCCCGTGGCAACTCAAATGAAAGACGCCCCCATATTCCCGCAAAAGGTTAGCAACAATGGTGGCGAAGAAGGAGGCATATCCTCAAATGAAAACAAAACTCTTTTGCATAATTGCATAACATTGAGTATTGTTTACATCTAGTTCAAAGAATATCAATTTTATTTGCAAGCATACATGGACTCTTCAAACGAATTTCAAGAGTATGTGTAGAATCAGATTTAGTGTTCTTTGGTGGTATAAAATCTGCAGCAACAATCTGATTCTCACTTTTATTTTTCTCCTCAGTTTTAGCTCTACTAGCTCTAGCAAGATCATCTTTTAAAATCTGTTCGGGAGTCATAGGTTCGAGACCAATTTTCTTTCCATCATGCATAAGAGAATAGTGATTAGTTTTGCCATTATGAACAGATTCTCTATCAAATTGCCATGGTCTACCAAGTAACAAAGAACAAGCTTGCATAGGTACAACATCACAATCAACAAAATCAGAATATGTACCAATAGTAAAATGCACGCGTACCGTTCTTGTTACCTTGATCTTGCGAGAACTCTCAAACCATTGGATGTAATATGAATGTGGGCGTTGTCTTGTTGGAAGCGCAAGCTTCTCGACCATGTCAACACTGGCCAGGTTATTACAACTCCCTCCATCAATGATGATCCGTATAGCTCTTTCCTTGACAACACCACGTGTTTGGAACAGGTTGTGGCATTGATCTTGCTCAGATTTGCTCAATTGCAGGAATATGAGGACGTATTTCCCGCTGAGTTGCCACCAGGACTACCTCCTATTAGAGGAATTGAGCATCAAATTGATCTAATTCCTGGTGCCACGTTGCCCAACCGCGCGCCATATAGAACCAATCCAGAGGAGACAAAGGAGATACAACGCCAAATTCAGGAACTACTCGACAGAGATCATATTCGTGAGTCCCTTAGCCCTTGTCTTCCTATTATTTTGGTACCTAAGAAAGATGGTTCTTCGCGATGTGTACTGATTGTAGAGCTATCAATAATATTACTATTCGATATCGTCATCCTATTCCACGCTTAGATGACATGCTTGATGAATTGAGTGGCTCTACCATGTTTTCTAAAGTTGATTTTATGTAGTGGTTACCACCAGATTCGTATGAAATTAGGAGATGAATGGAAAACAACATTTAAAACTAAGTTCGGTTTATATGAGTGGTTAGTAATGCCGCTTGGTTTAACTAATGCACCTAGCACTTTCATGAGATTAATGAACGAAGTTTTACGTGCTTTCATTGGACGCTTTGTGGTAGTCTACTTTGATGATATTCTGATTTATAGCAAATCTTTAGAGGAACATTTGAACCATTTACGGTTGTTTTCAATGCTTTACGTGATGCACGCTTGTTTGGTAACCTTGAGAAGTGCACCTTTGCACCAATCGAGTTATGCTTGGCTATGTTGTTACATCACAGTATTGAAGTGGATCCACCAAGATTGAAGCTATTGAGAATTGGCCGCAGCCCAAGACGGTCACACAAGTGAGGAGTTTTCTTGGCCTCGCGGTTTTTATAGGCGCTTTGTCAAAGACTTTGATCAATTGCCGCACCTGAATGAGCTTACCAAGAAGGATGTGCCTTTGTTTGGGGCGATGCACAACAACAGCCTTCGTCATATTGAAATATAAGCTAACACATGCTCCCTTACTCCAACTTCCGATTTTACTAAGACTTTTGAGCTTGAATGTGATGCTAGTGGAATTGGTTTGGGAGGGGTGTTATTACAAGAGGGAAAACCTGTTGCATATTTTAGTGAGAAATTGAGTGGGGCTAGTCTGAACTATTCTACTTATGATAAAGAATTATATGTTGGTTCGACATTAGAAACTTGGCAACATTATCTATGGCCTAAGGAATTTGTTATTCATTCCGATCATGAATCTTTGAAGCATATTCGTAGTCAAGCTAAGTTGAATCGTCGTCATGCAAAGTGGGTTGAATTTATTGAGTCTTTTCCTTATGTTATCAAACACAAAAAGGGTAAAGATAATATTATTGCTGATGCTTTGTCACGCCGTTACGCTTTGTTATCTCAACTTGACTTCAAAATATTTGGATTGGAAACTATTAAAGAACAATATGTGCATGATGCTGAATTTAAAGATGTGTTGCAGAATTGTAGAGATGGTAGAACTTGGAACAAGTTCGTCTTCAATGATGGATTTGTGTTCCGTGCTAACAAACTATGCATTCCAGATAGCTCTGTTCGTCTTTTGTTATTACAGGAGGCGCATGGAGGAGGATTGATGGGACACTTTGGTGTCAAGAAGACGGAGGATGTTCTTGCGACACTTCTTTTGGCCACGATGCGCCGAGATGTTGAGAGATTTGTGGCACGCCGCACTACTTGTCAAAAAGCTAAGTCTCGCCTTAATCCACATGGTTTATATATGCCTCTTCCTGCTCCTAGTGTTCCTTGGGAGGATATTTCTATGGACTTTGTTTTGGGATTGCCACGAACACGTAAGGGAGGGATAGTATTTTGTTGTTGTGGATCGGTTCTAAGATGGCACACTTTATTCCTTGTCATAAAACGGATGATGCCGCATATTGCTGATTTGTTCTTTCGTGAAATTGTTCGCTTGCATGGTGTGCCAAATACTATTGTCTCGATCGTGATACTAAATTTCTTAGCCACTTTTGGAGATGTTTATGGGCTAAGTTGGGGACTAAATTGCTCTTTAGTACTACATGTCATCCCCAAACCGATGGTCAAATCAAGTAGTAAATAGAACTTTGTCTACTATGTTACGGCTGTTTTAAAGAAGAACTTAAAATTGTGGGAAGAGTGTTTACCTCATATAGAATTTGCTTATAATCGTCATTGCATTCTACCACAAAGATGTGCCCATTTGAGATTGTGTATGGTTTTGTTCCTCGTGCACCTATTGATTTATTGCCTTTACCTTCTTCGTGCAACATAATTTGGATGCTACACAACGCTGAAATGATATTAAACTTGCATAAGACTACTAAAGATAACATTGAACACATGAATGCTAAGTATAAACTTGTCAGATAAAGGGAGAAAGCATGTTGTGTTTGATGTTGGCGATCTTGTTTGGTTACATTTGCGTAAAGATCGCTTTTCCGATTTACGCAAGTCTAAGTTAATGCCACGGTCACTGGTCCCTTTAAGGTGTTAGAGAGAATCAATGATAATGCATATAAACTTGAGTTGCCCGCAGACTTTGGTACAGTTAGTCCTACATTTAACATTGCAGATTCAAGCCTTACTTTGGTGAGGAAGATGAGATTGCGTCGAGGACGACTTCAATTCAAGAAGGGAGCATGATGTGGACATCCCTACTATTGATACAACCGTTGTACCTACAAAGAACACACATACAAGGACCCATCACAAGATCTCGTACAAACAACTTAACTATCGGTACTTTCGCTTGGAACTATTCCTTACATACATGAGAATATGATGCTGCCTAAGTCGGATACATTTCTTACTCTTAGGAATGATGGACCAAGCATGGATGAGAGGGACAAGCATTGGAGCATGGCCATGCATGGAGATGGCACAAGCATGTGATGATCCAAGAGAAGGCCACGATGAAGATTTGAACTTTGAGGCCACCATAATGAAGAAGAAGGCTTGGACGAAATATTCAAGATCAATACTTTTAATTCGTCCATAGCATAATATGGTGTCATGACACCTTTATTTTGGGCCAGCCCATGTAATTTTCGCAGTTTTTAATTAGCCACTTTTTAGAGTCCAGATTTGAGGGAAAAGGACTTTTAGGGTTGGATTCGCCACCACTTCCATGGCTGGCGAAACCCCACCTTTTCGCTTTAACACGCCCCATAGCCGAACCTTTAGACTCGGATTTTGTTTAGACATTAAGTTAGCCATAGTCTAACTTCGCCAAGGCTCGGCCGCAGAGGCCTCTTGTACTTGCACCTATTCAGATCCCACCTCTTTCAATAAAGCTTTCCTCTTAATCCGCAATATCTTGATTGCAATATTGGTTCTTACTTGTTCTCGATTTCGTAGGAATTAAGACCCTCATTGGTCGGTGATCGTGTTCACGCAGGATCGGTAACCTCCAGGAGATTGGCCTAGCGATTGCATTGGCGCTCGTGCTCGCACGTGTAGTCGGATCGTCAAGCCCGAACTCCACCAAATCGATTATCGCCATCTCATCGAAAGATCGGACACCTTTGCCCTATCAACAATGAAGAAACTCCATGATGACACACGAGCTACTATCGAGCAACAAGTCCTTCGCCAAGCATCAAGGCTAAACAAGAATAAGAAAGAGATAATCTTCCAAGAGGGCGACCTTGTGTGGATACACTTAAGTAAAGACCGCTTCCCCAAGGAACGCGACTCCAAGCTAAAGCCTAGAGGAGATGGACCATTCAAAGTGCTCAAGCGAATCAACAACAACGCTTATGTCATCGATATCCCAAATTCCAAGTATCTTGTGAGCTCGACATTCAATGTCAAGGACCTCTCACCCTACCATGGAGAAGAGAAAGTCGAGCCGGTTGAAGAGTCGAGGACGACTCTTTCCCAAGGGGGAGATGATGCCCGTCCACGACCGCTTCTACATCTACCCCACAAGCTCCCCAGTGGACCCATGACTGCACCCGAGCCAAACTCCTTCAAGCTAAGGTGAACTCGCTCCTCTCCATGTGTGACTTCAATACACCCTTGATGGCTTGCTACTTCATACCCATACCTTGTGCATCATCAGTGCGAAGAGAAGAACCCAGGACGGAGGAGCACCAAGAAGAGACCAAATGCTTTCGTCGCCAATGGTACTACCGGCGATCGGTACTACCGCCACAAGATTACCAAACGCTACCGCCAACGCAAGGTCCCCGAGCTACCCAACGCTCTCATTACCATGCACTATCACATCGGATCCGGGTTACTGCAGATTACCGCCATCCCCCCAATGTAAGGCCCAAGCCTCAGACAAAGCGCGGTACTACCGTCCAGAACTGCATTACCGCATGACGTACTACCGGTCCCTTGATACTACCGCCAGAGACAGAGACTTTTACGTGATATTTCGGCCCAGCGCCTTGTAACCCTCTCCATATTTCGCTATTTATCCCCAAACTACCCCTGTTTTTGTGGCTGGACTATATATAGCCCCCACCATCCATTGTAAACCCTAGACTTGGATAATAATAGATATTAAGGAAACCCTTTGAGGACTTATATCTATTAGTCTCATGCTCCTACCAAGGAGCACCGGATGATCCACCCACCTCTTGGATCTTGCTTAAGTGCGTTCAAGTTGTACAAGGCCTTGGGTTCTCGGTGTCTCGCCCCCAAGTCGTCAAGGTCTCACCAAGCACCTCATCCCCCGTTGTTGGCGTGGAGAGCGAGCTTCGCCCAACACTGATCCTAGGGATTATGTTGGACCGGTTGCCACCGGCGTGAGGACTAGGCGTGTCTCGTGTTTTGGTGTGTGTGTTCGTGGTTTTCATCGCCTTCATCGATTTCATCCCCCGACCACCTCGTTCCCCTGCTTCGTGGAATTCGTGAAAGATCGGCCAACCCTGTGGTTACCCCTAATAGGTACTACTACCATGTGTGCTCACACAGACTGCTGGCCTTCGCCCATGTACCCCTCTAGCTCGTCCAAACCCTAGTTTTATCCCTAAACTACCCTTGTTTATGTGGTTGGCCTATAAATAGAGCCCCCACCCCTCATGTATCCCTTAGGCATAGATGATAGACTAAAGACAACCCCCATTGTGGAATCTCTAGTTTTGCCTCATCCCCTTTACCAATGGGACCGACTATCGTCACCAACCTCGATTGAACTTTGCATCGCGCATCCATCATTGAACAAGGCCTTGGAGTTCGATGTCTCGTCTCCAAGTTGTCAAGACCCTCCGCAAGGTGTTCTTCCCTCTCCGATGTGGATTTGAGGGAGCACGTTGACCGATCTTTCCTTGCGAGGATTCTATCGGACCGGTGGCCACCGTTCGGGAGCAATCGGCCTTGTATCGTGTGAGTTTTGCGTGTGTTCATCGTGTTCTTTGCGAGGTGTGTGTTCGCTTCCGCTACCTTCTCCCTTTCCCCTCGCTTTCCCATCGATTTGACCACGAGATCCGTGAAGATCGGGCCACCCAAGAGGTTAACCCCTCCATCAGTTGTGCTTTTCCCCAAACAAACGTGACATTATTCTTGGTCAATTCGTTGAGGGGGCAAGCAATGGTGGAAAAGTATTTAACAAAGCAACAGTAAAAGCCAGCCAACCCATGAAAACTACGAAGTTCACTAACATTGGTAGGTATGGGCCAATCTCGTATGTCCTTAACTTTTGAGACATCAACTTCAATGCCATTAGAAGACACAACAAAACCAAGGAAAATAAGCTTGTCTTTTGCAAAAGTGCACTTTGGGAGATTAGCATAAAGCTTTTCATGACGAAGGATTTGAAGGACCTCCTTAACATGAGTAACATGCTCCTCTAGTGACTTGCTATAGACAAGGATGTCATCAAAGTAAACAACAACACTCTTCCCAATGAGAGATCTCAAAATATGGTTCATGAGGCGCATGAAGGTAGATGGGGTGTTTGATAAGCCAAAAGGCATAACCAACCATTCATAGAGACCAAGCTTGGTCTTGAAGGCGGTTTTCCACTCATCCCCTTCGGCCATGCGAATTTGATGGTAACCACTACGAAGATCAATTTTCGAAAATATAGTGGCTCCACATAACTCATCAAGCATGTCATCAAGACGCGGTATAGGATGTTGATAACGCACGGTGATAGCATTGATTGGACGGCAGTCCATGCATAACCGCAACGTATCATCCGTTTTTGGGACTAGAATCACGGGGACCGCGCTTGGGCTAGTGCTTACTTGGATCAAGCCTTTGGAGACGAGTTGGTTGATTTGTCGTTCTATCTCCTTCGTCTCTTCAGGGTTCGTGCGATACGCGGCGCGGTTTGGGAGTGGGGCGCCGGGTATGAGGTCGATGCGGTGCTCGATTCCACGAAGAGGAGGTAGGCCATGAGGAAGCTCTTCGGGAAATACATCGTGGAATTCCTGTAAAATAGCCATCAAAGAAGGAGGAACATTTGTCAAGTCATTAGTTCCTTGCGCTAGTCCCTTGCATACAAGGACATAGTGCAAGATGGATGGGTTTTTCCGCATTTCTCTCATCTCACTTTTGGTGGCAAGAAGAACACTCTTAGTTTTTCCACTCGAGTTTGGCTTGTGGCACTCACTCACTATAGTGTTGTTCTCTCGCTCACCACTCTTCTCACAAGGTGTTTTTGTGTATTGCGCCCTTGCTAAAGCCTTTGCATTGTCCGCAATTATTTGGCTTGGAGTCATTGGTTGCAACACACAAGTTTTTTAAGCCATTTGAAGGTATAAATGTTTGAGTGACCATTATGCAAAGCACGCTTATCAAATTGCCACGGCCTTCCTAGCAACATATGGAAAACCGTCATGGGGACCACATCACATTCCACCGTGTCTTTGTATGGTCCAATTGAGAACGTTACCGAGACGGTGTGCTTGATCTTGACAGACCCTTGGTCACTTAGCCATTGAATATGGTAGGGGTGCTTATGTGGATGGAGGGTGAGGTTGAGTTTCTCACACAATTCCGTGCTTGCAAGATTGTGGCAACTCCCTCCATCATGACAACTTTGATGGACTTCTCATTGATACCGGCACGAGTTTGGAAGATGTTTGATCGTTGGTCTTCATTCTCATTGGCTTGAGTAGTTAAGACCCTTGTGACCACAAGCGATGGACTTGTGTCATGCTCACACACAATTAGTTCTTGGTCCTCTTCCAAATGTTGCCTTGCCATGGCTTCCTTGACCCTTGCATCAAACTCATCTTCACTCAAATATTCTTCATCGCCGTTGTCATGAATGAACAAAACTTTATTGTTCCCACATGCGGACAACTTGTGTCCTTTGCCTCCACACTTGTAGCACTCACCATTGAATGGTTGTTCATCTCTTGTGTATTTGCCACTTGGGGGCGGTTTTCCTTGAGGAAGTGTTGGCTTGAAGGGAAGCTTGGTTGTATTTGATGAGCTTCCACTTGGTGTTGTCGGAGTAGTGGTTGGGGCTTTCTTGTATGTGAAGTATGTCTTTGGCTTGTTGTACTTGATTTCCTCTTGCACTTGACGCTCGGCCTTTGATGCGATGTGCACAAGCTCAACCATGTTGTTGTACTTTTGTAACTCGGTGATGCGCTTGATTGGATGGTTCAAGCCATTGAGGAAATGATGTAGCCCGACCTACGATCGTTACCACATCTTGGTCTCCAACTTACGCCAAGTCGTCATGGACAACAAAGGTGAATCCGTTCCTTTAGGCGAGCCCCCTTCCTGCCCTATTGAATGGTATGCTACTTCATACTCGATCACAGAAGCATGATAGGTTCACACCGACCAGTACGGAGGCAAGGGAGGAAGCCCGGAGCATCAAGCCCGACAAGACGGAGGCTTGGAAGAGGAGACGGAAGAAGACAGGTCGATAGCTGCCAGGTCCAAGCGGTACTACCGGTTGTCGGAACCGGTACTACCGGTCGTGAGACTACCGCCCTTCTACCGCCACATCGATGGCTCCAACGGATGATCCAAGACCGCAAGCGGTACTACCGGTGCTAGAGCGGTACTACCGGTGATGACCGGTACTACCGGTCCTAAGTCCGGTACTACCGGTCATGTCTTCCTGCGCGCACCAGTTGGGCCACAGCCCATGTATTCCCCTTTACTTACCTATTCGCCTAGTTTATCCCCAAACTACCCTTGTTTAGTGGCTGGCCAATAAATAGAGCCCCCACCCCTCATGTATCCCTTAGGCATAGATGATAGACTAAAGAAAACCCCCATTGTGGAATCTCTAGTTTTGCCTCATCCCCTTTACCAAGGGGACCGACTATCGTCACCAACCTCGATTGGACTTTGCATCACGCATCCATCGTTTAACAAGGCCTTGGAGTTAGGTGTCTTGTCTCCAAGTTGTCAAGACCCTCCCCAAGGTGTTCTTCCCTCTCCGATGTGGATTTGAGGGAGCACGTTGACCGATCTTTCCTTGCGAGGATTCTATCGGACCGGTGGCCGCCGTTCGGGAGCAATCGGGCTTGTATCGTGTGAGTTTTGTGTGTGTTCATCGTGTTCTTCGCAAGGTGTGTGTTCGCTTCCGCTACCTTCTCCCTTTCCCCTCGCTTTCCCATCGATTTGATCACGAGATCCGTGAAAATCGGGCACCCAAGAGGTTAACCCCTCCATCATCTGGTATCAGCAGCTTTTGGTTGCCACGGATTTCTCATCGATTTGATCTTTTCCCCATAAATTCGAAAATTTCACCAAAAATAGCCCCAATTCGTGTTTTGGATCGATCTGTGATTTGAGTGCGTTTTAGTAGGTTTTGATCCGTGGATTACTTGCTAAACTTGTTGATCTACCTTCCTTTGCGTTCTCATGGCCTAATTCCTTGATTTCCAGCTTTGATTTGGTGTTTTTCTTGAAGATTTTCCGCCCAAATCACCCCAAAATCGCTACTATTGATACAACCGTTGTACCTACAGCAACACACATACAAGGACCCATCACAAGATCTTGTGCCAAACAACTTAACTATCAGGTACTTTCGTTTCTTGGAACTATTCCTCACATACATGAGAATATGATGCTGCCTAAATCAGATATATTTCTGACTCTTAGGAATGATGGACCAAGCATGGATGAGAGGGACAAGCATTGGAGCATGGCCATGCATGGAGATGGCAGCAAGCATGTGATGATCCAAGAGAAGGCCACGAATGAAGATTTCAGAACTTTGAGGCCACCATAGTGAAGAAAGAAGGCTTGGACGAAATATTCAAGATCAATACTTTACGAATTCGTCCATAGCTTAATATGGTGCTGCGACACCTTTATTTTGGGCCAGGCCCATGTAATTTTCGCAGGATTTTAATTAGCCACCTTTTAGAGTACGTATTTGAGGGGAAAAGGACTTTTAGGGTTGGATTCGGCCACCACTTCCATGGCTGGTCGAAACCCCACCTTTTCGCCCTTAAATACTCCCCATAGCCGACCCCTAGACTCGGATTTTGTTTAGACATTAAGTTAGCCATAGTCGCAACTTCGTCAAGGCTCGAGCGTCGCAGAGGCCTCTTGTACTTCGCACCTATTCAGGATCCCACCTCTTCAATAAATCTTTCCTCTTAATCCGCAATATCTTGATTGCAATATTGGTTCTTACTTGTTCTCGATTTCAGGTAGGAATTAAGACCCTCACTGGTCAGGCTGATCGTGTTCCCGCAGGATCGGTAACCTCCAAGAGATTGGCCTAGAAATTGCATTGGCGCTCGTGCTCGCACGTGTAGTCGGATCGTCAAGCCCGAACTCCACCAAATCGACTATCATCATCTCATCGAAAGATCGGACACCTTTTCCCTATCAAGTGGTATCAGATTTCAGGTTGCTCGGTGAGATTTTACTGTTTTCGTAGATTAGATCTGTTTTTTACCTATAACCCACGAAAAAGCCAAAAACACAGTTAGAGTTTAGATCCATCTCATAACCAATCTACGCCTCGCATTATCTTTTCAGTTTTTGCATTGTTGAATTTGTGTCTACATCGTCGCGTCGAGTTGCTGGTCTTAGTGTCTCGTCCCTTAGAGTTTTGAGTTCTGATCATAGTAGTCACCGCCACACTCGCCGATCATCGCCACCATATTCCGCCACCATATTCCGCCGCCATATTCTGCCACCATAAACCCTAATACTCCGCCATCGCCTTCCTACCATGACACAGATCCGATCAGTTTCCTGTCGTGGTACGAGTCCGAGTAGAGTTATTGTTTCCTAGTTATTTCTTTTTTACTTTCCTTCTTTGTTGTTTCCGTATTAAGCTAAAGTCCGTGTCGAGCTAAGAGTACGGTCGTAAGTCCAGAAGGAGAGCAAGCAAAAAAAAAATTCTCCATCGGCCGTTATAGCGATATTTTTCTGGCTATACTGTTTTTCGACCCCGGGGATCACTTTTCTCCATCGGCCGTTATAGCGATATTTTTTTGGCGCCTGCGCGCTTTCCGGAGCAAAATAAAAAATTTCAAAAAAAAAATTTGGGGCTAACCTATTTTTAGACCTCAGAGATCGATTCTAGACACTCGCCATCATAGTGATTTTCTGCATCTCGGTTCGCTTTTCAGGGTGCCATATCATCATACAGTGCTTGTTGTGTTGTGTCGTGACATCGTTGGTGATCTAGGCTCGGTCTCTAGTACGGTCTAGCCTAGGACCAGCACAAGATCGTCGTTGAGCATTCTTTCAACTTTTGCATTGCTTTTGATAATTGCTAACCCCTTGCTAAGCCTTCCCAAAGCTCCACGATACTCTCCACGCGGTGTCTCGACTCCGGTAATCGCTTGGTTCAATCTTGGACCCACCGATCCTCGCGTTGCACATCGCCTTTTCCCGCTGTTTGGTAAGAACTTGTAAGAGCTTCAGATATTGCTTGACGGATTACGCGTGACTTCCACCATATTTCCGCACTATATACCTGTGCTTTTAAGGACTAACCATGACAGATATCATGAACCCCGCCACATCGACGAACGAGAAACTACATGCCCACTTCTCCGCTCTTGGTCGGTCACCGAAGACGTGGATACGCGCCTCGGGGAGTTTGACACCAAGATCACCAACGCCATGGACAAGATCGATGGACTCGAGAAATCCTTCAACGCCAAGCTTGACGTTCGGTTCAAGGAGCTTTTGAACCGATTGCTCGCACCCGCCCACACATGGCGCAGACGCATTCCGATCACGGCCTGGATCATTGGTTCACCGCCGTGACTACGGCCATGCAAGGCCGACGCTCCTCGACTTCCGCGAGGTCTGCTGCGACATTGGGGATGCATTTACGGGTATTACTACGACCCCTACAACGATGATCTATTTGACGAGGAGGTTGAACAACCTCCACAGGTACCTGCTGGCCGTCCCCGACATTACTACCGCAACGCTCGACCACCGGTACGTGATGATGATCATGTTGCAAAGCTTAAATTAAATTTTCCATCTTTTGAGGGTAAATATAATCCTGATGCATATCTTACATGGGAGATGGAAGTAGAACAACATTTTGCATGCTTAAAATATCCTGAGAATATGCGTGTTAGTGCTGCTACATGTGAATTTACTAAATTTGCTTCCCTTTGGTGGTCTGAGTATTGTCTCTTAAATCGTACTACTATTCCTAGTACTTGGACTGCTTTACAAACTGCTATGCGTGTTCGTTTTGTACCTCCTACTTATCAACGTGGTTTACTAAAGAATCGACACGCTTAGAGCAAGGGAAAATTCGTAGAAGAGTATTATCAGGAATTGCAAACGGGAATGGTTCGGTGTGGTCTTGTTGAATCTAATGAAAAAATGCTTGCACGTTTCTTTGGTGGATTAAACAAGGACATTCACCACATCTTAGATTATAAGGAATATAATTCAATCACTCGTTTGTTTCATCTTGCTTGCAAAGCTGAACGTGAAGTGCAGGATCGCCAAACACCATGGAGGAGGACTAATAATTATGCAGGTCGCACATCCACTTGGACATCCCGACAATCATCGCCTCCTCGTGATTCGCCACCAGCTACTACCACATCCAAGGCCACCACAAGATTTCCAGCTGCTCCTCCACCATCATCCAATGCTCCTGCTCGTAGTGCATCTATGTCTTCCACGGGTAACACAAAGGATATACAATGCCGCAAGTGCTGGGATTTTGGTCATATTGAGAGACAGTGCACAACACAACGTGTGATGATGGTGCAAGAAGATTGTCAATACGATTCAGCAAGTGACTTTGATGAAGATACACTAGCCCTTATTTCTGCTCGAGATGGAGACAATTCTGATGCTGATGAAGAGACAGAGGTAATGGGAGCTGAAGCTGCTGATCAATACAGGAGCTTAATTACACAACGTGTGTTGAGTGTGCAATTGAGCAAATCTGAGCAAGATCAACGCCACAACCTGTTCCAAACACGTGGTGTTGTCAAGGAAAGAGCTATACGGATCATCACTGATGGATGGAGTTGTAATAATCTGGCCAGTGTTGACATGGTAGAGAAGCTTGCGCTTCCAACAAGACAACGCCCACATTCATATTACATCCAATGGTTTGAGAGTTCTCGCAAGATCAAGGTAACAAGAACGGTATGCGTGCATTTTACTATTGGTACATATTCTGATTTTGTTGATTGTGATGTTGTACCTATGCAAGCTTGTTCTTTGTTACTTGGTAGACCATGGCAATTTGATAGAGAATCTGTTCATAATGGCAAAACTAATCATTATTCTCTTATGCATGATGGCAAGAAAATTGGTCTAAAACCTATGACTCCCGAACAGATTTTAAAAGATGATCTTGCTAGAGCTAGTAGAGCTAAAACTGAGGAGAAACATAAAAGTGAGAATCAGATTGTTGCTACAGATTTTATACCACCAAAGAACACTAAATCTGATTCTACACATGCTACTGAAATTCGTTTGAAGAGTCCATGTATGCTTGCACATAAAATTGATATTGCTGAACTAGATGTAACCAATACTCAATGTTATGCAATTGTCTGCAAAGATGTTTTGTTTTCATTTGAGGATATGCCTCCTTCTTTGCCACCCGCTATTGCTAACCTTTTGCAGGAATATGAGGACGTCTTTCCCGAGTCGCCACTGTGACTACCTCCTAT
Source organism: Avena longiglumis (assembly GCA_030063025.1). Lineage (NCBI taxonomy): Eukaryota > Viridiplantae > Streptophyta > Magnoliopsida > Poales > Poaceae > Avena > Avena longiglumis. Next base: position 330,041,008 of record CP125974.1, on the reverse strand, counting down.
TAGAGGAATTGAGCACCAAATTGATTTAATTCCTGGTGCCAAGTTGCCCAACCGCGCGCCATATAGAACCAATCCAGAGGAGACAAAGGAGATACAACGCCAAATTCAGGAACTACTCGACAGAGATCATATTCGTGAGTCCCTTAGCCCCTGTGCTGTTCCTATTATTTTGGTAACTAAGAAAGATGGTTCTTCGCGCATGTGTACTGATTGTAGAGCTATCAATAATATTACTATTCGATATCGTTATCCTATTCCACGTTTAGATGACATGCTTGATGAATTGAGTGTCTCTACCATGTTTTCTAAAGTTGATTTGCGCAGTGGTTACCACCAGATTCGTATGAAATTAGGAGATGAATGGAAAACAACATTTAAAACTAAGTTCGGTTTATATGAGTGGTTAGTAATGCCGTTTGGTTTAACTAATGCACCTAGCACTTTCATGAGATTAATGAACGAAGTTTTACGTGCTTTCATTGGACGTTTTGTGGTAGTCTACTTTGATGATATTCTGATTTATAGCAAATCTTTAGAGGATCATTTGGACCATTTACGTGCTGTTTTTAATGCTTTACGTGATGCACATTTATTTGGTAACCTTGAGAAGTGCACCTTTTGCACCAATCGAGTTGCGTTTCTTGGCTATGTTGTTGCATCACAGGGTATTGAAGTGGATCCAGCCAAGATTGACGCTATTGAGAATTGGCCGCAGCCCAAGACGGTCACACAAGTAAGGAGTTTTCTTGGCCTCACTGGTTTTTATAGGCGCTTTGTCAAAGACTTTGGATCAATTGCCGCGCCACTGAATGAGCTTACCAAGAAGGACGTACCCTTTGTTTGGGGCGATGCACAACAACAGGCCTTCGTCATATTGAAAGATAAGCTAACACATGCTCCCTTACTCCAACTTCCTGATTTTACTATGACTTTTGAGCTTGAATGTGATGCTAGTGGAATTGTTTTGGGAGGGGTGTTATTACAAGAGGGAAAACCTGTTGCATATTTTAGTGAGAAATTGAGTGGCTAGTCGAACTATTCTACTTATGATAAAGAATTATATCGTTGGTTCGGACATTAGAAACTTTGCAACATTATCTATGGCCTAAAGAGTTTGTTATTCATTCTGATCATGAATCTTTGAAGCATATTCATAGTCAAGCTAAGTTGAATCGTCGTCATGCAAAGTGGGTTGAATTTATTGAGTCTTTTCCTTATGTTATCAAACACAAAAAAGGGTAAAGATAATATTATTGCTAATGCTTTGTCACGCCGTTATGGTTTGTTATCTCAACTTGACTTCAAAATATTTGGATTGGAAACTATTGAGGAACAATATGTGCATGATGCTGAATTTAAAGATGTGTTGCAGAATTGTAGAGATGGTAGAACTTGGAACAAGTTCGTCTTCAATGATGGATTTGTGTTCCGTGCTAACAAACTATGCATTCCAGATAGCTCTGTTCGTCTTTTGTTGTTACAGGAGGCACATGGAGGAGGATTGATGGGACACTTTGGTGTCAAGAAGACGGAGGATGTTCTTGTTGCACACTTCTTTTGGCCACGTATGCGTCGAGATGTTGAGAGATTTGTGGCACGCTGCACTACTTGTCAAAAAGCTAAGTCTCGCCTTAATCCACATGGTTTATATATGCCTCTTCCTGTTCCTAGTGTTCCTTGGGAGGATATTTCTATGGACTTTGTTTTGGGATTGCCACGAACACAGAAGGGAAGGGATAGTATTTTTGTTGTTGTGGATCGGTTTTCCAAGATGGCACACTTTATTCCTTGTCATAAACGGATGATGTCGCGATATTGCTGATTTGTTCTTTCGTGAAATTGTTCGTTTGCATGGTGTGCCAAAAAATATTGTCTCTGATCGTGATACTAGATTTCTTAGCCACTTTTGGATATGTTTATGGGCTAAGTTGGGGACTAAATTGCTCTTTAGTACTACATGTCATCCCCAAACTGATGGTCAAACTGAAGTAGTAAATAGAACTTTGTCTACTATGTTGCGGGCTGTTTTAAAGAAGAACTTAAAATTGTGGGAAGAGTGTTTACCTCATATAGAATTTGCTTATAATCGTTCGCTGCATTCTACCACAAAGATGTGCCCATTTGAGATTGTGTATGGTTTTGTTCCTCGTGCACCTATTGATTTATTGCCTTTACCTTCTTCGGTGCAACATAATTTGGATGCTACACAACACGCTGAAATGATATTAAACTTGCATAAGACTACTAAAGATAACATTGAACACATGAATGCTAAGTATAAACTTGCTGGGGATAAAGGGAGAAAGCATGTTGTGTTTGATGTTGGCGATCTTGTTTGGTTACATTTGCGTAAAGATCGTTTTCCTGATTTACGCAAGTCTAAGTTAATGCCACGTGCTACTGGTCCCTTTAAGGTGTTAGAGAAAATCAATGATAATGCATATAAACTTGAGTTGCCTGGAGACTGTGGTACGGTTAGTCCTACATTTAACATTGCATATTTGAAGCCTTAGTTTGGTGAGGAAGATGAGATTACGTCGAGGACGACTTCAATTCAAGAAGGGGAGCATGATGTGGACATCCCTACTATTGATACAACCGTTGTACCTACAGCAACACACATACAAGGACCCATCACAAGATCTCGTGCCAAACAACTTAACTATCAGGTACTTTCGTTTCTTGGAACTATTCCTCACATACATGAGAATATGATGCTGCCTAAATCAGATATATTTCTGACTCTTAGGAATGATGGACCAAGCATGGATGAGAGGGACAAGCATTGGAGCATGGCCATGCATGGAGATGGCAAAGAAGCATGTGATGATCCAAGAGAAGGCCACGGATGAAGATTTCAGAACTTTGAGGCCACCATAATGAAGAAAGAAGGCTTAGACGAAATATTCAAGATCAATACTTTACTTAATTCGTCCAAAGCTTAATATGGTGTCATGACACCTTTATTTTGGGCCAGCCCATGTAATTTTCGCAGGATTTTAATTAGCCACTTTTTAGAGTCCAGATTTGAGGAAAAGGACTTTTAGGGTTGGATTCAGCCAAGACTTCCATGGCTGGCCGAAACCCCACCTTTTCGCCTCTTAAATACTCCCCATAGCCGACCCCTAGACTCGGATTTTGTTTAGACATTGTTAGCCATAGTCGCAACTTCCAAGGCTCGAGCGTCAGTTGGCCTCTTGTACTTCGCACCTATTCAGATCCCACCTCTTCAATAAAGCTTTCCTCTTAATCCGCAATATCTTGATTGCAATATTGGTTCTTACTTGTTCTCGATTTCGTGTAGGAATTAAGACCTCTGGTCAGCCGATCGTGTTCCCGCAGGATCGGTAACCTCCAGGAGATTGGCCTAGCGATTGCATTGGCGCTCGTGCTCGCACGTGTAGTCGGATCGTCAAGCCCGAACTCCACCAAATCGACTATCATCATCTCATCGAAAGATCGGACACCTTTGCCCTATCAAATGACCTCCATCGACACCTTCATAGGGCACCTTCTACTACTAGTGCCACCACCAAAATGGCACCAAGAGCAAGCCTTCGTCCACGCCATCAAGCTTCAACGCCTCCGCTTGACTTCCACGACCTCGCGAACGAGGAAAATGTAGACGTCTACTTCGCCAAGTTGGATAGCATGAGCCTACCTCCACCACTACTACAAGATGGCCACAAGACAGTCGAGCATGGGATTTTCCCTTCGACCATGGAGGCGAGCAATGACGCCCATCTTATGGCATCCAACCTTGGAGGCGACAAGGTCAAGAATGGTGAGCATGGGATTTTCCCTTCACCAAAGGAGGCGCATGGAGTTGAGGAAACCGAGCCTACCCCCATATGCTTGAGTGATGATGTGGTACCAATCCCATGTGAGTATGAGAGCCACTTAGCCCACTTGAGTGAGAACAAGAGTGAGACGAGTGACTCCACCTTATGTGAGATTGAGTGCTTCCACTTGGAGGGCATGAGCGATACTCCTAGTGAGTTGAGAGTGGTAGTTGATAGGTCAAGTGAGACCATTTCGAATTCTAACAACTTACCCTCTACCTCTAGTGTGTTCTCTTGTGTTGTGCTAGGTTCCATGGATGAAGACGCGCCAAGCCATGAAGCAATGATGCCTCAATTGGAGAAGATGTACATGGTGCACGAAGATGATGCTACGCCATGGCTACATCAAGAAGACGAAGTCGTCCACAAGGAGGCCACTACTTCCACAACACCCACTTCATATGAGAGGTATGACCAAGGTAATAATAAGGGTGTTGATGATGCCATGATCCCACTAGTGGACATGATGAATTGTGAGGATATGCATGTTATGGATGATACTTGTGACATTACTTATGCTTCATCCATATTCCCATGTGATGCTTTGCCTTTGCATAATATTGATCATGTGGAATTGTTTGATTGCGAAATCATTGCCATAAACATGCCATGCTATGCATCTTGTGTGTATCCTCCAATTGCTTTGGACTTGCCTTGTCATGCTAGTCATTCAATATCTCCCGTTGCTTGCGATAAGATGAATGCTTGCTATTTCACTTGTTTTTCTTGCAACAATGTTGATCATATGCGTTATAATGAGATGGACCCCATAGCTTTCTCAATTTTTGGAGATTTTGATGATTGCCATGATAAGCATGTTCCCCACTTGCATACTCACCATGCATATATTTCATACTTGAATGACATTAATAGTGATGTGCACAAGAAGAGATACGTCATGATGGATGACGTGTATCTCTACCATGCACACACGTTCTTCCTTTTACATATGATGTGTGTAGGTACCCTCACAAGAATGTCAACCTCGGTTGAGCACGAGTTGACAAAAAGAGCTCTTGAGAGCATCCCACAAGTGAGTTCAAGATCGAACCCATCTCTGATACCTTTTGCATGCTTTGCATCTTTCATGTTGACAAATTGTTCTTTCCTATGGTTTGATTGCAAGCATGTTAATGGTATTATCTTCCCTTGTGACATTCATGTTTCTTAGCTTTTAGATAATGATGCTTTGTGTGTTGCAACAAAAATGTTGAACATTTTCTCTTTCTGATGTTTTGGGTGCAACGACAATTCCATTAAGAGCATGTATTGTCATGAGAGCTTCCAAGAATCTCGTCTTGTTGTTGCAACAAACATAAGGACCACTTGCTCTTTCATTTGGTTTGTTTGCAAATATATTGTTTTTGCTTCCGCTTGGGATACTCATATCCCCATGATATTTGCTTTCGATGATTTGTGTGTGACATCCAACATGTTGAACAATTTCTCTTTCCAATGGTTGGTTTGCACACATAATAATGTTTCTTTGGATATTCTTCCTTGTGTGTTTTTGCCAAATTCTCCTATTCTTGCATCAAAGATGTTGTTTGAAATTTGGATCCAATGCTTTGAATGCCCCACTTCTATGTTATATGGAGTTTTTGAGTTTCCACATTTGGATGATGTTCAAACGATTTCCATGCACTTTGACCTTGCATATGCATTCCATTTGCTATACATGCATTATACTAATAGTGTTATGAACAAGAAGGGACATGCCACATTTGACATGCTCCTCTATCACGCACGAAAATATTTTGCTTGGTCTTTGTTGTGTGAAGGTACAAGTGCATACACGTCAACCTCTACCAACCATGTGTTGACAAGAAGAACCGAAGAGAGTTACCTATGGCTACCCTTCATCGAGCTATCTCTACAAGCTAAGGTGACTTCCTTCTACTTCAGGACTCATGCTATAATCTTCATGAATTGGCTACGCTTTGAGTGTTGCTTTGCTTTTGTTGTAAGCTTTGTAGGCTTCAAGGAAGGTGAAGGAACATTGAAGTGTGGTCAAGTCAATCTTCCCGAGGACGACTATAAGGTGAACCCCAGGATCAAGAAGGTCTCTCGACCGCTTCTACTTTGTGATGAGCATGTAGAGTCGAGGACGACTCTTTTTGAAGGGGGGGAGCTGATGTAGCCCGACCTACGGTCGTTACCACATCTTGGTCTCCAACTTATGCCAAGTCATCATGGACTCCAAAGGTGAATCCGTTCCTCTATGCGAGCCCCCTTCCTGCCCTATTGAATGGTATGCTACTTCATACTCCATCACAGATGCATGATAGGTTCACACCGACCAGTACGGAGGCAAGAGAGGAAGCCCGGAGCATCAAGCCCGACAAGACGGAGGCTTGGAAGAGGAGACAGAAGAAGACAAGTCGATAGCTGCCAGGTCCAAGCGGTACTACCGGTTGTCGGAACCGGTACTACCGGTCAGCGGTACTACCGCACCCTTCTACCGCTCGCTACTGACGGCTCCAACGGATGCTCCAAGACCGCAAGTGGTACTACCGGTGCTAGAGCGGTACTACCGGTGATGACCGGTACTACCGGTCCTAAGTCCGGTACTACCGGTCATGTCTCGTCACACCAGCTTGGGCCACAACCCATGTATTCCCCTTTACTTACCTATTCGCCTAGTTTATCCCCAAACTACCCTTGTTTAGTGGCTGGCCTATAAATAGAGCCCCCACCCCTCATGTATCCCTTAGGCATAGATGATAGACTAAAGAAAACCCCCATTGTGGAATCTCTAGTTTTGCCTCATCCCCTTTACCAAGGGGACCGACTATCGTCACCAACCTCGATTGGACTTTGCATCACGCATCCATCGTTGAACAAGGCCTTGGAGTTCGGTGTATCGTCTCCAAGTTGTCAAGACCCTCCCCAAGGTGTTCTTACCTCTCCGATGTGGATTTGAGGGAGCACGTTGATCGATCTTTCCTTGTGAGGATTCTATCGGACCGGTGGCCGCCGTTCGGGAGCAATCGGCCTTGTATCGTGTGAGTTTTGCGTGTGTTCATCGTGTTCTTCGCGAGGTGTGTGTTCGCTTCCGCTACCTTCTCCCTTTCCCCTCACTTTCCCATCGATTTGACCACGAGATCCGTGAAGATCGGGCACCCAAGAGGTTAACCCCTCCATCAGGAAACGTGCCATTGTTTGTTCATCCCGCTCTTCAATGTTGGCACGGATCATGTTGAGCTCCATTTGCTTGAAGTACTCTTCCACAGTCTTTGTCCCTTGACTAAGCGTTTGAAGCTTGTTGAAAAGGTCACGCGTGTAGTGCGAAGGAACAAAGCGGGATCTCATATGAGCCTTCATGTCTTGCCAAGTTGAGATAGGGGGCTCTTCTTTTGATTGACGAGCGAGTTAGACTTGTTCCCACCAAAGGTTGGCATTGATGCAGCCCGACCTACGGTCGTTACTACATCAAGGTCTCCAACTTACGCCAAGTCGTCATGGACTCCAAAGGTGAATCCGTTCCTCTATGCGAGCCCCCTTCCTTCCCTATTGAATGGTATGCTACTTCATACTCCGTCACATATGCATGATAGGTTCACACCGACCAAAGACGGAGGCAAGGAGGAAGCCCTAACATCAAGCTCGACAAGACGGAGGCTTGGAAGAGGAGACTAAGAATACATGTCGGCAGCTACTGTGTCTAAGCGGTACTACCGGTCATGAACAGTACTACCGGTCACGCAGACTACCAAGCCTTAAGATCAAGCCTCGCACCATCGCCAATCGGATGCCCCAGATTGGCAGATTACCGGTGATGACCGTACTACCGTCCCAAGTCCGATTACTACGGTCATGTCGCTCATACACTAGTTGGGCCACAGCCCATGTATCCCCCTTTACTTACCTATTCGCCTAGTTTATCCCCAAACTACCCTTGTTTATGTGGTTGGCCTATAAATAGAGCCCCCACCCCTCATGTATCCCTTAGGCATAGATGATAGACTAAAGAAAACCCCCATTGTGGAATATCTAGTTTTGCCTCATCCCCTTTACCAATGGGACCGACTATCGTAACCAACCTCGATTGGACTTTGCATCACGCATCCATCGTTGAACAAGGCCTTGGAGTTCATGTCTCGTCTCCAAGTTGTCAAGACCCTCCCCAAGGTGTTCTTCCCTCTCCGATGTGGATTTGAGGGAGCACGTTGACCGATCTTTCCTTGCGAGGATTCTATCGGACTGGTGGCCGCCGTTCGGGAGCAATCGGCCTTGTATCGTGTGAGTTTTGCGTGTGTTCATCGTGTTCTTCGCGAGGTGTGTGTTTGCTTCCGCTACCTTCTCCCTTTCCCCTCGCTTTCCCATCGATTTGACCACAAGATCCGTGAAGATCGGGCCACCCAAGAGGTTAACCCCTCCATCATCTAGTATCAGCAGCTTTTGGTTGGCACGGATTTCTCATCGATTTGATCTTGTCCCCATAAATTCGAAAATTCCACCAAAAATAGCCCCAATTCGTGTTTTGGATCGATCTGTGATTTGAGTGCGTTTTGGTAGGTTTTGATCCGTGGATTACTTGCTAAACTTGTTGATCTACCTTCCTTTGCGTTCCCATGGCCTAATTCCTTGATTTCCCACTTCGATTTGGTGTTTTCCTTGAAGATTTTCCGCCCAAATCACCCCAAAATCGCGAAAACGCGTCAAATCTTGGCGTCCCAGGTCCAAGCGGTACTACCGGGTCCAAAATCCGGTACTAGCGCACTTAACCAGTACTACCGGGCTCAAAAATGCGGTACTACCGCCCTATGCAGAAAAAAAAACAGATTCCCAGATTTCAGCCTCTCACCGTTTTGAGCATAACTTTTGCATTCGACCTCGGATTTTGGTGTTCTTTAGCTCGTTTCGAAGAGGAGAAGGAGTTCTACATCATCATCCACGTGGTTCATGCTATCTACTCTGATAGGGCAAAGGTGTCCGATCTTTCGATGAGATGGCGATATTCGATTTGGTGGAGTTCGGGCTTGACGATCCGACTACACGTGCGAGCACGAGCGCCAATGCAATCGCTAGGCCAATCTCCTGGAGGTTACCGATCCTGCGTGAACACGATCAGCCTGATCAGCGAGGGTCTTAATTCCTACCTGAAATCGAGAACAAGTAAGAACCAATATTGCAATCAAGATATTGCGGATTAAGAGGAAAGCTTTATTGAAGAGGTGGGATCCTGAATAGGTGCGAAGTACAAGAGGCCTCTGCGACGCTCGAGCCTTGGAGAAGTTGCGACTATGGCTAACTTAATGTCTAAACAAAATCCAAGTCTAGAGGTTCGGCTATGGGGCGTATTTAAGGGCGAAAAGGTGGGGTTTCGGCCAGCCATGGATGTGGTGGCCGAATCCAACCCTAAAAGTCCTTTTCCCCTCCAATACGGACTCTAAAAAGTGGCTAATTAAAATCCTGCGAAAATTACATGGGCCTGGCCCAAAATAAAAGGTGTCGCAGCACTATAGATGGTGGCGAATCACGAGGAGGTGCTGATTGTCGGGATGTCCAAGTGGATGTGCGACCTGCAGAATTATTAGTCCTCCTCCATTGTGTTTAGCGATCTTGCACTTCACGTTCAGCTTTGCAAGCAAGATGAAACAAACGAGTGATAGAATTATATTCCTTATAATCTAATATGTGCTGAATGTCCTTGTTTAATCCACCAAAGAAACGTGCAAGCATTTGTTCATTAGATTCAACAAGACCACACCTAACCATCCCCGTTTGTAATTCCTGATAATACTCTTCTACAGATTTTTTCCATTGCTCCAAACGTGTCAGATTCTTTAGTAAATCACGTTGATAAGTGGGAGGTACAAAACAAACACGCATAGCAGTTTTTAAAGCAGTCCAAGTACTAGGAATAGTAGTAGGATTTAAACGACAATACTCAGACCACCAAAGGGAAGCAAATTTAGTAAATTCACATGTAGCAAAGACTAACACGCATATTCTCGTGATATTTTAAGCGTGCAAAATGTTGTTCTACTTCCATCTCCCATGTAAGATATGCATCAGATTATATTTACCCTCAAAAGATGGAATATTTAATTTAAGCTTTGCAACATGATCATCATCACGCATCGGTGGGCTGCTATGTAGTAATGTCGGGGACGACCAGCATGTACCTGTGGAGGTTGTTCAACCTCCTCGTCAAACAGATCGTCGTCGTCGGGGTCGTAGTAGTACCCGTCGTCTGTCCCCAATGTCGCAGCAGCAGCCGCGACGGAAGTCTGAGGAACGTCAGTCGCAGTAGTAGCCACCGGGGGTGTGGCGGTAGCCAAACCAGCAGTCCGACCCGTGATCGGAATGCGCCATGCGCCATGTGTGGGTGTCGGTGCGGGTGCGGGCAATCGGTTCAGAAGCTCCTTGAACCGAACGTTAAGCTTGGCGTTGAAGGATTTCTCTAGTCCATCGATCTTGTCCACGACGTTGGTGAGCTTGGTGTCAAACTCCCCGAGGCGCGTATCCACGTCTTCAGCGCGACTGACCAAGAGCGCGGAGAAGTGGGCATGTAGTTCTTCGTTCGTCATTGTGGTGGGTCCAAGTATCTCATGGTTAGTCCTTAAAAAGCATGTATATAGTACGGAAATATGGTGGAAATCACGTAATCCGTCAAGCAATATACAAAGCTCTTACAAGTTCTTACCAAACAAAGGAAAAGGCGATGTGCAACCACGAGGATCAAGGTCCAGATTGAACCAAGCGATAACCAGGAGTCGAAACACCGCACCTGGAGAGTATCTATGGAGCTCTGGGAAGGCTTAGCAAAGGGGGTTAGCAATTATCAAAACAACAATGCAAAAGTTGAAAGAATGCTCAACGACGGTACTGTGCTGGTCCTAGGCTAGACCGTACTAGAGACGCGAGCCTAGATCACCAACGATGTCACGACGCGACACAACAAGCACTGTATGATGATATGGCACCCTGAAAAGCGAACCGAGAGGTGAAAAATCACTATGATGGCGAGTGTCTAGAATTGATCTACGGGGTCTAAAAATAGGTTAGCCCCAAAAAAAATTTTGAATTTTTTTTTTGCTCCGGAAAGCGCGCAGACGCCAAAAAAATATTGCTATAACTGCCGATGGAGAAAAGTGATCCCCGGGGTCGAAAAATAGTATAGCCAGAATTTTTCTTTTTTTTTTGCTCTCCTTCTGGACTAACGACCGGACTCTTAGCGCGACACGGACTTTAGCTAAACACGGAAACAAAAAAGCAGGAAAGGCAAAAGAAATAACTAGGAAACAGTAACTCTACTCGGACTGCATCATGGCAGAAAACCGATCGGATGTGTGTCGCGTAGGAAGGTGGCGTGAGTATTAGGGTTTATGGTGGCTGGGTATATGGCGCGGAATATGGTGGAGGAATATGGTGGCGGTGATCGGCGAGTGTGACGGTGACTAGTATGATCGTAACTTGAAACTCTAAGGACAAGACACTAAGACCAAAGAACTCGACGCGACGATGTAGACACAAATTCAACAATGCAAAACTGAAAAGATAATGCGAGGCGAGATTGGTTATGGGATGGATCTAAACTCTAACCGTGTTTTTGGCTTTTTCATGGGTTATAGGTAAAACGATCTAATCTTTGAAAACAAGAAAATCTCACCGAGCAACCTAAATCGATACCACTTGATAGGGCAAAGGTGTCCGATCTTTCGATGAGATGGCGATATTCGATTTGGTGTAGTTCGGCTTGACGATCCGACTACACGCGCGAAAGCACGACCGCCAATGTAATCGCTAGGCCAATCTCCGGAGGTTACCGATCCTGCGTGAACACGATCACCGACCACGAGGGTCTTAATTCCTACCGAAATCGAGAACAAGTAAGAACCAATATTGCAATCAAGATATTGCGGATTAAGAGGAAAGCTTTATTGAAGAGGTGGGATCCCGAATAGGTGCGGTACAAGAGGCCTCATGACGCCGAGCCTTGGCGGTTGCGACTATGGCTAACTTAATGTCTAAACAAAATCCAAGTCTAGAGGTTCGCTATGGGGCGATTTAAGGCGAAAAGGTGGGGTTTCGGCCAGCCATGGAAGTGGTGGCCGAATCCAACCCTAAAAGTCCTTTTCCTCTCAAATACGGACTCTAAAAAGTGGCTAATTAAAATCCTGCCAAAATTACATGGGCCTGGCCCAAAATAAAAGGTGTCGCAGCACCATATTAAGCTAAGGACGAATTAAAGTATTGATCTTGAATATTTTGTCCAATCCTTCTTCGCCATTATGGTGGCCTCAAAGTTCAAATCTTCATCTTGGGCCTTCTCTGATCATCACATGCTTGTCGCCATCTCCATGCATGGCCATGCTCCAATGCTTGTCCCTCTCATCCATGCTTGGTCCATCATTCCTAAGAGTAAGAAATATATCCGATTTAGGCAAAGATCATATTCTCATGTATGTGAGGAATAGTTCCAAGAAACGAAAGTACCTGATAGTTAAGTTGTTTGGCACGAGATCTTGTGATGGGTCCTTGTATGTGTGTTGTTGTAGGTACAACGGTTGTATCAATAGTAGGGATGTCCACATCATACTCCATCCAAATTCCGTGAGCAAGGCGGAATCCAACAATAAAGGGTGAAGATCGTCGATGAAAGGTATAAACATTTCGCGACTCTTCCCCCACTTGAATTCCTTTGTGAACCCCACTATCTTTGCGTGCAACAAACACCTATTGAGACTAGTTCCTCTTATGATTGCTTGGGCTATGCACATTTGATACCTTGTAGAATTCCGAGCAAACATTGTGCGCGCTATCTCATATAGTTAGCTTGTATAGTTGTTGGCACAAGGAAGAGGCAAGTGAAAAAGAAATAAAAAGAAAAAGAGTGATACAAAAAGAAAAAAATAGAAAAAAGAAAAGAAAAAGAAAGAGATACACATGTGCCTCATAGAATAGGAAGCGCAAGCTCGATGAACATCATATAGGTGGTACTTATTGTGCATATCTTGTAGCCCACCAATTTTGTGCAATCAAACTAGCGTCTCTCCTTGTACTTGTGTGACACGAGCTTATAGTCTTCTCTAGGTAATCATTTGGTTCTTAGCTCACTTTCTCCGTCGCACAAGTCCCATTTATCCCACCGTGTGTTCTTGCTTGTACATATTTCCTATCTTGTGGATTGACTTGTTTGCTTTGTGATCATTGTGGTTCTTTACTTGCCATTACAACATCTTGATTTCGGATTGGTTCTTGACATGCCACATTCCATACCTATCCACCATAGGCCTTGTGTGTGTTTATTTTTTGGTTTGTAGTTGGTTTTGGTGTTCCACGTGAACTTCACTTTGCTTGGTTTATTGCTCTCAAGTGTGGCCACTTGTACGATACGATCTTCCAAGGTAAAGTAAGGTTTGACGTTGTATCCCTAACTCCCACTACCACTTCCATATACACCACTTGGTCTTGTGCATCATGTCTAGGGACTCCAGAACCGAGGATGATATCTATGAAGAATCCATGATGAGACACCATGACTACGACTCCACAAGTATAGAGTACATGACGGAGCACAACACCGATAATGGCTCTGCATGCTTTGAGGACCCGGAGCACTACACCTACGACGACTCCACATGCATGGAAGACATGGAGCTCTACGTCGACAATGGCTCCTCATGCATGGAGCCTATGGAGCACTACAGCGACAATGGCTCCACATGCTTGGGTGATATGGAGTTCTACACCAACAACTACTCCCCAAGCATGGACGACTTTGAGTGCGACATCGATGACGCCTCGCCAAGCATGGAGGACACGGAGAACTTCATCGACTTTGATGGCTCCTCCATGAGCCATGAAGAATTCCTCCACCGTGTGGAGATGGAAGCCTACTACGCCAAGCAAGAGGAGGCGCATCATCAAGATTCCATGACCTTCAAGGCCAAGCTGCACACAAGGGGCACCACCTACTTCGATGATTCACCTCCAAGGCGACATGTGCCACCACCTAGATGGCGTCAAGCGCCACCATCTCCAAGGCACCAAGCTCCATCACCTCCAAGGCTTCAAGCTCTACCATCTCCAAGGCGCCAAGCTTCATCACTGTAGGGGTCCCAACCTGATAAGGTAGAGTCCTCCTGTGTTTTACAATGCTAGTCCCTGGATCATTAGCTAGCATCCACAGTTAAGATGTAATACCAAGAAACAAAGGTCATAATTTAACTTTATAACCAGGAATAACATAAGTTTATTACATCAAACATAGCTCACTTGGCTATTACATTACATTGCAGCGGAATAACTATAAGCATGGGTCCTTCATCTTCAAAATGCCACAGGCAGATGTTGGTTGTAGACTTTGTAATCCTAAACAATCAATCTTCACTAAAATCAATCAAACCTGCAACATACAAGTTATGCCACAAAGGGTCAATACATTTGAATTGTATTGGCAAGTGATACTATGGTAGTATAGTGGAGTCTATCATCTATATGCATTTGGCTAAGTGGAGTCGAGGCTTGCATTGCTCAAAATAGATTTTCTTATCATTTTGAAAATACTAAGTTTTTGCTTGAATAATCATTTCTCAATCAAAGATTTCAAGATCCTTGTACCAAGCCATCTCTCCATCAATGTTTGAAGAATTCAAACAACCCTTGTTCAAACCACAAGATTTTAATTTAGAAATTGGAATGATGAGATTCTTGATTGCTTCCATGTCTTGATGCTCAAATTGTCCTTTACCAGTGACATGGCTAAGTACTTAGATTTTACACTGCAGAGGTTGTGCACTTTCCCACAAGACTTGGTTTCCCAAGACAAGATCTTTCAAGCTTTCCTTAGACCAATATGGACGCGCCCAACCTATCAAACACTACCACCCACCGTCCATATGGCTAAGTTCTTGCAACCTATATGATCATGGAAGAGCCCATATTGCCAAGTGGTTGCACTTGAAGCTTCTCAACATTTGACATCTCAAATCCCTTTGTTTCCTGGTGGCTATCCACAAGTGAGATACACAAGGTTAACCATAAATATGGTCCTTGTGAACCACTCAACATAACCCAATCTTTCCATTCCACCTGTGTGATTCATTAACTTAGTTGTTTTATTAAACAAAACATAAGTCCTCGAGACTTAGAATATTTTTTTCCATAGTGTGAATATATTTTCCACCCATGTTTTCTATTAGCTAGGCTAAGCTTGGTAGTATTAGGAAACTTAACTTAGGAAATCCTACTAAGGATTCATCTACTAAGTTTTCCTATAGCAAGGTCTATACTTAGCAAAATCCATGCAAGTTTATTTAGCAAAATCACTAATGCATAGAAAAATAATGGGATAGAAAGTATGAAGCATCACTTGCCTTTTGGAAGGAATTGGTAGTTCACTCCTTGATCTTGCTAGTCTCACACTTCACTACAAGTCAAACAAGCAAACACAAATTCAATCTACATTCCAACCAAAGTCAAACAAACAATTCTTCACACACAAAGTAATGGGATCTAAGTCATGCATGGGAGCATGCACAAGATAGTTTTATTTTGCAAAGGGGTCTCTATGGGTTTCTAAACTTTGTAAGATCCAATTTGGTCATTTACCAAAGTGGCAAAGTCACTAGCAAGAGGGTTTTGTCTAAAACTATTTTAAATCCATTTATCATTTCATGTGATGAAAAATCTTTATTAAGGCAAAACTCTTAAGTTGTTCACCAAATGAGTTGCTATTGCAAAACTTGGTGTTTTTGGGTTAGTAGGTTTGGTCCAAACCATCTACTCAAAGTTTTATTCCCATAAACATTTTTATAATAAAACTATTCCTTTTATTTGGCTAGAAAATGACTTAGTCAAGTAATCTAAACTAAATTTTACAAAAATCATTTCTAACACCAAGGATTGGTTCCTAGGGTCAAGAGGGTCACAACAAACCAATTGGCAAAGGTTTGATCTCAAAATTCATTTTTAAATGATTTTTCTAATGTTAGTAAGCACACAAAAGAATCTGCAAAATCAAACAATTTATCAAATACTATTTGCTAAACTAAGGGTAGGGTTGGCTAGGGCTTGTTCTCCTGAACTCATTGATATAAAATTTGCCAAATTTGGACGGTAGTTCAAAAGTTATAAGGGTTTGAAAATTGTATCAAATTCTGATTTCAAAATCTGTTTTAAACAGAAATCGCCACGTGGCCATTCCCGATTCGCTTATACCGTTCAAAGGTGGATAGCTGCTGTGGGTCGACGATTTACATAAAACGAAGTGCAGATTCAACAAGGCTTGAGCTAGGCGAGGCTTATTTCACGGCGTGGCTCGGCTTAGGCGCTGCGTTTATTCGTGTCCGTCAAGTGAGATCAAGGGTGGGGACAGAGGGTGCCGGCTCACTGGTGGCTCAGTCACCGGCGATGATGAGGACGGCGGCGACGCCGGATGTGTAAAGGCGACGCTCGGTGGTTCCCAAGATGGTGGAGACGAAGACGATGCACGGAGTTCCGGCAGCCATGGCTGGAGCGGTGGAGGTTTGCTTCCAGAATGGTTCCTAGGGGTGGCCGGAGTCGAGCCAAGGCCGCGTCAGCATGTTGTCCAAGTCGAATACCGGGATCAATAATCCAAACCAAGGAGTCGAGGGTGCGCGAAGAATACCAGTGGAGATTCAATGAAAATGAAGGATGCGGTGTGTTCTTTCCACGAATTTGGCTCGAACTGGCTTGAGCCGGGCAAGGCAAGTGGTTTGTCGAGACGCGCCTGGGCGCCTGGGTAAAGGAAAAGTGCCCGGAGATGCTCCCGGGAGTGGAGAAGGTGTGAGGTTGGTCGGGAGAAGAGGGCGGCGAGAGGCAGCCCAAGGCTTGAGCGCCGACACAACGTGGGCTCGGGCGAAATTAGAGTGGTCTGGGGCGGGATTGGGAAAGGAAGCAGAGGAAATGGAGGAGGGCGGGCGATTAAGACAAGATGGTTGCAGGGGATTAAGGGTGGCGTTCGCTAATTGATGCCCGCGAATCAATGCCGCAACGGCGACGTAGAGAAGGGAGAAGCAACATGGGTGGGTGAGAAAGATGAATAAGGAAGGGGTCCACTTGGAAGTGAAAGGAGGGAAGTGGAGGTGGGCCAAGAATCGGTCAAAGGGTAATTTGTCGGGTGAAAACGATTGGTGGGAAGAGGAGTCGGGCTGGCTAGGGTAGTTGGGCTAATGCTTGCTTTATTTTTATTTCCGTCTGCTTTTCTTTTTCCTTTTTAATTTCAATTTCGCTTTGAATCTCCAAACAAACAATTCACACTCAAATCAAATCAAACATTCAAACTTTGAACTTTGGATTTTGGTTCTGTTTAGCAACATAAACCAAATCCAAAATAAAATAATATTTTTATATTTAATTTAGGATCCATTTAACAATTAAATAAAATGGATCTTTAGTTAAAATAGGGTTTGATTTTATTAATAAAATCTTTATTTGAAACTTAAATATTTTCAAAATCAAATTAGTAGGTTTAATTTGGGAAATATATAATATTTGGAAATTTGTTTTAAAACAAAATAACCTTTTATTTCAAAGATCCATTATTAATTATTATAATAGACTTTCTTTATTAAATCCAATAGAATTTGTTTTATTGAGATATTTATTTTGAAATCTAAAACAAACCCAAACACTTTAGTAGGTTTTATTAGAGAATATAAAATATTTGGAAAACCTATTTAAAATAATCTTAATAAGTTTTGATGTTTTAATTAAATTGGTAAAACTTCTTATTTAAATAAAGTTTGATATTAATTATTTATTATTTTATTTTAAATAAACCTTTGTTGTTTTTATTCAAACTAAATGTTTTAATTCCCAAAGTTTGGTCAAGGTTTAATTTGGCTTTATAAAATAATCCTTATTTATAAATCCATCTTTTCTTTTGAAAACCAATCTTTTATTAAAAGATCCAAAATAGTATTTCCAAAATATTTTATTTTCCTTTGTTAATTGTTTTATGTTTTTAAATCCTTTTGGGATTTATTTGTTCAATTTAGGTTTGAAGATTCCTATTGAATTCAAAAGTTTCTTCTGGCTCAAAATCAAACAAAGTTTTATTTTATTAATTTATTTTCACATTACAAGATTTGGAAAATCTTGGGATGTGACAGTTACCACTTAAAATAAATCTCGTCCCGAGATTTGGGAAGGTCAGTTACAAGCATGTTCAAACAACTAGGTACTACCACCCTTAAAAATTTTCAAACAAAATTACATATTGTACTTCTTGGAATTGGGAAAAATTTCTAAGCAAACATTTGTATGGTGTCCTTGGTTTCCATACTTGACTCAGGGGCCAAGGTTGAGATCCTTCATAGACTGATTCATCTTGTTCTTCATCTTTTCTCGGACAATTGCTTGCATAGTGGCTCAGTTCCTTGCATTTGAAACACATCACTTGGCTGATATCTTTCTTTTCCTTTGGTATCATTACCTTTTGTTTGTTTCTTTGGTTCTTCTTCTTTCCGGGCATTCATTGGCATAGTGTCCCATCTCTTTGCAATTGTAACATTGCACTTGACTTATGTCCTTTTTCTTCTTTTGGGTCTCCAAAGCTAGGAGTTCTTCTAGTTCATGTTCTTCATGAGTGGGAGATCTTTCTCTTCTTGGGGCATTGATCTTCATGTTCCTTGGATGCATGATCCTTGTCTCTAAAAATATTGCTAGCTTGGGTTCCTTCTAGAATAACATCTTTGTCATCCTTGTTGTCATTAGCTCCTTGGGAAAAGTTTTCTCTCATGTTGATCATTTGAGTAACCAATCCTTGCAACAATTGGGGTTGAAGTTTCAAAATCCTTTGTATGGCTGGGTCTAGTCCATTGTTGTTGGCTAAAAGTCGAGTTGTCTCTTGGCTCAACTGGTTTTGGGTTGCTATAAGTTCTCTCATGTTGTATTCTTGGTTATTGTTGGTGTCTCTTGGAGTAGTCATCTGTTTGGGTTGAAGGGAGATTAGAATAGGCAAGATATTTCTAAGGAAATATTTCTAAATACTCACATTACAATTTACACAAATAATGTGCATGCAATCACAAACTAAACATTCACAAACAACTTTGCACTCAATCAACAAGGTTCAAGTATATACTTAGGCAACAAAATATTTTTGTTACACCACATAAGTTGGTGGTTTGACTTAACTAAAATATGGTGGTCCATTTATATGGTTCACTTGTGTTCTTCCTTCCTTCATGATTCTGCTTGTATGAGATCATGGTTTCCTTGGAAAAACTTTTGGTCACAATACTTCAAAGTTGTTGATGGTTCCTTCTTATTTTGCATTCCCATAGTCTCTAAATCTTGAGTAAGATTTCCTTGTTTAACTTGTGGTCCTTAGTAGTATCCAAGTTGGAAGTCCTTGGTGAAGATGTCAAGATGTTGAAGTCATTAGAGTTGAAGAAGTTGAAGAAGTCCTTTGCACATGGTGTAGTCTTTTGGCCATGGGTAGGTTTTTCCATCAAGTTTGAAATAGAAGAGAAGTAGAGTTGAAACCAAAATGGTTAAGGAAAGAGTTTACAAGTGTTTTGTAAATAAGTTTTGGAACAAAACATCTCCTATTTTTCTAAGGGTTTTGTCCAATCCTAGGGTTTACAAATTCTACAGCAACACAATGCTCGATACCATCCGTAGGGGTCCCAACCTGATAAGGTAGAGTCCTCCTGTGTTTTACAATGCTAGTCCTCGGATCATTAGCTAGCATCCATGCTAAGATGTAATACCAAGAAACAAAGGTCATAATTTAACTTTATAACCAGGAATAACATAAGTTTATTACATCAAACATAGCTCACTTGGCTATTACATTACATTGCAGCGAATAACTATAAGCATGGGTCCTTCATCTTCAAAATGCCACAGCAGATGTTGGTTGTAGACTTTGTAATCCTAAACAATCAATCTTCACTAAAATCAATCAAACCCGCAACATACAAGTTATAGCCACAAAGGGTCAATACATTTGAATTGTATTGGCAAGTGATACTATGGTAGTATAGTGGAGTCTATCATCTATATGCATTTGGCTAAGTGGAGTCGAGGCTTACATTGCTCAAAAATAGATTTTCTTATCATTTTGAAAATACTAAGTTTTTGCTTGACATAATCATTTCTCAATCAAAGATTTCAAGATCCTTGTACCAAGCCATCTCTCCATCAATGATTGAAGAATTCAAAGAACCCTTGTTCAAACCACAAGATTTTAATTTAGAAATTGGAATGATGAGATTCTTGATTGCTTCCATGTCTTGATGCTCAAATTGTCCTTTACTGTGGACATGGCTAAGTACTTAGATTTTACACTGCAGAGGTTGTGCACTTTCCCATAAGACTTGGTTTCCCAAGACAAGATCTTTCGTAAGCTTTCCTTAGACCAATATGGACGCGCCCAACCTATCAAACACTACCACCCACCCTCCATATGGCTAAGTTCTTGCAACCTATATGATCATGGCAGAGCCCATATTGCCAAGTGGTTGCACTTGAAGCTTCTCAACATTTGACATCTCAAATCCCTTTGTTTCCTGGGTGGCCATCCACAAGTGAGATACACAAGGTTAACCATAAATATGGTCCTTGTGAACCACTCAACATAACCCAATCTTTCCATTCCACCTGTGTGATTCATTAACTTAGTTGTTTTATTAAACAAAACATAAGTCCTCGACTTAGAATATTTTTTTCCATAGTGTGAATATATTTTCCACCCATGTTTTCTATTAGCTAGGCTAAGCTTGGTAGTATTAGGAAACTTAACTTAGGAAATCCTACTAAGGATTCATCTACTAGGTTTTCCTATAGCAAGATCTATACTTAGCAAAATCCATGCAAGTTTATTTAGCAAAATCACTAATGCATAGAAAAATAATGGGATAGAAAGTATGAAGCATCACTTGCCTTTTGGAAGGAATTGGTAGTTCACTCCTTGATCTTGCTAGTCTCACACTTCACTACAAGTCAAACAAGCAAACACAAATTCAATCTACATTCCAACCAAAGTCAAACAAACAATTCTTCACACACACAAAGTAATGGATCTAAGTCATGCATGGGAGCATGCACAAGATAGTTTTATTTTGCAAAGGGGTCTCTATGGGTTTCTAAACTTTGTAAGATCCAATTTGGTCATTTACCAAAGTGGCAAAGTCACTAGCAAGAGGGTTTTGTCTAAAACTATTTTTAAATCCATTTATCATTTCATGTGATGAAAAATCTTTATTAAGGCAAAACTCTTAAGTTGTTCACCAAATGAGTTGCTATTGCAAAACTTGGTGTTTTGGGTCAGTAGGTTTGGTCCAAACCATCTACTCAAAGTTTTATTCCCATAAACATTTTTATAATAAAACTATTCCTTTTATTTGGCTAGAAAATGACTTAGTCAAGTAATCTAAACTAAATTTTACAAAATCATTTCTAACACCAAGGATTGGTTCCTAGGGTCAAGAGGGTCACAACAAACCAATTGGCAAAGGTTTGATCTCAAAATTCATTTTTAAATGATTTTTCTAATGTTAGCAAGCACACAAAAGAATCTGCAAAATCAAACAATTTATCAAATACTATTTGCTAAACTAAGGGTAGGTTTGGCTAGGGCTTGTTCTCCTGAACTCATTGATATAAAATTTGCCAAATTTGGACGTGTAGTTCAAAAGTTATAAGGGTTTGAAAATTGTATCAAATTCTGATTTCAAAATCTGTTTTTAAACAGAAAATCGCCACGTGGCCATTCCCCGATTCGCTTATACCGTTCAGGTGGATAGCCAGTGTGGGTCATACGATTTACATAAAACGAACGGTGCAGATTCAACAAGGCTTGAGCTAGGCCGAGGCTTATTTCACGGCTGTGGCTCAAGCTTAGGCGCTGCTCGTTTATTCGTGTCCGTCAAGTGAGATCAAGGGTGGGGAACAGAGGTGCCGGCTCACCGGTGGCTCAGTCACCGGGCGATGATGACGGCGGCGACGCCGGATGTGTACGGCGACGCTCGGTGGTTCCCAAGATGGTGGAGACGAAGACGATGCATGGAGTTCCGGCAGAGCTGCATGGAGCGGTGGAGGTTTGCTTCGGAATGGTTCCTAGGGGTGGCCGAGTCGAGCAAGGCGCCGCTATGCAGATGTTGTCCAAGTCGAATACTGGGATCAATAATCCAAACCAAGGAGTCGAGGGTGCGTAAGAATACCAGGAGATTCAATAAAATGAAGGATGCGGTGTGTTCTTTCCACCGAATTTGGCTCGAACTGCCGAGCTGCCAAGGCGCTGGTTTGCCGGAGACGGCGCCTGGCGCCATGGGTAAAGGAAAAGTGCCTGAGATGCTCCCGGGAGTGGAGAAGGTGAGGTTGGTCGGGGAGAAGAGGGCGGTGAGAGGCACGGAATCGCGCTTGAGCGCCGCCGACACAGCTGGGGTCGGGGCGAAATTAGAGTGGTCTGGGGCGGATTGGGAAAGGAAGCAGAGGGAAATGGAGGAGAGGGCGGGCGATTAAGACAAGATGGTTGCAGGGGATTAAGGGTGGCGCAATCGCTAATTGATGCCCGCGAATCAATGCCGCAACGGCGACGTAGAGAAGGGAGAAGCAACAAGGTGGGTGAGAAAGATGAACAAAGGAAGGGGTCCACTTGGAAGTGAAAGGAGGGAAGTGGAGGGGCCAGAATCGGTCGCCAAAGGGTAATTTGTGGGTGAAAACGATTCGGGTGGGAAGAGGAGTCTGGGCTGGCTAGGGTAGTTGGGTCGGGCTTTGTCGCTTTATTTTTATTTCCGTCTGCTTTCTTTCCTTTTTAATTTCAATTTCTGTTTGAATCTCCAAACAAACAATTCACACTCAAATCAAATCAAACATTCAAAGAACTTTGAACTTTGGATTTTGGTTCATTTAGCAACATAAACCAAATCCAAAAATAAAATAATATTTTTATATTTAATTTAGGATCCATTTAACAATTAAATAAAATGGATCTTTAGTTAAAATAGGGTTTGATTTTATTAATAAAATCTTTATTTGAAACTTAAATATTTTCAAAATCAAATTAGTAGGTTTAATTTGGGAAATATATAATATTTGGAAATTTGTTTTAAAACAAAATAACCTTTTATTTCAAAGATCCATTATTAATTATTATAATAGACTTTCTTTATTGAATCCAATTGAATTTGTTTTATTGAGATATTTATTTTGAAATCTAAAACAAACCCAAACACTTTAGTAGGTTTTATTAGAGAATATAAAATATTTGGAAAACCTATTTAAAATAATCTTAATACGTTTTGATGTTTTAATTAAATTGGTAAAACTTCTTATGTAAATAAATGTTTGATATTAATTATTTATTATTTTATTTTAAATAAACCTTTGTTGTTTTTATTCAAACTAAATGTTTTAATTCCCAAAGTTTGGTCAAGGTTTAATTTGGCTTTATAAAATAATCCTTATTTATAAATCCATCTTTTCTTTTGAAAACCAATCTTTTATTAAAAGATCCAAAATAGTATTTCCAAAATATTTTATTTTCCTTTGTTAATTGTTTTATGTTTTTAAATCATTTTGGGATTTATTTGTTCAATTTAGGTTTGAAGATTCCTATTGAATTCAAAAGTTTCTTCGCTCAAAATCAAACAAAGTTTTATTTTATTAATTTATTTTCACATTACAAGATTTGGAAAATCTTGGGATGTGACAATCACCGCCAAGGCGCCAAGCTCCAACTCCTATCCAAACAAGAGTGGCGTCCAAACATCATATGCATCAAGAGGCGCCAAGAAACAAGAATCTTCATCGACAAACATCCTCTCATGAGCATCGCCACCATAAAGAGGATACAAGACATCGTCAAAGGCATCTTCGCCATAAAGACGAAGAATTCATGATGAGAACCAACCATAATGCTCAAGCAAGCTCAAGAAGGCACCACAAGCACAAGAAGAGTGCCAAGGTAAATGATCATCGTCATGAGTGTCATGTGGACGCACCAAGCGCCACCTACATCAACCATCGCCAAGGCACGCTTAATGACCTCCATCGACACCATCATAGGGCACCTTCAACTACTCGTGCCACCACCACAATGGCACCAAGAGCAAGCCTTCCTCCACGCCATCAAGCTTCAATGCTCACGCTGATTTCCACAACCTCGCCAACGAGGAAAATGTAGACCTCTACTTCGCCAAGTTGGATAGCATGAGCCTACCTCCACCACTACTACGCGATGGCCACAAGACGGTCGAGCATGGGATTTTCCCTTCGACCATGGAGGAGAGTGATGATGCCCATCTTATGGCATCCAACTTTGAAGGAGACAAGGTCAAGAATGGTGAGCATGGGATTTTCCCTTCACCAAAGGAGGCGCATGGAATTGAGGAAACCGAGCCTACCCCCATATGCTTGAGTGATGATGTGGTACCAATCCCATGTGAGTATGAGAGCCACTTAGCCCACTTGAGTGAGATGAGTGACTCCACCTTATGTGAGATCGAGTGCTTCCACTTGGAGGGCATGAGCGATACTCCTAGTGAGTTGAGAGTGGTAGTTGATAGGTCAAGTGAGACCATTTCGATTTCTAACAACTTACCCTCTACCTCTAGTGTGTTCTCTTGTGTTGTGCTAGGTTCCATGGATGAAGACGCGCCAAACCATGAAGCAATGATGCCTCAATTGGAGAAGATGTACATGGTAGATGCTACGCCATGGATACATCAAGAAGATGAAGTCGTCCACAAGGAGGCCACTACTTCCACAACACCCACTTCATATGAGAGGTATGACCAAGGTACCAATAAGGGTGTTGATGATGCCATGATCCCACTAGTGGACATGATGAATTGTGAGGATATGCATGCTATGGATGATACTTGTGACATTACATATGCTTCATCCACATTCCCATGTGATGCTTTGCCTTTGCATAATATTGATCATGTGGAATTTTTTGATTGCGATATCATTGCCATAAACATGCCATGCTATGCATCTTGTGTGTATCCTCCAATTGCTTTGGACTTGCCTTGTCATGCTAGTCATTCTATTTCTCCCGTTGCTTACGATAAGATGAATGCTTGCTATTTCACTTATTTTGCTTGCAACAATATTGATCATATGCGTTCTAATGAGATGGCCCCCATAGCTTTCTCAATTTTTGGTGATTTTGATGATTGCCATGATAAGCAGGTTCCCCACTTGCATACTCACCATCCATCTATTTCATACTTGATTGACATTAATGGTGATATGCACAAGAAGAGATACGTCATGATGGATGATGTGTATCTCTACCATGCACACACATTCTTCCTTTTGTGTTTGATGTGTGTAGGTACCCGCATTATCATGTCAACCCGGTTGAGCACGAGTTGACAAAAAGAGCTCTTAAGAGCATCCCACAAGTGAGTTCAAGATCGAACCCAACTCTGATACCTTTTGCATGCTTTGCATCTTTCATGTTGGCAAATTGCTCTTTCCTATGATTTGATTGCAAGCATGTTAATGGTATTGTCTCCCCTTGTGACATTCATGTTTCTTCGCATCTAGATAATGATGTTTTGTGTGTTGTAACAAAAATGTTGAACATTTTCTCTTTCCGATGTTTTGGGTGCAACTACAATTCCATTAAGAGCATGAATTGTCATGAGAGCTTCCAAGAATCTCGTCTTGTTGTTGCAACAAACATAAGGACCACTTGCTCTTTCATTTGGTTTGTTTGCAAACATAATACGTTTGTTTTGGATATGCTTCCTTGTGTGTTTTTGCCAAATTCTCCTATTCTTGCATCAAAGAAGTTGTTTGAAATTTGGATCCAATGCTTTGAATTCCCCACTACTACGTTATATGGAGTTTTTGAGTTTCCACATTTGGATGATGTTCAAACGATTTCCATGCACTTTGACCTTGCATATGCATCCCATTTTCTATACATGCATTATGCTAATAGTGCTGTGAAGAAGAATGGACATGCCACATTTGACATGCTCCACTATCACGCACGAAAATATTTTGCTTGGTCTTTGTTGTGTGAAGGTACAAGTGCATACACGTCAACCTCTACCAACCCGTGTTGACAAGAAGAACAGAAGAGAGTTACCTATGGCTACCCTTCATCGAGCTATCTCTACAAGATAAGGTGACTTCCTTCTACTTGAGGACTCATGCTATAATCTTCATGAATTGGCTACGCTTTGAGTGTTGCTTCGCTTTTGTCGTGAGCTTTGTAGGCTTCATGGAAGGTGAAGGAACATTGAAGTGTTGTCAAGTCAATCTTCCCGAGGACGACTATATGGTGAACCCCAGGATCAAGGATGTCCTTCGACCTCTTCTACTTCGTGATGAACATGGAGAGTCGAGGACGACTCTTTTGAAGGAGGGAGATGATGCAGCCACCTATGGTCGTTACTACATCAAGGTTCCAACTTACGCCAAGTCGCCATGGAATCCAAAGGTGAATCTGCTCTCTATGCGAGCCCCTTCCCGCCCTATTGAATGGTATGCTACTACTCCGTCACATATGCATGATAGGTTCACACCGACCAAGACGGAGGCAAGGGAGGAAGCCTTAACATCAAGCCCGAGAAGACGGAGGCTAGGAAGAGGAGACGGAAGAAGACATGATAGGGCAAAGGTGTCCGATCTTTCGATGAGATGGCGATAATGGATTTGGTGGAGTTCGGGCTTGACGATCCGACTACACGTGCGAGCACGAGCGCCATTGCAATCGCTAGGCCAATCTCCGGAGGTTACCGATCCCGCGTGAACACGATCACCGACCAATGAGGGTCTTAATTCCTACCAAATCGAGAACAAGTAAGAATCAATATTGCAATCAAGATATTGCGGATGAAGAGAAAAGCTTTATTGAAGAGGTGGGATCCCGAATAGGTGCGGCACAAGAGGCCTCTCATGACGCCGAGCCTTGGCGGTTAAGTACTATGGCTAACTTAATGTCTAAACAAAATCCGAGTCTAGAGGTTCGTATGGGGCGATTTAAGGCGAAGGTAGGGGTTTCGCCAGCCATGAAAGTGGTGGCGAATCCAACCCTAAAAGTCCTTTTCCCCTCAAATACGGACTCTAAAAAGTGGCTAATTAAAATCCTGCGAAAATTACATGGGCCTGGCCCAAAATAAAAGGTGTCGCAGCACCATATTAAGCTATGGACGAATTCGTAAAGTATTGATCTTGAATATTTCGTCCAAGCCTTCTTTCTTCATTATGGTGGCCTCAAAGTTCTGAAATCTTCATTTGTGGCCTTCTCTTGGATCATCACATGCTTGCTGCCACCTCCATGCATGGCCATGCTCCAATGCTTGTCCCTCTCATCCATGCTTGGTCCATCATTCCTAAGAGTAAGAAATATATCCGATTTAGGCAGCATCATATTCTCATGTATGTGAGGAATAGTTCCAAGAAACGAAAGTACCTGATAGTTAAGTTGTTTGGCACGAGATCTTGTGATGGGTCCTTGTATGTGTGTTGTTGTAGATACAACGGTTGTATCAATAGTAGGGATGTCCACATCAAGACATGCTCAAAATGCCAGTCCAAGCGGTATTATCGGTCGGAACTGATTACCGGCCAATCCAGACTACCGCCGCTACCTCCTCGCATCAAGCGCGCCATCGCCACCGGATGCCCCAGATCGCTTACATTACCGGATACCATGAGCTAGATTACGGTGATGACCCAGATTAGTCCCAAGTCCCAGATTACTGCCATGTCGGTCTCACAAGACTAGTTGGGCCATAGCCCATGTATCCCCCTTTACTTACCTATTCGCCTAGTTTATCCCCAAACTACCCTTGTTTATGTGGTTGGCCTATAAATAGAGCCCCCACCCTCATGTATCCCTTAGGCATAGATGATAGACTAAAGAAAACCCCCATTGTGTAATCTCTAGTTTTGCCTCATCCCCTTTACCAAGGGGACCGACTATCGTCACCAACCTCGATTGGACTTTGCATCACGCATCCATCGTTGAACAAGGCCTTGGAGTTCATGTCTCGTCTCCAAGTTGTCAAGACCCTCCCCAAGGTGTTCTTCCCTCTCCGATGTGGATTTGAGGGAGCACGTTGACTGATCTTTCCTTGCGAGGATTCTATCGGACCGGTGGCCGCCGTTCAGGAGCAATCGGCCTTGTATCGTGTGAGTTTTGTGTGTGTTCATCGTGTTCTTCGCGAGATGTGTGTTCGCTTCTGCTACCTTCTCCCTTTCCCCTCGCTTTCCCATCGATTTGACCACGAGATCCGTGAAGATCGGGCCACCCAAGAGGTTAACCCCTCCATCAGGCATACTCATCAAACTCGAGGGATGCCATGGCCATTATCTTCTCATTGCTATAGTTGTGCATGCGGAAGATCTTGCCAACCTTGAGTTCCCACGAGAGGTATTCTTCGGGTTCATTGGAACCGGTGAACTTGGGCATGGTGAACTTGAGCTTGCCGAAAGTTTCTTCTTCATTACGGTTCCGTTGTCGACGGTTGCAATGATTTTGGCGGACATCTTCATCATCCGAGCTCTCATGTCTTGCTTGGTGATGGTGGCGTTGCTCTTGTGGTTGTTGAGGTGCCGCGTTTGGTGGTGGAACTTGGTTTTGACGACGAGCTTGGGGAGCTTGCTCATGTTGTTGGCGCGGTTGAGGACGAGGGGGAGGTTGTTGATTCTCACAACGGGCTTGGGGAGCTTGCTCTTGTTCTTGTCGTGGTTGTTTGATAGGGCAAAGGTGTCAGATCTTTCGATGAGATGGCGATAATCTATTTGGTGGAGTTCGGGCTTGACGATCCGACTACATGTGCGAGCACGAGCGCCAATGCAATCGCTAGGCCAATCTCCTGGAGGTTACCGATCCTGCGTGAACACGATCAGCCTGACCAACGAGGGTCTTAATTCCTACCTGAAATCGAGAACAAGTAAGACAATATTGCAATCAAGATATTGCGGATTAAGAGGCCTCATGACGCCGAGCCTTGGCGGTTGCTATGATGGCTAACTTAATGTCTAAACTAAATCCGAGTCTAGGTGGACGGATGGGGAGTATTTATGGCGAAGGTGGGGTTTCGGCCAGCCATGGAAGTGGTGGCCGAATCCAACCCTAAAAGTCCTTTTCCCCTCAAATACGGACTCTAAAAAGTGGCTAATTAAAATCCTGCGAAAATTACATGGGCCTGGCCCAAAATGAAGGTGTCGCAGCACCATAGTAAGCTATGGACGAATTCGTAAAGTATTGATCTTGAATATTTCGTCCAAGCCTTCTTTCTTCATTATGGTGGCCTCAAAGTTCTGAAATCTTCATCCGTGGCCTTCTCTTGGATCATCACATGCTCCAATGCTTGTCCCTCTAATCCATTCTTGGTCCGTCATTCCTAAGAGTAAGAAATACATCTGATTTAGGCAGCATCATATTCTCATGTATGTGAGGAATAGTTCCAAGAAACGAAAGTACCTGATAGTTAAGTTGTTTGGCACGAGATCTTGTAATGGGTCCTTGTATGTGTGTTGCTGTAGGTACAACGGTTGTATCAATAGAAGGGATGTCCACATCATTGTTGCCGAGGAGCATTGTCTTGCGCCATGTGGCGAGGAGGACGTCGAGCCGCATGCGCAATGGGCTGCTCTCTTTCTTCTTGATGTGGAGGAGGCTCGTCATGATGATCATGTTGACGACGTTGACGTTCATGTCGATGATGACGCCTTGGTGGGTCTTCGAGTGCTTCACGCCGACGGCGGTCTTGTTCTTCCACTTCGGATGCTTCACTTGTTGTTGAAAGAACATGTCGATGGCGATGGGCTTGGTGGTCCATGTGAGGTTGCTCTTGTTGAATCAAAAGTGCCCTTGGTTGTGGGCGGTCCGCTTCACGTCTTGGAGGTCTTGCAGAGAGGTCACCATCATAGCTTGACATTGCGGCGTGTCACGGAGATGGTACCGCTTGAGAAGAGCTCATGGATTGAAGGACGGGTCCATCCCGGTGCCTAGAAGCGTGACGGAGAGGCGCACTTGATTCACTTGAGGAGTGCCGTGATGATCTTGAGTCTCGCGAGCGTGGCCTTGCTAACCCATCAATGAGGCGTTGAAGCTTCTCATCCGTTGAGGGGAGGGCGCGACCAAGAGCTTCATTTTGATGACCGAGGTTGTGTTGCATGGCATGCATTTGGCCTCGGACTTCTTCGAAGCGGTTGTCGATGTTCTTTAACTCCACTCGGGATTCGCTAAATTGTTCATCTTGGCGCCGCTCAAGGGCTTCACAACGGTAGTTGAATTATCCTCGGAACTTCCAATGGTCCCATCTTGTCATGTATTATGTGTCGTCCTCCGGAGGTGGTGGTGGTTGGGACGGATCGCCATTCCTGTCCATGATGCAAAGCCGACAAGAGTTGTATATGGAGAATAAGGGTTCGAAGAGTTAGCCTTTTACCTCACCTTGGAGATTATATCAAACCAATTGCCACACAAAGGAGCGAACAGCGTGCAAAGTGAAATGGCAAAGAAACTCACACACAAATAAGCTACAACTCTCAAAAGCTTTTGGTGGATGGGTAGGATTGTGGGAAAGCCAAAGAACCAATCGAACGCAAAGGATAGTCAAATGTGGAGAAGATCCAACAAACTCATGTCAAAAGGAAATGGTCAACTCAAAAGGTGACGAGAACCTACGACTACACACACGCGTGGAGAAAAATGGGGTTAGCACGACTATGAAAGTGAGCACGATATGGCCTAACGAAGACTACGCTCGGTTGTCGTGCCAACTCAAGGAGAGACCACAACTCGTTTGCCGAAAGAGGGTAAGCAACGGATTTGTGCACTTGCCTTGGCGCGCTTCTTCCTCTCTCTTTTGCTTACAATCTTGATGCTCTCTTTGTATTGGGAGACTATGTATCTTTCTATTTTTCTTTTTCTTTTCCTCTCTTTTTTTGATTCTTTTTCTTTTTCTCCCTTTCTATGCTACTATGTTAACTTTTGTATTTGCCCTCACACTCTCACTATCTAATGGCAAGTGCACAATGCTTCCACCACTTTGACAGCCCCATATCTTCCTTTGTGTGTAACTATCCTATGAGAGCAACTCATTTTGTGTTTGTCTAAGCATTGTGCACATGCCTTCGGAAAGTGAGAGTGTGAGGACAAATACAAAAGCTAACATAGTAGCATAGCAAGGGAGAAAAAGAGAAAGAATCAAAAAAAAAAGAACAAAAGAAAAATAGAAAAAAATACATAGTCTCCCAATACAAAGAGAATACCAAGCTTGTAAGCCAAGAAAGAGAGAAGAAAGAGCGCACTGAGGCAAGTGCACAAATCTATTGTGATGGAGAGGTTAACCTCTTGGGTGCCCGATCTTCACGGATCTCGTGGTCAAATCGATGGGAAAGCGAGGGGAAAGGGAGAAGGTAGCGGAAGCGAACACACACCTCGCGAAGAACACGATGAACACACGCAAAACTCACACGATACAAGGCCGATTGCTCCTGAACGGCGGCCACCGGTCCGATATCGCAAGGAAAGATCGGTCAACGTGCTCCCTCAAATCCACATCGGAGAGGGAAGAACACCTCGGGGAGGGTCTTGACAACTTGGAGACGAGACATCGAACTCCAAGGCCTTGTTCAACGATGGATGCGTGATGCAAAGTCCAATCGAGGTTGGTGACGATAGTCGGTCCCCTTGGTAAAGGGGATGAGGCAAAACTAGAGATTCCACAATGGGGGTTTTCTTTAGTCTATCATCTATGCCTAAGGGATACATGAGGGGTGGGGGCTCTATTTATAGGCCAACCACTAAACAAGGGTAGTTTGGGGATAAACTAGGCGAATAGGTAAGTAAAGGGGAATACATGGGCTATGGCCCAACAGGTGCGCGCAGGCACATACATGACCGGTAGTACCGGACTTAGGACCGGTAGTACCGGTCATCACCGGTAGTATCGCTCTGGGACCGGTAGTACCGCTTGCGGTCTTGGAGCATCCGTTGGAGTCGCCAAGAAGCGGTAGAAGGGGTAGTACCGACCGCTAGTACGGTGATAAGGTGGCCCGATCTTCTCGCTGAGCACGTCAGAGATGATGGTGGAGGTAATGGAGATAACTTGTGGGATGTCAGAATCACCCATTGCTCCCGCCGCCAATGCAATGTATCTCAACCCAGATGGTATTCGCAACTTCACACACTTACGCGTAGTCACGACCACGGTTTATTTGCAATCTACCAATTCCCAATGGAACAAAGAAACACGAAGACTTTCAAGAGCAAACCCAGATCGAATCAAAGTGGAGCTATGGTAGATATTCCCGATCGAATTAAAGAGGAACATATAATTTTATGAATGCTTGCAGTTCAACGAAACAAGTATTGGTTTAATCTAAACGTGGTCTAACCCTAATTGCGACGGCTGCTAGGGAATATATAAGTCTGGGCGTCCTCCCCACTAAACGGGCCTAAAACAGCCATAACTTGGCCCAAACGACTTTGCTCGACTAAATCGATACATACCGACCCATAGATGGATTCGGTCTAATTGGCACGCAGCCAAACGTCGTGGAACACCTCAAACATGTATTTCGGTGCTCCTCATCCCTTTCTTGATCATACGTGATTCCCTCATTGTCTCCTAGTGCGCCCGCCTCTCCTCCTCACAAGACTTGCCGTCGATATTGGAAATCGCTGCTTGTTCTTCCCTGCTACTCTCCTTCTTCTCCACGCGCAACGCTTGTGTTATCAACAAACCTGATCATACAAAGATGCATAGACTTAGGCAAGATAAAGTTCTCATCAATTAAAATATCAGATTCAATTAAGAGTGAATTCACCTGTTGGCCTAGTAGCTTTGCACGTGCCCTTGTCATTGGTCCAATTCTGATTTCATTGGACTTTTCTTGTGCAACAACATCATCATCATCATTGGGAGATAATGGTAAAGGACTCATCCTCCCCCCCTTCAAAAGGCGTCGACCCCGACGCTCCAAGGTCTTCTCCATCATATGGCGTCAAATCAGCATTGAATGAATTACTGACGCCAAACTCATCAATAGGAAGATCAATCTTGTACGCATTATCATTTATCTTGGTAAGCACTTTATATCGACCAAAGACCTCTTGGTCGCAACTTGGACTTGCGCTAGGTGGAAATCATCTTGCGAAAATGCACCCATACCATGTCACCTGGTTGGAACAGCACCTCCTTTCTCTTCTTATTAACACAATCAGCGGTGTACTTGCTCTTCTTCTCAATTGATTCCTTTGTCTTCTCATGTATCTTCTTCACAAAATCTGCCCTCTTGGATGCCTCCATGTTAACTCTCTCTTGAAGTGGAAGAGGCAGCAAATCAAGTGGGGTAATTGGTTTAAAACCATAGACCACATCAAACGGACAAAGCTGCGTTGTTGAGTGGACCGCCTTGTTATATGCAAACTCCACATGCGGAAAACAGTCCTCCCACACACGCAGGTTCTTCTTGATCATCGATCGCAGCAACGTTGAAAGTGTGCGATTTACCACCTCCGTTTGACCATCAGTTTGGGGATGACAAGTGGTACTGAATAGTAACTTTGTTCCCAGTTTTCCCCAAAGTGTCTTCCAGAAATAGCTCATAAACTTCACATCCCGGTCAGAAACAATCGTCTTTGGTACTCCATGTAAGTGTACGATGTCCCTGAAAAATAGATTAGCAACATGCGACGCATCGTCGCTTTTGTGGCAGGCAATAAAATGTGCCATCTTAGAAAAACGATCAACTACCACAAAAACTGAATCATGTCCTCTCCTGGTTCGAGGTAGTCCTAACACAAAATCCATGCTGATATCTTCCCATGGTGTAGTAGGAGCAGGAAGAGGAGTATACAAACCGTGAGGCTTCAGTTTGGATTTGGACTTGTTGTAATGCAACGCTCACAAATCTGTCCACATCACGCCTCATCTTAGGCCAATAAAAGTGATCACGAGCATGAGCAAAGTCTTCTCGTCCAAAGTGACCCATTAAACCACCGCATGTGATTCCCGCAACAATAGCAAACGACGGACGATTCTCGAACACAGTTTGTTAGCTCAAACAAAAAGCCATCATGTATATGGTATTTTTCCCATGCTTTCCCATTAGTACACAAACCATATGGTGCCGCAAAATCATGATCGGTAGCATATAAAGCACGCAAACTCTCTAAACCAGAACCTTTACATCTAAGTGTGTCAACAACATATTTTTCCTAGATAGAGCATCAACAACATTATCTTTACCCTTCTTATGCTTAATGATGTATGGGAAAGACTCAATGAATTCAACCCACTTAGCAAGACGTCTATGCAAGTTGGATTGAGCTTTTAAATATTTCAAAGCCTCATGATCAGAATGTATGATAAATTCTTTTGGCCACAAATAATGTTGCCAAACTTCAAGAACTCTAACAAGCGCATACAATTCTTTGTCATAAACAGGATAATTTAACCGTGCACCACTCAATTTCTCAGAAAAATATGCAATTGGTTTACCCTCTTGCATCAGCACACCTCCAATACCAATGCCACTAGCATCACATTCAATCTCAAAGTGTTTACTAAAATCAGGAAGTGCAAGTAATGGTGCAGTAGTTAACAAATGTTTCAGTTCATCAAAAGCATGATCTTGGGCTGGGCCCCAAACAAATTCAACACCTTTCTTAGTAAGTTCATTCAAAGGGGCAGCAATAGTACTAAAATCTTTCACAAAACGCCTATAGAAACCAAAGAAGACCGTGAAAGCTTCACTTGACTAACATTCATAGGAGTAGGCCAATTTTGTATAGCTTCAATTTTAGATGCATCTACCTCAACTCCATTTTTAGAAACAACATATCCCGAAATATGACCTTATCTTTGCAAAAGTGCACTTATCAAGATTGCCATAAAGCTTATTATCACGCAACACTTGCAAAACTTGTTTGATATGAGCACTATGTTCAGATTCATTGCGCTCAGTAAATTAAGATATCATCAAAGTACACAACCACAAACTTGCCAATGAAATGCCTTAAAACATGGTTCATCAATCGCATGAAAGTACTAGGTGCATTAGTTAACCCAAAAGGCATTACTAACCACTCATATAATCCGAACTTAGTTTTAAAGGCTGTCTTCCACTCATCCCCTTCTTTCATCCTAATTTGATGATAACCACTACGCAAATCAATTTTAGAGAAAATAGCAGCACCACTCAGTTCATCCAAAGATATCCTCTAAGCGTGGAATAGGATGGCGATACCGAATAGTGATGTTATTAATAGCTCTACAATCTACACATGCGCCATGT
Source organism: Avena longiglumis (assembly GCA_030063025.1). Classification (NCBI taxonomy): domain Eukaryota; kingdom Viridiplantae; phylum Streptophyta; class Magnoliopsida; order Poales; family Poaceae; genus Avena; species Avena longiglumis. Next base: position 330,005,957 of record CP125974.1, on the reverse strand, counting down.
ACCATCTTTCTTAGGAACTAAAATAACAGAACAAAGACAAGGACTTAGGCTCACACGAATATACCCTTTGTCGAGAAGTTCTTGCACTTGCTTGAATTTCCTTCGCTTTCTTGGGTTGGTGCGGTAGGGGCTCGATTAGGCAACGATGCTCTGGTATAAAATCAATTTGATGCTCAATACCTCGTGACCGGTGGCAAACCCGGTACCTCGCTTGAAACACGCCGCTAAATTCTGTAATACATCGAAACACCAAGAGAGATAGGGTCATGTCGTTAGAAACTAAAATTTCACCCTTGTACATAAGCACAAGTGGAATGCAAGAGGATCCTCACGAAACTCTCTCAGATTAGATTTGGTGGCTAACATTACTAAGGAATGCACTCCTCACTTTTCTTTTTCCACTCATATTTGGCTTTTGGCTCTCACTCACCGAAGGTGTAGTCTCGCTCATCTACTCTCTCGCTTTCTTTCTCAAGATTCACTTCAATCTTTTGACGAGATTCATTTATAATATGTTGTGGTGTCATTGGTGCAAAGTAATGTCTCTACCATGCCAATTCAAATGATATGTGTTGGCTCCCATTGTGTTGCACATTACATCATATTGCCATGGGCTTTAACAACAAATGACACACGGTCATAGGAACCACATCAAATTCAAGGTTATCTTTATATGGTCCAATCTGAAATTCCACACGCACCATGTAGCTAACCTTCATCTCTCCATTATCACTCACCACCGAATATAATATGGATTAAAAGGTAAATACTTCAGCAATTTTGCACAAAGTTCTTTACTAGCCAAATTATGCATACTACCACCATCAACTATCACTTTGCACGCCTTGCCAGACCAACAACAGCTTTTGTTTGGAACAAATTGCATCGCTGATTTTGAGCTAGGCGTGACATTCGTAACTTTCGTGAGCAAACAATGGTAGGATAGTGAGTCGATATGCATCAATAGGACCATCACTTGAATAACCTTCATCATCCAAAGCTTCGCACTCGTGGTCAAGATCATCACCGTTTCATACTCGTTGTCCTCATTAATCAAAGATCACTTTCTTGTTAGGACAATCCTTCCTAAGATGACCCAAGCCACCACATGTGTGACAAGCCATGTCCCGGTTCCGGCGGTAGATGAAGATGAACCAGACCACTAGCTGCAGGTTGTGCTATTTTCTTTGCATTCAAACAACAAGATTCGACCGCTCGATGACGAAGCACGAAACCTGAATTGGTACTTTATGGGTACGCTACCACCGGTCGAGGTGTGAAACGACCACTAGTCGGAGAAGAACGAGCTTTATATTTGGCTTCTTCAGCCAACTGAGCTTCAGCCTCACGTGCATGATGTAATAGATCATTCATATCATGATATTGGTGATGTCGAACAGTGCGCTTGATATTATATGTCAAACCTGAGAGGAAACGCTGCAAGGTTTGTTCGACTCTTCACGCATTTCTAGCACGCCGCATAATCAACTCCATCTCCGATAATAATCATCAACACTCTTCGTGCCTTGCTTCAAATTCTGGTTTATCATAAAGAGAACGAATGTAGTTGCACGGAATAAATCACACGCATCGTTGCTTCATAGTTCTCCATGTAATAATTGGGGGTCACCTTCGCTTGCCTTGTACGCACAAGATTATCCCACCAACGCAAAGCATACCCATCAAATTCAAGATGCTAACTTGATTTTTCTATCCCTGTATTCATGCAAACGCCATAATTTCTCTATCTTCAGCTCCCATATAAGATACTCTTCAACATCATTAGAGCCCTCAAACTTGGGAAGAGAAAATTTTGGTTTTCCTAGCCCATCCTCTTATTGAACCTCAGGATTAGCAACATGAGGACGGCAATCGAAGGAGCAAAGCCACGCCATGAGGTATATCAAGACTCTTCCTCTTTGCCACTCCATTGCCACGACCTCCATTGCCACGACACAGGATGTGCAGCAGAGCAGCTGATCATCATCAAAATTTCCATGATTGTCACCATGAATACTTGCATCACCCTCTTCCTCCTCGCCAGCTTTGTTGCCGATTGTCAAGATCAATAGTTGCTTGCAACGTAGTCACAGCTCGTTAAATCAAGAGAACGCTGAATTGCAGTCATGGTGTCTTGAGTGGCGTACCGCTTTCTTTGCCTCTTTAAGTTCTAAATCAATAACACGCACATCTTCGTATATTGGTAACAAGAACATCTATCCGACGTGTCAAGTGATCTCGCAAGGCTTCATATTCATTCCAATGCACCACAGAAGAGGATCCTTTTCATCCGCACATTAACACTCTCACATGATTAGTAGGTTAGTGCAAACAAAATAGGTGTATGGTGGAACTCTCACAACTCACTCAAACCGAAAGAAAACAATGTATCTTACTGCTCCAAAGTAAATTAGGATAGCTTACCAACTTGTATGAGCGTAACGCACGGATGTGACGGGTTTAATACCGAGGGAAAGATTATCACAGGACAACTAGGGGTATGTAGTGGAGCTTGGTATGGATACCTAACAACACCAATTCAGAAATCCTAGTGCTGACCGTATGACAAAGACCCACGGAAACACACACAGTGGAGATAAATGGGGCAATTGCAACTCTAAAAAGGAGCTCAAAATTAAGGTATATCGGAGTAATGCTCGTGTTGCAATGCACAAGGAGGGACGCTAGCAATGACTCAACAAAACGGGCACCAGATTGCTAAACTAAGCAGCCCGAAGAGCACTAAGCATGCTAGTCTCGTAGGATAGTTCTAGACACCAAGAAAGGCTTACTAAGGCTCACAAAGATAGGAACGCTATGTGGACGCAGTAACAAAAAAAGGAGAAAAAGAATTTTTTTTTTGCTCGCTCACGTACAAGCTGAGAATTGTCTCAGGTATGGCGAGAGCGCTATTTTTTTTCTTTTTTTTTGCTCGCTCGCTCACGTACGAGCTGAGAAACGTCTCAGGTCCGGCGAGAGGCAGCGACGCGTCGGGATTTTTTTTTCTAAAATAGATCTAGCAACTCTAATTCAACCAAAATAAAAACGGATCTACTAGATCTAAACTTCAGAACACGACGAACAGTCTAGAAACAGTCTAAAACTTCGATTATGAGGCAAACTGAGACGAAAACTAGGCAAAAACTAGACAAAAACTACGACTCAGATTTAGAAGAAAGGTTACACAAAAATACTACGATTAGCAACTAGAACTCACGAACGGTGTTATCTAGGCTATGGTAATACACTATGAACCCTAATATTTTTGTGTGGCTTTTTCTGTATAGGACTAAAACAACTAATCTATGGGGATGAATTGCTCACCGAGTAAACCTGAGAATCTGATACCAAGATGATAAGGGGTGGCCCGATCTTCTCGTTGAGCACGTCGTAGATGATGGTGGAGGTAATGGAGATAACTTGTGGGATGTGAATCACCTATTGTTCTCACGCCAATGCAACAGATCTCAACCCAGATGGTATTCGCAACTTCACACACTTGCGACGAGTCACGACCACTTAAGCGGTTTGCAATCTACCAATTCCCAATGGAACAGAAAACACGAAGACTTTCAGAGCAAACTCCAGATCGAATCAAAGTGGAGGTATGGTACATATTCCCGATCGAATCAAAGAGGAACATATAATTTCGATGAATGCTTGCGCAGCTCAACGAAACAAGTATTGGTTTAATCTAAACGTGGTCTAACCCTAATGCGACGGCCGCTAGGGAATATATAAGTGGGGCGTCCTCCCACTAAACGGGCCTAAAACAGCCATAACTTGGCCCAAACCGACTCGGTTCGACTCAATCGATACATACCGACCCATAGATGGATTCGGTCTAATTGGCACGCAGCCAAACGTCGTGGAACACCTCAAACATGTATTTCTGGGTGCTCCTCATCCCTTTCTTGATCATACGTGATTCCTCATTGTCTCCTAGTGCGCCTCCCTCTCCTCCCTCGCGCACTTGCTGATATTGGAAATCAGTGCTTGTTCTTCCTGTTGCCACTCTCCTTCTTCTCCACGTGCAACGCTTGTGTTATAAACAAACCTGATCATACAAAGATGCATAGACTTAGGCAGTATAAAGTTCTCATCAATTAAAATATCAGATTCAATTAAGAGTGAATTCACCTGTTGGCCTAGTAGCTTTGCACGTGCCCTTGTCATTGGTCCAATTCTGATTTCATTGGACTTGTCTTGTGCAACAACATCATCATCATCATTGGGAGATAATGGTAAAGGACTAGAGATATCCTCATCAACCGGTTCTGACAACCGATAGTACCGCGTGGACCTGGCAGCTGCCGACCTGTCTTCTTCCGTCTCCTCTTCCAAGCCTCTGTCTTGTCGGGCTTGATGTTCCAGGCTTCCTCCCTTGCCTCCGTACTGGTCGGTGTGAACCTATCATGCATATGTGACGGAGTATGAAGTAGCATACCATTCAATAGGGTAGGAAGTGAGCTTGCATAGAGGAACAGATTCACCTTTGGGGTCCATGGCGACTTGGTGTAAGTTGGAGACTTTGATGTAGTAACGACCGTAGGTCGGGCTGCATCATCTCCCCTCCCTTCAAAAAGAGTCGTCCTCGACTCTCCATGTTCATCACGAAGTAGAAGAGGTCGAAGGACATCCTTGAGCCTGGGGTTCACCATATAGTCGTCCTCGGGAAGATTGACTTGACAACACTTCAATGTTCCTTCACCTTCCATGAAGCCTACAAAGCTCACGACAAAAACTAAGCAACACTCAAAGCGTAGCCAATTCATGAAGATTATTGCATGAGTCCTCAAGTAGAAGGAAGTCACCTTATCTTGTAGAGATAGCTCGATGAAGGGTAGCCATAGGTAAGTCTCTTCGGTTCTTCTTGTCAACATATAGTCCATAGAGGTTGACGTGTATGCATTTGTACCTTCATACAACAAAGACCAAGCAACATATGTTTGTGTGTGATAGAGGAGCATGTCATTTGTGGCATGTCCATTCTTGTTCACAACACGATTAGCACAACTCAAGTATAGCAAACGGGGTGCATATGCAAGGTCAATGTGCATGGAAATCGTTTGAACATCATCCAAATGTGGAAACTCAAAAACTCCATATAACATAGAAGTGGGGCATTCAAAGAATTGGATCCAAATTTCAAACAACATCTTTGATGCAAGAATAGGAGAATTTGGCAAAAACACCCAAGGAAGCATATCCAAAACAACGACACGCTTGCAAAAAAACCAAATGAAAGAGCAAGTGGTCCTTATGTTTGTTGCAACAACAAGACGAGATTCTTGGAAGCTCTCATGAAAATTCATGCTCTTAATGGAATTGTGGTTGCACCCAAAACATCGGAAAGAGAAAATGTTCAACATTTTTGTTACAACACACAAAACATCATTATCTAGATGCGAAGAAACATGAATGTCACAAGGGGAGATAATACCATTAACATGCTTGCAATCAAACCATAGGAAAGAGCAATTTGCCAACATGAAAGATGCAAGGCATGCAAATGGTATCAGAGCTGGGTTCGATCTTGAACTCACTTGTGGGATGCTCTCTAGAGCTCTTTTTGTCAACTCGTGCTCAACCGAGGTTGACATTCTCGTGCGGGTACCTACACACATCATATGTAAAAGGAAGAACGTGTGTGCATGGTAGAGATACACATCATCCATCATGACGTATCTCTTCTTGTGCACATCACCATTAATGTAATTCAAGTATGAACTAGATGCATGGTGAGTATGCAAGTGGGGAACATGCTTATCATGGCCATCATCAAAATCTCCAAAAATTGAGAAAGCTATGGGGGCCATCTCATTATAACGCATAAGATCAATATTGTTGCAAGAAAAACAAGTGAAATAGCAAGCATTCATCTTATCGCAAGCAACGGGAGAAATTGAATGACTAGCATGACAAGACAAGTCCGAAGCAGTTGGAGGATACACACAAGATGCATAGCATGGCATGTTTATGGCAATGAGTTCGCAATCAAACAATTCCACATGATCAATATTATGCAAAGGCAAAGCATCACATGGGAATATGAGTGAAGCATATGTAATGTCACAAGTATCATCCAAAACATGCATATCCTCACAATTCATCATGTCCACTAGTGGGATCATGGCATCATCAACACCCTTATTGTTACCTTGTTCATACCTCTCATATGAAGTGGGTGTTGTGGAAGTAGTGGACTCCTTGTGGACGACTTCGTCTTCTTGATATAGCCATGGCATAGCATCATCTTCGTGCACCATGTACATCTTCTCCAATTGAGGCATCATTGCTTCATGGCTTGGCTGCCTTCATCCATGGAACCTAGCACAACACAAGAGAACACACTAGAGGTAGAGGGTAAGTTGTTAGAATTCGAAATGGTCTCACTTGACCTATCAACTACCACTCTCAACTCACTAGGAGTATCTCTCATGCCCTCCAAGTGGAAGCACTCAATCTCACATAAGGTGGAGTCACTCATCGCACTCTTGTTATCACTCAAGTGGGCTAAGTGGCTCTCATACTCACATGGGATTGGTACCACATCATCACTCAAGCATATGGGGATAGGATCGGTTTCCTCAACTCCACGCGCCTCCTTTGGTGAAGGGAAAATCCCATGCTCACCATTCTTGACCTTGTCGCCTTCAAAGTTGGGTGCCATAAGATGGGCACCATTGCTCGCCTCCATGGTCGAAGGGAAAATTCCATGCTCGACTGTCTTGTGGCCATCTTGTAGTAGTGGTGGAGGTAGGCTCATGCTATCCAACTTGGCGAAGTAGAGGTCTACATTTTCCTCGTTGGCGAGGTCGTGGAAGTCAAGCGTAGGCATCGAAGCTTGATGGCATGGACGAAGGCTTGCTCTTGGTGCCATTTTGGTGGTGGCACTAGTAGTTGAAGGTGCCTTGTGACGGAGGTCATTGGCGTGCCTTGCCGATGGTTGATGTTGGTGAAGCACTTGGTCATCCACATGACGCTCGCGACGGTGATCATTTGCCTTGGCACTCTTCTTGTGCTTGTGGTGCCTTCTTGAGCTTGATTGAGCATTATGGTTGGTGATCATCTTGTATTCTTCGTCTTGGTGGCGAAGATGCCTTAGACGATTTCTTGTATCCTCCTTATGGTGGCGATGCTCATGAGAGGATGTTTGTCGATGAAGATTCTTGTTTCTTGGCACCTCTTGATGTATATGATGTTTGGACGCCACTCTTCTTTGGGTATGAGGTGGATCTTGGCGCCTTGGAGGTGATGTAGGTTGGCGCCTTGGAGATGGTGGAGCTTGACGCCTTGGAGGTCATGGAGCTTGGCGCCTTGGAGATGGTGGCGCTTGACGCCATCTAGGTGCTGGCACTTGTCGCCTTGGAGGTGGATCATCGAAGTAGGTGGTGCCCTTTGGTGTGGCACGCTTGGCCTTGAAGGTCATGGAATCTTGATGATGCGCCTCCTCTTGCTTGGCGTAGTAGGCTTCCATCTCCACACGGTGGAGGAATTCTTCATGGCTCATGGAGGAGCCATCAAAGTCGATGAAGTTATCCGTGTCCTCCATGCTTGGCGAGGCGTCATCGATGTCGCACTCGAAGTCATCCATGCTTGGGGAGTAATTGTTGGTGTAGTACTCCATATCACCCAAGCATGTGGAGCCATTGTCGGCGTAGTGCTCCATAGGCTCCATGCATGAGGAGCCATTGTCGACGAGAGCTCCATGTCTTCCATGCATGTGGAGTCGTCGAGGTGTAGTGCCCGTCCTCAAAGCATGCGGAGCCATTGTCGGTGTTGTGCTGGTCATGTCCTCTATACTTGTGGAGTCGTAGTCATGGTGGCTCATCATGGATTCTTCATAGATATCATCCTCGGTTCCGGAGTCCCTAGACATGATGCACAAGACCAAGCGGTAGTGGTAGTGGGAGTTAGGGATACAACGTCAAACCTTACTTTACCTTGAAGATCGATCGCATAAGTGGCCACACTTGAGAGCAATAAACCAAGCAAAGTGAAGTTCACGCGGAACACCAAAACCAACTACGAACCAAAAAACACACACACACACACAAGGCCTATGGTGGATAGGTATGGAAAGTGGCATGTCAAGAATCAATCTGAAATCAAGATGTTGTAATGGCAAGTAAAGAACCACAATGATCAAAAAGCAAACAAGTCAATCCACAAGATAGGAAATATGTACAAGGAAACACACACGGTGGGATAAATTGGACTTGTGCGACGAAGAAGGTGAGCTAAGAAGCAAATGATTACCTAGCGAAGATTAAAAGCTCATGTCACACAAGTACAAGGAGAGACGCTAGTTCGATTGCACAAAATTGGTGGGCTACAAGATATGCACAATAAGTACCACCTATATGATGTTCATCGAGCTTGCGCTTCCTATTCTATAAGGCACATGTATATCTCTTTTTTTCTATATTTTTTCTCTTTTTGTATCACTCTTTTTTTTATTTCTTTTTCACTTGCCTCTTCCTTGTGCCAACAACTATACAAGATAACTATATGAGAAGCGCCCACAATGTTTGCTCGGAATATACAAGGTATCAAATGTGCATAGCCCAAGCAATCATAAGAGGAACTAGTCTCAATAGGTGTTTGTTGCTCGCAAAGATAGTGGGGTTCACAAAGGAATGCAAGTGGGGAGAAGTCGCGGAATGTTTATACCTTTCGTCGATGATCTTCACCCTTTATTGTTGGATTCCTCCTTGCTCACGGAATTTGGATGGAGTAGATAGCATGAACCACGTGGATGATGATGTAGAGCTCCTTCTCCTCTTCGAAACGAGCTAAAGAACACCAAAATTCGAGTTCGGATGCAAAAGTTATGCTCAAAACGGTGAGAGGCTGAAATCTGGAACCTGCTGTTTTGGATCAGTATAGGGCGGTAGTACCGGATTTTTGAGCCCGGTAGTACCGGATTTTGGACCCAGTAGTACCGCTTGGACCTGGGACGCCCAGATTTGACGCGTTTTCACGATTTTGGGGTGATTTGGGCGGAAAATGATGGAGGGGTTAACCTCTTGGGTGCCCGATCTTCACGGATCTCGTGGTCAAATCGATGGGAAAGCGAGGGGAAAGGGAGAAGGTAGCGGAAGCGAACACACACCTCGCGAAGAACACGATGAACACACGCAAAACTCACACGATACAAGGCCGATTGCTCCCGAACGGCGGCCACCGGTCCGATAGAATCCTCGCAAGGAAAGATCGGTCAACGTGCTCCCTCAAATCCACACCGGAGAGGGAAGAACAAATTGGGGAGGGTCTTGACAACTTGGAGACGAGACATGAACTCCAAGGCCTTGTTCAACGATGGATGCGTGATGCATAGTCCAATCGAGGTTGGTGACGATAGTCGGTCCCCTTGGTAAAGGGGATGAGGCAAAACTAGAGATTCCACAATGGGGGTTTTCATTAGTCTATCATCTATGCCTAAGGAATACATGAGGGGTGGGGGCTCTATTTATAGGCCAACCACATAAACAAGGGTAGTTTGGGGATAAACTAGGCGAATAGGTAAGTAAAGGGGGATACATGGGCTGTGGCCCAACTAGTGCGCAGTGATCGCCAGAGCGGTAATCGACTTGGGACCGAGTACCGCTGTCCCAGAGTGCCGCCTGGGACCGTGATAGGGTGTCCGATCTTTCGATGAGATGGCGATATTCGATTTGGTGGAGTTCGCTTGACGATCCGACTACACGCGCAGCACGAGCACCAATGCAATCGCTAGGCCAATCTCCGGAGGTTACCGATCCGGTGAACACGATCAGCCTCACCAATGAGGGTTTTAGTTCCTACCAAATCAAGAACAAGTAAGAACCAATATTGCAATCAAGATATTATGGATTAAGAGGAAAGCTTTATTGAAGAGTTGGGATCCCGAATAGGTGCGGTACAAGAGGCCTCATGACGCCGAGCCTTGGGAAGTTATGACTATGGCTAACTTAATGTCTAAACAAAATCCGAGTCTAGGGGGTCCTATGGGGAGTATTTAAGGCGAAGGGGTTTCGGCCAGCCATGGAAGTGGTGGCCGAATCCAATCCTAAAAGTCCTTTTCCCCTCAAATACGGACTCTAAAAAGTGGCTAATTAAAATCCTGCGAAAATTACATGGGCCTGGCCCAAAATAAAGGTGTCGCAGCACCATATTAAGCTATGGACGAATTTGTAAAGTATTGATCTTGAATATTTCGTCCAAGCCTTCTTTCTTCATTATGGTGGCTTCAAAGTTCTGAAATCTTCATCCGTGGCCTTCTCTTGGATCATCACATGCTTGCTGCCATCTCCATGCATGGCCATGCTCCAATGCTTGTCCCTCTCATCCATGCTTGGTCCATCATTCCTAAGAGTAAGAAAAATATCTGACTTAGGCAGCATCATATTCTCATGTATGTGAGGAATAGTTCCAAGAAACGAAAGTACCTGATAGTTAAGTTGTTTGGCACGAGATCTTGTGATGGGTCCTTGTATGTGTGTTGCTGCAGGTACAACGGTTGTATCAATAGTAGGGATGTCCACATCAGACCGGTAGTACCACTTGCGGTCCTGGAGCGTCACCGAGCCGCTCAGAAGAGCGGTATGTGACGGGGAATCACTGACCGGTAGTACCGGGTCCAGATCCGGTAGTACCGCCGGAGACAGAGAGTATTTGGCTTCTGTTGGCGTCGTCTGTTGGTGGCGGTAGCAGGGGGCGGTAGTACCGGTCGCCAGGTCCGGTAGTACCGCTGGCGACAGAGAGCATTTGGCGATCTGTCTTCTTCCGCCTCCTCTTCCAAGCCTCCATCTTGTCGGGCTTGATGCTTCGGGCTTCCTCCCTTGCCTCCGTACTTGTCAATGTGAACCTATCATGCATATGTGACGGAATATGAAGTAGCATACCATTCAATAGGGTAGGAAGGGGGCTCGCATAGAGGAACGGATTCACCTTTGGAGTCCATGAAGACTTGGCGTAAGTTGGAGACCAAGATGTGGTAACGACCGTAGGTCGGGCTACATCAGAAAATCTTCAAGAAAAACACCAAATCGAAGGGGGAAATCAAGGAATTAGGCCATGGGAACGCAAAGGTAGATCAACAAGTTTAGCAAGCAATCCACGGATCAAAACCTACCAAAACGCACTCAAATCATAGATCGATCCAAAACACGAATTGGGGCTATTTTTGGTGGAATTTTTGAATTTATGGGGAAAAGACCAAATCGATGAGAAATCCGTGGCAACCAAAAGTCACGATACTGGATGATGGAGAGGTTAACCTCTTGGGTGCCCGATCTTCATGGATCTCGTGGTCAAATCGATGGGAAAGCGAGGGGAAAGGGAGAAGGTAGCGGAAGCGAACACACACCTCGCGAAGAACACGATGAACACACGCAAAACTCACACGATACAAGGCCGATTGCTCCCGAACGGCGGCCACCGGTCCGATAGAATCCTCGCAAGGAAAGATCGGTCAACGTGCTTCCTCAAATCCACATCGGAGAGTGAAGAACACCTTGGGGAGGGTCTTGACAACATGGAGACGAGACATTGAACTCCAAGGCCTTGTTCAACGATGGATGCGTGATGCAAAGTCCAATCGAGGTTGGTGACGATAGTCGGTCCCCTTGGTAAAGGGGATGACGCAAAACTAGAGATTCCATAATGGGGGTTTTCTTTAGTCTATCATCTATGCCTAAGGGATATATGAGGGGTGGGGGCTCTATTTACAGGCCAGCCACTAAACAAGGGTAGTTTGGGGATAAACTAGGCGAATAGGTAAGTAAAGGGGAATACATGGGCTATGGCCCAACAGGTGCGCGCAGGCACATACATGACCGGTAGTACCGGACTTAGGACCGGTAGTACCGGTCATCACCGGTAGTACCGCTCTGGGACCGCTTATGTCTTGGAGCATCCGTTGGAGCCACAAGAGCGAGCGGTAGAAGGGGGGTAGTACTGACCGGTAGTACCGGTTCCGACAACCGTAGTACCTGTGGACTGGCAATGCCGACCTGTCTTCTTCCGTCTCCTCTTCCAAGCCTCCGTCTTTTCGGGCTTGATGTTCCGGGCTTCCTCCCTTGCCTCCGTACTGGTCGGTGTGAACCTATCATGCATATGTGATGGAGTATGAAGTAGCATACCATTCAATAGGGTAGGAAGTGAGCTTGCATAGAGGAACGGATTCACCTTTGGAGTCCATGGCGACTTGGCGTAAGTTGGAGACCTTGATGTAGTAACGACCGTAGGTCGGGCTGCATCATATTGCTTATCCTCTTTTGGCAAACGAGTTGTGGTCTCTCCTTGAGTTGGCACGACAATCGAGCGTAGTCTTCGTTAGGACCTTTTGTGCTCATTTTCATAGTCGTGCTAACCCCTTTTTTCTCCACGTGTGTGTTTTCCGTGTTTTTGTAGATCGTATCCTTTTGCTTTTGATCTTTGGTTCTTTACCACGTAGAACAATAACCTTTTTCTTGGATCGTTTCGTTTGGTTTTCCACAATCCTAACCTTCCACCAAAAAGCTTTTGAGAGTTGTAGCATATTTGTGTGTGAGTTTCTTGCCATTTCACTTTGCACGCTGTTCGCTCATTTGTGTGGCAATTGGTTTGATATAATCTCCAAGGTGAGGTAAAAGGCTAACTCTCCGCACCCTTTCTCTCCATATACAACCCTTGTAGGCTTTGCATCATGGACAGGAATGGCGAGCCGTCCCAACCACCACTTCCGGAGGATGGCACACAATTCATGACAAGATGGGACCATTGGAAGGTCCGAGGAGAATTCAACTACCATTGTGAAGCTCTCGAGCGGCGCCAAGATGAACAATATAGCGAGGCCCGTGTGGAATTCAAGAACACCGACAACCGCTTCGAAGAAGTCCGTGGCCAAATGCATGCCATGCAACACAACCTCGGTCATCAAAATAAAGCTCTTGGTCGTGCACTCGCCTCAACGGATGAGAAGCTTCAACGCCTCATTGATGGACTAGCAAGGCCACGCTCGCACGAATCAAGCTCATCTCGGCACTCCTCAAGTGAATCAAGTGCACCTCGCCGTCACGCTTCAAGGCACCAGGATGGACCCGTTCTTCAATCCATAAGCTCTTCGCAAGTGGTACCATCTCCGCGTCACGCCGCGACATCAAGCTATGATGGTGACCTCTCCGCAAGACCTCCAAGACGTGAAGCAAACCGACAAGAACAAGAGCATGCGGCTCGACGTCCTCCTCGCCACATGGCGCAAGCCAATGCTCCTCGGCATCAACCACGACAAGAACAAGAGCAAGCTCCCCAAGATCGTCGTGAGGACCAGCAACCTCCTCCTCGTCCTCAACCGCGTCAACAAAACGAGCAAGCTCCCCAAGCTCATCGTCAACACCAAGTTCCACCACCAAACGTGGCACCTCAACAACCGCAAGAGCAACACAACAATCACCAAGCAAGACATGAGAGCTCGGATGATGAGGATGACCGCCCAAATCATGGCAACCGACGCAACCGGAACCGCAATGGAGAAGAAGCTTTCGGCAAGCTCAAATTCACCATGCCAACATTCACCGGTTCCAACGAGCCCGAGGAATATCTCTCTTGGGAACTCAAGGTCGACAAGATCTTCTGCATGCACAACTATAGCAATGAGAAGATGATGGCCATGGCATCCCTCGAGTTTGATGAGTATGTCAACCTTTGGTGGGAATAAGTCCAACTCGCTCGCGAAGCAAAAGAAGAGCCTCCAATCTGTTATGGGGTAACCCAGGGGTTGGCCCGATCTTTCACGAATTCCACGAGGAACGAGGGGAAGAGAGGTGGTCGGGTATGAAATCGGGGAAGGCGATGAAAACCACGAACACACGCACACCAAAACACGATACACGCCTTCTCCTCACGCCGGTGGCAACCGGTCCAACATAATCCCTAGGATCGGTGTTGGGCGAAGCTCGCTCTCCACGCCAACAACGGGGGATGAGGTGCTTGGTGAGACCTTGACGACTTGGGGGCGAGAAACCGAGAACCCAAGGCCTTGTACAACTTGAACGCACTAGGCAAGATCCAAGAGGGGGGTGGATAATCCGGTGCTCCTTGGTAGGAGCATGAGACCAATAGATATAAGTCCTCAAAGGGGTTTCCTTAATATCTATTATTATCCAAGTCTAAACGCTTTACAATAGAGGGTGGGGCTATATAGTCCACCACAAAACAGGGGTAATTTCGAATGGAGAGATAAATGATAGGTTGGGTTACAAGGCATGGGCCGAACTTAGGTGATCGTGGTCGCAGACGGTCGCATTGCTCAGAATCGGTAGTACCGGTGGTAACAGTAGTACCGCTCGAGCGGTAGTACCGCTGAGGCCTGGAGCTTCCGCCGAGGCGCTGTGGCGGTAGGAGGGGTAGTACTGCCACCGGTAGTACCTAAGCATAGACGGTAGTACCGCCATGCCTGGGGCATGGGGTGCTTCTGTGGCGAGCGGTAGGAGGAGGCTAGGTCCGCTTGGAGCGGTAGTACGGCCGTCCAACCGTAGTACCGCTTATGCCCTGGCGATCGGTGGCTTCTTCGTACCTGATGATGCACAGAGTTTGCGTGTGAAGTAGCAGGCCATCCAAGGGGGTGTCGAAGTCAAACAAGGAGAGGAGAGAGGTAAACTGAGTTTGAAGGAGCTTGGCTCGGCACGAGTCATGGGTCCATTTGGGGAGCTCGTGGGAGTAGATGTAGTAGCGGTCGTAGGACGGGCTGCATCAGCTCCCCCCCTTGGGAAAGAGTCGCCCTCGACTCTTCAACCGTCACAACTTCCTCTTCGCCATGGTAGGGTGAGAGGTCCTTGACATTGAATGTCGAGCTCACAAGATACTTGATGTTGGTATATCGATCACATAGGCGTTGTTGTTTATCCTTTTAGCACCTTGAATGGTCCGTCGCCTCGTGGCTTTAGCTTGGAGTCGCTCCTTGGGGAAGCGGTCTTTACTCAAGTGTATCCATACAAGGTCGCCTCATCAAAGATCATCTCTTTCTTGGTCTTGTTTAGCCTTGATGCTTGGCGAAGGACTTGTTGCTCGATAGTAGCTCGTGTGTCTTCATGGAGTTTCATCATTGCTTGGGCACGCTTGACAACGCCCATATTGGCACGCTCATGAAGTGGAAGTGGGAGGATATCGAGCGCGTGAGAGGCTCGAATCCATAGACGATCATGAACGGCTCCTCATGGTGGTGGAGTGCTTGGCGCGGTTGTAGGCGAACTCGGCGTGGAATGCATTCCTCCCGCCTTTAAGGTTCTTCTTTATCAACACCCGGAGAAGTGTGCCAAGACTTGATTGACTACCTCGGTTTGTCCATCGGTTTGAGGATGCGAGGCGACGAATAGGAGCTTGATGCCGAGCTTGGCCATGAGGGTCTTCCGAAGTAGCTCATGAATTTTACGTCACGGAGACGATTGTTCGTGGCACGCCGTAGCCAATTATTTCCGAAAAACAAATTTGCGACATGTGAAGCATCATCGGTCTTATGGCACGGAATGAAATGTGCCATTTTTGAAAAGCGATCCATGACTACAAATATGGAATCGTGACCATGTTTAGATCTAGGCAAGCCTAATACAAAGTCCATGCTAATGTCCGACCAAGGTGCATGAGGAATAGGCAATGGCATATAAAGACCAAAGGGGTTGGACTTAGACTTAGCTTGGATACATGTAGTGCATCGTTGAACGTGGCGCTCCACGTCGCGCTTCATCTTTGGCCAAAAGTAGTGAGTGGAGAGCATGTCATATGTCTTTTCACGGCCAAAGTGACCCATAAGGCCTCCACCATGGGACTCTTGAAGAAGCAAAAGTTGGAGAGAGGATTTCGGAATGCAAAGCTTGTTTTGTTTGAAAAGAAAACCCTTGTGCAAATAGAAATCGTCAATCCCTTTGTCTATTGAACATTGTGCAAATATTGGTCCAAAGAAAGAATCGGACGCTGCATAAAGATTTGATGTCCTCAAGACCCAAAACATTGACTTCGAGTCGTAAGAAGGCTTGTGGTTTTATGAGACAAGGCCCGCCACCACATTTTCTTTGCCCTTCTTGTATTTTACAATGTAAGGAAAAGACTCCATAAACTCAACCCACTTGGCGTGCCTTTTACTCAAGTTGGCTTGGCCCTTAAGGTACTTCAACGACTCATGGTCGGAATGGATTATAAATTCTTTGGGCCAAAGATAGTGTTGCCACACTTGAAGAACACGAACCAAGGCAAAAAGTTCTTTGTCATAAATGGGATAATTGAGGCGGCGCCATCAAGTTTCTCACTATGGTAAGCAATAGACGCCCATTTTGCATAAGGACGCCACCAATGCCAATACCACTAGCCACATTCAATCTCAAAGGTTTTTGTGAAATCCGCAATGCAAGAAGTGGTGCTTGGTGAGCCTCCTTTTGAGCTCATCAAAAGCCTTTTGTTGTGCTTTTCCCCAAACGAACGTGACATTCTTCTTGGTCAATTCGTTGAGGGGGCAAGCAATTGTGGAAAAATCTTTCACAAAGCGACGGTAAAAACCAGCCAACCCATGAAAACTACGAAGTTCACTAACATTTGTAGGGGTGGGCCAATCTCGTATGTCCTTGACTTTTGATACATCAACTTCAATGCCATTAGAAGACACGACAAAACCAAGGAAAATCAGCTTGTCTCTTGCAAAAGTGCACTTGGGGAGGTTAGCATAAAGCTTTTCATGACGAAGGATTTGTAAGACCTCCTTAACATGAGTAACATGCTCCTCTAGTGACTTGCTATAGACAAGAATGTCATCAAAGTAAACAACTACACTCTTTCCAATGAGTGACCGCAAAATATGGTTCATGAGGCGCATGAAGGTAGATGGGGCATTGGATAAGCCAAAAGGCATAACTAACCATTCATATAGACCAAGCTTGGTCTTGAAGGCGGTTTTCCACTCATCACCTTCAGCCATGCGAATTTGATGGTAGCCACTACGAAGATCAATTTTCGAAAATATAGTGGCTCCACATAACTCATCAAGCATGTCATCAAGACACGGTATAGGATGTCGATAAGGCACGGTGATAGCATTGATTGGACGGCAGTCCATGCATAACCGCAACGTATCATCCGTTTTCGGGACTAGGATCACGGGAACCGCGCTTGGGATAGTGCTTACTTGGATCAAACCTTTGGAGACGAGTTGGTTGATTTGACGCTCGATCTCCTTTGTCTCTTCCGGGTTTGTGCGATA
This sequence comes from Avena longiglumis, assembly GCA_030063025.1. Classification (NCBI taxonomy): domain Eukaryota; kingdom Viridiplantae; phylum Streptophyta; class Magnoliopsida; order Poales; family Poaceae; genus Avena; species Avena longiglumis. The sequence goes on along the minus strand of CP125974.1, from coordinate 329,988,745 downwards.
CGCAGCGCAGTTTGGTAGTGGTGCGCCGGGTATGAGGTCGATACGGTGCTCGATTCCACGAAGAGGAGGAAGGCCATGAGGAAGCTCTTCGGGAAATACATCTTGGAATTCCTGCAAAACAGCCATCAAAGAAGGAGGAATATTTGTCAAGTCATTAGTTCCTTGCGCTAGTCCCTTGCATACGAGGACGTAGTGCAAGATGGATGGGTTGTTCCTCACTTCTCTCATCTCACTTTTGGTGGCAAGAAGAACACTCTTAGTTTTTCCGCCGAGTTTGGCTTGTAGCTCTCACTCACTATGGTGTGGTTCTCTCGCCACCACTCTTCTCACAAGGTGTTTTTATGCGCCTCGCTAAAGCCTTTGCATTGTCCGCAATTATTTGGCTAGGAGTCATTGGTTGCAACACACAAGTTTTATCAAGCCATTTGAAAGTGTAGGTGTTTGAGTGACCATTATGCAAAGCACACTTGTCATATTGCCACGGCCTTCCGAGCAACATGTGACAAACCGTCATTGGAACCACGCCACATTCCACCGTGTCCTTGTAGTGTCCAATGGAGAACATCACCAGACGGTGTGCTTGATCTTGACGGATCCTTGGTCACTTAGCCATTGGATATGGTAGGGGTGTCTATGTGGGTGAAGGGTGAGGTTGAGTTTCTCACACAATTGCGTTATGCGAGGTTGTGGCAACTTCCTCCATCGATGACAACTTTGATGGACTTCCCATTGATGCCGGCACGAGTTTGGAAGATGTTCGAGCGTTGGTCTTCATTTTCATTGGCTTGGGTAGTCAAGACCCTTGTGACCACAAGCGATGGACTTACGTCATGCTCACACACAAGAAGTTCTTGGTCCTCTTCCAAGTGTTGCCTTGCCATGGCTTCCTTGACCCTTGCATCAAACTCTTCTTCACTCAAGTATTCTTCATCGCCGTTGTCATGGATGAACAAAACTTTTTTGTTTCCACATGCATTGGACTTGTGCCCTTTGCCTCCACACTTGTAGCATTCACCATTGAATGGTTGATCATCCCGTGTTTGTTTGCCACTTGGGGGCTGTTTTCCTTGGGGAATAGTTGGCTTGAAGGGAAGCTTGGTTGTACTTGGGGAGCTTCCACTTGGTGTTGTTGGAGTAGTGGTTGGCGCTTGCTTGTAGGTGAAGTACGTCTTTGGCTTGTTGTACTTGATGTCCTCTAGCACTTGGCGCTCGGCCTTGGATGCGATGTGCACAAGCTCAACCATGTTGTTGTACTTTTGGAACTCGGTTATGCGTTTGATGGGATGGTTCAAGCCATTGAGGAAGCGTGCCATTGTTTGCTCATCTCGCTCTTCAATGTTGGCACGGATCATGTTGAGCTCCATTTGCTTGAAGTACTCTTCCACGGTCTTTATCCCTTGACTAAGCGTTTGAAGCTTGTTGAAGAGGTCACGCGTGTAGTGTGAAGGAACAAAGCGGGATCTCATATGAGCCTTCATATCTTGCCAAGTGGCGATTCGAGGCTCTTCTTTTGCTTCGCGAGCGAGTTGGACTTGTTCCCACCAAAGGTTGGCATACTCATCAAACTCGAGGGATGCCATGGCCATCATCTTCTCATTGCTATAATTGTGCATGCGGAAGATCTTGTCGACCTTGAGTTCCCAAGAGAGATACTCCTCGGGCTCATTGGAACCGGTGAACTTGGGCATGGTGAATTTGAGCTTGCCGAAAGTTTCTTCTCCATTGCGGTTCCGGTTGAGTAGCCATTATTTGGACGGTCATCATTATCATCCGAGCTCTCATGTCTTGCTTGGTGATTGTTGCGATGCTCGCGTGGTTGTTGAGGTGCCGCGTTTGGTGGAGGAACTTGTTGTTGACGACGAGCTTGGGTAGCGTGCTCGTTTTCTTGTCGCGGATGCGGACGAGGAGGAGGTTGGTGGTCCTCACGACGAGCTTGGGGAGCTTGCTCTTGCTCTTGTCGTGGTTGATGGCGAGGAGCATTAGCTTGCGCCATGTGGCGAGGAGGACGTCGAGCCGTATGCGCCATGGGCTGCTCTTCTTCTTGGTGTAGGGGAGGCTCGTCATGACCATTATGTTGGCGACGAGGACGCTCATGTCTATGATGACTCCTTGGAGGATCTTCGAGTGCTTCACGTCGACGATGATCTTGTTCGTCCTCTTCGGAAGTTGCACTTGTTGTTGAAGGAGCGTGTCGACGATGGCGGTGGTCTATGCGAGGTTGCTCTTGTTGAATCACCGGTGTCCTTGGTTGTGGTCGGTTTGCTTCACGCCTTGGAGGTCTTGGAGAGGTCACCATCATAGCTTGATGTCGCGCGTGACGCGGAGATGGTACCACTTGCGAAGAGCTTATGGATTGAAGAACGGGTCTATCCGGTGCCTTGAAGCGTGTGGCGAGGTGCACTTGTTTCACTTGATGAGTGCCGAGATGAGCTTGATTCGCGTGTCCTTGCGAGTCCATCGATGATGTGTTGGAGCTTCTCATCTGTTGAGGCGAGTGCACCACCAAGAGCTTCATTTTGATGCCCGAGGTTGTGTTGCATGGCATGCATTTGGCCACGGACTTCTTCGAAGCGGTTGTCGATGTTCTTGAATTCCACACGGCCTCGCTAAATTGTTCATCTTGGCGCCGAGAGCTTCACAACGATAGTTGAATTCTCCTCGGATCTTCCAATGGTCCCATCTTGTCATGAATTGGTTATCATCCTCTGGAGGTGGTGGTGGTTGGGATGGCTCTCCATGCCATCCATGATGCAAAGCCAACAATGGTTGTATATGGAGAGAAAGGGTGGAGAGTTAGCCTGTTACCTCACCTTGGAGATTATATCAAACCAATTGCCACACAAATGAGCGAAAAAGCGCAAAAGTGAAATGGCAAGAAACTCTCAAAGGCTTTTGGTGGAAGGTAAGGGTTGTGGAAAACCAAACGAAACGATCCAAGCAAAAGGTTATTGTCCTACGTGGTAAAGAACCAAAGATCAAAAGAAAAAAGGATACGATCTAACGAAAACACGGAAAACACACACGTGGAGAAAACGGGGTTAGCACGACTATGAAAATGAGCACAAAAGGTCCTAACGAAGACTACGCTCGGCTGTCGTGCCAACACAAGGAGAGACCACAACTCGTTTGCCAAAAGAGGGTAAGCAATAGATTTGTGCACTTGCCGCGGAGCGCTCTTTCTTCTCTCTTTCTTGGCTTACAAGCTTGGTATTCTCTTTGTATTGGGGGACTATGTATCTTTTTTTCTTCTCTTTTTTTTTTGATTCTTTTTCCTTTTTCTCCCTTGCTATGGTACTATGGTGGCTTTTGTATTTGGCGTCAAACTCTCACTTTCCGAAGGCAAGTGCACAATGCTTAGACAAACACAAAATGAGTTGCTCTCATAGGATAGATACACACAAAGGAAGATATGGGCTGTCAAGGTGGTGCAAGTTATACCTTTGGTATTGTTGACGACTTGCAACCGTTGGTGGGGGAAAATGTTCGAGTGTCGCGGTGTCGTTGAGCGCGGGATGACGTTGATGCGGAAGCTGTTGTGAAAATGGCGACAAACACGCGAAACACGAACAAGCGAGGTGGAAAAGGTCGTGACAAAACGAGGCGTCAAAGGGCGAGCACGGCAGCGGTGGTAGTACCACCGGTAACGGTGAGCGGTAGTACTGCTTGTACTACCGGTAGTACGGTAACTAGCGGTAGTACGCTTACCGGCAAGACTGGCCAAGCAGCCCGAACGAGGTGAACTTGCCAAAACCTCAAATTCGTGGAAAAAGCCGAATCAAAGGTGAGCTAGAAACAAGAGGGGCTATAGATCGACTCCCAAAGCAACAGATCTATGGACCAAAACCACGAAAAACTCACCAAATCCAGAGATCGATCCGAAGGCAAATTGGGCTCTTTTTGGTAGGATTTTCGTTTTTAAGGTGGAGAAAAGAAAAAAAATTGGAGGAAATTCGTGATCAACCGTGCTCTGATACCAATATGTTATGGGGTAACCCGGGGGTTGGCCCGATCTTTCACGAATTCCACGATAAACGAGGGGAAAGCGGTGGTCGGAGGATGAAATCGAGGAAGGAGATGAAAACCACGAACACACACACCAAAACACGATACACGCCTACTCCTCACGCCGGTGGCAACCGGTCCAACATAATCCCTAGGATCGGTGTTGGGCGAAGCTCGCTCTCCACGCCAACAACGGGGGATGAGGTGCTTGGTGAGACCTTGACGACTTGGGGGCGAGAAACCGAGAACCCAAGGCCTTGTACAACTTGAACGCACTAGGCAAGATCCAAGAGGGGGGTGGATAATCCGGTGCTCCTGGGTAGGAGCATGAGACCAATAGATATAAGTCCTCAAAGGGTTTCCTTAATATCTATTATTATCCAATTCTAAACGCGTTTACAGAGGTGGGGGGCTATATATAGTCCAGCCACAAAACAGGGGTAATGGAATGGAGAGATAAATGATAGGTTGGGTTACAAGGCATGGGCCGAACTTAGGTGATCGTGGTCGCAGAGGTCAGACTGGTCCGGTAACCAGTAGTACCGCTCGAGTGTGGTAGTACCGCTTGAGGGCCTGAGCTTCCGGAGGCGTCGATGGCGCAGCGTAGGAGGGGCGTAGTACTGCCACCGGTACGATCTACAGACCTGTAGTACCGCCATGTCCTGGGGCATGGGCGGTGCTTCTGTGGCGGTAGGAGGAGGCGGTAGGTCCGCTTGAGCGTAGTACCGTCGTCCCAACCGTAGTATCGCTATGTCTGGCAACATCGGTGGCTTCTTCTGCACTGATGATGCATGAGTTTGCGTGTGAAGTAGCAAGCCATCCAAGGGGGTGTCGAAGTCACACAAGGAGAGGAGCGAGTTCACCTTAGTTTGAAGGAGCTTGGCTCGGGCACGAGTCATGGGTCCATTTGGGTAGCTCGTGGGAGTAGATGTAGTAGCGGTCGGAGGACGGGCTGCATCACAATCGCAACTTGGCAAGATATGAAGGCTCATATGAGATCCCGCTTTGTTCCTTCACACTATACGCGTGACCTTTTCAACAAGCTTCAAACACTTAGTCAAGGGACAAAGACCGTGGAAGAGTACTTCAAGCAAATGGAGCTCAACATGATCCGTGCCAACATTGAAGAGCGAGATGAACAAACAATGGCACGTTTCCTCAATGGCTTGAACCATCCCATCAAGCGCATCACCGAGTTCCAAAAGTACAACAACATGGTTGAGCTTGTGCACATCGCATCGAAGGCCGAGCGTCAAGTGCAAGAGGACATCAAGTACAACAAGCCAAAGACGTACTACACCTACAAGCAAGCGCCAACCACTACTCCAACAACACCAAGTGGAAGCTCCTCAAGTACCACCAAGCTTCCCTTCAAGCCAACTCTCCCTCAAGGAAAACAGCCCCCAAGTGGCAAACACACAAGGGATGATCAACCATTCAATGGTGAATGCTACAAGTGTGGAGGAAAAGGGCACAAGTCGAATGCATGTGGAAACAAGAAAGTTTTGTTCATCCATGACAACGGCGATGAAGAATACTTAAGTGAAGAAGAGTTTGATGCAAGGGTCAAGGAAGCCATGGCAAGGCAACATTTGGAAGAGGACCAAGAACTTCTTGTGTGTGAGCATGACGCAAGTCCATCGCTTGTGGTCACAAGGGTCTTGACTACCCAAGTCAATGAAAATGAAGACCAACGCTCGAACATCTTCTCAACTCGTGCCGGCATCGATGGGAAGTGTTATGGGGTAACCCTGGGGGTGGCCCGATCTTTCACGAATTCCACGATAAACGAGGGGAAAGCGGTGGTCGGAGGATGAAATCGAGGAAGGAGATGAAAACCACGAACACACACACCAAAACACGATACACGCCTACTCCTCACACCGGTGGCAACCGGTCCAACATAATCCCTAGGATCGGTGTTGGGCGAAGCTCGCTCTCCACGCCAACAACGGGGGATGAGGTGCTTGGTGAGATCTTGACGACTTGGGGGCGAGAAACCGAGAACCCAAGGCCTTGTACAACTTGAACGCACTAGGCAAGATCCAAGAGGGGGGGGGATAATCCGGTGCTCCTTGGTAGGAGCATGAGACCAATAGATATAAGTCCTCAAAGGGTTTCCTTAATATCTATTATTATCCAAGTCTAGGGTTTACAATAGAGGGTGGGGGCTATATATAGACCAACCACATAAACAGGGGTATTTTGGGAACAAATAGCGAAATATAGATAGGGTTACAAGGCGCTGGACCGAATTAACACGTTCAGGCCTTTCCAGGTCCGGTAGTACCGGTCCAGCTCGACCGGTAGTACCGGTCATGCGGTAGTACCGCTTCCTGGCCCGGTAGTACCGCTTGTCGTCCTGGGACTTCTTACTGGGCCTTACATTGGTGGCGGTAGTAGAGTCTCAAGAGTCTGGATCCGGGGCCGGTAGTACCGCCAGTGACAGAGAGCACTTGGGCAGCTCTGGGACCTTCTGTTGTTGGCGGTAGCGTTGGGCGGTAGTGCTGCCAAGCGGTAGTACCGGTCGCCAGGTCCGGTAGTGATGCAGCCCGTCCTACGACCGCTTCTACATCTACCCCCACAAGCTCCCCAAGTGGACCCATGACTCGCACCCGAGCCAAACTCCTTCAAGCTAAGGTGAACTCGCTCCTCTCCATGTGTGACTTCAATACACCCTTGGATGGCTTGCTACTTCATACCCATACCTTGTGCATCATCAGGTACGAAGAGAAGAACCCGCAGGACGGAGGTGCACCCGAAGAAGATACCAAATGCTCTCTGTCGCCACGGGACTGGCGATACTGGCCACAGATTACCGCCAACGCTACCGCCAACGCATGTGAAGGTCCCAGAACTGCCCAAACGCTCTCTGTCACCGGTACCACTCGATCCGGTACTCTGGTTACAGATTACTGCTACTAGATTACCGCCTCGGCCACCGCCTCAATGAAGGCCCCAAGCGCAAGCCCAGATTTAAGCGGTACTACCGGTCTAGGAACCGATACTACCGCATGACCGGTACTAACCGGTCCCGCCAGGCGGTACTACCGCCAGAGACAGAGACTTTACGTGATATTTCGGCCCAGCGCCTTGTAACCCTCTCCATATTTCGCTATTTATCCCCAAACTACCCCTGTTTTTGTGGCTGGACTATATATAGCCCCCCACCATCCATTGTAAACCCTAGACTTGGATAATAATAGATATTAAGGAAACCCTTTGAGGACTTATATCTATTGGTCTCATGCTCCTACCAAGGAGCACCGGATTATCCACCCCCCTCTTGGATCTTTCTTAAGTGCGTTCAAGTTGTACAAGGCCTTGGGTTCTCGGTGTCTCGCCCCCAAGTCGTCAAGATCTCACCAAGCACCTCATCCCCCGTTGTTGGCGTGGAGAGCGAGCTTCGCCCAACACCGATCCTAGGGATTATGTTGGACCGGTTGCCACCGGCGTGAGGAGTAGGCGTGTATCGTGTTTTGGTGTGTGTGTGTGTTCGTGGTTTTTCATCGCTTTCCTCGATTTCATCCCCCGACCACCTCGTTCCCCTCGTTTCTCGTGGAATTCGTGAAAGATCGGGCCAACCCCAGGGTCACCCCCTAACATATTGGTATCAAGAGCACGGTTGATCACGAATTTTCCCCCAATTTTTTCTTTTATCCGCCTTAAAATCGAAAATCCCACCAAAAAGAGCCCCAATTTGCCTTCGGATCGATCTCTGGATTTGGTGCGTTTTTCGTGGTTTTGGTCCATAGATCTGTTGCTTTGGGAGTCGATCTATAGCCCCTGTTGTTCCTAGCCAGCCTTTCGGTCAGTTTTCCCACGGATCTGAGGTTTGTGTCAAGTGGATCTCGTTGTAGTTTGTGTTCTGTCACAAGCGGTACTACCGCCGTCCGGTACAACCGCCCGTAACAAGCGGTACTACCGCCGTCCGGATTACCGCTTTGTACCAAGCTTGATACTGTGAAGGTTTTTCCTTCGTCTTGACGCCTCAGTTTCGTTCGCTGACTTTCCCCTTTAGCTTGTTCGTGTTTCGCGTGCTTGTCGCCATCTTAACACAAGCTTCCGCATCAACGTCATCACGCGCTCAACGACACCGCGACACTCGAACATCATCCCCCCACCAACGGTTGCAAGTCGTCAACAATACCAAAGGTATAACTTGCACCACCTTGACAGCCCCATATCTTCCTTTGTGTGTATCTATCCTATGAGAGCAACTCATTTTGTGTTTGTCTAAGCATTGTGCACTTGCCTTCGGAAAGTGAGAGTGTGAGGCCAAATACAAAAGCTAACATAGTAGCATAGCAAGGGAGAAAAAGGAAAAAGAATCAAAAAAAGAGAACAAAAGAAAAAGAGAAAAAGCTACATAGTCTCCCAATACAAAGAGAATACCAAGCTTGTAAGCCAAGAAAGAGAGAAGAAAGAGCGCTCCGCGGCAAGTGCACAAATCTATTGCTTACCCTCTTTTGGCAAACGAGTTGTGGTCTCTCCTTGTGTTGGCACGACACCCGAGCGTAGTCTTCGTTAGGACCTTTTGTGCTCATTTTCATAGTCGTGCTAACCCCGTTTTTCTCCACGTGTGTTTTCCGTGTTTTGTAGATCGTATCCTTTTGCTTTTGATCTTTGGTTCTTTACCATGTAGGACAATAACCTTTTGCTTGGATCGCTTCGTTTGGTTTTCCACAACACTAACCTTCCACCAAAAGCCTTTGAGAGTTTCTTGCCATTTCACTTTGCACGCTTGGCTCATTTGTGTGGCAATTGGTTTGATATAATCTCCAAGGTGAGGTAAAAGGCTAACTCTCCACACCCTTTCTCTCCATATACAACCATTGTTGGCTTTGCATCATGGACAGGCATGGAGAGCCATCCCAACCACCACCACCTCCGGAGGATGATAACCAATTCATGACAAGATGGGACCATTGGAAGGTCCGAGGAGAATTCAACTATCGTTGTGAATCTCTCGACGCCAAGATGAACAATTTAGCGAGGCCCGTGTGGAATTCAAGAACATCGACAACCGCTTCGAAGAAGTCCGTGGCCAAATGCATGCCATGCAACACAATCTCGGACATCAAAATGAAGCTCTTGGTCGTGCACTCGCCTCAACGGATGAGAAGCTCCAACACATCATTGATGGACTCGTAAGGCCACGCTCGCGCGAATCAAGCTCATCTCGGCACTCCTCAAGTGATTCAAGTGCACCTCGCCGTCACGCTTCAAGGCACCGGGATGGACCCGTTCTTCATTCCATGAGCTCTTCGCAAGCGGTTCCATCTCCGCGTCACGCCGCAACGTCAAGCTATGATGGTGACCTCTCCGCAAGACCCCCAAGGCGCGAAGCGAACCGGCCACAACCAAGGGCACTTGTGATTCAACAAGAGCAACCTCGCATGGACCACCAAGGCCATCGACATCGACATGTCCCTTCAACGACGAGTGACACTTCCGAAGAGGACGAACAAGATCATCGTCGACGTGAATCACTCGAAGATCCTCCAAGGCGTCATCATCGACATGAGCGTCCACGTCGCCAACATGATGGTCAGGACGAGCCTCCTCTACACCAAGAAGAAGAAGAGCAGCCCATTGCGCATATGGCTCGTCGTCCTCCTCTCCACAGGGCGCACGACAATGCTCCTCGGAATCAACCGCGACAAGAACAAGAGCAAGCTCCCCAAGCTCGTTGTGAAGACCATCAACCTCCTCCTCGTCCTCATCCACGACAACAAAACGAGCAAGCTCCCCAAGCTCGTCGTCCACAACAAGTTCCACCACCAAACGCGGCACCTCGACGACCGCAAGAGCAACGCAACAATCACCAAGCAAGACATGAGAGCTCGGATGATGATGATGACCGCCCAAATCAGGGCAACCGACGCAACCGGAACCACAATGGAGAAGAAACTTTCGGCAAGCTCAAATTGACCATGCCCAAGTTCACCGGTTCCAATGAGCCCGAGGAATATCTCTCTTGGGAACTCAAGGTCGATAAGATCTTCCGCATGCACAACTATAGCAATGAGAAGATGATGGCCATGGCATCCCTCGAGTTTGATGAGTATGCCAACCTTTGGTGGGAACAAGTCCAACTCGCTCGCGAAGCGAAAGAAGATCCTCCAATTGCAACTTGGCAAGACATGAAGGCAAATATGAGATCCCGCTTTGTTCCTTCGCACTACACGCGTGACCTCTTCAACAAGCTTCAAACGCTTAGTCAAGGGACAAAGACCATGGAAGAGTACTTCAAACAAATGGAGCTCAACATGATCCGTGCCAACATCGAAGAGCGAGATGAACAAACAATGGCACGCTTCCTCAATGGCTTGAACCATCCCATCAAGCGTATCACCGAGTTCCAAAAGTACAATAACATGGTTGAGCTTGTGCACATCGCATCCAAGGCCGAGCGCCAAGTGCAAGAGGACATCAAGTACAACAAACCAAAGACGTACTTCACCTTCAAGCAAGCGTCAACCACTACTCCAACAACTCCATGTGGAAGCTCCTCAAGTACAACCAAGCTTCCCTTCAAGCTAACTCTCCCTCAAGGAAAACTTCCCCCAAGTGGCAAACACACAAGGGATGATCAACCTTTCACCGATGAATTCTACAAGTGTGGAGGCAAAGGGCACAAGTCGAATGCATGTGGAAACAAGAAAGTTTTGTTCATCCATGACAACGGCGATGAAGAATACTTGAGTGAAGAAGAGTTTGATGCAAGGGTCAAGGAGGCCATGACAAGACAACATTTGGAAGAGGACCAAGAACTTCTCGTATGTGAGCATGACGCAAGTCCATCGCTTGTGGTCACAAGGGTCTTGACTACCCAAGCCAATGAAAATGAAGACCAACGCTCGAACATCTTCCAAACTCGTGCCAGCATCAATGGGAAGTCCATCAAAGTTGTCATCGATGGAGGGAGTTGCCACAACCTTGCAAGTACGGAATTGTGTGAGAAACTCAACCTCACCCTCTTCCCGCATAAACACCCCTACCATATCCAATGGCTAAGTGACCAAGGATCCGTCAAGATCAAGCACACCGTCTCGGTGACGTTCTCCATTGGGCACTACAAGGACACGGTCGAGTGTGACGTGGTCCCAATGACGGTTTGCCATATGTTGCTCGGAAGGCCGTGGCAATATGACAAGCGTGCTTTGTATAATGGTCACTCAAACACTTACACCTTCAAATGGTTTGATAAAACTTTTGTGTTGCAACCAATGACTCCTAGCCAAATAATTGCGGACAATGCAAAGGCTTTAGCGAGGGCGCAATACGCAAAAACACCTTGTGAGAAGAGTGGTGAGCAAGAGAACCACACCATAGTGAGTGAGAGCTACAAGCCAAACTCGAGTGGAAAAACTAAGAGTGTTCTTCTTGCCACCAAAAGTGAGATGAGAGAAGTGCGGAACAACCCATCCATCTTGCACTATGTCCTTGTATGCAAGGGACTAGAACAAGGAACTAACGACTTGAAAAATGTTCCTCCTTCTTTGATGGCTGTTTTGCTGGAATTCCAAGATGTTTTTCCCGAAGAGCTTCCTCATGGCCTTCCTCCTCTTCGTGGAATAGAACACCGCATCGACCTCATACCCGGCGCACCACTCCCAAATCGCGCCGCGTATCGCACGAACCCGGAAGAGACGAAGGAGATCGAGCGTCAAATCAACCAACTCATCTCCAAAGGTTTGATCCAAGTAAGCACTAGCCCAAGCGCTGTCCCCGTGATCCTAGTCCCAAAAACGGATGATACGTTGCGGTTATGCATGGACTGCCGTCCAATCAATGCTATCACCGTGCGTTATCGACATCCTATACCGCGACTTGATGACATGCTTGATGAGTTATGTGGAGCCACTATATTTTCCAAAATTGATCTTCGTAGTGGTTACCATCAAATTCGCATGGCTGAAGGTGATGAGTGGAAAACCGCCTTCAAGACCAAGCTTGGTCTCTATGAATGGTTGGTTATGCCCTTTGGCTTATCCAATGCCCCATCTACCTTCATGCGCCTCATGAACCATATTTTGCGATCTCTCATTGGAAAGAGTGTAGTTGTCTACTTTGATGATATCCTTGTCTATAGCAAGTCACTAGAGGAGCATGTTACTCATGTTAAGGAGGTCCTTCAAATCCTTCGTCATGAAAAGCTTTATGCTAATCTCCCAAAGTGCACTTTTGCAAAAGATAAGCTGATTTTCCTTGGTTTTGTTGTGTCTTCTAATGGCATAGAAGTGGATGTCTCAAAAGTCAAGGACATACGAGATTGGCCCATCCCAACAAATGTTAGTGAACTTCGTAGTTTTCATGGGTTGGCTGGCTTTTACCGTCGCTTTGTGAAAGATTTTTCTTGATGTAGCCCGACCTACGGTCGTTGCCACATCTTGGTCTCCAACTTACACCAAGTCGTCATGGACTCCAAAGGTGAATCCGTTCCTCTATGCGAGCCCCCTTCCTTCCCTATTGAATGGCATGCTACTTCATACTCCGTCACATATGCATGATAGGTTCACATTGACAAGTATGGAGGCAAGGGAGGAAGCCCGGAACATCAAGCCCGACAAGACGGAGGCTTGGAAGAGGAGGCGGAAGAAGACAGACCGCCAAATGCTCTCTGTCGCCACTACATGACCTCGGACTGGCGTACGGTACCAAGCAGTACTATCACCGCTACCACCAACAGACGACGCCAATAGAAGCCAAATACTCTCTGTCTCCGGTGGTACTACCGGATTTGGACCTGGTACTACCGGTCAGCGGTACTACCGTCCCCTGATACCGCTCGCTACAGACGGCTCCAGCTGAAGCTCCAGGACCGCAAGTGGTACTACCGGTCCCTGAGCGGTACTATCGGACCAAGCGGTACTACCGGTCCCAAGTCCGGTACTACCGCTCCTGGCAGTGCCTGCGCGCACTAGTTGGGCCACAGCCCATGTATCCCCCTCTACTTACCTATTCGCCTAGTTTATTCCCAAACTACCCTTGTTTATGTGGTTGGCCTATAAATAGAGCCCCCACCCCTCATGTAACCCTTAGGCATAGATGATAGACTAAAGACAATCCCCATTGTGGAATCTCTAGTTTTGCCTCATCCCCTTATCCAAGGGGACCGACTATCGTCACCAACCTCAATTGGACTTTGCATCACGCATCCATCGTTGAACAAGGCCTTGGGTTCTCGGTTTCTCGCCCCCAAGTCGTCAAGACCCTCCTCAAGGTGTTCTTCCCTCTCCGATGTGGATTTGAGGGAGCATGTTGACTGATCTTTCCTTGCGAGGATTCTATCGGACCGGTGGCCACCGTTCGGGAGCAATCGGCCTTGTATCGTGTGAGTTTTGCTTGTGTTCATCGTGTTCTTCGCGAGGTGTGTTCTCGCTTCCGCTACCTTCTCCCTTTCCCCTCGCTTTCCCATCGATTTGACCACGAGATCCGTGAAGATCGGGCACCCAAGAGGTTAACCCCTCCATTATTTCTACAATTGCTTGCCCCCTCAACGAATTGACCAAGAAAAATGTCACGTTCGTTTGGGGAAAAGCACAACAAAAGGCTTTTGATGAGCTCAAAAAGAGGCTCACTGAAGCACCACTTCTTGCATTGCCGGATTTCACAAAAACATTTGAGATTGAATGTGACGCTAGTGGTATTGGCATTGGGGGCGTCCTTATGCAAAATGGGCGTCCTATTGCTTACCATAGTGAGAAACTTGATGGTGCACGCCTCAATTATCCCATTTATGACAAAGAACTTTTTGCCTTGGTTCGAGTTCTTCAAGTGTGGCAACACTATCTTTGGCCCAAAGAATTTATCATCCATTCCGACCATGAGTCGTTGAAGTATCTTAAGGGCCAAGCCAACTTGAGTAAAAGACACGCAAAATGGGTTGAGTTTATGGAGTCTTTTCCTTACATTGTCAAATACAAGAAGGGCAAAGAAAATGTGGTAGCGGACGCCTTGTCTCGCAAAAACACAAGCCTTCTTACACGACTCGAAGTCAATGTCTTGGGTCTTGATGACATCAAATCTTTGTACGCGTCCGACCCTTTCTTTGGACCAATATTTGCATAATGTTCCATAGACAAAGGGATTGATGATTTCTATTTGCATAAGGGTTTTCTTTTCAAACAAAACAAGCTTTGCATTCCGAAATCGTCTCTCCAAATTTTGCTTCTTCAAGAGTCCCATGGTGGAGGCCTTATGGGCCACTTTGGCCGTGACAAGACATACGACATGCTCTCCACTCACTACTTTTGGCCAAAGATGAAGCGCGACGTGGAGCGCCACGTCCAACGATGCACTACATGTATCCAAGCTAAGTCTAAGTCCAACCCTTTTGGTCTTTATATGCCATTGCCTATTCCTCATGCACCTTGGTCGGACATTAGCATGGACTTTGTGTTAGGCTTGCCTAGATCTAAGCATGGTCATGATTCCATTTTTGTAGTAGTGGATCGTTTTTCCAAAATGGCACATTTCATTCCGTGCCATAAGACCGATGATGCTTCACATGTAGCAAATTTGTTTTTCAGGGAAATAATTCGGCTACACGGTGTGCCAAGGACAATCGTCTCCGACCGCGACGTAAAATTCATGAGCTACTCGAAGACACTCATGGCCAAGCTCGCATCAAGCTCCTCTTCTCGTCCTACCAGATCCTCAAACCGATGGACAAACCGAGGTCGTCAATCGAAGTCTTGGCACACTCCTCCGGGTGTTGATAAAGAAGAACCTTAAAGACTGGGAGGAATGCATTCCACACGCCGAGTTCGCCTACAACCGCGCCAAGCACGCCACCACCATGAGGAGCCCGTTCATGATCGTCTACGGCTTCGAGCCTCTCACCGCGCTCGATATCCTTCCACTCCCACTTCATGAACGTGCCAATATGGACGTTGCCAAGCGCGCCCACACAATGAAGAAACTCCATGATGACACACGAGCTACTATCGAGCAACAAGTCCTTCGCCAAGCATCAAGGCTAAACAAGAATAAGAAAGAGATAATCTTCCAAGAGGGCGACCTTGTGTGGATACACTTAAGTAAAGACCGCTTCCCCAAGGAACGCGACTCCAAGCTAAAGCCTAGAGGAGATGGACCATTCAAAGTGCTCAAGCGAATCAACAACAACGCTTATGTCATCGATATCCCAAATTCCAAGTATCTTGTGAGCTCGACATTCAATGTCAAGGACCTCTCACCCTACCATGGAGAAGAGAAAGTCGAGCCGGTTGAAGAGTCGAGGACGACTCTTTCCCAAGGGGGGGGGAGTAGATGCATCCCGTCCTACGACCGCTTCTACATCTACCCCCACAAGCTCCCCAAGTGGACCCATGACTCGCGCCCGAGCCAAACTCCTTCAAGCTAAGGTGAACTCGCTCCTCTCCATGTGTGACTTCAATACACCCTTGGATGGCTTGCTACTTCATACCCATACCTTGTGCATCATCAGGTACGAAGAGAAGAACCCGCAGGACGGAGGAGCACCCGAAGAAGAGACCAAATGCTCTCTGTCGCCAGCGGTACTACCGGACCTGGCGACCGGTACTACCGCTTGGCGGCACTACCGCCCAACGCTACCGCCAACGACAGAAGGTCCTTAATCGCCAAACGCTCTGTCACCGGCACTATCTTCGATCCAGATTACCGGCTACTCTAATACCGGCTACGCTTCAACAGAAGGCCCCAGCGCAAGCCCCAGGACGACAAGCGGTACTACCGGTCCAGGAACCGGTATTACCGCATGACCGGTACTACCGGTCCCGCCAGGCGGTACTACCGCCAGAGACAGAGACTTTACGTGATATTTCGGCCCAGCGTGATGCAGCCCGACCTACGGTCGTTACTACATCTTGGTCTCCAACTTACGCCAAGTCGTCATGGACTCCAAAGGTGAATCCGTTCCTCTATGCGAGCCCCCTTCCTACCCTATTGAATGGTATGCTACTTCATACTCCGTCACATATGCATGATAGGTTCACATTGACAAGTACGGAGGCAAGGGAGGAAGCCCGGAGCATCAAGCCCGACAAGACGGAGGCTTGGAAGAGGAGGCGGAAGAAGACAGATCGCCAAATGCTCTCTGTCGCCAGCGGTACTACCGGACCTGGCGACCGGTACTACCGCCCGGCGGTACTACCGCCCTTTGCTACCGCCAGCAACAGACGACGCCAACAGAAGCCAAATGCTCTCTGTCTCCGGCGGTACTACCGGATCTGGAACCCAGTGATTACCGGTCAGATTACCGCCTTACTACCGCCTCCCCAGACGGCTCCGGTGAAGCTCCAGATCATGAAGCGGTACTACTGTCCCAGGCGGTACTCTGGGACCAAGCGGTACTACCGGTCCCAAGTCCGGTACTACCGCTCCTGGCAGTGCCTGCGTGCACTAGTTGGGCCACAGCCCTTGTATCCCCCTCTACTTACCTATTCGCCTAGTTTATTCTCAAACTACCCTTGTTTATGTGTTTTGGCCTATAAATAGAGCCCCCACCCCTCATGTATCCCTTAGGCATAGATGATAGACTAAAGACAACCCCCATTGTGGAATCTCTAGTTTTGCCTCATCCCCTTTACCAAGGGGACCGACTATCGTCACCAACCTCGATTGGACTTTGCATCACGCATCCATCGTTGAACAAGGCCTTGGGTTCTCGGTTTCTCGCCCCCAAGTCGTCAAGACCCTCCCCAAGGTGTTCTTCCCTCTCCGATGTGGATTTGAGGGAGCACGTTGACCGATCTTTCCTTGCGAGGATTCTATCGGACCGGTGGCCGCCGTTCGAGAGCAATCGGCCTTGTATCGTGTGAGTTTTGTTCATCGTGTTCTTCGCGAGGTGTGTGTTCGCTTCCGCTACCTTCTCCCTTTCCCCTCGCTTTCCCATCGATTTGACCACGAGATCCGTGAAGATCGGGCACCCAAGAGGTTAACCCCTCCATCACAGCGCCTTGTAACCCTCTCCATATTTCGCTATTTATCCCCAAACTACCCCTGTTTTTGTGGCTGGACTATATATAGCCCCCCACCATCCATTGTAAACCCTAGACTTGGATAATAATAGATATTAAGGAAACCCTTTGAGGACTTATATCTATTGGTCTCATGCTCCTACCAAGGAGCACCGGATTATCCACCCCCCTCTTGGATCTTTCTTAAGTGCGTTCAAGTTGTACAAGGCCTTGGGTTCTCGGTGTCTCGCCCCCAAGTCGTCAAGATCTCACCAAGCACCTCATCCCCCGTTGTTGGCGTGGAGAGCGAGCTTCGCCCAACACCGATCCTAGGGATTATGTTGGACCGGTTGCCACCGGCGTGAGGAGTAGGCGTGTATCGTGTTTTGGTGTGTGTGTGTGTGTTCGTGGTTTTTCATCACTTTCCTCGATTTCATCCCCCGACCACCTCGTTCCCCTCGTTTCTCGTGGAATTCGTGAAAGATCGGGCCAACCCCAGGGTCACCCCCTAACAGGTAGTACCGCTGGCGACAGAGAGCATTTGGTCTCTTCTGCTGGCGCTCCTTCGTCCTGTGGGTTCTTCTCTTCGTACCTGATGATGCACAAGGTATGGGTATGAAGTAGCAGGCCATCCAAAGGTGTATCGAAGTCACACAAGGAGAGGAGCGAGTTCACCTTAGCTTGAAGGAGTTTGGCTCGGGCTCGAGTCATGGGTCCACTTGGGGAGCTTGTGGGAGTAGATGTAGTAGCGGTCGTAGGACGGGCTGCATCAGCTTCCCCCCTTGGGAAAGAGTCGTCCTCGACTCTTCAACCATCTCAATTTCCTCTTCTCCATGGTAGGGTGAGAGGTCCTTGACATTGAATGTCGAGCTCACAAGATACTTTGATGTTGGGATATCGATGACATAAGCGTTGTTGTTGATTCTCTTGAGCACTTTGAATGGTCCATCACCTCTTGGCTTTAGCTTGGAGTCGCGTTCCTTGGGGAAGCGGTCTTTACTCAAGTGTATCCACACAAGGTCGCCCTCTTCGAAGATTATATCTTTCTTGTTCTTGTTTATCCGTGATGCTTGGCGAAGGACTTGTTGCTCGATGGTAGCTCGTGTGTCATCATGGAGTTTATTCATTGTGTGGGCGCGATTGACAACGTCCATATTGGCACGTTCATGAAGTGGTAGTGGAAGGATATCGAGCGCGGTGAGAGGCTCGAAGCCGTAGACGATCATGAACGGGATCCTCATGGTGGTGGAGTGCTTGGCGCGGTTGTAGGCGAACTCGGCGTCTGGAATGCATTCCTCCCAGTCTTTAAGGTTCTTCTTTATCAACACCCGGAGGAGTGTGCCAAGACTTCGATTGACGACTTCGGTTTGTCCATAGGTTTGAGGATGCGAGGCGGACGAGAAGAGGAGCGTGATGCCGAGCTTGGCCATGAGGGTCTTCTAGAAGTAGCTCATGAATTTTACGTCGCGGTCGGAGACGATTGTTCTTGGCACGCCGTGTAGCCGAATTATTTCCCTGAAAAACAAATTTGCTACATGTGAAGCATCATCGGTCTTATGGCACAGAATGAAATGTGCCATTTTGGAAAAACGATCCACTACCACAAATATGGAGTCATGACCATGTTTAGATCTAGGCAAGCCTAACACAAAGTCCATGCTAATGTCCGACCAAGGTGCATGAGGAATAGGCAATGGCATATAAAGACCAAAGGGGTTGGACTTAGACTTAGCTTGGATACATGTAGTGCATCGTTGGACGTGGCGCTCCACGTCGCGCTTCATCTTTGGCCAAAAGTAGTGAGTGGAGAGCATGTCATATGTCTTGTCACGGCCAAAGTGACCCATAAGGCCTCCACCATGGGACTCTTGAAGAAGAAAAAGTTGGAGAGACGATTTCGGAATGCAAAGCTTGTTTTGTTTGAAAAGAAAACCTTTATGCAAAAAGAAATCATCAATCCCTTTGTCTAATGAACATTGTGCAAATATTGGTCCAAAGAAAGGGTCGGACGCGTACAAAGATTTGATGTCATCAAGACCCAAGACATTGACTTCGAGTCGTGTAAGAAGGCTTGTGTTTTTGCGAGACAAGGCGTCTGCTACCACATTTTCTTTGCCCTTCTTGTATTTGACAATGTAAGGAAAAGACTCCATGAACTCAACCCATTCCGCGTTCCTTTTACTCAAGTTGGCTTGGCCCTTAAGATACTTCAACGACTCATGGTCGGAATGGATGATAAATTCTTTGGGCCAAAGATAGTGTTGCCACACTTGAAGAACTCGAACCAAGGCAAAAAGTTCTTTGTCATAAATGGGATAATTGAGGCATGCGCCAACAAGTTTCTCACTATGGTAAGCAATAGGACGCCCATTTTGCATAAGGACGCCACCAATGCCAATACCACTAGCGTCACATTCAATCTCAAAGGTTTTTGTGAAATCCGGCAATGCAAGAAGTGGTGCTTTGGTGAGCCTCTTTTTGAGCTCATCAAAAGCCTTTTGTTGTGCTTTTCCCCAAACGAACGTGACATTTTTCTTGGTCAATACGTTGAGGGGGCAAGCAATTGTAGAAAAGTCTTTGACAAAACGACGGTAAAAGCCAGCCAACCCATGAAAAATACGAAGTTCACTAACATTTGTAGGGATGGGCCAATCTCGTATGTCCTTGACTTTTGAGTCATCAACTTCAATGCCATTAGAAGACACGACAAAACCAAGGAAAATCAGCTTGTCTCTTGCAAAAGTGCACTTTGGGAGATTAGCATAAAGCTTTTCATGACGAAGGATTTGAAGTACCTCCTTAACATGAGTAACATGCTCCTCTAGTGACTTGCTATAGACAAGAATGTCATCAAAGTAAACAACTACACTCTTCCCAATGAGAGATCTCAAAATATGGTTCATGAGGCGCATGAAGGTAGATGGGGCATTGGATAAGCCAAAAGGCATAACCAACCATTCATAGAGACCAAGCTTGGTCTTGAAGACGGTTTTCCACTCATCACCTTCAGCCATGCGAATTTGATGGTAACCACTACGAAGATCAATTTTTGAAAATATAGTGGCTCCACATAACTCATCAAGCATGTCATCAAGACGCGGTATAGGATGTCGATAACACACGGTGATAGCATTAATTGGACGGCAGTCCATGCATAACCGCAACGTATCATCCGTTTTTGGGACTAGGATCACGGGGACCGTGCTTGGGCTAGTGCTTACTTGGATCAAACCTTTGGAGACGAGTTGGTTGATTTGACGTTCGATCTCCTTCGTCTCTTAGGGTTCAATGCACGTCTGGCGGTTTGGGAGTGGTGCGCCGGGTATGAGGTCAATGCGGTGCTCGATTCCACGAAGAGGAGGAAGGCCATGAGGAAGCTCTTCGGGAAAAACATCTTGGAATTCCTGCAAAATAGCCATCAAAGAAGGAGGAACATTTGTCAAGTTGTTAGTTCCTTGCGCTAGTCCCTTGCATACAAGGACGTAGTGCAAGATGGATAGGTTGTTCCGCACTTCTCTCATCTCACTTTTGGTGGCAAGAAGAACACTCTTAGTTTTTCCACTCGAGTTTGGCTTGTAGCTCTCACTCACTATGGTGTGGTTCTCTCGCTCACCACTCTTCTCACAAGGTGTTTTTGTGTATTGCGCCCTCGCTAAAGCCTTTGCATTGTCCGCAATTATTTGGCTAGGAGTCATTGGTTGCAACACACAAGTTTTATCAAGCCATTTGAAGGTGTAAGTGTTTGAGTGACCATTATGCAAAGCACGCTTGTCATATTGCCACGGCCTTCCGAGCAACATGTGACAAACCGTCATTGGGACCACGTCACATTCCACCGTGTCCTTGTACTGCCCAATAGAGATCGTCACCGAGACGGTGTGTTTGATCTTGACGGATCCTTGGTCACTTAGCCATTGGATATGGTAGGGGTGTTTATGCGGATGTAGGGTGAGGTTGAGTGTCTCACACAATTCCGTGCTTGCAAGGTTGTGGCAACTCCCTCCATCGATGACAACTTTGATGGACTTCCCATTGATTCCGGCATGAGTTTGGAAGATATTCGAGCGTTGGTCTTCATTTTCATTGACTTGGGTAGTCAAGACCCTTGTGACCACAAGCGATGGACTTGCGTCATGCTCACACACAAGAAGTTCTTGGTCCTCTTCCAAATGTTGCCTTGCCATGGCTTCCTTGACTCTTGCATCAAACTCTTCTTCACTCAAGTATTCTTCATCGCCGTTGTCATGGATGAACAAAACTTTCTTGTTCCCACATGCATTCGACTTGTGCCCTTTGCCTCCACACTTGTAGCATTCACCATTGAATGGTTGATCATCCCTTGTATGTTTGCCACTTGGGGGATGTTTTCCTTGAGGGAGAGTCGGCTTGAAGGGAAGCTTGGTGGTACTTGAGGAGCTTCCACTTGGTGTTGTTGGAGTAGCGGTTGGCGCTTGCTTGTAGGTGAAGTACGTCTTTGGCTTGTTGTACTTGATGTCCTCTTGCACTTGACGCTCGGCCTTTGAAGCGATGTGCACAAGCTCAACCATGTTGTTGAACTTTTGGAACTCGGTGATGCGCTTGATGGGATGGTTCAAGCCATTGAGGAAGCGTGCCATTGTTTGTTCATCTCGCTCTTCAATGTTGGCACGGATCATGTTGAGCTCCATTTGCTTGAAGTATTTTTCCACGGTCTTTTTTCCTTGACTAAGCGTTTGAAGCTTGTTGAAGAGGTCACGCGTGTAGTGTGAAGGAACAAAGCGGGATCTCATATGAGCCTTCATATATTGCCAAGTTGCGATTGGAGGCTCTTCTTTTGCTTCGCGAGCGAGTTGGACTTGTTCGCACCAAAGGTTGGCATACTCATCAAACTCGAGGGATGCCATGGCCATCATCTTCTCATTGCTATAGTTGTGCATGCGGAAGATCTTGTCGACCTTGAGTTCCCAAGAGAGATATTCCTCAGGCTCATTGGAACCGGTGAACTTTGGCATGGTGAACTTGAGCTTGCCGAAAGTTTCTTCTCCGTTGCGGTTCTGGTTGCGTCGGTTGCCATGATTTGGGCGGTCATCATCAT
The DNA here is from genome assembly GCA_030063025.1 of Avena longiglumis. Lineage (NCBI taxonomy): Eukaryota > Viridiplantae > Streptophyta > Magnoliopsida > Poales > Poaceae > Avena > Avena longiglumis. Next base: position 329,966,719 of record CP125974.1, on the reverse strand, counting down.
CATCCGAGCTCTCATGTCTTGCTTAGTGATTGTTGTGTTGCTCTTGCGGTTGTTGAGGTGCCACGTTTGGTGGTGGAACTTGTTGTTGACGACGAGCTTGGGGAGCTTGCTCGTTTTGTTGTCGTGGTTGAGGACGAGGAGGAGGTTGATGGTCCTCACGACGAGCTTGGGGAGCTTGCTCTTGTTCTTGTCGTGGTTGATGCCGAGGAACATTAGCTTGCGCCATGTGGCGAGGAGGACGTCGAGCCGCATGCGCAATGGGCTGCTCTTCTTCTTCTTGGTGTAGGGGAGGCTCGTCATGACCATCATGTTGCCGACGTGGACGATCATGTCGATGATGACGCCTTGGAGGATCTTCGAGTGCCTCTCGTCGACGGTGATCTTGTTCGTCCTCTTCGGAAGCTTCACTTGTTGTTGAAGGGGCATGTCGACGTCGATGGCCTTGGTGGTCCATGCGAGGTTGCTCTCGTTGAATTACAAGTGCCCTTGGTTGTGGCCGGTTCGCTTCGCGCCTTGGAGGTCTTGCGGAGAGGTCACCATCATAGCTTGACGTTGCGGCGTGACGCGGAGATGGTACCGCTTGCGAAGAGCTCATGGATTGAAGAACGGGTCCATCCCGGTGCCTTGAAGCGTGACGGCGAGGTGCACTTGATTCACTTGAGGAGTGCCGAGATGAGCTTGATTCGCGCGAGCGTGGCCTTGCGAGTCCATCGATGAGGCGTTGAAGATTCTCATCCGTTGAGGCGAGTGCACGACCAAGAGCTTCATTTTGATGACCGAGGTTGTGTTGCATGGCATGCATTTGGCCACGGACTTCTTCGAAGCTGTTGTCGATGTTCTTGAATTCCACACGGGCCTCACTAAATTGTTCTTGAATTGTCCATCGCTTGTGGTCACAAGGGTCTTGACTAACCAAGTCAATGAAAATGAAGACCAACGATCGAACATCTTCCAAACTCGTGCCGGAATCAATGGGAAGTCCATCAAAGTTGTCATCGATGGAGGGAGTTGCCACAACCTTGCAAGCACGGAATTGTGTGAGAAACTCAACCTCACCCTCCATCCGCATAAACACCCCTACCATATCCAATGGCTAAGTGACCAAGGATCCGTCAAGATCAAGCACACTGTCTCGGTTACGTTCTCAATTGGGCACTACAAGGACACGGTGGAATGTGACGTGGTCCCAAAGACGGTTTGTCATATGTTGCTCGAAAGACTGTGGCAATATGACAAGTGTGCTTTGCATAATGGTCACTCAAACACTTACACCTTCAAATGGCTTGATAAAACTTGTGTGTTGCAACCAATGACTCCTAGCCAAATAATTGCGGACAATGCAAAGGCTTTAGCGAGGGCGCAATACACAAAAACACCTTGTGAGAAGAGTGGTGAGCGAGAGAACAACACCATAGTGAGTGAGAGCTACAAGCCAAACTCGAGTGGAAAAACTAAGAGTGTTCTTCTTGCCACCAAAAGTGTGATGAGAGAAGTGCGGAACAACCCATCCATCTTGCACTATGTCCTTGTATGCAAGGGACTAGCGCAAGGAACTAACGACTTGAAAAATGTTCCTCTTTCTTTGATGGATATTTTGCAGGAATTCCAAGATGTATTTCCCGAAGAGCTTCCTCATGGCCTTCCTCCTCTTCGTGGAATCGAGCACCGCATCGACCTCATATCCGGCGCCCCACTCCCAAACCGCGCCGTGTATCGCACGAACCCGGAAGAGACGAAGGAGATCGAACGTCAAATCAACCAACTCGTCTCCAAAGGTTTGATCCAAGTAAGCACTAGTCCAAGCGCGGTCCCCGTGATTCTAGTTCCAAACACGGATGATACGCTGCGGTTATGCATGGACTGTCGTCCAATCAATGCTATCACCGTGCGTTATCGACATCCTATACCGCGTCTTGATGACATGCTTGATGAGTTATGTGGAGCCACTATATTTTCGAAAATTAATCTTCGTAGTGGTTACCATCAAATTCGCATGGCCGAAGGTGATGAGTGGAAAACCGCCTTCAAGACCAAGCTTGGTCTCTATGAATGGTTGGTTATGCCTTTTGGCTTATCTAACGCCCCATCTAACTTCATGCGCCTCATGAACCATATTTTGAGATCTCTCATTGGGAAGAGTGTAGTTGTTTACTTTGATGACATCCTTGTGTATAGCAAGTCACTAGAGGAGCATGTTACTCATGTTCAGGAGGTCCTTCAAATCCTTCGTCATGAAAAGCTTTATGCTAATCTCCCAAAGTGTACTTTTGCAAAAGACAAGCTGATTTTCCTTGTTTTTGTTGTGTCTTCTAATGGCATTGAAGTTGATGTCTCAAAAGTCAAGGACATACGAGATTGGCCCATCCCTACAAATGTTAGTGAACTTCGTAGTTTTCATGGGTTGGCTGGCTTTTACCGTCGTTTTGTCAAAGACTTTTCTACAATTGCTTGCCCCCTCAACGAATTGACCAAGAAAAATGTCACGTTCGTTTGGGGTAAATCACAACAAAAGGCTTTTGATGAGCTCAAAAAGAGGCTCACCGAAGCACCACTTCTTGCATTGCCGGATTTCACAAAAACCTTTGAGATTGAATGTGACGCTAGTGGTATTGGCATTGGTGGCGTCCTGATGTGGACATCCCTACTATTGATACAACCGTTGTACCTACAGCAACACACATACAAGGACCCATCACAAGATCTCGTGCCAAACAACTTAACTATCAGGTACTTTCGTTTCTTGGAAATATTCCTCACATACATGGGAATATGATGCTGCCTAAATCGGATATATTTCTTACTCTTAGGAATGATGGACCAAGCATGGATGAGAGAGACAAGCATTGGAGCATGGCCATGCATGGAGATGGCAGCAAGCATGTGATGATCCAAGAGAAGGCCACAGATGAAGATTTCAGAACTTTGAGGCCACCATAATAAAGAAAGAAGGCTTGGACGAAATATTCAAGATCAATACTTTACGAATTCGTCCATAGCTTAATATGGTGCTGCGACACCTTTTATTTTGGGCCAGTCCCATGTAATTTTCGCAGGATTTTAATTAGCCACTTTTTAGAGTCCGTATTTGAGGGGAAAAGGACTTTTAGGGTTGGATTCGGCCACCGATTCCATGGCTGGCCGAAACCCCACCTTTTCGCCCTTAAATACGCCCCATAGCCGAACCTCTAGACTCGGATTTTGTTTAGACATTAAGTTAGCCATAGTCGCAACTTCACCAAGGCTCGAGCGTCGCAGAGGCCTCTTGTACTTCGCACCTATTCAGGATCCCACCTTTTCAATAAAGCTTTCCTCTTAATCCGCAATATCTTGATTGCAATATTGGTTCTTACTTGTTCTCGATTTCAGGTAGGAATTAAGACCCTCATTGGTCGGCCGATCGTGTTCACGCAGGATCGGTAACCTACAGGAGATTGGCCTAGCGATTGCATTGGCGCTCGTGCTCGCACGTGTAGTCGGATCGTCAAGCCCGAACTCCACCAAATCGATTATCGCCATCTCATCGAAAGATCGGACACCTTTGCCCTATCAAGTATTATCAGATTTCAGGTTGCTCGGTGAGATTTTACTGTTTTTCGTAGATTAGATCTGTTTTTACCTATAACCCACGAAAAAGCCAAAAACACAGTTAGAATTTAGATCCATCCCATAACCAATCTACGCTTCGCATTATCTTTTCAGTTTTTGCATTGTTGAATTTGTGTCTACATCGCCGCGTCGAGTTGCTGGTCTTAGTGTCTCGTCCCTTAGAGTTTCGAGTTCTAATCATACTAGTCACCGCCACACTCGCCGCTCACTGCCACCATATTCCGCCGCCATATACCCAGCCACCATAAACCCTAATACTCGGCTTTGGGGATCACTTTTCTCCATCGGCCGTTATAGCGATATTTTTTTGGCGCCTGCGCGCTTTCCGGAGCAAAATAAAAAATTTCGAAAAATAATTTGGGGCTAACCTATTTTTAGACCCCGTAGATCAGTTCTAGACACTCGCCATCATAGTGATTTTCTACATCTCGGTTCGCTTTTCAGGGTGCCATATCCTCATACAGTGCTTGTTGTGTCGCGTCGTGACATCGTTGGTGATCTAGGCTCGCGTCTCTAGTACGGTCTAGCCTAGGACCAGCACAGTACCGTCGTTGAGCATTCTTTCAACTTTTGCATTGCTGTTTTGATAATTGCTAACCCCCCTTGCTAAGCCTTCCCAGAGCTCCACAGATATTCTCCACGTGCGGTGTATCGACTCCTGGTAATCGCTTGGTTCAATCTCTGGACCCACTGATCCTCGTGGTTGCACATCGCCTTTTCCTGCTGCTTGGTAAGAACTTGTAAGAGCTTCGTATATTGCTTGACGGATTACGCGTGACTTCCACCATATTCCTGTAGTATATACCTGTGCTTTTTAAGGACTAACCATGACAGATACTTCGCGGAACCCTGCCACCATGACGAACGAAGAACTACATGCCCACTTCTCCGCGCTCTTGGTCAGTCGCGCTGAAGACGTGGATACGCGCCTAGGGGAGTTTGACACCAAGCTCACCAAAGCCGTGAACAAGATCGATGGACTCGAGAAATCCTTCAACGCCAAGCTTGACGTTCGGTTCAAGGAGCTTTTGAACCGATTGGCCGCACCCGCACCGGCACTGTTATGGGGTAACCCGGGGGTTGGCCCGATCTTTCACGAATTCCACGAGGATCGAGGGGAAGAGAGGTGGTCGGGTATGAAATCGGGGAAGGAGATGAAAACCACGAACACGCGCACACCAAAACACGATACACGCCTTCTCCTCAAGCCGGTGGCAACCGGTCCAACATAATCCCTAGGATCGGTGTTGGGCGAAGCTCGCTCTCCACGCCAACAACGGGGGATGAGGTGCTTGGTGAGACCTTGACGACTTGGGGGCGAGAAACCGAGAACCCAAGGCCTTGTACAACTTGAACGCACTAGGCAAGATCCAAGAGGGGGGTGGATAATCCGGTGCTCCTTGGTAGGAGCATGAGACCAATAGATATAAGTCCTCAAAGGGGTTTCCTTAATATCTATTATTATCCAAGTCTGAACGTTTACAATAGAGGGTGGGGGCTATATATAGTCCAGCCACAAAACATGGGTAATTTCGGAATGGAGAGATAAATGATAGGTTGGGTTACAAGGCACAGGGCCGAACTTAGGTGATCAGGGTCAGGCAGACGGTCGTGCTGTCCGTAAACGGTAGTACCGGTGGTGACCGGTAGTACCGCTTCCGGAGCGGTAGTACCGCTTGAGGGTCTGGAGCTTCCGTCGGGCGTCGGGTGGCGGTAGGAGGCGGTAGTACTGCCACCGGTAGTACTGGATTCTGGGACCGTAGTACCGCTATGCGTCTGGGGCATGGGCGGTGCTTCTGTGGCGAGCGGTGGGAGGCGGTAGGTCCGCTTGGAGCGGTAGTACTGGTCGACAACCAGTAATCTGGCTTGCGTCTGGCGGATGGTGGCTTCCGTACTGATGATGCATGAGTTTGCGTGTGAAGTAGCAAGCCATCCAAGGGGTGTCAAGTCACACAAGGAGAGGAGCGAGTTCACCTTAGTTTGAAGGAGCTTGGCTCGCACACGAGTCATGGGTCCATTGGGTAGCTCGTGGGAGTAGATGTAGTAGCGGTCGGAGGAGGCTGCATCAGCTCCCCCTTGGGAAAGAGTCGTCTCGACTCTTCAACCGTCACAACTTCCTCTTCGCCATGGTAGGGTGAGAGGTCCTTGACATTGAATGTCGAGCTCACAAGATACTTGATGTTGGTATATCGATCACATAGGCGTTGTTGTTTATCCTTTTAGCACCTTGAATGGTCCGTCGCCTCGTGGCTTTAGCTTGGAGTCGCGTTCCTTGGGGAAGCGGTCTTTACTCAAGTGTATCCATACAAGGTCGCCTCATCAAAGATCATCTCTTTCTTGGTCTTGTTTAGCCTTGATGCTTGGCGAAGGACTTGTTGCTCGATAGTAGCTCGTGTGTCTTCATGGAGTTTCATCATTGCTTGGGCACGCTTGACAACGCGTCCATATTGGCACGTTCATGAAGTGGAAGTGGGAGGATATCGAGCGGTGAGAGGCTCGAATCCATAGACGATCATGAACGGGCTCCTCATGGTGGTGGAGTGCTTGCGCGGTTGTAAGCGAACTCGGCGTGTGGAATGCATTCCTCCCGTCTTTAAGGTTCTTCTTTATCAACACCGGAGAAGTGTGCCAAGACTTGATTGACTACCTCGGTTTGTCCATCGGTTTGAGGATGCGAGGCGACGAGAATAGGAGCTTGATGCCGAGCTTGGCCATGAGGGTCTTCGAGTAGCTCATGAATTTTACGTCACGGTCGGAGACGATTGTTCGTGGCACGTGTAGGCAATTCTTTCCACGAAAAACAAATTTGCGACATGTGAAGCATCATCGGTCTTATGGCACGGAATGAAATGTGCCATTTTGAAAGCGATCCACGACTACAAATATGGAATCGTGACCATGTTTAGATCTAGGCAAGCCTAATACAAAGTCCATGCTAATGTCCGACCAAGGTGCATGAGGAATAGGCAATGGCATATAAAGACCAAAGGGGTTGGACTTAGACTTAGCTTGGATACATGTAGTGCATCGTTGAACGTGGCGCTCCACGTCGCGCTTCATCTTTGGCCAAAAGTAGTGAGTGGAGAGCATGTCATATGTCTTTTCACGGCCAAAGTGACCCATAAGGCCTCCACCATGGGACTCTTGAAGAAGCAAAAGTTGGAGAGAGGATTTCGGAATGCAAAGCTTGTTTTGTTTGAAAAGAAAACCCTTGTGCAAATAGAAATCGTCAATCCCTTTGTCTATTGAACATTGTGCAAATATTGGTCCAAAGAAAGAATCGGACGCGTACAAAGATTTGATGTCCTCAAGACCCAAAACATTGACTTGAGTCGTAAGAAGGCTTGTGGTTTTGCGAGACAAGGCGTCCGCCACCACATTTTCTTTGCCCTTCTTGTATTTTACAATGTAAGGAAAAGACTCCATAAACTCAACCCACTTGGCGTGCCTTTTACTCAAGTTGGCTTGGCCCTTAAGGTACTTCAACGACTCATGGTCGGAATGGATTATAAATTCTTTGGGCCAAAGATAGTGTTGCCACACTTGAAGAACACGAACCAAGGCAAAAATTTCTTTGTCATAAATGGGATAATTGAGGCGTGCGCCATCAAGTTTCTCACTATGGTAAGCAATAGGACGCCCATGTTGCATAAGGATGCCACCAATGCCAATACCACTAGCGTCACATTCAATCTCAAAGGTTTTTGTGAAATCCGGCAATGCAAGAAGTGGTGCTTCGGTGAGCCTCCTTTTGAGCTCATCAAAAGCCTTTTGTTGTGCTTTTCCCCAAACGAACGTGACATTCTTCTTGGTCAATTCGTTGAGGGGGCAAGCAATTGTGGAAAAATCTTTCACAAAGCGACGCAAAAAAGCCACCAACCCATGAAAACTACGAAGTTCACTAACATTTGTAGGCCAATCTCGCATCTCGTGCCAATCTCGTATGTCCTTGACTTTTGATACATCAACTTCAATGCCATTAGAAGACACGACAAAACCAAGGAAAATCAGCTTGTCTCTTGCAAAAGTGCACTTGGGGAGGTTAGCATAAAGCTTTTCATGACGAAGGATTTGTAAGACCTCCTTAACATGAGTAACATGCTCCTCTAGTGACTTGCTATAGACAAGAATGTCATCAAAGTAAACAACTACACTCTTTCCAATGAGTGACCGCAAAATATGGTTCATGAGGCGCATGAAGGTAGATGGGGCATTGGATAAGCCAAAAGGCATAACCAACCATTCATATAGACCAAGCTTGGTCTTGAAGGCGGTTTTCCACTCATCACCTTCAGCCATGCGAATTTGATGGTAGCCACTACGAAGATCAATTTTCGAAAATATAGTGGCTCCACATAACTCATCAATCATGTCATCAAGACGCGGTATAGGATGTCGATAACGCACGGTGATAGCATTGATTGGACGGCAGTCCATGCATAACCGCAACGTGTCATCCGTTTTCGGGACTAGGATCACGGGAACCGCGCTTGGGCTAGTGCTTACTTGGATCAAACCTTTGGAGACGAGTTGGTTGATTTGACGCTCAATCTCCTTTGTCTCTTCCGGGTTTGTGCGATACGCAGCGCGGTTTGGTAGTGGTGCTTGGTATGAGGTCGACACGGTGCTCGATTCCACGAAGAGGAGGAAGGCCATGAGGAAGCTCTTCGAAATACATCTTGGAATTCTGCAAAACAGCCATCAAAGAAGGAGGAATATTTGTCAAGTCATTAGTTCCTTGCGCTAGTCCCTTGCATACGAGGACGTAGTGCAAGATGGATGGGTTGTTCCTCACTTCTCTCATCTCACTTTTGGTGGCAAGAAGAACACTCTTAGTTTTTCCGCTCGAGTTTGGCTTGTAGCTCTCACTCACTATGGTGTGGTTCTCTCGCTCACCACTCTTATCACAAGGTGTTTTTTGTATGCCTCGCTAAAGCCTTTGCATTGTCCGCAATTATTTGGCTAGGAGTCATTGGTTGCAACACACAAGTTTTATCAAGCCATTTGAAAGTGTAGGTGTTTGAGTGACCATTATGCAAAGCACACTTGTCATATTGCCACGGCCTTCCGAGCAACATGTGACAAACCTTCATTGGAACCACGTCACATTCCACCGTGTCCTTGTAGTGTCCAATGGAGAACGTCACCGAGACGGTGTGCTTGATCTTGACGGATCGTTGGTCACTTAGCCATTGGATATGGTAGGGGTGTCTATGTGGGTGAAGGGTGAGGTTGAGTTTCTCACACAATTCCGTGCTTGCGAGGTTGTGGCAACTTCCTCCATCGATGACAACTTTGATGGACTTCCCATTGATCTTGTACGAGTTTGGAAGATGTTCGAGCGTTGGTCTTCATTTTCATTGGCTTGGGTAGTCAAGACCCTTGTGACCACAAGCGATGGACTTGGCCATGCTCACACACAAGAAGTTCTTGGTCCTCTTCCAAGTGTTGCCTTGCCATGGCTTCCTTGACCCTTGCATCAAACTCTTCTTCACTCAAGTATTCTTCATCGCCGTTGTCATGGATGAACAAAACTTTTTTGTTTCCACATGCATTGGACTTGTGCCCTTTGCTTCCACACTTGTAGCATTCACCATTGAATGGTTGATCATCCCGTGTTTGTTTGCCACTTGGGGGCTGTTTTCCTTGGGGAATAGTTGGCTTGAAGGGAAGCTTGGTTGTACTTGGGGAGCTTCCACTTGGTGTTGTTGGAGTAGTGGTTGGCGCTTGCTTGTAGGTGAAGTACGTCTTTGGCTTGTTGTACTTGATGTCCTCTTGCACTTGGCGCTCGGCCTTGGATGCGATGTGCACAAGCTCAACCATGTTGTTGTACTTTTGGAACTCGGTGATGCGTTTGATGGGATGGTTCAAGCCATTGAGGAAGCGTGCCATTGTTTGCTCATCTCGCTCTTCAATGTTGGCACGGATCATGTTGAGCTCCATTTGCTTGAAGTACTCTTCCACGGTCTTTGTCCCTTGACTAAGCGTTTGAAGCTTGTTGAAGAGGTCACGCGTGTAGTGTGAAGGAACAAAGCGGATCTCATATGAGCCTTCATATCTTGCCAAGTGGCGATTGAGGCTCTTCTTTGCTTCATGAAGGAGTTGGACTTGTTCCCACCAAAGGTTGGCATACTCATCAAACTCGAGGGATGCCATGGCCATCATCTTGTCATTGCTATAATTGTGCATGCGGAAGATCTTGTCGACCTTGAGTTCCCAAGAGAGATATTCCTCGGGCTCATTGGAACCGGTGAACTTGGGCATGGTGAATTTGAGCTTGCCGAAAGTTTCTTCTCCATTGCGGTTCCGGTTGCGTCGGTTGCCATTATTTGGACGGTCATCATTATCATCCGAGCTCTCATGTCTTGCTTGGTGATTGTTGCGATGCTCGCGTGGTTGTTGAGGTGCCGCGTTTGGTGGAGGAACTTGTTGTTGACGACGAGCTTGGGGAGCGTGCTCGTTTTCTCGTCGCGGATGCGGACGAGGAGGAGGTTGGTGGTCCTCACGACGAGCTTGGGGAGCTTGCTCTTGCTCTTGTCGTGGTTGATGGCGAGGAGCATTAGCTTGCGCCATGTGGCGAGGAGGACGCCGAGCCGTATGCGCCATGGGCTGCTCTTCTTCTTGGTGTAGGGGGGGCTCGTCATGACCATTATGTTGGCGACGAGGACGCTCATGTCTATGATGACGCCTTGGAGGATCTTCGAGTGCTTCACGTCGACGATGATCTTGTTCGTCCTCTTCGGAAGTTGCACTTGTTGTTGAAGGAGCGTGTCGACGTCGATGGCCGTGGTGGTCTATGCGAGGTTGCTCTTGTTGAATCACCAGTGCCCTTGGTTGTGGTCAGTTTGCTTCACGTCTTGGAGGTCTTGCGGAGAGGTCACCATCATATCTTGATGTCGCGGCGTGACGCGGAGATGGTACCACTTGCGAAGAGCTTATGGATTGAAGAACGGGTCCATCCCGGTGCCTTGAAGCGTGACGGCGAGGTGCACTTGTTTCACTTGATGAGTGCCGAGATGAGCTTGATTCATGAAGCGTGTCCTTGCGAGTCCATCGATGATGTGTTGGAGCTTCTCATCCGTTGAGGTGAGTGCACGACCAAGAGCTTCATTTTGATGCCCGAGGTTGTGTTGCATGGCATGCATTTGGCCACGGACTTCTTCGAAGCGGTTGTCGATGTTCTTGAATTCCACACGGGCCTCACTAAATTGTTCATCTTGGCGCGCCGAGAGCTTCACAACGATAGTTGAATTCTCCTCGGATCTTCCAATGGTCCCATCTTGTCATGAATTGGTTATCATCCTCTGGAGGTGGTGGTGGTTGGGATGGCTCTCCATGCACATCCATGATGCAAAGCCAACAATGGTTGTATATGGAGAGAAAGGGTGTGAGAGTTAGCTGTACCTCACCTTGAGATTATATCAAACCAATTGCCACACAAATGAGTAAAAGCGTGCAAAGTGAAATGGCAAGAAACTCTCAAAGGCTTTTGGTGGAAGGTAAGGGTTGTGGAAAACCAAACGAAACGATCCAAGCAAAAGGTTATTGTCCTACGTGGTAAAGAACCAAAGATCAAAAGCAAAAAGGATACGATCTACCAAAACACGGAAACACACACGTGGAGAAAACGGGTTAGCACGACTATGAAAATGAGCACAAAAGGTCCTAACGAAGACTACGCTCATTGTCGTGCCAACACAAGGAGAGACCACAACTCGCTTTGCCAAAAGAGGGTAAGCAATAGATTTGTGCACTTGCCATGAGCGCTTCTTCTCTCTTTCTTGGCTTACAAGCTTGGTATTCTCTTTGTATTGGGGGACTATGTATCTTTTTTTCTCTTTTTTTTTTTTGATTCTTTTTCCTTTTTCTCCCTTGCTATGCTACTATGGTGGCTTTTGTATTTGGCGTCAAACTCTCACTTTCCGAAGGCAAGTGCACAATGCTTAGACAAACACAAAATGAGTTGCTCTCATAGGATAGATACACACAAAGGAAGATATGGGCTGTCAAGGTGGTGCAAGTTATACCTTTGGTATTGTTGACGACTTGCAACCGTTGGTGGGGGAAAATGTTTGAGTGTCGCGGTGTCGTTGAGCGCGGGATGACGTTGATGCGGAAGCTGTTGTGAAAATGGCGACAAACACGCGAAACACGAACAAGCGAGGTGGAAAAGGTCAGCGAACAAAAACGAGGCGTCAAAGGGCAGGGAGCACGACAGTGGCGAGCGGTAGTACCGCTGGTAACAGGCGGTAGTACGGTGTGAGGTAGTACTGCTTACTACCGGGTAATCTGGTAACTAGCGGTAGTACCGCTTGCACCGGCGATCGGCACAGCCTCGAACGAGGTGAACTTGCCAAAAACCTCAAATTCGTGGAAAAATGCCGAAAAGGTGAGCTAGAAACAAGAGGGCTATAGATCGACTCCCAAAGCAACAGATCTATGGACCAAAACCACAAAAACTCACCAAATCCAGATCGATCCGAAGGCAAATTGGGCTCTTTTTGGTAGGATTTTCGTTTTTAAGGTGGAGAAAAGAAAAATTGGAGGAAATTCGTGATCAACCGTGCTCTTGATACCAATATGTTATGGGGTAACCCGGGGGTTGGCCCGATCTTTCACGAATTCCACGAGGAACGAGGGAAGAGCGATGGTCGGGTATGAAATCGGGGAAGGCGATGAAAACCACGAACACACGCACACCAAAACACGATACACGCCTTCTCCTCACGCCGGTGGCAACCGGTCCAACATAATCCCTAGGATCGGTGTTGGGCTCGCTCTCCACGCCAACAACGGGGATGAGGTGCTTGGTGAGACCTTGACGACTTGGGGCGAGAAACCGAGAACCCAAGGCCTTGTACAACTTGAACGCACTAGGCAAGATCCAAGAGGGGTGGATAATCCGTGCTCCTTGGTAGGAGCATGAGACCAATAGATATAAGTCCTCAAAGGGTTTCCTTAATATCTATTATTATCCAAGTCTGAACGTTTACAATAGAGGGTGGGGCTATATAGTCCAGCCACAAAACAGGGGTAATTTGAATGGAGAGATAAATGATAGGTTGGGTTACAAGGCACAGGGCGAACTTAGGTGATCAGGTCGCAGGACCGGTCGTGCAGTCCCAGAATCGTAGTACCGGTGGTGACGGTAGTACCGCTCGAGCGGTAGTACCGCTTGAGGGCCTGGAGCTTGGCCGAGGCGTCGATGGCAGCGGTAGGAGGCGGTAGTACTGCCACCGAGTACCGTTCAGGACGGTAGTACCGCTATGCGTCTGGGGCATGGGGCGTGCTTCTGTGGCGAGCGTAGGAGGAGGCGGTAGGTCCGCTTGAGCGGTAGTACCGGTCGTCCCAACCGTAGTAACGCTATGCGTCTGCATGATCGTGGCTTCTTCGCACTGATGATGCACAGAGTTTGCGTGATGTAGCAAGCCATCCAAGGGGTGTCAAGTCACACAAGGAGAGGAGCGAGTTCACCTTAGTTTGAAGGAGCTTGGCTCGGGCACGAGTCATGGGTCCATTTGGGTAGCTCGTGGGAGTAGATGTAGTAGCGGTCGGAGGACGGGCTGCATCAGGCACCCACACATGGCACACGGCGCATTCTGATCACGGGTCGGATCATTGTTCGCTGCCGCACTGGCGGCCGACATGGCCGACGCCTCGGACTTCCGCCGCTTGCTGCGACATTGGGGATGACGACGGTACTACTACGAATTCGACGACGATTTATCTGTTGACGAGGAGGTTGAACAACCTCCGTGTACTGTTGGCCGTCCCGACATTACTACCGCAACGCCGCCACCTAAGACGTGATGATGATCATGTTGCAAAGCTTAAATTAAATATTCCATCTTTTGAGGGTAAATATAATCCTGATGCATATCTTACATGGGAGATGGAAGTAGAAAAACGTTTTGCATGCTTAAAATATCTTGAGAATATGCGTGTAGTGCTGCTACATGTGAATTTACTAAATTTGCTTCCCTTTGGTGGTCTGAGTATTGTCGTTTAAATCCTACTACTATTCCTAGTACTTGGACTGCTTTAAAAACTGCTATGCGTGTTCGTTTTGTACCTCCCACTTATCAACGTGATTTACTAAAGAATCTGACACATTTGGAGCAAGGGAAAAATTCTGTAGAAGAGTATTATCAGGAATTACAAACGGGGATGGTTAGGTGTGGTCTTGTTGAATCTAATGAACAAATGCTTGCACGTTTCTTTGGTGGATTAAACAAGGACATTCAGCACATATTAGATTATAAGGAATATAATTCTATCACTCATTTGTTTCATCTTGCTTGCAAAGCTGAACGTGAAGTGCAAGATCGCCAAACACCATGGAGGAGGACTAATAATTCTGCAGGTCGCACATCCACTTGGACATCCCGACAATCAGCTCCTCCTCGTGATTCGCCACCATCTACTACCACATCCAAGGCCACCACAAGATTTCCAGCTGCTCCTCCACCATCATCCAATGCTCCTGCTCGTAGTGCATCTTCTATGGCTTCCACGGGTAAGACAAAGGATATACAATGCCGCAAGTGCTAGGGTTTTGGTCATATAGAGAGACAGTGCACAACACAACGTGTGATGATGGTGCGAGAAGATGGTCAATACGATTCATCGAGTGACTTCGATGAAGATACACTAGCCCTTATTTCTGCTCGAGATGGAGAAAATTCTGATGCTGATGAAGAGCCAGAGGTAATGGGAGCTGAAGCTGCTGATCAATACAAGAGCTTAATTACACAACGTGTGTTGAGTGTGCAATTGAGCAAATCTGAGCAAGATCAACGCCACAACCTGTTCCAAACACGTGGTGTTGTCAAGGAAAGAGCTATACGGATCATCATTGATGGAGGGAGTTGTAATAACCTGGCCAGTGTTGACATGGTAGAGAAGCTTGCGCTTCCAACAAGACAACGCCCACATTCATATACATCCAATGGTTTGGGAGTTCTCGCAAGATCAAGGGAACAAGAACGGTACGCGTGCATTTTACTATTGGTACATATTCTGATTTTGTTGATTGTGATGTTGTACCTATGCAAGCTTGTTCTTTGTTACTTGGTAGACCATGGCAATTTGATAGAGAATCTGTTCATAATGGCAAAACTAATCACTACTCTCTTATGCATGATGGAAAGAAAATTGGTCTAAAACCTATGACTCCCGAACAGATTTTAAAAGATGATCTTGCTAGAGCTAGTAGAGCTAAAACTGAGGAGAAAAATAAAAGTGAGAATCAGATTGTTGCTGCAGATTTTATACCACCAAAGAACAATAAATCTGATTCTACACATGCTACTGAAATTCGTTTGAAGAGTCCATGTATGCTTGCAAATAAAATTGATATTGCTGAACTAGATGTAAACAATACTCAATGTTATGCAATTGTCTGCAAAGAGGTTTTGTTTTCATTTGAGGATATGCCTCCTTCTTTGCCACCATTGCTAACCTTTTGCAGAATATGAGGACGTCTTTCACCGAAATGCCACCAGGACTACATCCTATTAGAGGAATTGAGCACCAAATTGATCTCATTCCTGGTGCCACGTTGCCCAACCGCGCGCCATATAGAACCAATCCAGAGGAGACAAAGGAGATACAACGCCAAATTCAGGAACTACTCGACAGAGATCATATTCGTGAGTCCCTTAGCCCCTGTGTTGTTCCTATTATTTTGGTACCTAAGAAAGATGGTTCTTCACGCATGTGTACTGATTGTAGAGCTATCAATAATATTACTATTCGATATCGTCATCCTATTCCACGTTTAGATGACATGCTTGATGAATTGAGTGGCTCTACCATGTTTTCTGAAGTTGATTTGCGTAGTGGTTACCACCAGATTCGTATGAAATTAGGAGATGAATGGAAAACAGCATTTAAAACTAAGTTCGGTTTATATGAGTGGTTAGTGATGCCATTTGGTTTAACTAATGCACCTAGCACTTTCATGAGATTAATGAACGAAGTTTTACGTGCTTTCATTGGACGTTTTGTGGTAGTCTACTTTGATGATATTCTGATTTATAGCAAATCTTTAGAGGATCATTTGGACCATTTACGTGCTGTTTTCAATGCTTTACGTGATCCACGTTTGTTTGGTAACCTTGAGAAGTGCACCTTTTGCACCAATCGAGTTGCGTTTCTTGGCTATGTTGTTACATCATAGGGTATTGAAGTGGATCCAGCCAAGATTGAAGCTATTGAGAATTGGCATGACCAAGACGGTCACACAAGTGAGGAGTTTTCTTGGCCTCGCTGGTTTTTGTAGGCGCTTTGTCAAAGACTTTGATCAATTGCTATTCTTGAATGAGCTTACCAAGAAGGATGTGCCCTTTGTTTGGGGCGATGCACAACAACAGGCCTTCGTCATATTAAAAGATAAGCTAACACATGCTCCCTTACTCCAACTTCCTGATTTTACTAAGACTTTTGAGCTTGAATGTGATGCTAGTGGAATTGGTTTGGGAGGGGTGTTATTACAAGAGGGAAAACCTATTGCATATTTTAGTGAGAAATTGAGTGGGGCTAGTCTGAACTATTCTACTTATGATAAAGAATTAGATGCGTTGGTTCGGACATTAGAAACTTGGCAACATTATCTATGGCCTAAAGAGTTTGTTATTCATTCTGATCATGAATCTTTGAAGCATATTCGTAGTCAAGCTAAGTTGAATCATTGTCATGCAAAGTGGGTTGAATTTATTGAGTCTTTTCCTTATGTTATCAAACACAAAAAGGGTAAAGATAATATTATTGATGATGCTTTGTCACGCCGTTATGCTTTGTTATCTCAACTTGACTTCAAAATATTTGGATTGGAAACTATTAAGGAACAATATGTGCATGATGCTGAATTTAAAGATGTGTTGCAGAATTGTAGAGATGGTAGAACTTGGAACAAGTTCGTCTTCAATGATGGATTTGTGTTCCGTGCTAACAAACTATGCATTCCAGATAGCTCTGTTCGTCTTTTGTTGTTACAGGAGGCGCATGGAGGAGGATTGATGGGACACTTTGGTGTCAAGAAGACGGAGGATGTTCTTGCTGCACACTTCTTTTGGCCACGTATGCGTCGAGATGTTGAGAGATTTGTGGCACGCTGCACTACTTGTCAAAAAGCTAAGTCTCGCCTTAATCCACATGGTTTATATATGCCTCTTCCTGTTCCTAGTGTTCCTTGGGAGGATATTTCTATGGACTTTGTTTTGGGATTACCGCGAACACAGAAGGGGAGGGATAGTATTTTTGTTGTTGTGGATCGGTTTTCTAAGATGGCACACTTTATTCCTTGTCATAAAACGGATGATGCTGCGCATATTGCTGATTTGTTCTTTCGTGAAATTGTTCGTTTGCATGGTGTGCCAAATACTATTGTCTCTGATCGTGATACTAAATTTCTTAGCCACTTTTGGAGATGTTTATGGGCTAAGTTGGGGACTAAATTGCTCTTTAGTACTACATGTCATCCCCAAACTAATGGTCAAACTGAAGTAGTAAATAGAACTTTGTCTACTATGTTACGGGCTGTTTTAAAGAAGAACTTAAAATTGTGGGAAGAGTGTTTACCTCATATAGAATTTTCTTATAATCGTTCATTGCATTCTACCACAAAGATGTGCCCATTTGAGATTGTGTATGGTTTTGTTCCTCGTGCACCTATTGATTTATTGCCTTTACCTTCTTCGGTGCAACATAATTTGGATGCTACACAACACGCTGAAATGATCTTAAACTTGCATAAGACTACTAAAGATAACATTGAACACATGAATGCTAAGTATAAACTTGCTGGGGATAAAGGGAGAAAGCATGTTGTGTTTGATGTTGGCAATCTTGTTTGGTTACATTTGCGTAAAGATCGTTTTCCTGATTTACGCAAGTCTAAGTTAATGCCACGTGCTGCTGGTCCCTTTAAGGTGTTAGAGAAAATCAATGATAATGCATATAAACTTGAGTTGCCTGCAGACTTTGGTATGGTTAGTCCTACATTTAACATTGCAGATTTGAAGCCTTACTTTGGTGAGGAAGATGAGATTGCGTCGAGGACGACTTCAATTCAAGAAGGGGAGCATGATATGGACATCCCTACTATTGATACAACCGTTGTACCTACAGCAACACACATACAAGGACCTATCACAAGATCTCGTGCCAAACAACTTAACTATCAGGTACTTTCGTTTCTTGGAACTATTCCTCACATACATGGGAATATGATGCTGCCTAAATCGGATATATTTCTTACTTTTAGGAATGATGGACCAAGCATGGATGAGAGAGACAAGCATTGGAGCATGGCCATGCATGGAGATGGCAGCAAGCATGTGATGATCCAAGAGAAGGCCACAGATGAAGATTTCAGAACTTTGAGGCCACCATAATGAAGAAAAAAGGCTTGGACGAAATATTCAAGATCAATACTTTATGAATTCGTCCATAGCTTAATATGGTGCTGCGACACCTTTTATTTTGGGCCAAGCCCATGTAATTTTCTTAGGATTTTAATTAGCCACTTTATCAATTTTTTTTTGCTCTCCTTCTGGACTTACGACCGGACTCTTAGCGCGACACGGACTTTAGCTGAACACGGAAACAACAAAGAAGGAAAGTCAAAAGAAATAACTAGGAAACAGTAACTCTACTCAGACTCGTACCGCGGCAGGAAAACTGATCGGATCTGTGTCGCGGTAGGAAAGCGGTGGTGGAGTATTAGGGTTTATGGTGGCTGGGTATATGGTGGCGGAATATGGTGGCGGTGATCGGCGAGTGTGGCGGTGACTATTATGATCAGAACTCGAAACTCTAAGGGACGAGACACTAAGACCAGCAACTCGACGCGACGATGTAGACACAAATTCAACAATGCAAAAACTGAAAAGATAATGCGAGGCGTAGATTGGTTATGGGATGGATCTAAACTATAACTGTGTTTTTGGCTTTTTCGTGGGTTATAGGTAAAAACAGATCTAATCTACGAAAACAGTAAAATATCACCGAGCAACCTGAAATCTGATACCACTTGATAGGGCAAAGGTGTCCGATCTTTCGATGAGATGGCGATATTCGATTTGGTGGAGTTTGGGCTTGACGATCCGACTACACGTGCGAGCACGAGCGCCAATGCAATCGCTAGGCCAATCTCCTGGAGGTTACCGATCCTGCGTGAACACGATCAGCCTGACCAGCGAGGGTCTTAATTCCTACCTGATATCGAGAACAAGTAAGGACAAATAATGCAATCAAGATATTGCGGATTAAGAGGAAAGCTTTATTGAAGAGGTGGGATCCTGAATAGGTGCGAAGTACAAGAGGCCTCTGCGACGCTCGAGCCTTGGCGAAGTTGCGACTATGGCTAACTTAATGTCTAAACAAAATCCGAGTCTAGAGGTTCGGCTATGGGGTGTATTTAAGGGCGAAAATGTGGGGTTTCGGCCAGCCATGGAAGTGGTGGCCGAATCCAACCCTAAAAGTCCTTTTCCCCTCAAATACGGACTCTACAAAGTGGCTAATTAAAATCCTGCAAAAATTACATGGGCCTGGCCCAAAATAAAAGGTGTCGCAGCACCATATTAAGCTATGGACGAATTCGTAAAGTATTGATCTTGAATATTTCGTCCAAGCCTTCTTTCTTCATTATGGTGGCCTCAAAGTTCTGAAATCTTCATCTGTGGCCTTCTCTTGGATCATCACATGCTTGCTGCCATCTCCATGCATGGCCATGCTCCAATGCTTGTCCCTCTCATCCATGCTTGGTCCATCATTCCTAAGAGTAAGAATTATATCTGATTTAGGCAGCATCATATTCTCATGTATGTGAGGAATAGTTCCAAGAAACGAAAGTACCTGATAGTTAAGTTGTTTGGCACGAGATCTTGTGATGGGTCCTTGTATGTGTGTTGCTGTAGGTACAATGGTTGTATCAATAGTAGGGATGTCCACATCACTTTTAGGGTTGGATTCGGCCACCACTTCCATGGCTGGCCGAAACCCCACCTTTTCGCCCTTAAATACGCCCCATAGCCGAACCTCTAGACTCGGATTTTTTTTAGACATTAAGTTAGCCATAGTCGCAACTTTGCCAAGGCTCGAGCGTCGCAGAGGCCTCTTGTACTTCGCACCTATTCAGGATCCCACCTTTTCAATAAAGCTTTCCTCTTAATCCGCAATATCTTGATTGCAATATTGGTTCTTACTTGTTCTCGATTTCAGGTAGGAATTAAGACCCTCGCTGGTCAGGCTGATCGTGTTCACGCAGGATCGGTAACCTCCAGGAGATTGGCCTAGCGATTGCATTGGCGCTCGTGCTCGCACGTGTAGTCGGATCGTCAAGCCTGAACTCCACCAAATCGATTATCGCCATCTCATCGAAATATCGGACACCTTTGACCTATCACGTCCTTATGCAAAATGGGCGTCCTATTGCTTACCATAATAAGAAACTTGATGGCGCACGCCTAAACTATCCCATTTATGACAAAGAACTGTTTTCCTTGGTTCGAGTTCTTCAAGTGTGGCAACACTATCTTTGGCCCAAAGAATTTATCATCCATTCCGACCATGAGTCGTTGAAGTATCTTAAGGGCCAAGCCAATTTGAGTAAAAGGCACGCAAAATGGGTTGAGTTCATGGAGTCTTTTCCTTACATTGTCAAATACAAGAAGGGCAAAGAAAATGTGGTAGTGGACGCCTTGTATCGCAAAAACACAAGCCTTCTTACACGCCTCGAAGTCAATGTCTTGGGTCTTGATGACATCAAATCTTTGTACGCGTCCAACCCTTTCTTTGGACCAATATTTGCACAATGTTCAATAGACAAAGGAATTGATGATTTCTATTTGCATAAGGGTTTTCTTTTCAAACAAAACAAGCTTTGCATTCCGAAATCGTCTCTCCAACTTTTGCTTCTTCAAGAGTCCCATGGTGGAGGCCTTATGGGTCACTTTGGCCGTGACAAGACATATGACATGCTCTCCACTCACTACTTTTGGCCAAAGATGAAGCACGACGTGGAGCGCCACGTCCAACGATGCACTACATGTATCCAAGCTAAGTCTAAGTCCAACCCCTTTGGTCTTTATATGCCATTGCCTATTCCTCATGCACCTTGGTCGGACATTAGCATGGACTTTGTGTTAGGCTTACCTAGATCTAAACATGGACATGATTCCATATTTGTAGTAGTGGATCGCTTTTCTAAAATGGCACATTTCATTCCGTGCCATAAGACCGATGATGCTTCACATGTAGCAAATTTGTTTTTCAGGGAAATAATTCGGCTACACGGTGTGCCAAGAACAATCGTCTCCGACCGCGACGTAAAATTGATGAGGTACTTCTGGAAGACTCTCATGGCCAAGCTCGGCATCAAGCTCCTCTTCTCGTCCGCCTCGCATCCTCAAACCGATGGACAAACCGAGGTCGTCAATCAAAGTCTTGGCACACTCCTCCGGCTGTTGATAAAGAAGAACCTTAAAGACTGGGAGGAATGTATTCCACATGCCGAGTTCGCCTACAACCGCGCCAAGCACTCCACCACCATGAGGAGCCTGTTCATGATCGTCTACGGCTTCGAGCCTCTCACCGCGCTCGATATCCTTCCACTTCCACTTCATGAACGTGCCAATATGGACGTTGTCAAGCGTGCCCAAACAATGAAGAAACTCCATGAAGACACACGAGCTACTATCGAGCAACAAGTCCTTCGCCAAGCATCAAGGCTAAACAAGAACAAGAAAGAGATGATCTTTGATGAGGGCGACCTTGTGTGGATCCACTTGAGTAAAGACCGCTTCCCCAAGGAACGCGACTCCAAGCTAAAGCCAAGAGGTGATGGACCATTCAAGGTGCTAAAGAGGATCAACAACAACGCCTATATCATCGATATACCAACATCGAAGTATCTTGTGAGCTCGACATTCAATGTCAAGGACCTCTCACCCTACCATGGAGAAGATGAAGTTGAGAAGGTTGAAGAGTCGAGGACGACTCTTTCCCAAGGGGGGGAGCTGATGCAGCCCGTCCTACGACCGCTACTACATCTACTCCCACGAGCTCCCCAAGTGGACCCATGACTCGCGCCCGAGCTAAGCTCCTCCAAGCCAAGGTTAACTCGCTCCTTTTCTTGTGTGACTTCGACACACCCTTGGATGGCTTGCTACTTCATACGCATACACTGTGCATCATCAGGTACGAAGAGAAGGATCCAAGGGACGGGGGAAATGGAGCGGAGCAACCGATTGCCGCCAGACGCAGTACTATCGTTGAGGCGGCGGTACTACCGGTCCAAGCGGTACTACCGCCCCAGCACCGGACGCCCAGAAGAACCTCTCCACGCCCCATACGCCCGGTACTACGGCCCAAAGAACCGTACTCACGGTCACGTACTACCGCCCCTACCGCCACAAAGCGACTCCGACGGAAGCTCCAGTTCGCCAATACGCCCGGAGCGGTACTACCGGCTGACCATTACCTTGGTCCCGACCGAACTCGAACGCGCTGAGTTCGACCAAAGGCCTTGTATCCCTTCCTATAATTTACCTTTTCGTTCCGAAACTACCCCTGTTTTGTGGCTGGACTATATATAGCCCCCACCCTCTATTGTAAACCCTAGACTTCGATAATAATAGATATTACGGAAACCCTTTGAGGAACTTATATCTATTGGTCTCATGCTCCTACCAAGGAGCACCAGATTATCCACCCCCCTCTTGGATCTTGCCTAGTGCGTTCAAGTTGTACAAGGCCTTGGGTACTCGGTTTCTCGCCCCCAAGTCGTCAAGATCTCACCAAGCACCTCGTCCCCCGTTGTTGGCGTGGAGAGCGAGCTTCGCCCAACACCGATCCTAGGGATTATGTTGGACCGGTTGCCACCGGCGTGAGGGATAGGCGTGTATCGTGTTTTGGTGTGCGTGTGTTCGTGGTTTTCATCCCTTTCCTCCCCCGTCCACCGCCTTCCCCTCGTTTCTCGTGGAATTCATGAAAGATCGGGCCAACCCAAGGGTTACCCCTTAACATCCATGGCTGGCCGAAACCCCACCTTTTCCTCCTTAAATACTCCCCATAGCCGTCACCATAGACTCGGATTTTTTTTAGACATTAAGTTAGCCATCATCGCAACTTCGCCAAGGCTCGAGCGTCGCGGAGGCCTCTTGTATTTCGCGCCTATACAGGAACCCACCTTTTCAATAAAGCTTTCCTCTTAATCCGCAATATCTTGATTGCAGTATTAGTTCTTACTTGTTCTCGATTTCAGGTAGGAATTAAGACCCTCACTGGTCAGGCTGATCGTGTTCCCGCAGGATCGGTAACCTCCAGGAGATTGGCCTAGCGATTGCATTGGCGCTCGTGCTCGCACGTGTAGTCGGATCGTCAAGACCGAACTCCACCAAATCGACTATCTCCATCTCATCGAAAGATCGGACACATTTGCCCTATCATAACCCCTTGGGGTGGCCCGATCTTTAACGAATCTCCGTGGGAATCAAGGGGAAAGCGGTGGAAGGGGAAGAGGGGGTGAAATCCACGAACACGCGCACACTAAGAACCCGATGAACTCACGCACACAAATCACGATACACGCCGATAACTCACGCCGGTGGCAACCGGTCCAACATAATCCCTAGGATCGGTGTTGGGAGAAGCTCTCTCTCTCTCTCCACGGCCAATAACGGGGGCGAGGTTCTTGGTGAGATCTTGTGATGTAGCCCGACCTACGGTCGTTACCACATCTTGGTCTCCAACTTACGCCAAGTCGTCATGGACTCCAAAGGTGAATCCGTTCCTCTATGTGAGCCCCCTTCCTACCCTATTGAATGGTATGCTACTTCATACTCCGTCACATATGCATGATAGGTTCACATTGACAAGTACGGAGGCAAGGGAGGAATCCCGGAGCATCAAGCCCGACAAGACGGAGGCTTGGAAGAGGAGGCGGAAGAAGACAGATCGCCAAATGCTCTTTGTCGCCAGCGGTACTACCGGATATGGCGACCGGTACTACCGGTCAGCGGTACTTCCGCCCAGTACTACCGCCCCATACAGACAACGCCAACAGAAGTCCCAGGACTGCAAGCGGTACTACCGGACCCATGTCCGGTACTACCGGTCATGTGTGCCTGCGCGCACCTGTTGGGCCTTCGGCCCATGTACCCCTCTAGCTCGTCCAAACCCTAGTTTTATCCCTAAACTACCCCTGTTTATGTGGTTGGCCTATAAATAGAGCCCCCACCCCTCATGTATCCCTTAGGCATAGATGATAGACTAAAGACAACCCCCTTGTGTGGAATCTCTAGTTTTGCCTCATCCCCTTATCCAAGGGGACCGACTATCGTCACCAACCTCGATTGGACTTTGCATCACGCATCCATCGTTGAACAAGGCCTTGGAGTTCGATGTCTCGTCTCCAAGTTGTCAAGACCCTCCTCAAGGTGTTCTTCCCTCTCCGATGTGGATTTGAGGGAGCACGTTGACCGAACTTTCCTTGCGAGAATTCTATCGGACCGGCGGCCGCCGTTCGGGAGCAATCGGCCTTTTATCGTGTGAGTTTTGCGTGTGTTCATCGTGTTATTCGCGAGGTGTGTGTTCGCTTCCGCTACCTTCTCCCTTTCCCCTCGCTTTCCCATCGATTTGACCACGAGATCCGTGAAGATTGGGCCACCCAAGAGGTTAACCCCTCCATCATCTGGTATCAGCAGCTCTTGGTTGCCACGGATTTCTCATCGATTTGGTCTTTTCCCCATAAATTCGAAAATTCCACCAAAAATAGCCCCAATTCGTGTTTTGGATCGATCTGTCATTTGAGTGCGTTTTGGTAGGTTTTGATCCGTGGATTACTTGCTAAACTTGTTGATCTACCTTCCTTTGCGTTCCCATAGCCTAATTCCTTGATTTCCCCCTTCGATTTTGTGTTTTTCTTGAAGATTTTCCGCCCAATCATCCCAAAATCGCGAAAACGCGTCAGATCTGGGCGTCCCTGGACCGAGCGGTACTACCGCTCCAAATATCCGGTACTACCGCTCACCGGTACTGATGGAGGGGTTAACCTCTTGGGTGCCCGATCTTCACGGATCTCATGGTCAAATCGATGGGAAAGCGAGGGGAAAGGGAGAAGGTAGCGGAAGCGAACACACACCTCGCGAAGAACACGATGAACACACGCAAAAACTCACATGATACAAGGCCGATTGCTCCCGAACGGTGGCCACCGGTCCGATAGAATCCTAGCAAGGAAAGATCGGTCAACGTGCTCCCTCAAATCCACATCGGAGAGGGAAGAACACCTTGAGGAGGGTCTTGACGACTTGGGGGCGAGAAACCGAGAACCCAAGGCCTTGTTCAACGATGGATGCGTGATGCAAAGTCCAATCGAGGTTGGTGACGATAGTCGGTCCCCTTGGTAAAGGGGATGAGGCAAAACTAGAGATTCCACAATGGGGGTTGTCTTTAGTCTATCATCTATGCCTAAGGGATACATGAGGGTGGGGGGCTCTATTTATAGGCCAACCACTAAACAAGGGTAGTTTGGGATAAACTAGGCGAATAGGTAAGTAAAGGGGGATACATGGGTCAGGCCCAACTAGTGCGCCAGCATCGACATGACCTAGTAATCTGGGACTTGGGAGTGGTAGTACCGTCATCACGGTAGTACCGCTTTGGGGACGGTAGTACCGCTTATGCGGTAGTAAGCCAAGACTGGGCTTCCAGTGGCGATGGCGCAAGCTTCAAGGCGGTAGCGGGGCTGAGTATCACTGATCGTAGTACCGGTTCCGCTGACCGGTAGTACCGCTTGAACTCGGCAACCGAACTGCCTTCTTCCTCCTCCTCTTCCAAGTTTCCGCCTTGTCGGGCTTGATGCTCAAGCCTCCCTTGCCTCCGCATCGGTGTGAACCTATCATGAATATGTGACGGAGTATGAAGTAGCATACCATTCAATAGGGTAGGAAGTGAGCTTTCATAGAGGAACGGATTCACCTTTGGAGTCCATGGCGACTTGGCGTAAGTTGGAGACCTTGATGTAGTAACGACCGTAGGTCGGGCTGCATCAGGTACTACCGCTCACAGTATCCGGTACTGCGCTGACCGGTACTACCGCTCCAAATATCCGGTACTACCGCCCAATACAGAAAGAAAACAGCAGGTTCCCAGATTTCAGCCTCTCACCGTTTTGAGCATAACTTTTGCATTCGAACTCGGATTTTGGTGTTCTTTAGCTCGTTTCGAAGAGGAGAAGGAGCTCTACATCATCATCCATGTTTTTCATGCTGTCTACTCCATCCAAATTCCGTGAGCAAGGCGGAATCCAACAATAAAGGGTGAAGATCGTCGACGAAAGGTATAAACATTCCGCGACTTCTCCCCACTTGCATTCCTTTGTGAACCCCACTATCTTTGCGAGCAACAAACACCTATTGAGACTAGTTCCTCTTATGATTGCTTGGGCTATGCACATTTGATACCTTGTAGAATTCCGAGCAAACGTGTGAGCGCTATCTCATATAGTTATCTTGTATAGTTGTTGGCACAAGGAAGAGGCAAGTGAAAAAGAAAAAGAAAAATAAAAAAAGAAAAGGAGAAAAAAATAGAAAAAGAAAAAGAAAGAAAAAAAGAAATATACATGTGCCTTATAGAATAGGAAGCGCAAGCTCGATGAACATCATATAGGTGGTACTTATTGTGCATATCTTGTAGCCCACCAATTTTGTGCAATCTAACTAGCGTCTCTCCTTGTACTTGTGTGACACAAGCTTATAGTCTTCGCTAGGTAATCATTTGGTTCTTAGCTCACCTTCTCCGTCGCACAAGTCCCATTTATCCCACCGTGTGTGTTTCCTTGTACATATTTCCTATCTTGTGGATCGACTTGTTTGCTTTGTGATCATTGTGGTTCTTTACTTGCCAATACAACATCTTGATTTCGGATTGGTTCTTCACATGCCACTTTCCATACCTATCCACCATAGGCCTTGTGTGTGTGTGTTTTGGTTAGTAGTTGGTTTTGGTGTTCCGCGTGAACTTCACTTTGCTTGGTTTATTGCTCTCAAGTGTGGCCACTTGCACGATATGATCTTCCAAGGTAAAGTAAGGCTCGACGTTGTATCCCTAACACGCTCTACCACTTCCATTTACAACATGATGCAGCCCGTCCTACGACCGCTTCTACATCTACCCCCACAAGCTCCCCAAGTGGACCCATGACTCGCGCCCGAGCCAAACTCCTTCAAGCTAAGGTGAACTCGCTCCTCTCCATGTGTGACTTCAATACACCCTTGGATGGCTTGCTACTTCATACCCATACCTTGTGCATCATCAGGTACGAAGATAAGAACCCGCAGGACGGAGGAGCACCCGAAGAAGAGACCAAATGCTCTCTGTCGCCAGCGGTACTACCGGACTTGGCGACCGGTACTACCGCTTGGCGGTACTACCGGCCAACGCTACCGCCAACGACAGAAGGTCCCAGAGCTGCCCAAACGCTCTCTGTCACCAGCGGCACTACCGCCCCTGGATCCGGTACTCTAAGATTACCTCGCCACGCTTCACCGTAGAAGGCCCAAATAAGCCTCAGACGACAAGCGGTACTACCGGTCCAGGAACCGGTACTACCGCATGACCGGTACTAACCGGTCCCGCCAGGCGGTACTACCGCATGACCGGTACTAACCGGTCCCGCCAGGCGGTACTACCGCCAGAGTCAGAGACTTTACGTGATATTTAGGCCCAGCGCCTTGTAACCCTCTCCATATTTCGCTATTTATCCCCAAACTACCCCTGTTTTTGTCGCTGGACTATATATAGCCCCCCACCATCCATTGTAAACCCTAGACTTGGATAATAATAGATATTAAGGAAACCCTTTGAGGACTTATATCTATTGGTCTCATGCTCCTACCAAGGAGCACCGGATTATCCACCCCCCTCTTGGATCTTGCTTAAGTGCGTTCAAGTTGTACAAGGCCTTGGGTTCTCGGTGTCTCACCCCCAAGTCGTCAAGATCTCACCAAGCACCTCATCCCCCGTTGTTGGCGTGGAGAGCGAGCTTTGCCCAACACCGATCCTAGGGATTATGTTGGACCGGTTGCCACCGGCGTGAGGAGTAGGCGTGTATCGTGTTTTGGTGTGTGTGTGTGTTCGTGGTTTTTCATCGCTTTCCTCGATTTCATCCCCCGACCACCTCGTTCCCCTCGTTTCTCGTGGAATTCGTGAAAGATCGGGCCAACCCCAGGGTCACCGCCTAACATATTGGTATCAAGAGCACGGTTGATCACGAATTTCCCCCCAATTTTTTCTTTTATCCGCCTTAAAATCGAAAATCCCACCAAAAAGAGCCCCAATTTGCCTTCGGATCGATCTCTGGATTTGGTGCGTTTTTCGTGGTTTTGGTCCATAGATCTGTTGCTTTGGGAGTCGATCTATAGCCCCTGTTGTTCCTAGCCAGCCTTTCGGTCAGTTTTCCCACGGATCTGAGGTTTGTGTCAAGTGGATCTCGTTGTAGTTCGTGTTCTGTCACAAGCGGTACTACCGCCGTCCGGTACTACCGCCCGTAACAAGCGGTACTACCGCCGTCGATTACCGCTTTGTACCAAGCGGTACTACCGCCGAATGAAGGTTTTTCCTTCGCCTCGGTTTCCGTTCGCTGACTTTCCCCTTTAGCTTGTTCGTGTTTCGCGTGTTTGTCGCCATCTTAACACAAGCTTCCGCATCAACGTCATCCCGCGCTCAACGACACCGCGACACTCGAACATATTCCCCCCCGCCAACGGTTGCAAGTCGTCAACAATACCAAAGGTATAACTTGCACCACCTTGACAGCCCCATATCTTCCTTTGTGTGTATCTATCCTATGAGAGCAACTCATTTTGTGTTTGTCTAAGCATTGTGCACTTGCCTTCAGAAAGTGAGAGTGTGAGGCCAAATACAAAAGCTAACATAGTAGCATAGCAAGGGAGAAAAAAAGAAAAAGAATAAAAAAAAGAGAACAAAAGAAAAAGAGAAAAAGCTACATAGTCTCCCAATACAAAGAGAATACCAAGCTTGTAAGCCAAGAAAGAGAGAAGAAAGAGCGCTCCGCGGCAAGTGCACAAATCTATTGCTTACCCTCTTTTGGAAAACGAGTTGTGGTCTCTCCTTGTGTTGGCACGACAACCGAGCGTAGTCTTCGTTAGGACCTTTTGTGCTCATTTTCATAGTCGTGCTAACCCCGTTTTTCTCCACGTGTGTGTTTTCCGTGTTTTTGTAGATCGTATCCTTTTTGCTTTTGATCTTTGGTTCTTTACCACGTAGGACAATAACCTTTTGCTTGGATCGTTTCGTTTGGTTTTCCACAACACTAACTTTCCACCAAAAGCCTTTGAGAGTTTCTTGCCAGTTCACTTTGCACGCTCATTTGTGTGGCAATTGGTTTGATATAATCTCCAAGGTGAGGTAAAAGGCTAACTCTCCACACCCTTTCTCTCCATATACAACCATTGTTGGCTTTGCATCATGGACAGGCATGGAGAGCCATCCCAACCACCACCACCTCCGGAGGATGATAACCAATTCATGACAAGATGGGACCATTGGAAGGTCCGAGGAGAATTCAACTATCATTGTGAAGCTCTCGAGCGGCGCCAAGATGAACAATTTAGTGAGGCCCGTGTGGAATTCAAGAACATCGACAACCGCTTCGAAGAAGTCCGCGGCCAAATGCATGCCATGCAACACAATCTCGGACATCAAAATGAAGCTCTTGGTCGTGCACTCGCCTCAACGGATGAGAAGCTCCAACACATCATTGATGGACTCGCAAGGCCACGCTCGCGCGAATCAAGCTCATCTCGGCACTCCTCAAGTGATTCAAGTGCACCTCGCCGTCACGCTTCAAGGCACCGGGATGGACCCGTTCTTCATTCCATGAGCTCTTCGCAAGCGGTTCCATCTCCGCGTCACGCCGCAACGTCAAGCTATGATGGTGACCTCTCCGCAAGACCCCCAAGGCGCGAAGCGAACCGGCCACAACCAAGGGCACTTGTGATTCAACAAGAGCAACCTCGCATGGACCACCAAGGCCATCGACGTCGACATGTCCCTTCAACAACGAGTGACGCTTCCGAAGAGGACGAACAAGATCATCGTCGACGTGAAGCACTCGAAGATCCTCCAAGGCGTCATCATCGACATGAGCGTCCACGTCGCCAACATGATGGTCAGGACGAGCCTCCTCTACACCAAGAAGAAGAAGAGCAGCCCATTGCGCATATGGCTCGTCGTCCTCCTCGCCACAGGGCGCACGACAATGCTCCTCGGCATCAACCGCGAAAAGAACAAGAGCAAGCTCCCCAATCTCGTCATGAGGACCATCAACCTCCTCCTCGTCCTCATCCGCGACAACAAAACGAGCAAGCTCCCCAAGCTCTTCGTCCACAACAAGTTCCACCACCAAACGCGGCACCTCGACGACCGCAAGAGCAACGCAACAATCACCAAGCAAGACATGAGAGCTCGGATGATGATGATTACCGCCCAAATCAGGGCAACCGATGCAACCGGAACCGCAATGGAGAAGAAACTTTCGGCAAGCTCAAATTCACCATGCCCAAGTTCACCGGTTCCAATGAGCCCGAGGAATATCTCTCTTGGGAACTCAAGGTCGACAAGATCTTCCGCATGCACAACTATAGCAATGAGAAGATGATGGCATGGCATCCCTCGAGTTTGATGAGTATGCCAACCTTTGGTGGGAACAAGTCCAACTCGCTCGTGAAGCGAAAGAAGAGCCTCCAATTGCAACTTGGCAAGACATGAAGGCTCATATGAGATCCCGCTTTGTTCCTTCGCACTACACGCGTGACCTCTTCAACAAGCTTCAAACGCTTAGTCAAGGGACAAAGACCGTGGAAGAGTACTTCAAACAAATGGAGCTCAACATGATCCGTGCCAACATCGAAGAGCGAGATGAACAAACAATGGCACGCTTCCTCAATGGCTTGAACCATCCCATCAAGCGTATCACCGAGTTCCAAAAGTACAACAACATGGTTGAGCTTGTGCACATCGCATCCAAGGCCGAGCGCCAAGTGCAAGAGGACATCAAGTACAACAAACCAAAGACGTACTTCACCTTCAAGCAAGCGTCAACCACTACTCCAACAACTCCAAGTGGAAGCTCCTCAAGTACAACCAAGCTTCCCTTCAAGCCAACTCTCCCTCAAGGAAAACAGCCCCCAAGTGGCAAACACACAAGGGATGATCAACCTTTCACCGGTGAATGCTACAAGTGTGGAGGCAAAGGGCACAAGTCGAATGCATTTGGAAACAAGAAAGTTTTGTTCATCCATGACAACGGCGATGAAGAATACTTGAGTGAAGAAGAGTTTGATGCAAGGGTCAAGGAGGCCATGCCAAGACAACATTTGGAAGAGGACCAAGAACTTCTCGTATGTGAGCATGACGCAAGTCCATCGCTTTTGGTCACAAGGGTCTTGACTACCCAAGCCAATGAAAATGAAGACCAACGCTCGAACATCTTCCAAACTCGTGCCGGCATCAATGGGAAGTCCATCAAAGTTGTCATCGATGGAGGGAGTTGCCACAACCTTACAAGTACGGAATTGTGTGAGAAACTCAACATCACCCTCTTCCCGCATAAACACCCCTACCATATCCAATGGCTAAGTGACCAAGGATCCGTCAAGATCAAGCACACCGTCTCGGTGACGTTCTCCATTGGGCACTACAAGGACATGGTCGAGTGTGACGTGGTCCCAATGACGGTTTGCCATATGTTGCTCGGAAGGCCGTGGCAATATGACAAGCGTGCTTTTCATAATGGTCACTCAAACACTTACACCTTCAAATGGTTTGATAAAACTTGTGTGTTGCAACCAATGACTCCTAGCCAAATAATTGCGGACAGTGCAAAGGCTTTATCGAGGGCGCAATACGCAAAAACACCTTGTGAGAAGAGTGGTGAGCGAGAGAACCACACCATAGTGAGTGCGAGCTACAAGCCAAACTCGAGTGGAAAAACTAAGAGTGTTCTTCTTGCCACCAAAAGTGAGATGAGCGAAGTGCGGAACAACCCATCCATCTTGCACTATGTCCTTGTATGCAAGGGACTAGCGCAAGGAACTAACGACTTGACAAATGTTCCTCCTTCTTTGATGGCTGTTTTGCAGGAATTCCAAGATGTTTTTCCCGAAGAGCTTCCTCATGGCCTTCCTCCTCTTCGTGGAATAGAACACCGCATCGACCTCATACCCACAAGACCACTCCCAAACCGCCGCAGTCGCACGAACCCGGAAGAGACGAAGGAGATCGAGCGTCAAATCAACCAACTCGTCTCCAAAGAGTCCCATGGTGGAGGCCTTATGGGCCACTTTGGCTGTGACAAGACATACGACATGCTCTCCACTCACTACTTTTGGCCAAAGATGAAGCGCGACGTGGAGCGCCACGACCAACGATGCACTACATGTATCCAAGCTAAGTCTAAGTCCAACCCTTTTGGTCTTTATATGCCATTGCCTATTCCTCATGCACCTTGGTCGGACATTAGCATGGACTTTGTGTTAGGCTTGCCTAGATCTAAGCATGGTCATGATTCCATTTTTGTAGTAGTGGATCGTTTTTCCAAAATGGCACATTTCATTCCGTGCCATAAGACCGATGATGCTTCACATGTAGCAAATTTGTTTTTCAGGGAAATAATTCGGCTACACGGTGTGCCAAGGAAAATCGTCTCCGACATGACGTAAAATTCATGAGCTACTACGAAGACACTCATGGCCAAGCTTCGGCATCAAGCTCCTCTTCTCGTCTCCAGCATCCTCAAACCGATGGACAAACCGAGGTCGCTAATCGAAGTCTTGGCACACTCCTCGGGTGTTGATAAAGAAGAACCTTAAAGATGGGAGGAATGCATTCCACACGCCGAAGTTCGCCTACAACCGCCAAGCACGCCACCACCATGAGGAGCCCGTTCATGATCGCTTCACGGCCGAGCCTCTCACCGCGCTCGATATCCTTCCACTCCCACTTCATGAACGTGCCAATATGGACGTTCCCAAGCGCGCCCACACAATGAAGAAACTCCATGATGACACACGAGCTACTATCGAGCAACAAGTCGTTCGCCAAGCATCAAGGCTAAACAAGAATAAGAAAGAGATAATCTTCCAAGAGGGCGACCTTGTGTGGATACACTTAAGTAAAGACCGCTTCCCCAAGGAACGCGACTCCAAGCTAAATCCTAGAGGAGATGGACCATTCAAAGTGCTCAAGCGAATCAACAACAACGCTTCTGTCATCGATATCCCAACTTCCAAGTATCTTGTGAGCTCGACATTCAATGTTAAGGACCTCTCACCCTACCATGGAGAAGAGAAAGTCGAGCCGGTTGAAGAGTCGAGGACGACTCTTTCCCAAGTGGGGGGAGCTGTTGCAGCCCGTCCTACGACCGCTTCTACATCTACCCCCACAAGCTCCCCAAGTGGACCCATGACTCGCGCCCGAGCCAAACTCCTTCAAGCTAAGGTGAACTCGCTCCTCTCCATGTGTGACTTCAATACACCCTTGGATGGCTTGCTACTTCATACCCATACCTTGTGCATCATCAGGTACGAAGAGAAGAACCCGCAGGACGGAGGAGCACCCGAAGAAGAGACCAAATGCTCGTCATGGCGGTACTCTGGACTGGCGGCCGGTACTACCGCTTGGATTACTGCCAACGCTACCGCCAACGATAGAAGGTCCCAGAGCTGCCCAAACGCTCTCTATCACCAAAGCACTATCGCCACTGGATCCCAGATTACTACAGACTACTGGCTACCGCCTCACTGTATAGCCCCAAAGAAGCCCAGATTTAGCGGTACTACCGGTCCAGGAACCAGTACTACCGCATGACCGGTACTACCGGTCCCGCCAGGCGGTACTACCGCCAGAGACAGAGACTTTACGTGATATTTCGGCCCAGCGCCTTGTAACCCTCTCCATATTTCGCTATTTATCCCCAAACTACCCCTGTTTTTGTGGCTGGACTATATATAGCCCCCCACCATCCATTGTAAACCCTAGACTTGGATAATAATAGATATTAAGGAAACCCTTTGAGGACTTATATCTATTGGTCTCATGCTCCTACCAAGGAGCACCGGATTATCCACCCCCCTCTTGGATCTTGCTTAAGTGCGTTCAAGTTGTACAAGGCCTTGGGTTCTCGGTGTCTCGCCCCCAAGTCGTCAAGATCTCACCAAGCACCTCATCCCCCGTTGTTGGCGTGGAGAGCGAGCTTCGCCCAACACCGATCCTAGGGATTATGTTGGACCGGTTGCCACCGGCGTGAGGAGTAGGCGTGTATCGTGTTTTGGTGTGTGTGTGTGTTCGTGGTTTTTCATCGCTTTCCTCGATTTCATCCCCCGACCACCTCGTTCCCCTCGTTTCTCGTGGAATTCGTGAAAGATCGGGCCAACCCCAGGGTCACCCCCTAACACAACACTTGGTCTTGTGAAGCATGTCTAGGGAATCCGGGACCGAGGATGATTTCTATGAAGAGTCCACGATGAGCCACCATGTCTATGTCCCCACAAGCATGGATAACATGATGGAGCACTACACCAACAATGGCTCCACAACAACAAAAATACTATCCCTCCCCTTTTGTGTTCGTGGAAATCCCAAAACAAAGTCCATAGAAATATCCTCCCAAGGAACACTAGGAACAGGAAGAGGCATATATAAACCATGTGGATTAAGGCGAGACTTAGCTTTTTGACAAGTAGTGCAGCGTGCCACAAATCTCTCAACATCTCGACGCATACGTGGCCAAAAGAAGTGTGCAGCAAGAACATCCTCCGTTTTCTTGACACCAAAGTGTCCCATCAATCCTCCTCCATGCGCCTCCTGTAACAACAAAAGCGTCTCTGATGCAGCCCGACCTACGGTCGTTACTACATCAAGGTCCCCAACTTACGCCAAGTCGTCATGGACTCCAAAGGTGAATCCGTTCCTCTATGCGAGCCCCCTTCCTGCCCTATTGAATGGTATGCTACTTCATACTCCGTCACATATGCATGATAGGTTCACACCGACCAGTACGGAGGCAAGGGAGGAAGCCCGGAACATCAAGCCCGACAAGACGGAGGCTTGGAAGAGGAGACTAAGAAGACAGTCGATAGCTGCCAGTCCAAGCGGTACTACGGTTGTCGTAACCGATTACCGTCAGCAGTACTACCGCCCTCCTACCGCCATCGACGCTCCAACGGATGCTCCAAGATCATAAGCGGTACTAGCTCCCTGAGCGGTACTACCGGTGACGACCGGTACTACCGGTTGCCGGACCGGTACTACCGGTCATGTGTGCCTGCGCGCACCTGTTGGGCCACAGCCCATGTATTCCCTTACTTACCTATTCGCCTAGTTTATTCCCAAACTACCCTTGTTTAGTGGCTGGCCTATAAATAGAGCCCCCACCCCTCATGTATCCCTTAGGCATAGATGATAGACTAAAGACAACCCCATTGTGGAATCTCTAGTTTTGCCTCATCCCTTTACCAAGGGGACCGACTATCGTCACCAACCTCGATTGGACTTTGCATCACGCATCCATCGTTGAACAAGGCCTTAGGTTCTCGGTTTCGCCCAAGTCGTCAAGACCCTCCTCAAGGTGTTCTTCCCTCTCCGATGTGGATTTGAGGGAGCACATTGACCGATCTTTCCTTGCGAGGATTCTATCGGACCGTGGCGCCGCTCGAGCAATCGGCCTTGTATCGTGTGAGTTTTGCGTGTGTTCATCGTGTTCTTCGCGAGGTGTGTGTTCGCTCGCTACCTTCTCCCTTTCCTCGCTTTCCCATCGATTTGACCACGAGATCCGTGAAGATCGGGCACCCAAGAGGTTAACCCTCCATCATCCGGTATCGCAGCTTTTGGTTGCCTGATTTCTCATCGATTTGGTCTTTTCCCCATAAATTCAAAATTCCACCAAAATAGCCCCAATTCGTGTTTTGGATCGATCTGTGATTTGAGTGCGTTTTGGTAGGTTTTGATCCGTGGATTACTTGCTAAACTTGTTGATCTACCTTCCTTTGCGTTCCCATGGCCTAATTCCTTGATTTCCCCCTTCGATTTGGTGCTTTTCTTGAAGATTTTCCACCCAAATCACCCCAAAATCGCGAAAACGAGTCAAAACTGGGAGTTTCAGGTCCAAGCGGTACTACCGCCCTTAACCGGTACTACCGGGCCCAAACAACCGGTACTACCCCATCTTGATCCAAAACAAAGTTCGATTTCACCTCTCACCGCTTTGGGCATAACTTTTGCATACTGAACTCGGATTTTGGTGTGCTTTAGCTCGTTTCAAGAGGAGAAGGAGCCTACATCATCATCCACGTGGTTCATGCTATCTACTCCATCCAAATTCCGTGAGCAAGGCGGAATCCAACAATAAAGGTGAAGATCGTCGACGAAAGGTATAAACATTCCGCGACTTCTCCCCACTTGCATTCCTTTGTGAACCCCACTATCTTTGCGAGCAACAAACACCTATTGAGACTAGTTCCTCTTATGATTGCTTGGGCTATGCACATTTGATACCTTGTAGATTCCGAGCAAACATTGTGAGCGCTATCTCATATAGTTAACTTGTATAGTTGTTGGCACAAGGAAGAGGCAAGTGAAAAAGAAATAAAAAGAAAAAGAGAAAAGAAGAAAAAAAAATATAGAAAAAGAAAAAGAAAGAGATACATATGTGCCTCATAGAATAGGAAGCGCAAGCTCGATGAACATCATATAGGTGGTATTTATTGTGCATATCTTGTAGCCCACCAATTTTGTGCAATCGAACTAGCGTCTCTCCTTGTACTTGTGTGACACGAGCTTATAGTCTTCGCTAGGTAATCATTTGGTTCTTAGCTCACTTTCTCCGTCGCACAAGTCCCATTTATCCCACCGTGTGTGTTTCCTTGTACATATTTCCTATCTTGTGGATTAACTTGTTTTGCTTTGTGATCATTGTGGTTCTTTACTTGCCATTACAACATCTTGATTTCGGATTGGTTCTTGACATGCCACTTTCCATACCTATCCACCATAGGCCTTGTGTGTGTGTGTTTTTTGGTTCGTAGTTGGTTTTGGTGTTTCGCGTGAACTTCACTTTGCTTGGTTTATTGCTCTCAAGTGTGGCCACTTGTACGATACGATCTTCCAAGGTAAAGTAAGGTTTGATGTTGTATCCCTAACTCCCACTACCACTTCCATATACACCACTTGGTCTTGTGCATCATGTCTAGGGACTCCGGAACCGAGGATGCTATCTATGAAGAATCCATGATGAGCCACCATGACTATGACTCCACAAGTATAGAGGACATGACGGAGCACAACACCTAATGGCTCCACATGCTTGGGTGATATGGAGTACTACACCAACAACTACTCCCCAAGCATGGACGACTTCGAGTGCGACATCGATGACGCCTCGCCAAGCATGGAGGACACGAAGAACTTCATCGACTTTGATGGATCCTCCATGAGCCATGAAGAATTCCTCCACCGTGTGGAGATGGAAGCCTACTATGCCAAGCAAGAGGAGGCGCATCATCAAGATTCCATGACCTTCAAGGCCAAGCGTGCCACACCAAAGGGCACCACCTACTTCGATGATTCACCTCCAAGGCGACATGTGCCACCACCTAGATGGCGCCAAGCTTCATCACCGCCAAGGCGCCAAGCTCCAACTCCTATCGAAACAAGAGTGGCGTCCAAACATCATATGCATCAAGAGGCGCCAAGAAACAAGACTCTTCATCGACAAAAATCCTCTCATGAGCATCGCCACCATAAAGAGGATACAAGACATCGTCAAAGGCATCTTCGCCATAAAGACGAAGAATTCAAGATGAGCACCAACCATAATGCTCAAGCAAGCTCAAGAAGGCACCACAAGCACAAGAAGAGTGCCAAGGCAAATGATCATCGTCGCGAGTGTCATGTGGACGACCAAGTGCGCCAACTACATCAACCATCGGCAAGGCACGCCAATGACCTCCGTCGACACCATCATAGGGCACCTTCAACTACTCGTGCCACCACCGCAATGGGACCAAGAGCAAGCCTTCCTCCACGCCATCAAGCTTCAATGCCTACGCTTGACTTCCACAACCTCGCCAACGAGGAAAATGTAGATCTCTACTTCGCCAAGTTGGATAGCATGAGCCTACCTCCACCACTACTACGCGATGGCCACGAGACTCCGAGCATGGGATTTTCCCTTCGACCATGGAGGAGAGCAATGATGCCCATCTTATGGCATCCAACCTTGAGGCGACAAGGTCAAGAATGGTGAGCATGGGATTTTCCTTCACCAAAGGAAGCGCATGGAGTTGAGGAAACCGAGCCTACCCCCATATGCTTGAGTGATGATGTGGTACCAATCCCATGTGAGTATGAGAGCCACTTAGCCCACTTGAGTGAGAACAAGAGTGAGACGAGTGACTCCACCTTATGTGAGATTGAGTGCTTCCACTTGGAGGGCATGAGTGATACTCCTAGTGAGTTGAGAGTGGTAGTTGATAGGTCAAGTGAGACCATTTCGAATTCTAACAACTTACCCTCTACATCTAGTGTGTTCTCTTGTGTTGTGCTAGGTTCCATGGAGGAAGACGCCCGATGCTATGAAGCAATGATGCGTCAAATGGAGAAGATGTACATGGTAGATGCTACGCCATGGATACATCAAGAAGATGAAGTCGCCACAAGGAGACCACTACTTCCACAACACCCACTTCATATGAGAGGTATGACCAAGGTACCAATAAGGGTGTTGACGATGCCATGATCCCACTAGTGGACATGATGAATTGTGAGGATATGCATGCTATGGATGATACTTGTGACATTACATATGCTTCATCCACTTTCCCATGTGATGATTTGCCTTTGCATAATATTGATCATGTGGAATTGTTTGATTGTGATATCATTGCCATAAACATGCCATGCTATGCATCTTGTGTGTATCCTCCAATTGCTATGGACATGCTTTGTCATGCTAGTCATTCAATTTTCCGTTGCTTGCAATAAGATGAATGCTTGCAACAATGTTGACCACATGCGTTATAATGAGATGGCCCCATAGCTTTCTCAATTTTGGAGATTTTGATGCTTGCCATGATAAGCATGTTCCCCACTTGCATACTCACCATGCATCACTTTCATACTTGATTGACATTAATGGTGATGTGCACAAGAAGAGATACGTCATGATGGATGATGTGTATCTCTACCATGCACACACATTCTCCTTTTGTGTATGATGTGTGTAGGTACCGCATTATCATGTCAACGTCGGTTGAGCACGAGATGACAAAAGAGCTCTTGAGAGCATCCCACAAGTGAGTTCAAGATCGAACCCACTCTCGATACCTTTTGCATGCTTTGCATCTTTCATGTTGGCAAATTGCTCTTTCCTATGGTTTGATTGCAAGCATGTTGATGGTATTATCTCACCTTGTGACATTCATGTTTCTTTGCTTTTGGATAATGATGTTTTGTGTGTTGCAACAAAATGTTGAACATTTCTCTTTCCGATGTTTTGTGTGCAACCGCAATTCCATGAAGAGCATGTATTGTCATGAAAACTTCCAAGAATCTCGTCTTGTTGTTGCAACAAACATAAGGACCACTTGCTCTTTCATTTCGTTTGTTTGCAAACACGTTACTTTGGCTTCCGCTTGGGATACTCATATTCCCATGAAATTTGATTTTGATGATTTGTGTGACATCCAACATGTTGAACAATTTCTCTTTCCAATGGTTGGTTTGCACACATAATGATGTTTCTTTGGACATTCTTCCTTGTGTGTTTTTGCCAAATTCTCCTATTCTTGCATCAAAGATGTTGTTTGAAATTTGGATCCAATGCTTTGAATGCCCCAATTCTATGTTATATGGAGTTTTTGAGTTTCCACATTTGGATGATGTTCAAACATTTTCCATGCACATTGACCATGCATATGCATCCCGTTAGCTATACTTGAGTTGTGCTAATCGTGTTGTGAACAAGAATGGACATGCCACAAATGACATGCTCCTCTATCACACACAAACATATGTTGCTTGGTCTTTGTTGTATGAAGGTACAAATGCATACACGTCAACCTCTATGGACTATATGTTGACAAGAAGAACCAAGAGAGTTACCTATGGCTACACTTCTTTGAGCTATATCTACAAGCTAAGGTGACTTCCTTCTACTTGAGGACTCATGCTATAATCTTCATGAATTGGCTACGCTTTGAGTGTTGCTTCGCTTTTGTCGCGAGCTTTGTAGGCTTCATGGAAGGTGAAGGAACATTGAAGTGTTGTCAAGTCAATCTTCCCGAGGACGACTATATGGTGAACCCGGATCAAGGATGTCCTTCGACCTCTTCTGCCGTGATGAACATGGAGAGTCGAGGACGACTTTTGAAGGGGGAGATGATGCAGCCCTACGGTGGATTACTACATCAAGGTCCCCAACTTACGCCAAGTCGTCATGGACTCCAAAGGTGAATCCGTTCTCTATGCGAGCCCCTTCCTGCCCTATTGAATGGTATGCTACTTCATACTCCGTCACATATGCATGATAGGTTCACAGACCAAGACGGAGGCAAGGAGGAAGTCGAACATCAAGCCCGACAAGGCGGAGGCTTGGAAGAGGAGATGGAAGAAGACAGTCGATAGCTGCAGTCCAAGCGGTACTACGGTTGTCGAATCCAGATTACCGGTCAGTACTACCGCCCTCCTACCGCTGCCACGACGGCTCCAACGGATGCTCCAAGATCAAGCGGTACTACGCCCCGAGCGGTACTACGGTGACGACTGCACGGTTTCCGGACCGTACTACCGGGTCATGTGTGCTCACAGACCAAGTTGGGCCTGACCCATGTATTCCCTTTACTTACCTATTCGCCTAGTTTATTCCCAAACTACCCTTGTTTAGTGGCTGGCCTATAAATAGAGCCCCACCCTCATGTATCCCTTAGGCATAGATGATAGACTAAAGACAACCCCATTGTGGAATCTCTAGTTTTGCCTCATCCCCTTTACCAAGGGGACCGACTATCGCCACCAACCTCGATTGGACTTTGCATCACCCATCCATCGTTGAACAAGGCCTTGGGTTCCGGTTTCGCCCCAAGTCGTCAAGACCCTCCTCAAGGTGTTCTTCCCTCCGATGTGGATTTGAGGGAGCACATTGACCGATCTTTCCTTGCGAGGATTCTATCGGACCGTGGCCGCTCGGAGCAATCGGCCTTGTATCGTGAGTTTTGCGTGTGTTCATCGTGTTCTTCGCGAGGTGTGTGTTCGCTTCCGCTACCTTCTCCCTTTCCCCTCGCTTTCCCATCGATTTGACCACGAGATCCGTGAAGATCGGGCACCCAAGAGGTTAACCCCTCCATCATCTGGTATCAGCAGCTTTTGGTTGCCACAGATTTCTCATCGATTTGGTCTTTTCCCCATAAATTCGAAAATTCCACCAAAAATAGCCCCAATTCGTGTTTTGGATCGATCTGTGATTTGAGTGCGTTTTGGTAGGTTTTGATCCGTGGATTACTTGCTAAACTTGTTGATCTACCTTCCTTTGCGTTCCCATGGCCTAATTCCTTGATTTCCCCCTTCGATTTGGTGCTTTTCTTGAAGATTTTCCACCCAAATCACCCCAAAATCGCGAAAACGAGTCAAAACTGGGAGTTTCAGGTCCAAGCGGTACTACCGCCCTTAACCGGTACTACCGGGCCCAAACAACCGGTACTACCGCCCCATACTGATCCAAAACAGCAAGTTCCAGATTTCAGCCTCTCACCGTTTTGGGCATAACTTTTGCATACGAACTCGGATTTTGGTGTGCTTTAGCTCGTTTCGAAGAGGAGAAGGAGCCCTACATCATCATCCATGTGGTTCATGCTATCTACTCCATCCAAATTCCGTGAGCAAGGCGGAATCCAACAATAAAGGGTGAAGATCGTCGACGAAAGGTATAAACATTCCGCGACTTCTCCCCACTTGCATTCCTTTGTGAACCCCACTATCTTTGCGAGCAACAAACACCTATTGAGACTAGTTCCTCTTATGATTGCTTGGGCTATGCACATTTGATACCTTGTAGATTCCGAGCAAACATTGTGAGCGCTATCTCATATAGTTAACTTGTATAGTTGTTGGCACAAGGAAGAGGCAAGTGAAAAAGAAATAAAAAGAAAAAGAGAGAAAAG
This sequence comes from Avena longiglumis, assembly GCA_030063025.1. Taxonomy (NCBI): domain Eukaryota; kingdom Viridiplantae; phylum Streptophyta; class Magnoliopsida; order Poales; family Poaceae; genus Avena; species Avena longiglumis. Next base: position 329,924,873 of record CP125974.1, on the reverse strand, counting down.
AAGAAAAAAAAATATAGAAAAAGAAAAAGAAAGAGATACATATGTGCCTCATAGAATAGGAAGCGCAAGCTCGATGAACATCATATAGGTGGTATTTATTGTGCATATCTTGTAGCCCACCAATTTTGTGCAATCGAACTAGCGTCTCTCCTTGTACTTGTGTGACACGAGCTTATAGTCTTCGCTAGGTAATCATTTGGTTCTTAGCTCACTTTCTCCGTCGCACAAGTCCCATTTATCCCACCGTGTGTGTTTCCTTGTACATATTTCCTATCTTGTGGATTAACTTGTTTTGCTTTGTGATCATTGTGGTTCTTTACTTGCCATTACAACATCTTGATTTCGGATTGGTTCTTGACATGCCACTTTCCATACCTATCCACCATAGGCCTTGTGTGTGTGTGTTTTTTGGTTCGTAGTTGGTTTTGGTGTTCCGCGTGAACTTCACTTTGCTTGGTTTATTGCTCTCAAGTGTGGCCACTTGTACGATACGATCTTCCAAGGTAAAGTAAGGTTTGATGTTGTATCCCTAACTCCCACTACCACTTCCATATACACCACTTGGTCTTGTGCATCATGTCTAGGGACTCCGGAACCGAGGATGCTATCTATGAAGAATCCATGATGAGCCACCATGACTATGACTCCACAAGTATAGAGGACATGACGGAGCACAACACCGACAATGGCTCCACATGCTTGGGTGATATGGAGTACTACACCAACAACTACTCCCCAAGCATGGACGACTTCGAGTGCGACATCGATGACGCCTCGCCAAGCATGGAGGACACGAAGAACTTCATCGACTTTGATGGATCCTCCATGAGCCATGAAGAATTCCTCCACCGTGTGGAGATGGAAGCCTACTATGCCAAGCAAGAGGAGGCGCATCATCAAGATTCCATGACCTTCAAGGCCAAGCGTGCCACACCAAAGGGCACCACCTACTTCGATGATTCACCTCCAAGGCGACATGTGCCACCACCTAGATGGCGCCAAGCTTCATCACCGCCAAGGCGCCAAGCTCCAACTCCTATCGAAACAAGAGTGGCGTCCAAACATCATATGCATCAAGAGGCGCCAAGAAACAAGACTCTTCATCGACAAAAATCCTCTCATGAGCATCGCCACCATAAAGAGGATACAAGACATCGTCAAAGGCATCTTTGCCATAAAGACGAAGAATTCAAGATGAGCACCAACCATAATGCTCAAGCAAGCTCAAGAAGGCACCACAAGCACAAGAAGAGTGCCAAGGCAAATGATCATCGTCGCGAGTGTCATGTGGACGACCAAGTGCGCCAACTACATCAACCATCGGCAAGGCACGCCAATGACCTCCGTCGACACCATCATAGGGCACCTTCAACTACTCGTGCCACCACCGCAATGGCACCAAGAGCAAGCCTTCCTCCACGCCATCAAGCTTCAATGCCTACGCTTGACTTCCACAACCTCGCCAACGAGGAAAATGTAGATCTCTACTTCGCCAAGTTGGATAGCATGAGCCTACCTCCACCACTACTACGCGATGGCCACGAGACGGTCGAGCATGGGATTTTCCCTTCGACGATGGAGGAGAGCAATGATGCCCATCTTATGGCATCCAACCTTGGAGGCGACTAGGTCAAGAATGGTGAGCATGGGATTTTCCCTTCACCAAAGGAGGCGCATGGAGTTGAGGAAACCGAGCCTACCCCCATATGCTTGAGTGATGATGTGGTACCAATCCCATGTGAGTATGAGAGCCAGTTAGCCCACTTGAGTGAGAACAAGAGTGAGACGAGTGACTCCACCTTATGTGAGATTGAGTGCTTCCACTTGGAGGGCATGAGTGATACTCCTAGTGAGTTGAGAGTGGTAGTTGATAGGTCAAGTGAGACCATTTCGAATTCTAACAACTTACCCTCTACATCTAGTGTGTTCTCTTGTGTTGTGCTAGGTTCCATGGAGGAAGACGCCCGATGCTATGAAGCAATGATGCGTCAAATGGAGAAGATGTACATGGTAGATGCTACGCCATGGATACATCAAGAAGATGAAGTCGTCCACAAGGAGACCACTACTTCCACAACACCCACTTCATATGAGAGGTATGACCAAGGTACCAATAAGGGTGTTGACGATGCCATGATCCCACTAGTGGACATGATGAATTGTGAGGATATGCATGCTATGGATGATACTTGTGACATTACATATGCTTCATCCACTTTCCCATGTGATGATTTGCCTTTGCATAATATTGATCATGTGGAATTGTTTGATTGTGATATCATTGCCATAAACATGCCATGCTATGCATCTTGTGTGTATCCTCCAATTGCTATGGACATGCTTTGTCATGCTAGTCATTCAATTTTTCCCGTTGCTTGCAATAAGATGAATGCTTGCAACAATGTTGACCACATGCGTTATAATGAGATGGCCCCCATAGCTTTCTCAATTTTTGGAGATTTTGATGCTTGCCATGATAAGCATGTTCCCCACTTGCATACTCACCATGCATCACTTTCATACTTGATTGACATTAATGGTGATGTGCACAAGAAGAGATACGTCCTGATGGATGACATGTATCTCTACCATGCACACACGTTCTTCCTTTTACATATGATGTGTGTAGGTACCCGCACGAGAATGTCAACCTCGGTTGAGCACGAGTTGACAAAAAGAGCTCTAGAGAGCATCGCACAAGTGAGTTCAAGATCGAACCCAGCTCTGATACCTTTTGCATGCTTTGCATCTTTCATGTTGGCAAATTGCTCTTTCCTATGGTTTGATTGCAAGCATGTTGATGGTATTATCTCCCCTTGTGACATTCATGTTTCTTCGCATCTAGATAATGATGTTTTGTGTGTTGCAACAAAAATGTTGAACATTTTCTCTTTCCGATGTTTTGGGTGCTGATGCAGCCCGTCCTCCGACCGCTACTACATCTACTCCCACGAGCTACCCAAATGGACCCATGACTCGTGCCCGAGCCAAGCTCCTTCAAACTAAGGTGAACTCGCTCCTCTCCTTGTGTGACTTCGACACCCCCTTGGATGGCTTGCTACTTCACACGCAAAACTCATGCATCATCAGTGCAGAAGAAGCCACCGCCGCATTGCAGACGCAAGCGGTACTACCGGTTGGGACGACCGGTACTACCGCTCCAAGCGGACCTACCGCCTCCTCCTACCGCTCGCCACAGGAAGCACTACCCCATGCCCCAGACGCAAGCGGTACTACCGGTCCTGTAACCGGTACTACCGGTGGCCGGTACTACCGCCCCCTCCTACCGCTCGCCACTGACGCCTCCGACGGAAGCTCCAGGCCCTCAAGCGGTACTACCGCTCCGGAAGCGGTACTACCGGTCACCACCGGTACTACCGGTTACCGGACCGGTACTACCGGTCCTGCCTGACCCTGATCACCTAAGTTCGGCCCTGTGCCTTGTAACCCAACCTATCATTTATCTCTCCATTCCGAAACTACCCCTGTTTTGTGGCTGGACTATATATAGCCCCCACCCTCTATTGTAAACCCTAGACTTGGATAATAATAGATATTAAGGAAACCCTTTGAGGACTTATATCTATTGGTCTCATGCTCCTACCAAGGAGCACCGGATTATCCACCCCCCTCTTGGATCTTGCTTAAGTGCGTTCAAGTTGTACAAGGCCTTGGGTTCTCGGTGTCTCGCCCCCAAGTCGTCAAGGTCTCACCAAGCACCTCATCCCCCGTTGTTGGCGTGGAGAGCGAGCTTCGCCCAACACCGATCCTAGGGATTATGTTGGACCGGTTGCCACCGGCGTGAGGAGTAGGCGTGTATCGTGTTTGGGTGTGTGTGTGTTCGTGGTTTTCATCGTTTTCCTCGATTTCATCCACCGACCACCTCTTTCCCCCTCGTTTCTCGTGGAATTCGTGAAAGATCGGGCCAACCCCAGGGTTACCCCATAACATATTGGTATCAAGAGCACGGTTGATCACGAATTTCCCCCAATTTTTTCTTTTATCCATCTTAAAAACGAAAATCCTACCAAAAAGAGCCCAATTTACCTTCGGATCGATCTCTGGATTTGGTGAGTTTTTCGTGGTTTTGGTCCATAGATCTGTTGCTTTGGGAGTCGATCTATAGCCCCTGTTGTTTCTAGCTCAGCCTCTCGGTCAGTTTTCCCACGAAATTGAGGTTTTTGGCAAGTTCGTCAAGTTTCAGTCCTGTGCGAAGCGGTACTACCGGCGGTGCAAGCGGTACTACCGCAAGTGACCGGTACTACCGGCCTTACAAGCGGTACTACCGCTTACCGGTACTACCGCTCATTAGCGCCACTACCGCGGCTTTCCCGCCCTTTGACGCCTCGATTTCGTCACGACCTTTCCACTTCGCTTGTTCGTGTTTCGCGTGTTTGTCGCCATTTTCACAACAGCTTCCGCATCAAAGTCATCTCGCGCTCCACGACACCGCGGCACTCGAACATCTTTCCCCACCAGCGGTCGCAAGTCGTCAACAATACCAAAGGTATAACTTGCACCACCTTGACAGCCCCATATCTTCCTTTGTGTATATCTATCCTATGAGAGCAACTCATTTTGTGTTTGTCTAAGCATTGTGCACTTGCCTTCGGAAAAGTGAGAGTGTGAGTCCAAATACAAAAGCTAACATAGTAGCATAGCAAGGGACAAAAAAGGAAAAAGAATCAAAAAAAAAAAGAGAAAAAAAGATACATAGTCCCCCAATACAAAGAGAATACCAAGCTTGTAAGCCAAGAAAGAGAGAAGAAAGAGCGCTCCGCGGCAAGTGCACAAATCTATTGCTTACCCTCTTTTTGCAAACGAGTTGTGGTCTCTCCTTGTGTTGGCACGACAGCCGAGCGTAGTCTTCGTTAGGACCTTTTGTGCTCATTTTCATAGTCGTGCTAACCCCGTTTTCTCCACGTGTGTGTTTTCCGTGTTTTTGGTAGATCGTATCCTTTTTGCTTTTGATCTTTGGTTCGTTACCACGTAGGACAATAACCTTTTGCTTGGATCGTTTCGTTTGGTTTTCCACAACCCTTACCTTCCGCCAAAAGCCTTTAAGAGTTTCTTTCCATTTCACTTTGCACGCTTTTCGCTCATTTGTGTGGCAATTGGTTTGATATAATCTCCAAGGTGAGGTAACAGGCTAACTCTCCACACCCTTTCTCTCCATATACAACCATTGTTGGCTTTGCATCATGGACAGGCATGGAGAGCCATCCCAACCACCACCACCTCCAGAGGATGATAACCAATTCATGACAAGATGGGACCATTGGAAGATCTGAGGAGAATTCAACTATCGTTGTGAAGCTCTCGAGCGGCGCCAAGATGAACAATTTAGCGAGGCCCGTGTGGAATTCAAGAACATCGACAACCGCTTCTAAGAAGTCCGTGGCCAAATGCATGCCATGCAACACAACCTCGGGCATCAAAATGAAGCTCTTGGTCGTGCACTCGCCTCAACGGATGAGAAGCTCCAACACATCATCGATGGACTCGCAAGGACACGCTCGCGCGAATCAAGCTCATCTCGGCACTCATCAAGTGAAACAAGTGCACCTCGCCGTCACGCTTCAAGGCACCGGGATGGACCCGTTCTTCAATCCATAAGCTCTTCGCAAGTGGTACCATCTCCGCGTCACGCCACGACATCAAGCTATGATGGTGACCTCTCCGCAAGACCTCCAAGACGTGAAGCAAACCGACCACAACCAAGGGCACTTGTGATTCAACAAGAGCAACCTCGCATAGACCACCACGGACATCGACGTCGACACGCTCCTTCAACAACAAGTGCAACTTCCGAAGAGGACGAACAAGATCATCGTCGACGTGAAGCACTCGAAGATCCTCCAAGGCGTCATCATAGACATGAGCGTCCTCGTCGCCAACATAATGGTCATGACGAGCCTCCCCTACACCAAGAAGAAGAAGAGCAGCCCATCGCGCATGTGGCTCGACGTCCTCCTCGCCACAGGGCGCACGACAATGCTCCTCGACATCACCCACGACAAGAACAAGAGCAAGCTCCCCAAGCTCGTCGTGAGGACCATCAACCTCCTCCTCGTCCTCAACCGCGACAACAAAACGAGCAAGCTCCCCAAGCTCGTCGTCCACAACAAGTTCCACCACCAAACGCGGCACCTCAACAACCGCAAGAGGAACGAAACAATCCCCAAGCAAGACATGAGCGCTCGGATGATGATGATGATGACCGCCAAAATCATGGCAACCGCCGCAACCGGAACCGCAATGGAGAAGAAACTTTCGGCAAGCTCAAATTCACCATGCCAAAGTTCACCGGTTCCAATGAGCCCGAAGAATATCTCTCTTGGGAACTCAAGGTCGACAAGATCTTCCGCATGCACAACTATAGCAATGAGAAGATGATGGCCATGGCATCCCTCGAGTTTGATGAGTATGCCAACCTTTGGTGGGAACAAGTCCAACTCGCTCGCGACGCAAAAGAAGAGCCTCCAATTGCAACTTGGCAAGACATGAAGGCCCATATGAGATCCCGCTTTGTTCCTTTGCACTACACGCGTGACCTCTTCAACAAGCTTCAAACTCTTAGTCAAGGAACAAAGACCGTGGAAGAATATTTCAAGCAAATGGAGCTCAACATGATCCGTGCCAACATTGAGGAACGCGATGAGCAAACAATGGCCCGCTTCCTTAATGGCTTGAACCATCCTATCAAGCGCATCACCGAGTTCCAAAGGTACAACAACATGGTTGAGCTTGTGCACATTGCATCAAAGGCTGAACGTCAAGTGCAAGAGGACATCAAATTCAACAAGCCAAAGACGTACTTCACATACAAGCAAGCTCCAACCACTACTCCAACGACACCAAGTGGAAGCTCCCCAAGTACAACCAAGCTTCCCTTCAAGCCAACTATTCCCCAAGGAAAACAGCCCCCAAGTGGCAAACAAACACGGATGATCAACCATTCAATGGTGAATGCTACAAGTGTGGAGGCAAAGGCACAAGTCCAATGCATGTGGAAACAAAAAAGTTTTGTTCATCCATGACAACGGCGATGAAGAATACTTGAGTGAAGAAGAGTTTGATGCAAGGGTCAAGGAAGCCATGGCAAGGCAACACTTGGAAGAGGACCAAGAACTTCTTGTGTGTGAGCATGACGCAAGTCCATCGCTTGTGGTCACAAGGGTCTTGACTACCCAAGCCAATGGAAATGAAGACCAACGCCGAACATCTTCCAAACTCGTCGAAGCATCAATGGGAAGTCCATCAAAGTTGTCATCGATGGAGGAAGTTGCCACAACCTCGCAAGCACGGAATTGTGTGAGAAACTCAACCTCACCCTTCACCCACATAGACACCCCTACCATATCCAATGGCTAAGTGACCAAGGATCCGTCAAGATCAAGCACACCGTCTCGGTGACGTTCTCCATTGGACACTACAAGGACACGGTGGAATGTGACGTGGTTCCAATGACGGTTTGTCACATGTTGCTCGGAAGGCCGTGGCAATATGACAAGTGTGCTTTGCATAATGGTCACTCAAACACCTACACTTTCAAATGGCTTGATAAAACTTGTGTGTTGCAACCAATGACTCCTAGCCAAATAATTGCGGACAATGCAAAGGCTTTAGCGAGGGCGCAATACGCAAAAACACCTTGTGAGAAGAGTGGTGAGCGAGAGAACCACACCATAGTGAGTGAGAGCTACAAGCCAAACTCGAGCGGAAAACTAAGAGTGTTCTCCTTGCCACCAAAAGTGAGATGAGAGAAGTGAGGAACAACCCATCCATCTTGCACTACTTCCTCGTATGCAAGGGACTAGCGCAAGGAACTAATGACTTGACAAATATTCCTCCTTCTTTGATGGCTGTTTGCAGGAATTCCAAGATGTATTTCCCGAAGAGCTTCCTCTTGGCCTTCCTCCTCTTCGTGGAATCGAGCACCGTATCGACCTCATACCCGCGCACCACTACCAAATCAGCTGCCAGATCGCACAAACCGGAAGAGACAAAGGAGATCGGCGTCAAATCAACCAACTCGTCCAAAGGTTTGATCCAAGTAAGCACTAGCCCAAGCGCGGTTCCGTGATCCTAGTCCCAAAGCGGATGATACGTTGCGGTTATGCATGGATCGCCGTCAATCAATGCTATCACCGTGCGTTATCGACATCCTATACCGCGTCTTGATGACATGCTTGATGAGTTATGTGGAGCCACTATATTTTCGAAAATTGATCTTCGTAGTGGCTACCATCAAATTCGCATGGCTGAAGGTGATGAGTGGAAAACCGCCTTCAAGACCAAGCTTGGTCTATATGAATGGTTGGTTATGCCTTTTGGCTTATCCAATGCCCCATCTACCTTCATGCGCCTCATGAACCATATTTTGCGGTCACTAATTGGAAAGAGTCTAGTTGTTTACTTTGATGACATTCTTGTCTATAGCAAGTCACTAGAGGAGCATGTTACTCATGTTAAGGAGGTCTTACAAATCCTTCGTCATGAAAAGCTTTATGCTAACCTCCCCAAGTGCACTTTTGCAAGAGACAAGCTGATTTTCCTTGGTTTTGTCGTGTCTTCTAATGGCATTGAAGTTGATGTATCAAAAGTCAAGGACATACGAGATTGGCCCACCCCTACAAATGTTAGTGAACTTCGTAGTTTTCATGGGTTGGTGGCTTTACCGTCGCTTTGTGAAAGATTTTTCCACAATTGCTTGCCCTCACCGAATTGACCAAGAAGAATGTCACGTTCGTTTGGGAAAAGCACAACAAAAGGCTTTTGATGAGCTCAAAGGAGGCTCACCAAGCACCACTTCTTGCATTGCGGATTTCACAAAACCTTTGAGATTGAATGTGACGCTAGTGGTATTGGCATTGGTGGCGTCCTTATGCAAAATGGGCGTCCTATTGCTTACCATAGTGAGAAACTTGATGGCGCGCCTCAATTATCCCATTTATGACAAAGAACTTTTTGCCTTGGTTCGTGTTCTTCAAGTGTGGCAACACTATCTTTGGCCCAAAGAATTTATAATCCATTCCGACCATGAGTCGTTGAAGTACCTTAAGGGCCAAGCCAACTTGAGTAAAAGGCATGCAAAGTGGGTTGAGTTTATGGAGTCTTTTCCTTACATTGTAAAATACAAGAAGGGCAAAGAAAATGTGGTATGACGCCTTGTCTCATAAAACCACAAGCCTTCTTACACGACTCAAGTCAATGTTTTGGGTCTTGAGGACATCAAATCTTTGTAGCGTCCGATTCTTTCTTTGGACCAATATTTGCACAATGTTCAATAGACAAAGGATTGACGATTTCTATTTGCACAAGGGTTTTCTTTTCAAACAAAACAAGCTTTGCATTCCGAAATCCTCTCTCCAACTTTTGCTTCTTCAAGAGTCCCATGGTGGAGGCCTTATGGGTCACTTTGCCGTGACAAGACATATGACATGCTCTCCACTCACTACTTTTGGCCAAAGATGAAGCCTTGACGTGAGCGCCACGCTCAACGATGCACTACATGTATCCAAGCTAAGTCTAAGTCCAACCCTTTGGTCTTTATATGCCATTGCCTATTCCTCATGCACCTTGGTGGGACATTAGCATGGACTTTGTATTAGGCTTGCCTAGATCTAAACAGGGTCACGATTCCATATTTGTAGTCGTGGATCGCTTTTCAAAAATGGCACATTTCATTCCGTGCCATAAGACCGATGATGCTTCACATGTCGCAAATTTGTTTTTCAGGGAAATAATTCGGCTACAAGTTGCCATGAACAATCGTCGAACAATCGTACCGTAAAATTCATGAGCTACTTGGAAGACCCTCATGGCATCAAGCTCCTATTCTCGCTCCGCCTCGCATCCTCAAACCGATGGACAAACCAGGTAGTCATCAATGAGTCTGGCACACTTCTCCGGTGTTGATAAAGAAGAACCTTAAAGACTGGAGGATGAATGCATTCCACGCCAAGTTCCGCGCCTCAACAACGCCAAGCACTCCACCACCATGAGGAGCCGTTCATGATCGTCTATGGATTCGAGCCTCTCACCGCTCGATATCCTTCCACTTCCACTTCATGAACGCGTGCCAATATGGACGTTGTCAAGCGTGCCCAAGCAATGATGAAACTCCATGAAGACACACGAGCTACTATCGAGCAACAAGTCCTTCGCCAAGCATCAAGGCTAAACAAGACCAAGAAAGAGATGATCTTTGATGAGGGCGACCTTGTATGGATACACTTGAGTAAAGACCGCTTCCCCAAGGAACGCGACTCCAAGCTAAAGTCACGAGGCGACGGACCATTCAAGGTCCTAAAAAGGATAAACAACAACGCCTATGTGATCGATATACCAACATCGAAGTATCTTGTGAGCTCGACATTCAATGTCAAGGACCTCTCACCCTACCATGGCGAAGAGGAAGTTGTGACGGTTGAAGAGTCGAGGACGACTCTTTCCCAAGGGGGCGGAGCTGATGCAGCCCGTCCTCCGACCGCTACTACATCTACTCCCACGAGCTACCCAAATGGACCCATGACTCGTGCCCGAGCCAAGCTCCTTCAAACTAAGGTGAACTCGCTCCTCTCCTTGTGTGAATTCGACACCCCCTTGGATGGCTTGCTACTTCACACGCAAAACTCATGCATCATCAGTGCAAGAAGCCACCAGTCGCTGCCAGACGCAAGCGGTACTACCGGTTGGGACGACCGGTACTACCGCTCCAAGCGGACCTACCGCCTCCTCCTACCGCTCGCCACAGGAAGCACTACCCCATGCCCCAGAAGCGGTACTACTGTCCTCAGAATCAGTACTACCGGTGGCATTACTACCGCCTCCCTCTACCGCCATCGACGCCCGACGGAAGCTCCAGGCTCAAGCGGTACTACCGCTCGAAGCGGTACTACCGGTCACCACCGGTACTGTTACTGGGACCAGGTACTACCGGGTCTGCTCGATCCTCGATCACCTAAGTTCGCCACATGCCTTGTAACCCAACCTATCATTTATCTCTCCATTCAAACTACCCCTGTTGTGGCTGGACTATATATAGCCCCCACCCTCTATTGTAAACGTTTAGACTTGGATAATAATAGATATTAAGGAAACCCTTTGAGGACTTATATCTATTGGTCTCATGCTCCTACCAAGGAGCACCGGATTATCCACCCCCCTCTTGGATCTTGCTTAAGTGCGTTCAAGTTGTACAAGGCCTTGGGTTCTCGGTGTCTCGCCCCCAAGTCGTCAAGGTCTCACCAAGCACCTCATCCCCCGTTGTTGGCGTGGAGAGCGAGCTTCGCCCAACACCGATCCTAGGGATTATGTTGGACCGGTTGCCACCGGCGTGAGGAGTAGGCGTGTATCGTGTTTGGGTGTGTGTGTGTGTTCGTGGTTTTCATCGTTTTCCTCGATTTCATCCACCGACCACCTCTTTCCCCCTCGTTTCTCGTGGAATTCGTGAAAGATCGGGCCAACCCCAGGGTTACCCCATAACAGGTGCAACCACAATTCCATTAAGAGCATGTATTGTCACGAGAGATTCCAAGAATCTCGTCTTGTTGTTGCAACAAACATAAGTACCACTTGCTCTTTCATTTGGTTTGTTTGCAAACATAATACTTTTGTTTTGGATATGCTTCCTTGTGTGTTTTTGCCAAATTCTCCTATTCCTGCATCAAAGATGTTGTTTGTAATTTGGACCCAATGCTTTGAATGCACCACTTATATGTTATATGGAGTTTTTGAGTTCCCACATTTGGATGATGTTCAAACGATTTCCATGCACATTGACCTTGCATATGCATCCCGTTTGCTATACTTGAGTTGTGCTAATCGTGTTGTGAACAAGAATGGACATGCCACAAATGACATGCTCCTCTATCACAAACAAACATATGTTGCTTGGTCTTTGTTGTATGAAGGTACAAATGCATACACGTCAACCTCTATGGACTATATGTTGACAAGAAGAACCGAAGAGAGTTACCTATGGCTACCCTTCATCGAGCTATCTCTACAAGCTAAGGTGACTTCCTTCTACTTGAGGACTCATGCTATAATCTTCATGAATTTGCGCGCGCTTTGTGTTTTTTTGATTTTGTTGTGAGCTTTGTAGGCTTCAAGGAAGGTGAAGGAACAATGAAGTGTTGTCAAGTCAATCTTCCCGAGGACGACTATAAGGTGAACCCCAGGATCAAGAAGGTCTCTCGACCGCTTCTACTTTGTGATGAGCATGTAGAGTCGAGGACGACTCTTTTTGAAGGGGGGAGATGATGAGCCGACCGGTCGTTACTACATCAAGGTCTCCAACTTACGCCAAGTCGCCATGGACTCCAAAGGTGAAACCGTTCCTCTATGAAAGCTCACTTCCTACCCTATTGAATGGTATGCTACTTCATACTCCGTCACATATTCATGATAGGTTCACACCGACCAGTACCGAGGCAAGGGAGGAAGTCTTGAGCATCAAGCAAGCCCGACAAGGGAAGCTTGGAAGAGGAGGAGGAAGAAGATGATCGGAACTGCTAGGTTCAAGCGGTACTACTGGGTCGGCGGAACCGGTACTACCTCGCTACCGCCTGATCTGAAGCTCGCGCCATCGCCATTGGATGCCCTGGTGCGGCTTGCATTACTACCGCCATAAGCGGTACTCTGGGTCCCCAAAGCGGTACTACCGGTGATGACCGGTACTACGGTCCCAAGTCCCATTACCGGTCATGTATGTGCTCACACTTTTGTTGGGCCACAGCCCATGTATCCCCCTTTACTTACCTATTCGCCTAGTTTATCCCCAAACTACCCTTGTTTAGTGGCTGGCCTATAAATAGAGCCCCCACCCCTCTTGTATCCCTTAGGCATAGATGATAGACTAAAGAAAACCCCCATTGTGGAATCTCTAGTTTTGCCTCATCCCCTTTTACCAAGGGGACCGACTATCATCACCAACCTCGATTGGACTTTGCATCACGCATCCATCGTTGAACAAGGCCTTGGGTTCTCGGTTTCTCGCCCCCAAGTCGTCAAGACCCTCCCCAAGGTGTTCTTCCCTCTCCGATGTGGATTTGAGGGAGCACGTTGACCGATCTTTCCTTGCGAGGATTCTATCGGACCGGTGGCCGCCGTTCGGGAGCAATCGGCCTTGTATCGTGTGAGTTTTGCGTGTGTTCATCGTGTTCTTCGCGAGGTGTGTGTTCGCTTCCTCTACCTTCTCCCTTTCCCCTCGCTTTCCCATCGATTTGACCACGAGATCCGTGAAGATCGGGCACCCAAGAGGTTAACCCCTCCATCAGCGGTGGAAGGGGGAAAGGGGACGAAATCCACGAACACACGCACCCGATGAACCCGACGAACTCACGCACACAAAACACGATACACGCCGATAACTCACGCCGGTGGCAACCGGTCCAACATAATCTCTAGGATCGGTGTTGGGAGAAGCTCTCTCTCCACGCCAACAACGGGGGACGAGGTGCTTGGTGAGATCTTGACGACTTGGGGGCGAGAAACCGAGAACCCAAGGCCTTGTACAACTTGAACGCACTAGGCAAGATCCAAGAGGAGGGTGGATAATAGGGTGCTCCTTGGTAGGAGCATGAGACAAATAGATGTAAGATCCTCAAAGGGTTTCCTTAATCTATTATTATCCAAGTCTAGGGTTTTCAATGGAGGGTGGGGGCTATTTATAGGCCAACCACATAAACAGGGGTATTTTAGGAACAAATAGCGAAATATATTGAGGATTACAGGGCGCAGGGCCGACTTATCACGATCAGTCCACACACGTCCGGTAATACCGGTCCAAGAAGTACCGGTCGGCCAGTAATCTTGCTTAGTAGTGCCGCTGTCAGTCTGGAACTTTCAAGGCGTCGTGCATTGGTGGCGGTAGCAGGGGGCGGTAGTACCGGGTCCAGGCCCGGTAGTACCGCCAGTGACAGAGAATATTTGGCTTCTGTTGGCATTGTCTGTTGGTGGCGGTAGTGCCGCTGGGCGGTAGTACCGGTCGCCAGGTCCGGTAGTACCGCTGGCGACAGAGGGATTTTGGTTCCCTCCGCTGGTGCTCCTCCGTTCTCTGGGTCATTTTCTTCGTACCTGATGATGCACAAGGTATGCGTATGAAGTAGCAGGCCATCCAAGGGTGTATCGAAGTCACACAAGGAGAGGAGCGAGTTCACCTTAGCTTGAAGGAGTTTGGCTCAGGCTCGAGTCATGGGTCCACTTGGGGAGCTTGTGGAAGTAGATGTAGTAGATGTAGTAGCATTCGTAGGACGGGCTGCATCAGCTCCCCTCCCTTGGGAAAGAGTCGTCCTCGACTCTTCAACCTTCTCAACTTCATCTTCTCCATGGTAGGGTGAGAGGTCCTTGACATTGAATGTCGAGCTCACAATATACTTTGATGTTGGGATATCGATGATATAGGCGTTGTTGTTGATCCTCTTTAGCACTTTGAATGGTCCATCACCTCTTGGCTTGAGTTTGGAGTCGTGTACCTTGGGGAAGCGGTCTTTACTTAAGTGTATCCACACAAGGTCGCCTTCTTCGAAGATCATCTCTTTCTTGTTCTTGTTTAGTCTTGATGCTTGGCGAAGGACTTGTTGCTCGATCGTAGCTCTTGTGTCTTCATGGAGTTTCTTCGTTGTGTGGGCGCGCTTGACAACATCCATATTGGAACGTTCATGAAGTGGTAGTGGAAGGATATCGAGCGCGGTGAGAGGCTCGAAGCCATAGACGATCATGAACGGGCTCCTCATGGTGGTGGATCGCTTGGCGCGGTTGTAGGCGAACTCGGCGTGTGGAATACATTCCTCCCAGTCTTCGATTGACACCCGGAGGAGTATGCCAAGACTTCAATTGACGACCTCGGTTTGTCCATCGGTTTGAGGATGCGAGGCGGACGACAAGAGGAGCTTGATGCCGAGCTTGGCCATGAGAGTTTTTCAGAAGTAGCTCATGAATTTTACGTCGCGGTCGGAGACGATTGTTCTCGGAACTATTTCCACTTTGTCTATTGAACATTGTGCAAATATTGGTCCAAAGAAAGGGTCGGACGCGTACAAAGATTTGATGTCATCAAGACCCAAGACATTTACTTCGAGTCGTGTAAGAAGGCTTGTGTTTTTGCGAGACAAGGCGTCCGCTACCACATTTTCTTTGCCCTTCTTGTATTTGACAATGTAAGGAAAAGACTCCATGAACTCTACCCATTTTGCGTGCCTTTTACTCAAATTGGCTTGGCCCTTAAGATACTTCAACGACTCATGGTCGGAATGGATGATAAATTCTTTGGGCCAAAGATAGTGTTGCCACACTTGAAGAACTCGTGATAAGGGGTGGCCCGATCTTCTCGTTGAGCACGTCGTAGATGATGGTGGAGGTAATGGAGATAACTTGTGGGATGCTGAGAATCACCATTTGTTCCCACGCCAATGCAACAGATCTCAACCTGGATGGTATTCGCAACTTCACACACTTGCGCACATAGTCTGACCACGAAGCGGTTTGCAATCTACCAATTCCCAATGGAACAATGAAGAAACACGAAGACTTTCAAGAGCAAACTCGGATCGAATCAAAGTAGAGGTATGGTAGATATTCTGATCGAATCAAAGAGGAACATATAATTTCGATGAATGCTTGCGAAGTTCAACGAAACAAGTATTGGTTTAATCTAAACGTGGTCTAACCCTAATTGCGGGCTGCTAGGGAATATATAAGTCTTGGGGCGTCCTCCCCACTAAACGGGCCTAAAACAGCCATAACTTGGCCCAAACCGACTCGGTTCGACTCAAGCGATACATACCGACCCATAGATGGATTCGGTCTATTTGGCACGAGCCAAACATCGTGGAACACCTCAAACATGTATTTTGGGTGCTCCTCATCCCTTTCTTGATCATACGTGATTCCCTCATTGTCTCCTAGTGCTTTGCCTCCTCCTCCCTCGCGCACTTGGCGATATTGGAAATCAGTGCTTGTTCTTCCTGTTGCCACTCTCCTTCTTCTCCACGTGCAACGCTTGTGTTATCAACAAACCTGATCATACAAAGATGCATAGACTTAGGCAGTATAAAGTTCTCATCAATTAAAATATCAGATTCAATTAAGAGTGAATTCACCTGTTGGCCTAGTAGCTTTGCACGTGCCCTTGTCATTGGTCCAATTCTGATTTCATTGGACTTGTCTTGTGCAACAACATCATCATCATCATTGGGAGATAATGGTAAAGGACTAGAGATATCCTCATCATCCTCCCCCCCTTCAAAAGGCGTCGACCTCGACGCTCCAAGGTCTTCTCCATCATATGGCGTCAAATCAGCAACATTGAATGAATTACTGACGCCAAACTCATCAATAGGAAGATCAATCTTGTACGCATTATCATTTATCTTGGCAAGCACTTTATATGGACCAGCACCTCTTGGCTGCAACTTGGACTTGCGCTGTTGTGGAAAACTGTCTTTGCGAAAATGCACCCATACCATGTCACTGGTTGGAACAAAGACCTCCTTTCTCTTCTTATTAACACGATCGGTGTACTTGCCCTTCTTCTCAATTGCTTCCTTTGTCTTCTCATGTATCTTCTTCAACAAAATCTGCCTCTTGGATGCCTCCATGTTAACTCTCTCTTGAAGTGGAAGAGGCAAATCAAGTGGGGTAATTGGTTTAAAACCATAGACCACTTCAAACGGACAAAACTGCGTTGTTGAGTGGACCGCCCTGTTATATGCAAACTCCACATGCGGCAAACAGTCCTCCCACACACGCAGGTTCTTCTTGATCATCGATCGCAGCAACGTTGAAAGTGTGCGATTTACCACCTCCGTTTGACCATCAGTTTGGGGATGACAAGTGGTACTGAATAGTAACTTTGTTCCCAGTTTTCCCCAAAGTGTCTTCCAGAAATAGCTCATAAACTTCACATCCCGGTCAGAAACAATCGTCTTTGGTACTCCATGTAAGCGTACGATGTCCCTGAAAAACAGATTAGCAACATGCGACGCATCGTCGCTTTTGTGGCAGGCAATAAAATGTGCCATCTTAGAAAAACGATCAACTACCACAAAAACTGAATCATGTCCTCTCCTGGTTCGAGGTAGTCCTAACACAAAATCGATGCTGATATCTTCCCATGGTGTAGTAGGAGCAGGAAGAGGAGTATACAAACCGTGAGGCTTCAGTTTTGATTTGGACTTGTTGCAAGTAATGCAACGCTTCACAAATCTGTCCACATCACGCCTCATCTTAGGCCAATAAAAGTGATCAGCGAGCATGAGCAAAGTCTTCTCTCGTCCAAAGTGACCCATTAAACCACCGGCATGTGATTCCTGCAACAATAGCAAACGCACGGACGATTCTGGAACACACAGTTTGTTAGCTCGAAACAAAAATCCATCATGTATATGGTATTTTTCCCATGCTTTCCCATTAGTACACAAACCATATGGTGCTGCAAAATCATGATCGATAGCATATAAAGCACGCAAACTCTCTAAACCAGGAACCTTTACATCTAAGCGTGTCAACAACATATTTTTCCTAGGTAGAGCATCAGCAACAACATTATCTTTACCCTTCTTATGCTTAATGATGTATGGGAAAGACTCAATGAATTCAACCCACTTAGCAAGACATCTATGCAGGTTGGATTGAGCTTTTAAATATTTCAAAGCCTCATGATCAGAATGTATGATAAATTCTTTTGGCCACAAATAATGTTGCCAAACTTCAAGAACTCTAACAAGCGCATACAATTCTTTGTCATAAACAGGATAATTTAACCGTGCACCACTCAATTTCTCAGAAAAATATGCAATTGGTTTACCCTCTTGCATCAGCACACCTCCAATACCAATGCCACTAGCATCACATTCAATCTCAAAGTGTTTATTAAAATCAGGAAGTGCAAGTAATGGTGCAGTAGTTAACAAACATTTCAGTTCATCAAAAGCATGATCTTGGGCTGGGCCCCAAACAAATTCAACACCTTTCTTAGTAAGTTCATTCAAAGGGGCAGCAATAGTACTAAAATCTTTCACAAAACGCCTATAAAAACCAGCAAGACCGTGAAAGCTTCGTACTTGACTAACATTCATAGGAGTAGGCCAATTTTGTATAGCTTCAATTTTAGATGCATCTACCTCAACTCCATTTTTAGAAACAACATATCCCAGAAATATGACCTTATCTTTGCAAAAAGTGCACTTATCAAGATTGCCATAAAGCTTATTATCACGCAACACTTGCAAAACTTGTCGGATATGAGTACTATGTTCAGATTCATTGCGGCTGTAAATTAAGATATCATCAAAGTACACAACCACAAACTTGCCAATGAAATGCCTTAAAACATGGTTCATCAATCGCATGAAAGTACTAGGTGCATTAGTTAACCCAAAAGGCATTACTAACCACTCATATAATCCGAACTTAGTTTTAAAGGCTGTCTTCCACTCATCCCCTTCTTTCATCCTAATTTGATGATAACCACTCATAAATCAATTTTAGAAAATAGCAGCACCACTCAGTTCATCCAGCATATCCTCTAAGCGTGGAATAGGATGGCGATACCGAATAGTGATGTTATTAATAGCTCTACAATCTACACACATGCGCCATGTACCATCTTTCTTAGGAACTAAAATAACAGGAACAGCACAAGGACTTAGGCTCACACGAATATACCCTTTGTCGAGAAGTTCTTGCACTTGCTTCTGAATTTCCTTCGTTTCTTCGGGGTTGGTGCGGTAGGGGGCTCGATTAGGCAACGATGCTCCTGGTATAAAATCAATTTGATGCTCAATACCTCGCACTGGTGGCAAACCTGCAGGTACCTCGCTTGGAAACACGTCGCTAAATTCCTGTAATACATCAGAAACACCAAGAGAGATAGGGGTCATGTCGTTAGAAACTAAAATTTCACCCTTGTACATAAGCACAAGTGGAACAACAGTAGGATCCTCACGAAACTCTCTCAGATCAGATTTGGTGGCTAACATTACTAAGGAATGCACTCCCTCACTTTTCTTTTTTCCACTCATATTTGGCTTTTGGCTCTCACTCACCGAAGGTGTAGTCTCTCGTCTATCTACTCTCTCAGTTTCTTTCTCAAGATTCACTTCAATCTTTTGACGAGATTCATTTATAATATGTTGTGGTGTAATTGGCATAGTAATGTCTCTACCATGCCAATTCAAATGATATGTGTTGGCTCTCCCATTGTGTTGCACATTGCGATCATATTGCCATGGCGGCCTAACAACAAATGACACGCTCATAGGAACCACATCAAATTCAATGGTATCTTTATATGGTCCAATCTGAAATTCCACACGCACCATGTAGCTAACCTTCATCTCTCCATTATCACTCAGCCAATTGAATATAATATGGATTGGGTGCGGTAAATACTTGATTTCAACTTTGCACAAAGCTCTTTACTAGCCAAATTGCGACAGCTACCACCATCAACTATCACTTTGCACGCCTTGCCAGGACCAACAACAGCCTTTGTTTGGAACAAATTGCATCGCTGATTTTCAGAGCTAGGCGTAACATTCAGGACTTTCTGTGAGGAAACAATGGTAGGATAGTGAGTCGCATATGCATCAATAGGACCATCACTTGAATAACCTTCATCATCCAAAGCTTCAGACTCAGGGTCAGCATCATCACCAGTTTCATACTCGTTGTCCTCATTAATCAGCATCACTTTCTTGTTAGGACAATCCTTCCTAAGATGACCCAAGCCACCACATGTGTGACAAGCCATGTCCCGGTTCCGTGCGGTAGATGAAGATGAACCAGTACCACTAGCTGCAGGTTGTGCTATTTTCTTTGCATTCGAAACAACAGTATCTGACCTGTTCGATGACGAAGCACGAAAACCTGAATTGGTACTTTGCGGGGGTACGCTACCAGCCGGTCGAGGTGTGAAACGACCACTAGCTGGAGAAGAACGAGCTTTATATTTGGCTTCTTCAGCCAACTGAGCTTCAGCTTCACGTGCATGATGTAATAGATCATTCATATCATGATATTGGTGATGCCGAACAATGCGCTTGATATTATATGTCAAACCTGAGAGGAAACGCTGCAAGGTTTGTTCAGACTCTTCACGTACTCTAGCACGCTGCATAATCAACTCCATCTCCTGATAATAATCATCAACACTCTTCGTGCCTTGCTTCAAATTCTGTAGTTTATCATAAAGAGAACGAATGTAGTTGCGTGGAATAAATCTGTCACGCATCAGTTGCTTCATAGTTCTCCATGTAATAATTGGGGGGTCACCTTCTTCTTGACTTGTACGCACAAGATTATCCCACCAACGCAAAGCATACCCATCAAATTCAGAAGATGCTAACTTGATTTTTCTATCCTCGGTGTATTCATGCAAACGCCATAATTTCTCTATCTTCAGCTCCCATATAAGATACTCTTCAACATCATTAGAGCCCTCAAACTTGGGAAGAGAAAATTTTGGTTTTCCTAGCCCATCCTCTTGCTGAACCTCAGGATTAGCAACATGAGGACGTGCACCGAAAGGAGCAAAGCCACGGCCATGAGGTATATCAGCACCTCTTCCTCTATTGCCACGGCCTCCATTGCCACGACCTCCATTGCCACGACCTGCAGGATGTGCAGCAGGAGCAGCTGCATCATCATCAAAATTTCCATGATTGTCACCATGAATACTTGCATCACCCTCTTCCTCCTCGCCAGCTTTGTTGGATTGTCGAAGATCAACAGTTGCTTGCAACGTAGTCACAGCTCGTGTTAAATCAGTGAGAGAACGCTGAATTGCAGTCATGGTGTCTTGAGTGGCGGCAGCCGTTTCTTTTGCCTCTTTAAGTTCTAAATCAATAACACGCACATCTTCGTGTATATTGGTAACATCAACATCCATCTGACGTGTCAAGTGATCTTGCAAGGCTTCATATTCATTCCAATGCACCACAGCAGTAGGATCCTTTTTCATCTGCACATTAACACTCTCAGACATGATTAGTAGGTTAGTGCAAACAAAAATAGGTGTATGGTGGAACTCTCACAACTCACTCGAAACTGAAAGAAAACAATGTATCTTACCGTTCCAAAGTAAATTAGGATAGCTTACCAACTTGTATGAGCAGAACGTGCACGGATGTGACGAAGCGAATACCGAGGGAAAGATTATCAAAGGACAACTAGGGGTATGTAGTGGAGCTTGGTATGGATACCTAACAACACCAATTCAGAAATCCTAGTGTTGACCGTATGACAAAGACCCACGGAAACACACACAGTGGAGATAAATGGGGAAATTGCAACTCTAAAAAGGAGCTCAAAATTAAGGTATATCGGAGTAATGCTCGTGTTGCAATGCACAAGGAGAGACGCTAGCAATGACTCAACAAAACGGGCACCAGATTGCTAAACTAAGCAGCCCGAAGAGCACTAAGCATGCTAGTCTCGTAGGATAGTTCTAGACACCAAGGAAGGCTTACTAAGGCTCACAAAGATAGGAACGCTATGTGGACTCAGTAAAAAAAATAAAAAAAAATAAAAAAAAATAATATTTTTTTTAGGCTCGTAGTACCTCAGACAGGTCTGAGGTCAGGCGAGGAGCGACGCGAGATTTTTTTTTTTCGCTCTGGCTTCACGTAAGACCACAGAAATTTCTGAGGTTGAGCGAGAGGAGCGGCCGCGCGATTTTTTTTTTGCGAGCTATCTCACGTAGATTGGATCGGAATTTTTTTTTTTGCTTTCTTTCTTCTTCGAAAATAGATCTAGCAACTCTAAAACTCCAGAACACGACGAACAGTCTAGAAACAGTCTAAAACTCCGATTATGAGACAAACTTAGACGAAAACTAGGCAAAAACTAGACAAAAACTACGACTCAGATTTAGAAGAAAGGTTACACAAAAATACTACGATCAGCAACTAGAACTCACGAACGGTGTTATCTAGGCTATGGCAATACACTGAACCCTAATATTTTTGTGTGGCTTTTTCTGTATAGGACTAAAACAACTAATCTATGGGGATGAATTGCTTACCGAGTAAACCTGAGAATCTGATACCAAGATGATAAGGGGTGGCCCGATCTTCTCGTTGAGCACGTCGTAGATGATGGTGGAGGTAATGGAGATAACTTGTGGGATGCTGAGAATCACCGGCTGTTCCCTCGCTGCCAATGCAACAGATCTCAACCCAGATGGTATTCGCAACTTCACACACTTGCGCACGTAGCCGCTGACCACGAAGCGGTTTGCAATCTACCAATTCCCAATGGAACAGCAGAAAACACGAAGACTTTCAGTAGCAAACTCCAGATCGAATCAAAGTAGAGGTATGGTAGATATTCCTGATCGAATCAAAGAGGAACATATAATTTCAGATGAATGCTTGCAGCAGTTCAACGAAACAAGTATTGGTTTAAACTAAACGTGGTCTAACCCTAATTGCGACGGCTGCTAGGGAATATATAAGTGCTGGGGCGTCCTCCCCACTAAACGGGCCTAAAAACAGCCATAACTTGGCCCAAACTGACTCGGTTCGACTCAAACTGATACATACCGACCCATAGATGGATTCGGTCTAATTGGCACGAAGGCCAAACGTCGTGGAACACCTCAAACATGTATTTCTGGGTGCTCCTCATCCCTTTCTTGATCATACGTGATTCCCTCATTGTCTCCTAGTGCGCATGCCTCCCTCTCCTCGCGCAAGACTTGTCGATATTGGAAATCAGTGCTTGTTCTTCCTGTTGCCACTCTCCTTCTTCTCCACGTGCAACGCTTGTGTTCTCAACAAACCTGATCATACAAAGATGCATAGACTTAGGCAGTATAAAGTTCTCATCAATTAAAATATCAGATTCAATTAAGAGTGAATTCACCTGTTGGCCTAGTAGCTTTGCACGTGCCCTTGTCATTGGTGCAATTCTGATTTCATTGGACTTGTCTTGTGCAACAACATCATCATCATCATTGGGAGATAATGGTAAAGGACTAGAGATATCCTCATCAACTCGAACCAAGGCAAAAAGTTCTTTGTCATAAATGGGATAGTTTAGGCATGTGCCATCAAGTTTCTCACTATGGTAAGCAATAGGACGCCCATTTTGCATAAGGACGCCACCAATGCCAATACCACTACGTCACATAGAATCTCAAAGGTTTTTGTGAAATCCGGTAATGCAAGAAGTGGTGCTTCGGTGAGCCTCGTTTTGAGCTCATCAAAAGCCTTTTGTTGTGCTTTTCCCCAAACGAATGTGACATTTTCTTGGTCAATTCGTTGAGGGGGCAAGCAATGGTAGAAAAGTCTGGTAAAAGCCAGCCAACCCATGAAAACTACGAAGTTCACTAACATTTGTAGGGATGGGCCAATCTCGTATGTCCTTGACTTTTGAGACATCAACTTCAATGCCATTAGAAGACACAACAAAACAAAGGAAAATCAGCTTGTCTTTTGCAAAAGTGCACTTTGGGAGATTAGCTTAAAGCTTTTCATGACGAAGGATTTGAAGGACCTCCTTAACATGAGTAACATGCTCCTCTAGTGACTTGCTATAGACAAGGATGTCATCAAAGTAAACAACTACAATCTTCCCAATGAGAGATCTCAAAAGATGGTTCAGGAGGCGCATGAAGGTAGATGGGGCATTAGATAAGCCAAAAGGCATAACCAACCATTCATAGAGACCAAGCTTGGTCTTGAAGGCGGTTTTCCACTCATCACCTTCGGCCATGCGAATTTGATGGTAACCACTACGAAGATCAATTTTCGAAAATAGAGTGGCTCCACATAACTCATCAAGCATGTCATCAAGACGTGGTATAGGATGTCGATAACGCACGGTGATAACATTGATTGGACGGCAGTCCATGCATAACCGCAACGTATCATCCGTTTTTGGAACTAGAATCACGGGGACCGCGCTTGGGATAGTGCTTACTTGGATCAAACCTTTGGAGACGAGTTGGTTGATTTGACGTTCAATCTCCTTTGTCTCTTCCGGGTTCGTGCGATACGTGGCGCGGTTTGGGAGTGGGGCGCCGAGTATGAGGTCGATGCGGTGCTCGATTCCACGAACAGGAGGAAGGCCATGAGGAAGCTCTTCGGGAAATACATCTTGGAATTCCTGCAAAATAGCCATCAAAGGAGGAGGAACATTTGTTAAGTCGTTAGTTCATTGCGCTAGTCCCTTGCATACAAGGACATAGTGCAAGATGGATGGGTTGTTCCGCACTTCTCTCATCTCACTTTTGGTGGCAAGAAGAACACTCTTAGTTTTTCCACTCGAGTTTGGCTTGTAGCTCTCACTCACTATGGTGTGGTTCTCTCGCTTACCACTCTTCTCACAAGGTGTTATTGTGTATTGCGCCCTCTCTAAAGCCTTTGCATTGTCCACAATTTTTTGTGTTATGGGGTAACCCCTTGGGGTGGCCCGATCTTTCACGAATCTCCGCGGGATCGAGGGGAAAGCGGTGGGAGAGGGTGAGGGGACGAAATCCACGAACACACGCACGCAAAGATCCCGATGAACTCACGCACACAAAACACGATACACGCCGATCTCTCACGCCGGTGGCAACCGGTCCAACATAATCTCTAGGATCGGTGTTGGGCGAAGCTCTCTCTCCACGCCAACAACGGGGGACAAGGTGCTTGGTGAGACCTTGACGACTTGGGGGCGAGAAACCGAGAACCCAAGGCCTTGTACAACTTGAACGCACTAGGCAAGATCCAAGAGGAGGGTGGACAATGGGTGCTCCTTGGTAGGAGCATGAGACCAATAGATTGAAGATCCTCAAAGGGGTGTCTTAATCTATCATTATCCAAGTCTAGGGTTTACATATGAGGGGTGGGGCTATATATAGGCCAACCACATAAACAGGGGTAGTTCTGAAATAAAACTGGAAGTTTGGGCGAAATTGGGGGTTACATGGGCCAGGCCCAAAAGGCTTTAACATGCCTGGCGTCGGTTGGTCCGGAGACTCCGGTCTGGGGTCCGGAGACTCCGGTCTGGACCGGAGACTCCGGTCAATCTCCGGACCCGTCTCCGGAGGTGGCATCAGACTGTCCTGGGCTTGAGTCTCCGGTCTGGACCGGAGGAAGGTCCGGAGACTACGGTGTAGGGGACCGGAGACTCCGGTCTACATCGGAGACGCCGGTGTGCAGAGCTCCAGGAGCTTCTTCTCCTGGCCCTGCTTCCTTGGTGGCTTGGTGTGGCTGTGTTGCTTCATATCTGAGGATACACAACGTAGATGCATGAAGTAGCAAGCCATCCAAAGGTAGGACAAAATCACATGAGGAAAGGAGCGAGTTAACCTTGGCTTGTAGGAGCTTGGCACGGGCGCGAGTCATTGGTCCACTTTGGGGACTAGGTGTTGTAGATGGAGGTGCGTCCATAGGGGCCAGGCATCGACTCCCCTTGGGAAAGAGTCGTCCTCGACTCTTCAACCTTCTCAACTTCATCTTCGCCATGGTAGGGTGATAGGTCCTTGACATTGAATGTCGGGCTCACAAGATACTTGGATGTTGGGATATCTATGATGTAGGCGTTGTTGTTGATCCTCTTGAGCACTTTGAACGGTCCATCACCTCTTGGCTTTAGTTTGGAGTCGCGGTCCTTGGGGAAGCGGTCTTTACTCAAGTGTATCCATACAAGGTCGCCTTCTTCGAAGATCATCTCTTTCTTGTTCTTGTTTAGCTTTGATGCTTGGCGAAGGACTTGTTTCTCGATCGTAGCTCTTGTGTCTTCATGGAGTTTCTTCATTGTTTGGGCACGCTAGACCACGTCCATATTGGCACGTTCATGAAGAGGTAGAGGAAGGATATCGAGCGCGGTGAGGGGCTCGAATCCATAGACGATCATGAACGGGCTCCTCATGGTGGTGGAGTGCTTGGCGCGGTTGTATGCGAACTCGGCATGTGGAATACATTCCTCCCAGTCTTTAAGGTTCTTCTTTATCAACACCCGGAGTAGTGTGCCAAGACTTCGATTGACGACCTCGGTTTGTCTATCGGTTTGAGGATGCGAGGCGGACGAGAAGAGGAGCTTGATGCCGAGCTTGGCCATGAGAGTCTTCCAGAAGTAGCTCATGAATTTTATGTCGCGGTCGGAGACGATTGTTCTTGGTACACCGTGTAGCCGGATTATTTCCCTGAAAAACAAATTTGCTACATGTGAAGCATCATCGGTCTTATGGCACGGAATGAAATGTGCCATTTTTGAAAAGCGATCCACTACTAAAAATATAGAATCATGACCATGTTTAGATCTAGGCAAGCCTAACACAAAGTCCATGCTAATGTCCGACCAAGGTGCGTGAGGAATAGGCAATGGCATATAAAGACCAAAGGGGTTGGACTTAGACTTAGCTTGGATACATGTAGTGCATCGTTGGACGTGGCGCTCCACGTCACGCTTCATCTTTGGCCAAAAGTAGTGAGTGGAGAGCATGTCATAGGTCTTGTCACGGCCAAAGTGACCCATAAGGCCTCCACCATGGGACTCTTGAAGAAGCAAAAGTTGGAGAGACGATTTCGGAATGCAAAGTTTGTTTTGTTTGAAAAGAAAACCCTTATGCAAATAGAAATCATCAATCCCTTTGTCTATTGAGCATTTTGCAAAAATTGGTCCAAAGAAAGGGTTGGATGCGTACAAAGATTTGATGTCATCAAGACCAGGGACATTTACTTCGAGTCATGTAAGAAGGCTTGTGTTTTTGCGAGACAAGGCGTCCGCTACCACATTTTCTTTGCCCTTCTTGTATTTGACAATGTAAGGAAACGACTCCATGAACTCAACACATTTTGCGTGCCTTTTACTCAAGTTGGCTTGGCCCTTAAGATACTTCAACAACTCATGGTCGGAATGGATGATAAATTCTTTGGGCCAAAGATAGTGTTGCCACACTTGAAGGACTCGAACCAAGGCAAAAAGTTCTTTGTCATAAATGGGATAGTTGAGGCGTGCGCCATCAAGTTTCTCACTATGGTAAGCAATAGGACGCCCATTTTTCATAAGGACGCCACCAATGCCAATACCACTAGCGTCACATTCAATCTCAAAGGTTTTTGTGAAATCCGGTAATGCAAGAAGTGGTGCTTCGGTGAGCCTCTTTTTGAGCTCATCAAAAGCCTTTTGTTGTGCTTTACCCCAAACGAACGTGACATTTTTCTTGGTCAATTCGTTGAGGGGGAAGCAATGGTAGAAAAGTCTTTCACAAAGCGACGGTAAAAGCCAGCCAACCCATGAAAACTTCGAAGTTCACTAACATTTGTAGGTATGGGCCAATCTCGTAGATTCTTGACTTTTGAGACATCAACTTCAATGCCATTGGAAGACACAACAAAACCAAGGAAAATCATCTTGTCTTTTGCAAAAGTGCACTTTGGGAGATTAGCGTAAAGCTTTCCATGACGAAGGATTTGAAGGACCTCCTTAACATGAGTAACATGCTCCTCTAGTGACTTGCTATAAACAAGGATGTCATCAAAGTAAACAACTACACTCTTCCCAATGAGAGATCGCAAAATATGGTTCATGAGGCGCATGAAGGTAGAAGGGGCCTTTGATAAGCCAAAAGGCATAACCAACCATTCATAGAGACCAAGCTTGGTCTTGAAGGCGGTTTTCCACTCATCACCTTCGGCCATGCGAATTTGATGGTAACCACTACGAAGATCAATTTTCGAAAATATAGTGGCTCCACATAACTCATCAAGCATGTCATCAAGACGTGGTATAGGATGTCGATAACGCACGGTGATAGCATTGATTGGACGGCATGTTGGAGATATGCCCAAGAGGCAATAATAAAGTGGTTATTATCATATCTTCACACTTATGATAAATGTTTACATACCATGCTAAAATTGTATTAACCGGAAACATTAATACTTGTGTGATTTGTAAACTAAAATAAGAGTCCCTAGTATAGCCTCTTGTTAAACTAGCTTGTTGGTTAATATATGATCATGGTTTCCTGATCATGAACATAGAGATGTTATTAACAACAGGATCATATCATTAGGAGAATGATGTGATGGACATACTCCTATAGATAAGCGTAGCATAAAGATCAAGTCATTTCAATAGTTCAATTGCTATATGCTTTCTGATACATAGTAACCTAATTCCTTCGACCATGAGATCATGCATATCACCTTGGATGGATGCTTTGATGACATCAAACACCACAATCGGGTGGCTATAAAGGTGGCATTAAGTGTTCGGAAAGTATTGGTTGAAACACATGGATCAAGAGTGGGATTTGTCCATCCTCATGACGGATAGATATACTGGGCCCTCTCGGTGGAATGTCATCCAATTAGCTTGCAAGCATGTGACTTGGTCAAGGATCACATATCACGGCGAGAAAAGAGTACTTAGGTTGAACTAGGTATAGCGAGATACGATCATAACCTCGGTAAGTAACATATCGTGAGACAAAGGAAATTGGTATCGTATGTAAGTGGTTCATTCGATCAAAGTAATCGTAGAAATATGCCATATGAATTTCGATTCCTCTATTGGTTATTGTTGAGAAGTGTCTCGATCATGTCCGCATAATTCACGAACCGTAGGGAGACACACTTAAGGATTCGACGTTGTTTGAGTAGTTATGGTATTATGAGAAAGAGACCGAATGTTGTTCGAGTCTCGGATGGGATCCGGATATCACGAGGTGATCCGGAATGGTCCAGAATAAGATTCATATAAGGAAAGTCGAGTTCGGGAATGATTTGTTTTCAGAATGTTCTAGAAGGTTCGGATTGTCCCAAGACCGGGGAAGGGTACATGAATGTGTCATTGCTCATTGAATGATTGCATCATGTACTAAGTGTTCTTCTGTCCCAAATAAAGGATTAAATTGAATCCTAAACAGAAAAGTCAAATGTCTTTGAAAGTCAAACGCCAAAACAAGACTGTGGGAAACAAGCAAGAGGAGTTGGAACCAACTTTGGAGGAGGAGTTGGACTCCTAAGCCCTAGGCCGAGTTGGGAGGGACTCCTCCCTGGCCAAGGACCCCCTCCCATATAAGGAGGCGGGCTCCTCCATAGACACATAACTTTCTACTCTAGATCTCCGGTTTAGAGCCGTTTTGGTTTAGAGCTTCTAATTGCTTTGTTTAGAGCCTTCTAATTGGTTTAGAGCCTTCTAATTGGTGTGTCTAATTACTAGACCACTAATAGCCTCTCTCATAAGCTCCACCATACGGATCTCCCTCTACTAATCGCGAGGAGTGCTACAACCTCGGAACAAGGAGAGGAAGGTCTGAAGGATCGTCTACGCGATCTTGAGATCTAAGTGACTACATCACCCACGAGAATCTGCTCTTAACCGCTTTGGAATCTTCGGTGAGTTCCTCTATCGACTCGTTGCTACAATCTAGTAGATAGATCTTGGCTTGTTTGTATGCGATAGAAAATTTTGTTTTCCATGCTACGAACCCCTACGTATCGAGCCGTGTCTATATGTAGATAGTAGAACACAATGGTCATTGTGGGCGTTGATGCTTTTATTGTAGATTGCTTTTGTGTACTTTGCATCTTGCGGTATGTTGGGATGAAGGCCGGGCTAACCTTACATGACATCGTTCATGAGACTTGCTCCACGCTTGACATGTAACTTGTATTGCATAAGTGGCTTTTGGTGCATGTTTCTCCTAGCATAGTTAAGATCCAATTTACAACGGGTGATCAACAATGCTAGTATCAATGTTGTGGTTCTTGTTCGTAAGTTAGAACGACACTTATTGAAAGCCCCAAACCACGTAAAATATGCAAAGAAAGTAGAAGCGTCTAACTTTGTTTTGATGTGATATGGCCATGATTGTGATTATATTTGATGTATGCAATGTTCCTTATTGTAAGAGCCATATGGTTGTCTTTAATTTATGTTAAGACCAGCGTGTCTATTCAAAGTAGTTGTAATAGTTGAAGCACAACCATGGAGAAGCGTCATTGACCTTGATGCAATGCGGTGATGATGGAGATCATGTTCGGGAAGATGGAGATCGGAAGCACAAAGAAGAAAGGCCATATCATATCACATATTATGAATTGCATGTGATGTTAATCCTTTATGCATCTTGTATTGCTTAGTATAGCATTATAAGATGATCCCTCATGCACATGAATTTCAAATCATAAAGTGTTCACCCTTAGTTAGCACCGTTGCTAAAGCTTGTTGTTTCAAACACCACGTGATGATGGTGTGCTAGATTACGCAAGTGTATACAACGTGAGCAAGCCGATTTGCTCATGAAACTAAGGTTTGATCTTGTGAGCCTAGCATGGACATGGCCTCGGGAACACGGATGAAAGGTAGAGCATGAGTCATATAGTAGATATGATGAACATGTTGATTGTTCGCCATTGAAGCTATATCAACTCTCGTGATGATCGGTTTTGATGTGGTGGATTTGGTTTGTGATCACTAAAACAATGTGAGGGATATTGTTTTGAGTGGGAGTTCACCTAGATTAATTTAATTATTAATTAGAACTCAATTTATCATAAACTAAATCAAAGTGAATTTGCATAGTTGTTGTAGTCATTGGCATCCGTTTACCACCTTGCGCTTAGTTTTAATTGAGATGATAGAACTATAGAATTCTGGTTAGTTACTTGGTATCGTATTGTTTTAAGTGTTAATCTAAAGTTTAAAAGTCCTATTGCAAACTTTGGTAAAGTTAGGTTACTCCATGAAGTTTAATAATTAGTATTAAATCAAGAGTAACAATTCCAAGTGTTAGTATATAAGTATCATGTTTGTCTCCATGATTCTTGATATTCAAAGGATTCTCTTAATATCAAGGTTATCTAGGATCTGAAAGATTTGTTTGAGAAACCATGATATGTGGAAGATATTGTGATATCAAACAAAGTATTGGTTACAACATGATAGAGTATAATATGGCAAAAGTCATGTTCTCATATTTGATGAGAATTTGCAAAAGGTTGGAGACACTAGTTGTCCTAATCCTCCAAGAGGTTTTGAGAGCAACATTATACTTGCGATTCTTACAAGCTAAAAGTAGCTTGATCATGGATAAATCCATAATAAGGGTGAATATTTGATGTAGGTAAAATGTTTACTACACCAAGAAGATTACTAAATAAAGGAATTTGAAAGAACACCAAACATTTGATGATGGTGATCTACTTCAAAGTGCAAGTCCAAAGACATTGGTATTTAACTATACACGCTTTGGACTATATGTCATATGTATGACTCCACTATTGATGTTGATAGATTCTTTCAAACAGAATAGGAAATACTGAAAGAGAATCTCATAAATATATGGCAGAAAAGAAAAGATTAGAATTGTTCAATTTAAGTATATAGATGATATACATGTTATGGCTATATTCTTTGCTTATTAAACAATGTGGTTCTTAAGTATTTGATACTGAATTTGTTGGTATGAATCGTCATACAAAACAACAGAATTCATGAACTACAGTGGCCTAAGTAACTAGCAAAAGAATATGTGATGATGTTCATCGAGAACAAAATAAAGGGTTATTGTGTTGCTCGTTAAACATCAAAGCTTGCCTTCAAGATTTGTTTTATCGGTGTTATGAGAACAAAAGGGTTGTTCAAATAATTGCGTAATCCATAAAAGATGGATGATTCACAAATCTCGTTGGAAAAATCACATCCATA
Organism: Avena longiglumis; assembly: GCA_030063025.1. Taxonomy (NCBI): domain Eukaryota; kingdom Viridiplantae; phylum Streptophyta; class Magnoliopsida; order Poales; family Poaceae; genus Avena; species Avena longiglumis. The sequence continues at coordinate 329,893,211 of CP125974.1, read as the reverse complement.
AAGCTAATGCTAAAGATGTGAAAGACAAATTAATTGAAAAGATCACTTAGGAAGTGACAGTTTAAATTATATTGGAAAGAAAACATGAAGAAACTCCATATGTATGGAATTTTGGAGTCTTTTGATTTTGATCAAATGACGCTTGTGAAACTTTCCTAGAGATAATTAAAACTTCTCATAGGCCAAAAGGGCGAATGACTAGCTTATTGGAAATTGTACATATTGTTGTACAAAGACCATCATGTGTAGTCAAAAGCGATGGATTTCAACTTCATATGCTTTCTCCAGAATTTGAGTGAATATTTGAATATTTACTTAATAAGGATAAAGTATGAAACACTTGAAAAGTTCAAAGACTTTCAAGATGAAGTGCAAAATCATAGTAACAAGAATATAAATAGTTTATGATAAAGATCATAAAGGGAGATATTTGAGTTACAGAGTTTAGCATAATACCTAAGATTTAAGGAATCGTTCCATGGATTTGCATTTTCCCGAAACACCATAAGAGTATGGAGATATGTAATTAAACCTTGTTTGACATGGTAAGATCGAAGGTGTAATTCATAAAACTGCCATTATATTTTAAAGATTAAAAGCTTTAGAGATTACCGTTTTTCCACTGAAAAGAGCTCCATCATAATCCGTTGAAATGACACCATATAAAGTTATGGTTTGGGATAAAACCCAAGCAGTCCTTTCTTAAACATTGGTATGCTATACATAAGAAAGATGTTTGCAACCAAAGTCGGATGAATCTGTCTTTGTTAAGTATTTCTCCATAACACCGGAGACAAAAGTGTTTGTCGCTTAGAACGTCAAGTTTCTTTAAGAAGGAATTTTTCGTGAAAAGTTAAGTGGGAGGACAATAGAACTTTGATAAGGTTGAAAGAACCTTAGCTATATGTAAAAGTGTTCCGGAGGTAGCAACAAAGCTCATGGATCACGTACCTCAAAGGTTGTGGTCACGGAGATCTAAGTTCCTATTGAAACAAGTAGATCGGGTAAACAATCAAATACCAAGATTTGAGGGTTGAATCATTATTTGAGAATAATGAACCGACTACATGCAAAGAAGCGATGATGAGCCACGATTAAGTAAAATGGCATGAAGCCATAAAATCCGTGATAGTTCCATACAGAAAATCAAGTTTTGAACTTGAAGGACCCTCGAGAAAGGTGTAAGACCTTATAGTTGTGTCTGGATCTATAAAGAAATAGACATGGATGTTTCACATCTATGAAATAGTCGACATGTTGGGAAAGAGTTCACAACAATGTTCAAATGTTGACTACGATAAGATTTGATCTTTCATAGTGATATTTAGTCTAGACGGATTAATGTAGCAACCACTACATATAATTTGTTATATGGTAGTTGAATAAACAAAACAAGTTCTTCTAATAGAATCGTTACCTAGGACATGTGCATAACACGGTCCATAGGGTTTTGTTAATTCAAAGGATGCTAAAAGCATATGCAAACTTCAATGGTTAAAGTGAGCATCGCGGAGTTGGAATCTTCACTATGATGAAACTGTTAAAGGAGTTTAAAAGTTCATTAGAGACAATGAAGATGCTTGCATTTGCAAGAAATTAAGTGGGAGCGCTAAGACATGTTTCTAATACATTATGTGGAAGACATATTGTTGATTGGAAATAATGTATCTTTTATTAACACATATTAAGAATTTCATCTCGATGAAAGACTTGCAAAACCAAATATTTAGCATCAATAGGCTAATATGGTTATGGTACATAGACAAGATATTGAATGAGTTCAATATAGAAACTACAAGAGAGGTTCTTGAAAGGATTGAATAAGTTCAATGTTGATGATATATTCAAGTGTATTGACATTTGGTAAAGTGAAACAAATAATCAAGTATAGATTGATACTTGATGTATGAAATCACAAAGAGTATTTATATCAATTATCTTGTAATATGTACAAATCCAGATATGTCCTATGCTCTAAATGTTGTGAGCATTTAGAATGATTCATAAGATGATCATTGGACAATAGTAAGGATATTCTTATGATCTTTTGGAAGAACTAAGAGTATATTATTTGTAGAAGTGACAAATAGATGGTTAGTTCATTGTAAAGCGTTACATTGATACTAGTTTTGTCACAAGATACAAATTAAGTTTATCTCAATTTAAACTATGGGTGGAACAATGTATTGGAAAGCAATTTCCATAATGGATTTGGATGAGTTCCAAAGTTAATACATTGTGACAGATACTACAACAAAAGGCTAAGTATATGACTGCTATTATAGCGAAAAGAGGGCATTTGTGTCAAGTAGTTTGTTATCAAACTAGGTGTAGTTCGAGGATAATACTATGAAGATATATTGTGTGACAATATTATCAACATGTTTTAACCCCAAAGAACTAAAGGTCACAATGACCAAATTCATACAAAGCCATCTCATTAGAGAATGAGTGATGCGGGAAGTGTCGGATCGGAGATCAGTTGACCACTAGCAATGGTACATACAACAGGAAAGCCATAGGTGTTATATACACAAAGGTTTAAAACTAGATTATTGACTCTAGTGCAAGTGGGAGGCTGGAGATATGCCCAAGAGGCAATAATAAAGTGGTTATTATCATATCTTCACACTTATGATAAATGTTTACATACCATGCTAAAATTGTATTAAGGAAACATTAATACTTGTGTGATTTGTAAACTAAAATAAGAGTCCCTAGTATAGCCTCTTGTTAAACTAGCTTGTTGGTTAATATATGATCATGGTTTCGATCATGAACATAGAGATGTTATTAACAACAGGATCATATCATTAGGAGAATGATGTGATGGACATACTCCTATAGATAAGCGTAGCATAAAGATCAAGTCATTTCAATAGTTCAATTGCTATATGCTTTCTGATACATAGTAACCTAATTCCTTCGACCATGAGATCATGCATATCACCTTGGATGGATGCTTTGATGACATCAAACACCACACCGTGGCGGGTGGCTATAAAGGTGGCATTAAGTGTTGGAAAGTATTGGTTGAAACACATGGATCAAGAGTGGGATTTGTCCATCCTCATGACGGATAGATATACTCTGGGCCCTCTCGGTGGAATGTCATCCAATTAGCTTGCAAGCATGTGACTTGGTCACAAGGGATCACATATCACGGGAGAAAAGAGTACTTATCGAAACGAGGTTGAACTAGGTATCGATCATAACCTCGGGTAAGTAACATATCGTGAGACAAAGGGAAATTGGTCGTATGTAAGTGGTTCATTCGATCGCAAAGTAATCGTAGAAATATGTGGAGCCATATGAATTTCAGATTCCTCTATTGGTTATTGTGGAGAAGTGTCTCGATCATGTCCATAATTCACGAACCGTAGGGAGACACTTAAGGATTCGACGTTGTTTGAGTAGTTATGGTATTATGAGAAAGAGACCGAATGTTGTTGTCTCGGATGGGATCCGGATATCACGAGGTGATCCGAATGGTCCGGAGAAGAAGATTCATATAAGGAAAGTCAGTTCGGGAATGATGAATGTTCTAGAAGGTTCGGATTGTCCAAGACTGGGGAAGGGTACATGAATGTGTCATTGCTCATTGAATGATTGCATCATGTACTAAGTGTTCTTCTGTCCCAAATAAAGGATTAAATTGAATCCTAAACAGAAAAGTCAAATGTCCGGTTTGAAAGTCAAAGCCAAAACAAGAAACGTGGAACAAGCAAGAGGAGTTGGAACCAACGGAGGAGGAGTTGGACTCCTCAAGCCCTAGGCCGAGTTGGGAGGACTCCCTCCCTGGCCAAGGACCCCTCCCATATAAGGAGGCGGGCTCCTCCATAGACACATAACTTTCTACTCTAGATCTCCGGTTTAGAGCCGTTTTGGTTTAGAGCTTCTAATTGCTTTGTTTAGAGCCTTCTAATTGGTTTAGAGCCTTCTAATTGGTGTGTCTAATTACTAGACCACTAATAGCCTCTCTCATAAGCTCCACCATAGGATCTCCCTCTACAATCGCGAGGAGAGTGCTACAACCTCGGAACAAGGAGAGGAAGGTCTAAGGATCGTCTCTGTGATCTTGAGATCGGAAGTGTCGACTACATCACCCACGAGAATCGTAACCGCTTTGGAATCTTCGAGGGTGAGTTCCTCTATCGACTCGTTGCTACAATCTAGTAGATAGATCTTGGCTTGCTTGTTTGTATGCGATAGAAAATTTTTGTTTTCCATGCTACGAACCCCTACACGGCAGTCCATGCATAACCGCAACGTATCATCCGTTTTTGGAACTAGAATCACGGGGACCGCGCTTGGACTAGTGCTTACTTGGATCAAACATTTGGAGACGAGTTGGTTGATTTGTCGTTCTATCTCCTTCGTCTCTTAGGGTTAGCGGCGACACGCGGTTTGGGAGTGGGGCGCCGGGTATGAGGTCGATGCGGTGCTCGATTCCACGAAGAGGAGGTAGTCCATTAGGAAGCTCTTCGGGAAATACATCTTGGAATTCCTGCAAAACAGCCATCAAAGAAGGAGGAACATTTGTCAAGTCATTAGTTCCTTGCGCTAGTCCCTTGCATACAAGGACATAGTGCAAGATGGATGGGTTGTTCCGCACTTCTCTCATCTCACTTTTGGTGGCAAGAAGAACACTCTTAGTTTTTCCACTCGAGTTTGGCTTGTGGCCCTCACTCACTATGGTGTCGTTCTCTTGCTCACCACTCTTCTCACAAGGTGTCTTTGTGTATTGCGCCCTCGCTAAAGCCTTTGCATTGTCCGCAATTATTTGGCTAGGAGTCATTGGTTGCAACACACAAGTTTTATCAAGCCATTTGAAGATGTAAGTGTTTGAGTGACCATTATGCGAAGCACATTTGTCATATTGCCACTGCCTTCCGAGCAGCATATGGCAAACCGTCATTGGAACCACGTCACATTCCACCGTGTCCTTGTAGTGCCCAATAGAGAACGTCACTGAGACGGTGTGCTTGATCTTGACGGATCCTTGGTCACTTAGTCATTGGATATGGTAGGGGTGTTTATGCGGATGGAGGGTGAGGTTGAGTTTCTCACACAATTCCGTGCTTGCAAGGTTGTGGCAACTCCCTCCATCGATGACAACTTTGATGGACTTCCCATTGATCCTGGCACGAGTTTGGAAGATGTTCGAGCGTTGGTATTCATTTTCATTGACTTGGGTAGTCAAGACCCATGTGACCACAAGCGATGGACTTGCGTCATGCTCACACACAAGAAGTTCTTGGTCCTCTTCCAAATGTTGCCTTGCCAAGGCTTCCTTGACCCATGCATCAAACTCTTCTTCACTCAAGTATTCTTCATCGCCGTTGTCATGGATGAACAAAACTTTCTTGTTCCCACATGCGGCCGACTTGTGTCCTTTGCCTCCACACTTGTAGCACTCTCCATTGAATGGTTGTTCATCTCTTTTGTACTTGCCACTTGGGGGCGGTTTTCCTTGAGGGAGTGTTGGCTTGAAGGGAAGCTTGGTGGTATTTGAGGAGCTTCCACTTGGTGTTGTCGAAGTAGTGGTTAGAGCTTGCTTGTATGTGAAGTATGTCTTTGGCTTGTTGAACTTGATGTCCTCTTGCACTTGACTTTCGGCCTTTGATGCAATGTGCACAAGCTCAACCATGTTGTTGTACCGTTGGAACTCGGTGATGCGCTTGATAGGATGGTTCAAGCCATTGAGGAAACGTGCCATTGTTTGTTCATCCCGCTCTTCAATGTTGGCACGGATCATGTTGAGCTCCATTTGCTTGAAGTACTCTTCCACGGTCTTTGTTCCTTGACTAAGCGTTTGAAGCTTGTTGAAGAGGTCACGCGTGTAGTGTGAAGGAACAAAGCGGGATCTCATATGAGCCTTCATATCTTGCCAAGTTGAGATTGGGGGCTCTTCTTTTGATTCACGAGCGAGTTGGACTTGTTCCCACCAAAGGTTGGCATATTCATCAAACTCGAGGGATGCCATGGCCATCATCTTCTCATTGCTAAAGTTGTGCATGCGGAAGATCTTGTCAACCTTGAGTTCCCATGAGAGGTATTCTTCGGGATCATTGGAACCGGTGAACTTGGGCACGGTGAACTTGAGATTTCCGAAAGTTTCTTCCTCATTGCGGTTCCGGTTGCGACGATTGCCATGATTTTGGCGGCCATCTTCATCATCTGAGCTCTCATGTCTTTCTTGTTGATGGTGGCGTTGCTCTTGCGGTTGTTGAGGTGCCGCGTTTGGTTGTGGAACTTGGTTTGGACGACGAGCTTGGGGAGCTTGCTCTTCTTGTTGGCGCGGTTGAGGACGAGGAGGAGGTTGTTGGTCCTCACGGCGAGCTTGGGGAGCTTGCTCTTGTTCTTGTCGTGGTTGATGCCGAGGAGCATTATCTTGCGCCATGTGGCGAGGAGGACGTCGAGCCGCATGCGCAACGGGATGCTCTCTTTCTTCTTGATGTGGAGGAGGCTCGTCGTTTAGATCATGTTGACGGCGATGACGCGCATGTCGAGGAGGACGCCTTGGTGGATTATCTAGTGCTTCACGCCGCCGGCGAACTTGTTCTTCCACTTCGGATGCTTCACTTGTTGTGGAAAGAACATGTCGATGGCGATGGTCTTGATGGTCCATGTGAGGTTGTTCTTGTTGAAGCACAAGTGCCCTTTGTTGAGGCCGGTCCGCTTCACGTCGTGGAGGTCTTGCGGAGAGGTCACCATCATAGCTTGACGTTGCGGCGTGTCGCGGAGATGGTACCGCTTGAGAAGAGCTCATGGATTGAAGGATGGGTCCATCCCGGTGCCTAGAAGCATGACGGAGAGACGCACTTGATTCACTTGAGGAGTGCCGTGATGATCTTGAGTCTCGCGAGCGTGGCCTTGCTAACCCATCAATGAGGCGTTGAAGCTTCTCATCCGTTGAGGCGAGGGCACGACCAAGAGCTTCATTTTGATGACCAAGGTTGTGTTGCATGGCATGCATTTGGCCTCGGACTTCCTCGAAGCGGTTGTCGATGTTCTTGAACTCCGCTCGGGCTTCGCTAAATTGTTCATCTTGGCGCCGCTCAAGTGCTTCACAACGGTAGTTGAATTCTCCTCGAACCTTCCAATGGTCCCATCTTGTCATGTATGGATTGTCGTCCTCCGTAGGTGGTGGTGGTGGTTGGGACGGCTCGCCATTCCTATCCATGATGCAAAGCCGACAAGGGTTGTATATGGAGAGTAAGGGTGCGTAGAGTTAGCCTTTTACCTCACCTTGGAGATTATATCAAACCAATTGCCACACAAAGGAGCGAACAGCGTGCACAGTGAAATGGCAAAGAAACTCATACACAAATAAGCTACAACTCTCAAAAGCTTTTGGTGGATGGGTAGGATTGTGGGAGCCAAAGAACCAATCGAACGCAAAGGATAGTCAAAAGTGGAGAAGATCCAACAAACTCAAGTCAAAAGGAAATGGTCAACTCAAAAGGTGACGAGAACCTACGACTACACACACGCGTGGAGAAAAATGGGGTTAGCACGACTATGAAAGTGAGCACGAAATGGCCTAACGAAGACTAGGCTCGGTTGTCGTGTCAACTCAAGGAGAGACCACAACTCGTTTGCCAAAAGAGGGTAAGCAACAGATTTGTGCACTTGCCTTGGCGCGCTTCTTCCTCTCTCTTTTGCTTACAAGCTTGATGCTCTCTTTGTATTGGGAGACTATGTATCTTTCTATTTTTCTTTTTCTTTTCCTCTCTTTTTTTTATTCTTTTTCTTTTTCTCCCTTTCTATGCTACTATGTTAACTTTTGTATTTGCCCTCACACTCTCACTTTCCAATGGCAAGTGCACAATGCTTAGACAAACACAAAATGAGTTGCTCTCATAGGATAGGTACACACAAAGGAAGATATGGCTACAAGGGTTGACACAAGTTATACCTTAGTTGTTGATGGTGATCTTGTATCGATGGAGCGGGGAAGAGTTTGGGGTCCGTGGTGTCGAAGAGCGCGGCGATGTTGCGGAAGCTGACTGTTAGTTGGTGACACGCAAACGGAACACAAACAACAAGTGGACAGATTAGCCAATGCAGAAAAGAGGAAAAATAGCAAAACTAGCGTCCAGGGCCGGAGACTCCGGTGTAGGCCGGAGACTCCGGTGTGGAAGATCTGCTCGTGTTCTTGAGCGGAAATTCACGCCTAGAGTCCTCAAATCCGCGAAAATTTGTCCAAAATTGGGCTGGAAAACGCAGGCAAAAGATGGACCAACACCTTAGACAAGATTTGGTCTGATCAAAACCACAAATAACACTCCAAAATGATAGATCGATCCAAAGAAAAATTGGGGTTGTTTTTTGGGAAATTTTCGAATTTATGGTGGATAGAAGAAAAATTGAGGGGAAATTCGTGATCAACCTTGCTCTTGATACCAATATGTTATGGGGTAACCTGATGTGGACATCCCTTCTATTGATACAACCGTTGTGCCTACAACTACACACATACAAGGACCCATCACAAGATCTCGTGCCAAACAACTTAACTATCAGGTACTTTCGTTTCTTGGAACTATTCCTCACATACATAAGAATATGATGCTGCCTAAATCAGATGTATTTCTTACTGTTAGGAATGATGGACCAAGCTTGGATGAGAGGGACAAGCATTGGAACATGGCCATGCATGGAGATGGCAGAAAGCATGTGATGATCCAAGAGAAGGCCACGGATGGAGATTTCAGAACTTTGAGGCCACCATAATGAAGAAAGAAGGCTTGGACGAAATATTCAAGATTAATACTTCACGAATTCGTCCATAGCTTAATATGGTGTTGCGACACCTTTATTTTGGGCCAGGCCCATGCAATTTTCGCAGGATTTTAAATAGCCACTTTTTAGAGTCCGTATTTGAGGGGAAAAAGACTTCTAGGGTTGGATTCGGCCACCACTTCCAAGGCTGGCCGAAACCCCACCTTTTCCTCCTTAAATACTTCCCATAGCCGTCACGATAGACTCGGATTTTGTTTAGACATTAAGTTAGCCATCATAGCAACTTCGCCAAGGCTCGAGCGTCGCAGAGGCCTCTTGTACTTCGCACCTATACAGGATCCCACCTTTTCAATAAAGCTTTCTTCTTAATCCGCAATATCTTGATTGCCGTATTAGTTCTTACTTGTTCTCGATTTCAGGTAGGAATTAAGACCCTCTCTGGTGAGGCTGATCGTGTTCCCGCAGGATCGGTAACCTCTAGGAGATTGGCCTAGCGATTGCATTGGTGCTCGTGCTCGCACGTGTAGTCGGATCGTCAAGCCCGAACTCCACCAAATCGACTATCTCCATCTCATCGAAAGATCAGACACCTTTGCCCTATCAAGTGTTATCAGATTTCAGGTTGCTCGGTGAGATTTTACTGTTTTCGTAGATTAGATTTGTTTTACCTATAACCCACGAAAAAGCCAAAAACACAGTTAGAGTTTAGATCCATCCCGTAACCAATCTACGCCTCGCATTATCTTTTCATTTTTTAAATTGTTGAATTTGTATCTACATCTTCGCGTCGAGTTGCTGGTCTTAGTGTCTCATCCCTTAGAGTTTCGAGTTCTGATCATAGTAGTCACCGCCACACTCGCCGATCACCGCCACCATATTCCGCCGCCATACACCCAGCCACCATAAACCCTAATACTCCGCCACACAGATCCGATCAGTTTTCCTACTGCAACACGAGTCCGAGTAGAGTTATTGTTTCCTAGTTATTTCTTTTAATTTCCTTCCTTGTTGTTTCCGTATTGAACTAAAGTCTGTGTCGAGTTAGAAGTTCAGTCGTGAGTCCAGAAGGAGAGCAAAAAAAAAGTCTGGAACCGCCTCCGAAAAAAATTGCTGGCTATACTAGTTTTCGGCTCTGGGGATCACTTTTCTCCATCGGCCGTTATAGCAATATTTTTTTGGCGCCTGCGCGCTTTCCGGAGCAAAATAAAAAAATTCGAAATTGTTTTTTGGGGCTAACCTATTTTTAGACCCCGTAGATCAGTTCTAGACACTCGCCATCATAGTGATTTTCCACCTATCGGTTCGCTTTTTAGGGTGCCATATCATCATACATTGCTTGTTGTGTCGCGTTGTGACATCGTTGGTGATCTAGGCTCGCGTCTCTAGTACGGTCTAGCCTAGGACTAGCACAGTACCGTCGTTGAGCATTCTTTCAACTTTTGCATTGCTGTTTTGATAATTGCTAACCCCTTTGCTAAGCCTTCCCAGAGCTCCACAGATATTCTCCACTTGCGGTGTCTCGACTCCCGGTAATCGCTCGGTTCAATCTCTGGACCCACTGATCCTCGCGGTTACACTTCGCCTTTTCCTGCTGTTTGGTAAGAACTTGTAAGAGCTTCGTATATTGCTTGACGGATTACGCGTGCCTTCCACCATATTTCCGTAGTATATACCTGTGCTTTTTAAAGGACTAACCATGATAGATACTTCGCGGAACCCTGCCACAATGACGAACGAAGAACTACATGCCCACTTCTCCGAGCTCTTGGTCAGTCGCGCTGAAGAGGTGGATACACGCCTAGGGGAGTTTGACACCAAGCTCACCAACGCCATGGACAAGATCGATGGACTCGAGAAATCCTTCAACGCCAATCTTGACGCTCGGTTCAAGGAGATTTTGAACAGATTGCCCGCACCCGCCCCCGCACCTAGCGCACGGCGCATTCCGATCACGGTTTGCACTGCTGGTTCGGCTGCCGCCGCACCCCAGGTGATAAGGGGTTGCCCGATCTTCTCGTTGAGCACGTCGTAGATGATGGTGGAGGTAATGGAGATAACTTGTGGGATGCTGTGAATCACCGGCTGTTCCCCCGCTGCCAATGCAACAGATCTCAACCCAGATGGTATTCGCAACTTCACACACTTGCGCCGCGTGACCACGAAGCGGTTTGCAATCTACCAATTCCCAATGGAATGAAAACACGAAGACTTTCAAGAGCAAACTCCAGATAGAATCAAAGTAGAGGTATGGTAGATATTCTGATCGAATCAAAGAGGAACATATAATTTCGGATGAATGCTTGCAGTTCAACGAAACAAGTATTGGTTTAATCTAACGTGGTCTAACCCTAATTGCGACGGCTAGGGTATATATGAGGGCTGGGGCGTCCTCCCTCATAATTGGGCCTAAAAACAGCCATAACTTGGCCCAAACTGACTCGGTTCGACTCAAACTGATACATACCGACCCATAGATGGATTCGGTCGAATTGGCACGCAGGCCAAACATCGTGGAACTCCTCAAACATGTATTTCTGGGTGCTCCTCATCCCTTTCTTGATCATACGTGATTTCCTCATTGTCTCCTAGTGCGCCTACCTCCCTCTCCTCGCAAGACTTGCTGATATTGGAAATCAGTGCTTGTTCTTCCTGTTGCAAATCTCCTTCTTCTCCACATGCAACGCTTGTGTTAACAACAAACCTGATCATACAAAGATGCATAGACTTAGGCAGTATAAAGTTCTCATCAATTAAAATATCAGATTCAATTAAGAGTGAATTCACCTGTTGGCCTAGTAGCTTTGCACGTGCCCTTGTCATTGGTCCAATTCTTATTTCATTGGACTTGTCTTGTGCAACAACATCATCATCATCATTGGGAGATAATGGTAAAGGACTAGAGATATCCTCATCACCGCGGTGACTATGTGACAGACCTCGGACTTCCATGTCATGCGACATTGAGACAGGATGTAGCATTACGTACTACTACGACCCATTTACGACGATCTATTTGACGAGGAGGTTGTGATAGGGCAAAGGTGTCCGTTCTTTCGATGAGATGGCGATAATCGATTTTGATGCAGCCCGTCCTACGACCGCTACTACATCTACTCCCACAAGCTCCCCAAGTGGACCCATGACTCGCGCCCGAGCCAAACTCCTTCAAGCTAAGGTGAACTCGCTCCTCTCCTTGTGTGACTTCGATACACCCTTGGATGGCCTGCTACTTCATAGCCATACCTTGTGCATCATCAGGTACGAAGAGAAGAACCCACAGGACGGAAGAACACCAGCAGAAGAGACCAAATGCTCTCTGTCGCCATGGTACTACTGGGACTTGGCGGCGGTACTACCGCTACGGCACTACCGCCACCGCCAACAATGTAAGGTCCCGAGCTAGCCAAATGCTCTCTGTCATCGGGCGGTATTACCGCCGGACCAGTATTACCAGTTACTACTGACTACCGCCATCGCCACCAACAGAAGGCCCCAGCGCAAGTCCCAGGACGACAAGCGGTACTACCGGGCCAGGAAGCGGTACTACCGCATGACCGGTACTACCGGTCGAGCTGGACCGGTACTACCGGACCTGGAAAGGCCTGAACGTGTTAATTCGGCCCAACGCCTTGTAACCCTATCTATATTTCGCTATTTGTTCCCAAAATACCCCTGTTTATGTGGTTGGACTATATATAGCCCCCACCCTCCATTGTAAACCCTAGACTTGGATAATAATAGATATTAAGGAAACCCTTTGAGGACTTATATCTATTGGTCTCATGCTCCTACCAAGGAGCACCGGATTATCCACCCCCCTCTTGGATCTTGCCTAGTGCGTTCAAGTTGTACAAGGCCTTGGGTTGTCGGTTTCTCGCCCCCAAGTCGTCACCTCATCCCCCGTTGTTGGCGTGGAGAGCGAGCTTCGCCCAACACCGATCCTAGGGATTATGTTGGACCGGTTGCCACCGGAGTGAGGAGTAGGCGTGTATCCTGTTTTGGTGTGTGTGTGTTCGTGGTTTTCATCGCTTTCCTCGATTTCATCCCCCGACCACCTCTTTCCCCTCGTTTCTCGTGGAATTCGTGAAAGATCGGGCCAACCCCAGGGTTACCCCATAACATATTGGTATCAAGAGCACGGTTGATCACGAATTTCCCCCCAATTTTTCTTTCCACCTTAAAATTGAAAATCCCACCAAAAAGAGCCCCAATTTGCCTTCGGATCGATCTCTGGATTTGGTGAGTTTTTCGTGGTTTTGGTCCATAGATCTGTTGCTTTGGGAGTCGATCTATAGCCCCTGTCGTTTCTAGCCCAGCCTTCGGTCAGATTTCCCACGAATTTGAGGTTTGTGTCAAGTGGATCTCGTTTTCGTTCTTATTCTGTGACCAGCGATACTACCGCCTGCATTGCAAGATTATCACGTCCGCACTACCGCCTGTACCAAGCGGTACTACCGCCAGCAACAGAAGGTTTTTCCTTCTTCTTGACGCCTCATTTTCGTTTGCTGACTTTTCCCCCCTTTAGCTTGTTCGTGTTTCGCGTGTGTGTCGCCATGTTAACACAAGATTCCTCATCAAAGTCATCCCGCGCTCAACGACACCGCGACACTCGAACATCATACCCCACCAATGGTTGCAAGTCGTCAACAATACCAAAGGTATAACTTGCACCACCTTGACAGCCCCATATCTTCCTTTGTGTGTAACTATCCTATGAGAGCAACTCATTTTGTGTTTGTCTAAGCATTGTGCACTTGCCTTCGGAAAGTGAGAGTGTGAGGCCAAATACAAAAGCTAACATAGTAGCATAGCAAGGGAGAAAAAGGAAAAGAATCAAAAAAAAGAGAAAAAGAAAAAGATAGAGAAAAAGATACATAGTCTCCCAATACAAAAAGAATACCAACCTTGTAAGCCAAGAAAGAGAGAAGAAAGAGCGCACCGAGGCAAGTGCACAAATCTATTGCTTATCCTCTTTTGGCAAACGAGTTGTGGTCTCTCCTTGTGTTGGCACGACAACCGAGCGTAGTCTTCGTTAGGACCTTTTGTGCTCATTTTCATAGTCGTGCTAACCCCGTTTTTATCCACGTGTGTGTTTTCCGTGTTTTTGTAGATCGTATCCTTTTGCTTTTTATCTTTGGTTCTTTACCAGGTAGGACAATAACCTTTTGCTTGGATCGTTTCGTTTGGTTTTCCACAACCCTAACCTGCCACCAAAAAGCTTTTGAGAGTTGTAGCATATTTGTGTGTGAGTTTCTTGCCCATTTCACTTTGCACGCTTTTCAATCATTTGTGTGGCAATTGGTTTGATATAATCTCCAAGGTGAGGTAAAAGGCTAACTCTCCGCACCCTTTCTCTCCATATACAACCCTTGTTGGCTTTTCATCATGGACAGGCATGGAGAGCCATCCCAACCACCACCACCTCCGGAGGATGACACCCAATTCATGACAAGATGGGACCATTGGAAGGTCCGAGGAGAATTCAACTATCGTTGTGAAGCCCTCGAGTGGCGCCAAGATGAACAATTTAGCGAGGCCCGTGTGGAATTCAAGAACATCGACAACTGCTTCGAAGAAGTCCGTGGCCAAATGCATGCCATGCAACACAACCTCGGTCATCAAAATGAAGCTCTTGGTCGTGCACTCGCCTCAACGGATGAGAAGCTTCAACGCCTCATCGATGGACTCGCAAGGCCACGCTCGCGCGAATCAAGCTCATCTCGGCACTCCTCAAGTGAATCAAGTGCACCTCGCCGTCACGCTTCGAGGCACCGGGATGGACTCGTTATTCAATCCATGAGCTCTTCGCAAGCGGTACCGTCTCCTCGTCACGCCGCAACGTCTAGCTATGATGGTGACCTCTCCGCAAGACCTCCAAGGCGCGAAGCGAACCGGCCACAACCAAGGGCACTTGTGATTCAACAAGAGCAACCTCGCATGGACCACCAAGGCCATCGACGTCGACATGTACCTTCAACAACAAGTGAAGCTTCCGAAGAGGAAGAACAAGATCACCGTCGACGAGAGGCACTCGAAGATCCTCCAAGGCGTCATCATCGACATGATCGTCCACATCGGCAACATGATGGTCATGACGAGCCTCCCCTACACCAAGAAGAAGAAGAGCAGACCATTGCGCATGCGGCTCGACGTCCTCCTCGCCACATGGCGCAAGCTAATGCTCCTCGGCATCAACCTCGACAACAAAATGAGCAAGCTCCCCAAGCTCGTCGTCAACAACAAGTTCCACCACCAAACGCGGCACTTCAACAACCGCAAGAGCAACGCAACAATCACCAAGCAAGACATGAGAGATCGGATGATGATGATGACCGCCCAAATCATGGCAACCGACGAAACCGGAACCGCAACGGAGAAGAAACTTTCGGCAAGCTCAAGTTCACCATGCCAAAGTTCACCAGTTCCAATGAGCCCGAGGAATATCTCTCTTGGGAACTCAAGGTCGACAAGATCTTCCGCATGCACAACTATAGCAATGAGAAGATGATGGCCATGGCATCCCTCGAGTTTGATGAGTATGCCAACCTTTGGTGGGAACAAGTCCAACTCGCTCGCGAAGCAAAAGAAGAGCCTCCAATCGCAACTTGGCAAGATATGAAGGCTCATATGATATCCCGCTTTGTTCCTTCACACTACACGCGTGACCTCTTCAACAATCTTCAAACGCTTAGTCAAGGGACAAAGACCGTGGAAGAGTACTTCAAGCAAATGGAACTCAACATGATCCGTGCCAACATTGAAGAGCGAGATGAACAAACAATGGCACGCTTCCTCAATGGCTTAAACCATCCCATCAAGCGCATCACCGAGTTCCAAAAGTACAACAACATGGTTGAGCTTGTGCACATCGCATCCAAGGCCGAGCGTCAAGTGCAAGAGGACATCAAGTACAACAAGCCAAAGACGTACTTCACCTACAAGCAAGCGCCAACCACTACTCCAACAACACCAAGTGGAAGCTCCTCAAGTACCACCAAGCTTCCCTTCAAGCCAACTCTCCCTCAAGGAAAACAGCCCCCAAGTGGCAAACACACAAGGGATGATCAACCATTCAATGGTGAATGCTACAAGTGTGGAGGCAAAGGGCACAAGTCGAATGCATGTGGAAACAAGAAAGTTTTGTTCATCCATGACAACGGCGATGAAGAATACTTGAGTGAAGAAGAGTTTGATGCAAGGGTCAAGGAAGCCATGGCAAGGCAACATTTGGAAGAGGACCAAGAACTTCTTGTGTGTGAGCATAACGCAAGTCAATGAAAATGAATACCAACGCTCGAACATCTTCCAAACTCGTGCCGGAATCAATGGGAAGTCCATCAAAGTTGTAATCGATGGAGGGAGTTGCCACAACCTTGCAAGCACGGAATTGTGTGAGAAACTCAACCTCACCCTTCATCCGCATAGACACCCCTACCATATCCAATGGCTAAGTGACCAAGGATCCGTCAAGATCAAGCACACCGTCTCGGTGACTTTCTCCATTGGGCACTACAAGGACACGGTGGAATGTGACGTGGTCCCAATGACACATGTTGCTCGGAAGGCCGTGGCAATATGACAAGCGTGCTTTGCATAACGGTCACTCAAACACTTACACCTTCAAATGGCTTGATAAAACTTGTGTGTTGCAACCAATGACTCCTAGCCAAATAATTTCGGACAATGCAAAGGCTTTAGCGAGGGCGCAACACGCAAAAACACCTTGTGAGAAGAGTGGTGAGTGAGAGAACCACACCATAGTGAGTGAGAGCTCCAAGCCAAACTCGAGTGGAAAAACTAAGAGTGTTCTTCTTGCCACCAAAAGTGAGATGAGAGAAGTGCGGAACAACCCATCCATCTTGCACTATGTCCTTGCATGCAAGGGACTAGCGCAAGGAACTAACGACTTGACAAATGTTCCTCCTTCTTTGATGACTATTTTGCAGGAATTCCAAGATGTTTTTCCCGAAGATCTTCCTCATGGCCTTCCTCCTCTTCGTGGAATCGAGCATCGCATCGACCTCATACCCGGCGCCCCACTTCCAAACCGCGCCGCGTATCGCACGAACCCGGAAGAGACGAAGGAGATCGAACGTCAAATCAACCAACTCGTCTCCAAAGGTTTGATCCAAGTAAGCACTAGCCCAAGCGCGGTCCCCGTGATCCTAGTCCCAAAAACGGATGATACGTTGCGGTTATGCATGGACTGCCGTCCAATCAATGCTATCACCGTGCGTTATCGACATCCTATACCGCGTCTTGATGACATGCTTGATGAGTTATGTGGAGCCACTATATTTTCGAAAATTGATCTTCGTAGTGGTTACCATCAAATTCGCCTGGCTGAAGGGGATGAGTGGAAAACCGCCTTCAAGACCAAACTTGGTCTCTATGAATGGTTGGTTATGCCTTTTGGCTTATCCAATGCCCCATCTACCTTCATGCGCCTCATGAACCATATTTTGAGATCTCTCAGTGGGAAGAGTGTAGTTGTTTATTTTTGATGACATCCTTGTCTATAGCAAGTCGCTAGAGGAGCATGTTACTCATGTTAAGGAGGTCCTTCAAATCCTTCGTCATGAAAAGCTTTATGCTAACCTCCCAAAGTGCACTTTTGCAAGAGACAAGCTGATTTTCCTTGGTTTTGTTGTGTCTTCTAATGGCATTGAAGTTGATGTCTCAAAAGTCAAGGACATACGAGATTGGCCCATCCCTACAATTATTAGTGAACTTCGTAGTTTTCATGGGTTGGCTGGCTTTTACCGTCGCTTTGTGAAAGATTTTTCTACCATTGCTTTCCCCCTCAACGAATTGACCAAGAAAAATGTCACGTTCGTTTGGGGAAAAGCACAACAAAAGGCTTTTGATGAGCTCAAAAAGAGGCTCACCGAAGCACCACTTCTTGCATTGCCGGATTTCACAAAAACCTTTGAGATTGAATGTGACGCTAGTGGTATTGGCATTGGTGGCGTCCTTATGAAAAATGGGCGTCCTATTGCTTACCATAGTGAGAAACTTGATGGCGCACGCCTCAATTATCCCATTTATGACAAAGAACTTTTTGCCTTGGTTCGAGTTCTTCAAGTGTGGCAACACTATCTTTGGCCCAAAGAATTTATCATCCATTCCGACCATGAGTCGTTGAAGTATCTTAAGGGCCAAGCCAACTTGAGTAAAAGGCACGCAAAATGGGTTGAGTTTATGGAGTCTTTTCCTTACATTGTCAAATACAAGAAGGGCAAAGAAAATGTGGTAGCGGACGCCTTGTCTCGCAAAAACACAAGCCTTCTTACACGACTCGAAGTCAATGTCTTGGGTCTTGATGACATCAAATCTTTGTACGCGTCCGACCCTTTCTTTGGACCAATATTTGCACAATGTTCATTAGACAAAGGGATTGATGATTTCTATTTGCATAAGGGCTTTCTTTTCAAACAAAACAAGCTTTGCATTCCGAAATCGTCTCCAACTTTTGCTTCTTCAAGAGTCCCATGGTGGAGGCCTTATGGGTCACTTTGGCCGTGACAAGACATATGACATGCTCTCCACTCACTACTTTTGGCCAAAGATGAAGCGCGACGTGGAGCGCCACGTTCAACGATGCACTACATGTATCCAAGCTAAGTCTAAGTCCAACCCCTTTGGTCTTTATATGCCATTGCCTATTCCTCATACACCTTGGTCGGACATTATCATGGACTTTGTGTTAGGCTTGCCTAGATCTAGACATGGTCATGATTCCATATTTGTAGTAGTGGATCGCTTTTC
This sequence comes from Avena longiglumis, assembly GCA_030063025.1. Classification (NCBI taxonomy): domain Eukaryota; kingdom Viridiplantae; phylum Streptophyta; class Magnoliopsida; order Poales; family Poaceae; genus Avena; species Avena longiglumis. Next base: position 329,874,695 of record CP125974.1, on the reverse strand, counting down.
CAAAATGGCACATTTCATTCCGTGCCATAAGACCGATGAAGCCTCACATGTAGCAAATTTGTTTTTCAGGGAAATAATTCGGCTAAACGGTGTGCCAAGAACAATCGTCTCCGACCGTGACGTAAAATTCATGAGCTACTTCTGGAAAACCCTCATGGCGAAACTCGGCTTCAAGCTCCTCTTCTTGTCTGCCTCGCATCGTCAAATCGATGGACAAACCGAAGTCGTCAATCAAAGCCTTGGCACAGTCCTCCGGGTGTTGATAAAGAAGAACCTTAAAGACTGGGAGGAATGCATTCCACACGCCGAGTTCGCCTACAACCGCGCCAAGCACTCCACCACCATGAGGAGCCCGTTCATGATCGTCTACGGCTTCGAGCCTCTCACCGCGCTCGATATCCTCCCACTACCACTTCATGAACGTGCCAATATGGCCGTTGTCAAGCGCGCCCACACAATGAAGAAACTCCATGATGACACACGAGCTACTATCGAGCAACAAGTCCTTCGCCAAGCATCAAGGCTAAACAAGAACAAGAAAGAGATAATCTTCGAAGAGGGCGACCTTGTGTGGATACACTTGAGTAAATACCGCTTCCCCAAGGAACGCGACTCCAAGTTAAAGCCAAGAGGTGATGGACCATTCAAAGTGCTCAAGAGAATCAACAACAACGCTTATGTCATCGATATCCCAACATAAAAGTATCTTGTGAGCTCGACATTCAATGTCAAGGACCTCTCACCCTACCATGGAGAAGAGGAAGTTGAGACGGTTGAAGAGTCGAGGACGACTCTTTCCCAAGGGGGCGGGAGCTGATGCGGCCCGTCCTACGACCGCTACTACATCTACTCCCACAAGCTCCCCAAGTGGACCCATGACTCGCGCCCGAGCCAAACTCCTTCAAGCTAAGGTGAACTCGCTCCTCTCCTTGTGTGACTTCGATACACCCTTGGATGGCCTGCTACTTCATACCCATACCTTGTGCATCATCAGGTACGAAGAGAAGAACCCACAGGACGGAAGAGCACCAACAGAAGAGACCAAATGCTCTCTATCGCCCAGTATTACTGCACTGCGACCGGTACTATCGCCTCGCCACACCACCAGCATGACGCCAATGAAGCCAAATACTCTGCTCCCATGGTACACCGGATCTGGACCCGGTACTACAAGTCACGTACTACCGTCCCTCGACTGCTGCCACACAGACGGCTCCAGTGACGCTCCAGACATAAGCAAGCTACCGGGTCCTAGAGCGGCACTCTGGGACCAAGCGGTACTACCGGGTCCCAAGTCCCAGATTACCGCTCTGGCAAAGGTTCAAGTGCACTAGTTGGGCCACAACCCATGTATCCCCCTTTACTTACCTATTCGCCTAGTTTATCCCCAAACTACCCTTGTTTATGTGGTTGGCCTATAAATAGAGCCTCCACCCCTCATGTACCCCTTAGGCATAGATGATAGACTAAAGACAACCCCCATTGTGGAATCTCTAGTTTTGCCTCATCCCCTTGACCAAGGGGACCGACTATCGTCACCAACCTCGATTGGACTTTGCATCACGCATCCATCGTTGAACAAGGCCTTGGGTTCTCGCCCCCAAGTCGTCAAGACCCTCCTCAAGGTGTTCTTCCCTCTCCGATGTGGATTTGAGGGAGCACGTTGACCGATCTTTCCTTGCGAGGATTCTATCGGACCGGTGGCCGCCGTTCGGGAGCAATCGGCCTTGTATCGTGTGAGTTTTGCGTGTGTTCATCGTGTTCTTCGCGAGGTGTGTGTTCGCTTCCGCTACCTTCTCCCTTTCCCCTCGCTTTCCCATCGATTTGACCACGAGATCCGTGAAGATCGGGCACCCAAGAGGTTAACCCCTCCATCACATCGCCTTTTCCTGCTGTTTGGTAAGAACTTGTAAGAGCTCCGTATATTGCTTGACGGATTACGCGTGACTTCCACCATATTCCCGTAGTATATACTTGTGCTTTTTACGGACTAACCATGACAGATATTTCGCGGAACCCTGCCACAATGACGAACGAAGAACTACATGCCCACTTCTCCGCCTCTTGGTCAGTCGCGCTGAAGACGTCGATACGCGCCTAGGAGAGTTTGACACCAAGCTCACCAACGCCGTGGACAAGATCGATGGACTCGACAAATCCTTCAACGCCAAGCTTGACGTTCGGTTCAAGGAACTTTTGAACAGATTGCCCACACCCGCGCCCACACATGGCGCACGGCGCATTCCGATCACGGGTCAGACTGCTGGTTCGCCGCCAAGACCCGGCTACCATTGCGTGATGCACCTCGGACTTCCGCGGTTGTCGCTGCGACATTGAGATGACGACGGGTACTACTATGACCCGACGACGACGATCGGTTTGACGAGGAGGTTGAACAACCCCCACGGTACCGTCCCGACATTACTACCGCAATGCTCGACCAATGCACGTGATGATGATCATGTTGCAAAGCTTAAATTAAATATTCCATCTTTTGAGGGTAAATATAATCCCGATGCATATCTTACATGGGAGATGGAAGTAGAACAACGCTTTGCATGCTTAAAATATCCCGAGAATATGCGTGTTAGTCCGCTACATGTGAATTTACTAAATTTGCTTCCCTTTGGTGGTCCGAGTATTGTCGTTAAATCCTACTACTATTCCTAGTACTTGGACCTTTAAAAGCTGTGCGTGTTCGTTTTGTACCCTCCCACTTATCAACGTGATTTACTAAAGAATCTAACACGTTTAGAGCAAGGGAAAAATTCTGTAGAAGAGTATTATCAGGAATTGCAAACGGGGATGGTTCGGTGTGGTCTTGTTGAATCTAATGAACAAATGCTTGCACATTTCTTTGGTGGATTAAACAAAGACATTCAGCACATATTAGATTATAAGGAATATAATTCTATCACTCGTTTGTTTCATCTTGCTTGCAAAGCTGAACGTGAAGTGCAGGATCGCCAAACACCATGGAGGAGGACTAATAATTCTGCAGGTCGCACATCCACTTGGACATCCCGACAATCAGCGCCTCCTCGTGATTCGCCACCAGCTACTACCACATCCAAGGCCACCACAAGATTTCCAGCTGCTCCTCCACCATCATCCAATGCTCCTGCTGGTAGTGCATCTTCTATGGCTTCCACGGTTAAGACAAAGGATATACAATGCCGCAAGTGCTGGGGTTTTGGTCATATTGAGAGACAGTGCACAACACAACGTGTGATGATGGTGCGAGATGATGGTCAATACGATTCAGCGAGTGACTTCAAAATATTTGGATTGGAAACTATTAAGGAACAATATGTGCATGATGCTGCATTTAAAGATGTGTTGCAGAATTGTAGAGATGGTAGAACTTGGAACAAGTTCATCTTCAATGATGGATTTGTGTTCCGTGCTAACAAACTATGCATTCCAGATAGTTCTGTTCGTCTTTTGTTGTTACAGGAGGCGCATGGAGGAGGATTGATGGGACACTTTGGTGTCAAGAAGACGGAGGATGTTCTTGCTGCACACTTCTTTTGGCCACGTATGCGTCGAGATGTTGAGAGATTTGTGGCACGCTGCACTACTTGTCAAAAAGCTAAGTCTCGCCTTAATCCACATGGTTTATGTATGCATCTTCCTGTTCCTAGTGTTCCTTGGGAGGATATTTCTATGGACTTTGTTTTGGGATTGCCACGAACACAGAAGGGGAGGGATAGTATTTTTGTTGTTGTGGATCGGTTTTCTAAGATGGCACACTTTATTCCTTGTCATAAAACGGATGATGCTGTGCATATTGCTGATTTGTTCTTTCGTGAAATTGTTCGTTTGCATGGTGTGCCAAATACTATTGTCTCTGATCGTGATACTAAATTTCTTATCCACTTTTGGAGATGTTTATGGGCTAAGTTGGGGACTAAATTGCTCTTTAGTACTACATGTCATCCCCAAACTGATGGTCAAACTGAAGTAGTAAATAGAACTTTGGCTAGTATGTTGCGGGCTGTTTTAAAGAAGAACTTAAAATTGTGGGAAGAGTGTTTACCTCATATAGAATTTGCTTATAATCGTTCGCTGCATTCTACCACAAAGATGTGCCAATTTGAGATTGTGTATGGTTTTGTTCCTCGTGCACCTATTGATTTATTTCCTTTACCTTCTTCGGTGCAACATAATTTGGATGCTACACAACGCGCTGCAATGATATTAAACTTGCATAAGACTACTAAAGATAACATTGAACACATGAATGCTAAGTATAAACTTGCTGGGGATAAAGGGAGAAAGCATGTTGTGTTTGATGTTGGCGATTTTGTTTGGTTACATTTGCGTAAAGATCGTTTTCCTGATTTACGCAAGTCTAAGATAATGCCATGTGCTGCTGGTCCCTTTAAGGTGTTAGAGAAAATAAATGATAATGCATATAAACTTGAGTTGCCTGCAGACTTTGGTACGGTTAGTCCTACGTTTAACATTGCAGATTTGAAGCCTTACTTTGGTGAGGAAGATGAGATTGCGTCGAGGAAGACTTCAATTCAAGAAGGGGAGCATGATGTGGACATCCCTTCTATTGATACAACCGTTGTATCTACAGCAACACACATACAAGGACCCATCACAAGATCTCGTGCCAAACAACTTAACTATCAGGTACTTTCGTTTCTTGGAACTATTCCTCACATACATGAGAATATGATGCTGCCTAAATCAGATGTATTTCTTACTCTTAGTAATGATGGACCAAGCATGGATGAGAGGGACAAGCATTGGAGCATGGCCATGCATGGAGATGGCAGCAAGCATGTGATGATCCAAGAGAAGGCCACGGATGAAGATTTCAGAACTTTGAGGCCACCATAATGAAGAAAGAAGGCTTGGACGAAATATTCAAGATCAATACTTTACGAATTCGTCCATAGCTTAATATGGTGTTGCGACACCTTTATTTGGGCCAGGCCCATGTAATTTTTGCAGGATTTTAATTAGCTACTTTTTAGAAGTCCGTATTTGAGGGGAAGAGGACTTTTAGGGTTGGATTCGGCCACCACTTCCATGGCTGGCTGAAACCCCACCTTTTCGCCCTTAAATACTTGTTATGGGGTAACCCGGGGGTTGGCCCGATCTTTCACGAATTCCACGAGGAACGAGGGGAAGAGAGGTGGTCGGGTATGAAATCGGGGAAGGCGATGAAAACCACGAACACACGCACACCAAAACACGATACACGCCTTCTCCTCACGCCGGTGGCAACCGGTCCAACATAATCCCTAGGATCGGTGTTGGGCGAAGCTCGCTCTCCACGCCAACAACGGGGGATGAGGTGCTTGGTGAGACCTTGACGACTTGGGGGCGAGAAACCGAGAACCCAAGGCCTTGTACAACTTGAACGCACTAGGCAAGATCCAAGAGGGGGGTGGATAATCCGGTGCTCCTTGGTAGGAGCATGAGACCAATAGATATAAGTCCTCAAAGGGTTTCCTTAATATCTATTATTATCCAAGTCTAAACGTTTACAATAGAGGGTGGGGGCTATATATAGTCCAGCCACCAAACAGGTAATTTGAATGGAGAGATAAATGATAGGTTGGGTTACAAGGCACAGGGCGAACTTAGGTGATCGGTCAGCAGGACCGGTCTGCAGTCGGTCCAGAACCAGTAGTACCGGTGGTAACCCGCTTCCGGAGCGGTAGTACCGCTTGAGGGCCTGGAGCTTCCGTCGGAGGCGTCAGTGGCGAGCGGTAGGAGGGGGCGGTAGTACCGGCCACCGGTAGTACCGGTTACAGGACCGGTAGTACCGCTTGCGTCTGGGGCATGGGGCAGTGCTTCCTGGCGGCGGTAGGAGGAGGCGGTAGGTCCGCTTGAGCGTAGTACCGTCGTCCCAACCGGTAGTACCGCTTGCGTCTGGCAAATGATCGGTGGCTTCTTCTGCACTGATGCACAGAGTTTGCGTGTGAAGTAGCAAGCCATCCAAGCGGGTGTCGAAGTCACACAAGGAGAGGAGCGAGTTCACCTTAGTTTGAAGGAGCTTGGCTCGGGCACGAGTCATGGGTCCATTTGGGTAGCTCGTGGGAGTAGATGTAGTAGCGGACGGAGGACGGGCTGCATCAGCTCCCCCCCCTTGGGAAAGAGTCGTCCTCGACTCTTCAACCGTCACAACTTCCTCTTCGCCATGGTAGGGTGAGAGGTCCTTGACATTGAATGTCGAGCTCACAAGATACTTCGATGTTGGTATATCGATCACATAGGCGTTGTTGTTTATCCTTTTAGCACCTTGAATGGTCCGCCTCGTGGCTTTAGCTTGGAGTCGCGTTCCTTGGGGAAGCGGTCTTTACTCAAGTTTATCCATACAAGGTCGCCTCATCAAAGATCATCTCTTTCTTGGTCTTGTTTAGCCTTGATGCTTGGCGAAGGACTTGTTGCTCGATAGTAGCTCGTGTGTCTTCATGGAGTTTCATCATTGCTTGGGCACGCTTGACAACGTCCATATTGGCACGTTCATGAAGTGGAAGTGGAAGGATATCGAGCGGTGAGAGGCTCGAATCCATGACGATCATGAACGGGCTCCTCATGGTGGTGGAGTGCTTAGCGGGTTGAAGCGAACTCGGCGTGTGGAATGCATTCCTCCCGTCTTTAAGGTTCTTCTTTATCAACACGAGAAGTGTGCCAAGACTTCGATTGACTACCTCGGTTTGTCCATCGGTTTGAGGATGCGAGGCGGACGAGAATAGGAGCTTGATGCCGAGCTTGGCCATGAGGGTCTTCCAGAAGTAGCTCATGAATTTTACGTCACGGTCGGAGACGATTGTTCGTGGCACGCCGTGTAGCCGAATTATTTCCCTGAAAAACAAATTTGCGACATGTGAAGCATCATCGGTCTTATGGCACGGAATGAAATGTGCCATTTTTGAAAAGCGATCCACGACTACAAATATGGAATTGTGACCATGTTTAGATCTAGGCAAGCCTAATACAAAGTCCATGCTAATGTCCGACCAAGGTGCATGAGGAATAGGCAATGGCATATAAAGACCAAAGGGGTTGGACTTAGACTTAGCTTGGATACATGTAGTGCATCGTTGGACGTGGCGCTCCACGTCGCGCTTCATCTTTGGCCAAAAGTAGTGAGTGGAGAGCATGTTATATGTCTTGTCACGGCCAAAGTGACCCATAAGGCCTCCACCATGGGACTCTTGAAGAAGCAAAAGTTGGAGAGAGGATTTCGGAATGCAAAGCTTGTTTTGTTTGAAAAGAAAACCCTTGTGCAAATAGAAATCGTCAATCCCTTTGTCTATTGAACATTGTGCAAATATTGGTCCAAAGAAAGAATCGGACGCTGCATAAAGATTTGATGTCCTCAAGACCCAAAACATTGACTTGAGTCGTAGAAGGCTTGTGGTTTTGCGACAAGGCGTCCGCCACCACATTTTCTTTGCCCTTCTTGTATTTTACAATGTAAGGAAAAGACTCCATAAACTCAACCCACTTTATGCGTGCCTTTTACTCAAGTTGGCTTGGCCCTTAAGGTACTTCAACGACTCATGGTGAATGGATTATAAATTCTTTGGGCCAAAGATAGTGTTGCCACACTTGAAGAACACGAACCAAGGCAAAAGTTCTTTGTCATAAATGGGATAATTGAGGCGTGCGCCATCAAGTTTCTCACTATGGTAAGCAATAGGACGCCCATTTTGCATAAGGACGCCACCAATGCCAATACCACTAGCGTCACATTCAATCTCAAAGGTTTTTGTGAAATCCGGCAATGCAAGAAGTGGTGCTTCGGTGAGCCTCCTTTTGAGCTCATCAAATGCCTTTTGTTGTGCTTTTCCCCAAACGAACGTGACATTCTTCTTGGTCAATTCGTTGAGGGGGCAAGCAATTGTGGAAAAATCTTTCACAAAGCGACGGTAAAAGCCACCCAACCCATGAAAACTACGAAGTTCACTAACATTTGTAGGGGTGGGCCAATCTCGTATGTCCTTGACTTTTGATACATCAACTTCAATGCCATTAGAAGACACGACAAAACCAAGGAAAATCAGCTTGTCTCTTGCAAAAGTGCACTTGGGGAGGTTAGCATAAAGCTTTTCATGACGAAGGATTTGTAAGACCTCCTTAACATGAGTAACATGCTCCTCTAGTGACTTGCTATAGACAAGAATGTCATCAAAGTAAACAACTACACTCTTTCCAATGAGTGACCGCAAAATATGGTTCATGAGGCGCATGAAGGTAGATGGGGCATTGGATAAGCCAAAAGGCATAACCAACCATTCATATAGACCAAGCTTGTTCTTGAAGGCGGTTTTCCACTCATCACCTTCAGCCATGCGAATTTGATGGTAGCCACTACGAAGATCAATTTTCGAAAATATAGTGGCTCCACATAACTCATCAAGCATGTCATCAAGACGCGGTATAGGATGTCGATAACGCACGGTGATAGCATTGATTGGACGGCAGTCCATGCATAACCGCAACGTATCATCCGTTTTCGGGACTAGGATCACGGGAACCGCGCTTGGCTAGTGCTTACTTGGATCAAACCTTTGAGACGAGTTGGTTGATTTGACGCCGATCTCCTTTGTCTCTTCCGGTTTGTGCGATACGCAGCTTGTTTGGTAGTGGTGCGCGGGTATGAGGTCGTCGGTGCTCGATTCCACGAAGAGGAGGAAGGCCATGAGGAAGCTCTTCGAAATACATCTTGGAATTCCCAAACAGCCATCAAAGAAGGAGGAATATTTGTCAAGTCATTAGTTCCTTGCGCTAGTCCCTTGCATACGAGGACGTAGTGCAAGATGGATGGGTTGTTCCTCACTTCTCTCATCTCACTTTTGGTGGCAAGAAGAATACTCTTAGTTTTTCCGCCGAGTTTGGCTTGTAGCTCTCACTCACTATGGTGTGGTTCTCTCGCTCACCACTCTTCTCACAAGGTGTTTTGCGTATTGCGCCTCGCTAAAGCCTTTGCATTGTCCGCAATTATTTGGCTAGGAGTCATTGGTTGCAACACACAAGTTTTATCAAGCCATTTGAAAGTGTAGGTGTTTGAGTGACCATTATGCAAAGCACACTTGTCATATTGCCACGGCCTTCCGAGCAACATGTGACAAACCGTCATTGGAACCACGTCACATTCCACCGTGTCCTTGTAGTGTCCAATGGAGAACGCCACCGAGACGGTGCTTGATCTTGACGGATCCTTGGTCACTTAGCCATTGGATATGGTAGGGGTGTCTATGTGGGTGAAGGGTGAGGTTGAGTTTCTCACACAATTCCGTGCTTGCGAGGTTGTGGCAACTTCCTCCATCGATGACAACTTTGATGGACTTCCCATTGATGCCGCACGAGTTTGGAAGATGTTCGGCGTTGGTCTTCATTTTCATTGGCTTGGGTAGTCAAGACCCTTGTGACCACAAGCGATGGACTTGCGTCATGCTCACACACAAGAAGTTCTTGGTCCTCTTCCAAGTGTTGCCTTGCCATGGCTTCCTTGACCCTTGCATCAAACTCTTCTTCACTCAAGTATTCTTCATCGCCGTTGTCATGGATGAACAAAACTTTTTTGTTTCCACATGCATTGGACTTGTGCCCTTTGCCTCCACACTTGTAGCATTCACCATTGAATGGTTGATCATCCCGTGTTTGTTTGCCACTTGGGGGATGTTTTCCTTGGGGAATAGTTGGCTTGAAGGGAAGCTTGGTTGTACTTGGGGAGCTTCCACTTGGTGTTGTTGGAGTAGTGGTGGGCGCTTGCTTGTAGGTGAAGTACGTCTTTGGCTTGTTGTACTTGATGTCCTCTTGCACTTGGCGCTCGGCCTTGGATGCGATGTGCACAAGCTCAACAAGCCTCATGATGTCCTCTTGCACTCCAAGAGGTAGTACCGGTTACAGGACCGGTAGTACCGCTTGCGTCTGGGGCATGGGGCAGTGCTTCCTGTGGCGAGCGGTAGGAGGAGGCGGTAGGTCCGCTTGGAGCGGTAGTACCGGTCGTCCCAACCGGTAGTACCGCTTGCGTCTGGCAAATGGTGGCTTCTTCTGCACTGATGCATGAGTTTGCGTGTGAAGTAGCAAGCCATCCAAGGGGGTGTCGAAGTCACACAAGGAGAGGAGCGAGTTCACCTTAGTTTGAAGGAGCTTGGCTCGGGCACGAGTCATGGGTCCATTTGGGTAGCTCGTGGGAGTAGATGTAGTAGCGGTCGGAGGACGGGCTGCATCAATACTCCCCATAGCCGTCACCCTAGACTCGGATTTTGTTTAGACATTAAATTAGCCATAGTCGCAACTTCGCCAAGGCTCGAGCGTCGCAGAGGCCACTTGTACTTCGCACCTATTCAGGATCCCACTTCTTCAATGAAGCTTTCCTCTTAATCCGCAATATCTTGATTGCAATATTGGTTCTTACTTGTTCTCGAATTCAGGTAGGAATTAAGACCCTCGCTGGTCAGGCTGATCGTGTTCACGCAGGATCGGTAACCTCCAGGAGATTGGCCTAGCGATTGCATTGGCGCTCGTGCTCGCACGTGTAGTCGGATCGTCAAGCCCGAACTCCACCAAATCGATTATCCCCATCTCATCGAAATGGGAGAAATTGAATGACTAGCATGAAAAGGCAAGTCCGAAGCAAATGGAGGATACACACAAGATGCATAGCATGGCACGGTTATGGCAATGATATCGTAATCAAACAATTCCACATGATCAATATTATGCAAAGGCAAAGCATCACATGGGAATATGAGTGCAGCATATGTAATGTCACAAGTATCATCCATAACATGCATATCCTCACAATTCATCATGTCCACTAGTGGGATCATGGCATCATCAACACCCTTATTGTTACCTTGGTCATACCTCTCATATGAAGTGGGTGTTGTGGAAGTAGTGGCCTCCTTGTGGACGACTCCGTCTTCTTGATGTAGCCATGGTGTAGCATCATCTTCGTGCACCATGTACATCTTCTCCAATTGAGGCATCGTTGCTTCATGGCTTGGCGCGTCTTCATCCATGGAACCTAGCATAACATAAGAGAACACACTAGAGGTAGAGGGTAAGTTGTTAGAAATCGAAATGGTCTCACTTGACCTATCAACTACCACTCTCAACTCACTAGGAGTATCGCTCATGCCCTCCAAGTGGAAGCACTCAATCTCACATAAGGTGGAGTCACTCATCTCACTCTTTTTCTCACTCAAGTGGGCTAAGTGCCTCTCATACTCACATGGGATTGGTACCACATCATCACTCAAGCATATGGGGATAGGCTCGGTTTCCTAAACTCCATGCGCCTCCTTTGGTGAAGGGAAAATCCCATGCTCACCATTCTTGACCTTGTCGCCTTCAAGGTTGGATGCCATAAGGTGGGCATCACGCTCTCCTCCATGGTTGAAGGGAAAATCCCATGCTCGACCGTCTCGTGGCCATCTCGTAGTAGTGGTGGAGGTAGGCTCATGCTATCCAACTTGGCGAAGTAGAGGTCTTCATTTTCCTCGGTCATGAGGTCTTCGAATGCAAGCGTAGTCGTTGAAGCTTGATGGTGTGGACGAAGGCTTTCTCTTGGTGCCATTTTGGTGGTGGCACTACTAGTTGAAGGTGCCTTGTGACGGTGTCGACGGAGGTCATTGGCGTGCCTTGCCGATGGTTGGTTGATATGGCAAAGGTGTCCGATCTTTCGATGAGATGGCGATATTCGATTTGGTGGAGTTCGGGCTTGACGATCCGACTACACGTGCGAGCACGAGCGCCAATGCAATCGCTAGGCCAATCTCCTGGAGGTTACCGATCTTGCCTGAACACGATCAGCCTGACCAGCGAGGGTCTTAATTCCTACCTGAAATCGAGAACAAGTAAGAACCAATATTGCAATCAAGATATTGCGGATTAAGAGGAAAGCTTTATTGAAGAGGTGGGATCCTGAATAGGTGCGAAGTACAAGAGGCCTCTCTGACGCCGAGCCTTGGCGAAGTTGCGACTATGGCTAACAATGTCTAAACAAAATCCAAGTCTAGAGGTTCGGCTATGGGCGTATTTAAGGGCGAAGGTGGGGTTTCGCCAGCCATGGAAGTGGTGGCGAATCCAACCCTAAAAGTCCTTTTCCTCAAATACGGACTCTAAAAAGTGGCTAATTAAAATCCTGCTAAAATTACATGGGCTGGCCCAAAATAAAGGTGTCATGACACCATATTAAGCTATGGACGAATTCAGAAGTATTGATCTTGAATATTTCGTCCAAGCCTTCTTTCTTCATTATGGTGGCCTCAAAGTTCTGAAATCTTCATCTGTGGCCTTCTCTTGGATCATCACATGCTTGCTGCCATCTCCATGCATGGCCATGCTCCAATGCTTGTCCCTCTCATCCATGCTTGGTCCATCATTCCTAAGAGTAAGAAATATATCCGATTTAGGCAGCATCATATTCTCATGTATGTGAGGAATAGTTCCAAGAAACGAAAGTACCTGATAGTTAAGTTGTTTGGCACGAGATCTTGTGATGGGTCCTTGTATGTGTGTTGCTGTAGGTACAACGGTTGTATCAATAGTAGGGATGTCCACATCATGATCCCCTTCTTGAATTGAAGTCGTCCTCGACGCAATCTCATCTTCCTCACCAAAGTAAGGCTTCAAATCTGCAATGTTAAATGTAGGACTAACCGTACCAAAGTCTGCAGGCAACTCAAGTTTATATGCATTATCATTGATTTTCTCTAACACCTTAAAGGGACCAGCACGTGGCATTAACTTAGACTTGCGTAAATCAGGAAAACGATCTTTACGCAAATGTAACCAAACAAGATCGCCAACATCAAACACAACATGCTTTCTCCCTTTATCCCTAGCAAGTTTATACTTAGCATTCATGTGTTCAATGTTATCTTTAGTAGTCTTATGCAAGTTTAATATCATTTCAGCGCGTTGTGTAGCATCCAAATTATGTTGCACCGAAGAAGTTAAAGGCAATAAATCAATAGGTGCACGAGGAACAAAACCATACACAATCTCAATTGGGCACATCTTTGTGGTAGAATGCAATGAACGATTATAAGCAAATTCTATATGAGGTAAACACTCTTCCCACAATTTTAAGTTCTTCTTTAAAACAGCCCGTAACATAGTAGACAAAGTTCTATTTACTACTTCATTTTGACCATCAGTTTGGGGATGACATGTAGTACTAAAGAGCAATTTAGTCCCCAACTTAGCCCATAAACATCTCCAAAAGTGGCTAAGAAATTTAGTATCACGATCAGAGACAATAGTATTAGGCACACCATGCAAACGAACAATTTCACGAAAGAACAAATCAGCAATATGCAAAGATCATCCGTTTTATGACAAGGAATAAAGTGTGCCATCTTAGAAAACCGATCCACAACAACAAAAATACTATCCCTCCCCTTCTGTGTTCGTGGCAATCCCAAAACAAAGTCCATAGAAATATCCTCCCAAGGAACACTAGGAACAGGAAGAGGCATATATAAACCATGTGGATTAAGGCGAGACTTAGCTTTTTGACGAGTAGTGCAGCGTGCCACAAATCTCTCAACATCTCGACGCATACGTGGCCAAAAGAAGTGTGCAGCAAGAACATCCTACGTCTTCTTGACACCAAAGTGTCCCATCAATCCTCCTCCATGCGCCTCCTGTAACAACAAAAGACGAACAGAGCTATCTGGAATGCATAGTTTGTTAGCACGGAACACAAATCCATCATTGAAGACGAACTTGTTCCAAGTTCTACCATCTCTACAATTGTGCAACACATCTTTAAATTCAGCATCATGCACATATTGTTCCTTAATAGTTTCTAATCCAAATATTTTGAAGTCAAGTTGAGATAACAAAGCATAACGGCGTGACAAAGCATCAGCAATAATATTATCTTTACCCTTTTTGTGTTTGATAACATAAGGAAAAGACTCAATAAATTCAACCCACTTTGCATGACGATTCAACTTAGCTTGACTACGAATATGCTTCAAAGATTCATGATCGAATGAATAACAAACTCTTTAGGCCATAGATAATGTTGCCAAGTTTCTAATGTCCCAACCAACGCATATAATTCTTTATCATAAGTAGAATAGTTCAGACTAGCCCCACTCAATTTCTCACTAAAATATGCAACAGGTTTTCCTCTTGTAATAACACCCTCCCAAACCAATTCCACTAGCATCACATTCAAGCTCAAAAGTCTTAGTAAAATCAGGAAGTTGGAGTAAGGGAGCATGTGTTAGCTTATCTTTCAATATGACGAAGGCCTGTTGTTGTGCATCGCCCCAAACAAAGGGCACATCCTTCTTGGTAAGCTCATTCAGCGGCGCGGCAATTGATCCAAAGTCTTTGACAAAGCGCCTATAAAAACCAGCGAGGCCAAGAAAACTCCTCACTTGTGTGACCGTCTTGGGCTGCGGCCAATTCTCAATAGCTTCAATCTTGGCTAGATCCACTTCAATACCCTGTGATGTAATAACATAGCCAAGAAACGCAACTCGATTGGTGCAAAAGGTGCACTTCTCAAGGTTACCAAACAAACGTGCATCACGTAAAGCATTGAAAACAGCACGTAAATGGTCCAAATGATCCTCTAAAGATTTGCTATAAATCAGAATATCATCAAAGTAGACTACCACAAAACGTCCAATGAAAGCACGTAAAACATCGTTCATTGATCTCATGAAAGTGCTAGGTGCATTAGTTAAACCAAACGGCATCACTAACCACTCATATAAACCGAACTTAGTTTTAAATGTTGTTTTCCATTCATCTCCTAATTTCATACGAATCTGGTGGTAACCACTACGCAAATCAACTTTAGAAAACATGGTAAAGCCACTCAATTCATCAAGCATGTCATCTAAACGTGGAATAGGATGACGATATCGAATATTAATATTATTGATAGCTCTACAATCAGTACACATGCGCGAAGAACCATCTTTCTTAGGTACCAAAATAATAGGAACAGCACAGGGGCTAAGGGACTCACGAATATGATCTCTGTCGAGTAGTTCCTGAATTTGGCGTTGTATCTCCTTTGTCTCCTCCGATTGGTTCTATATGGCGCAGTTGGGCAACGTGGCACCAGGAATTAGATCAATTTGGTGCTCAATTCCTCTAATAGGAGGTAGTCTTGTGGCAGCTCAATGAAAGACGTCCTCATATTCCTGCAAAAGGTTAGCAATAGAGGGTGGCAAAGAAGGAGGCATATCCTCAAATGAAAACAAAACCTCTTTGCAGACAATTTCATAACATTGAGTATTGGGTACATCTAGTTCAGCAATATCAATTTTATTTGCAAGCATACATGGACTCTTCAAACGAATTTTAGTAGCATGTGTAGAATCAGATTTAGTGTTCTTTGGTGGTATAAAATCTAAGAACAACTGATTCTCACTTTTATTTTTCTCCTCAGTTTTAGCTCTACTAGCTCTAGCAAGATCATCTTTTAAAATCTGTTCGGGAGTCATAGGTTTTAGACCAATTTTCTTTCCATCATGCATAAGAGAATAGTGATTAGTTTTGCCATTATGAACCGATTCTCTATCAAATTGCCATGGTCTACCAAGTAACAAAGAACAAGCTTGCATAGGTACAACATCACAATCAACAAAATCAGAATATGTACCAATAGTAAAATGCACGCGTAGCGTTCTTGTTACCTTGATCTTGCGAGAACTCTCAAACCATTGGATGTAATATGAATGTGGGCGTTGTCTTGTTGGAAGCGCAAGCTTCTCTACCATGTCAACACTGGCCAGATTATTACAACTCCCTCCATCAATGATGATCCGTATAGCTCTTTCCTTGACAACACCACGTGTTTGGAACAGGTTGTGGCGTTGATCGTGCTCAGATTTGCTCAATTGCACACTCAACACACGTTGTGTAATTAAGCTCTTGTATTGATCAGCAGCTTCAGCTCCCATTACCTCTGTCTCTTCATCAGCATCAGAATGGTCTCCATCTCGAGCAGAAATAAGGGCTAGTGTATCGTCATCAAAGTCACTTGCTGAATCGTACTGACCATCTTCTCGCACCATCATCACACGTTGTGTTGTGCACTGGCTCTCAATATGACCAAAACCCCAGCACTTGCGGCATTGTATATCCTTTGTCTTACCCGTGGAAGCCATAGAAGATGCACTACGAGCAAGAGCATTGGATGATGGTGGAGGAGCAGCTAGAAATCTTGTGGTGGCCTTGGATGTGGTAGTAGATGGTGGCGAATCACGAGGAGGTGCTGATTGTCGGGATGTCCAAGTGGATGTGCGACCTGCAGAATTATTAGTCCTCCTCCATGGTGTTTGGCGATCCTGCACTTCACGTTCAGCTTTGCAAGCAAGATGAAACAAACGAGTGATAGAATTATATTCCTTATAATCTAATATGTGCTGAATGTCCTTGTTTAATCCACCAAAGAAACGTGCAAGCATTTGTTCATTAGATTCAACAAGACCACACCTAACCATCCACGTTTGTAATTCCTGATAATACTCTTCTACAGAATTTTTCCCTTGCTCTAAACGTGTCAGATTCTTTAGTAAATCACGTTGATAAGTGGGAGGTACAGAACGAACACGCATAGCAGTTTTTAAAGCAGTCCAAGTACTAGGAATAGTAGTAGGATTTAAACGACAATACTCAGACCACCAAAGCGAAGAAAATTTAGTAAATTCACATGTAGCAGCACTAACACGCATATTCTCAGGATATTTTAAGCATGCAAAACGTTGTTCTACTTCCATCTCCCATGTAAGATATGCATCAGGATTATATTTACCCTCAAAAGATGGAATATTTAATTTAAGCTTTGCAACATGATCATCATCACGCATCGGCATGCGAGCATTGCGGTAGTAATGTCGGGGACGCCAGCAGTACCGTGGAGGTTGTTCAACCTCCTCGTCAAACAGATCGTCGTCGCCGGGTCGTAGTAGTACCCGTCGTCTCAATGTCGCAAAGCAACGCGCGCATGAAGTCCGAGGAGCGTCCGGCAGGCGGCGGAAGCGGCCGAACCAGCAGTCCGAACCGTGATCGGAATGCGCCGTGCGCCATGTGTGGGTGCCGGTGCGGGTGCGGGCAATCGGTTCAAAAGTTCCTTTAACCGAACGTCAAGCTTGGCGTTGAAGGATTTGTCGAGTCCATCGATCTTGTCCACGGCGTTGGTGAGCTTGGTGTCAAACTCCCCTAGGCGCGTATCCACGTCTTCAGCACGACTGACCAAGAGCGCGGAGAAGTGGGCATGTAGATCTTCGTTTGTCATGGTGGCAGGGTTCCGCGAAGTATCTATCATGGTTAGTCCTTAAAAAGCACAGGTATATACTACATGAATATGGTGGAAGTCACGCGTAATCTGTCAACAATATACGAAGCTCTTACAAGTTCTTACCAAGCAACAGGAAAAGGCGATGTGCAACTGCGAGGATCAGTGGGTCCAGAGATTGAACCAAGCGATTACCAGGAGTCGATACACCGCACGTGGAGAATATCTGTGGAGCTCTGGGAAGGCTTAGCAAGGGGGGTTAGCAATTATCAAAACAGCAATGCAAAAGTTGAAAGAATGCTCAACGTCGATCTTGTCTTTGGTCCTAGGCTAGACCGTACTAGAGACGCGAGCCTAGATCACCAACGATGTCACGACGCGACACAACAAGCACTGTATGATAATATGGCACCCTGAAAAGCGAACCGAGATGCAGAAAATCACTATGATGGCAAGTGTCTAGAACTGATCTACGGGGTCTAAAAAGAGGTTAGCCCCAAAAATTTTTTTTGAAATTTTTTATTGTGCTCCGGAAAGCGCGCAGGCGCCAAAAAAATATCGCTATAACGACACGGACTTTAGCTTAACATGGAAACAACAAAGAAGGAGAGTAAAAACAAAAAACTAGGAACAATAACTCTACTCGTACTCGTACCACAGCAGGAAACTGATCGGATCTGTGTTGCGGTAGGAAGGCGGTGGCGGAGTATTAGGGTTTATGGAGGAAGGGTATATGGCGGCGGAATATGGTGGCGGAATATGGTGGCGGTGATCGTCGAGTGTGGCGGTGACTACTATGATCAGAACTCGAAACTCTAAGGGATGAGACACTAAGACCAGCAACTCGACGCGACGATGTAGACACAAATTCAACAATGCAAAAACTAAAAAGATAATGCGAGGTGTAGATTGGTTATAGGATGGATCTAAACTCTAACTGTGTTTTTGGCTTTTTCGTGGGTTATAGGTAAAAACAGATCTAATCTACGAAAAACAGTAAAATCTCACCGAGCAACCTGAAATCTGATACCACTTGATAGGGCAAAGGTGTCCGATCTTTTGATGAGATGGCGATATTCGATTTGGTGGAGTTCGGGCTTGACGATCCGACTACACGTGCGAGCACGAGCGCCAATGCAATCGCTAGGCCAATATCCTGGAGGTTACCGATCCTGCGTGAACACGATCAGCCTGACCAGCGAGGGTCTTAATTCCTACCTAAAATCGAGAACAAGTAAGAACCAATATTGCAATCAAGATATTGCGGATTAAAAGGAAAGCTTTATTGAAGAGGTGGGATCCTGAATAGGTGCGAAGTACAAGAGGCCTCTACGACGCTCGAGCCTTGGCGAAGTTGCGACTATGGCTAACTTAATGTCTAAACAAAATCCGAGTCTAGAGGTTCGGCTATGGGGCGTATTTAAGGGTGAAAAGGTGGGGTTTCGGCCAGCCATGGAAGTGGTGGCCGAATCCAACCCTAAAAGTCCTTTTCCCGTCAAATACGGACTCTAAAAAGTGGCTAATTAAAATCCTGCGAAAATTACATGGGCCTGGCCCAAAATAAAGGTGTCGCAGCACCATATTAAGCTATGGACGAATTCGTAAAGTATTGATCTTGAATATTTCGTCCAAGCCTTCTTTCTTCATTATGGTGGCCTCAAAGTTCTGAAATCTTCATTTGTGGCCTTCTCTTGGATCATCACATGCTTGCTGCCATCTCCATGCATGACCATGCTCCAATGCTTGTCCCTCTCATCCATGCTTGGTCCATCATTCCTAAGAGTAAGAAATATATCTGATTTAGGCAGCATCATATTCTCATGTATGTGAGGAATAGTTCCAAGAAACGAAAGTACCTGATAGTTAAGTTGTTTGGCACGAGATCTTGTGATGGGTCCTTGTATGTGTGTTGCTGTAGGTACAACAGTTGTATCAATAGTAGGGATGTCCACATCATTGGTGTTGGTGGCGCACTTGGTCATCCACATGATGCTCGCGACGATGACCATTGTCCTTGGAACTCTTCTTGGTGAGTTGTTGTAATGAGTGCAAAGCATCGTTAATCTTGGTGACCCTGCTCATTGTTTTGTCGAAGTCGTTGTCCATGTCCTTCTTGAAGTTGTGGAGGTCGCTCTCGAACTTGTCCATTTCATGGTGGACCTTGGCGCACTCAAGGTGTAGGCTCCGTCTTGGTCGGTGCGACTTGAGGAGCTTGTCGTTGTCGTTCTTGAAGTCGCCCATGCTTAGGGAGTCGTTGTTGTTGTAGCACTCCATGTCACCCAAGCATGTGGAGCCATTGTTGGTGTAGTGCTCCATCATGTAATCCATGCTTGTGGAGACATAGGCATGGTGGCTCATCGTGGATTCTTCATAAAAATCATCCTCAGTCCCGAAGTCCCTAGACATGCTTCACAAGACCAAGTGTTGTATATGGAAGTGGTAGAGGGTGTTAGGGATACAACGTCGAACCTTACTTTACCTTGGAAGATCGTATTGTGCAAGTGGCCACACTTGAGAGCAATAAACCAAGCAAAGTGAAGTTCACGTGGAACACCAAAACCAACTACTAACCAAAAAACACACACACACAAGGCCTATGGTGGATAGGTATGGAAAGTGGCATGTCAAGAACCAATCCAAAATCAAGATGTTGTATTGGCAAGTAAAGAACCACAATGAGCACAAAGCAAACAAGTCAATCCACAAGATAGGAAATATGTACAAGGAAACACACACGGTGGGATAAAAGGGACTTGTGCGACGGAGAAAGTGAGCTAAGAACCAAATGATTACCTAGCGAAGACTAAAAGCTCATGTCACACAAGTACAAGGAGAGACGCTAGTTCGATTGCACAAAATTGGTGGGCTACCAGATATGCACAATAAGTACCACCTATATGATGTTCATCGAGCTTGCGCTTCCTATTCTATGAGGCACATGTGTATCTCTCTTTTTTTCTTTTCTTTTTTCTATTTTTTTCTTTTTGTATCACTCCTTTTCTTTTTTATTTCTCACTTGCCTCTTCCTTGTGCCAACAACAATACAAGATAACTATATGAGATAGCGCTCAAACTTTTGCTCGGAATTCTACATGGTATCAAATGTACATAGCCCAAGCAATCATAAGAGGAACTAGTCTCAATATGTGTTTGTTTCTCGCAAAGATAGTGGGGTTCACAAAGGAATGCAAGTGGGGAGAAGTCGCGGAATGTTTATACCTTTCGTCGACGATCTTCACCATTTATTGTTGGATTCAGCCTTGCTCACGGAATTTGGATGGAGTAGATAGCATGAACAACGTGGATGATGATGTAGTGCTCCTTCTTCTCTTCAAACCGAGCTAAAGAACACCAAAATCCGAGTTCGAATGCAAAAGTTATGCTCAAAACGGTGAGAGGCTGAAATCTGGGAATCTGTTTTTTCTTTCTGTACTGGGCGGTAGTACCGGATATTGTGAGCGGTAGTACCGGATATTGTGAGCGGTAGTACCGCTGGAGACAGAGAAGCCCAGATCTGATGCGTTTTTGCGATTTTGGGGCGATTTGGGCGGAAAATCTTCAAGAAAAACACCAAATCGACGGGGAAATCAAGGAATTAGGCTATGGGAACGCAAAGGAAGGTAGATCAACAAGTTCAGCAAGTAATCCATAGATCAAAACCTACCAAAACGCACTCAAATCACAGATCGATCCAAAACACAAATTGGGGCTATTTTTGGTGGAATTTTCGAATTTATGGGGAAAAGACCAAATCGATGAGAAATCCGTGGCAACCAAAAGCTGCTGATACCAAATGATGGAGGGGGTTAACCTCTTGGGTGGCCCGATCTTCACGGATCTCGTGGTCAAATCGATGGGAAAGCGAGGGGAAAGGGAGAAGGTAGCGGAAGCGAACACACACCTCGCTAAGAACACGATGAACACACGCAAAACTCACACGATACAAGGCCGATTGCTCCCGAACGGCAGCCACCGGTCCGATAGAATCCTCGCAAGGAGAGATCGGTCAACGTGCTCCCTCAAATCCACACCGGAGAGGGAAGAACACCTTGGGGAGGGTCTTGACAACTTTGAGACGAGACATCGAACTCCAAGGCCTTGTTCAACGATGGATGCGTGATGCAAAGTCCAATCGAGGTTGGTGACGATAGTCGGTCCCTTTGGTAAAGGGGATGAGGCAAAACTAGATATTCCACAATGGGGGTTTTCTTTAGTCTATCATCTATGCCTAAGGGATACATGAGGGGTGGGGGCTCTATTTATAGGCCAACCACATAAACAGGGGTAGTTTAGGGATAAAACTAGGGTTTGGACGAGCTAGAGGGGTACATGGGCCGAAGTCCCAACAGGTGCGCGCAGGCACATAGGACCGGTAATCTGGGACTTGGGTCGATAGTCATTGACCGGTAGTAGGGTCCAGATCTGTAGTACCGCTTGATCCTGGGACTTCATTAGCGTAAATGCGTATGGTAGTGGCACCTGGTAGTACCGGTCGCCAGATCCGGTAATACCGCTGGAGACAGAGAGCATTTGGCGATCTATCTTCTTCCGCCTCCTCTTCCAAGCCTCCGTCTTGTCAGGCTTGATGCTCCGGGCTTCCTCCCTTGCCTTCGTACTTGTCAATGTGAACGTATCATGCATATGTGACGGAGTATGAAGTAGCAAACCATTCAATAGGGTAGGAAGGGGGCTCGCATAGAGGAACGGATTCACCTTTGGATTCCATGACGACTTGGCGTAAGTTGGAGACCAAGATGTGGTAACGACCGTAGGTCGGGCTACATCACGAGTTGGTTGATTTTTCGTTCTATCTCCTTCGTATCTTCCGGGTTCATGCGATACGCGGCGCGGTTTCGGAGTGGGGCGCCGGGTATGAGGTCGATGCGGTGCTCGATTCCACGAAGAGGAGGTAGTCCATGAGGAAGCTCTTCGAGAAATACATCTTGGAATTCCTGCAAAACAGCCATCAAAGAATGAGGAACATTTGTCAAGTCATTAGTTCCTTGCGCTAGTCCCTTGCATACAAGGACATAGTGCAAAATGGATGGGTTGTTCCGCACTTCTCTCATCTCACTTTTGGTGGCAAGAAGAACACTCTTAGTTTTTCCACTCGAGTTTGGCTTGTGGGACTCACTCACTATAGTGTGGTTCTCTCGCTCACCACTCTGCTCACAATATGTCTTTGTGTATTGCGCCCTTGCTAAAGCCTTTGCATTGTCCGCAATTATTTGGCTAGGAGTCATTGGTTGCAACACACAAGTTTTGTCAAGCCATTTGAAGGTATAAGTGTTTGAGTGACCATTATGCAAAGCACACTTGTCAAATTTCCACGGCCTTCCTAGCAACATATGGCACACCGTCATGGGGACCACGTCACATTCCACCGTGTCTTGGTATGGTCCAATTGAGAACGTTACCGAGACGGTGTGCTTGATCTTGACGGGCCCTTGGTCACTTAGCCATTGAATATGGTAGGGGTGTTTATGTGGATGTAGGGTGAGGTTGAGTTTCTCGCACAATTCCGTGCTTGCAAGATTGTGGCAACTCCCTCCATCGATGACAACTTTGATGCACTTCCCATTGATACCGGCACGAGTTTGGAAGATGTTTGATCGTTGGTCTTCATTCTCATTGATTTGAGTAGATAAGACCCTGGTGACCACAAGCGATGGACTTGCGTCATGCTGACACATGAGTAGCTCTTGGTCCTCTTCCAAATGTTGCCTTGCCATGGCTTCCTTGACCCTTGCATCAAACTCATCCTCACTCAAGTATTCTTTATCGCCATTGTCATGGATGAACAAAACTTTCTTGTTCCCACATGCGGCCGACTTGTGTCCTTTGCCTCCACACTTGTAGCACTCACCATTGAATGGTTCTTCATCTCTTGTGTACTTGCCAATTGGGGGCGGTTTTCCTTGAGGAAGTGTTGGCTTGAAGGGAAGCTTGGTGGTATTTGAGGAGCTTCCACTTGGTGTTGTCGGAGTAGTGGTTGGGGCTTGCTTGTAAGTGAAGTATGTCTTTGGCTTGTTGTACTTGATGTCCTCTTGCACTTGACGCTCAGCCTTTGATGCGATGTGTACAAGCTCAACCATGTTGTTGTACTTTTGGAACTCGGTGATGCGCTTGATTGGATGGTTCAAGCCATTGAGGAAACGTGCCATTGTTTGTTCATCTCGCTCTTCAATGTTGGCACAGATCATGTTGAGCTCCATTTGCTTGAAGTACTCTTCCACGGTCTTTGTCCCTTGACTAAGCGTTTGAAGCTTGTTGAAAAGGTCACGCGTGTAGTGCGAAGGAACAAAGCAGGATCTCATATGAGCCTTCATATCTTGCCAAGTTGAGATTGGGGGCTCTTCTTTTGATTCACGAGCGAGTTGGACTTGTTCCCACCAAAGGTTGGCATATTCATCAAACTCGAGGGATGCCATGGCCATCATATTCTCATTGCTAAAGTTGTGCATGCGGAAGATCTTGTCAACCTTGACTTCCCATGAGAGGTATTCTTCGGGATCATTTGAACCGGTGAACTTGGGCATGGTGAACTTGAGATTGCCGAACGTTTCTTCCTCATTGCGGTTCCGGTTGCGACGGTTGCCATGATTGTGGCGGCCATCTTCATCATCCGAGCTCTCATGTCTTGCTTGTTGATGGTGGCGTTGCTCTTGCGGTTGTTGAGGTGCCGCGTTTGGTGGTGGAACTTGGTTTGGACGACGAGCTTGGGGAGCTTGCTCGTGTTGTTGGCGCGGTTGAGGACAAGGAGGAGGCTGTTGGTCCTCACGGCGAGCTTGGGGAGCCTGCTCTTGTTCTTGTCGTGGTTGATGCCGAGGAGCATTATCTTGCGCCATGTGGCGAGGAGGACGTCGAGCCGCATGCGCAATGGGCTGCTCTCTTTCTTCTTGATGTGGAGGAGGCTCTTCGTGAAGATCATGTTGACGACGTTAACGTTCATGTCGAGGAGGACGCCTGGGTGGATCTTCGAGAGCTTCACGCTGCCGGCGAACTTGTTCTTCCACTTCGGATGCTTCACTTGTTGTGGAAAGAACATGTCGATGGCGATGGTCTTGGTGGTCCATGTGAGGTTGTTCTTGTTGAAGCACAAGTGCCCTTTGTTGTGGCCGGTCCACTTCACGTCTTGGAGATCTTGCGGAGAGGTCACCATCATAGCTTGACGTTGCGGCGTGTCTCGGAGATGGTACCGCTTGAGAAGAGCTCATGGATTGAAGGACGGGTCCATCACGGTGCCTTGAAGCGTGACGGCGAGGTGCACTTGATTGACTTGAGGAGTGCCATGATGATCTTGAGTCTCGCGAGCGTGGCCTTGCCAACCCATCAATGAGGAATTGAAGCTTCTCATCCGTTGAGGCGAGGGCACGACCAAGAGCTTCATTTTGATGACCGAGGTTGTGTTGCATGGCATGCATTTGGCCTTGGACTTCCTCGAAGCGGTTGTCAATGTTCTTGAACTCCACTCGGGCTTCGCTAAATTGTTCATCTTGGCGCCGCTCAAGGGCTTCACAACGGTAGTTGAATTCTCCTCGAACCTTCCAATGGTCCCATCTTGTCATGTATTGATTGTCATCCTCCGGAGGTGGTGGTGGTGGTTGGGACAGCTCGCCATTCCTGTCCATGATGCAAAGCCGACAAGGGTTGTATATGGAGAGTAAAGGTGCGTAGAGTTAGCCTTTTACCTCACCTTGGAGATTATATCAAACAAATTGCCACACCAAGGAGCGAACAGCGTGCAAAGTGAAATGGCAAAGAAACTCACACACAAAGGAGCTACAACTCTTGATAGGGCAAAGGTGTCCGATCTTTTGATGAGATGGCGATAATCAATTTGGTGGAGTTCGGGCTTGACGATCTGACTACACATGTGAGCACGAGCGCCAATGCAATCGCTAGGCCAATCTCCTGGAGGTTACTGATCCTGCGTGAACACGATCAGCCTGACCAGCGAGGGTCTTAATTCCTACCTGAAATCGAGAACAAGTAAGAACCAATATTGCAATCAAGATATTGCGGATTAAGAGGAAAGCTTTATTGAAGAGGTGGGATCCTGAATAGGTGCGAAGTACAAGAGGCCTCTGCGACGCTCGAGCCTTGGCGAAGTTGCGACTATGGCTGACTTAATGTCTAAACAAAATCCGAGTCTAGGGGGTCGGCTATGGGGAGTATTTACGGGCGAAAAGGTGGGGTTTCGGCCAGCCATGGAAGTGGTGGCCGAATCCAACCCTAAAAGTCTTTTTCCCCTCAAATACGGACTCTAAAAAGTAGCTAATTAAAATCCTGCGAAAATTACATGGGCCTGGCCCAAAATAAAGGTGTCGCAGCACCATATTAAGCTATGGACGAATTCGTAAAGTATTGATCTTGAATATTTCGTCCAAGCCTTCTTTCTTCATTATGGTGGCCTCAAAGTTCTGAAATCTTCATCCGTGGCCTTCTCTTGGATCATCACATGCTTGCTGCCATCTCCATGCATGGCCATGCTCCAATGCTTGTCCCTCTCATCCATGCTTGGTCCATTATTCCTAAGAGTAAGAAATATATCTGATTTAGGCAGCATCATATTCTCATGTATGTGAGGAATAGTTCCAAGAAACGGAAGTACCTAATAGTTAAGTTGTTTGGCACGAGATCTTGTGATGGGTCCTTGTATGTGTGTTGCTGTAGGTACAACGGTTGTATCAATAGTAGGGATGTCCACATCAACTCTCAAAAGCTTTTGGTGGATGGGTAGGATTGTGGGAAAGCCAAAGAACCAACCAACGCAAAGGATAGTCAAAAGTGGAGAAAATCCAACAACTCAAGTCAAAAGGAAATGGTCAACTCAAAAGGTGACGAGAACCTATGACTACACACACGCGTGGAGAAAAATGGGGTTAGCACGACTATGAAAGTGAGCACGAAATGGCCTAACGAAGACTACGCTCGGGTGTCGTGCCAACGCAAGGAGAGACCACAACTCGTTTGCCAAAAGAGGGTAAGCAACGGATTTGTGCACTTGCCTTGGCGCGCTTCTTCCTCTCTCTTTTGCTTACAAGCTTGATGCTCTCTTTTGTATTGGGAGACTATGTATCTTTCTATTTTTCTTTTTCTTTTTCTCTTTTTTTTGATTCTTTTTCTCCCTTGCTATGCTACTATGTTAACTTTTGTATTTGCCCTCACACTCTCACTTTCCAATGGAAAGTGCACAATGCTTAGACACACACAAAATGAGTTGCTCTCATAGGATAGGTACACACAAAGGAAGATATGGCTACAAGGGTTGACACAAGTTATACCTTAGTTGATGGTGATGATCTTGTGTCGATAGAGTGGGGAAGAGTTTGGGGTCCGTGGTGTCGAAGAGCGCGACGATGTTGCGGAAGCTATCTGTTAGTTGGTGACACGCACACGGAACACAAACAACAAGTGGACAGATTAGCCAATGCAGAAAAGAGGAAAAATGGGCAAAACTGGCGTCCAGGGCCGGAGACTCCGGTGTAGACCGGAGACTCCGGTGCACAGGGCCGGAGACTCCGATGTGGGAGGTCTGCTCGTGTTCTTGAGCGGAAATCCATGCCTAGAGTCCTCAAATCCGCGAAAATTTGGCCAAAATTGGGCTAGGAAACGCAGGCAAAAGCTGAACCAACACCTTAGACAAGATTTGGTCGGATCAAAACCACCAATAACACTCCAAAACGACAGATCGATCTAAAGGCAAATTGGGGCTGTTTTTTTGGGAAATTTTCGAATTTATGGTGGATAGAAGAAAAATTGGGGGGAAATTCGTGATCAACCTTGCTCTTGATACCAAGATGTTATGGGGTAACCCCTTGGGGTGGCCCGATCTTTCACGAATCTCCACGGAGAACGAGGGGAAAGCGGTGGACGGGGGAAGAAGGGATGAAAACCGCGAACACACGCACACAAATCACGATACACGCCGATAACTCACGCCGGTGGCAACCGGTCCAACATAATCTCTAGGATCGGTGTTGGGCGAAGCTCTCTCTCCACGACCAACAACGGGGGCGAGATGCTTGGTGAGATCTTGACGACTTGGGGGCGAGAAAACGAGAGCACAAGGCCTTGTACAACTTGAACGCACTAGGCAAGATCCAAGAGGAGGGTGGATAATAGGGTGCGAGGAGCATGAGACCAATAGATTGAAAGATCCTCAAAGGGGTGTCCTTAATCTATTATTATCCAAGTCTAGGGTTTACATATGAGGGGTGGGGCTTTATATAGGCCAACCACTTAAACAGGGGTAGTTCTGGAATAAAACTGGAAGTTTGGGCGAAATTGGGGGTTACATGGGACAGGCTCAAAAGGCTTTAACATGCCTAGCGATGATCAGTCCGGAGACTGCGGTCTGGGGTCCGGAGACTCCGGTCTGGACCAGAGACTACGGTAAATCTCCGGACCCGTCTCCGGAGGGGGCTTCTGGCTGTCCCGGGCTTGGGTCTCCGGTCTGGACCGGAGGAAGGTCCGGAGACTCCGGTGTAGGAGACCGGAGACTCCGGTGTGCAGAGCTCCAGCATCTTCTTCTCCTGGTCCTGCTTCCTTGGTGACTTGGTGTGGTGGTGTTGCTACATATCTGAGGATACACAACGTAGATGCATGAAGTAGCAAGCCATCCAAAGGTAGACCAAAATCACATGAGGAAAGGAGCGAGTTAACCTTGGCTTGTAGGAGCTTGGCTCGGGCGCGAGTCATTGGTCCACTTGGGGGACTATGTGTTGTAGATGGAGGTGCGTCCGTAGGACGGGCTGCATCATGGCTCCTCCACGAGCCATGAAGAATTCCTCCACCGCGTGGAGATGGAAGCCTACTACGCCAAGCAAGAGGAGGCGCATCATCAAGATTCCATGACCTTCAAGGCCAAGCGTGCCACACCAAAGGGCACCACCTACGTCGATGATCCACCTCCAAGGCGACAAGCGCTACCACCTCCAAGGCGTCAAGCGCCACCATCTCCACGGCGCCAAGCTCCATCACCTCCAAGGCGCCAAGCTCCAACTCATATCCAAACAAGAGTGGCGTCCAAACATCATATGCATCAAGAGGCGCCAAGAAACAAGAATCTTCATCGACAAACATCCTCTCATGAGCATCGACACCATAAAGAGGATACAAGACATCGTCAAAGGCATCTTCGCCACCAAGACGAAGAATTCATGATGAGAACCAACCATAATGCTCAAGCAAGCTCAAGAAGGCACCACAAGCACAAGAAGCGTGCCAAGGAAAATGATCACCGTCGTGAGCGTCATGTGGATGACCAAGTGCTTCACCAACATCAACCATTAGCAAGGCACTCCAATGACCTCCGTCGACACCATCATAGGGCACCTTCAACTACTCGTGCCACCACCACAATGGCACCAAGAGCAAGCCTTCCTCCACGCCATCAAGCTTCAATGCCTACGCTTGACTTCCACGACCTCGCGAATGAGGAAAATGTAGACCTCTACTTCGCCAAGTTGGATAGCATGAGCCTACCTCCACCACTACTACAAGATGGCCACAAGACGGTCGAGCATGGGATTTTCCCTTCACCAAAGGAAGCACATGGAATTGAGGAAACCGAGCCCATCCCATATGCTTGAGTTATGATGTGGTACCATTCCCATGTGAGTATGAGAGCCACTTAGCCCACTTGAGTGAGAACAAGAGTGAGATGAGTGACTCCACCTTATGTGAGATTCAGTGCTTCCACTTAGAGGGCATGAGTGATACTCCTAGTGAGTTGAGAGTGGTAGTTGATAGGTCAAGTGAGACCATTTCGATTTCTAACAACTTATCCTCTACGTCTAGTGTGTTCTCTTGTGTTGTGCTAGGTTCCATGGAGGAAGACGCACCAAGCAATGAAGCAATGATGCCTCAATTGGAGAAGATGTACATGGTGCATGAAGATGATGTTATGCCATGGATACATCAAGAAGACGAAGTCGCCCACAAGGAGGCCACTACTTTCACAACACCCACTTCATAAGAGAGGTATGACCAAGGTAACAATAAGGGTGTTGATGATGCCATGATCCCACTAGTGGACATGATGAATTGTGAGGATATGCATGCTATGGATGATACTTGTCACATTACATATGATTCATCCACATTCCCATGTGAAGCTTTGCCTTTGCATAATATTGATCATGTGGAATTGTTTGATTGCGATATCATTGCCATAAACATGCCATGATATGCATCTTGTGTGTATCCTCCAATTGCTTCGGACTTGATGCAGCCCGTCCTACGGACGCACCTCCATCTACAACACATAGTTCCCCAAGTGGACCAATGACTCGCGCCCGAACCAAGCTCCTACAAGCCAAGGTTAACTCGCTCCTGTGGCATCCCGCAAAACCACTACTAGAAAATCGCGTTGAATTTGTGCATTGCGTCGTCATCATCATGCATTGTTTGCCAAAACTATTTTCGCAACACCCGTTTTGTTTTCTAAAACGCCCCATCTTAATTCAAACGCCAAAACCGGGTCCCCGGAATATTTTGTTTAGGCCGCTATCGGTTTGCAGACGGCCGTTTAAAACAAATAAACGTTTTAATTATTTTTAGCGGGGGCAGTCGAACGGGCCGTTTCGACCCGAACGACCACCCCCAGGTTTTACAAACGGTCCGCCAGATAATCCTAAAGCTACCTGAAAACCTACCCAACCCATCCCTCCACCTCACCCTAGCCAATCAACATGTGCCACCTCGCCCTCTTCCCCACCAACGAAGCCGCCACGTCACTCACTCTCCCTCTCTCTCCTCTCTCTCTCACCTGCCCACTCACCACCCCACACAACACAACGCACGCACACACGCTAGCCATCCCCACCTCCCCGCCTGGACCCACCGGTCCCACCCTGTCGGTCCTCCTTCCCCCACGCACGAACCTCCCTCCCCTGTGCTTCTTCCACCTACCGCGCCCAGGTCCCCCGCTCAACCACCGCCTCCTCCGCCGCCCGCAGTCTCCCAAGATCGCTCCGCCGTGCTCCTCGCCCCCCATCTCCGGCCGCTGCTGCTCCCCGCCTCCGCTCCTCCCTAGCAACCGCCCTCACATGGCGCGCCTCGCCGGACCGCCTCACGGCCGCACTTCAGCGTCACCGCCAGCCCTTGAGCCTGCGTCCTCACCTCCGAAGCGCCGCCCGACGCCACCCATCTCGCTCGCTGCCGCCGCCAGCTCGCCGCCCCTCTCGGTGGCGCCTCGGCGGCCTCGCTGCCTCGCCTCACACCGCTGCCCGCGTCGCATGGCAGCTGACCCGCCTCCGCCCGCCACACGGACGCTGCCGCCGCCACTGCCGCCAGACGCCGCGCTGCCGCCGCCTCAACCGCCAGCCTCGCCACCTCCTCCGCTTCGCCGACTTCGCTGAGCGAGCTCCACTCGCCACCTCCTGTCGGCCCGCCGCCGCCGCTTCCCCGTCAGCGCATGATGATCCGACCGCGGCTCCCGGACGCTTCGCCACGGCCTCGCGCCGCCGGCCACCTCGCTCCGCCTCGCCCGCGTTAAGCTGCGCCATGGCGGTGCCCTCGGCGTACCGCCGCCCTGCCCTTCTGCTCAAGGCTGCGCGGCGTCGGGTCAACGCCCTTGTCGCTTCGCGCCGCTTATGACACAGCCTGGCCCACCGAGTTAAGCCGCCTCCGTCGGCCGCCCAGTACAACAGCGGGTTACGCCAGACGTTGCGGATACGTGGCGGTGGGGTGGTGGCTATAAGCTGCGCGCCAGCCGGTTCCTCCGTTCGTTTGTTAAGATCTTGGTGCTTTGTTGTATGCGGTGACCCAGTTGATGTGGCTTCACGAGACCCGACGACGAACCAAGTCCGTCAACGGCGAACAAGTTAGAACCCCAAGATCTTCCCCGACACCGAGGACGCATCCACGAAGCGACAAGACCGCCACACGGACGTCGAGACCCCTGAACCCTGAGGCCCCGAACCGAAGGTCGATCTGGAGCCCCAGAACCCGAACCTGCAGAACGCCAAGATCGCCCGAGAACGCCAAGATCTTCACCCCGGAGCACCAAGGTCCCCTTCATGGACGCCAAGGCCCAAACCAAGCCCATCGTAAGCGACCGAAGAAGGATATGCCGATGAGGTCGAAGGACTTCGCATCAGACGCTTGGTCTTCGACAAGGATCCGACAAGTTCGCTACCAAACCCCTGCAGGACAAGTTCGCCATCGACCTCGAGAACGCCAACACGGATACGACAAGACCTACCTCTGTTACCGAGAACGTTTCTGCCGGACCCTGAACCCCGAGACCGGACCCCGAACCCCCGGACCAAGATCGTCGAGACCCCTAATGTGTGAACCTTCCCGAAACCCTATTTCATAACATAATAACAACTGTTGCATATTAATCATTCATCTCGCATGCATCCTTGTCTGTGGTTTGGGGGCCTTTTGCCGATTCACCTAATAATTAATATGGGGCCCATATGCGGGCAAATCTAGTCTCATATTGGCCTCATTTAAATGTGTGTAGCGAACCCGGTGCTATTATTTGCCATGTTAATACAACATTTAAATTGCGGGGTATCTAAATAACATGCACCATCTAATTAATTGTCGGGACCCCGGTTCCGCTTAATATGACCTAATTGCATCGCATCCTTGCCATGCCATGCATCATACATGCATCATGCCGATCTTCTGCCGTTGTATTAAATATTGCATCCGGTGTTTATTCTAGTGTTTTGCTTCTTCGCGGATAAGGCCGTTGAGTTGATGTGAGCTTCGCCCCGATCTTCGGTTGAACCTTCGGCAATGTTTTCAGGCGAGCATCTCCCCCCTTTCTACCTATCTTACTTTCATAGTATTTATTTCCTCCTGTTGATCTATTGCTATCTGTGTTGCGATGCTTTAGTTTCCGTACCTGTGATATCCCTTGCAGCCTTATATTGCCTTGGACACACCCTATTACCTGTTGTTTGGTAGATAGTTGGACTTGCGCGTCGTAGTTGCTTGCTCAAGTGCTGATGTGTGTCGCCACATGCCACAGTTGCTGATGTATTGCCGCATGTTGATGTTGGAGATGATTCTAGTTTTACTTATCGTCACTTTAATTTCTGTTTAACAACTAAAATTGAAATAAGCAGAGGCATCGGTGGGTGATAGAAAATATTTGGTTTCCGAACGCCCACTTGTGTCCCGTAAGACCCCGAGTACTTGATACATGTTCCTTGTTTTATCGCTATCCACATCCGGAGGTATATGGGACCCCCGAGCGAGCTTGATTCATTCTTATTTCTTGGGGCCACAAACTAGTTTGAGGTTTTATTTACGATCCTGTACTTATGCCATGCTACTTTACGTATTTAAATTGTGCGAGGAGCACCTGATCTGCTTAGGATCGGGACACGTTTACGGTGTCGACAAGCCCACACTTTCGGTTCCCATTGCCAGCCCACCCAAACCTTGAGGCCGTCTCGAGTCGGCTAGCTTCGCTATGGATCTACTTAAGGGTGGACCCCAAATATTTCTGAATCCTGATTGTTCATCGTGAAAGCCTCGTTGGGTTTTGAGTTGGTTTTTCCGAGGTTGATCGAGCGTGTGTTGCTATTGGTGCACCCGGCCGGGTAAA
Organism: Avena longiglumis; assembly: GCA_030063025.1. Lineage (NCBI taxonomy): Eukaryota > Viridiplantae > Streptophyta > Magnoliopsida > Poales > Poaceae > Avena > Avena longiglumis. The sequence goes on along the minus strand of CP125974.1, from coordinate 329,841,861 downwards.
ACTTTACGAAAGCCGTGTCCGCGGATATGGACGACTTGGAGCCTGATATCTCGATCATAGACAAGCATAACTAAAGTCATCGCTATAAATTTGACTTATAATGACTAGTAATCAGCTTCACTATAATGGAATGGCTAATTAATCGCCCACAATTGCTGTTTGGATTGTCGCTGCGACCATTGTACTGACTAGTAAGTATTGCAACTACAAGCGAATGGCTGAATAAAAGTACCAACAACCTTTGGGTTTAAGGATTATCTCATGCTAATTGTATCGACTAGTAAGTGTTGCCACAATAACGGAATGGTTAACTAAAATTTCCCATCGCTTATGTTATCGGATGAATATCTATATCGACTAGTAATTCCGCAACGATAATGAATAAGTAAACCGCCAACCGTGTGAGTTCTCGGTTGACTTCCTCGTTTGGTATCGAGGGGAAACACGAGATGGGTTTGTTTGATGGTAGTATCGAGTTATCTCGAATAGGTCTTCGTATCCCTCTCGATTGCCGCCATTGTATCGAGTCTCTATAGGTTGTTTAGTGCATCTTTGCCGCTTGATCCACCATACCTATGTAGGACCGCGAATTCTAGCCTCATTGTGTCGGCCTCAAGATCGACGCCTCTTTTTTCCTTTGCCCTTTGTCGGCACCCTTTGTTTAAGCGGTTTTGAGATCGACGCCGTTAGGTGGTTGCCCTTCCGCTTGGCTTGGCGGGTTATGGACGCCATTGATTATTCTTCAGGGCTCTTAGCCCCATTTGCATCTTGTCCGTAGTCGGACGCTCAGTCATTTCAAGGTGATTTGGATCTTTGTATATTATATCTGTATCTTTGACTCATGGAGTCGCTGTTATATATATATCTGTTCTGTGGGTCCCATCGAGGACTGTTGTGTAAAGTTATTACTTCGTTTTCCACCCGCACGAAAGTGCCTGGTGGGCACCTTTGAATCGTTTCTATGCGGGTTTGGCGAATTTTGCTAAAACTTGCATAGGTCCGATTCTGAGGGTGTTACAGAGTGGTATCAGAGCTCAGCAGTTGCGATACCCCACAAGTCCAGCCTGTAGGATAACCTAGCTAACGGCCGAAGTAGAGTGTCAAAACTATTTTGCAAAATCGGTTGGATAGTTCTGACTAGGTCTGATTTTACTCCTTACCCCTCTGCTATTCTCCTCTTATCTCGACGTGTTTCGAATCCGCTCTCTTCTCTCTCTTCGAGTCCAGGATTTCTCGTGGTTGGGTTTCCGTCGTACCTTCAGGGTTTCTCTTTCTTCCTTTTGTGACGGAGGTGCTACGAACATCAATCTGCAACTTGTCTGTTGTACCCTTCCTCCAATCTTTTGTTCTTGAGCTCCTGATCCATACGTGTTCCTTGCTGGATATCAGTGTCGTTGAAAAACATATGAGAAGGACGAGCTTTGGTGAAGTTGGGGTTAACCTTGAGCATGTGTTGTTCATGCCAATGGAACCATCGCTGAACCTAATCATTGTGTCTTTCATACGATTTCTGCTGGCATCATCCCTTGTTTCGGATACCGCCTATGAAGATCTTCAGTCTAAATCTCGAGAGTTGAGTTGCCTGATTCTCCTACTCATGTATAGAGTTGATAGTTAGGGTACGGGATGGACTGATCACCCTACCCGACTCTTACTGTTCGCTCTGTACATCGAACTGGTGGATCAATGTAACTTTTCCCTCTTCTAATGGAAGTTAGAGGTGGCCTTATCGTTTGATACCTCTACCTTCGTCCTTTGTTTCTCCGGAGTGTTCTCCCGACGGTCAGGAACAACGCCCCTTTGTTGGTGGTGTCGCCGTTTTCCAGAGGAAGAAGGAACCCTCGTTAGTGGTGTCGCGAGGATCTACGCAACGCAAGAAGACGCAGATCGCCGACCTTCCTTCCAGTAACATGAGGCGGATCTCGAGGGCGAGATCCATTGTTAGTGGTGTCGAATTGTGGCATCCCGCAAAACCACTACTAGAAAATCGCGTTGAATTTGTGCATTGCGTCGTCATCATCATGCATTGTTTGCCAAAACTATTTTCGCAACACCCGTTTTGTTTTCTAAAACGCCCCATCTTAATTCAAACGCCAAAACCGGGTCCCCGGAATATTTTGTTTAGGCCGCTATCGGTTTGCAGACGGCCGTTTAAAACAAATAAACGTTTTAATTAATTTTAAGGCAATCGAGCGGGCCGCTTTACCGAACGACCACCCCAGGTTTTTACAAGCGGTCGCAGATAATCCTAAAGCTACCCGAAAACCTACCCAACCCATCCCTCCACCTCACCCTAGCCAATCAACATGTGCCACCTCGCCCTCTCCTCTTTCCCCCACCAACCAGAAGCCGCCACGTCACTCCCTCACCCCATCTCTCTCTCCCCTCTATCTCACCTGCCCACTCACCACCCCACACAACACAACGCACGCACACACGCTAGCCATCCCCACCTCCCCGCCTGGACCCACCGGTCCCACCCTGTCGGTCCTCCTTCCCCCACGCACGAACCTCCCTCCCCTGTGCTTCTTCCACCTACCGCGCCCAGGTCCCCCGCTCAACCACCGCCTCCTCCGCCGCCCGCAGTCTCCCAAGCTCGCTCCGCCGTGCTCCTCGCCCCCCATCTCCGGCCGCTGCTGCTCCCCGCCTCCGCTCCTCCCTAGCAACCGCACAAGGAAGCCTTGCGCCCTGCTACGGCCGCACTTCGTCACTGCCCGCCTTGAGCCAGCGTCGCCTCACCTCGAAGCGCCGCTCGACGCCCACTCGCTTCTGCTCGCCAGTTCGCCGCTTGCCGGCCTCCGGTGGCGCCTCCCGGCGTCGGCCTCGCCAAGACCGCGACACCTCGCCGTCGCCCGGGCCGAACCAGCGACTCGCCTCGCCCCGCTCGTCACACGGACGCTGCCGTCGTCGCCACGGCCGCCAGACTGCCGCCGGCTAGCCGCCTCCAGGCCGCCACCACCTCCTCCGCCGCCGACTCGCTCGAGCCGAGCTCCACCTCGCCACCTCTCGCTTGCCCGCCTCCGCCGACCGCTTCACCGCTCTGCACAGACGGATGATCCCGACCACGGCTCCCGGACGCCCGCCACGGCCTCCGTCGCCGCCACCTCGCTCCGCCTCGCCTCAGCGCGCTGCGCCAGCGGTGCCCTCGGCATCGACCGCCGGCCCCTCGTCCTCTCTTTCAGCGGCTGCCGCTGCGTCGGTCAACGCCTTGTCGCTTCGTGCGCCGCTTATGACTGGCAGCGAGCCCGTCCCACGAAAGCCGGCCGCCTCCGGCCGCCCCTGTACAACAGCGGGTTACGCTCGACGTTGCGGATACGTGGCAGTGGGGTGGTGGCTATAAGCTGCGCCAGCCCGGCGGTTCCTCCGTTTCGTTTGTTAAGATGCTGGTGCTGTTGTATGCGGTGACCCAGTTGATGTGGCTTCACGAGACCCGACGACGAACCAAGTCCGTCAACGGCGAACAAGTTAGAACCCCAAGATCTTCCCCGACACCGAGGACGCATCCACGAAGCGACAAGACCGCCACACGGACGTCGAGACCCCTGAACCCTGAGGCCCCGAACCGAAGGTCGATCTGGAGCCCCAGAACCCGAACCTGCAGAACGCCAAGATCGCCCGAGAACGCCAAGATCTTCACCCCGGAGCACCAAGGTCCCCTTCATGGACGCCAAGGCCCAAACCAAGCCCATCGTAAGCGACCGAAGAAGGATATGCCGATGAGGTCGAAGGACTCTGTACCGCATCGCCTTGGTCTTCGACAAGGATCCGACAAGTTCGCCTACCAAACCCCGGTACCGGACAAGTTCGCCATCGACCTCGAGAACGCCAACACGGATACGACAAGACCTACCTCTGTTACCGAGAACGTTTCCGCCGGACCCTGAACCCCGAGACCGGACCCCGAACCCCCGGACCAAGATCGTCGAGACCCCTAATGTGTGAACCTTCCCGAAACCCTATTTCATAACATAATAACAACTATTGCATATTAATCATTCATCTCGCATGCATCCTTGTCTGTGGTTTGGGGGCCTTTTGCCGATTCACCTAATAATTAATATGGGGCCCATATGCGGGCAAATCTAGTCTCATATTGGCCTCATTTAAATGTGTGTAGCGAACCCGGTGCTATTATTTGCCATGTTAATACAACATTTAAATTGCGGGGTATCTAAATAACATGCACCATCTAATTAATTGTCGGGACCCCGGTTCCGCTTAATATGACCTAATTGCATCGCATCCTTGCCATGCCATGCATCATACATGCATCATGCCGATCTTCTGCCGTTGTATTAAATATTGCATCCGTGTTTATTCTAGTGTTTTGCTTCTTCATGATAAGGCCGTTGAGTTGATGTGAGCTTCGATCTTGGTTGAACCTTCGGCAATGTTTTCAAAGCAGCATCTCCCCTTTCTACCTATCTTACTTTCATAGTATTTATTTCCTCCTGTGATCTATTGCTATACGTGTATTGCGATGCTTTAGTTTCCATACCTGTGATATCCCTTGCAGCCTTATATTGCCTTGGACACACCCTATTACCTGTTGTTTGGTAGATAGTTGGACTTGCGCGTCGTAGTTGCTTGCTCAAGTGCTGATGTGTGTCGCCACATGCCACAGTTGCTGATGTATTGCCGCATGTTGATGTTGGAGATGATTCTAGTTTTACTTATCGTCACTTTAATTTCTGTTTAACAACTAAAATTGAAATAAGCAGAGGCATCGATGGGTGATAGAAAATATTTGGTTTCCGAACGCCCACTTGTGTCCCGTAAGACCCCGAGTACTTGATACATGTTCCTTGTTTTATCGCGCTATCCACATCCGGGAGGTATATGGGACCCCCCTGAGCCAGAGCTTGATTCATTCTTATTTCTTGGGGCCACAAACTAGTTTGAGGTTTTATTTACGATCCTGTACTTATGCCATGCTACTTTCTGTATTTAAATTGTGCGAGGAGCACACTGTACTGTGATGTGGACATCCCTACTATTGATACAACCGTTGTACCTACAGCAACACACATACAAGGACCCATCACAAGATCTCGTGCCAAACAACTTAACTATCAGGTACTTTCGTTTCTTGGAACTATTCCTTACATACATGAGAATATGATTAAGTCGATACATTTCTTACTCTTAGGAATGATGGACCAAGCATGGATGAGAGGGACAAGCATTGGAGCATGGCCATGCATGGAGATGGCGCAAGCATGTGATGATCCAAGAGAAGGCCACGGATGAAGATTTGAACTTTGAGGCCACCATAATGGAGAAAAGAAGGCTTAGACGAAATATTCAAGATCAATACTTCTGAATTCGTCCATAGCATAATATGGTGGACACCTTTATTTTGGGCCAGGCCCATGTAATTTTCGCAGGTTTTAGTTAGCCACTTTTTAGAGTCCGATTTGAGGAAAAGGACTTTTAGGGTTGGATTCGCCACCACTTCCTTGGCTGGCGAAACCCCACCTTTACGCCGCCCCATAGCCGAACCTTTAGACTCGGATTTTGTTTAGACATTAAGTTAGCCATAGTAACTTCGCCAAGGCTCGGGAGGCCTCTTGTACTGCACCTATTCAGGATCCCACCTCTTTCAATAAAGCTTTCCTCTTAATCCGCAATATCTTGATTGCAATATTGGTTCTTACTTGTTCTCGATTTCGTAGGAATTAAGACCCTCAGCCGATCGTGTTCACGCAGGATCGGTAACCTCGGAGATTGGCCTAGCGATTGCATTGGCGCTTCGTAGTCGGATCGTCAAGCCCGAACTCCACCAAATCGATTATCGCCATCTCATCGAAAGATCGGACACCTTTGCCCTATCAAGTGGTATCGATTGTTGCTCGGTGAGATTTTCTTTTTCGTAGATTAGATCTGTTTTACCTATAACCCACGAAAAAGCCAAAAACACAGTTAGCGTTTAGATCCATCCCATAACCAATCTCGCCGCATTATCTTTTCGGTTTTGCATTGTTGAATTTGTGTCTACATCGTCGAGTTGCTGGTCTTAGTGTCTCGTCCCTTAGAGTTTCGAGTTCTGATCATACTAGTCACCACCACACTCGCCGATCACCGCCGCCATATACCGCCACCATATTCGCCATACCGCCACCATATTCCGCCATATACCCGCCACCATAAAACCCTAATACTCCGCCACCGCCTTCCTACCGCGACACGATCCGATCGGTTTTTACGAGTCCGAGTAGAGTTCTTGTTTCCTCGTTATTTCTTTTGACTTTCCTTCTTTCTTCCGTGTTTACTAAAGTCCGTGTCGAGCTAAGAGTCCGGTCGAAGTCCGAAGAGAGCAAAAAAAAAAAAAAATTCTGGCTATACTATTTTTTAGACCGGGATCACTTTTCTCCATCGGCCGTTATAGCGATATTTTTACTGGCGCGCTTTAGCAAAATAAAAAATTTCAAAAAAAATTTTGGGGCTAACCTCTTTTAGACCCGTAGATCGATTCTAGACACTCGCCATCATAGTGATTTGCATCTCGGATCGCTTTGGTGCTATATCATCATACGTGCTTGTTGTGTCGGCGTCGTGACATCGTTGTTGATCTAGGCTCGCGTCTCTAATCTAGCCTAGGACCAAGATACCGTCGTTGAGCATTCTTTCAACTTTTGCATTGCTTTTGATAATTGCGACCCTTTGCTAAGCCTTCCCGAGCTCCACGATACTCTCCACGCGGTGTTGTAATCGCTTGGTTCAATCTCTGGACCCATCGATCCTCGTGGTTGCACATCGCCTTTTTTTGGTAAGAACTTGTAAGAGCTTATATTGCTTGACGGATTACGCGTGACTTCCACCATATTCCCGTAGTATATACATGCTTTTTAAGGACTAACCATGAACCCCGCCACCATGACGAGCGAAGAACTACATGCCCACTTCTCAAGGCCGGGCCGCCAACAAGACGTGGACACGCGCCTAGGGAGTTTGACACCAAGCTCACCAACGCCGTGGACAAGATCGATGGACTCGAGAAATCCTTCAACGCCAAGCTTGACGTTCGGTTCAAGGAGCTTGAACCGATTGCGCCGCACCGCACCCACATGGTGCACGACGCATTCGATCACGGCTCGGCGGCTCTGCATCGACGTTCCTCGACCGCCGTGGTCGCTCCTGCGACATTGGGGACGGGTACTACTACGACGGCGATCTGTTTGACGAGGAGGTTGAACAACCTCCACGGTACCTGGTCGTCCCGACATTACTACCGCAACGCCGCCCAACGCATCGATGATGATCATGTTGCAAAGCTTAAATTAAATATTCCATCTTTTGAGGGTAAATATAATCCTGATGCATATCTTACATGGGAGATGGAAGTAGAACAACGTTTTGCATGCTTAAAATATGATGGTGGGGTTAACCTCTTGGGTGCCCGATCTTCACGGATCTCGTGGTCAAATCGATGGGAAAGCGAGGGGAAAGGGAGAAGGTAGCGGAAGCGAACACACACCTCGCGAAGAACACGATGAACACACGCAAAACTCACACGATACAAGGCCGATTGCTCCCGGCCACCGTCCGATAGAATCCTCGAAGGAAAGATCGGTCAACGTGCTCCCTCAAATCCACATCGGAGAGGGAAGAACACCTTGAGGAGGGGCTTGACGACTTGGGGGCGAGAAACCGAGAACCCAAGGCCTTGTTCAACGATGGATGCGTGATGCAAAGTCCAATCGAGGTTGGTGACGATAGTCGGTCCCCTTGGTAAAGGGATGAGGCAAAACTAGAGATTCCACAATGGGGTTGTTTAGTCTATCATCTATGCCTAAGGGATACATGAGGGTGGGGCTCTATTTATAGGCCAGCCACTAAACAAGGGTAGTTTGGGAATAAACTAGGCGAATAGGTAAGTAGGGAATACATGGTGGGGCAACAAAAAGTTGTTGAGCACACATGACCGGTAGTACCGGTCGTCACCGGTAGTACCGCTCTGGGAGCGGTAGTCCCGCTCTTGATCTTGGAGCATCCGTGGAGCCGTCGATGGCGGTAGGAGGATCACGACAACCGGTAGTACCGCTTGACTGGCAGCTATCGACCTGTTTTCTTCCGTCTCCTCTTCCAAGCCTCCGTCTTGTCGGGCTTGATGTTCAAGCTTCCTCCCTTGCCTCCGTCTTGGTTGGTGTGAACCTATCATGCATATGTGACGAGTATGAAGTAGCATACCATTCAATAGGGTAGGAAGGGGCTCATAGAGGAACGGATTCACCTTTGGAGTCCATGACGACTTGGCGTAAGTTGGGGACCTTGATGTAGTAACCGTAGGTCGGGCCGCATCATCTCCTCCTTCAAAAGAGTCGCCCTCGACTCTCCATGTTCATCACAGTAGAAGAGGTCAAGGACATCCTTGATCGGGGTTCACCATATAGTCGTCCTCGGAAGATTGACTTGACAACACTTCAATGTTCCTTCACCTTCCATGAAGCCTACAAAGCTCGCGACAAAAGCGAAGCAACACTCAAAGCGTAGCCAATTCATGAAGATTATAGCATGAGTCCTCAAGTAGAAGGAAGTCACCTTAGTTTGTAGATATAGCTCAAAGAAGTGTAGCCATAGGTAACTCTCTTCGATTCTTCTTGTCAACACATGGTACATAGAGGTTGACGTGTATGCATTTGTACCTTCATACAACAAAGACCAAGCAACATATGTTTGTGTGTGATAGAGGAGCATGTCATTTGTGGCATGTCCATTCTTGTTCACAACACGATTAGCACAACTCAGGTATAGCAAATGGGATGCATATGCATGGTCAATGTGCATGGAAATCGTTTGAACATCATCCAAATGTGGAAACTCAAAAACTCCATATAACATAGAAGTGGGGCATTCAAAGCATTGGATCCAAATTTCAAACAACATCTTTGATGCAAGAATAGGAGAATTTGGCAAAAACACACAAGGAAGCATATCCAAAACAAAAGTATTATGTTTGCAAACAAACCAAATGAAATAGCAAGTGGTCCTTATGTTTGTTGCAACAACAAGACGAGATTCTTGGAAGCTCTCATGACAATACATGCTCTTAATGGAATTGTGGTTGCAAGCAAAACATCGGAGCGAGAAATTGTTCACCAATTTTGTTACAACACACAAAACATCATTATCTAAAAGCAAAGAAACATGAATGTCACAAGGGGAGATAATACCATTAACATGCTTGCAATCAAACCATAGGAAAGAGCAATTTGCCAACATGCAAGATGCAAAGCATGCAAAAGGTATCTGGGTTCGATTTTGAACTCACTTGTGGGATGCTCTCAAGAGCTCTTTTTGTCAACTCGTGCTCAACCGAGGTTGACATGATAATGCGGGTACCTACACACATCAAACACAAAAGGAAGAACGTGTGTGCATGGTAGAGATACACATCATCCATCATGACGTATCTCTTCTTGTGCAAATCACCATTAATGTCAATTAAGTATGAAATAGATGCATGGTGAGTATGCAAGTGGGGAACATGCTTATCATGGCAATCATCAAAATCTCCAAAAATTGAGAAAGCTATGGGGGCCATCTCATTATAACGCATATGATCAATATTGTTGCAAGCAAAACAAGTGAAATAGCAAGCATTCATCTTATCGCAAAGCGGGAGAAATTGAATGACTAGCATGACAAGGCAAGTCCAAAGCAATTGGAGGATACACACAAGATGCATAGCATGGCATGTTTATGGCAATGAGTTTGCAATCAAACAATTCCACATGATCAATATTATGCAAAGGCAAAGCATCACATGGGAATATGGATGAAGCATATGTAATGTCACAAGTATCATCCATAGCATGCATATCCTCACAATTCATCATGTCCACTAGTGGGATCATGGCATCATCAACACCCTTATTGTTACCTTGTTCATACCTCTCATATGAAGTGGGTGTTGTGGAAGTAGTGGCCTCCTTGTGGACGACTTCGTCTTCTTCATGTAGCCATGGTGTAGCATCATCTTCGTGCACCATGTACATCTTCTCCAATTGAGGAATCATTGCTTCATAGCTTGGCGCTTCTTCATCCATGGAACCTAGCACAACACAAGAGAACACACTAGAGGTAGAGGGTAAATTGTTAGAAATCGAAATGGTCTCACTTGACCTATCAACTACCACTCTCAACTCACTAGGAGTATCGCTCATGCCCTCCAAGTGGAAGCACTCAATCTCACATAAGGTGGAGTCACTCATCTCACTCTTGTTCTCACTCAAGTGGGCTAAGTGGCTCTCATACTCACATGGGATTGGTACCACATCATCACTCAAGCATATGGGGGTAGGCTCGGTTTCCTCAACTCCATGTGCCTCCTTTGGTGAAGGGATAATCCCATGCTCACCATTCTTGACCTTGTCGCCTCCAAGGTTGGATGCCATAAGATGGGCATCATTTCTCTCCTCCATGGTCGAAGGGAAAATCCCATGCTCGACCGTCTTGTGGCCATCTCGTAGTAGTGGTGGAGGTAGGCTCATGCTATCCAACTTGGCGAAGTAGGCGTCTACATTTTCCTCGTTCGCGAGGTCGTAGAAGTCAAGCGTCGGCTTTGAAGCTTGATGGCGTGGAGGAAGGCTTTCTCTTGGTGCCATTATGGTGGTGGCACGAGTAGTTGAAGGTGCCCTATGATGGTGTCGACGGAGGTCATTGGCGTGCCTTGTCGATGGTTGATGTAGGTGGCGCACTTGGTCGTCCACATGACACTTTCATGACGATGATCCTTTGCCTTGGCACTCTTCTTGTGCTTGTGGTGCCTTCTTGAGCTTGCTTGAGCATTATGGTTGGTGCTCATCTTGAATTCTTCGTCTTTATGGCGAAGATGCCTTTGACGATGTCTTGTATCCTCTTTATGGTGGCGATGCTCATGAGAGGATGTTTGTCGATGAAGAGTCTTGTTTCTTGGCGCCTCTTGATGCATATGATGTTTGACGCCACTCTTGTTTCGATAGGAGTTGGAGCTTGGCGCCTTGGCGTGATGAAGCTTGGCGCCTTGGAGATGGTAGAGCTTAGCGCCATCTAGGTGGTGGCACATGTCGCCTTGAGGTGAATCATCAAGTAGGTGGTGCCCTTTGGTGGCACGCTTGGCCTTGAAGGTCATGGAATCTTGATGATGCGCCTCCTCTTGCTTGGCGTAGTAGGCTTTCATCTCCACACGTGGAGGAATTATTCATGGCTCATGGAGGAGCCATCAAAGTCGATGAAGTTCTCCGTGTCCTCCATGCTTGGCGGCGTCATCGATGTCGACTCAAGTCTTCCATGCTTGGGGAGTTGTTTGTGTAGTACTCCATATCACCCAAGCATGTGGAGCCATTGTCGGTGTAGTGCTCCATAGGCTCCATGCATGAGGAGCCATTGGCACGAGAGCTCCATGTCTTCCATGCATGTGGAGTCGTCGTAGATGTAGTGCTCCGTCCTCAAAGCATCTTGAGCCATTGTCGGTGTTGTGCTCCGTCATGTCCTCTATACTTGTGGAGTCAGTCATGGTGGCTCATCATGGATTCTTCATAGATATCATCCTCGGTTCCGGAGTCCCTAGACATGATGCACAAGACCAAGTGGTGTATATGGAAGTGGTAGTGGGAGTTAGGGATACAACGTCAAACCTTACTTTACCTTGGAAGATCGTATCGTACAAGTGGCCACACTTGAGAGCAATAAACCAAGCAAAGTGAAGTTCACGCGGAACACCAAAACCAACTACTAACCAAAAAACACACACACACAAGGTCTATGGTGGATAGGTATGGAAAATGGCATGTCAAGAACCAATCCGAAATCAAGATGTTGTATTGGCAAGTAAAGAACCACAATGATCACAAAGCAAACAAGTCAATCCACAAGATAGGAAATATGTACAAGGAAACACACACGGTGGGAAAAATGGGACTTGTGCGACGGAGAAAGTGAGCTAAGAACCACAAGATTACCTAGCGAAGACTATAAGCTCGTGTCACACAAGTACAAGGAGAGACGCTAGTTCGATTGCACAAAATTGGTGGGCTACAAGATATGCACAATAAGTACCACCTATATGATGTTCATCGAGCTTGCGCTTCCTATTCTATGAGGCACATGTATATTTGTTTCTTTTTCTCTTTTCCTTTTTTCTATTTTTTTTTCTTTTTGGATCACTCTTTTTCTTTTATTTCTTTTTCACTTGCCTCTTCCTTGTGCCAACAACTATACAAGATAACTATATGAGATAGCGCTCACAATGTTTGCTCGGAATTCTACAAGGTATCAAATGTGCATAGCCCAAGCAATCATAAGAGGAAATAGTCTCAATAGGTGTTTGTTGCACGCAAAGATAGTGGGGTTCACAAAGGAATGCAAGTGGGGAGAAGTCGTGGAATGTATATACCTTTCGTCGACGATCTTCACCCTTTATTGTTGGATTCCGCCTTGCTCACGGAATTTGGATGGAGTAGATAGCATGAACCACGTGGATGATGATGTAGAGCTCCTTCTCCTCTTCGAAACGAGCTAAAGAACACCAAAATTCGAGTTCGTATGCAAAAGTTATGCTCAAAACGGTGAGAGGCTGAAATCTGAACTTCTTTTTGATCGAATGGGGCGGTAGTACCGGTCTTTTGGGTCCGGTAGTACCGGTTAAGTACCGGATTTTGGACCAGTAGTACCGCTTGGACGGGATGCCCAGATTTGACGGCGATTTTGGGGTGATTTGGGGAAAATCTTCAAGAAAAACACCAAATCGAAGGGAAATCAAGGAATTAGGCCATGGGAACGCAAAGGAAGGTAGATCAACAAGTTTAGCAAGCAATCCACGGATCAAAACCTAAAACGCACTCAAATCACAGATCGATCCAAAACACGAATTGGGGCTATTTTGGTGGAATTTTCAATTTATGGGAAAAGACCAAATCGAAGAGAACCGTGGCAACCAAAAGGCCGATACGATGATGGTGGGGTTAACCTCTTGGGTGCCCGATCTTCACGGATCTCGTGGTCAAATCGATGGAAAGCGAGGGAAAGGGAGAAGGTAGCGGGCGAACACACCTCGCGAAGAACACGATGAACACATAAAACTCACACGATACAAGGCCGATTGCTCGCCACCGGTCCGATAGAATCCTCGCAAGGAAAGATCGGTCAACGTGCTCCCTCAAATCCACATCGGAGAGGAAGAACACCTTGAGGAGGGGCTTGGCGACTTGGGGCGAGAAACCGAGAACCCAAGGCCTTGTTCAACGATGGATGCGTGATGCAAAGTCCAATCGAGGTTGGTGACGATAGTCGGTCCCCTTGGTAAAGGGGATGAGGCAAAACTAGAGATTCCACAATGGGGGTTTTCTTTAGTCTATCATCTATGCCTAAGGGATACATGAGGGGTGGGGGCTCTATTTATAGGCCAGCCACTAAACAAGGGTAGTTTGGGAATAAACTAGGCGAATAGGTAAGTAAGGGGAATACATGGGCTGTGGCCCAACAGGTGCGCGCAGGCACACATGACCGGTAGTACCGGTCATCACCGGTAGTACCGCTCCGGGAGTACCGCTCTTGGAGCATCCGTGGAGCCGTCGATAGCGGTAGGAGGGGCGGTAGTCACGACAACCGGTAGTACCGCTTGGACACGGCACTATCGACTGTCTTCTTCCGCTCTTTCCAAGCCTCCGTCTTGTCGGGCTTGATGTTAAGACTTCCTCCCTTGCCTCCGTCTTGGTCGGTGTGAACCTATCATGCATATGTGACGGAGTATGAAGTAGCATACCATTCAATAGGGTAGGAAGGGGCTCGCAGAGAACGGATTCACCTTTGGAGTCCATGACGACTTGGCGTAAGTTGGGGACCTTGATGTAGTAACGTAGGGCTGCATCAAAATATCTGAGAATATGCGTGTTAGTCTGCTACATGTGAATTTACTAAATTTGCTTCCCTTTGGTGGTCCGAGTATTGTCGTTTAAATCCTACTACTATTCCTAGTACTTGGACTGCTTTAAAACTGCTATGTGTTCGTTTTGTACCTCCCACTTATCAACGTGATTTACTAAAGAATCGACACGCTTAGAGCAAGGGAAAATTCAGAGAAGAGTATTATCGGAATTGCAAGCGGGATGGTTAGGTGTGGTCTTGTAGAATCTAATGAACAAATGCTTGCACGTTTCTTTGGTGGATTAAACAAGGACATTCACATATTAGATTATAAGGAATATAATTCTATCACTGTTTGTTTCATCTTGCTTGCAAAGCTGAACGTGAAGTGCGGATCGCCAAACACCATGGAGGAGGACTAATAATTCAAGTCGCACATCCACTTGGACATCCCGACAATCAGGCCGCCTCGTGATTCGCCTCCTACTACCACATCCAAGGCCACCACAAGATTTCTGCTCCTCCACCATCATCCAATGCTCCTTTCGTAGTGCATCTTCTATGGCTTCCACGGGTAAGACTAAGGATATACAATGCCGCAAGTCTTTGGGTTTTGGTCATATTGAGAGATGCACAACACAACGTGTGATGATGGTGCGAGAAGATGGTCAATATTCTGAGTGACTTGATGAAGATACACTAGCCCTTATTTCGCCGAGATGGAGACAATTCGATGATGACGAGCCGAGGTAATGGGAAGGCTGGCCTGCTGATCAATACAAGAGTTTAATTACACAACGTGTTGAGTGTGCAATTGAGCAAATCGAGCAAGATCAACGACACAACCTGTTCCAAACACGTGGTGTTGTCAAGGAAAGAGCTATACGGATCATCATTGATGGAGGGAGTTGTAATAATCGCCGGTGTTGACATGGTAGAGAAGCTTGCTTCCAACAAGACAACCACATTCATACTACATCCAATGGTTTGAGAGTTCTCAAGATCAAGGTAACAAGAACAGCGTGGCGCGTGCATTTTACTATTGGTACATATTCGATTTTGTTGATTGTGATGTTGTACCTATGCAAGCTTGTTCTTTGTTACTTGGTAGACCATGGCAATTTGATAGAGAATCTGTTCATAATGGCAAAACTAACCACTATTCTCTTATGCATGATGGAAAGAAAATTGGTCTAAAACCTATGACTCGAACAGATTTTAAAAGATGATCTTGCTAGAGCTAGTAGAGCTAAGAGGAGAAAATAAAAGTGAGAATCAGATTGTTTTGCAGATTTTATACCACCAAAGAACACTAAATCTGATTCTACACATGCTCTTGAAATTCGTTTGAAGAGTCCATGTATGCTTGCAAATAAAATTGATATTCTTGAACTAGATGTAAACAATACTCAATGTTATGCAATTGTATGCAAAGAGGTTTTGTTTTCATTTGAGGATATGCCTCCTTCTTTGCCACCGCTATTGCTAACCTTTTGCAGAATATGAGGACGTATTTCATTGAGTTGCCACCAGACTACCTCCTATTAGAGGAATTGAGCATCAAATTGATCTAATTCCTGGTGCCACGTTGCCCAACCGCCATATAGAACCAATCCAGAGGAGACAAAGGAGATAACGCCAAATTCAGAACTACTCGACAGAGATCATATTCGTGAGTCCCTTAGCCCTTGTCTTGTTCCTATTATTTTGGTGCCTAAGAAAGATGGTTCTTCGCGATGTGTCGATTGTAGAGCTATCAATAATATTACTATTCGATATCGTCATCCTATTCCACGTTTAGATGACATGCTTGATGAATTGAGTGGCTCTACCATGTTTTCTAAAGTTGATTTGCGTGGTTACCACCAGTTCGTATGAAATTAGGAGATGAATGGAAACAGCATTTAAAACTAAGTTCGGTTTATATGAGTGGTTAGTAATGCCGTTTGGTTTAACTAATGCACCTAGCACTTTCATGAGATTAATGAGCGAAGTTTTACGTGCTTTCATTGGACGCTTTGTGGTAGTCTATTTTGATGATATTCTGATTTATAGCAAATCTTTAGAGGAACATTTGGACCATTTACGTCGTTTTCAATGCTTTACGTGATGCACGTTTGTTTGGTAACCTTGAGAAGTGCACCTTTTGCACCAATCGAGTTGCGTTTCTTGGCTATGTTGTTACATCACGAGGTATTGAAGTGGATCCACAAGATTGAAGCTATTGAGAATTAGCAACCCAAGACACACAAGTGAGGAGTTTTCTTGGCCTCATTGGTTTTATAGGCGCTTTGTCAAAGACTTTGGATCAATTGCCCCGCTGAATGAGCTTACCAAGAAGGATGTGCCCTTTGTTTGGGAGATGCACAACAGGCCTTCGTCATATTGAAAGATAAGCTAACACATGCTCCTTACTACAACTTCGATTTTACTAAGACTTTTGAGCTTGAATGTGATGCTAGTGGAATTGGTTTGGGAGGGTGTTATTACAAGAGGGAAAACCATTGCATATTTTAGTGAGAAATTGAGTGGGGCTAGTCTGAACTATTCTACTTATGATAAAGAATTATATGCGTTGGTTCGGACATTAGAAACTTGGCAACATTATCTATGGCCTAAGGAATTTGTTATTCATTCTGATCATGAATCTTTGAAGCATATTCGTAGTCAAGCTAAGTTGAATCGTCGTCATGCAAAGTGGGTTGAATTTATTGAGTCTTTTCCTGATGTTATCAAACACAAAAAGGGTCAAGATAATATTATTGCTGATGCTTTGTCACGCCGTTATGCTTTGTTATCTCAACTTGACTTCAAAATATTTGGATTGGAAACTATTAAAGAACAATATGTGCATGATGCTGAATTTAAAGATGTGTTGCAGAATTGTAGAGATGGTAGAACTTGGAACAAGTTCGTCTTCAATGATGGATTTGTGTTCCGTGCTAACAAACTATGCATTCCAGATAGCTCTGTTCGTCTTTTGTTATTACAGGAGGCGCATGGAGGAGGATTGATGGGACACTTTGGTGTCAAGAAGACGGAGGATGTTCTTGCTGCACACTTCTTTTGGCCACGTATGCGTCGGGATGTTGAGAGATTTGTGGCACTACTTGTCAAAAAGCTAAGTCTCGCCTTAATCCACATGGTTTATATATGCCTCTTCCTGTCCTAGTGTTCCTTGGGAGGATATTTCTATGGACTTTGTTTTGGGATTGCCACGAACACGAAGGGAGGGATAGTATTTTGTTGTTGTGGATCGGTTCTCTAAGATGGCACACTTTATTCCTTGTCATAAAAGCGGATGATCTTGCACATATTGCTGATTTGTTCTTCGTGAAATTGTTCGTTTGCATGGTGTGCCAAATACTATTGTCTCTGATCGTGATACTAAATTTCTTAGCCACTTTTGGAGATGTTTATGGGCTAAGTTGGGGACTAAATTGCTGTTTAGTACTACATGTCATCCCCAAACTGATGGTCAAACTGAAGTAGTAAATAGAACTTTGTCTACTATGTTACAGGCTGTTTTAAAGAAGAACTTAAAATTGTGGGAAGAGTG
This sequence comes from Avena longiglumis, assembly GCA_030063025.1. Taxonomy (NCBI): domain Eukaryota; kingdom Viridiplantae; phylum Streptophyta; class Magnoliopsida; order Poales; family Poaceae; genus Avena; species Avena longiglumis. The sequence continues at coordinate 329,824,457 of CP125974.1, read as the reverse complement.
TTTACCTCATATAGAATTTGCTTATAATCGTTCATTGCATTCTACCACAAAGATGTGCCCATTTGAGATTGTGTATGGTTTTGTTCCTCGTGCACCTATTGATTTATTGCCTTTACCTTCTTCGGTGCAACATAATTTGGATGCTACACAACATGCTGAAATGATATTAAACTTGCATAAGACTACTAAAGATAACATTGAACACATGAATGCTAAGTATAAACTTGCTGGGGATAAAGGGAGAAAGCATGTTGTGTTTGATGTTGGCGATCTTGTTTGGTTACATTTGCGTAAAGATCGTTTTCCTGATTTACGCAAGTCTAAGTTAATGCCACGTCTTTGGTCCCTTTAAGGTGTTAGAAAGAATCAATGATAATGCATATAAACTTGAGTTGCTGCAGACTTTGGTGCAGTTAGTCCTACATTTAACATTGCAGATTTGAAGACTTACTTTGGTGAGGAAGATGAGATTGCGTCGAGGCAGACTTCAATTCAAGAAGGGGAGCATGATGTGGACATCCCTACTATTGATACACCCGTTGTACCTACTGAACACACATACAAGGACCCATCACAAGATCTCGTGCCAAACAACTTAACTATCGTGTACTTTCGTTTCTTGGAACTATTCCTTACATACATGAGAATATGATGCTGCCTAAGTCGATACATTTCTTACTCTTAGGAATGATGGACCAAGCATGGATGAGAGGGACAAGCATTGGAGCATGGCCATGCATGGAGATGGCGACAAGCATGTGATGATCCAAGAGAAGGCCACGGATGAAGATTTGAACTTTGAGGCCACCATAATGGAGAAAGAAGGCTTAGACGAAATATTCAAGATCAATACTTACGAATTCGTCCATAGCATAATATGGTGCTGCGACACCTTTATTTTGGGCCAGCCCATGTAATTTTCATGAGGTTTTAGTTAGCCACTTTTTAGAGTCCGTATTTGAGGGAAAGGACTTTTAGGGTTGGATTCGCCACCACTTCCTTGGCTGGCGAAACCCCACCTTTTCGCCCGAACCTTTAGACTCGGATTTTGTTTAGACATTAAGTTAGCCATAGTCGCAACCGCCAAGGCTCGGCGTCAGAGGCCTCTTGTACCGCACCTATTCAGATCCCACCTCTTTCAATAAAGCTTTCCTCTTAATCCGTAATATCTTGATTGCAATATTGGTTCTTACTTGTTCTCGATTTGGTAGGAATTAAGACCCTCATTGGTCGGTGATCGTGTTCACGCAGGATCGGTAACCTCCGTGAGATTGGCCTAGCGATTGCATTGGCGCTCGTGTCGCCGTGTAGTCGGATCGTCAGCCGAACTCCACCAAATCGATTATCGCCATCTCATCGAAGATCGGACACCTTTGCCCTATCATCTTTGTTTAGGATCGGGACACGTTACGCTGTATCGACAAGCCCAGCCACACTTTCGGGTTCCCGTTCTGCCCGTCCACCCAAACCTTGAGGCCGTCGAGTCGGCTAGCTTTCTTGGGATCTACTTAAGGGTGGCCCCTGAAATATTTCTGAATCTGTGATTGTTCAGTCGTGAAAGCCTCGTTGGGTTTTGAGTTGGTTTTTCCGAGGTTGATCGAGCGTGTGTTGCTATTGGTGCACCCCGGCCGGGTAAAACTTTCTGAAAGCCGTGTCCGCGGATATGGACGACTTGGAGCACAGTATCTCGATCATAGACAAGCATAACTAAAGTTTACTGCTATAAATTTGACTTATAATGACTAGTAATCAGCTTCACTATAATGGAATGGCTAATTAATACTGCCCACAATTGCCTGTTTGGATTGTCGCTTGCGACCATTGTACCTGACTAGTAAGTATTGCAACTACAACGGAATGGCTGAATAAAAGTACCAACAACTGCTGGGTTTAAGGATTATCTCATGCTAATTGTATCTGACTAGTAAGTGTTGCCACAATAACGGAATGGTTAACTAAAATTGCCCACTGCTTATGTTATCAGGATGAATATCTATATCTGACTAGTAATTACTGCAACGATAACTGAATAAGTAAAACTGCCAACTGTGTGAGTTCCTCGGTTGACTTCCTCGTTTGGTATCGAGGGGGAAACACCAGGATGGGTTTGTTTGATGGTAGTATCAGGTTATCTCCGAATAGGTCTTCGTATCCCTCTCGATTGCCGCCATGTATCGAGTCTCTATAGGTTGTTTAGTGCATCTTGCCACCGCCGCTTCACCACCATACCTATGTGGCGAGGACCGCGAATTCTAGCCTCGCCGTGTCTTGGCCTCGATCGACGCCTCTTTTTCCTTTGCCCTTTGTCGGCACCTTTTTAAGCAGGTTTTGAGATCGACGCCGTTAGCGTGGTTACCCTTCGCTGGCTTGGCAGGGTTATGGACGCCATTGGTTATTCTTCAGGGCTCTTGGCCCCATTTGCATCTTGTCCGTAGTCGGACGCTCTGTCATTTCAAGGTGATTTGGATCTTTGTATATTATATATGTATCTTTGACTCATGGAGTCGCTGTTATATATATATATATATATATCTGTTCTGTGGGTCCCATCGAGGACTGTTGTGTAAAGTTATTACTTCGTTTTCCACCTTCACGAAAGTGCCTGGTGGGCACCTTTGGATCGTTTCTATGCGGGTTTGGCGAATTTTGCTAAAACTTGCATAGGTCCGATTCTGAGGGTGTTACAGCTCCTTTCCTCATGTGATTTTGGTCTACCTTTGGATGGCTTGCTACTTCATGCATCTACGTTGTGTATCCTCAGATATGAAGCAACACCACCACACCAAGCCACCAAGGAAGCAGGACCAGGAGAAGAAGATGCTGGAGCTCGGCAAACCGGAGTCTCCGGTGTAGACTGGAGTCTCCGGTGTAGACCGGAGTCTCCGTTCTCCTACACCGGAGTCTCCGGACCTTCCTCCGATCCAGACCGGAGACCCAAGCCCGGGACAGCCAGAAGCCCCTCCGGAGACGGGTTGATGTGGACATCCCTTCTATTGATACAACCGTTGTACATACAGCAACACACATACAAGGACCCATCACAAGATCTCGTGCCAAACAACTTAACTATCAGGTACTTTAGTTTCTTGGAACTATTCCTCACATACATGAGAATATGATGTTGCCTAAGTTAGATGTATTTCTTACTCTTAGGAATGATGGACCAAGCATGGATGAGAGGGACAAGCATTGGAGCATGGCCATCCATGGAGATGGCAGCAAGCATGTGATGATCCAAGAGAAGGCCACTGATGAAGATTTCAGAACTTTGAGGCCACCATAATGAAGAAAGAAGGCTTGGACGAAATAATCAAGATCAATACTTTATGAATTCGTCCATAGCTTAATATGGTGCTGCGACACCTTTTATTTTGGGACAGGCCCATGTAATTTTCGCAGGATTTTAATTAGCCACTTTTTAGAGTCCGTATTTGAGGGGAAAAGGACTTTTAGGGTTGGATTCGGCCACCACTTCCATGGCTGGCCGAAACCCCACCTTTTTGCCCTTAAATACTCCCCATAGCCGACCCCCTAGACTCGGATTTTGATTAGACATTAAGTTAGCCATAGTCGCAGCTTCTCCAAGGCTTGAGCGTCGCAGAGGCCTCTTGTACTTCGCAGCTATACAGGATCCCACCTTTTCAATAAAGCTTTCCTCTTAATCCGCAATATCTTGATTGCAATATTGGTTCTACTTGTTCTTGATTTCAGGTAGGAATTATGATGCAGCCCGTCCTTCGGACGCACCTCCATCTACAACACCTAGTGATGTAGCCCGACCTACGGTCGTTACTACATCAAGGTCTCCAACTTATGCCAAGTCGTCATGGACTCCAAAGGTGAATCCGTTCCTCTATGCGAGCCCACTTCCTACCCTAGTGAATGGCATGCTACTTCATACTTCGTCACATATGCATGATAGGTTCACACCGACCAGTACGGAGGCAAGGGAGGAAGCCCGGAACATCAAGCCCGACAAGACGGAGGCTTGGAAGAGGAGACGGAAGAAGACATGTCGATAGCTGCCAGGTCCAAGCGGTACTACAGGTTGTCGGAACCGGTACTACCGGGTGATGCAGTACCACCGCTTTCGTTCGACGGGCTCCAACGGATGCTCCAAGACCGCAAGCGGTACTACCGGTGCTAGAGCGGTACTACCGTTGATGACCGGTACTACCGGTCCTAAGTCCGGTACTACCGGTCATGTCTGCCTGCGCGCACCAGTTGGGCCACAGCCCATGTATCCCCTTACCTACCTATTCGCCTAGTTTATCCCCAAACTACCCTTGTTTATGTGGTTGTCCTATAAATAGATCCCCCACCCCTCATGTATCCCTTAGGCATAGATGATAGACTAAAGACAACCCCCATTGTGGAATCTCTTGTTTTGCCTCATCCCCTTTACCAAGGGTGATAAGGGGTGGCCCGATCTTCTCGTTGAGCACGTCGTAGATGATGGTGGAGGTAATGGAGATAACTTGTGGGATGCTGTGAATCACCGGCTGTTCCCCCGCTGCCAATGCAACAGATCTCAACCCAGATGGTATTCGCAACTTCACACACTTGCGCACGTAGCCGCTAACCACGAAGCGGTTTGCAATCTACCAATTCCCAATGGAACAGCAGAAAACACGAAGACTTTCAGTAGCAAACTCAGATCGAATCAAAGTGGAGGTATGGTAGATATTCCTGATCGAATCAAAGAGGAACATATAATTTCAGATGAATGCTTGCAACAGTTCAACAAAACAAGTATTGGTTTAATCTAAACGTGGTCTAACCCTAATTGTGACGGCTGCTAGGGAATATATAAGTGCTGGGGCGTCCTCCCCACTAAACGGGCCTAAAAACAGCCATAACTTGGCCCAAACTGACTCGGTTCGACTCAAACTGATACATACCGACCCATAGATGGATTCGGTCTAATTGGCACGCAGGCCAAACGTCGTGGAACACCTCAAACATGTATTTCTGGGTGCTCCTCATCCCTTTCTTGATCATACGTGATTCCCTCATTGTCTCCTAGTGCGCCTGCCTCCCTCTCCTCCCTCGCGCACTTGCTGATATTGGAAATCAGTGCTTGTTCTTCCTGTTGCCACTCTCCTTCTTCTCCACGTGCAACGCTTGTGTTATCAACAAACCTGATCATACAAAGATGCATAGACTTAGGCAGTATAAAGTTCTCATCAATTAAAATATCAGATTCAATTAAGAGTGAATTCACCTGTTGGCCTAGTAGCTTTGCACGTGCCCTTGTCATTGGTCCAATTCTGATTTCATTGGACTTGTCTTGTGCAACAACATCATCATCATCATTGGGAGATAATGGTAAAGGACTAGAGATATCCTCATCATCCTCCCCCCCTTCAAAAGGCGTCGACCCCGACGCTCCAAGGTCTTCTCCATCATATGGCGTCAAATCAGCAACATTGAATGAATTACTGACGCCAAACTCATCAATAGGAAGATCAATCTTGTACGCATTATCATTTATCTTGGCAAGAACTTTATATGGACCAGCACCTCTTGGCTGCAACTTGGACTTGCGCTGTTGTGGAAATCTGTCTTTGCGAAAATGCACCCATACCATGTCACCTGGTTGGAACAACACCTCCTTTCTCTTCTTATTAACACGATCAGCGGTGTACTTGCCCTTCTTCTCAATTGCTTCCTTTGTCTTCTCATGTATCTTCTTCACAAAATCTGCCCTCTTGGATGCCTCCATGTTAACTCTCTCTTGAAGTGGAAGAGACAGCAAATCAAGTGGGGTAATTGGTTTAAAACCATAGACCACTTCAAACGGACAAAGCTGCGTTGTTGAGTGGACCGCCCTGTTATATGCAAACTCCACATGCGGCAAACAGTCCTCCCACACACGCAGGTTCTTCTTAATCATCGATCGCAGCAACGTTGAAAGTGTGCGATTTACCACCTCCGTTTGACCATCAGTTTGGGGATGACAAGTGGTACTGAATAGTAACTTTGTTCCCAGTTTTCCCCAAAGTGTCTTCCAGAAATAGCTCATAAACTTCACATCCCGGTCAGAAACAATCGTCTTTGGTACTCCATGTAAGCGTACGATGTCCCTGAAAAACAGATTAGCAACATGCGACGCATCGTCGCTTTTGTGGCAGGCAATAAAATGTGCCATCTTAGAAAAACGATCAACTACCACAAAAACTGAATCATGTCCTCTCCTGGTTCGAGGTAGTCCTAACACAAAATCCATGCTGATATCTTCCCATGGTGTAGTAGGAGTAGGAATAGGAGGATACAAAGCGTTAGGCTTCAGTTTTGATTTGGACTTGTTGCAAGTAATGCAACGCTTCACAAATCTGTCCACATCACGCCTCATCTTAGGCCAATAAAAGTGATCAGCGAGCATGAGCAAAGTCTTCTCTCGTCCAAAGTGACCCATTAAACCACCGGCATGTGATTCCTGCAACAATAGCAAACGCACGAACGATTCTGGAACACACAGTTTGTTAGCTCGAAACAAAAAGCCATCATGTATATGGTATTTTTCCCATGCTTTCCCATTAGTACACAAACCATATGGTGCTGCAAAATCATGATCGGTAGCATATAAAGCACGCAAACTCTCTAAACCAGAACCTTTACATCTAAGTGTGTCAACAACATATTTTTCCTAGATAGAGCATCAGCAACAACATTATCTTTACCCTTCTTATGCTTAATGATGTATGGGAAAGACTCAATGAATTCAACCCACTTAGCAAGACGTCTATGCAAGTTGGATTGAGCTTTTAAATATTTCAAAGCCTCATGATCAGAATGTATGATAAATTCTTTTGGCCACAAACAATGTTGCCAAACTTCAAGAACTCTAACAAGCGCATACAATTCTTTGTCATAAACAGGATAATTTAACCGTGCACCACTCAATTTCTCAGAAAAATATGCAATTGGTTTACCCTCTTGCATTAGCACACCTCCAATACCAATGCCACTAGCATCACATTCAATCTCAAAGTGTTTATTAAAATCAGGAAGTGCAAGTAATGGTGCAGTAGTTAACAAACGTTTCAGTTCATCAAAAGCATGATCTTGGGCTAGGACCCAAACAAATTCAACACCTTTCTTAGTAAGTTCATTCAAAGGGGCGGCAATAGTACTAAAATCTTTCACAAAACGCCTATAGAAACCAGCAAGACCGTGAAAGCTTCGTACTTGACTAACATTCATAGGAGTAGGCCAATTTTGTATAGCTTCAATTTTAGATGCATCTACCTCAACTCCATTTTTAGAAACAACATATCCCAGAAATATGACCTTATCTTTGCAAAATGTGCACTTATCAAGATTGCCATAAAGCTTATTATCACGCAACACTTGCAAAACTTGTCGGATATGAGCACTATGTTCAGATTCATTGCGGCTGTAAATTAAGATATCATCAAAGTACACAACCACAAACTTGCCAATGAAATGCCTTAAAACATGGTTCATCAATCGCATGAAAGTACTAGGTGCATTAGTTAACCCAAAAGACATTACTAACCACTCATATAATCCAAACTTAGTTTTAAAGGCTGTCTTCCACTCATCCCCTTCTTTCATCCTAATTTGATGATAACCACTACGCAAATCAATTTTAGAGAAAATAGCAGCACCACTCAGTTCATCCAGCATATCCTCTAAGCGTGGAATAGGATGGCGATACCGAATAGTGATGTTATTAATAGCTCTACAATCTACACACATGCGCCATGTACCATCTTTCTTAGGAACTAAAATAACAGGAACAGCACAAGGACTTAGGCTCACACGAATATACCCTTTGTCGAGAAGTTCTTGCACTTGCTTCTGAATTTCCTTCGTTTCTTCGGGGTTGGTGCGGTAGGGGGCTTGATTAGGCAACGATGTTCCTGGTATAAAATCAATTTGATGCTCAATACCTCGCACTGGTGGCAAACCTGCAGGTACCTCGCTTGGAAACACGTCGCTAAATTCCTGTAATACATCAGAAACACCAAGAGAGATAGGGGTCATGTCGTTAGAAACTAAAATTTCACCCTTGTACATAAGCACAAGTGGAATGATAGGATCCTCACGAAACTCTCTCAGATCAGATTTGGTGGCTAACATTACTAAGGAATGCACTCCCTCACCTTTCTTTTTTCCACTCATATTTGGCTTGTGGCTCTCACTCACCGAAGGTGTAGGCTCTCGTCTATCTACTCTCTCAGTTTCTTTCTCCAGATTCACTTCAATCTTTTGACGAGATTCATTTATAATATGTTGTGGTGTCATGGGCCGCAAAGTAATGTCTCTACCATGCCAATTCAAATGATATGTTTTGGCTCTCCCATTGTGTTGCACATTGCGATCATATTGCCATGGGCGGCCTAACAACAAATGACACACGGTCATAGGAACCACATCAAATTCAATGGTATCTTTATATGGTCCAATCTGAAATTCCACACGCACCATGTAGCTAACCTTCATCTCTCCATTATCACTCACCACTGAATATAATATGGATTGGGGTGCGGTAAATACTTGATTTCACTTGGCACAAAGCTCTTTACTAGCCAAGCAATGACTACCACCATCAACTATCACTTTGCACGCCTTGCGGGACCAACAGCCTTTGTTTGGAACAAATTGCATCGCTGATTTTCAGAGCTAGGCGTAACATTCAGGACTTTCTGTGAGCAAACAATGGTGGGATAGTGAGTCGCATATGCATCAATAGGACCATCACTGGAATAGCCGTCATCATCCAAAGCTTCAGACTCAGGATCAGCATCATCACCGGTTTCATACTCGTTGTCCTCATTAATCAGCATCACTTTCTTGTTAGGACAATCCTTCCTAAGGTGACCCAAACCACCACATGTGTGACAAGCCATGTCCCGGTTTCTTGCAGTAGATGAAGATGAACCAGTACCACTAGCTGCAGGTTTTGCTATTTTCTTTGCATTCAAACAACAAGATGTCGATTGTTCGATGACGGCCACGAAAACCTGAATTGGTACTTGCGGAGTACGCTACCACGGTCGAGGTGTGAAACGACCACTAGTCGGAGAAGAACGAGCTTTATATTTGGCTTCTTCACCAATCGAGCTTCGACTTCACGTGCATGATGTAATAGATCATTCATATCATGATATTGGTGATGCCGAACAATGCGCTTGATATTATATGTCAAACCTGAGAGGAAACGCTGCAAGGTTTGTTCAGACTCTTCACGTACTCTAGCACGCTGCATAATCAACTCCATCTCCTGATAATAATCATCAACACTCTTCATGCCTTGCTTCAAATTCTGCAGTTTATCATAGAGAGAACGAATGTAGTTGCGCGGAATAAATCTGTCACGCATCACTTGCTTCATAGTTCTCCATGTAATAATTGGGGGGTCACCTTCTTCTTGCCTTGTACGCACAAGATTATCCCACCAACGCAAAGCATACCCATCAAATTCAGAAGATGCTAACTTGATTTTTCTATCCTCGGTGTATTCATGCAAACGCCATAATTTCCCTATCTTCAGCTCCCATATAAGATACTCTTCAACATCATTAGAGCCCTCAAACTTGGGAAGAGAAAATTTTGGTTTTCCTAGCCCATCCTCTTGCTGAACCTCAGGATTAGCAACATGAGGCGATGCACCGAAGGAGCAAAGCCACGGCCATGAGGTATATCGCACCTCTTCCTCTATTGCCACGGCCTCCATTGCCACGGCTCACGGATGTGCAGAGCAGCTGCATCATCATCAAAATTTCCATGATTGTCACCATGAATACTTGCATCACCCTCTTCCTCCTCAAAGGTGTTGCTTGATTGTCTTTGAAGATTAACGATTTGCTTGCAGCGTAGTCACATTCGTGTTAAATCGGTGAGAAGCTGAATTGCGTCATGGTGTCTTGAGTGGTGGCCCGTTTCTTTTGCCTCTTTAAGTTCTAAATCAATAACACGCACATCTTCGTATATTGGTAACAACATCTATCTGACGTGTCAAGTGATCTCGCAAGGCTTCATATTCATTCCAATGCACCACAGCAGTAGGATCCTTTTTCATCTGCACATTAACACTCTCAGACATGATTAGTAGGTTAGTGCAAACAAAACTAGGTGTATGGTGGAACTCTCACAACTCACTCGAAACTGAAAGAAAACAATGTATCTTACCGTTCCAAAGTGAATTAGGATAGCTTACCAACTTGTATGAGCGTGCGGATGATGTGACAAGCGAATACCGAGGAAAGATTATCACACGACAACTAGGGGTATGTAGTGGAGCTTGGTATGGATACCTAACAACACCAATTCAGAAATCCTAGTGCTGACCGTATGACAAAGACCCACGGAAACACACACAGTGGAGATAAATGGGGCAATTGCAACTCTAAAAAGGAGCTCAAAAGTAAGGTATATCGGAGCAATGCTCGTGTTGCAATGCACAAGGAGAGACGCTAGCAATGACTCAACAAAACGGGCACCAGATTGCTAAACTAAGCAGCCCGAAGAGCACTAAGCATGCTAGTCTCGTAGGATAGTTCTAGACACCAAGAAAGGCTTACTAAGGCTCACAAAGATAGGAACGCTATGTGGACACAGTAACAAAAAGGAGAAAAAGATTTTTTTTTTGGCTGGCTTGCTCACGCACAAGCTCAGACTTGTCTCAGCTCTGGCGAGAGCAACCGACGCGGTGTTTTTTTTTTTTTAGCTCGCTCACGTACGAGCTCAGAATCGTCTCAGGTCCGGCGAGAGGCAGCGACGCGCGGGATTTTTTTTTTTCGCTCGCTCGCTCACGTACGAGCTGAGAAACGTCTCACGTACGAGCTGAGAAACGTCTCAGGTCCGGCGAGAGGCAGCGACGCGCGGGATTTTTTTTTCTAAAATAGATCTAGCAACTCTAATTCAACCAAAATAAAAACGGATCTACTAGATCTAAAACTTCAGAACACGACGAACAGTCTAGAAACAGTCTAAAACTTCGATTATGAGCCAAATTGAGACGAAAACTAGGCAAAAACTAGACAAAAACTACGGAAGAAAGGTTACACAAAAATACTACGATCAGCAACTAGAACTCACGAACGGTGTTATCTAGGCTATGGTAATACACTATGAACCCTAATATTTTTGTGTGGCTTTTTCTGTATAGGACTAAAACAACTAATCTATGGGGATGAATTGCTCACCGAGTAAACACGAGAATCGATACCAAGATGATAAGGGTGGCCCGATCTTCTCGTTGAGCACGTCGTAGATGATGGTGGAGGTAATGGAGATAACTTGTGGGATCTTGTGAATCACCGCTGTTCCCCGCTGCCAATGCAACAGATCTCAACCCGGATGGTATTCGCAACTTCACACACTTGCGACGCGTCACGACCACGAAGCGTTTGCAATCTACCAATTTCCAATGGAACAAGAGAAACACGAAGACTTTCAAGAGCAAACTCGATCGAATCAAAGTGGAGGTATGGTAGATATTCCTGATCGAATCAAAGAGGAACATATAATTTCAGATGAATGCTTGCAGCAGTTCAACAAAACAAGTGTTGGTTTAATCTAAACGTGGTCTAACCCTAATTGTGACGGCTGCTAGGGAATATATAAGTGCTGGGGCGTCCTCCCCACTAAACGGGCCTAAAAACAGCCATAACTTGGCCCAAACTGACTCGGTTCGACTCAAACTGATACATACCGACCCATAGATGGATTCGGTCTAATTGGCACGCAGGCCAAACGTCAGGAACACCTCAAACATGTATTTCTGGGTGCTCCTCATCCCTTTCTTGATCATACGTGATTCCCTCATTGTCTCCTAGTGCGCCTGCCTCCCTCTCCTCCCTCGCGCACTTGCTGATATTGGAAATCAGTGCTTGTTCTTCCTGTTGCCACTCTCCTTCTTCTCCACGTGCAACGCTTGTGTTATCAACAAACCTGATCATACAAAGATGCATAGACTTAGGCAGTATAAAGTTCTCATCAATTAAAATATCAGATTCAATTAAGAGTGAATTCACCTGTTGGCCTAGTAGCTTTGCACGTGCCCTTGTCATTGGTCCAATTCTGATTTCATTGGACTTGTCTTGTGCAACAACATCATCATCATCATTGGGAGATAATGGTAAAGGACTAGAGATATCCTCATCAAAGGGGACCGACTATCGTCACCAACCTCGATTGGACTTTGCATCAAGCATCCATCGTTGAACAAGGCCTTGGAGTTCGATGTCTCGTCTCCAAGTTGTCAAGACCCTCCCCAAGGTGTTCTTCCCTCTCCGATGTGGATTTGAGGGAGCACGTTGACCGATCTTTCCTTCCGAGGATTCTATCGGACCGGTGGCCGCCGTTCGGGAGCAATCGGCCTTGTATCGTGTGAGTTTTGCGTGTGTTCATCGTGTTCTTCGCGAGGTGTGTGTTTGCTTCCTGATGCAGCCCGTCCTACGACCGCTTCTACATCTACCCCCACAAGCTCCCCAAGTGGACCCATGACTCGCGCCCGAGCCAAACTCCTTCAAGCTAAGGTGAACTCGCTCCTCTCCATGTGTGACTTCAATACACCCTTGGATGGCTTGCTACTTCATACCCATACCTTGTGCATCATCAGGTACGAAGAGAAGAACCCGCAGGACGGAGGAGCACCCGAAGAAGAGACCAAATGCTCTCTGTCGCCAGCGGTACTACCGGACCTGGCGACCGGTACTACCGCTTGGCGGTACTACCGGCCAACGCTACCGCCAACGACAGAAGGTCCCAGAGCTGCCCAAACGCTCTCTGTCACCAGCGGCACTACCGCCCCTGGATCCGGTACTACCGCCCCCAACAGAAGGCCCCAGCGCAAGCCCCAGGACGACAAGCGGTACTACCGGTCCAGGAACCGGTACTACCGCATGACCGGTACTACCGGTCCCGCCAGGCGGTACTACCGCCAGAGACAGAGACTTTACGTGATATTTCGGCCCAGCGCCTTGTAACCCTCTCCATATTTCGCTATTTATCCCCAAACTACCCCTGTTTTTGTGGCTGGACTATATATAGCCCCCCACCATCCATTGTAAACCCTAGACTTGGATAATAATAGATATTAAGGAAACCCTTTGAGGACTTATATCTATTGGTCTCATGCTCCTACCAAGGAGCACCGGATTATCCACCCCTTCTTGGATCTTGCTTAAGTGCGTTCAAGTTGTACAAGGCCTTGGGTTCTCGGTTTCTCGCCCCCAAGTCGTCAAGATCTCACCAAGCACCTCATCCCCCGTTGTTGGTGTGGAGAGCGAGCTTCGCCCAACACCGATCCTAGGGATTATGTTGGACCGGTTGCCACCGGCGTGAGGAGTAGGCGTGTATCGTGTTTTGGTGTGTGTGTGTGTTCGTGGTTTTTCATCACTTTCCACGATTTCATCCCCCGACCACCTCGTTCCCCTCGTTTCTCGTGGAATTCGTGAAAGATCGGGCCAACCCCAGGGTCACCCCCTAACACTTCCGCTACCTTCTCCCTTTCCCCTCGCTTTCCCATCGATTTGACCACGAGATCCGTGAAGATCGGGCACCCAAGAGGTTAACCCCTCCATCATCTGGTATCAGCAGCTTTTGGTTGCCACGGATTTCTCATCGATTTGGTCTTTTCCCCATAAATTCGAAAATTCCACCAAAAATAGCCCCTATTCGTGTTTTGGATCGATCTGTGATTTGAGTGCATTTTGGTAGGTTTTGATCCGTGGATTACTTGCTAAACTTGTTGATCTACCTTCTTTGCGTTCCCATGGCCTAATTCCTTGATTTCCCCCTTTGATTTGGTGCTTTTCTTGAAGATTTTCCGCCCAAATCACCCCAAAATCGCGAAAACGCGTCAAATCTGGGCGTCCCAGGTCCAAGCGGTACTACCGGGTCCAAAATCCGGTACTACCGCACTTAATCGGTACTACCGGGCTCAAAAATCCGGTACTACCGCCCTATACTGATAAAAAACAGCAGGTTCCCAGATTTCAGCCCCTCACCGTTTTGAGCATAACTTTTGCATTCGAACTTGGATTTTGGTGTTATTTAGCTCGTTTCGAAGAGGAGAAGGAGCTCTACATCATCATCCATGTTGTTCATTCTATCTACTCCATCCAAATTCCGTGAGCAAGGCGGAATCCAACAATAAAGGGTGAAGATCGTCGACGAAAGGTATAAACATTCCGCGACTTCTCCCCACTTGCATTCCTTTGTGAACCCCACTATCATTGTGAGCAACAAACACCTATTGAGACTAGTTCCTCTTATGATTGCTTGGGCTATGCACATTTGATACCTTGTAGATTCCGAGCAAACATTGTGAGCGCTATCTCATATAGTTATCTTGTATAGTTGTTGGCACAAGGAAGAGGCAAGTGAAAAGAAAATAGAAAGAAAAAGAGAAAAACTACAAAAAAAAGGAAAGAAAAGAAAGAGATATACATGTGCCTCATAGTATAGGAAGCGCAAGCTCGATGAACATCATATAGGTGGTACTTATTGTGCATATCTTGTAGCCCACCAATTTTGTGCAATCGAACTAGCGTCTCTCCTTGTACTTGTGTGACACGAGCTTATAGTCTTCGCTAGGTAATCATTTGGTTCTTAGCTCACTTTCTCCGTCACACAAGTCCCATTTATCCCACCGTGTGTGTTTCCTTGTACATATTTCCTATCTTGTGGATTAACTTGTTTGCTTTGTGATCATTGTGGTTCTTTACTTGCCATTACAACATCTTGATTTCGGATTGGTCCTTGACATGCCACTTTCCATACCTATCCACCATAGGCCTTGTGTGTGTGTGTGTTTTTTGGTTCATAGTTGGTTTTGGTGTTCCGTGTGAACTTCACTTTGCTTGGTTTATTGCTCTCAAGTGTGGCCACTTGTACGATACGATCTTCCAAGGTAAAGTAAGGTTTGACGTTGTATCTCTAACACCCTCTACCACTTCCATATACAACACTTGGTCTTGTGAAGCATGTCTAGGGACTCCGGGACCGAGAATGATTTCCATGAAGAATCCATGATGAGCCACCATGCATATGTCTCCACAAGCTTGGACAACATGATGGAGCACTACACCGACAATGGCTCCACATGCTTGGGTGATATGGAGTACTACAACAACAATGACTCCCCAAGCATGGACGACTTCAAGAACGACAACGCGAAGCTCCTCACGTCGCACCGACCAAGACGGAGCCTCCAACTCGAGTGCGCCAAGGTCCATCATCAAATGGACAAGTTCCAAAGCGACCTCCACAACTTCAAGAAGGACATGGACAACGACTTCGACAAAAACATGAGTGTTGGAGGGTAACCCCGTGGTTGGCCCGATCTTTCACGAATTCCACGAGAAACGAGGGGAAAGAGGTGGTCGGGGGATGAAATCGAGGAAAGCGATGAAAACCACGAACACACACACACACCAAAACACGATACACGCCTACTCCTCATGCCGGTGGCAACCGGTCCAACATAATCTCTAGGATCGGTGTTGGGCGAAGCTCGCTCTCCACGCCAACAACGGGGGATGAGGTGCTTGGTGAGATCTTGACGACTTGGGGGCGAGAAACCGAGAACCCAAGGCCTTGTACAACTTGAACGCACTAGGCAAGATCCAAGAGTGGGGTGGATAATCCGGTGCTCCTTGGTAGGAGCATGAGACCAATAGATATAAGTCCTCAAAGGGTTTCCTTAATATCTATTATTATCCAAGTCTAGGGTTTACAATGGAGGGTGGGGGCTATATATAGACCAGCCACAAAACAGGGGTAGTTTTGGAATGAAAAGGTAAATTATAGGTAGGGTTACAAGGCACAGGGCCGAACTTAGGCGATCGAGTCGAGGCGGGACGGTAGTATCACAGTCCCAACTGTGGTAAGTGGTAACCGGTAGTACCGCTTCCGGAGCGGTAGTACCGCTTGAGGGCCTGGAGCTTCCGTCGGAGGCGCCTGTGGCGAGTGGTAGGAGGGGGCGGTAGTACCGCTGTCCGGTAGTACCGGTTGTTGGACCGGTAGTACCGCTTGCGTCTGGGGCGTGGAGTGGTGCTTCCTGTGGCGAGCGGTAGGAGAAGGCGGTAGGACCGCTTGGAGCGGTAGTACCGGTCGTCCCAACCGGTAGTACCGCTTGCGTCTAGCAGCGACTGGTGGCTTCTTCGTACCTGATGATGCGCAGTGTTTGCGTCTGAAGTTGGAAGCCATCCAAGGGTGTGTCGAAGTCACACAAGGAGAGGAGCGAGTTCACCTTAGCTTGAAGGAGTTTGGCTCGGGCGCGAGTCATGGGTCCACTTGGGGAGCTCGTGGGAGTAGATGTAGTAGCGGTCGTAGGACGGGCTGCATCAGCTCCCCCCCTTGGGAAAGAGTCGTCCTCGACTCTTCAACCGTCACAACTTCCTCTTCGCCATGGTAGGGTGAGAGGTCCTTGACATTGAATGTCGAGCTCACAAGATACTTCGATGTTGGTATATCGATCACATAGGCGTTGTTGTTGATCCTCTTTAGCACCTTGAATGGTCCATCGCCTCTTGGCTTTAGCTTGGAGTCGTGTTCCTTGGGGAAGCGGTCTTTACTCAAGTGTAGCCATACAAGGTCGCCCTCATCAAAGATCATCTCTTTCTTGGTCTTGTTTAGCCTTGATGCTTGGCGAAGGACTTGTTGCTCGATATTAGCTCGTGTGTCTTCATGGAGTTTCTTCATTGTTTGGGCACGCTTGACAACGCCCATATTGGCACGTTCCTGAAGTGGAAGTGGAAGGATATCGAGCGCGGTGAGAGGCTCGAAGCCGTAGACGATCATGAACGGGCTCCTCATGGTGGTGGAGTGCTTGGCGCGGTTGTAGGCGAACTCGGCGTGTGGGATACATTCCTCCCAGTCTTTGAGGTTCTTCTTTATCAACACCCGGAGGAGTGTGCCAAGACTTCGATTGACGACCTCGGTTTGTCCATCGGTTTGAGGATGCGAGGCGGACGAGAAGAGGAGCTTGATGCCGAGCTTGGCCATGAGAGTCTTCCAGAAGTAGCTCATGAATTTTACGTCGCGGTCGGAGACGATTATTCTAGGCACACCGTGTAGCCGAATTATTTCCCTGAAAAACAAATTGGCTACATGTGAAGCATCATCGGTCTTATGGAACGGAATGAAATGTGCCATTTTAGAAAAGCGATCCACGACTACAAATATGGAATCATGACCATGTTTAGATCTAGGCAAGCCTAACACAAACTCCATGCTAATGTCCGACCAAGGTGTATGAGGAATAGGCAATGGCATATAAAGACCAAAGGGGTTGGACTTAGACTTAGCTTGGATACATGTAGTGCATCGTTGAACGTGGAGCTCCACGTCGCACTTCATCTTTGGCCAAAAGTAGTGAGTGGAGAGCATGTCATATGTCTTGTCACGGCCAAAGTGACCCATAAGGCCTCCACCATGGTACTCTTGAAGAAGCAAAAGTTGGAGAGACGATTTCAGAATGCAAAGCTTGTTTTGTTTGAAAAGAAACCCCTTATGCAAATAAAAATCATCAATCCCTTTGTCTATTGAACATTGCGCAAATATTGGTCCAAAGAAGGAGTCGGACGCGTAAAAAGATTTGATGCAATAAAGACCCAAGCCATTGACTTCGAGTCGTGTAAGAAGGCATGTGTTTTTGCGAGACAAGGCGTCCGCTACCACATTTTCTTTGCCCTTCTTGTATTTGACAATGTAAGGAAAAGACTCCGTGAACTCAACCCATTTTGCGTGCCTTTTACTCAAGTTCGCTTGTCCCTTAAGATACTTCAACGACTCATGGTCGGAATGGATGATAAATTCTTTGGGCCTAAGATAGTGTTGCCACACTGATGGGGCAAAGGTGTCCGATCTTTCGATGAGATGGCGATATTCGATTTGGTGGAGTTCGGGCTTGACGATCCGACTACACGTGCGAGCACGAGCGCCAATGCAATCACTGGGCCAATCTCTTGGAGGTTACCGATCCTGCGTGAACACGATCAGCCTGACCAGCGAGGGTCTTAATTCCTACCTGAAATCGAGAACAAGTAAGAACCAATATTGCAATCAAGATATTGCGGATTAAGAGGAAAGCTTTATTGAAGAGGTGGGATCCTGAATAGGTGCGAAGTACAAGAGGCCTCTGCGACGCTTGAGCCTTGGCCAAGTTGCGACTATGGCTAACTTAATGTCTAAACAAAATCCGAGTCTAGGGGGTCGGCTATGGGGAGTATTTAAGGGCGAAAAGGTGGGGTTTCGGCCAGCCATGGAAGTGGTGGCCGAATCCAACCCTAAAAGTCCTTTTCCCCTCAAATACGGACTCTAAAAAGTGGCTAATTAAAATCCTCTGAAAATTACATGGGCCTGGCCCAAAATAAAGGTGTCGCAGCACCATATTAAGCTATGGACGAATTCGTAAAGTATTGATCTTGAATATTTCGTCCAAGCCTTCTTTCTTCATTATGTTGGCCTCAAAGTTCTGAAATCTTCATCCGTGGACTTCTCTTGGATCATCACATGCTTGCTGCCATCTCCATGCATGGCCATGCTCCAATGCTTGTCCCTCTCATCCATGCTTGGTCCATCATTCCTAAGAGTAAGAAATATATCTGATTTAGGTAGCATCATATTCTCATGTATGTGAGGAATAGTTCCAAGAAACGAAAGTACCTGATAGTTAAGTTGTTTGGCACGAGATCTTGTGATGGGTCCTTGTATGTGTGTGTTCTGCAGTACAACGGTTGTATCAATAGTAGGGATGTCCACATCATGCTCCCCTTCTTGAATTGAAGTCGTCCTCGACGCAATCTCATCTTCCTCACCAAAGTAAGGCTTCAAATCTGCAATGTTAAATGTAGGACTAACCGTACCAAAGTCTGCAGGCAACTCAAGTTTGTATGCATTATCATTGATTTTCTCTAACACATTAAAGGGACTAGCAGCACGTGGCATTAACTTAGACTTGCGTAAATCAGGAAAACGATCTTTACGCAAATGTAACCAAACAAAATCGCCAACATCAAACACAACATGCTTTCTCCCTTTATCCCCAGCAAGTTTATACTTAGCATTCATCTGTTCAATGTTATCTTTAGTAGTCTTATGCAAGTTTAATATCATTTCAGCGTGTTGTGTAGCATCCAAATTATGTTGCACCGAAGAAGGTAAAGCAATAAATCAATAGGTGCACGAGGAACAAAACCATACACAATCTCAAATTGGCACATCTTTGTGGTAGAATGCAATGAACGATTATAAGCAAATTCTATATGAGGTAAACACTCTTCCCACAATTTTAAGTTCTTCTTTAAAACAGCCCGTAACATAGTAGACAAAGTTCTATTTACTACTTCAGTTTGACCATCAGTTTGGGGATGACATGTAGTACTAAAGAGCAATTTAGTCCCCAACTTAGCCCATAAACATCTCCAAAAGTGGCTAAGAAATTTAGTATCACGATCAGAGACAATAGTATTTGGCACACCATGCAAACGAACAATTTCATGAAAGAACAAATCAGCAATATTCGCAACATCATCCGTTTTATGACAAGGAATAAAGTGTGCCATCTTAGAAAACCGATCCACAACAACAAAAATACTATCCCTCCCCTTCTGTGTTCGTGGCAATCCCAAAACAAAGTCCATAGAAATATCCTCCCAAGGAACACTAGGAACAGGAAGAGGCATATATAAACCATGTGGATTAAGGCGAGACTTAGGTTTTTGACAAGTAGTGCAGCGTGCCACAATTCTCTCAACATCTCGACGCATACGTGGCCAAAAGAAGTGTGCAGCAAGAACATCCTCCGCCTTCTTGACACCAAAGTGTCCCATCAATCCTCCTCCATGCGCCTCCTGTAACAACAAAAGACGAACATAACTATCTGGAATGCATAGTTTGTTAGCACGGAACACAAACCATCAGTGAAGACGAACTTGTTCCATGTTCTACCATCTCTACAATTCTGCAACACCTCTTTAAATTCAGCATCATGCACATATTGTTCCTGATGTAGCCCGACCTACGGTCGTTACTACATCTTGGTCTCCAACTTACGCCAAGTCGCCATGGACTCCAAAGGTGAATCCGTTCCTCTATGAAAGCTCACTTCCTACCCTATTGAATGGTATGCTACTTCATACTCCGTCACATATTCATGATAGGTTCACACCGACCAGTACGGAGGCAAGGGAGGAAGCTTGAGCATCAAGCCCGACAAGGCGGAAGCTTGGAAGAGGAGGAGGAAGAAGAAAGATCAATTGCCGGTTCAAGCGGTACTACGGTCGGCCGGGCCGGTACTACCGGTCAGTGTACTACCTGCTACCACCAGATCAAAGCTGCGCCATCGCCACTGGATGCCCCAGATCTTGGCTTGGTACTACCGCATAGCGGTACTACCGGTCCCCAAAGCGGCGGTACTACGGTGATGACCGTACTAGGGTCCCAAGTCCCAGTACTAGGTCATGTCGATGCTGTGGCACTAGTTGGGCCACAGCCCATGTATCCCCCCTTTACTTACCTATTCGCCTAGTTTATCCCCAAACTACCCTTGTTAAGTGGTTGGCCTATAAATAGAGCCCCCACCCCTCATGTATCCCTTAGGCATAGATGATAGACTAAAGAAAACCCCCATTGTGGAATCTCTAGTTTTGCCTCATCCCCTTTACCAAGGGGATCGACTATCGTCACCAACCTCGATTGGACTTTGCATCACGCATCCATCGTTGAACAAGGCCTTGGAGTTCGATGTCTCGTCTCCAAGTTGTCAGGACCCTCCCCAAGGTGTTCTTCCCTCTCCGATGTGGATTTGAGGGAGCACGTTGACCGATCTTTCCTTGCGAGGATTCTATCGGACCGGTGGCCACCGTTCGGGAGCAATCGGCCTTGTATCGTGTGAGTTTTTGCGTGTGTTCATCGTGTTCTTCGCGAGGTGTGTGTTCGCTTCCGCTACCTTCTCCCTTTCCCCTCGCTTTCCCATCGATTTGACCACGAGATCCGTGAAGATCGGGCACCCAAGAGGTTAACCCCTCCATCATCGTGTCGCAGCTTTTGGTTGCCACGGATTTCTCATCGATTTGGTCTTTTCCCCATAAATTCGAAAATTTCACCAAAAACAGCCCCAATTCGTGTTTTGGATCGATCTGTGATTTGAGTGCGTTTTGGTAGGTTTTGATCCGCGGATTGCTTGCTAAACTTGTTGATCTACCTTCCTTTGCGTTCCCATGGCCTAATTCCTTGATTTCCCCCTTCGATTTGGTGTTTTTCTTGAAGATTTTCCGCCCAAATCACCCCAAAATCACGAAAACGCGTCAAATCTGGGCGTCCCAGGACCAACCGGTACTACCGGGCTCAAAACCCGGTACTACCGCACCTCCCTGGTACTTAAACGGTACTACCGGGCCTTCGCACAACCGGTACTACCGCCTGATACTGAGAAAAACGGCAGGTTCCCAGATTTCAGCCGCTCACCGTTTTGAGCATAACTTTTGCATACGAACTCGGATTTTGGTGTTCTTTAGCTCGTTTCGAAGAGGAGAAGGAGCTCTACATCATCATCCACATTTTTCATGCTATCTACTCCTTCCAAATTCCGTGAGCAAGGCGGAATCCAACAATAAAGGATGAAGATCGTCGACGAAAGGTATAAACATTCCGCGACTTCTCCCCACTTGCATTCCTTTGTGAACCCCACTATCTTTGCGAGCAACAAACACCTATTGAGACTAGTTCCTCTTATGATTGCTTGGGCTATGCACATTTGATACCTTGTAGATTCCGAGCAAACGTTGTGAGCGCTATCTCATATAGTTATCTTATATAGTTGTTGGCACAAGGAAGAGGCAAGTGAAAAGAAAAAGAAAAAAAAAAATATAGAAAAATAAAAAGAAAAAGAAAAAGAAAGAGATATATACATGTGCCTTATAGAATAGGAAGCGCAAGCTCGATGAACATCATATAGGTGGTACTTTTTGTGCATATCTTGTAGCCCACCAATCTTGTGCAATCGAACTAGCGTCTCTCCTTGTACTTGTGTGACACGAGCTTATAGTCTTCGCTAGGTAATCATTTGGTTCTTAGCTCACTTTCTCCGTCGCACAAGTCCCATTTATCCCACCGTGTGTGTTTCCTTGTACATATTTCCTATCTTGTGGATTGACTTGTTTGCTTTGTGATCATTGTGGTTCTTTACTTGCCATTACAACATCTTGATTTCGGATTGGTTCTTGACATGCCACATTCCATACCTATCCACCATAGGCCTTGTGTGTGTTTGTTTTTTGGTTTGTAGTTGGTTTTGGTGTTCCACGTGAACTTCACTTTGCTTGGTTTATTGCTCTCAAGTGTGGCCACTTGTACGATACGATCTTCCAAGGTAAAGTAAGGTTTGACGTTGTATCCCTAACTCCCACTACCACTTCCATATACACCGCTTGGTCTTGTGCATCATGTGTAGGGACTCCGGAACCGAGGATGATATCTATGAAGAATCCATGATGAGCCACCATGACTACGACTCCACAAGTATAGAAGACATGAGGGAGCACAACACCGACAATGGCTCTGCATGCTTTGAGGACCCGGAGCACTACTCCTACGACGACTCCACATGCATGGAAGACATGGAGCTCTACGTCGACAATGGCTCCTCATGCATGGAGCCTATGGAGCACTACACCGACAATGGCTCCACATGCTTGGGTGATATGGAGTACTACACCAACAACTACTCCCCAAGCATGGACGACTTCGAGTGCAACATGACGCCTCGACAAGCATGGAGGACACGGAGAACTTCATCGACTTTGATGGATCTTCCATGAGCCATGAAGAATTCCTCCACCGTGTGGAGATGGACGCCTACTACGCCAAGCAAGAAGAGGCGCATCATCAAGATTCCATGACCTTCAAGGCCAAGCGTGCCACACCAAAGGGCACCACCTACTTCGATGATCCACCTCCAAGGCGACATGTGCCACCACCTAGATGGCGTCAAGCGCCACCATCTCCAAGGCACCAAGCTCCATCACCTCCAAGGCGTCAAGCTCCACCATCTCCAAGGCGCCAAGCTACATCACCTCCAAGGCGCCAAGATCCACCTCCTATCCAAACAAGAGTGGCGTCCAAACATCATATACATCAAGAGGCGCCAAGAAACAAGAATCTTCATCGACAAACATCCTCTCATGAGCATCGCCACCATAAAGAGGATACAAGAAATCGTCTAAGGCATCTTCGCCACCAAGACGAAGAATTCAAGTTGAGCACCAACCATAATGCTCAATCAAGCTCAAGAAGGCACCACAAGCACAAGAAGAGTGCCAAGTCAAATGATCACCGTCGCGAGCGTCATGTGGATGACCAAGTGCTTCACCAACATCAACCATCGGCAAGGCACGCCAATGACCTCCGTCGACACCATCATAGGGCACCTTCAACTACTGGTGCCACCACCACAATGGCACCAAGAGCAAGCCTTCCTCCACGCCATCAAGCTTCAATGCCTACGCTTGACTTCCACGACCTCGCGAACGAGGAAAATATAAACCTCTACTTCGCCAAGTTGGATAGCATGAGCCTACCTCCACCACTACTACGAGATGGCCACAAGACGGTCGAGCATGGGATTTTCCCTTCGACCATGGAGGAGAGCAATGATGCCCATCTTATGGCATCCAACCTTGAAGGCGTCAAGGTCAAGAATGGTGAGCATGGGATTTTCCCTTCACCAAAGGAGGCGCATGGAGTTGAGGAAACCGAGCCTACCCCCATATGCTTGAGTGATGATGTGGTACCAATCCCATGTGAGCATGAGAGCCACTTAGCCCACTTGAGTGAGAACAAGAGTGAGATGAGTGACTCCACCTTATGTGAGATTGAGTGCTTCCACTTGGAGGGCATGAGCGATACTCCTAGTGAGTTGAGAGTGGTAGTTGATAGGTCAAGTGAGACCATTTCGAATTCTAACAACTTACCCTCTACCTCTAGTGTGTTCTCTTGTGTTGTGCTAGGTTCCATGGATGATGACGCGCCAAGCAATGAAGCAATGATGCCTCAATTGGAGAAGATGTACATGGTGCACGAAGATGATGCTACGCCATGGATACATCAAGAAGATGAAGTCGTCCACAAGGAGGCCACTACTTCCACAACACCCACTTCATATGAGAGGTATGAACAAGGTAACAATAAGGGTGTTGATGATGCCATGATCCCACTAGTGGACATGATGAATTGTGAGGATATGCATGCTATGGATGATACTTGTGACATTACATATGCTTCATCCACTTTCCCATGTGATGATTTGCCTTTGCATAATATTGATCATGTGGAATTGTTTGATTGCGATATCATTGCCATAAACATGCCATGCTATGCATCTTGTGTGTATCCTCCAATTGCTATGGACATGCTTTGTCATGCTAGTCATTCAATTTTTCCCGTTGCTTGCCATAAGATGAATGCTTGCAACAATGTTGACCACATGCGTTATAATGAGATGGCCCCCATAGCTTTCTCAATTTTTGGAGATTTTGATGATTGCCATGATAAGCATGTTCCCCACTTGCATACTCACCATGCACCTATTTCATACTTGATTGACATTAATGGTGATGTGCACAAGAAGAGATACGTCATGAAGGATGATGTGTATCTCTACCATGCACACACGTTCTTCCTTTTACATATGATGTGTGTAGGTACCCGAACGAGAATGTCAACCTCGGTTGAGCACGAGTTGACAAAAATAGCTCTAGAGAGCATCCCACAAGTGAGTTCAAGATCGAACCCAGCTCTGATACCTTTTGCATGCTTTGCATCTTTCATGTTGTCAAATTTCTCTTTCCTATGGTTTGATTGCAAGCATGTTAATGGTATTATCTTCCCTTGTGACATTCATGTTTCTTCGCCTTTAGATAATGATGCTTTGTGTGTTGCAACGAAAATGTTGAACAATTTCCCTTTCCGATGTTTTGTGTGCAACCACAATTCCTTTAAGAACATGTATTATCATGAGAGCTTCCAAGAATCTCGTCTTGTTGTTGCAACAAACATAAGGACCACTTGCTCTTTCATTTGGTTTGTTTGCAAACATAATACTTTTGTTTTGGATATGCTTCCTTTTGTGTTTTTGCCAAATTCTCCAAGCTTTGCATCAAAGTTGTTGATAAAATTTCTATTCGATTGCTTTGAGTGCCACAATAAGATGTTATACGGAGTTTTTGAGTTTCCACATTTGGACGATGTTCAAACGATTTCCATGCACATTGACCTTGCATATGCATCCCGTTTGCTATACTCGAGTTGTGCTAATCGTGTTGTGAACAAGAATGGACATGCCACAAAGGACATGCTCCTCTATCACACACAAACATATGTTGCTTGGTCTTTGTTGTATGAAGGTACAAATGCATACACGTCAACCTCTATGGACTATATGTTGACAAGAAGAACCGAAGAGATTTACCTATGGCTACCCTTCATCGAGCTATCTCTACAAGCTAAGGTGACTTCCTTCTACTTGAGGACTCATGCTATAATCTTCATGAATTGGCTACGCTTTGAGTGTTTCTTTGCTTTTGTTGTGAGCTTTGTAGGCTTCAAGGAAGGTGAAGGAACATTGAAGTGTTGTCAAGTCAATCTTCCCGAGGACGACTATAAGGTGAACCCCAGGATCAAGAAGGTCTCTCGACCGCTTCTACTTTGTGATGAGCATGTAGAGTCGAGGACGACTCTTTTTGAAGGGGGGGAGCTGATGTAGCCCGACCTACGGTCGTTACTACATCTTGGTCTCCAACTTACGCCAAGTCGCCATGGACTCCAAAGGTGAATCCGTTCCTCTATGAAAGCTCACTTCCTACCCTATTGAATGGTATGCTACTTCATACTCCGTCACATATTGATGATAGGTTCACACCGACCAGTACGGAGGCAAGGGAGGAAGCCCGGAGCATCAAGCCCGACAAGACGGAAGCTTGGAAGAGGAGGAGGAAGAAGAGATCAAGAATGCCAGGTTCAGCGGTACTACGGTCGTGTGAACCGGTACTACCGGTCAGTGATACTACCGCTACCGCCCGTCTGAAGCCTGCGCCATCGCCATCTGGATGCCCTAAGATCGGCTTGCGGTACTATCATAGCGGTACTACCGGTCCCCAAAGCAGTACTACCGGTGATGACCGATACTACCGGTCCCAAGTACGGTACTACCGGTCATGTCAGTGCCTGCGCGCACTAGTTGGGCCACAGCCCATGTATCCCCCCTTCACTTACCTATTCGCCTAGTTTATCCCCAAACTACCCTTGTTAAGTGGTTGGCCTATAAATAGAGCCCCCACCCCTCATGTATCCCTTAGGCATAGATGATAGACTAAAGAAAACCCCCATTGTGGAATCTCTAGTTTTGCCTCATCCTCTTTACCAAGGGGATCGACTATCGTCACCAACCTCGATTGGACTTTGCATCACGCATCCATCGTTGAACAAGGCCTTGGAGTTCGATGTCTCGTCTCAAAGTTGTCAGGACCCTCCCCAAGGTGTTCTTCCCTCTCCGATGTGGATTTGAGGGAGCACGTTGACCGATCTTTCCTTGCGAGGATTCTATCGGATCGGTGGCCACCGTTCGGGAGCAATCGGCCTTGTATCGTGTGAGTTTTTGCGTGTGTTCATCGTGTTCTTCGCGAGGTGTGTGTTCGCTTCCGCTACCTTCTCCCTTTCCCCTCGCTTTCCCATCGATTTGACCACGAGATCCGTGAAGATCGGGCACCCAAGAGGTTAACCCCTCCATCAGTTCCTTAATAGTTTCCAATCCAAATATTTTGAAGTCAAGTTGAGATAACAAAGCATAACGGCGCGACAAAGCATCAACAATAATATTATCTTTACCCTTTTTGTGTTTGATAACATAAGGAAAAGACTCAATAAATTCAACCCACTTTGAATGACGACGATTCAACTTAGCTTGACTACGAATATGCTTCAAAGATTCATGATCAGAATGAATAACAAATTCCTTAGGCCATAGATAATGTTGCCAAGTTTCTAATGTCCGAACCAACGCATATAATTCTTTATCATAAGTAGAATAGTTCAGACTAGCCCCACTCAATTTCTCACTAAAATATGCAACAGGTTTTCCCTCTTGTAATAACACCCCTCCCAAACCAATTCCACTAGCATCACATTCAAGATCAAAAGTCTTAGTAAAATCAGGAAGTTGGAGTAAGGGAGCATGTGTTAGCTTATCTTTCAATATGACGAAGTCTTGTTGTTGTGCATCGCCCCAAACAAAGGGCACATCCTTCTTGGTAAGCTCATTCAGCGGCGCGGCAATTGATCCAAAGTCTTTGACAAGGCGCCTATAAAAACCAGCGAGGCCAAGAAAACTCCTCACTTGTGTGACCGTCTTGGGCTGCGGCCAATTCTCAATAGCTTCAATCTTGGCTGGATCCACTTCAATACCCTGTGATGTAACAACATAGCCAAGAAACGCAACTCGATTGGTGCAAAAGGTGCACTTCTCAAGGTTACAAAACAAACGTGCATCACGTAAAGCATTGAAAACAGCAAGTAAATGGTCCAAATGATCCTCTAAAGATTTGCTATAAATCAGAATATCATCAAAGTAGACTACCACAAAACGTCCAATGAAAGCACGTAAAAATTCGTTCATTAATCTCATGAAAGTGCTAGGTGCATTAGTTAAACCAAACGACATTACTAACCACTCATATAAACTGAACTTAGTTTTAAATGATGTTTTCCATTCATCTCCTAATTTCATACGAATCTGGTGGTAACCACTACGCAAATCAACTTTAGAAAACATGGTAGAGCCACTCAATTCATCAAGCATGTCATCTAAACGTGGAATAGGATGACGATATCGAATAGTAATATTATTGATAGCTCTACAATCAGTACACATGCGCGAAGAAGCGAACACACACCTCGTAGTCTTTATAGGCGTTGTTGTTGATACTTCGATGTTGGTATATCGATGACATAGGCGTTGTTGTTGATCTTCTTTAGCACTTTGAATGGTCCATCGCCTCTTGGTTTTATCTTGGAGTCGCGTTCCTTGGGGAAGCGGTCTTTACTCAAGTGTATCCACACAAGGTCGCCCTCATCAAAGATCATCTCTTTCTTGGTCTTGTTGAGCCTTGATGTTTGGCGAAGGACTTGTTGCTCGATAGTAGCTCGTGTGTCTTCATGGAGTTTCATCATTGCTTGGGCACGCTTGACAACGTCCATATTGGCACGTTCATGAAGTGGAAGTGGAAGGATATCGAGCGCGGTTAGAGGCTCGAAGCCATAGACGATCATGAACGGGCTCCTCATGGTGGTGGAGTGCTTGGCGCGGTTGTAGGCGATCTCGGCGTGTGGAATGCATTCCTCCCAGTCTTTAAGGTTCTTCTTTATCAACACCCGGAGAAGTGTGCCAAGACTTCGATTGACTACCTCGGTTTGTCCATCGGTTTGAGGATGCGAGGCGGACGAGAAGAGGAGCTTGATGCCGAGCTTGGCCATGAGGGTCTTCTAGAAGTAGCTCATTAATTTTACGTCACGGTCGGAGACGATTGTTCTTGGCACGCCGTGTAGCCGAATTATTTCCCTGAAAAACAAATTTGCTACATGTGAAGCATCATCGGTCTTATGGCACGGAATGAAATGTGCCATTTTTGAAAAGCGATCCACGACTACAAATATGGAATCGTGACCATGTTTAGATCTAGGCAAGCCTAATACAAAGTCCATGCTAATGTCCGACCAAGGTGCATGAGGAATAGGCAATGGCATATAAAGACCAAAGAGGTTGGACTTAAAATTAGCTTGGATACATGTAGTGCATCGTTGAACGTGGCGCTCCACGTCGCGCTTCATCTTTGGCCAAAAGTAGTGAGTGGAGATCATGTCATATGTCTTGTCACGGCCAAAGTGACCCATAAGGCCTCCACCATGGGACTCTTGAAGAAGCAAAAGTTGGAGAGACGATTTCGGAATGCAAAGCTTGTTTTGTTTGAAAAGAAAACCCTTATGCAAATAGAAATCATCAATCCCTTTGTCTATTGAACATTGTGCAAATATTGGTCCAAAGAAAGAGTCGGACTCGTACAAAGATTTGATGTCATCAAGACCCAAGACATTGACTTCGAGTCGTGTAAGAAGGCTTGTGTTTTTGCGAGACAAGGCGTCCGCTACCACATTTTCTTTGCCCTTCTTGTATTTGACAATGTAAGGAAAAGACTCCATAAACTCAACCCACTTTGCGTGCCTTTTACTCAAGTTGGCTTGGCCCTTAAGGTACATCAACGACTCATGGTCGGAATGGATGATAAATTCTTTGGGCCAAAGATAGTGTTGCCACACTTGAAGAACACGAACTAAGGCAAAAAGTTCTTTGTCATAAATGGGATAATTGAGGCGTGCGCCATCAAGTTTCTCACTATGGTAAGCAATAGGACGCCCATTTTGCATAAGGGCCACCAATGCCAATACCACTAGCGTCGCATTCAATCTCAAAGGTTTTGTGAAATCGCAATGCAAGAAGTGGTGCTTGGTGAGCCTCTTTTGAGCTCATCAAACGCCTTTTGTTGTGCTTTTCCCCAAGCAGGCGTGACATTTTTCTTGGTCAATTCGTTGAGGGGGCAAGCAATTGTAGAAAAATCTTTCACAAAGCGACGGTAAAAGCCGGCCAACCCATGAAAACTACGAAGTTCACTAACATTTGTTGGGATGGGCCAATCTCATATGTCCTTGAGTTTTGAGACATCAACTTCAATGCCATTAGAAGACACAACAAAACCAAGGAAAATCAGCTTGTCTCTTGCAAAAGTGCACTTGGGGAGGTTAGCATAAAGCTTTTCATGACGAAGGATTTGTAGGACCTCCTTGACATGAGTAACATGCTCCTCTAGTGACTTGCTATAGATAAGAATGTCATCATAGTAAACAACTACACTCTTTCTAATGAGAGATCGCAAAATATGGTTCATGAGGCGCATGAAGGTAGATGGGGCATCGGATAAGCCAAAAGGCATAACCAACCATTCATAGAGACAAAGCTTGGTCTTGAAGGCGGTTTTCCACTCATCACCTTCAGCCATGCGAATTTGATGGTAGCCACTACGAAGATCAATTTTCGAAAATATAGTGGCTCCACATAACTCATCAAGCATGTCATTAAGACGCGGTATAGGATGTCGATAACGCACGGTGATAGCATTGATTGGACAACAGTCCATGCATAACCGCAACGTATCATCCGTTTTCGGGACTAGGATCACGGGAACCGCGCTTGGGCTAGTGCTTACTTGGATCAAACCATCATGGTGCCGACGTGGACGATCATGTCGTTGATGACGCCTTGGGGGATCTTCGAGTGCTTCCCGTCGACGGTGATCTTGTTCGTCCTCTTCGGAAGCTTCACTTGTTGTTGAAGGGGCATGTCAACGTCGAAGGCCTTGCGGTCCCTACGAGGTTGCTCTTGTTGAATCACAAGTGCCCTTGGTTGTGGCCGGTTCGCTTCGCGCCTTGGAGGTCTTGCGGAGAGGTCACCATCATAGCTTGACGTTGCGGCGTGACGCGGAGATGGTACCGCTTGCGAAGAGCTCATGGATTGAAGAACGGGTCCATCCTGGTGCCTTGAAGCGTGACGGCGAGGTGCACTTGATTCACTTGAGGAGTGCCGAGATGAGCTTGATTCGCGCGAGCGTGGTCTTGCGAGTCCATCAATGATGCGTTGAAGCTTCTCATCCGTTGAGGCGAGTGCACGACCAAGAGCTTCATTTTGATGTCCGAGGTTGTGTTGCATGGCATGCATTTGGCCACGGACTTCTTCGAAGCAGTTGTCGATGTTCTTGAATTCCACACGGGCCTCGCTAAATTGTTCATCTTGGCGCCGCTCGAGAGCTTCACAACGATAGTTGAATTCTCCTCGGACCTTCCAATGGTCCCATCTTGTCATGCATTGGTTATCATCCTCCGGAGGTGGTGGTGGTTGGGATGGCTCTCCATGCCTGTCCATAATGCAAAGCCAACAAGGGTTGTATATGGAGAGAAAGGGTGTGGAGAGTTAGCCTTTTACCTCACCTTGGAGATTATATCAAACCAATTGCCACACAAATGAGCGAAAAGCGTGCAAAGTGAAATGGCAAAAAAACTCTCAAAGGCTTTTGGTGGAAGGTTAGGATTGTGGAAAACCAAACGAAACGATCCAAGCAAAAGGTTATTGTCCTACGTGGTAAAGAACCAAAGATCAAAATCAAAAGGAAACGATCTACAAAACACGGAAAACACACACGTGGAGAAAAACGGGGTTAGCACGACTATGAAAATGAGCACAAAAGGTTCCAACGAAGACTACGCTCGGTTGTCATGCCAACACAAGGAGAGACCACAACTCGTTTGCCAAAAGAGGATAAGCAATAGATTTGTGCACTTGCCTCGGTGCGCTCTTTCTTCTCTCTTGTTGGCTTACAAGCTTGGTATTCACTTTGTATTGGGAGACTATGTATCTTTCTATTCTATCTTTTTCTTTTCCTTTTTTTGATTCTTTTTCTTTTTCTCCCTTGCTATGCTACTATAGCTTTTGTGTTTGGCCTCACACTCTCACTTTCCGAAGGCAAGTGCACAATGCTTAGAAAAACACAAAATGAGTTGCTCTCATAGGATAGATACATACAAAGGAAGATATGGGGCTATCAAGGTGGTACAAGTTATACCTTTGGTATTGTTGTCGACTTGCAACCGTTTGTGGGGGATGATGTTCAAGTGTCGCGATGTCGTTGAGCGCGGGATGACTTTGTTGCGGAAGCTGTTGTGAAAATGGCGACAAACACGTGAAACATGAACAAGCAAGGTGGAAAGGTCGGCAAACAAAACTGAGGCGTCAACGGGCGAGGAAGGACGGTCAGGGGCGAGCGGTAGTACCGCTTTCAACAACCGGTAGTACCGGTATGCGGTAGTACCGCTTGTACTACCGGTAGTACCGGTTACTTGCGGTAGTACCGCTTGCACGGCCGGTAGTACCGCTTGGCACAGATCTGGAACGCGATGAACTTGCCAAAAACCTCAAATTCGTGGGAAATCTGACCGAAAGGCTGGGCTAGAAACAACATGTGCTATAGATGGACTCCCAAAGCAACAGATCTATGGACCAAAACCACGAAAAACTCACCAAATCCAGATATCGGTCCGAAGGCAAATTGGGGCTCTTTTTGGTGGGATTTTCGATTTTAAGGCGGATAAAAGAAAAATTGGGGGGAAATTCGTGATCAACCGTGCTCTTGATACCAATATGTTGGAGGGTAACCCCGGGGTTGGCCCGATCTTTCACGAATTCCACGAGAAACGAGGGGAAAGAGGTGGTCGGGGGATGAAATTGAGGAAAGCGATGAAAACCACGAACACACACACACCAAAACACGATACACGCCTACTCCTCACGCCGGTGGCAACCGGTCCAACATAATCTCTAGGATCGGTGTTGGGCGAAGCTCGCTCTCCACGCCAACAACGGGGGATGAGGTGCTTGGTGAGATCTTGACGACTTGGGGGCGAGAAACCGAGAACCCAAGGCCTTGTACAACTTGAACGCACTAGGCAAGATCCAAGAGGGGGGTGGATAATCCGGTGCTCCTTGGTAGGAGCATGAAACCAATAGATATAAGTCCTCAAAGGGTTTCCTTAATATCTATTATTATCCAAGTCTAGGGTTTACAATGGAGGGTGGGGGCTATATATAGTCCACAAACAGGGTAGTTTCGAAAGAAAAGGTAAATTATAGGTAGGGTTACAAGGCACAGGCCGAACTTAGGCGATCAGGGTCGAGGCAGACCGGCCCAAGAATGGTAGTACCGGTGGTAACCGGTAGTACCGCTTCCTGATGTAGCCCAACCTACGGTCGTTGCCACATCTTGGTCTCCAACTTACACCAAGTCGTCATGGAATCCAAAGGTGAATCCATTCCTCAATGCGAGCCCCCTTCCTTCCCTATTGAATGGCATGCTACTTCATACTCCGTCACATATGCATGATAGGTTCACATTCACAAGTACGGAGGCAAGGGAGGAAGCCTGGAACATCAAGACGGAGGCTTGGAAGAGGAGGCGGAAGAAGACAGACTGCCAAATGCTCTCTATCGCCAGCGGTACTACCGGACCTGGCGACCGGTACTACCGCCAAGCAGATTACCGCCCTACCGCCACCAATGCATTTGAAGCCAAATACTCTATCTCCCTGGTACTAGGATCTGGACCAGTATTACCGGTCAGTGATTACTTCACTACCCCATCGACGGCTCCAGTGAAGCTCAGGATCCATAAGCGGTACTACCGGTGCCTCAAGCGGTACTACTGGGTCCCAAGTCCCAGATTACCGCTCTGGCGGTGCTGCAGCACTAGTTGGGCCACAGCCCATGTATCCCCTTTACTTACCAAACCCTAGTTTTATTCCCAAACTACCCTTGTTTAGTGGTTGGCCTATAAATAGAGCCCCACCCTCATGTATCCCTTAGGCATAGATGATAGACTAAAGAAACCCCATTGTGGAATCTCTAGTTTTGCCTCATCCCTTTACCAAGGGGACCGACTATCGTCACCAACCTCGATTGGACTTTGCATCACGCATCCATCGTTGAACAAGGCCTTGGGTTCTCGGTTTCGCCCCCAAGTCGTCAAGACCCTCCTCAAGGTGTTCTTCCCTCTCCGATGTGGATTTGAGGGAGCACGTTGACCGATCTTTCCTTGCGAGTATTCTATCGGACCGGTGGCCGCCGTTCAGGAGCAATCGGCCTTGTATCGTGTGAGTTGTGCGTGTGTTCATCGTGTTCTTCGCGAGGTGTGTGTTCGCTTCCGCTTCCCTCTCCCTTTCCCCTCGCTATCCCATCGATTTGACCATGAGATCCGTGAATATCGGGCACCCAAGAGGTTAACCCCTCCATCATCTGGTATCAGCAGCTTTTGGTTGCCACGGATTTCTCATCGATTTGGTCTTTTCCCCATAAATTCGAAAATTTCACCAAAAATAGCCCCAATTCGTGTTTTGGATCGATCTGTGATTTGAGTGCGTTTTGGTAGGTTTTGATCCGTGGATTACTTGCTAAACTTGTTGATCTACCTTCCTTTGCGTTCCCATAGCCTAATTCCTTGATTTCCCCCGTCGATTTGGTGTTTTTCTTGAAGATTTTCCGCCCAAATCGCCCCAAACTCGTGAAATCGCGTCAGATCTGGTTTTCTCTGTCCCGAGCGGTACTACCGCTCTAAAAATACGGTACTACCGCCCAGCGGTACCAAAATCCGGTACTACCTCCCAAGACAGCAAGAAAACAGCAAGTTCTAGATTTCAGCCTCTCACCGTTTTGAGCATAACTTTTGCATCCGAACTCGGATTTTGGTGTTCTTTAGCTCGTTTCGAAGAGGAGAAGGAGCTCTACATCATCATCCACGTGGTTCATGCTATCTACTCCATCCAAATTCCGTGAGCAAGACGGAATCCAACAATAAAGGGTGAAGATCGTCGACGAAAGGTATAAACATTCCGCGACTTCTCCCCACTTGCATTCCTTTGTGAACCCCACTATCTTTGCGAGCAATAAACACCTATTGAAACTAGTTCCTCTTATGATTGCTTGGGCTATGCACATTTGATACCTTGTAGATTCCGAGCAAACATTGTGAGCGCTATCTCATATAGTTATCTTGTATAGTTGTTGGCACAAGGAAGAGGCAAGTGAAAAAGAAATAAAAAGAAAAAGAGTGATACAAAAAGAAAAAAATAGAAAAAACGAAAAGAGAAAAAGAAAGAATTATACATGTGCCTCATAGAATAGGAAGCGCAAGCTCGATGAACATCATATAGGTGGTACTTATTGTGCATATCTTGTAGCCCACCAATCTTGTGCAATCGAACTAGCGTCTCTCCTTGTACTTGTGTGACACGAGCTTATAGTCTTCACTAGGTAATCATTTGGTTTTTAGCTCACTTTCTCCGTCGCACAAGTCCCATTTATCCCACCGTGTGTGTTTCCTTGTATATATTTCCTATCTTGTGGATTAACTTGTTTGCTTGGTGATCATTGTGGTTCTTTACTTGCCATTACAACATCTTGATTTCGGATTGGTTCTTGACATGCCATTTTCCATACCTATCCACCATAGGCCTTGTGTGTGTGTGTTTTTTGGTTCGTAGTTGGTTTTGGTGTTCCGCGTGAACTTCACTTTGCTTGGTTTATTGCTCTCAAGTGTGTCCACTTGTACCATACGATCTTCCAAGGTAAAGTAAGGTTTGACGTTGTATCCCTAACTCCCACTACCACTTCCATATACACCGCTTGGTCTTGTGCATCATGTATAGAGACTCCGGAACCGAGGATGATATCTATGAAGAATCCATGATGAGCCACCATGACTACGACTCCACAAGTATAGAGGACATGATGGAGCACAACACCGACAATGGCTCCGCATGCTTTGAGGACCCGCAGCACTACACCTACGACGACTACATGCATGGAAGACATGGAGCTCTACGTCGACAATGGCTCCTCATGCATGGAGCCTATGGAGCACTACACCGACAATGGCTCCACATGCTTGGGTGATATGGAGCACTACACCAACAATGGCTCCACATGCTTGGTGACATGGAGTGCTACAACAACAACGACTCCCCAAGCATGGGCGACTTCAAGAACGACAACGACAAGCTCCTCAAGTCGCACCGGCCAAGACGAAGCCTACGCCTCGAGTGCGCCAAGGTCCACCATGAAATGGACAAGTTTGAGAGCGACCTCCACAACTTCAAGAAGGACATGGACAATGACTTCAACAAAAACATGAGCATGGTCGCCAAGACTAATGATGCCTTGTGCTCATTAGAAGAACTTATAAGGAAGCGTGCCAAGGACAAGGGTCATCGTCGCGAGCGTCATGTGGATGACCAAGTGCGCCACCTACACCAACCATCGGCAAGGCACGCCAAGGACCTCCGTCGACACCATCATAGGGCACCTTCAACTACTCGTGCCACCACCACAATGGCACCAAGAGCAAGCCTTCCTCCACGCCATCAAGCTTCAACGCCGACGCTTGACTTCTACGACCTCGCGAACGAGGAAAATGTAGACGCCTACTTCGCCAAGTTGGATAGCATGAGCCTACCTCCAACACTACTACGAGATGGCCACAAGACGGTCGAGCATGGGATTTTCCCTTCGACCATGGAGGAGAGTGATGATGCCCATCTTATGGCATCCAACTTTGAAGGCGACAAGGTCAAGAATGGTGAGCATGGGATTTTCCCTTCACCAAAGGAGGCGCATGGAGTTGAGGAAACCGAGCCTACCCCCATATGCTTGAGTGATGATGTGGTACAAATCCCATGTGAGCATGAGAGCCAGTTAGCCCACTTGAGTGAGAACAAGAGTGAGATGAGTGACTCCACCTTATGTGAGATTGAGTGCTTCCACTTGGAGGGCATGAGCGATACTCCTAGTGAGTTGAGAGTGGTAGTTGATAGGTCAAGTGAGACCATTTCGATTGCTAACAACTTACCCTCTACCTCTAGTGTGTTCTCTTGTGTTATGCTAGGTTCCATGGATGAAGAAGCGCCAAGCCATGAAGCAATGATGCCTCAATTGGAGAAGATGTACATGGTGCACGAAGATGATGCTATGCCATGGCTACATCAAGAAGACGAAGTCGTCCACAAGGAGGCCACTACTTCCACAACACCCACTTCATATGAGAGGTATGAACAAGGTAACAATAAGGGTGTTGATGATGCCATGATCCCACTAGTGGACATGATGAATTGTGAGGATATGCATGCTATGGATGATACTTGTGACATTACATATGCTTCATCCACATTCCCATGTGATGCTTTGCCTTGGCATAATATTGATCATG
The DNA here is from genome assembly GCA_030063025.1 of Avena longiglumis. Lineage (NCBI taxonomy): Eukaryota > Viridiplantae > Streptophyta > Magnoliopsida > Poales > Poaceae > Avena > Avena longiglumis. Next base: position 329,787,567 of record CP125974.1, on the reverse strand, counting down.
TGGAATTGTTTGATTGCGATATCATTGCCATAAACATGCCATGCTATGCATCTTGTGTGTATCCTCCAATTGCTATGGACATGCTTTGTCATGCTAGTCATTCAATTTTTCCCATTGCTTGCCATAAGATGAATGCTTGCAACAATGTTGACCACATGCGTTATAATGAGATGGCCCCCATAGCTTTCTCAATTTTTGGAGATTTTGATGATGGCCATGATAAGCATGTTCCCCACTTGCATACTCACCATGCATCTATTTCATACTTGATTGAAATTAATGGTGATGTGCACAAAAAGAGATACGTCATGATGGATGATGTGTATCTCTACCATGCACACACATTCTCCCTTTTGTGTATGATGTGTGTAGGTACCCGCATTATCATGTCAACCTCGGTTGAGCACAAGTTGACAAAAAGAGCTCTAGAGAGCATCCCACAAGTGAGTTCAAGATCGAACCCAGCTCTGATACATTTTGCATGCTTTGCATCTTTCATGTTGGCAAATTGCTCTTTCATATGGTTTGATTGGAAGCATGTTAATGGTATTATCTCCCCTTGTGACATTCATGTTTCTTCGCATCTAGATAATGATGTTTTGTGTGTTGCACCAAAAATGTTGAACAATTTACCTTCTCGATGTTTTGTGTGCAACCACAATTCCTTTAAGAGCATGTATTGTCATGAGAGCTTCCAAGAATCTCGTCTTGTTGTTCCAACAAACATAAGGACCACTTGCTATTTCATTTGGTTTGTTTGCAAACACGTTACTTTGGCTTCCGCTTGGGATACTCATATTCCCATGATATTTGCTATCGATGATTTGTGTGTGGCATCCAACATGTCGAACAATTTCTCTTTCCAATGGTTGGTTGGCACACATAATGATGTTGTTTTGGATATTCTTCCTTTTGTGTTTTTGCCAAATTCTCCTAACTTTGCATCAAAGATGTTGATCAAATTTCTATTCGATTGCTTTGAGTGCCACACTAAGACATTATATGGATTTTTTGAGTTTCCACATTTGGATGATGTTCAAACGATTTCCATGCACTTTGACCTTGCATATGCATTCCATTTGCTATCCTTGTATTGTGCTAATAGTGTTGTGAAGAAGAATGGACATGCCACATTTGACATGCTCCTCTATCACACACGAAAATATTTTGCTTGGTCTTTGTTGTGTGAAGGCACAAATGCATACACGTCAACCTCTATGGACTATATGTTGACAAGAAGAACCGAAGAGAGTTACCTATGGCTACCCTTCATCGAGCTATCTCTACAAGCTAAGGTGACTTCCTTCTACTTGAGGACTCATGCTATAATCTTCGTGAATTGGCTCCGCTTTGAGTGTTGCTTCGCTTTTGTTGTGAGCTTTGTAGGCTTCAAGGAAGGTGAAGGAACATTGAAGTGTTGTCAAGTCAATCTTCCCGAGGACGACTATATGGTGAACCCCAGGATCAAGGATGTCCTTCGACCGCTTCTACTTTGTGATGAGGATGTAGAGTCGAGGACGACTCTTTTTGAAGGGGGGGAGCTGATGTAGCCCGACCTACGGTCGTTGCCACATCTTGGTCTCCAACTTACACCAAGTCGTCATGGACTCCAAAGGTGAATCCATTCCTCTATGTGAGCGCCCTTCCTTCCCTATTGAATGGCATGCTACTTCATACTCCGTCACATATGCATGATAGGCTCACATTGACAAGTACGGAGGCAAGGGAGGAAGCCCGGAACATCAAGCCCGACAAGACGGAGGCTTGGAAGAGGAGGCGGAAGATCGCCAAATGCTCTCTGTCGCCCGGTACTACTCGACTGGCGACCAGATTACCGCCAAAGCAGTACTACCGCTTGCTACCGCCACCAATAGGCAGCGTATGTGAAGCCAAATACTCTCTGGCGGTACTACGGATCTGGACCCAGATGATGCAGCCGATCCTCCGACCGCTACTACATCTACTCCCGAGAGCTACCCAAATGGACCCATGACTCGTGCCGAGCCAAGCTCCTTCAAACTAAGGTGAACTCGCTCCTCTCCTTGTGTGACTTGACACCCCTTGGATGGCTTGCTACTTCACACGCAAACTCATGCATCATCGCACGAAGAAGCCACGATCGCCGCCAGACGCATAAGGTACTACCGGTTGGGACGACCGTACTACCGCTCAAGCGGACCTACCGCCTCCTCCTACCGCCACAGGAAGCACTACCCCATGCCCCAGGCATAGCGGTACTACCGTCCTCAGAATCGGTACTACCGGTGGCAGTACTACCGCCTCCTACCGCCGCCATGGCGCCTCGGCGGAAGCTCCAGGCCCTCAAGCGGTACTACCGCTCGAGCGGTACTACCTGACACCACTGCATTCTGGGACCGGTACTACCGGTCCTGCCTGACCCTGAACACCTAAGTTCGGCCCTGCGCCTTGTAACCCAACCTATAATTTATCTCTCCATTCCGAAACTACCCCTGTTTTGTGGCTGGACTATATATAGCCCCCACCCTCTATTGTAAACGTTGAGACTTGGATAATAATAGATATTAAGGAAACCCTTTGAGGACTTATATCTATTGGTCTCATGCTCCTACCAAGGAGCACCGGATTATCCACCCCCCTCTTGGATCTTGCCTAGTGCGTTCAAGTTGTACAAGGCCTTGGGTTCTCGGTTTCTCGCCCCCAAGTCGTCAAGGTCTCACCAAGCACCTCATCCCCCGTTGTTGGCGTGGAGAGCGAGCTTCGCCCAACACCGATCCTAGGGATTATGTTGGACCGGTTGCCACCGGCGTGAGGAGTAGGCGTGTATCGTGTTTTGGTGTGTGTGTTCGTGGTTTTCATCGTTTTCCTCGATTTCATCCACCGACCACCTCTTTCCCCCTCGTTTCTCGTGGAATTCGTGAAAGATCGGGCCAACCCCAGGGTTACCCCATAACATATTGGTATCAAGAGCACGGTTGATCACGAATTTCCTCCAATTTTTCTTTTCTCCACCTTAAAAACGAAAATCCTACCAAAAAGAGCCCAATTTGCCTTCGGATCGATCTCTGGATTTGGTGAGTTTTTCGTGGTTTTGGTCCATAGATCTGTTGCTTTGGGAGTCGATCTATAGCCCCTCTTGTTTCTAGCTCAGCCTTTCGGTCAGTTTTTCCACGAATTTGAGGTTTTTGGCAAGTTCACCTCGTTCCAGGCCTGTGCCAAGCGGTGCCGGGTAAGCGGTACTACCGCTAGTTACCGCAGTACTACCGGTAGTATGATACTATCGCTCATCGATTACTACCGCTGGTACTGCTTCGCCACCTAGTGCTCCCCGCCTTTGACGCCTTCGATTCGTGACCTTTTCCACCTCGCTTGTTCGTGTTTCGCGTGTTTGTCGCCATTTTCACAACAGCTTCCGCATCAACGTCATCCCGCGCTCAACGACACCGCGACACTCGAACATTTTCCCCCACCAACGGTTGCAAGTCGTCAACAATACCAAAGGTATAACTTGCACCACCTTGACAGCCCATATCTTCCTTTGTGTGTATCTATCCTATGAGAGCAACTCATTTTGTGTTTGTCTAAGCATTGTGCACTTGCCTTCGGAAAGTGAGAGTTTGACGCCAAATACAAAAGCCACCATAGTAGCATAGCAAGGGAGAAAAAGGAAAAAGAATCAAAAAAAAAGAGAAAAAAAGATACATAGTCCCCCAATACAAAGAGAATACCAAGCTTGTAAGCCAAGAAAGAGAGAAGAAAGAGCGCTCCGCGGCAAGTGCACAAATCTATTGCTTACCCTCTTTTGGCAAACGAGTTGTGGTCTCTCCTTGTGTTGGCACGACAGCCGAGCGTAGTCTTCGTTAGGACCGTTTGTGCTCATTTTCATAGTCGTGCTAACCCCGTTTTCTCCACGTGTGTGTTTTCCGTGTTTTTGGTAGATCGTATCCTTTTTGCTTTTGATCTTTGGTTCTTTACCACGTAGGACAATAACCTTTTGCTTGGATCGTTTCGTTTGGTTTTCCACAACCCTTACCTTCCACCAAAAGCCTTTGAGAGTTTCTTGCCATTTCACTTTGCACGCTTTTCGCTCATTTGTGTGGCAATTGGTTTGATATAATCTCCAAGGTGAGGTAACAGGCTAACTCTCCACACCCTTTCTCTCCATATACAACCATTGTTGGCTTTGCATCATGGACAGGCATGGAGAGCCATCCCAACCACCACCACCTCCAGAGGATGATAACCAATTCATGACAAGATGGGACCATTGGAAGATCCGAGGAGAATTCAACTATCGTTGTGAAGATCTCGAGCGGTGCCAAGATGAACAATTTAGCGAGGCCCGTGTGGAATTCAAGAACATCGACAACCGCTTCGAAGAAGTCCGTGGCCAAATGCATGCCATGCAACACAACCTCGGGCATCAAAATGAAGCTCTTGGTCGTGCACTCGCATCAACGGATGAGAAGCTCCAACACATCATCGATGGACTCGCAAGGACACGCTCGCGCGAATCAAGCTCATCTCGGCACTCATCAAGTGAAACAAGTGCACCTCGCCGTCACGCTTCAAGGCACCGGGATGGACCCGTTCTTCATTCCATAAGCTCTTCGCAAGTGGTACCATCTCCGCGTCACGCCGCGACATCAAGCTATGATGGTGACCTCTCCGCAAGACCTCCAAGACATGAAGCAAACCGACCACAACCAAGGGCACTGGTGATTCAACAAGAGCAACCTCGCATAGACCACCACGGCCATCGACGTCGACACACTCCTTCAACAACAAGTGCAACTTCCGAAGAGGACGAACAAGATCATCGTCGACGTGAAGCACTCGAAGATCCTCCAAGGCGTCATCATAGACATGAGCGTCCTCGTCGCCAACATAATGGTCATGACGAGCCTCCCCTACACCAAGAAGAAGAGCAGCCCATGGCGCATACGGCTCGACGTCCTCCTCGCCACATGGCGCAAGCTAATGCTCCTCGCCATCAACCACGACAAGAGCAAGAGCAAGCTCCCCAAGCTCGTCATGAGGACCACCAACCTCCTCCTCGTCCGCATCCGCGACAAGAAAACGAGCATGCTCCCCAAGCTCGTCGTCAACAACAAGTTCCTCCACCAAACGCGGCACCTCAACAACCACGCGAGCATCGCAACAATCACCAAGCAAGACATGAGAGCTCGGATGGTAATGATGACCGTCCAAATAATGGCAACCGACGCAACCGGAACCGCAATGGAGAAGAAACTTTCGGCAAGCTCAAATTCACCATGCCCAAGTTCACCGGTTCCAATGAGCCCGAGGAATATCTCTCTTGGGAACTCAAGGTCGACAAGATCTTCCGCATGCACAATAGCAATGAGAAGATGATGGCCATGGCATCCCTCGAGTTTGATGAGTATGCCAACCTTTGGTGGGAACAAGTCCAACTTGCTCGCGAAGCAAAAGAAGAGCCTCCAATCGCCACTTGGCAAGATATGAAGGCTCATATGAGATCCCGCTTTGTTCCTTCACACTACACGCGTGACCTCTTCAACAAGCTTCAAACGCTTAGTCAAGGGACAAAGACCGTGGAAGAGTACTTCAAGCAAATGGAGCTCAACATGATCCGTGCCAACATTGAAGAGCGAGATGAGCAAACAATGGCACGCTTCCTCAATGGCTTGAACCATCCCATCAAACGCATCACCGAGTTCCAAAAGTACAACAACATGGTTGAGCTTGTGCACATCGCATCCAAGGCCGAGCGCCAAGTGCAAGAGGACATCAAGTACAATAAGCCAAAGACGTACTTCACCTACAAGCAAGCGCCAACCACTACTCCAACAACACCAAGTGGAAGCTCCCCAAGTACAACCAAGCTTCCCTTCAAGCCAACTATTCCCCAAGGAAAACAGCCCCCAAGTGGCAAACAAACATGGGATGATCAACCATTCAATGGTGAATGCTACAAGTGTGGAGGAAAAGGGCACAAGTCCAATGCATGTGGAAACAAAAAAGTTTTGTTCATCCATGACAACGACGATGAAGAATACTTGAGTGAAGAAGAGTTTGATGCAAGGGTCAAGGAAGCCATGGCAAGGCAACACTTGGAAGAGGACCAAGAACTTCTTGTGTGTGAGCATGACGCAAGTCCATCGCTTGTGGTCACAAGGGTCTTGACTACCCAAGCCAATGAAAATGAAGACCAACGCTCGAACATCTTCCAAACTCGTGCCGGCATCACTAGGAAGTCCATCAAAGTTGTCATCGATGGAGGAAGTTGCCACAACCTCGCAAGCACGGAATTGTGTGAGAAACTCAACCTCACCCTTCACCCACATAGACACCCCTACCATATCCAATGGCTAAGTGACCAAGGATCCGTCAAGATCAAGCACACCGTCTCGGTGACGTTCTCCATTGGACACTACAAGGACACGGTGGAATGTGACGTGGTTCCAATGACGGTTTGTCACATGTTGCTCGGAAGGCCGTGGCAATATGACAAGTGTGCTTTGCATAATGGTCACTCAAACACCTACACTTTCAAATGGCTTGATAAAACTTGTGTGTTGCAACCAATGACTCCTAGCCAAATAATTGCGGCAACTGCAACGGCTTTAGCGAGGGCGCACGCTAAAAACACCTTGTGAGAAGAGTGGTGAGCGAGAACCACACCATAGTGAGTGAGAGCTACAAGCCAAACTCGAGCGGAAAAACTAAGAGTGTTCTTCTTGCCACCAAAAGTGAGATGAGAGAAGTGAGGAACAACCCATCCATCTTGCACTACGTCCTCGTATGCAAGGGACTAGCGCAAGGAACTAATGACTTGACAAATATTCCTCCTTCTTTGATGGCTGTTTTGCAGAATTCCAAGATGTATTTCGAAGAGCTTCCTCATGGCCTTCCTCCTCTTCGTGGAATCGAGCACGATCGACCTCATACCCGGCAAGACCACTACCAAACCGCTGCGTATCGCACAAACCCGGAAGAGACAAAGGAGATCGGCGTCAAATCAACCAACTCGTCTCCAAAGGTTTGATCCAAGTAAGCACTAGCCCAAGCGGTTCGTTCCGTGATCCTAGTCCCAAAACGGATGATACGTTGCGGTTATGCATGGATCGCCGTTCAATCAATGCTATCACCGTGCGTTATCGACATCCTATACCGCCTCTTGATGACATGCTTGATGAGTTATGTGGAGCCACTATATTTTCGAAAATTGATCTTCGTAGTGGCTACCATCAAATTCGCATGGCTGAAGGTGATGAGTGGAAAACCGCCTTCAAGACCAAGCTTGGTCTATATGAATGGTTGGTTATGCCTTTTGGCTTATCCAATGCCCCATCTACCTTCATGCGCCTCATGAACCATATTTTGCGGTCACTCATTGGAAAGAGTGTAGTTGTTTACTTTGATGACATTCTTGTCTATAGCAAGTCACTAGAGGAGCATGTTACTCATGTTACGGAGGTCTTACAAATCCTTCGTCATGAAAAGCTTTATGCTAACCTCCCCAAGTGCACTTTTGCAAGAGACAAGCTGATTTTCCTTGGTTTTGTCGTCTCTTCTAATGGCATTGAAGTTGATGTATCAAAAGTCAAGGACATACGAGATTGGCCCACCCCTACAAATGTTAGTGAACTTCGTAGTTTTCATGGGTTGGCTGGCTTTTACCGTCGCTTTGTGAAAGATTTTTCCACAATTGCTTGCCCCCTCAACGAATTGACCAAGAAGAATGTCACGTTCGTTTGGGGAAAAGCACAACAAAAGGCTTTTATGAGCTCAAAAGGAGGCTCACCAAGCACCACTTCTTGCATTGCGGATTTCAAAAACCTTTGAGATTGAATGTGACGCTAGTGGTATTGGCATTGGTGGCGTCCTTATGCAAAATGGGCGCCCTATTGCTTACCATAGTGAGAAACTTGACGGCGACGCCTCAATTATCCCATTTATGACAAAGAACTTTTGCCTTGGTTCGTGTTCTTCAAGTGTGGCAACACTATCTTTGGCCCAAAGAATTTATAATCCATTCACCATGAGTCGTTGAAGTACCTTAAGGGCCAAGCCAACTTGAGTAAAAGGCATGCAAAGTGGGTTGAGTTTATGGAGTCTTTTCCTTACATTGTAAAATACAAGAAGGGCAAAGAAAATGTGGTGGCGACGCCTTGTCTCGCAAAAACCACAAGCCTTCTTACACGACTCAAGTCAATGTTTTGGGTCTTGAGGACATCAAATCTTTGTACGGCGTCCGATTCTTTCTTTGGACCAATATTTGCACAATGTTCAATAGACAAAGGGATTGATTTCTATTTGCACAAGGGTTTTCTTTTCAAACAAAACAAGCTTTGCATTCAAATCCTCTCTCCAACTTTTGCTTCTTCAAGAGTCCCATGGTGGAGGCCTTATGGGTCACTTTGGCCGACAAGACATATGACATGCTCTCCACTCACTACTTTTGGCCAAAGATGAAGCGCGACGTGGAGCGCCACGTTCAACGATGCACTACATGTATCCAAGCTAAGTCTAAGTCCAACCCCTTTGGTCTTTATATGCCATTGCCTATTCCTCATGCACCTTGGTCGGACATTAGCATGGACTTTGTATTAGGCTTGCCTAGATCTAAACATGGTCACGATTCCATATTTGTAGTCGTGGATCGCTTTTCAAAAATGGCACATTTCATTCCGTGCCATAAGACCGATGATGCTTCACATGTCGCAAATTTGTTTTTCAGGGAAATAATTCGGCTACACGGCGTGCCACGAACAATCGTCTCCGACCGTGACGTAAAATTCATGAGCTACTTCTGGAAGACCCTCATGGCCAAGCTCGGCATCAAGCTCCTATTCTCGTCCGCCTCGCATCCTCAAACCGATGGACAAACCGAGGTAGTCAATCGAAGTCTTGGCACACTTCTCCGGGTGTTGATAAAGAAGAACCTTAAAGACTGGGAGGAATGCATTCCACACGCCGAGTTCGCCTACAACCGCGCCAAGCACTCCACCACCATGAGGAGCCCGTTCATGATCGTCTATGGATTCGAGCCTCTCACCGCGCTCGATATCCTTCCACTTCCACTTCATGAACGTGCCAATATGGACGTTGTCAAGCGTGCCCAAGCAATGATGAAACTCCATGAAGACACACGAGCTACTATCGAGCAACAAGTCCTTCGCCAAGCATCAAGGTTAAACAAGACCAAGAAAGAGATGATCTTTGATGAGGGCGACCTTGTATGGATACACTTGAGTAAAGACCGCTTCCCTTTAACGCGACTCCAAGCTAAAGCCATGAGGCGACGGACCATTCAAGGTGCTAAAAGGATAAACAACAACGCCTATGTGATCGATATACCAACATCAAGTATCTTGTGAGCTCGACATTCAATGTCAAGGACCTCTCACCCTACCATGGCGAAGAGGAAGTTAGACGGTTGAAGAGTCGAGGCGACTCTTTCCCAGGGGGGAGCTGATGCAGCCCTCCGACCGCTACTACATCTACTCCCACGAGCTACCCAATGGACCCATGACTCGTGCCGAGCCAAGCTCCTTCAAACTAAGGTGAACTCGCTCCTCTCCTTGTGTGACTTCGACACCCCTTGGATGGCTTGCTACTTCACACGCAAACTCATGCATCATCAGCACGAAGAAGCCACCATTGCCGCAGACGCATAAGCGGTACTACGGTTGGGACGACCGTACTACCGCCCAAGCGGACCTACCGCGTCCTCCTACCGCCGCCACAGAAGCACTACCCCATGCCCAGACGCAAGCGGTACTACCGTCCTCAGAATCGGTACTACGGTGGCAGTACTACCGCCTCCTACCGCCATCGACGCCCGACGGAAGCTCCAGCCTCAAGCGGTACTATCAGCTCGAGCGGTACTCTGGGACACCACCATATTACCGGACCGGTACTACCGTCCCGCTCGACCACGAACACCTAAGTTCGGCCCTGCGCCTTGTAACCCAACCTATAATTTATCTCTCCATTCCGAAACTACCCCTGTTTTGTGGCTGGACTATATATAGCCCCCACCCTCTATTGTAAACGTTGAGACTTGGATAATAATAGATATTAAGGAAACCCTTTGAGGACTTATATCTATTGGTCTCATGCTCCTACCAAGGAGCACCGGATTATCCACCCCCCTCTTGGATCTTGCCTAGTGCGTTCAAGTTGTACAAGGCCTTGGGTTCTCGGTTTCTCGCCCCCCAAGTCGTCAAGGTCTCACCAAGCACCTCATCCCCCGTTGTTGGCGTGGAGAGCGAGCTTCGCCCAACACCGATCCTAGGGATTATGTTGGACCGGTTGCCACCGGCGTGAGGAGTAGGCGTGTATCGTGTTTTGGTGTGTGTGTTAGTGGTTTTCATTGTTTTCCTCGATTTCATCCACCGACCACCTCTTTCCCCCTCGTTTCTCGTGGAATTCGTGAAAGATCGGGCCAACCCCCGGGGTACCCCATAACACGGTACTACCGCCCCTTACTACCGCTCCCCACTGACGGCTCCAGCTGAAGCTCCAGGACCGCAAGCGGTACTACCGGTCCCTGAGCGGTACTACCGGACCAAGCGGTACTACCGGTCCCAAGTCCGGCACTACTTGGGCCACAGCCCATGTATCCCCCTTTACTTACCAAACCCTAGTTTTATTCCCAAACTACCCTTGTTTAGTGGTTGGCCTATAAATAGAGCCCCCACCCCTCATGTATCGCTTAGGCATAGATGATAGACTAAAGAAAACCCCCATTGTGGAATCTCTAGTTTTGCCTCATCCCCTTTACCAAGGGGACCGACTATCGTCACCAACCTCGATTGGACTTTGCATCACGCATCCATCGTTGAACAAGGCCTTGGGTTCTCGGTTTCTCGCCCCCAAGTCGTCAAGACCCTCCTCAAGGTGTTCTTCCCTCTCCGATGTGGATTTGAGGGAGCACGTTGACCGATCTTTCCTTGCGAGGATTCTATCGGACCGGTGGCCACCGTTCAGGAGCAATCGGCCTTGTATAGTGTGAGTTTTGCGTGTGTTCATCGTGTTCTTCGCGAGGTGTGTGTTCGCTTCCGCTACCCTCTCCCTTTCCCCTCGCTTTCCCATCGATTTGACCACGAGATCCGCGTGAAGATCGGGAACCCAAGAGGTTGACCCCTCCATCACTTCCGGAGCGGTAGTACCGCTTGAGGGCCTGGAGCTTCCGTCGGAGGCGCCTGTGGCGAGTGGTAGGAGGGGGCGGTAGTACCGCTGTCCGGTAGTACCGGTTGCTGGACCGGTAGTACCGCTTGCGTCTGGGGCGTGGAGTGGTGCTTCCTGTTGCGAGCGGTAGGAGAAGGCGGTAGGACCGCTTGGAGCGGTAGTACCGGTCGTCGCAACCGGTAGTACCGCTTGCATCTGGCAGCGACTGGTGGCTTCTTCGTACCTGATGATGCACAGTGTTTACGTGTGAAGTAGCAAGCCATCCAAGGGTGTGTCGAAGTCACACAAGGAGAGGAGCGAGTTCACCTTAGCTTGAAGGATTTTGGATCGGGCGCGAGTCATGGGTCCACTTGGGGAGCTCGTGGGAGTAGATGTAGTAGCGGTCGTAGGACGGGCTGCATCAGCGAGGATGGTCGCCAAGACTAATGATGCTTTGCGCTCATTAGAAAAACTTACAAGGAAGAGTGCCAAGGTCAAGGGACATCGTCGTGAGCGTCATATGGATGACCAAGTGCGCCACCTACATCAACCATCGGCAAGGCACGCCAATGACCTCCGTCGACACCATCACACGGCACCTTCAACTTCTTGTGCCACCACCAAAATGGCACCAAGAGCAAGCCTTCCTCCACGCCATCAAGCTTCAATGCCTACGCTTGACTTCCACAACCTCGCCAACGAGAAAAATGTAAACCTCTACTTCGCCAAGTTGGATAGCATGAGCCTACCTCCACCACTACTACGAGATGGCCACAAGACGGTCGAGCATGGGATTTTCCCTTCGACCATGGAGGAGAGCAATGATGCCCATCTTATGGCATCCAACCTTGGAGGCGACAAGGTCAAGAATGGTGAGCATGGGATTTTCCCTTCACCAAAGGAGGCGCTTGGAGTTGAGGAAACCGAGCCTACCCCCATATGCTTGAGTGATGATGTGGTACCAATCCCATGTGAGCATGAGAGCCACTTAGCCCACTTGAGTGAGAACAAGAGTGAGATGAGTGACTCCACCTTATGTGAGATTGAGTGCTTCCACTTGGAGGGCATGAGTGATACTCCTAGTGAGTTGAGAGTGGTAGTTGATAGGTCAAGTAAGACCATTTCGATTTCTAACAACTTACCCTCTACCTCTAGTGTGTTCTCTTGTGTTGTGCCAGGTTCCATGGAGGAAGACGCCCGAAGCTATGAAGCAATGATGCCTCGAATGGAGAAGATGTACATGGTAGATGCTACGCCATGGATACATCAAGAAGACGAAGTCGTCCACAAGGAGGCCACTACTTCCGCAACACCCACTTCATATGAGAGGTATGAACAAGGTAACAATAAGGGTGTTGATGATGCCATGATCCCACTAGTGGACATGATGAATTGTGAGGATATGCATGCTATGGATGATACTTGTGACATTACATATGCTTCCTCCACTTTCCCATGTGATGATTTGTCTTTGCATAATATTGATCATGTGGAATTGTTTGATTGCGATATCATTGCCATAAACATGCCATGCTATGCATCTTGTGTGTATCCTCCAATTGCTTCGGACTTGCCTTGTCATGCTAGTCATTCAATTTGTCCCTTTGCTTGCGATAAGATGAATGCTTGCTATTTCACTTGTTTTGCTTGCAACAATATTGATCATATGCGTTATAATGAGATGGCCCCCATAGCTTTCTCAATTTTTGGAGATTTTGATGATTGCCATGATAAGCATGTTCCCCACTTGCATACTCACCATGCATCTCTTTCATACTTGATTGACATTAATGGTGATGTGCACAAAAAGAGATACGTCATGATGGATGATGTGTATCTCTACCATGCACACACGTTCTTCCTTTTACATATGATGTGTGTAGGTACCCGCACGAGAATGTCAACCTCGGTTGAGCACGAGTTGACAAAAAGAGCTCTTGAGAGCATCCCACAACTGAGTTCAAGATCGAACCCAGCTCTGATACCTTTTGCATGCTTTGCATCTTGCATGTTGGAAAATTGCTCTTTCCTATGGTTTGATTGCAAGCATGTTAATGGTATTATCTCCCCTTGTGACATTCATGTTTCTTTGCTTTTAGATAATGATGTTTTGTGTGTTGTAACAAAATTGGTGAACAATTTCTCGCTCCGATGTTTTGCTTGCAACCACAATTCCATTAAGAGCATGTATTGTCATGAGAGCTTCCAAGAATCTCGTCTTGTTGTTGCAACAAACATAAGGACCACTTGCTCTTTCATTTGGTTTGTTTGCAAACATAATACTTTTGTTTTGGATATGCTTCCTTTTGTGTTTTTGCCAAATTCTCCAAGCTTTGCATCAAAGATGTTGATAAAATTTCTATTCGATTGCTTTGAGTGCCACAATAAGATGTTATATGGAGTTTTTGAGTTTCCACATTTGGATGATGTTCAAACGATTTCCATGCACATTGACCATGCATATGCATTCCGTTTGCTATACTTGAGTTGTGCTAATCATGTTGTGAACAAGAATGGACATGCCACAAATGACATGCTCCTCTATCACACACAAACATATGTTGCTTGGTCTTTGTTGTATGAAGGTACAAATGCATACACGTCAACCTCTATGGACTATATGTTGACACGAAGAACCGGAGAGAGTTACCTATGGCTACCCTTCATCGAGCTATCTCTACAAGCTAAGGTGACTTCCTTCTACTTGAGGACTCATGCTATAATCTTCATGAATTGGCTACGCTTTGAGTGTTGCTTTGATTTTGTTGTGAGCTTTGTAGGCTTCAAGGAAGGTGAAGGAACAATGAAGTGTTGTCAAGTCAATCTTCAGGGGCGACTATAAGGTGAACCCAGGATCGAGAAGGTCTCGACCGCTTCTACTTTGTGATGAGCATGTAGAGTCGAGGACGACTCTTTTTGAAGGGGGGAGATGATGCAGCCCGACCTACGGTCGTTACTACATCAAGGTCTCCAACTTACGCCAAGTCGCCATGGACTCCAAAGGTGAATCCGTTCCTCTATGAAAGCTCACTTCCTACCCTATTGAATGGTATGCTACTTCATACTCCGTCACATATTCATGATAGGTTCACACCGACCAGTACGGAGGCAAGGGAGGAAGCCCGGAGCATCAAGCCCGACAAGACGGAAGCTTGGAAGAGGAGGAGGAAGAAGACAGATCAGCAGCTGCCAGGTTCAAGCGGTACTACCGGTCGGCGGAACCGGTACTACCGGTCAGCGGTACTACCGCCCCTGCTACCGAGATCTTGGCTGCGCCATCGCCCTTTGGATGCCCCAAGATCTTGGCTTGCGGTACTACCGCCCGCAAGCGGTACTACCGGTCCCCAAAGCGGTACTACCGGTGATGACCGGTACTACCGGTCCCAAGTCCGGTACTACCGGTCATGTCAGTGCCTGCGCGCACTAGTTGGGCCACAGCCCATGTATCCCCCTTTACTTACCTATTCGCCTAGTTTATCCCCAAACTACCCTTGTTAAGTGGTTGGCCTATAAATAGAGCCCCCACCCCTCATGTATCCCTTAGGCATAGATGATAGACTAAAGACAACCCCCATTTTGGAATCTCTAGTTTTGCCTCATCCCCTTTACCAAGGGGACCGACTATCGTCACCAACCTCGATTGGACTTTGCATCACGCATCCATCGTTGAAAAAGGCCTTGGGTTCTCGGTTTCTCGCCCCCAAGTCGTCAAGACCCTCCTCAAGGTGTTCTTCCCTCTCCGATGTGGATTTGAGGGAGCACGTTGACCGATCTTTCCTTGCGAGGATTCTATCGGACCGGTGGCCGCCGTTCGGGAGCAATCGGCCTTGTATCGTGTGAGTTTTGCGTGTGTTCATCGTGTTCTTCGCGAGGTGTGTGTTCGCTTCCGCTACCTTCTCCCTTTCCCCTCGCTTTCCCATCGATTTGACCACGAGATCCGTGAAGATCGGGCCACCCAAGAGGTTAACCCCTCCATCACAAGAGGTGAACCCCTCCATCACCTAGTCCCCCAAGTGGACCAATGACTCGCGCCCGTGCCAAGCTCCTACAAGCCAAGGTTAACTCGATCCTTTCCTCATGTGATTTTGGTCTACCTCTGGATGGCTTGCTACTTCATGCATCTACGTTGTGTATCCTCAGATATGAAGCAACACCACCACACCAAGCCACCAAGGAAGTAGACCCAGGAGAAGAAGCTGCTGGAGCTCTGCACACCGGAGTCTCCGGTGTAGGAGACCGGAGACTCCGGTCTACACCGGAGTCTCCGGACCTTCCTCCGGTCCAGACCGGAGACCCAAGCCCGGGACAGCCAGAAGCCCCCTCCGGAGACGGGTCCGGAGATTGACCGGAGTCTCCGGCCCAGACCGGAGCCTTCGGACCTGACACCGGAGTCTCCAGACTGATCGACGCCAGGCGTGTTAAAGCCTTTTCGGCCTGGCCCATGTAACCCCCAATTTCCCCCAAACTTCCAGTTTTATTCCAGAACTACCCCTGTTTATGTGGTTGGCCTATATATAGCCCCACCCCTCATATGTAAACCCTAGACTTGGATAATGATAGATTAAGGACACCCCTTTGAGGATCTTTCAATCTATTGGTCTCATGCTCCTACCAAGGGGCACCTATTGTCCACCCTCCTCTTGGATCTTGCCTAGTGCGTTCAAGTTGTACAAGGCCTTGGGTTCTCGGTTTCTCGCCCCCAAGTCGTCAAGGTGATGTGGACATCCCTACTATTGATACAACCGTTGTACCTACAGCAACACACATACAAGGACCCATCACAAGATCTCGTGCCAAACAACTTAACTATCAGGTACTTTCGTTTCTTGGAACTATTCCTCACATACATGAGAATATGATGCTGCCTAAATCGTATATATTTCTTACTCTTAGGAATGATGGACCAAGCATGGATGAGAGGGACAAGCATTGGAGCATGGCCATGCATGGAGATGGCAGCAAGCATGTGATGATCCAAAAGAAGGCCACGGATGAAGATTTCAGAAGTTTGAGGCCACCATAATGAAGAAAGAAGGCTTGGACGAAATATTCAAGATCAATACTTTACGAATTCGTCCATAGCTTAATATGGTGCTGCGACACCTTTATTTTGGGCCAGGCCCATGTAATTTTCGCAGGATTTTAATTAGCCACTTTTTAGAGTCCGTATTTGAGGGGAAAAGGACTTTTAGGGTTGGATTCGGCCACCACTTCCATGGATGGCCGAAACCCCACCTTTTCACCCTTAAATACGCCCCATAGCCGAACCTCTAGACTTGGATTTTGTTTAGACATTAAGTTAGCCATAGTCGCAACTTCGCCAAGGCTCGAGCGTCGCAGAGGCCTCTTGTACTTCGCACCTATTCAGGATCCCACCTCTTCAATAAAGCTTTCCTCTTAATCCGTAATATCTTGATTGCAATATTGGTTCTTACTTGTTCTCGATTTCAGGTAGGAATTAAGACCCTCATTGGTCGGTGATCGTGTTCACGAGGATCGGTAACCTCGGAGATTGGCCTAGCGATTGCATTGGCGCTCGTGCTTTCGCCGCGTGTAGTCGGATCGTCAAGCCCGAACTCCATCAAATCGAATATCGCCATCTCATCGAAAGATCGGACACCTTTGCCCTATCAAGTGGTATCGATTTCAGTTGCTCGGTGAGATTTTCTTGTTTTCATAGATTAGATCTGTTTTTACCTATAACCCACGAAAAAGCCAAAAAAAAGTTAGAGTTTAGATCCATCCCATAACCAATCTACGCCTCGCATTATCTTTTCAGTTTTTGCATTGTTGAATTTGTGTCTACATCGTCGCGTCGAGTTGCTGGTCTTAGTGTCTCGTCCCTTAGAGTTTCGAGTTCTGATCATACTAGTCACCGCCACACTCGCCGATCACCGCCACCATATTCCTCCACCATATTCCGCCGCCATATACCCAGCCACCATAAACCCTAATACTCCGCCACCGCCTTCCTACCGCGACACACATCCGATCAGTTTTCCTGCCGCGGTACGAGTCCGAGTAGAGTTACTGTTTCCTAGTTATTTCTTTTGCCTTTCCTTCTTTGTTGTTTCCGTGTTCAGCTAAAGTCCGTGTCGCGCTAAGAGTCCGGTCGTAAGTCCAGAAGGAGAGCAAAAAAAAAAATCTGGCTATACTATTTTTCGACCCCGGGGATCACTTTTCTCCATCGGCCGTTATAGCAATATTTTTTTGGCGTCTGCGCGCTTTCCGGAGAAAAAAAATTCGAAATTTTTTTTGGGGGCTAACCTATTTTTAGACCCCGTAGATCAATTCTAGACACTCGCCATCATAGTGATTTTTCACCTCTCGGTTCGCTTTTCAGGGTGCCATATCATCATACAGTGCTTGTTGTGTCGCGTCGTGACATCGTTGGTGATCTAGGCTCGCGTCTCTAGTACGGTCTAGCCTAGGACCAGCGATACCGTCGTTGAGCATTCTTTCAACTTTTGCATTGCTGTTTTGATAATTGCTAACCCCTTTGCTAAGCCTTCCCGAGCTCCTGATACTCTCCACGTGCGGTGTTTCGACTCCTGGTTATCGCTTGGTTCAATCTCTGGACCCACTGATCCTCGTGGTTGCACATCGCCTTTTCCTGCTGTTTGGTAAGAACTTGTAAGAGCTTTGTATATTGCTTGACGGATTACGCGTGATTTCCACCATATTTACGTACTATATACATGCTTTTTAAGGACTAACCATGATGGATACTTGCGGACCCACACAATGACGAACGAAGAACTACATGCCCACTTCTCCGCGCTCTTGGTCAGTCGCGCTGAAGACGCGGATACGCGCCTCGGGGAGTTTGACACCAAGCTCACCAACGCCGTGGACAAGATCGATGGACTAGAAAAATCCTTCAACGCCAAGCTTGACGTTCGGTTCAAGAAGCTTCTGAACCGATTGCCCGCACCAGGACCGGCACCCACACATGGCGCACGGCGCGTTCCGATCACGGGTCGGTGCCGGTTTATCGCCGCCGCACCGGCTGACATCTGCGGCGACATTCCTCGGACTTCGGCTGCGCTGCTGCGACATTGGGGATGACGGCGGGTACTACTACAACCCGACGACGACGATCTCGATTGACGAGGAGGTTGAACAACCTCCACAGTACTGCTGGTCGTCCCCGACATTACTACAACGCAACGCCCACGATGCGTGATGATGATCATGTTGCAAAGCTTAAATTAAATATTCCATCTTTTGAGGGTAAATATAATCCTGATGCATATCTTACATGGGAGATGGAAGTAGACCAACGTTTTGCATGCTTAAAATATCCTGAGAATATGCGTGTTAGTGCTGCTACATGTGAATTTACTAAATTTGCTTCCCTTTGG
Organism: Avena longiglumis; assembly: GCA_030063025.1. NCBI lineage: Eukaryota > Viridiplantae > Streptophyta > Magnoliopsida > Poales > Poaceae > Avena > Avena longiglumis. The sequence goes on along the minus strand of CP125974.1, from coordinate 329,769,064 downwards.
TGGTCTGAGTATTGTCGTTTAAATCCTACTACTTGTTAGGGGGTAACCCTGGGGTTGGCCCGATCTTTCACGAATTCCACGAGCAACGAGGGGGAAAGAGGTGGTCGGGTATGGAATCGGGGAAAGGCGATGAAAACCACGAAAACACACACACCAAAACACGATACACGCCTACTCCTCACGCCGGTGGCAACCGGTCCAACATAATCCCTAGGATCGGTGTTGGGCGAAGCTCGCTCTCCACGCCAACAACGGGGGATGAGGTGCTTGGTGAGACCTTGACGACTTGGGGGCGAGAAACCGAGAACCCAAGGCCTTGTACAACTTGAACGCACTAGGCAAGATCCAAGAGAGGGGTGGATAATCCGGTGCTCCTTGGTAGGAGCATGAGACCAATAGATATAAGTCCTCAAAGGGTTTCCTTAATATCTATTATTATCCAAGTCTAAACGTTTACAATAGGGGGTGGGGGCTATATATAGTCCAGCCACAAAACAGGGGTAGTTTCGGAATGAAAAGATAAATGATAGGTTGGGTTACAAGGCACAGGGCCGAACTTAGGCGATCAGGGTCAGGCAGGACCGGTAGTACCGGTAGTACCGGTGGTAACCGGTAGTACCGCTTCCGGAGCGGTAGTACCGCTTGAGGGCCTAGAGCTTCCGTCGGAGGCGTCTGTGGCGAGCGGTAGGAGGGGGCGGTAGTACCGGCCACCGGTAGTACCGGTTGCAGGACCGGTAGTACCGCTTGCTTCTGGGGCGTGGAGTAGTGCTTCCTGTGGCGAGCGGTAGGAGGAGGCGGTAGGACCGCTTGGAGCGGTAGTACCGGTCGTACCAACCGGTAGTACCGCTTGCGTCTGGCAGCGACTGGTGGCTTCTTCGTACCTGATGATGCACAGAGTTTGCGTGTGAAGTAGCAAGCCATCCAAGGGTGTGTCGAAGTCACACAAAGAGAGGAGCGAGTTCACCTTAGCTTGAAGGAGTTTGGCTCGGGCGCGGGTCATGGGTCCACTTGGGGGTCTCGTGGGAGTAGATGTACTAGCGGTCGTAGGACGGGCTGCATCAGCTCCCCCCATTGGGGAAGAGGCGTCCTCGACTCTTCAACCGTCCCAACTTCCTCTTCGCCAAGGTAGGGTGAGAGGTCCTTGACATTGAATGTCGAGCTCACAAGATACTTCGATGTTGGTATATCGATGACATAGTCGTTGTTGTTGATCTTCTTTAGCACTTTGAATGGTCCATCGCCTCTTGGCTTTAGCTTGGAGTCGTGTTCCTTGGGGAAGCGGTCTTTACTCAAATGTAATCCACACCAGGTCGCCCTCATCAAAGATCATCTCTTTCTTGGTCTTGTTGAGCCTTGATGCTTGGCGAAGGACTTGTTGCTCGATAGTAGCTCGTGTGTCTTCATGGAGTTTCATCATTGCTTGGGCACGCTTGACAACGTCCATATTGGCACGTTCATGAAGTGGAAGTGGAAGGATATCGAGCGCAGTTAGAGGCTCGAAGCCATAGACGATCATGAACGGGCTCCTCATGGTGGTGGAGTGCTTGGCGCGGTTGTAGGCGAAATCGGTGTGTGGAATGCATTCCTCCCAGTCTTTAAGGTTCTTCTTTATCAACACCCGGAGAAGTGTGCCAAGACTTCGATTGACTACCTCGGTTTGTCCATCCGTTTGAGGATGCGAGGCGGACGAGAAGAGGAGCTTGATGCCGATCTTGGCCATGAGGGTCTTCCAGAAGTAGCTCATGAATTTTACGTCACGGTCGGAGACGATTGTTCTTGGCACGCCGTGAAGCCGAATTATTTCCCTGAAAAACAAATTTGCTATATGTGAAGCATTATCGGTCTTATGGCACGGAATGAAATGTGCCATTTTTGAAAAGCGATCCACGACTACAAATATGGAATCGTGACCATGTTTAGATCTAGGCAAGCCTAATACAAAGTCCATGCTAATGTCCGACCAAGGTGCATGAGGAATAGGCAATGGCATATAAAGACCAAAGGGGTTGGACTTAGACTTAGCTTGGATACATGTAGTGCATCGTTGAACCTGGCGCTCCACGTCGCGCTTCATCTTTGGCCAAAAGTAGTGAGTGGAGAGCATGTCGTATGTCTTTTCACGGACAAAGTGACCCATAAGGCCTCCACCATGGGACTCTTGAAGGAGCAAAAGTTGGAGAGACGATTTCGGAATGCAAAGCTTGTTTTGTTTGAAAAGAAAACCCTTATGCAAATAGAAATCATCAATCCCTTTGTCTATTGAACATTGTGCAAATATTGGTCCAAAGAAAGATTCGGACTCGTACAAAGATTTGATGTCATCAAGACCCAAGACATTGACTTCGAGTCGTGTAAGAAGGCTTGTGTTTTTGCGAGACAAGGCGTCCGCTACCACATTTTCTTTTCCCTTCTTGTATTTGACAATGTAAGGAAAAGACTCCATAAACTCAACCCACTTTGCGTGCCTTTTACTCAAGTTGGCTTGGCCCTTAAGGTACTTCAACGACTCATGGTCGGAATGGATGATAAATTCTTTGGGCCAAAGATAGTGTTGCCACACTTGAAGAACACGAACCAAGGCCAAAAGTTCTTTGTCATAAATGGGATAATTGAGGCGTGCGCCATCAAGTTTCTCACTATGGTAAGCAATAGGACGCCCATTTTGCATAAGGATGCCACCAATGCCAATACCACTAGCGTCGCATTCAATCTCAAAGGTTTTTGTGAAATCCGGCAATGCAAGAAGTGGTGCTTCGGTGAGCCTCTTTTTGAGCTCATCAAACGCCTTTTGTTGTGCTTTTCCCCAAACGAACGTGACATTTTTCTTGGTCAATTCGTTGAGGGGGCAAGCAATTGTAGAAAAATCTTTCACACAGCGACGGTAAAAGCCGGCCAACCCGTGAAAACTACGAAGTTCACTAACATTTGTTGGGATGGGCCAATCCCGTATGTCCTTGACTTTTGAGACATCAACTTCAATGCCATTAGAAGACACAACAAAACCAAGGAAAATCAGCTTGTCTCTTGCAAAAGTGCACTTAGGGAGGTTAGCATAAAGCTTTTCATGACGAAGGATTTGTAAAACCTCCTTGACATGAGTAACATGCTCCTCTAGTGACTTGCTATAGACAAGAATGTCATCAAAGTAAACAACTACACTCTTCCCAATGAGAGATCTCAAAATATGGTTCATTAGACGCATGAAGGTAGATGGGGCGTTAGATAAGACAAAAGGCATAACCAACCATTCATAGAGACCAAGCTTGGTCTTGAAGGCGGTTTTCCACTCATCCCCTTCGGCCATGCGAATTTGGTGGTAACCACTACGAAGATCAATTTTTGAAAATATAGTGGCTCCACATAACTCATCAAGCATGTCATCAAGACGCGGTATAGGATGTCGATAACGCACGGTGATAGCATTGATTGGACGACAGTCCATGCATAACCGCAACGTATCATCCATTTTTGGGACTAGAATCACGGGAACCGCGCTTGGGCTAGTGCTTACTTGGATCAAACCTTTGGAGATGAGTTGGTTGATTTGACGCTCGATCGCCTTCGTCTCTTCCGGGTTTGTGCGATCTGGTTTGGTAGTGGTCTTGCGGGTATGAGGTCGATCGATTGCTCGATTCCACGAAGAGGAGGAAGGCCATGAGGAAGCTCTTCGGGAAATACATCTTGGAATTCCTGCAAAATAGCCATCAAAGAAGGAGGAACATTTGTCAAGTCATTAGTTCCTTGCGCTAGTCCCTTGCATACGAGGACGTAGTGCAAGATGGATGGGTTGTTCCGCACTTCTCTCATCTCAATTTTGGTGGCAAGAAGAACACTCTTAGTTTTTCCACTCGAGTTTGGCTTGTAGCTCTCACTCACTATGGTGTGGTTCTCTCGCTCACCACTCTTCTCACAAGGTGTTTTTGCGTATTGCGCCCTCGCTAAAGCCTTTGCATTGTCCATAATTATTTGGCTAGGAGTCATTGGTTGCAACACTCAAGTTTTATCAAGCCATTTGAAAGTGTAAGGGTTTGAGTGACCATTATGCAAAGCACACTTGTCATATTGCCATGGCCTTCCGAGCAACATGTGACAAACCGTCATTGGAACCACGTCACATTCCACCGTGTCCTTGTAGTGCCCAATGGAGAACGTCACCAAGACGGTGTGCTTGATCTTGACGGATCCTTGGTCACTTAGCCATTGGATATGGTAGGGGTGTCTATGTTGATGAAGGGTGAGGTTGAGTTTCCCACATAATTCCGTGCTTGCGAGGTTGTGGCAACTCCCTCCATCGATGACAACTTTGATGGACTTCCCATTGATGCCGGCACGAGTTTGGAAGATGTTCGAGCGTTGGTCTTCATTTTCATTGGACCCTTGTGACCACAAGAGATGGACTTGCGTCATGCTCACACACAAGAAGTTCTTGGTCCTCTTCCAAATGTTGCCTTGCCATGGCTTCCTTGATCCTTGCATCAAACTCGTCTTCACTCAAGTATTCTTCATCGCCGTTGTCATGGATGAACAAAACTTTCTTGTTTCCACATGCATTCGACTTGTGCCCTTTGCCTCCACACTTGTAGCATTCACCATTGAATGGTTGATCATCCCTTGTGTGTTTGCCACTTGGGAGCTGTTTTCCTTGGGGAATAGTTGGCTTGAAGGGAAGCTTGGTTGTACTTGGGGAGCTTCCACTTGGTATTGTTGGAGTAGTGGTTGGCGCTTGCTTGTAGGTGAAGTACGTCTTTGGCTTGTTGTACTTGATGTATTCTTGCACTTGGCGCTCGGCCTTGGATGCGATGTGCACAAGCTCAACCATGTTGTTGTACTTTTGGAACTCGGTGATGTGCTTGATGGGATGGTTCAAGCCATTGAGGAAGCGTGCCATTGTTTGCTCATCTCGCTCTTCAATGTTGGCACGGATCATGTTGAGCTCCATTTGCTTGAAGTACTCTTCCACGGTCTTTGTCCCTTGACTAAGCGTTTGAAGCTTGTTGAAGAGGTCACGCGTGTAGTGTGAAGGAACAAAGCGGGATCTCATATGAGCCTTCATATCTTGCCAAGTTGCGATTGGACTCTCTTCTTTTGCTTCGCGAGCGAGTTGGACTTGTTCCCACCAAAGGTTGGCATACTCATCAAACTCGAGGGATGCCATGGCCATCATCTTCTCATTGCTATAATTGTGCATGCGGAAGATCTTGTCGACCTTGAGTTCCCAAGAGAGATATTCCTCGGGCTCATTGGAACCGGTGAACTTGGGCATGGTGAATTTGAGCTTGCCGAAAGTTTCTTCTCCACTGCGGTTCCAGTTGCGGCGGTTGCCATGATTTGGACGGTCATCATCATCATCCGAGCTCTCTTGTCTTACTTGGTGATTGTTGCGTTGCTCTTGCGGTTGTTGAGGTGTCGCGTTTGGTGGTGGAACTTGTTGGTGACGACGAGCTTGGGGAGCTTGCTCGTTTTGTTGACGCGGTTGAGGACGAGGAGGAGGTTGATAGTCCTCACGACGAGCTTGGGGAGTTTGCTCTTGTTCTTGTCGTGGTTGATGTCTAGTAGCATTGTCTTGCGCCCTATGGCGAGGAGGACGTCGAGCTTCATGCGCAATGGGCTGCTCTTCTTCTTCTTGGTGTAGGGGAGGCTCGCCATGACCATCATGTTGCCGACGTGGACGATCATGTCGATGATGACGTCTTGGGGGATCTTCGAGTGCTTCCCGTCGACGGTGATCTTGTTCGTCCTCTTCGGAAGCTTCACTTGTTGTTGAAGAGGCATGTCGATGTCGATGGCCTTGGTAGTCCATGCGAGGTTGCTCTTGTTGAATCACAAGTGCCCTTGGTTGTGGCCGGTTCGCTTCGCGCCTTGGAGGTCTTGCGGAGAGGTCACCATCGTAGCTTGACGTTGCGGCGTGACGTGGAGATGGTACCGCTTGCGAAGAGCTCATGGATTGAAGAACGGGTCCATCCCGGTGCCTTGAAGCGTGACGGCGAGGTGCACTTGATTCACTTGAGGAGTGCCGAGATGAGCTTGATTCGCGCGAGCGTGGCCTTGCGAGTCCATCAATGATGCGTTGAAGCTTCTCATCCGTTGAGGCGAGTGCACGACCAAGAGCTTCATTTTGATTACCGAGGTTGTGTTGCATGGAATGCATTTGGCCCCGGACTTCTTCGAAGCGGTTGTCGATGTTCTTGAATTCCAAACAGGCCTCGCTAAATTGTTCATCTTGGCGCCGCTCGAGAGCTTCACAACGATAGTTGAATTCTCCTCGGACCTTCCAATGGTCCCATCTTGTCATGAATTGGTTATCATCCTCCGGAAGTGGTGGTGGTTGGGATGGCTCTCCATACCTGTCCATGATGCAAAACCAACAATTGTTGTATATGGAGAGAAAGGGTGTGGAGAGTTAGCCTTTTACCTCACCTTGGAGATTATATCAAACCAATTGCCACACAAATGAGCGAAAAGGGTGCAAAGTGAAATGGCAAGAAACTCTCAAAGGCTTTTGGTGGAAGGTTAGGGTTGTGGAAAACCAAACGAAACGATCCAAGCAAAAGGTTATTGTCCTACGTGGTAAAGAACCAAAAATCAAAAGAAAAAAGGATACGATCTACAAAAACACGGAAAACACACACGTGGAGAAAAATTTTGGGTTAGCACGACTATGAAAAATGAGCACAAAAGGTCCTAACGAAGACTACGCTCGGTTGTCGTGCCAACACAAGGAGAGACCACAACTCGTTTGCCAAAGGAGGATAAGCAATAGATTTGTGCACTTGCCTCGGTGCGCTCTTTCTTCTCTCTTGTTGGCTTACAAGCTTGGTATTCTCTTTGTATTGGGAGACTATGTATCTTTCTATTATATCTTTTTTTTATTCTTTTTCTTTTTCTCCCTTGCTATGATACTATGTTAGCTTTTGTATTTGGCCTCACACTCTCACTTTTCCGAAGGCAAGTGCACAATGCTTAGACAAACACAAAATGAGTTGCTCTCAAAGGATAGATACACACAAAGGAAGATATGGGGCTGTCAAGGTGGTGCAAGTTATACCTTTGGTATTGTTGACGACTTGCAACCGTTGGTGGGGGAAAGATGTTCGAGTGTCGCGGTGTCGTTGAGCGCGGGATGACGTTGATGCGGAAGCTGTTGTGAAAATGGCGACAAACACGCGAAACACGAACAAGCGAGGTGGAAAAGGTCAGCGAACGAAATCGAGGCGTCAAAGGGCAGGGAGCACGGTCAGTGGCGAGCGGTAGTACCGGTGAGCGGTAGTACCGCTTGTACTACCGGTAGTACCGGTCACTAGCGGTAGTACCGCTTGCACCGCCGGCTGCAGCACGGGCACAGAACGAGGTGAACTTGCCAAAAACCTCAAATTCGTTGAAAAACTGACCGAAAGGCTGAGCTAGAAACAATAGGGGCTATAGATCCACTCCCAAAGCAACAGATCTATGGACCAAAACCACGAAAAACTCACGAAATCCAGAGATCGATCCGAAGGCAAATTGGGCTCTTTTTGGTAGGATTTTCGTTTTTAAGGCGGATAAAAGAAAAATTGGAGGAAATTTGTGATCAACCGTGCTCTTGATACCAATATGTTAGGGGGTAACCCTGGGGTTGGCCCGATCTTTCACGAATTCCACGAGCAACGAGGGGGAAAGAGGTGGTCGGGTATGGAATCGGGGGAAGGCGATGAAAACCACGAACACACACACACCAAAACACGATACACGCCTACTCCTCACGCCGGTGGCAACCGGTCCAACATAATCCCTAGGATCGGTGTTGGGCGAAGCTCGCTCTCCACGCCAACAACGGGGGATGAGGTGCTTGGTGAGACCTTGACGACTTGGGGGCGAGAACCCAAGGCCTTGTACAACTTGAACGCACTAGGCAAGATCCAAGAGGGGGGTGGATAATCCGGTGCTCCTTGGTAGGAGCATGAGACCAATAGATATAAGTCCTCAAAGGGTTTCCTTAATATCTATTATTATCCAAGTCTGAGCGTTTACAATAGAGGGTGGGGGCTATATATAGTCCAGCCACAAAACAGGGGTAGTTTCGGAATGAAAAGATAAATGATAGGTTGGGTTACAAGGCACAGGGCCGAACTTAGGCGATCAGGGTCAGGCAGGACCGGTAGTACCGGTCCGGCAACCGGTAGTACCGGTGGTAACCGGTAGTACCGCTTCCGGAGCGGTAGTACCGCTTGAGGGCCTGGAGCTTCCGTCGGAGGCGTCTGTGGCGAGCGGTAGGAGGGGGCGGTAGTACCGGCCACCGGTAGTACCGGTTGCAGGACCGGTAGTACCGCTTGCTTCTGGGGCGTGGAGTAGTGCTTCCTGTGGCGAGCGGTAGGAGGAGGCGGTAGGACCGCTTGGAGCGGTAGTACCGGTCGTACCAACCGGTAGTACCGCTTGCGTCTGGCAGCGACTGGTGGCTTCTTCGTACCTGATGATGCACAGAGTTTGTGTGTGAAGTAGCAAGCCATCCAAGGGTGTGTCAAAGTCACACAAAGAGAGGAGCGAGTTCACCTTAGCTTGAAGGAGTTTGGCTCGGGCGCGGGTCATGGGTCCACTTGGGGGGCTCGTGGGAGTAGATGTAGTAGCGGTCGTAGGACGGGCTGCATCACTACTATTCCTAGTACTTGGACTGCTTTAAAAACTGCTATGCGTGTTCGTTTTGTACCTCCCACTTATCAACTTGATTTACTAAAGAATCTGACACGTTTGGAGCAAGTGAAAAATTCTGTAGAAGAGTATTATCAGGAATTACAAACGGGGATGGTTAGGTGTGGTCTTGTTGAATCTAATGAACAAATGCTTGCACGTTTCTTTGGTGGATTAAACAAGGACATTCAGCACATATTAGATTATAAGGAATATAATTCTATCACTCGTTTGTTTCATCTTGCTTGCAAAGCTGAACGTGAAGTGCAGGATCACCAAACACCATGGAGGAGGACTAATAATTCTGCAGGTCGCACATCCGCTTGGACATCCCGACAATCAGCACCTCCTCGTGATTCGCCACCATCTACTACCACATCCAAGACCACCACAAGATTTCCAGCTGCTCCTCCACCATCATCCAATGCTCCTGCTCGTAGTGCATCTTCTATGGCTTCCACGGGTAAGACAAAGGATATACAATGCCGCAAGTGCTGGGGTTTTGGTCATATAGAGAGACAGTGCACAACACAACGTGTGATGATGGTGCGAGAAGATGGTCAATACGATTCAATGAGTGACTTGATGAAGATACACTAGCCCTTATTTCGCTCGAGATGGAGACAATTACGATCTTGATGAAGAGCGGAGGTAATGGGAGCTGAAGCTGCTGATCAATACAAGAGCTTAATTACACAACGTGTGTTGAGTGTGCAATTGAGCAAATCTGAGCAAGATCAACGCCACAACCTGTTCCAAACACGTGGTGTTGTCAAGGAAAGAGCTATACGGATCATCATTGATGGAGGGAGTTGTAATAACCTGGCCAGCGTTGACATGGTAGAGAAGATTGCGCTTCCAACAAGACAACGCCCACATTCATATTACATCCAATGGTTTGAGAGTTCTCGCAAGATCAAGGTACCAAGAACGGTACGCGTGCATTTTACTATTGGTACATATTCTGATTTTGTTGATTGTGATGTTGTACCTATGCAAGCTTGTTCTTTGTTACTTGGTAGACCATGGCAATTTGATAGAGAATCTGTTCATAATGGTAAAACTAATCACTACTCTCTTATGCATGATGGAAAGAAAATTGGTCTAAAACCTATGACTCCCGAACATATTTTAAAAGATGATCTTGCTAGAGCTAGTAGAGCTAAAACTGAGGAGAAAAATAAAAGTGAGAATCAGATTGTTGCTGCAGATTTTATACCACCAAAGAACAATAAATCTGATTCTACACATGCTACTGAAATTCGTTTGAAGAGTCCATGTATGCTTGCAAATAAAATTGATATTGCTGAACTAGATGTAAATAATACTCAATGTTATGCAATTGTCTGCAAAGAGGTTTTGTTTTCATTTGAGGATATGCCTCCTTCTTTGCCACCCGCTGTTGCTAACCTTTTGCAGGAATATGAGGACGTCTTTCCTTGGCTGCCACCGGGACTACCTCCTATTAGAGGAATTGAGCACCAAATTGATCTCAATCCTGGTGCCACGTTGCCCAACCGCGCCATATAGAACCAATCGGAGGAGACAAAGGAGATACAACGCCAAATTCAGGAACTACTCTCGAGAGATCATATTCGTGAGTCCCTTAGCCCCGTGTTGTTCCTATTATTTTGGTACCTAAGAAAGATGGTTCTTGGCGCATGTGTGTGTACTGATTGTAGAGCTATCAATAATATTACTATTCGATATCGTCATCCTATTCCACGTTTAGATGACATGCTTGATGAATTGAGTGGCTCTACCATGTTTTCTAAAGTTGATTTGCGTAGTGGTTACCACCAGATTCGTATGAAATTAGGAGATGAATGGAAAACAGCATTTAAAACTAAGTTCGGTTTATATGAGTGGTTAGTAATGCCGTTTGGTTTAACTAATGCACCTAGCACTTTCATGAGATTAATGAACGAAGTTTTACGTGCTTTCATTGGACGTTTTGTGGTAGTCTACTTTGATGATATTCTGATTTATAGCAAATCTTTAGAGGATCATTTGGACCATTTACGTGATGTTTTCAATGCTTTACGAGATGCACGTTTGTTTGGTAACCTTGAGAAGTGGACCTTTTGCACCAATCGAGTTGCGTTTCTTGGCTATGTTGTTACATCACAGGGTATTGAAGTGGATCCAGCCAAGATTGAAGCTATTGCGAATTGGCCGCAGCCCAAGACGGTCACACAAGTGAGGAGTTTTCTTGGCCTCACTGGTTTTTATAGGCGCTTTGTCAAAGACTTTGGATCAATTGCCGCGCCGCTGAATGAGCTTATCAAGAAGGATGTGCCCTTTGTTTGGGGCGATGCACAACAACAGGCCTTCATCATATTAAAAGATAAGCTAACACATGCTCCCTTACTCCAACTTCCTGATTTTACTAAGACTTTTGAGCTTGAATGTGATGCTAGTGGAATTGGTTTGGGAGGGGTGTTATTACAAGAGGGAAAACCTGTTGCATATTTTAGTGAGAAATTGAGTGGGGCTAGTCTGAACTATTCTACTTATGATAAAGAATTATATGCGTTGGTTCGGACATTAGAAACTTGGCAACATTATCTATGGCCTAAAGAGTTTGTTATTCATTCTGATCATGAATCTTTGAAGCATATTCGTAGTCAAGCTAAGTTGAATCATCCTCATGCAAAGTGGGTTGAATTTATTGAGTCTTTTCCTTATGTTATCAAACACAAAAAGGGTAAAGATAATATTATTGCTGATGCTTTGTCACGCCGTTATGCTTTGTTATCTCAACTTGACTTCAAAATCTTTGGATTGGAAACTATTAAGGAACAATATGTGCATGATGCTGAATTTAAAGATGTGTTGCAGAATTGTAGAGATGGTAGAACTTGGAACAAGTTCGTCTTCAATGATGGATTTGTGTTCCGTGCTAACAAACTATGCATTCCAGATAGCTCTGTTCGTCTTTTGTTGTTACAGGAGGTGCATGGAGGAGGATTGATGGGACACTTTGGTGTCAAGAAGACGGAGGATGTTCTTGCTGCACACTTCTTTTGGCCACGTATGCGTCGAGATGTTGAGAGATTTGTGGCACGCTGCACTACTTGTCAAAAAGCTAAGTCTCGCCTTAATCCACATGGTTTATATATGCCTCTTCCTGTTCCTAGTGTTCCTTGGGAGGATATTTCTATGGACTTTGTCTTGGGATTGCCACGAACACAGAAGGGGAGGGATAGTATTTTTGTTGTTGTGGATCGGTTTTCTAAGATGGCACACTTTATTCCTTGTCATAAAACGGACGATGCTGCGCATATTGCTGATTTGTTCTTTCGTGAAATTGTTCGTTTGCATGGTGTGCCAAATACTATTGTCTCTGATCGTGATACTAAATTTCTTAGCCACTTTTGAAGATGTTTATGGGCTAAGTTGGGGACTAAATTGCTCTTTAGTACTACATGTCATCCCCAAACTGATGGTCAAACTGAAGTAGTAAATAGAACTTTGTCTACTATGTTATGGGCTGTTTTAAAGAAGAACTTAAATTTGTGGGAAGAGTGTTTACCTCATATAGAATTTGCTTATAATCGTTCATTGCATTCTACCACAAAGATGTTCCCATTTGAGATTGTGTATGGTTTTGTTCCTCGTGCACCTATTGATTTATTGCCTTTACCTTCTTCGGTGCAACATAATTTGGATGCTACACAACACGCTGAAATGATATTAAACTTGCATAAGACTACTAAAGATAACATTGAACACATGAATGCTAAGTATAAACTTGCTGGGGATAAAGGGAGAAAGAATGTTGTGTTTGATGTTGGCGATCTTGTTTGGTTACATTTGCGTAAAGATCGTTTTCCTGATTTACGCAAGTCTAAGTTAATGCCACGTGCTGCTGGTCCCTTTAAGGTGTTAGAGAAAATCAATGATAATGCATATAAACTTGAGTTGCCTGCAGACTTTGGTACGGTTAGTCCTACATTTAACATTGCAGATTTGAAGCCTTACTTTGGTGAGGAAGATGAGATTGCGTCGAGGACGACTTCAATTCAAGAAGGGGATCATGATTGTGGACATCCCTACTATTGATACAACCGTTGTACCTACAGCAACACACATACAAGGACCCATCACAAGATCTCGTGCCAAACAACTTAACTATCAGGTACTTTCGTTTCTTGGAACTATTCCTCACATACATGAGAATATGATGCTGCCTAAATCGGATATATTTCTTACTCTTAGGAATGATGGACCAAGCATGGATGAGAGGGACAAGCATTGGAGCATGGCCATGCATGGAGATGGCAGCAAGCATGTGATGATCCAAGAGAAGGCCATAGATGAAGATTTCAGAACTTTGAGGCCACCATAATGAAGAAAGAAGGCTTGGACGAAATATTCAAGATCAATACTTTCTGAATTCGTCCATAGCTTAATATGGTGCCATGACACCTTTTATTTTGGGCCAGGCCCATGTAATTTTCGCAGATTTTAATTAGCCACTTTTTAGAGTCCGTATTTGAGGGAAAAGGACTTTTAGGGTTGGATTCGCCACCACTTCCATGGCTGGCGAAACCCCACCTTAAATACGCCCCATAGCCGAACCTCTAGACTTGGATTTTGTTTAGACATTAAGTTAGCCATAGTCGCAACTTCGCCAAGGCTCGAGCGTCGCAGAGGCCTCTTGTACTTCGCACCTATTCAGGATCTCACCTCTTCAATAAAGCTTTCCTTTTAATCCGCAATATCTTGATTGCAATATTGGTTCTTACTTGTTCTCCATTTCAGGTAGGAATTAAGACCCTCGCTGGTCAGGCTGATCGTGTTCACGCAGGATCGGTAACCTCCAGGAGATTGGCCTAGCGATTTCATTGGCGCTCGTGCTCGCACGTGTAGTCGGATCGTCAAGCCCGAACTCCACCAAATCTAATATCGCCATCTCATCGAAAGATCGGACACCTTTGCCCTATCACAAGGTCTCACCAAGCACCTCGTCCCCCGTTGTTGGCGTGGAGAGAGAGCTTCGCCCAACACTGATCCTAGAGATTATGTTGGACCGGTTGCCACCGGCGTGAGATATCGGCGTGTATCGTGATTTGTGTGCGTGTGTTCGTGGTTTTCATCCCTTCTTCCCCCGTCCACCGCTTTTCCCTCGTTTCCCGTGGAGATTCGTGAAAGATCGGGCCACCCCAAGGGGTTACCCCATAACATCTTGGTATCAAGAGCAAGGTTGATCACGAATTTCCCCCCAATTTTTCTTCTATCCATCATAAATTCGAAAATTTCCCAAAAACAGCCCCAATTTGCCTTTGGATCGATCTGTCGTTTTGGAGTGTTATTTGTGGTTTTGATCCGACCAAATCTTGTCTAAGGTGTTGGTTCAGCTTTTGCCTGCGTTTCCCAGCCCAATTTTGGCCAAATTTTCGCGGATTTAAGGACTCTAGGCGTGGATTTCCGCTCACGAACACGAGCAGACCCCCCCACACCGGAGTCTCCAGCCCTGTGCACCGGAGTCTCCGGCCCAAGACCGGAGTCTCCGGCCCTGGACGCCAGTTTTGCCCATTTTGCTTCTTTTCTGCATTGGCTAATCTATCCACTTGTTGTTTGTGTTCCGTGTGCGTGTCACCAACTAACAGATAGCTTCCGCAACATCGCCGCGCTCTTCGACACCACGGACCCCAAACTCTTCCCCGCTCCATCGACACAAGAACATCACCATCAACTAAGGTATAACTTGTGTCAACCCTTGTAGCCATATCTTCCTGTGTGTGTACCTATCCTATGAGAGCAACTCATTTTGTGTTTGTCTAAGCATTGTGCACTTGCCACTGGAAAGTGAGAGTGTGAGGGCAAATACAAAAGTGAACATAGTAGCATAGCAAGGGAGAAAAAGAAAAAGAATCAAAAAAAGAGAGAAAAAGAAAAAGAAAAATAGAAAGATACATAGTCTCCCAATACAAAGAGATCATCAAGCTTGTAAGCAAAAGAGAGAGGAAGAAGCGCGCCAAGGCAAGTGCACAAATCCGTTGCTTACCCTCTTTTGGCAAACGAGTTGTGGTCTCTCCTTGTGTTGGCACGACACCCGAGCGTATTCTTCGTTAGGCCTTTTTCGTGCTCACTTTCATAGTCGTGCTAACCCCATTTTTTCTCCACGCGTGTGTGTAGTCGTAGGTTCTCATCACCTTTTGAGTTAACCATTTCCTTTTGACTTGAGTTGTTGGATTTTCTCCACTTTTGACTATCCTTTGCGTTCGGTTGGTTCTTTAGTTTTTCCACAATCCTACCCATCCACCAAAAGCTTTTGAGAGTTATCGCTCCTTTGCGTGTGAGTTTCTTTGCCATTTCACTTTTCACGCTGTTCGCTCCTTTGTCTGGCAATTGGTTTGATATAATCTCCAAGGTGAGGTAAAAGGCTAACTCTACGCACCTTTACTCTCCATATACAACCCTTGTCGGCTTTGCATCATGGACAGGAATGGC
Organism: Avena longiglumis; assembly: GCA_030063025.1. NCBI lineage: Eukaryota > Viridiplantae > Streptophyta > Magnoliopsida > Poales > Poaceae > Avena > Avena longiglumis. Next base: position 329,753,944 of record CP125974.1, on the reverse strand, counting down.
GAGCCGTCCCAACCACCACCACCACCTCCGGAGGACGACAATCCATACATGACAAGATGGGACCATTGGAAGGTCCGCGGAGAACTCAACTACCATTGTGAAGCACTTGAGCGGCGCCAAGATGAACAATTTAGCGAAGCCCGAGTGGAGTTCAAGAACATCGACAACCGCTTCGAGGAAGTCCGAGGCCAAATGCATGCCATGCAACACAACCTTGGTCATCAAAATGAAGCTCTTGGTCGTGCCCTCGCCTCAACGGATGAGAAGCTTCAACGTCTCATTGATGGGTTAGCAAGGCCACGCTCGCGAGACTCAAGATCATCACGGCACTCCTCAAGTGAATCAAGTGCTCCTCGCCGTCCCGCTTCAAGGCACCGGGATGGACCCGTCCTTCAATCCATGAGCTCTTCTCAAGCGGTACCATCTCCGCGACATGCCGCAACGTCCAGCTATGATGGTGACCTCTCCGCAAGACCTCCAAGACGTGAAGCGGACCGGCCACAACAAAGGGCACTTGTGCTTCAACAAGAACGACCTCACATGGACCACCAAGCCCGTCACTATCGACATGTTCTTTCCACAACAAGTGAAGCATCCGAAGTGGAAGAACAAGTTCGCCGACGGCGTGAAGCACTCGAAGATCCACCAAGGCGACCCCCTCGACATGAACATCCACGTCGTCAACATGATCTCCACGACGAGCCTCCTCCACATCAAGAAGAAAGAGAGCAGCCCATTGCGCATGCGGCTCGACGTCCTCCTCGCCACATGGCGCAAGATAATGCTCCTCGGCATCAACCACGACAAGAACAAGAGCAAGCTCCCCAAGCTCGCCGTGAGGACCAACAACCTCCTCCTCGTCCTCAACCGCGCCAACAACAATAGCAAGCTCCCCAAGCTCGTCGTCCAAACCAAGTTCCACCACCAAATGCGGCACCTCAACAACCGCAAGAGAAATGCCACCATCAACAAGAAAGACATGAGAGCTCGGATGATGAAGATGGCCGCCACAATCATGGCAACCGTCCAAACCGGAACCGTAATGAGGTAGAAACTTTTGGCAAGATCAAGTTCACCATGCCCAAGTTCACCGGTTCCAATGATCTCGAAGAATACCTCTCATGGGAACTCAAGGTTGACAAGATCTTCCGCATGCACAACTTTAGCAATGAGAAGATGATGGCCATGGCATCCCTCGAGTTCGATGAATATGCCAACCTTTGGTGGGAACAAGTCCAACTCGCTCGTGAATCAAAAGAAGAGCCCCCAATCTCAACTTGGCAAGATATGAAGGCTCATATGAGATCCCGCTTTGTTCCTTCACACTACACGCATGACCTCTTCAACAAGCTTCACGCTTAGTCAAGGAACAAAGACTGTGGAAGAGTACTTCAAGCAAATGGAGCTCAACATGATCCGTGCCAACATTGAAGAACGTGATGAACAAACAATGGCATGTTTCCTAAATGGCTTGAACCATCCTATCAAGCGCATCACTGAGTTCCAACGGTACAACAACATGGTTGAGCTTGTGCACATTGCATCAAAGGCCGAACGTCAAGTGCAAGAGGACATCAAGTTCAACAAGCCAAAGACATACTTCACATACAAGCAAGCTCCAACCACTACTCCGACAACACCAAGCGGAAGCTCCTCAAATACCACCAAGCCTCCCTTCAAGCCAACACTTCCTCAAGGAAAACCGCCCCCAAGTGGCAAGTACACAAGAGATGAACAACCATTCAATGGTGAGTGCTACAAGTGTGGAGGCAAAGGACACAAGTCGGCCGCATGTGGGAACAAGAAAGTTTTGTTCATCCATGACAACGGCGATGAAGAATACTTGAGTGAAGATGAGTTTGATGCAAGGGTCAAGGAATCCATGGCAAGGCAACATTTGGAAGAGGACCAAGAGCTACTCATGTGTGAGCATGACGTAAGTCCATCGCTTGTGGTCACCAGGGTCTTAACTGCTCAAGCCAATGAGAATGAAGACCAACGATCAAACATCTTCCAAATTCGTGCCGGTATCAATGGGAGGTCAATCAAAGTTGTCATCGATGGAGGGAGTTGCCACAATCTGGCAAGCACGGAATTGTGTGAGAAACTAAACCTCACCCTCCATCCGCATAAACACCCCTACCATATCCAATGGCTAACTGACCAAGGATCCGTCAAGATCAAGCACACCGTCTCGGTAACGTTCTCAATTGGGCCCTACAAGGACACGGTGGAATGTGACGTGGTCCCAATGACGGTTTGCCATATGTTGCTCGGAAGGCCGTGGCAATATGACAAGCGTGCTTTGCATGATGGTCACTCAAACACTTATACCTTCAAATGGCTTGATAAAACTTGTCTGTTGCAACCAATGACTCCTAGCCAAATAATTGCGGATAATGCAAAGGCTTTAGCGAGGGCGCAATACACAAAAATATCTTGTGAGAAGAGTGGTGAGCGAGAGAACCACACGATAGTAAGAGAGTGCCACAAGCCAAACTCGAGTGGAAAAACTAAGAGTGTTCTTATTGCCACCAAAAGTGAGATGAGAGAAGTGCGGAACAACCCATCCATTTTGCACTATGTCCTTGTATGCAAGGGACTAGCGCAAGGAACTAATGACTTGACAAATGTTCCTCCTTCTTTGATGGCTGTTTTGCAGGAATTCCAAGATGTATTTCCAGAAGAGCTTCCTCATGGACTACCTCCTCTTCGTGGAATCGAGCACCGCATCGACCTCATACCCGGCGCCCCACTCCCGAACCGCGCCGCGTATCGCACGAACCCGAAAGAGACGAAGGAGATACAACGACAAATCAACCAACTTGTCTCCAAAGGTTTGATCCAAGTAAGCACTAGCCCAAGCGCGGTCCCCGTGATTCTAGTTCCAAAAACGGATGATACGTTGCCGTTATGCATGGACTGTCGTCCAATCAATGCTTTCACCGTGCGTTATCGACATCCTATACCGCGTCTTGATGACATGCTTGATGAGTTATGTGGAGCCACTATATTTTCGAAAATTGATCTTCGTAGTGGTTACCATCAAATTCGCATGGCCGAAGGTGATGAGTGGAAAACCGCCTTCAAGACCAAGCTTGGTCTCTATGAATGGTTGGTTATGCCTTTTGGCTTATCTAATGCCCCATCTACCTTCATGCGCCTCATGAACCATATTTTGCGATCTCTCATTGGGAAGAGTGTAGTTGTTTACTTTGATGACATCCTTGTCTATAGCAAGTCACTAGAGGAGCATGTTACTCATGTTAAGGAGGTCCTTCAAATCCTTCGTCATGAAAAGCTTTATGCTAATCTCCCAAAGTGCACTTTTGCAAAAGACAAGCTGATTTTCTTGGGTTTTGTTGTGTCTTCCAATGGCATTGAAGTTGATGTCTCAAAAGTCAAGGACATACGAGATTGGCCCATCCCTACAAATGTTATTGAACTTCGTAGTTTTCATGGGTTGGCTGGCTTTTACCGTCGCTTTGTGAAAGACTTTTCTACCATTGCTTGCCCCCTCAACGAATGGACCAAGAAAAATGTCATGTTCGTTTGGGGAAAAGCACAACAAAAGGATTTTGATGAGCTCAAAAAGAGGCTCACCGAAGCACCACTTCTTGCATTACCGGATTTCACAAAAACCTTTGAGATTGAATGTGACGCTAGTGGTATTGGCATTGGTGGCGTCCTTATGCAAAATGGGCGTCCTATTGCTTACCATAGTGAGAAACTTGATGGCGCACGCCTCAACTATCCCATTTATGACAAAGAACTTTTTGCCTTGGTTCGAGTTTTTCAAGTGTGGCAACACTATCTTTGGCCCAAAGAATTTATCATCCATTCCGACCATGAGTCGTTGAAGTATCTTAAGGGCAAAGACAACTTGAGTAAAAGGCACGCAAAATGGGTTGAGTAACCCTGGGGTTGGCCCGATCTTTCACGAATTCCACGAGCAACGAGGGGAGAGAGGTGGTCGGGGGATGAAATCGAGGAAAGCGATGAAAACCACGAACACACACACACCAAAACACGATACACGCCTACTCCTCACGCCGGTGGCAACCGGTCCAACATAATCTCTAGGATCGGTGTTGGGCGAAGCTCGCTCTCCACGCCAACAACGGGGGATGAGGTGCTTGGTGAGATCTTGACGACTTGGGGGCGAGAAACCGAGAACCCAAGGCCTTGTACAACTTGAACGCATTAGGCAAGATCCAAGAGGAGGGTGGACAATAGGTGCTCCTTATCAAGGAGCATGAGACCAATAGATTAAAGGATCCACTAGGGGTATCTTAATCTATCATTATCCAAGTCTAGGGTTTATATATGAGGGGTGGGGCTATATATAGGCCAACCACATAAACAGGGGTAATTATGGAATAAACTGGAAGTTCTGGGCGAAATTGGGGGTTACATGGGCCAGGCCCAAAAGGCTTTAACATGCCTGGCGTCGGTCGGTCCGGAGACTCCGGTCAATCTCCGGACCCGTCTCCGGAGGGGGCATCAGACTGTCCTGGGCTTGAGTCTCCGGTCTGGACCGAAGGTAGGTCCGGAGACTCCGGTTTAGGGGACCGGAGACTCCGGTGTGCAGAGCTCCAGCAGCTTCTTCTCCTGGCCCTGCTTCCTTGGTGGCTTAGTGTGGTGGTGTTGCTTCATATCTGAGGATACACAATGTAGATGCATGAAGTAGCAAGCCATCCAAAGGTAGGCCAAAATCACATGAGGAAAGGAGCGAGTTAACCTTGGCTTGTAGGAGCTTGGCACGAGCGCGAGTCATTGGTCCACTATGGGGACTAGGTGTTGTAGATGGAGGTGCGTCCGTAGGACGGGCTGCATCAGCTCCCCCCCTTGGGAAAGAGTCGTCCTCGACTCTTCAACTTTCACAACTTCATCTTCGCCATGGTAGGGTGATAGGTCCTTGACATTGAATGTCGGGCTCACAAGATACTTGGATGTTGGGATATCTATGATGTAGGCTTTGTTGTTGATCCTCTTGAGCACTTTGAACGGTCCATCACCTCTTGGCTTTAGTTTGGAGTCGCGTTCCTTGGGGAAGCGGTCTTTACTCAAGTGTATCCATACAAGGTCGCCTTCTTCGAAGATCATCTCTTTCTTGTTCTTGTTTAGCTTTGATGCTTGGCGAAGGACTTGTTTCTCGATCGTAGCTCTTGTGTCTTCATGGAGTTTCTTCATTGTTTGGGCACGCTTGACCACGTCCATATTGGCACGTTCATGAAGAGGTAGAGGAAGGATATCAAGCGCGGTGAGGGGCTCGAAGCCATAGACGATCATGAACGGGCTCCTCATGGTGGTGGAGTGCTTAAGCGGTTATGGCGAACTTCGGCATGTGGAATACATTCCTCCCGATCTTTAAGGTTTTTCTTTATCAACACCGGGAGGTGTGCCAAGACTTCGATTAGCGACCTCGGTTTGTCCATCGGTTTGAGGATGCGAGGACGAGAAGAGGAGCTTGATGCCGAGCTTGGCCATGAGAGTCTTCGAAGTAGCTCATGAATTTTACGTCATGATCGGAGGCGATTGTTCTTGGTACCGTGTGGCGAATTATTTCCACGAAAACAAATTTGCTACATGTGAAGCATCATCGGTCTTATGGCACGGAATGAAATGTGCCATTTTGAAAAGCGATCCACTACTACAAATATAGAATCATGACCATGTTTAGATCTAGGCAAGCCTAACACAAATTCCATGCTAATGTCAGGCCGGTGCATGAGGAATAGGCAATGGCATATAAAGACCAAAGGGTTGGACTTAGACTTAGCTTGGATACATGTAGTGCATCGTTGGACGTGGCGCTCACGTCACGCTTCATCTTTGGCCAAAAGTAGTGAGTGGAGAGCATGTCATAGGTCTTGTCACGGCCAAAGTGACCCATAAGGCCTCCACCATGGGACTCTTGAAGAAGCAAAGTTGGAGGGACGATTTGAATGCAAAATTTGTTTTGTTTGAAAAGAAAACCCTTATGCAAATAGAAATCATCAATCCCTTTGTCTATTGAGCATTTTGCAAAAATTGGTCCAAAGAAAGGGTGGATCATTACAAAGATTTGATGTCATCAAGACCCAAGACATTTACTTCGAAGATGTAAGAAGGCTTGTGTTTTTTGAGACAAGGCGTCCGCTACCACATTTTCTTTGCCCTTCTTGTATTTGACAATGTAAGGAAACGACTCCATGAACTCAACCCATTTTGCGTGCCTTTTACTCAAGTTGGCTTGGCCCTTAAGATACTTCAACGACTCATGGTCGGAATGGATTATAAATTCTTTGGGCCAAAGATAGTGTTGCCACACTTGAAGAACTCGAACCAAGGCAAAAAGTTCTTTGTCATAAATGGGGTAGTTGAGGCGTGCGCCATCGAGTTTCTCACTATGATATGCAATGGGACGCCCATTTTGCATAAGGACTCCTCCAATGCCAATTCCACTAGCGTCACATTCAATCTCAAAAGTTTTTGTGAAATCCGGTAATGCAAGGAGTGGTGCTTCGGTGAGCCTCTTTTTGAGCTCATCAAAAGCTTTTTGTTGTGCGTTTCCCCAAACGAATGTGACATTTTTCTTGGTCAATTCGTTGAGGGGGCAAGCAATGGTAGAAAAGTCTTTCACAAAGCAACGGTAAAATCCAGCCAACCCATGAAAACTACGAAGTTCACTAACATTTGTAGGGATGGCCCAATCTCGTACGTCCTTACTTTTGAGACATCAACTTCAATGCCATTGGAAGACACAACAAAACCAAGGAAAATCAGCTTGTCTTTTGCAAAAGTGCACTTTGGGAGATTAGCATAAAGCTTTTCATGACGAAGGATTTGAAGGACCTCCTTAACATGAGTAACATGCTCCTCTAGTGACTTGCTATAGACAAGTATGTCATCAAAGTAAACAACTACACTCTTCCCAATGAGAGATCGCAAAATATGGTTCATTAGGCGCATGAAGGTAGATGGAGCATTTGATAAGCCAAAAGGCATAACCAACCATTCATAGAGACCAAGCTTGGTCTTGAAGGCGGTTTTCCACTCATCACCTTCGGCCATGCGAATTTGATGGTAACAACTACGAAGATCAATTTTCGAAAATACAGTGGCTCCACATAACTCATCAAGCATGTCATCAAGACGCGGTATAGGATGTCGATAACGCACGGTAATAGCATTGATTGGACGGCAGTCCATGCATAACCGCAACGTATCATCCGTTTTTGGAAGTAGAATCACGGGAACCGCGCTTGGGCTAGTGCTTACTTGGATCAAACCTTTGGAGACGAGTTGGTTGATTTGTCGTTCTATCTCCTTCGTCTCTTCTGGGTTCGTGCGATACGCGGCGCGGTTTGGGAGTGGGGCGCCAGGTTTGAGGTCGATGCGGTGCTCGATTCCACGAAGAGGAGGTAGCCCATGAGGAAGCTCTTCGGGAAATACATCTTGGAATTCCTGCAAAACAGCCATCAAAGAAGGAGGAACATTTGTCAAGTCATTAGTTCCTTGCGCTAGTCCCTTGCATACAAGGACATAGTGCAAAATGGATGGGTTGTTCCGCACTTCTCTCATCTCACTTTTGGTGGCAAGAAGAACACTCTTAGTTTTTCCACTCGAGTTTGGCTTGTGGCACTCACTCACTATAGTGTGGTTCTCTCGCTCACCACTCTTCTCACAAGATGGTTTTGTGTATTGCGCCCTCGCTAAAGCCTTTGCATTGTCCGCAATTATTTGGCTAGGAGTCATTGGTTGCAACACACAAGTTTTGTCAAGCCATTTGAAGGTATAAGTGTTTGAGTGACCATTATGCAAAGCACGCTTGTCAAATTGCCACGGCCTTCCTAAAAGCATATGGCAAACCGTCATTGGGACCACGTCACATTCCACCGTGTCCTTGTATGGTCCAATTGAGAACGTTACCGAGACGGTGTGTTTGATCTTGACGGATCCTTGGTCACTTAGCCATTGTATGTGGTAGGGGTGTTTATGCGGATGGAGGGTGAGGTTGAGCTTCTCACACAATTCCGTGCTTGCGAGATTGTGGCAACTCCCTCCATCGATGACAACTTTAATGGATCTCCCATTGATACCGGCACGAGTTTGGAAGATGTTTGATCGTTGGTCTTCATTCTCATTGGCTTGAGTAGTTAAGACCCTTGTGACCACAAGCGATGGACTTGCGTCATGCTCACACATGAGTAGCTCTTAGTCCTCTTCCAAATGTTGCCTTGCCATGGCTTCCTTGACCCTTGCATAAAACTCATCTTCACTCAAGTACTCTTCATCGCCGTTGTCATGGATGAACAAAACATTCTTGTTCCCACATGCGGCCGACTTGTGTCCTTTGCCTCCACACTTGTAGCACTCACCATTGAATGGTTGTTCATCTCTTGTGTACTTGCCACTTGGGGCCGGTTTTCCTTGAGGAAGTGTTGGCTTGAAGGGAAGCTTGTTGGTATTTGAGGAGCTACCACTTGGTGTTGTGGAAGTAGTGGTTGGAGCTTGCTTGTATGTTAAGTATGTCTTTGGCTTGTTGAACTTGATGTCCTCTTGCACTTGACGTTCGGCCTTTGATGCAATGTGCACAAGCTCAACCATGTTGTTGTACCGTTGGAACTCGATGATGCGCTTGATAGGATGGTTCAAGCCATTGAGGAAACGTGCCATTGTTTGCTCATCACGCTCTTCAATGTTGGCACGGATCATGTTGAGCTCCATTTGCTTGAAGTACTCTTCCACGGTCTTTGTTCCTTGACTAAGCGTTTGAAGCTTGTTGAAGAGGTCACGCGTGTAGTGTGAAGGAACAAAGCGGGATCTCATATGAGCCTTCATATCTTGCCAAGTTGAGATTGGGGGCTCTTCTTTTGATTCACGAGCGAGTTGGACTTGTTCCCACCAAAGTTTGGCATATTCATCAAACTCGAGGGATGCCATGGCCATCATCTTCTCATTGCTAAAGTTGTGCATGCGGAAGATCTTGTCAACCTTGAGTTCCCATGAGAGGTATTCTTCGGGATCATTGGAACCGGTGAACTTGGGCATGGTGAACTTGATCTTGCCGAAAGTTTCTTCCTCATTGCGGTTCCGGTTGCGATGGTTGCCATGATTTTGGCGGCCATCTTCATCATCCGAGCTCTCATGTCTTTCTTGTTGATGGTGGCATTGCTCTTGCGGTTGTTGAGGTGCTGCGTTTGGTGGTGGAACTTGGTTTGGATGACAAGCTTGGGGAGCTTGCTCTTGTTGTTGTCGCGGTTGAGGACGAGGAGGAGGTTGTTGGTCCTCACGGCGAGCTTGGGGAGCTTGCTCTTGTTCTTGTCGAGGTTGACGCCGAGGAGCATTATCTTGCGCCATGTGGCGAGGAGGACGTCGAGCCGCATGCGCCATCGGCTGTTCTCTTTCTTCTTGATGTGGAGGAGGCTCGTCATGCCCATCATGTTGCCGACGTGGACGATCATGTCGATGATGACGCCTTGGAGGGTCTTCGAGTGCTACACGTCGACGGTGAGCTTGTTCGTCCTCTTCGGATGCTTCACTTGTTGTTGAAAGGACATGTCGACGGCGATGGCCTTGGTGGTCCATGTGAGGTTGTTCTTGTTGAAGCACAAGTGCCCTTTGTTGTGGCCGGTCCGCTTCACGTCGTGGAGGTCTTGCGGAGAGGTCACCATCATAGCTTGATGTTGCGGCGTGTCGCGGAGATGGTACCGCTTGAGAAGAGCTCATGGATTGAAGTACGGGTCCATCCGGTGCCTTGACGCGTGGCGTACTTGATTCACTTGAGGAGTGCCGAGATGATCTTGAGTCGTGCGAGCGTGGTCTTGCCAACCCATCGATGAGGCGTTGAAGCTTTTCATCCGTCGAGGCGAGTGCACGACCCAGAGCTTCATTTTGATGACCAAGGTTGTGTTGCATGGCATGCATTTGGCCTCGGACTTCCTCGAAGCGGTTGTCGATGTTCTTGAACTCCACTCGGGCTTCGCTAAATTGTTCATCTTGGCGCCGCTCAAGTGCTTCTAGCAGTAGCTGTGATGCAGCCGATCTGACCCGCTTCTACATCTACCCCACAAGCTCCCAAGTAGACCCATGACTCGCGCCCGAGCCAAACTCCTTCAAGCTAAGGTGAACTCGCTCCTCTCCATGTGTGACTTCAATACACCCTTGGATGGCTTGCTACTTCATACCCATACCTTGTGCATCATCAGGTACGAAGAGACGAACCCACAGGACGGAGGAGCACCAGCCGAAGAGACCAAACGCTCTACATGCCCGTAGTACTACGGACTGGCGGCATTACTCCCAATGCTACTGCCAATACGATGAAGGCCGGAGCTGCCAAAATGCTCTCATCGGCGGTACTCGGCCGGATCCGTACTACAGACCCAGTACTACCGCCCCCGGCTACCGCCACCAACAGAAGACCCCAGCGCAAGTCCCAGGATGACAAGCGGTACTACCAGGCAAGGAACCGGTACTACCGGTCCCACCGGGCGGTACTACCGCCAGCAACAGAAGCTTTCCGTAATATTTCGGCCCAGCGCCTTGTAACCCTATCCATATTTCGCTATTTGTTCCCAAACTACCCCTGTTTCTGTGGCTGGACTATATATAGCCCCCCACCCTCTGTTGTAAACCCTAGACTTGGATAATAATAGATATTAAGGAAACCCTTTGAGGACTTATATCTATTGGTCTCATGCTCCTACCAAGGAGCACCGGATTATCCACCCCCTCTTGGATCTTGCTTAAGTGCGTTCAAGTTGTACAAGGCCTTGGGTTCTCGGTGTCTCACCCCCAAGTCGTCAAGATCTCACCAAGCACCTCATCCCCCGTTGTTGGCGTGGAGAGCGAGCTTCGCCCAACACCTATCCAAGGGATTATGTTGGACCGGTTGCCACCGGCGTGAGGAGTAGGCGTGTATCGTGTTTTGGTGTGTGTGTGTGTGTTCGTGGTTTTTCATCGCTTTCCTCGATTTCATCCCCCGACCACCTCGTTCCCCTCGTTTCTTGTGGAATTCGTGAAAGATCAGGCCAACCCCAGGGTCACCCCCCTAACATATTGGTATCAAGAGCACGGTTGATCACGAATTTCCCTCCAATTTTTCTTTTATCCGCCTTAAAATTGAAAATCCCACCAAAAAGAGCCCCAATTTGCCTTCGGATCGATCTCTGGATTTGGTGCGTTTTTCGTGGTTTTGGTCCATAGATCTGTTGCTTTGGGAGTCGATCTATAGCCCCTTTTGTTCCTAGCCAGCCTTTCGGTCAGTTTTTCCCACGGATCTGAGGTTTGTGTCAAGTGGATCTCGTTGTAGTTCGTGTTACATCACCGGTATTACTCGCCCGTTCAAGCGGTACTCTGGCCGTCCGTACCGCCCGTAACAAGCGGTACTACCGTCGATACTACCTTTGTACCAAGCGGTACTACCGCCAGTAACAGAAGGTTTTTCCTTCGTCTTGACGCCTCAGTTTCGTTCGCTGACTTTCCCCCTTTAGCTTGTTCGTGTTTCGCGTGTTTGTCGCCATCTTAACACAAGGTTCTGCATCAACGTCATCCCGCGCTCAATGACACCGCGACACTCGAACATCATCCCCCCCACCAACGGTTGCAAGTCGTCAACAATACCAAAGGTATAACTTGCACCACCTTGACAGCCCCATATCTTCCTTTGTGTGTATCTATCCTATGAGAGCAACTCATTTTGTGTTTGTCTAAGCATTGTGCACTTGCCTTCGGAAAGTGAGAGGGTGAGGCCAAATACAAAAGCTAACATAGTAGCATAGCAAGGGAGAAAACAGAAAAAGAATCAAAAAAAAAGAGAACAAAAGAAAAAGAGAAAAAGCTACATAGTCTCGCAATACAAAGAGAATACCAAGCTTGTAAGCCAAGAAAGAGAGAAGAAAGAGCGCTCCGCGGCAAGTGCACAAATCTATTGCTTACCCTCTTTTGGCAAACGAGTTGTGGTCTTTCCTTGTGTTGGCACGACAACCGAGCGTAGTCTTCGTTAGGACCTTTTGTGCTCATTTTCATAGTCGTGCTAACCCCGTTTTTCTCCACGTGTGTGTTTTCCGTGTTTTTGTAGATCGTATCCTTTTTGCTTTTGATCTTTGGTTCTTTACCACGTAGGACAATAACCTTTTGCTTGGATCGTTTCGTTTGGTTTTGCACAACACTAACCTTCCACCAAAAGCCTTTGAGAGTTTCTTGCCATTTCACTTTGCACGCTTTTCGCTCATTTGTGTGGCAATTGGTTTGATATAATCTCCAAGGTGAGGTAAAAGGCTAACTCTCCACACCCTTTCTCTCCATATACAACTATTGTTGGCTTTGCATCATGGACAGGCATGGAGAGCCATCCCAACCACCACCACCTCCGGAGGATGATAACCAATTCATGACAAGATGGGACCATTGGAAGGTCCGAGGAGAATTCAACTATCGTTGTGAAGCTCTCGAGCGGCGCCAAGATGAAAAATTTAGCGAGGCCCGTGTGGAATTCAAGAACATCGACAACCGCTTCGAAGAAGTCCGTGGCCAAATGCATGCCATGCAACACAATCTCGGACATCAAAATGAAGCTCTTGGTCGTGCACTCGCCTCAACGGATGAGAAGCTCCAACACATCATTGATGGACTCGCAAGGCCACGCTCGCGCGAATCAAGCTCATCTCGGCACTCCTAAAGTGATTCAAGTGCACCTCGCCGTCACGCTTCAAGGCACCGGGATGGATCCGTTCTTCATTCCATGAGCTCTTCGCAAGCGGTTCCATCTCCGCGTCACGCCGCAACGTCAAGCTATGATGGTGACCTCTCCGCAAGACCCCCAAGGCGCGAAGCGAACCGGCCACAACCAAGGGCACTTGTGATTCAACAAGAGCAACCTCGCATGGACCACCAAGGCCATCGACGTCGACATGTCCCTTCAACAACAAGTGACGCTTCCGAAGAGGACGAACAAGATCATCGTCGACGTGAAGCACTCGAAGATCCTCCAAGGCGTCATCATCGACATGAGCGTCCACGTCGCCAACATGTTGGTCATGACGAGCCTCCTCTACACCAAGAAGAAGAAGAGCAGCCCATTGCGCATATGGCTCGTCGTCCTCCTCGCCACAGGGCGCACGACAATGCTCCTCGGCATCAACCGCGACAATAACAAGAGCAAGCTCCCCAAGCTCGTCGTGAGGACCATTAACCTCCTCCTCGTCCTCATCCGCGACAACAAAACGAGCAAGCTCCCCAAGCTCGTCGTCCACAACAAGTTCCACCACCAAACGCGACACCTCAACGACCGCAAGAGCAACGCAATAATCACCAAGAAAGACATGAGAGCTCGGATGATGATGATGACCGCCCAAATCAGGGCAACCGACGCAACCGGAACCGCAATGGAGAAGAAACTTTCGGCAAGCTCAAATTCACCATGCCCAAGTTCACCGGTTCCAATGAGCCCGAGGAATATCTCTCTTGGGAACTCAAGGTCGACAAGATCTTCCGCATGCACAACTATAGCAATGAGAAGATGATGGCCATGGCATCCCTCGAGTTTGATGAGTATGCCAACCTTTGGTGGGAACAAGTCCAACTCGCTCGAAGCGAAGAAGAGCCTCAATTGCAACTTGGCAAGACATGAAGGCTCATATGAGATCCCGCTTTGTTCCTTCGCTACGCGTGACCTCTTCAACAAGCTTCAAGCGCTTAGTCAAGGGACAAAGACCGTGGAAGAGTACTTCAAACAAATGGAGCTCAACATGATGCGTGCCAACATCGAAGGCGAGATGAACAAACAATGGCACGCTTCCTCAATGGCTTGAACCATCCCATCAAGCGTATCACCGAGTTCCAAAAGTACAACAACATGGTTGAGCTTGTGCACATCGCATCCAAGGCCGGCGCCAAGTGCAAGAGGACATCAAGTACAACAAACCAAAGGCGTACTTCACCTTCAAGCAAGCGTCACCACTACTCCAACAACTCCAAGTGGAAGCTCCTCAAGTACAACCAAGCTTCCTTCAAGCCAACTCCCTCAAGGAAAACAGCCCCAAGTGGCAAACACACAAGGGATGATCAACCTTTCATCGGTGAATGCTACAAGTGTGGAGGCAAAGGGCACAAGTCGAATGCATGTGGAAACAAGAAAGTTTTGTTCATCCATGACAACGGCGATGAAGAATACTTGAGTGAAGAAGAGTTTGATGCAAGGGTCAAGGAGGCCATGACAAGATAACATTTGGAAGAGGACCAAGAACTTCTCGTATGTGAGCATGACGCAAGTCCATCGCTTGTGGTCACAAGGGTCTTGACTACCCAAGCCAATGAAAATGAAGACCAACGCTCGAACATCTTCCAAACTCGTGCCGGCATCAATGGGAAGTCCATCAAAGTTGTCATCGATGGAGGAGTTGCCACAACCTTGCAAATGCGGAATTGTGTGAGAAACTCAACCTCACCCTCTTCCGCATAAACACCCCTACCATATCCAATGGCTAAGTGACCAAGGATCCGTCAAGATCAAGCACCTTTGTCTCGGTGGCGTTCTCCATTGGGCACTACAAGGACACGGTCGAGTGTGGCGTGGTCCCAATGACGGTTTGCCATATGTTGCTCGGAAGGCCGTGGCAATATGACAAGCGTGCTTTGCATAATGGTCACTCAAACACTTACACCTTCAAATGGTTTGATAAAACTTGTGTGTTGCAACCAATGACTCCTAGCCAAATAATTGCGGACAATGCAAAGGCTTTAGCGAAGGCTCAAAATGCAAAAACACCTTGTGAGAAGAGTGGTGAGCGAGAGAACCACACCATAGTGAGTGAGAGCTACAAGCCAAACTCGAGTGGAAAAACTAAGAGTGTTCTTCTTGCCACCAAAAGTGAGATGAGAGAAGTGCGGAACAACCCATCCATCTTGCACTATGTCCTTGTATGCAAGGGACTAGCGCAAGGAACTAACGACTTGACAAATGTTCCTCCTTCTTTGATGGCTGTTTTGAGGAATTCCAAGATGTTTTTCGAAGAGCTTCCTCATGGCCTTCCTCCTCTTCGTGGAATAGAACACCGCATCGACCTCATACGGCGCACAGGTCCCAAACCGCGCCGCGTGTCGTCTGAACCGGAAGAGCGAAGGAGATCGAGCATCAAATCAACCAACTCGTCTCAAAGGTTTGATCCAAGTAAGCACTAGCCCAAGCGCGGTCCCGTGATCCTAGTCCCAAAAGCGGATGATACGTTGCGGTTATGCATGGTGCCGTCAATCAATGCTATCACCGTGCGTTATCGACATCCTATACCGCGTCTTGATGACATGCTTGATGAGTTATGTGGAGCCACTATATTTTCCAAAATTGATCTTCGTAGTGGTTACCATCAAATTCGCATGGCTGAAGGTGATGAGTGGAAAACCGCCTTCAAGACCAAGCTTGGTCTCTATGAATGGTTGGTTATTCCCTTTGGCTTATCCAATGCCCCATCTACCTTCATGCGCCTCATGAACCATATTTTGCGATCGCTCATTGGAAAGAGTGTAGTTGTCTACTTTGATGACATCAAATCTTTGTACGCGTCCGACCCTTTCTTTGGACCAATATTTGCACAATGTTCCGTAGACAAAGGGATTGATGATTTCTATTTGCATAAGGGTTTTCTTTTCAAACAAAAGAAGCTTTGCATTCCGAAATCGTCTCTCCAAATTTTGCTTCTTCAAGAGTCCCATGGTGGAGGCCTTATGGGCCACTTTGGCCGTGACAAGACATACGACATGCTCTCCACTCACTACTTTTGGCCAAAGATGAAGCGCGACGTGGAGCGCCACGTCCAACGATGCACAACATGTATCCAAGCTAAGTCTAAGTCCAACCCTTTTGGTCTTTATATGCCATTGCCTATTCCTCATGCACCTTGGTCGGACATTAGCATGGACTTTGTGTTAGGCTTGCCTAGATCTAAGCATGGTCATGATTCCATTTTTGTAGTAGTGGATCGTTTTCCAAATGGCACATTTCATTCCGTGCCATAAGACCGATGATGCTTCACATGTAGCAAATTTGTTTTCGGAAATAATTGCTACAAGGTGTGCCAAGGACAATCGTCTCCGACATAGCGTAAAATTCATGAGCTACTTGGAAGACACTCATGGCCAAGCTCGGCATCAAGCTCCTCTTCTCGTCGCCTCGCATCCTCAAACCGATGGACAAACCGAGGTCGTCAATCGAAGTCTTGGCACTCCTCCGGGTGTTGATAAAGAAGAACCTTAAAACTGGGAGGAATGCATTCCACGCCGAGTTCGCTTCAACCGCGCCAAGCACGCCACCACCATGAGGAGCCCGTTCATGATCGTCTACGGCTTCGAGCCTCTCACCGCGCTCGATATCCTTCCACTCCCACTTCATGAACGTGCCAATATGGACGTTGCCAAGCGCGCCCACACAATGAAGAAACTCCATGATGACACACGAGCTACTATCGAGCAACAAGTCCTTCGCCAAGCATCAAGGCTAAACAAGAATAAGAAAGAGATAATCTTCCAAGAGGGCGACCTTGTGTGGATACACTTAAGTAAAGACCGCTTCCCCAATGAACGCGACTCCAAGCTAAAGCCTAGAGGAGATGGACCATTCAAAGTGCTCAAGCGAATCAACAACAACGCTTATGTCATCGATATCCCAACTTCCAAGTATCTTGTGAGCTCAACATTCAATGTCAAGGACCTCTTACCCTACCATGGAGAAGAGAAAGTCGAGCCGGTTGAAGAGTCGAGGACGACTCTTTCCCAAGGGGGGGAGCTGATGCAGCCCATCCTACGACCGCTTCTACATCTACCCCCACAAGCTCCCCAAGTGGACCCATGACTCGCGCCCGAGCCAAACTCCTTCAAGCTAAGGTGAACTCGCTCCTCTCCATGTGTGACTTCAATACACCCTTGGATGGCTTGCTACTTCATACCCATACCTTGTGCATCATCAGGTACGAAGAGACGAACCCATAGGACGGAGGATCACCAGCCGAAGAGACCAAACGCTCTCTGTCGCCAGGGTACTACCGGACACAGCGGCCAGTACTCTTAAGCTTGGCACCTTCCAATGCTACCGCCTGACAGAAGGC
Organism: Avena longiglumis; assembly: GCA_030063025.1. NCBI lineage: Eukaryota > Viridiplantae > Streptophyta > Magnoliopsida > Poales > Poaceae > Avena > Avena longiglumis. The sequence goes on along the minus strand of CP125974.1, from coordinate 329,736,860 downwards.
CGGGCTGTAAAATGCTCTCATCGTGGTACATGGGCCCCGGATCCGGTACTACTGGGACCCCGATCCCACTACCGCCACCGCCAGAAGACCCAGGCGCAAGTGCCGGGGCGACAAGCGGTACTAGGGCGAGAACCGTACTACCGCATGACCCGATCCCAGGCGGTACTACCGCTTGACAACGAAGCTTTCCGTAATATTTCATTGGCCTTGTAACCCTATCCATATTTAGCTATTTGTTCCCAAACTACCCCTTTTTTGTGGCTGGACTATATAGCCCCCCACCCTCTATTGTAAACCCTAGACTTGGATAATAATAGATATTAAGGAAACCCTTTGAGGACTTATATTTATTGGTCTCATGCTCCTACCAAGGAGCACCGGATTATCCACCCCCCTCTTGGATCTTGCTTAAGTGCGTTCAAGTTGTACAAGGCCTTGGGTTCTCGGTGTCTCGCCCCCAAGTCGTCAAGATCTCACCAAGCACCTCATCCCCCGTTGTTGGCGTGGAGAGCGATCTTCGCCCAACACCGATCCTAGGGATTATGTTGGACCGGTTGCCACCGGCGTGAGGAATAGGCGTGTATCGTGTTTTGGTGTGTGTTTGTGTGGTCGTGGTTTTTCATCGCTTTCCTCGATTTCATCCCCCGACCACCTCGTTCCCCTCGTTTCTCGTGGAATTCGTGAAAGATCAGGCCAACCCCAGGGTCACCCCCCTAACAAGTTGAATTATCCTCGGACCTTCCAATGGTCCCATCTTGTCATGTATGGATTGTCGTCCTCCGTAGGTGGTGGTGGCGGTTGGGACGGCTCGCCATTCCTGTCCATGATGCAAAGCCGACCAGGGTTGTATATGGAGCGTAAAGGTGTGTAGAGCTAGCCTTTTACCTCACCTTGGAGATTATATCAAACCAATTGCCACACAAAGGAGTGAACAGCGTGCAAAGTGAAATGGCCAAGAAACTCACACACAAAGGAGCTACAACTCTCAAAAGCTTTTGGTGGAATGGTAGGATTGTGGGAAAGCCAAAGAACCAACCGAACACAAAGGATAGTCAAAAGTGGAGAAGATCCAACAAAACGCAAGTCAAAAGGAAATGGTCAACTCAAAAGGTGACGAGAACCTACGACTACACACACGCGTGGAGAAAAATGGGGTTAGCACGACTATGAAAGTGAGAACGAAATGGCCTAACGACGACTACGCTCGGGTGTCGTGCCAACGCAAGGAGAGACCACAACTCGTTTGCCAAAAGAGGGTAAGCAACGGATTTGTGCACTTGCCGTGGCGCGCTGCTTCCTCTCTCTTTTGCTTACAAGCTTGATTCTCTCTTTGTATTGGGAGACTATGTATCTTTCTATTTTTTTTATTCTTTTTCTTTTTCTCCCTTTCTATGCTACTATGTTAACTTTTGTATTTGCCCTCACACTCTCACTTTCCAATGGCAAGTGCACAATGCTTAGACAAACACAAAATGAGTTGCTCTCATAGGATAGGTACACACAAAGGAAGATAAGGCTACAAGGGTTGACACAAGCTATACCTTAGTTGATGGTGATGATCTTGTGTCGATGGAGCGGGGAAGAGTTTGGGGTCCGTGGTGTCGAAGAGCGCGGCGATGTTGCGGAAGCTATCAGTCAGTTGGAGACACGCACACGGAACACAAACAACAAGTGGATATATTAGCCAATGCAGGAAAAGAGGAAAAATGGGCAAAACTGACGTCCAGGGCCGGAGACTCCGGTCTCGGGCTGGAGACTCCGGTGTAGACCGGAGACTCCGGTGTGGGATGACTGCTCGTGTTCTTGAGCGGAAATCCACGCCTAGAGTCCTCAAATCCGCGAAAATTTGGCCAAAATTGGGCTGGGAAACGCAGGCAAAAGCTAAACCAACACCTTAAACAAGATTTTGTCGGATCAAAACCACCAAGAACACTCCAAAACGACAGATCGATCCAAAGGAAAATTGGGGCTGTTTTTTGGGAAATTTTCGAATTTATGGTGGATAGAAGAAAATTGGGAAATTAAGTGATCAACCTTGCTCTTGATACCAAGATGTTAGGGGTAACCACAGGGTTGGCCCGATCTTTCACAATTCCACGAGCAGCGAGGGAGAGGTGGTCGGGATGAAATCGAGAAGCGATGAAAACCACGAACACACACACCAAAACACGATACACGCCTACTCCTCACGCCGGTGGCAACGGTCCAACATAATCTCTAGGATCGGTGTTGGTGGCTCGCTCTCCACGCCAACAACGGGGATGAGGTGCTTGGTGAGATCTTGGCGACTTGGGCGAAACCGAGAACCCAAGGCCTTGTACAACAGGCACTAGGCAAGATCCAAGAGGAGGGTGGACAATAGGTGCTCCTTATCAAGGAGCATGAGACCAATAGATTAAAGGATCCACTAGGGGTATCTTAATCTATCATTATCCAAGTCTAGGGTTTACATATGAGGGGTGGGGCTATATATAGGCCATCCACATAAACAGGGGTAATTCTGGAATAAACTGGAAGTTCTAGGCGAAATTGGGGGTTACATGGGCCAGGCCCAAAAGGCTTTAATATGCCTGGCGTCGGTCGGTCCGGAGACTGCAGTGCAGGGTCCGGAGACTCGATGCAGGCGGAGACTCGGTCGATCTCGGACCCGTCTCGGGAGGGCATCAGTATCACAGGCTTGAGTCTCGATCTGACCGGAGGGAGGTCAGGAGACTCCGGTGTAGGGGCCGGAGACTCGGTCTGCACCGAGACTCCGGTGTCTTGAGCTCAGTGACTTCTTCTCAGCCTGCTTCCTTGGTGGCTTGGTGTGGTGGTGTTTCTTCATATCTGAGGATACACAACGTAGATGCATGAAGTAGCAAGCCATCCAAAGGTAGGCCAAAATCACATGAGGAAAGGAGCGAGTTAACCTTGGCTTGTAGGAGCTTGGCACGGGCGCGAGTCATTGGTCCACTAGGGGGACTAGGTGTTGTAGATGGAGGTGCGTCCGTAGGACGGGCTGCATCACTTTTCCTTACATTGTCAAATACAAGAAGGGCAAAGAAAATGTGGTAGCGGCGCTTTGTCTCGCAAAAACACAAGCCTCCTTACACGACTCGAAGTAAATGTCCTGGGTCTGGATGACATCAAATCTTTGTATGCGTCCGACCCTTTCTTTGGACCATTTTTTGCAACATGTTCAATAGACAAAGGGATTGATGATTTATATTTGCATAAGGGTTTTCTTTTCAAACAAAACAAGCTTTGCATTCCGAAATCGTCTCTCCAACTTTTGCTTCTTCAAGAGTCCCATGGTGGAGGCCTTATGGGTCACTTTGGCCGTGACAAGACTTATGACATGCTCTCCGCTCACTACTTTTTCCCAAAGATGAAGCGCGACGTGGAGCGCCACGTCCAACGATGCACTACATGTATCCAAGCTAAGTCTAAGTCCAACCCCTTTGGTCTCTATATGCCATTGCCTATTCCTCATGCACCTTGGTCGGACATTAGCATGGACTTTGTGTTAGGCTTGCCTAGATCTAAACATGGTTATGATTCTATATTTGTAGTAGTGGATCGCTTTTCAAAAATGGCACATTTCATTCCGTGCCATAAGGCCGATGATGCTTCACATGTAGCAAATTTGTTTTTCAGGGAAATAATTCGGCTACACGGTGTACCAAGAACAATCGTCTCCGACCGCGACGTAAAATTCATGAGCTACATCTGGAAGACTCTCATGGCCAAGCTCGGCATCAAGCTCCTCTTCCCGTCCGCCTCGCACCCTCAAACCGATGGACAAACCGAGGTCGTCAATCGATTGGCACCCTCCTCCGGGTGTTGATAAAGAAGAACCTTAAAGACTAGGAGGAATGTATTCCACACGCCGAGTTCACCTAGAACCGCGCCAAGAACTCCACCACCATGAGGAGCCCGTTCATGATCGTCTATGGCTTTGAGCCCCTCACCGCGCTCGATATCCTTCCACTACCTCTTCATGAACGTGCCAATATGTACATGGTCAAGCGTGCCCAAACAATGAAGAAACTCCATGAAGACACAAGAGTTACGATCGAGAAACAAGTCCTTCGCCAAGCATCAAAGCTAAACAAGAACAAGAAAGAGATGATCTTCGAAGAAGGCGACCTTGTGTGGATACACTTGAGTAAAGACCGCTTCCCCAAGGACCGCGACTCCAAACTCAAGCCAAGAGGTGATGGACCGTTCAAAGTGCTAAAGAGGATCAACAACAATGCCTACATCATAGATATCCCAACATCCAAGTATCTTGTGAGCCCGACATTCAATGTCAAGGACCTATCACCCTACCATGGCGAACATGATGTTGAGAAGGTTGAAGAGTCGAGGACGACTCTTTCCCAAGGGGGGGGAGCTGATGCAGCCCGTCCTTCGGACGCACCTCCATCTACAACACCTAGTCCCCCAAGTGGACCAATGACTCGCGCCCGTGCCAAGCTCCTACAAGCCAAGGTTAACTCGATCCTTTCCTCATGTGATTTTGGTCTACCTCTGGATGGCTTGCTACTTCTGTAGGGTTTCGTAGCATGGAAAACAAAAAATTTCTATCGCATACAAACAAACAAGCCAAGATCTATCTACTAGATTGTAGCAACGAGTCGATGGAATAACTTACCCTCGAAGATTCCAAAGTGTTTAACGAGAGCGGATTCTCGTGGGTGATGTAGTACTCTTCCGATCTCAAGATCGTGTAGATGATCCTTCGGTATTGCGTTCGGCGGCGCTTCATGATCGGTCCTGCGTTCGATTTCGGCGAAGACCTTCCTCTCCCTTGTTCCACAGGCGGAGGTTGTAGCACTCTCCTCGCGATTCGGCGTGACTAGCGGTGTGAATGCAGGAAGAGGAGATCCATGAGCTTCGCCTTAAGCCGGGCGAGTATGGTTGATAGGGCAAGGTGTCCGATCTTTCGATGAGAGGGCGATATTCGATTTGGTGGAGGTCGGGCTTGGCGATCCGACTGCGTCGCGAGCATGGCGCCAATGCAATCGCTAGGCCAATCTCACGGAAGTTACCGATCCTGCGTGAACACGATCATCGACCGGCGAGGGTCTTAATTCCTACACGAAATCGAGAACAAGTAAGAACCAATATTGCAATCAAGATATTGCGGATTAAGAGGAAAGCTTTATTGAAGAGGTGGGATCACGAATAGGTGCGAAGTACAAGAGGCCTCTGCGACCTCGAGCCTTGGCAAAGTTGCGACTATGGCTAACAATGTCTAAACAAAATCCGAGTCTAGAGGTTCGGCTATGGGGCGTGTTAAGAGGCGAAAAGGTGGGGTTTGCCAGCCATGGAAGTGGTGGCTGAATCCAACCCTAAAGTCCTTTTCCCTCAAATCTGGGACTCTAAAAAGTGGCTAATTAAAATCCTGCGAAAATTACATGGGCCTGGCCCAAAATAAAGGTAATGACACCATATTAAGTTATGGGCGAATTCGTAAAGTATTGATCTTGAATATTTCGTCCAAGCCTTCTTTCTTCATTATGGTGGCCTCAAAGTTACGAAATCTTCATTTGTGGCCTTCTCTTGGATCATCACATGCTTCTTGCCATCTCCATGCATGACCATGCTCCAATGCTTGTCCCTCTCATCCATGCTTGGTCCATCATTCCTAAGAATAAGAAATATATCTGATTTAGCAGCATCATATTCTCATGTATGTGAGGAATAGTTCCAAGCGAAAGTACATGATAGTTAAGTTGTTTGTACGAGATCTTGTGATGGGTCCTTGTATGTGTGTGTTCTGTAGGTACAATGGTTGTATCAATAGTAGGGATGTCCACATCATGCTCCCTTCTTGAATTGAAGTAGTCCTCGGCAATCTCATCTTCCTCACCAAAGTAAGGCTTCAAATCTGCAATGTTAAATGTAGGACTAACCGTACCAAAGTCTGCAGGCAACTCAAGTTTATATGCATTATCATTGATTTTCTCTAACACCTTAAAGGGACCAGCAGCACGTGGCATTAACTTAGACTTGCGTAAATCAGGAAAACGATCTTTACGCAAATGTAACCAAACAAGATCGCCAACATCAAACACAACATGCTTTCTCCCTTTATCTCCAGCAAGTTTATACTTAGCATTCATGTGTTCAATGTTATCTTTAGTAGTCTTATGCAAGTTTAATATCATTTCAGCGCGTTGTGTAGCATCCAAATTATGTTGCACCGAAGAAGGTAAAGGCAATAAATAAATAGGTGCACGAGGAACAAAACCATACACCATCTCAAATGGGCACATCTTTGTGGTAGAATGCAATGAACGATTATAAGCAAATTCTATATGAGGTAAACACTCTTCCCGTAACATAGTAGACAAAGTTCTATTTACTACTTCAGTTTGACCATCAGTTTGGGGATGACATGTAGTACTAAAGAGCAATTTAGTCCCCAACTTAGCCCATAAACATCTCCAAAAGTGGCTAAGAAATTTAGTATCACGATCAGAGACAATAGTATTTGGCACACCATGCAAACGAACAATTTCACGAAAGAACAAATCAGCAATATCTTGACATCATCCGTTTATGACAAGGAATAAAGTGTGCCATCTTAGAAAACCTATCCACAACAACAAAATACTATCCTCCCCTTACGTGTTCGTGGCAATCCCAAAACAAAGTCCATAGAAATATCCTCCCAAGGAACACTAGGAGCAGGAAGAGGCATATATAAACCATGTGGATTAAGGCGAGACTTAGCTTTTGACAAGTAGTGCGGCGTGCCACAAATCTCTCAACATCTCGGCGCATCGTGGCCAAAAGAAGTGTGCGGCAAGAACATCCTCCGTCTTCTTGACACCAAAGTGTCCCATCAATCCTCCTCCATCGCCTCCTGTAACAACAAAAGGCGAGCAGAGCTATCGGAATGCATAGTTTGTTAGCAGACACAAATCCATCATTGAAGGCGAACTTGTTCCAAGTTCTACCATCTCTACAATTCTGACACATCTTTAAATTGACAGCATCATGCACATATTGTTCCTTAATAGTTTCCAATCCAAATATTTTGAAGTCAAGTTGAGATAACAAAGCATAGCAGTGACAAAGCATCGACAATAATGTTATCTTTACCTTTTTGTGTTTGATAACATAAGGAAAATACTCAATAAATTCAACCCACTTTGCATGACGATTCAACTTAGCTTGACTACGAATATGCTTCAAAGATTCATGATCGAATGAATAACAAACTCTTTAGGCCATAGATAATGTTGCCAAGTTTCTAATGTCGAACCAGCATATAATTCTTTATCATAAGTAGAATAGTTCAGACTAGCCCCACTCAATTTCTCACTAAAATATGCAACAGGTTTTCCTCTTGTAATAACACCCTCCCAAACCAATTCCACTAGCATCACATTCAAGCTCAAAAGTCTTAGTAAAATCGGAAGTTGGAGTAAGGGAGCATGTGTTAGATTATCTTTTAATATGGCGAAGGCACATTGTTGTGCATCGCCCCAAACAAAGGGCACATCCTTCTTGGTAAGCTCATTCGTGGTAGCGGAATTGATCAAAGTCTTTGACAAAGCGCCTATAAAAACCAGTGAGGCCAAGAAAACTCCTCACTTGTGTGACCGTCTTGGGCTGCGGCCAATTCTCAATAGCTTCAATCTTGGTGGATCCACTTCAATACCTGTGATGTAACAACATAGCCAAGCGCAACTCGATTGGTGCAAAGGTGCACTTCTCAAGGTTACCAAACAAGCGTGCATCTCGTAAAGCATTGGAAGCGACACGTAAATGGTCCAAATGATCCTCTAAAGATTTGCTATAAATCGAATATCATCAAAGTAGACTACCACAAAGCGTCCAATGAAAGCACGTAAAACTTCGTTCATTAATCTCATGAAAGTGCTAGGTGCATTAGTTAAACCAAGCGGCATTACTAACCACTCATATAAACCGAACTTAGTTTTAAATGTTGTTTTCCATTCATCTCCTAATTTCATACGAATCGGTGGTAACCACTCATAAATCAACTTTAGAAAACATGGTAGAGCCACTCAATTCATCAAGCATGTCATCTAAGCGTGGAATAGGATGGCGATATCGAATAGTAATATTATTGATAGCTCTACAATCGTACATCTTGCGAAGAACCATCTTTCTTAGGTACCAAAATAATAGGAACACAAGGGCTAAGGGACTCACGAATATGATCTCTGTCGAGGAGTTCTGAATTTGGCGTTGTATCTCCTTTGTCTCCTCTGGATTGGTTCTATACGGTAGCGGTTGGGCAACGTGGCACCAGGAATTAGATCAATTTGATGCTCAATTCCTCTAATAGGAGGTAGTCTGGTGGCAACTCAGCGGGAAAGGCGTCCTCATATTCTGCAAAGGTTAGCAATGGGGTGGCAAAGAAGGAGGCATATCCTCAAATGAAAACAAAACCTCTGTGCAAACAATTGCATAACATTGAGTATTGTTTACATCTAGTTCAGCAATATCAATTTTATTTGCAAGCATACATGGACTCTTCTAGCAATTTGGTAGCATGTGTAGAATCAGATTTAGTGTTCTTTGGTGGTATAAAATCGGCAACAATCGATTCTCACTTTTATTTTCTCCTCGGTTTAGCTCTACTAGCTCTAGCAAGATCATCTTTTAAAATTTGTTAAGAGTCATAGGTTTTAGACCAATTTTCTTTCCATTATGCATAAGAGAATAGTGATTAGTTTTACCATTATGAGCAGATTCTCTATCAAATTGCCATAGTCTACCAAGTAACAAAGAACAAGCTTGCATAGGTACAACATCACAATCAACAAAATCGAATATGTACCAATAGTAAAATGCTGCAGCGTCTGTTCTTGTTACCTTGATCTTCGAGAACTCTCAAACCATTGGATGTAATATGAATGTGGGCGTTGTCTTGTTGGGCGCAAGCTTCTCTACCATGTCAACAACGGCGATTATTACAACTCCCTCCATCGATGATGATCCGTATAGCTCTTTACTTTACAACACCACGTGTTTGGAGCAGGTTGTGGCGTTGATCTTGCTCAGTTTGCTCAATTGCACACTCAACACGTTGTGTAATTAAGCTCTTGTATTGATCGGCTTGGCTCCCATTACCTCTAGCTCTTCATCGACGCCGAATTGTCTCCATCTCGAGCAGAAATAAGGGCTAGTGTATCTTCATCAAAGTCACTCGCTGAATCGTATTGACCATCTTCGCGCACCATCATCACACGTTGTGTTGTGCACTGTCTCTCAATATGACCAAAACCCCAGCACTTGCGGGACTGTATATCCTTTGTCTTACCCGTGGAAGCCATAGAAGATGCACTACGAGTAGGAGCATTGGATGATGGTGGAGAAGCAGCTGGAAATCTTGTGATGGCCTTGGATGTGGTAGTAGCGGAAGGAGAATCACGAGGAGGCACTGATTGTCGGGATGTCCAAGTGGATGTGCGACCTGCAGAATTATTAGTCCTCCTCCATGGTGTTTGGCGATCCTGCACTTCACGTTCAGCTTTGCAAGCAAGATGAAACAAACGAGTGATAGAATTATATTCCTTATAATCTAATATGTGCTGAATGTCCTTGTTTAATCCACCAAAGAAACGTGCAAGCATTTGTTCATTAGATTCAACAAGACCACACCTAACCATCCCCGTTTGCAATTCCTGATAATACTCTTCTACAGAATTTTTCCCTTGCTCTAAGCGTGTCGATTCTTTAGTAAATCACGTTGATAAGTGGGAGGTACAAAGCGAACACGCATAGCAGTTTTAAAGCGGTCAAGTACTAGGAATAGTAGTAGGATTTAGCGACAATACTCGGACCACCAAAGGGAAGCAAATTTAGTAAATTCACATGTAGCACTAACACGCATATTCTCAAGATATTTTAAGCGGGGAAAGCGTTGTTCTACTTCCATCTCCCATGTAAGATATGCATCGATTATATTTACCCTCAAAAGCTGGAATATTTAATTTAAGCTTTGCAACATGATCATCATCACGTCTTAGGTGGCGGCGTTGCGGTAGTAATGTCGGGCGACCGGTACACATGGAGGTTGTTCAACCTCCTCGTCAAGCAGATCGTCATCGTCGGGTCGTAGTAGTACCCGTAAATACATCCCCAATGTCGCGGCAATGGAAGTCGAAATCGTCGATCGCGTGATGGCCGCCGAAGTGCGGCAATAAACCAGCGATCGCCCGTGATCGGAATGCGCCGTCATCATGTGGGTGCGGTGTGGGTGCGAGCAATCGGTTGAAGCTCCTTGAACCAAAGCGTCAAGCTTGGCGTTGAAGGATTTCTCTAGTCCATCGATCTTGTCCACGGCGTTGGTGAGCTTGGTGTCAAACTCCCGAGCGTATCCACGTCTTGTAGCGGTGACCAAGAGGCGGAGAAGTGGGCATGTAGTTCTTCGTTCGTCATTGTGGCGGGTGGTGAAGTATCATCATAGTTAGTCCTTAAAAGCATAGGTATATAATGCGGAAATATGGTGGAAATCACGCGTAATCCGTCAAGCAATATACAAAGCTCTTACAAGTTCTTACCAAGCAGCGGAAAAGGCGATGTGCAACCACGAGGATCGATGGGTCGAGAGATTGAACCAAGAGATAACCGAGTCGAACACCGCACGTGGAGAGTATCTGTGGAGCTACGGGAAGGATTAGCAAAGGGGTTAGCAATTATCAAAACAACAATGCAAAAGTTGAAAGAATGCCCAATGATGCTGTCTTTGGTCCTAGGCTAGGCCGTACTAGAGAGGCGAGCCTAGATCACCAGCGATGTCACAGCGACACAACAAGCCTGTGATGATATGGCACCACGAAAGCGAGGAAGAGGTGAAAAATCACTATGAAGGTGAGTGTCTAGAATTGATCTACGGGGCCTAAAATTAGGTTAGCCCAAAAAAAATTTGAAATTTTTATTTTGCTCGGAAGCCTTGAGCGCCAAAAAATATTGCTATAACGGATGGAGAAAAGTGATCCCGGGGTGAAAAATAGTATAGCAGGAAAAAAAATTTGGAGGCGGTTCGGACTTTTTTTTGCTCTCCTTCTCGACTTATGACCGGACTCTTAGCGAACACGGAAACAACAAAGAAGGAAAGTCAAAAGAAATAACTAGGAAACAGTAACTCTACTCGGACTCGTCTGTGGCGGAAAAGCGATCGGATGTGTGTCGCGGTAGGAAGGCGTGGCGGAGTATTAGGGTTTATGGTGGCTGGGTATATGGCGGAATATGGTGGAGGAATATGGTGGCGGTGATCGGCGAGTGTGGCGATGACTAGTATGATCGAACTCGAAACTCTAAGGGGCGAGACACTAAGACCCGCAACTCGGCTGACGATGTAGACACAAATTCAACAATGCAAAACTGAAAAGATAATGCGAGGCGTAGATTGGTTATGGGATGGATCTAAACTCTAAGCTGTTTTTGGCTTTTCGTGGGTTATAGGTAAAACAGATCTAATCTATGAAAACGGTAAAATCTCACGAGCAACTTTGAAATCGATACCACTTGATAGGGCAAAGGTGTAGATCTTTCGATGAGAGGCGATATTCGATTTGGTGGAGGTCGGGGGCGATCCGACTACGTCTTGACACGGCGCCAATGCAATCGCTAGGCCAATCTCACGGAAGTTACCGATCCTGCGTGAACACGATCGGCTGACCAGTGAGGGTCTTAATTCCTACCTGAAATCGAGAACAAGTAAGAACCAATATTGCAATCAAGATATTGCGGATTAAGAGGAAAGCTTTATTGAAGAGGTGGGATCCTGAATAGGTGCGAAGTACAAGAGGCCTCTGCGATGCTCGAGCCTTGGCTAAGTTGCGACTATGGCTAACTTAATGTCTAAACAAAATCCGAGTCTAGAGGTTCGTCTATGGGGCGTATTTAAGGGCGAAAAGGTGGGGTTTCGGCCAGCCATGGAAGTGGTGGCCGAATCCAACCCTAAAAGTCCTTTTCCCCTCAAATACGGACTCTAAAAAGTGGCTAATTAAAATCCTGCGAAAATTACATGGGCCTGGCCCAAAATAAAGGTGTCGCAGCACCATATTAAGCTATGGACGAATTCGTAAAGTTTTGATCTTGAATATTTCGTCCAAGCCTTCTTTCTTCATTATGGTGGCCTCAAAGTTCTGAAATCTTCATCTGTGGCCTTCTCTTGGATCATCACATGCTTGCTGCCATCTACATGCATGACCATGCTCCAATGCTTGTCCCTCTCATCCATGCTTGGTCCATCATTCCTAAGAATAAGAAATATATCTGATTTAGGCAGCATCATATTCTCATGTATGTGAGGAATAGTTCCAAGAAACGAAAGTACCTGATAGTTAAGTTGTTTAGCACGAGATCTTGTGATGGGTCCTTGTATGTGTGTTGCTGTAGGTATAATGGTTGTATCAATAGTAGGGATGTCCACATCAATGGTGGAGTATGAGAGAGAGCTATTAGTGGTCTAGGGTTTAGACACACCAATTATAAGGCTCTAAACCGAAGGCTAGAGCAATTAGAAGCTTTAAACCAAAACGGCTCTAAACCGGAGATTAGAGGATAGGAACTTGTGTGTCTAGAGGAGGAGGCCCTGCCCCTCCTTTTATAGGTGGGAGGGGCGGCCAAGGGGAGGGAGTCCCTCCCCAAGTCGGCCTTGGTGGCCTTGGCTTGGAGAGGAGGACTCCTCCTCCAAGTTGGTTTCAACCTCCTATTGCTTGTTTCCCACGGTTTCTGTTTTAGCCGTTTGACTTTCAAGCGCCATTTGACTTTTCAGTTTAGGATTCAATTTAATCCTTTATTTGGAACAACAAGAACACTTAGTACATGATGCAATCATTCCAATATGTAATGACACATTCATGTACCCCTTCCCCAGTCTGGGACATTAGGAACATTCGATGAAAACCGGAATCATTTCCGAACTCCGAAGCAGGACTTTCCTTATATGAATCTTATTCTCCGGACCATTCCGGATCACCTCGTGATATCCGGATCCCATCCGGACTCAACAACATTCGGTCTCTTTCTCATAATACCATAACTACTCAAACAACGTCGAATCCTTAAGTGTGTCTCCCTACGGTTCGTGAATTATGCGGACATGATCGAGACACTTCTCGAACAATAACCAATAGAGGAATCGGAAATTCATATGTCTCCCACATATTTCTCGATTACTTTGCGATCGAATGAATCACTTACATACGATACCAATTTCCCTTTGTCTCACGATAGTTTACTTATCCGAGGTTATGATCGTCGGTATCTACGCATACCTAGTTCAACCTCGTTACGATAAGTACTCTTTTCTCGTTCCGTGATATGTGATCCCTTGTGACAGTCACATGATTGCAAGCTAATTGGATGACATTCCACAGGAGAGAGGGCCGGAGTATATCTATACATCATATGGATGGACAAATCCACTCTTGATCCATGTGTCTCAACCAATACTTTCCGAACACTCAATGCCACCTTTATAGCCACCCGATTACGGTGTGGTGGTGTTTGTCATCAAAGCATCCATCCGGTAAAGGTGATATGCATGATCTCATGGTCGAAGGAATTAGGTTACTATGTATCGAAAGCATATAGCAATTGAACTATTGAAATGACTTGATCTTTATGCTATGCTTATCTATAGGAGTATGTCCACCATATCATTCTCCTAACGATATGATCTTGTTGTTGATAACATCTCAATGTTCATGATAGGAAACCACAATCATTAATCAACCAACAAGCTAGTGAAGTATAGAGGCTATACTAGGGACTTCAAATTAAGTTTACAAATCACACAAGTATTAATGTTTCCTTGTTAATACTATTATAGCATGAATGTAAACATTTATCATAAACACAAAGATATAATAATAACTACATTTATATTATTGCCTCTAGAGATCTCTCCTCTCTCTCCCACTTGCACTAGTCATCTAATCTAGATTACATGGTAAATATAACACAACACCCAGTTTGGTGTTGTTGGTGTTTTTTTTGCCGGGAGAGGTTTAGTCAACGGATCCATACATTCGGATCTGTGTACTTTGCAAATCTTTATATCCCCATCTGGATATGTTCTCGAATAGCGTGAAAACACTGACTTGATATGCTTGACTTCTTGTGTGACCTTGGTTCTTGCGCATTGGCTATGGCGCCCATGTTATCTGATAGATAGACATTGGGTCCGGTAGCACTAGGAACCACACCCAGCTCTGTAATGAACTCTTTCATCCATATCGCTTCTTGTGAAGCCTCTGAGCGACCATGTACTCCGATTGGTTGAAGATCTCGCCACAACGCTTTGCTTTGCACTCCTCCACTAGCTTCTGCACCATTCAAAATAATCATTATCCAGTTGTGATTTAGAATCATCCGGATCGGTGTTCCAACTAGCATCGGTGTAACCATTAACAACGAGCTGTTCATCACCTCCATAAGAAAGAACCATATCCTTAGTTCTTCTCAAGTACTTAAGGATGTTTTTGACCGCTGTCCAATGATCCACTCCTGGATCACTTTGATATCTGCTAGTTAAACTAACAGCATATGCAATGTCGGGTCTAGTACATAGCATGGCATACATTAGAGATCCTATGGCTGAGGCATAGGGAGTCTTACTCATCCTCTCTCTATCTTCTGCCGATGTCGTACTTTGAGTTTTACTCAAGGTCGTATTGGGCAACATGGGCAAGAACCCTTTCTTGCTTTCTTCCATTCCAATCCTCTTTAGAACTTTGTCCAAATATGTACTCTGTGACAATGATATTTGGCGTTTCGATCTATCTCTATAAATCTTTATGCCTAATATGTAAGCTGCTTCGCCAAGATCCTTCATTGAAAAACTATTATTCAAATATTCCTTGACACTATTAAGAAGGTCTACATCATTCCCAATCAACAATATGTCATCCACATATATTATTAAGAATGCTCTGAGCTCCCTCACTTTCTTGTAAATACAAGCTTCTCCATAAGTTTGTATAAAACCAAAACTTTTGATCACCTTATCAAAGCGTTGATTCCAACCGGGATGCTTGCTTCAATCCATAGATGGACCGTTGAAGTTTGCATACCTTGTTAGCATCTTTAAGATCGACAAAACCTTTGGGTTACATCATATACAACTCTTCATCAATATCTCCATTGAGGAATGTTGTTTTGACATCCATCGCCATATCTCATAATCATAATATGCGTGATTGCTAACATAATCCTCACGGACTTTAGCTTCGCTCTTGGTGAGAAAAGTCTCATCGTAGTCAACTCCTTGAATTTGTCGAAACCCTTTTGCGACAAGTCGAGCTTTATAAACGATAACATTACCATCGACATGTTTTCTTCTTGAAAATCCATTTGTTCTCGTGACCTTCGGCCATCCGGTAAGTCCACCAAAGTCCATACTTGGTTTCGTACATGGATCCAATCTCGGATTTCATGGCTTCTTGCCATTTATTGGAATCTGGACTCATCATCGCTTCCTCATATGTCTCGGGGTCATCGGTGTTGTCCACCAACATGACACTCATAACGGGATCATACCAATGCAGGTAGTACGAGTTCTCGTTGACCTCCGAGGCTCTGTAGTAACTTCAGCGAAGTTTCATGATCACCATCATTAGCCTCCTCTCTTATTGGTGCAGGCACCACGGGAACTTCTTCCGGTCTTTGCGCTACTCGCAATTCGAGAGAAGGTTCAACAACCTCGTCGAGTTCTACTTTCCTTCCGTCACTTCTTTGAGAGAAATTCCTTCTCTAGAAAGGATCCATTCTTAACAGAAGATTTTTCCTTCGGATCTATGATAGAAGGTATACCCAATAGTTTCCTTGGTATCCTATGAAGGCGCATTTTTCGCTTTGGGTTCAAGCTTGTCATTTGTAACTTCTTTACATAGGCCGCATCCCCAAACTTTAAGGAGCGACAATCTAGGTTTCTTCCCAAACCATAATTCATACGGTGTCGTTTCAGCGGTTTAGGCGGTGCCCTATTTAAAGTGAATGCGTTGTTTCTAATGCATAACCCCAAAATGATAGCGGTAAATCTGTAAGTGACATCATAGAACAAACCATATCTAAAAGAGTTCGATTCTGACGTTCGGACACACCATTCTGTTGTGGTGTTCGGCGGTGTCAAGCTGTGAAAGTATTCGCATTTCTTCAAATGCTCGCCAAACTCGTAACTTAGATATTCACCTCCATGATCGAGCGTAGAAATTTAATCTTCTTGTTACGTTGATTCTCTACCTCACTTTGAAACTCCTTAAACTTCTCGAAAGTTTGGATTTATGTTTCATGAAATAGATATACCCATATCTACTCAAGTCATCCGTGAAGGTAAGAACATAACTTGATAACCATAGCGATGCTACACTCATTGGACCACACACATCGGTATGTATGATTTCCAATAAGTCCGTAGCTCGCTCCATCATACCAGAAAATGGAGTCTTAGTCATTTTTCCCATCAGACATGCTTCGCATCTTTCAAGTGATTCAAAATCAAGTGATTCAAGAAGTCCATCGGAATGGAGTTTCTTCATACGCTTCACTCCAATATGACCAAGACGACAGTGCCACATATAGGTCGAATTATCGGTTGATTTCAAATGTTTAGCCTCAATGTTGTTGTTATGTGTATTTCCACTATCGAGATTCAATAAGAATAGACCATCTATCAAAGGTGCATGTGCGTAAAACATATTACTCATATAAATCGAACAACCATTATTCTCTGACTTAAACAAGTAACCGTCTCGCAATAAACAAGATACCGATATAATGTTCATGCTCAACACAGGCACTAAATAACAATTATTTAAGTATAAAACTAATCCCGATGGTAGATGAAGGGGTAGCGTGCCGACCGCGATCACATCAACCTTTGATCCGTTTCCCACGCGCATCGTCACCTCGTTCTTCGCTAGCTTCGTTTATTCTGCAAAGACTGTTTTGAGTTACAAATATGAGCAACCGAACCAGTATCAAATACCGGCACTACTACAAGTACTAGTGAGATACACATCAATAACATGTATATCGGATATACCTTTCTTCTTGATGTTGCCGTTCTTGAGATCCGCCAAGTACTTTGGGCAATTCCGCTTCGATGTGACCTTCTCCCTTGCGGTAAAGCACTCGATGTCGGGCTTGGGTCCAGCCTTGGTCTTCTTCGCCCGGCGTGGTAACTTTCTTACCACCCTTCTTGAAGTGTCCCTTACCTTAGACTTGCCTTTCTTGAATTTGGTGGTCTTATTGACCAACAACACTTGGTGCTCTTTCTTGATCTCCACTTCGCAGACTTTAACATAGCAAACAGTTACGGCAACTCTTTGTTCATGTTACGCATGTTGTAGTTCATCACAAAGTTCTTGTAACTTGGTGGTAGTGATTGGAGGACACGGTAAATCCCCAAAGCATTAGGAATCACTATACCCAAGCTTTGAAGTTTGTTTGCGTGCCGACATCTTAAGCACATGCTCCTTGACGGATCTGCCCTCTTCCATCTTGCAGTTAAAGAACTTTTCAGAAGCCTCATAGCTTTCAATTGCCGCATGAGTCTCAAAAATCAATTTGAGATCCTCGACAATATCATATGGGTCTGAATTCTCAAACCTTTTCTGAAGCTCCGATTCCAAACCATACAAGATAGCACACTGAACTATGGAGTACTGATTCTTCCGAGCGAGGTAAACATTCTTTACTTCATCAGCAGCATCAGCAGCAGGTGGGTCACCCAGCGGTGCATCCAGCACATAGGTCAAATTACCAGCTGTGAGGACAATCCTCAAATCGCGGAACCAATTCGCGAAGTTGCTTCCATTGTTTTTCAACTTTTCTTTCTCTAGGAACGCATTAAAATTGATGGTAGAGGCTGCCATTGATCTACAACATATTTGCAATAGTTTAAAATAAGTTTATGACAAATTGAGTTCAAATTAATTAATGAAATTGAACTAGGTGAACTCCCACTCAAAACAACATCCCTCACATTGTTTTAGTGATCACACGAACCAAATCCACCACATCAACACCGATCATCACGAGAGTTGATATAGTTTCAATGGAGAACAATCGTCATGTTCATCATATCTACTATATGATTCATGCTTTACCTTTCGGTGATCCGTGTTCCGAGACCATGTCTGTACATGCTAGGCTCGTCAAGATCAAACCTTAGTTTCCGCATGAGCAAATCTGGCTTGCTCACGTTGTATACACTTGTAGAATCTAACACACCCGATCATCACGTGGTGCTTTGAAACAACAATCTTTAGCAACGGTGCTAACTAAGGGTGAACACTTTATGACTTGAAATTCATGTGCATGAGGGATCATCTTATAATGCTACCGTCGTCTACTAAGCAATACAAGATGCATAAAGGATTAACATCACATGCAATTCAATAATATGTGATATGATATGGCCTTTCTTCTTTGTGCTTCCGATCTCCATCTTCAAGCACGAACATGATCTCCATCATCACCGGCATTGCATCAAGGTCAATGACGCTTCTACATGGTTGTCGTCCACCGGCTTCAACTATTACAACTACTTTGAATAGACACGCGGGTCTTAACATAAATTAAAGACAACCATATGGCTCCAAATTTTGCCAACTTACAATAAGGAACATTGCATACATCAAATATAATCACAATCATGGCCATATCACATCACTGCACACCCCTGCAAAACAAATTTAGACGCCTCTACTTTCTTTGCATATTTTACGTGGCTTGGGGCTTTCAATAAGTGTCGTTCTAACTTACGAACAAGAACCACAACATTGATACTAGCATTGTTGATCACCCGTTGTAAATTGGATCTTAACTATGCTAGGAGAAACAGGCACCCGCAAAGCCACTTATGCAATACAAGTTGCATGTCAAGCGTGGAGCAAGTCTCATGAACGATGTCATGTAAGGTTAGCCCGGGCCGCTTCATACCAACATACCGCAAGATGCAAAGTACACAAGAAGCAATCGACAATAAAAGCATCAACGCCCACAATGAACATTGTGTTCTACTCGTGCAACAGATCTACATATAGACACGGCTCTGATACCACTGTAGGGTTTCATAGCATGGAAAACAAAAAATTTCTATCGCATACAAACAAGCAAGCCAAGATCTATCTACTAGATTGTAGCAACGAGTCGATGGAATAACACCTCGAAGATTCCAAAGTGTTTAACGAGGCGGATTCTCGTGGGTGATGTAGTCGTACTCTTCCCGATCTCAAGATCGTGTAGAGCGATCCTTCCATTGCGCTCGTTATGGCGCTTCCACATCGGTCACACGATTTTCGGCGAAGACCTTCCTATCCCTTGTTCCATGCAGCGGAGGTTGTAGCACTCTCCTCGCGATTCGAAAGACAATGTGGTACAGGAAGTAGAGGGAGATCATGAGGCTTCGCCTTAAGCCGAGTATGGTGGAGTATGAGAGAGAGAGATATTAGTGGTCTAGGGTTTAGACACACCAATTAGAAGGCTCTAAACCGAAGGCTAGAGCAATTAGAAGCTCTAAACCAAAACGGCTCTAAACCGGAGATTAGAAGATAGGAACTTGTGTGTCTAGAGGAGGAGGCCCTGCCCCTCCTTTTATAGGTGGGAGGGGCGGCCAAGGGGAGGGAGTCCCTCCCCAAGTCGGCCTTGGGTGGCGCGCCGGCTTGGAGAGGAGGGACTCCTCCTCCAAGTAGGTTTCAACCTCCTCTTGCTTGTTTCCCACAGTTTCCTGTTTTAGACGTTTGACTTTCAAACTGGCCATTTGACTTTTCAGTTTTAGGATTCAATTTAATCCTTTATTTGGAACAGCAAGAACACTTAGTACATGATGCAATCATTCCAATATGTAAGGACACATTCATGTACCCCTTCCCCCCGGAGTCTTGGACATTAGGAACCTTCTAGAACATTCCCGATGAAAACACGGAATCATTTCCGAACTCAAACGGACTTTCCTTATATGAATCTTATTCTCCGACCATTCCGGATCACCTCGTGATATCCGGATCCCATCCGAGACTCAACAACATTCGGTCTCTTTCTCATAATACCATAACTACTCAAACAACGTCGAATCCTTAAGTGTGTCTCCCTACGGTTCGTGAATTATGCGGACATGATCGAGACACTTCTCGAACAATAACCAATAGAGGAACTGGAAATTCATATGGCTACATATTTCTACGATTACTTTGCGATCGAATGAACCACTTACATACGATACCAATTTCCCTTTGTCTCACGATAGTTTACTTATCCGAGGTTATGATCGTCGGTATCTCTGCATACCTAGTTCAACCTCGTTACTGATAAGTACTCTTTTCTCGTTCCGTGATATGTGATCCCTTGTGACCCAGTCACATGCTTGCAAGCTAATTGGATGACATTCCACCGAGAGGGCCCAGTATATCTATCCAGTCATATGGATGGACAAATCCCTCTTGATCCATGTGTCTCAACCAATACTTTCGAACACTCAATGCCACCTTTATAGCCACCCGATACGGTGTGGTGTTTGATGTCATCAAAGCATCCATCCGGTAAAGGTGATATGCATGATCTCATGGTCGAAGGAATTAGGTTACTATGTATCAGAAAGCATATAGCAATTGAACTATTGAAATGACTAGATCTTTATGCTATGCTTATCTATAGGAGTATGTCCACCATATCATTCTCCTAACGATATGATCTTGTTGTTGATAACATCTCAATGTTAATGATAGGGAAACCACAATCATTAATCAACCAACAAGCTAGTGAAGTATAGAGGCTATACTAGGGACTTCAAATTAAGTTTACAAATCACACAAGTATTAATGTTTCCTTATTAATACTATTATAGCATGAATGTAAACATTTATCATAAACACAAAGATATAATAATAACTACATTTATTATTGCCTCTAGGGCATATCTCCAACAACTTCATGCATCTACGTTTTGTATCCTCAGATATGAAGCAACACCACCACACCAGGCCACCAAGGAAGCAGAACCAGGAGAAGAAGCTGCTGGAGCTCTGCACACCGGAGTCTCCGGTGTAGACCGGAGTCTCCGGTCTCCTACACCGGAGTCTCCGGACCTTCCTCCCGTCCAGACCGGAGACCCAAGCCCGGGATGCCAAGCCCCTCAGGAGGCGGGTCCGAGATCGAGTCTCAGGCCAGCATCAAGTCTCCGGACCCGACACCGGAGTCTCCGGACTGATCGACGCCAGGCGTGTTAAAGCCTTTTGGGCCTAGCCCATGTAACCCCCAATTTCGCCCAAACTTCCAGTTTTATTCCAGAACTACCCCTGTTTATGTGGTTGGCCTATATATAGCTCCACCCCTCATATGTAAACCCTAGACTTGGATAATAATAGATTAAGGACAACCCTTTGAGGATCTTTCAATCTATTGGTCTCATGATCCTACCAAGGAGCACCTATTGTCCACGCTCCTCTTGGATCTTGCCTAGTGCGTTCAAGTTGTACAAGGCCTTGGGTTCTCGGTTTCTCGCCCCCAAGTCGTCAAGGTCTCACCAAGCACCCCGTCCCCCGTTGTTGGCGTGGAGAGAGAGCTTCGCCCAACACCGATCCTAGAGATTATGTTGGACCGGTTGCCACCGGCGTGAGATATCGGCGTGTATCGTGATTTGTGTGCGTGTGTTCGTGATTTTCATCCCTTCTTCCCCCGTCCACCACTTTCCCCTCGTTTCCCGTGGAGATTCGTGAAAGATCGGGCCACCCCAAGGGGTTACCCCATAACAAATTAAGACCCTCGCTGGTCAGGCTGATCGTGTCCCCGCAGGATCGGTAACATCCAGGAGATTGGCCTTGCGCTCGCGATGTAGTCGGATCGTCAAGCCCGAACTCCACTAAATCGACTATCATCATCTCATCGAAAGATCGGACACCTTTGCCCTATCAAGTGGTATCAGATTTCAGGTTGCTCGGTGATATTTTACTGTTTTTCGTAGATTAGATCTGTTTTTACCTATAACCCACGAAAAAGCCAAAAACACAGTTAGAGTTTAGATCCATCCCATAACCAATCTACGCCTCGCATTATCTTTTCACTTTTTGCATTGTTGAATTTGTGTCTACATCGTTGCGTCGAGTTGCTGGTCTTAGTGTCTCGTCCCTTAGAGTTTCGAGTTCTGATCATAGTAGTCACCGCCACACTCGCGATCACCACCACCATATTCCGCCACCATATTCCGCCGCCATATACCCAGCCACCATAAACCCTAATACTCCGCCACCGCCTTCCTACCGCGACACAGATCCGATCAGATTTCCTGCCGCGATACGAGTCCAAGTAGAGTTATTGTTTCCTAGTTATTTCTTTTTACTCTCCTTCTTTGTTGTTTCCGTGTTAAGCTAAAGTCCATGTCGAGCTTCGAGTCCGGTCGTAAGTCCAGAAGGAGAGCAACAAAAAATTTCTGGCTATACTAGTTTTCGACCCCGGGGATCACTTTTCTCCATCGGCCGTTATAGCGATATTTTTTTTGGGCTAGCGCTTCGAGCAAAATAAAAATTTGAAAAAAACTTGCTAACATATTTTTAGACCCGTAGATCTGTTCTAGACACTCGCCATCATAGTGATTTTCGCATCTCGGTTAAGCTTAGGGTGCCATATCATCATCGATGCTTGTTGTGTCGGCGTCGTGACATCGTTGGTGATCTAGGCTCGCGTCTCTAGTACTGGTCTAGCCTAGGACCAGACATGATCGTCGTCGTTGAGCATTCTTTCAACTTTTGCATTGCTGTTTTGATAATTGCTAACCCCCCTTGCTAAGCCTTCCCAAAGCTCCACAGATATTCTCCACGTGCGGTGTCTCGACTCCTGGTAATCGCTTGGTTCAATATCTGGACCCACTGATCCTCGCGGTTGCACATCACCTTTTCCTGCTGTTTGGTAAGAACTTGTAAGAGCTTCGTATATTGCTTGACGGATTACGCGTGACTTCCACCATATTTCTGTACTATATACCTGTGCTTTTTAAGGACTAACCATGACAAAGGGCAAAGATGTTCGATCTTTCGATGAGATGGCGATGATCGATTTGGTGGAGTTCGGGCTTGACGATCCGACTACACGTGCGAGCACGAGCGCCAATGCAATCGCTAGGCCAATCTCCTGGAGGTTACCGATCCTGCGTGAACACGATCAGCCTGACCAACGAGGGTCTTAATTCCTACCTGAAATCGAGAACAAGTAAGAACCAATATTGCAATCAAGATATTGCGGATTAAGAGGAAAGCTTTATTGAAGAGGTGGGATCTGAATAGGTGCGAGTACAAGAGGCCTCTGACGCCTTGGCGAAGTTGCGACTATGGCTAACTTAATGTCTAAACAAAATCCGAGTCTAGAGGTTCGATTATGGGCGTTTAAGAGGCGAAAGGTGGGGTTTCGCCAGCCATGGAAGTGGTGGCGAATCCAACTCTAAAATTCCTTTTCCTCAAATACGGACTCTAAAAAGTGGCTAATTAAAATCCTGCGAAAATTACGGGCTGTGGCCCAAAATAAAGGTGTCATGACACCATATTAAGCTATGGACGAATTAAGAAGTATTGATCTTGAATATTTCGTCCAAGCCTTCTTTCTTCATTATGGTGGCCTCAAAGTTACGAAATCTTCATCCGTGGCCTTCTCTTGGATCATCACATGCTTCTCGCCATCTCCATGCATGGCCATGCTCCAATGCTTGTCCCTCTCATCCATGCTTGGTCCATCATTCCTAAGAGTAAGAAACATATCTGATTTAGGCAGCATCATATTCTCATGTATGTAAGGAATAGTTCCAAGAAACGAAAGTACCTGATAGTTAGGTTGTTTGTACGAGATCTTGTGATGGGTCCTTGTATTTGTGTTGTTGTAGGTACAACGGTTGTATCAATAGTAGGGATGTCCACATCATGCTCCCCTTCTTGAATTGAAGTCGTCCTCGACGCAATCTCATCTTCCTCACCAAAGTAAGGCTTCAAATGCAATGTTAAACGTAGGACTAACTGTACCAAAGTCTGCAGGCAACTCAAGTTTATATGCATTATCATTTATTTTCTCTAACACCTTAAAGGGACCAGAAAGACGTGGCATTAACTTAGACTTGCGTAAATGGAAAACGATCTTTACGCAAATGTAACCAAACAAGATCGCCAACATCAAACACAACATGCTTTCTCCTTTATCCCCAAAGAAGTTTATACTTAGCATTCATGTGTTCAATGTTATCTTTAGTAGTCTTACGCAAGTTTAATATCATTTCAGCGCGTTGTGTAGCATCCAAATTATGTTGCACCGAAGAAGGTAAAGGCAATAAATCAATAGGTGCACGAGGAACAAAACCATACACAATCTCAAATAGGCACATCTTTGTGGTAGAATGCAATGAACGATTATAAGCAAATTCTATATGAGGTAAACACTCTTCCCACAATTTTAAGTTCTTCTTTAAAACAGCCCGTAACATAGTAGACAAAGTTCTATTTACTACTTTAGTTTGACCATCAGTTTGGGGATGACATGTAGTACTAAAGAGCAATTTAGTCCCCAACTTAGCCCATAAACATCTCCAAAAGTGGCTAAGAAATTTAGTATCACGATCAGAGACAATAGTATTTGGCACACCATGCAAACGAACAATTTCACGAAAGAACAAATCAGCAATATGCGCAGCATCATCCGTTTTATGACAAGGAATAAAGTGTGCCATCTTAGAAAATCGATCCACAACAACAAAAATACTATCCCCCCCTTCTGTGTTCGTGGCAATCCTAAAACAAAGTCCATAGAAATATTCTCCCAAGGAACACTAGGAACAGGAAGAGGCATATATAAACCATGTGGATTAAGGCGAGACTTAGCTTTTGGCAAGTAGTGCGCGTGCCACAAATCTCTCAACATCTCGACGCATACGTGGCCAAAAGAAGTGTGCAAAGAAGAACATCCTCCGTCTTCTTGACACCAAAGTGTCCCATCAATCCTCCTCCATGCGCCTCCTGTAACAACAAAAGACGAACAGAGCTATCTGGAATGCATAGTTTGTTAGCACGGAACACAAATCCATCATTGAAGACGAACTTGTTCCAAGTTCTACCATCTCTACAATTCTGCAACACATCTTTAAATTCAGCATCATGCACATATTGTTCCTTAATAGTTTCCAATCCAAATATTTTGAAGTCAAGTTGAGATAACAAAGCATAACGGCGTGACAAAGCATGAGCAATAATATTATCTTTACCCTTTTTGTGTTTGATAACATAAGGAAAAGACTCAATAAATTCAACCCACTTTGCATGACGAGGATTCAACTTAGCTTGACTACGAATATGCTTCAAAGATTCATGATCAGAATGAATAACAAACTCTTTAGGCCATCGATAATGTTGCCAAGTTTCTAGTGTCCGAACCAACGCATATAATTATTTATCAGAAGTAGAATAGTTCAGACTAGCCCCACTCAATTTCTCACTAAAATATGCAACAGGTTTTCCCTCTTGTAATAACACCCCTCCCAAACCAATTCCACTAGCATCACATTCAAGCTCAAAAGTCTTAGTAAAATCAGGAAGTTGGAGTAAGGGAGCATGTGTTAGCTTATCTTTTAATATGACGAAGGCATGTTATTGTGCATCGCCCCAAACAAAGGGCACATCCTTCTTGGTAAGCTCATTCAGCGGCACGGCAATTGATCCAAAGTCTTTGACAAAGCGCCTATAAAAACCAGCGAGGCCAAGAAAACTCCTCACTTGTGTGACCGTCTTGGGCTGCGGCCAATTCTCAATAGCTTCAATCTTGGCTGGATCCACTTCAATACCCTGTGATGTAACAACATAGCCAAGAAACGCAACTCGATTGGTGCAAAAGGTGCACTTCTCAAGGTTACCAAAGAAACGTGCATCTCGTAAAGCATTGAAAACAGCACATAAATGGTCCAAATGATCCTCTAAAGATTTGCTATAAATCAGAATATCATCAAAGTAGACTACCACGAAATGTCCAATGAAAGCACGTAAAACTTCGTTCATTAATCTCATGAAAGTGCTAGGTGCATTAGTTAAACCAAACGGCATTACTAACCACTCATATAAACCGAACATAGTTTTAAATGATGTTTTCCATTCATCTCCTAATTTCATACGAATCTGGTGGTAACCACTACGCAAATCAACTTTAGAAAACATGGTAGAGCCACTCAATTCATCAAGCATGTCATCTAAACGTGGAATAGGATGACGATATCGAATAGTAATATTATTGATAGCTCTACAATCAGTACACATGCGCGAAGAACCATCTTTCTTAGGTACCAAAATAATAGGAACAGCACAAGGGCTAAGGGACTCACGAATATGATCTCTGTCGAGTAGTTCACGAATTTGGCTGTATCTCCTTTGTCTCCTCTGGATTGGTTCTATATGGCGCGGTTGGGCAACGTGGCACCAGGAATTAGATCAATTTGATGCTCAATTCCTCTAATAGGAGGTAGTCTGTGGCAACTCAATGGAAAGACGTCCCCATATTCACAAAAGGTTAGCAACAATGGCGAAGAAGGAGGCATATCCTCAAATGAAAACAAAACCTCTTTGCAGACAATTGCATAACATTGAGTATTGTTTACATCTAGTTCAGCAATATCAATTTTATTTGCAAGCATACATGGACTCTTCAAACGAATTTCAGTAGCATGTGTAGAATCAGATTTAGTGTTCTTTGGTGGTATAAAATCTGCAGCAACAATCTGATTCTCACTTTTATTTTTCTCCTCAGTTTTAGCTCTACTAGCTCTAGCAAGATCATCTTTTAAAATCTGTTCGGGAGTCATAGGTTCGAGACAAATTTTCTTTCCATCATGCATAAGAGAATAGTGATTAGTTTTGCCATTATGAACAGATTCTCTATCAAATTGCCATGGTCTACCAAGTAACAAAGAACAAGCTTGCATAGGTACAACATCACAATCAACAAAATCAGAATATGTACCAATAGTAAAATGCACGCGTACCGTTCTTGTTACCTTGATCTTGCGAGAACTCTCAAACCATTGGATGTAATATGAATGTGGGCGTTGTCTTGTTGAAGCGCAAGCTTCTCGACCATGTCAACACGCCGTGTTATTACAACTCCTCCATCAATGATGATCCGTATAGCTCTTTCCTTGACAACACCACGTGTTTGGAACAGGTTGTGGCATTGATCTTGCTCGATTTGCTCAATTGCACACTCAACACACGTTGTGTAATTAAGCTCTTGTATTGATCCAGCCTTGACTCCCATTACCTCTGGCTCTTCATCAAGATCGTAATTGTCTCCATCTCGAGCGTAAATAAGGGCTAGTGTATCTTCATCAAAGTCACTACTGAATCAGATTGACCATCTTCACAAGACCATCATCACACGTTGTGTTGTGCAATCGCCTCTCAATATGACCAAAACCCCAAAGACTTGCGGCATTGTATATCCTTTGTCTTACCCGTGGAAGCCATAGAAGATGCACTGACGGGAGCATTGGATGATGGTGGAGAAGCATTTGGAAATCTTGTGGTGGCCTTGGATGTGGTAGTATGCCGAGGCGAATCACGAGGAGGCTGATTGTCGGGATGTCCAAGTGGATGTGCGACCCAGTATTATTAGTCCTCCTCCATGGTGTTTGGCGGTCAAGACTTCACGCTCAGCTTTGCAAGCAAGATGAAACAAACGAGTGATAGAATTATATTCCTTATAATCTAAGATGTCTGAATGTCCTTGTTTAATCCACCAAAGAAATGTGCAAGCATTTGTTCATTAGATTCAACAAGACCACACCTAACCATCCCGCTTGCAATTCCCGATAATACTCTTCTCAGAATTTTTCCTTGCTCTAAACGTGTCGATTCTTTACTAAATCACGTTGATAAGTAGGAGGTACAAACGAACACGCATAGCAGTTTTTAAAGCGGTCAAGTACTAGGAATAGTAGTAGGATTTAAACGATACACTGCACCACCAAAGGGAAGCAAATTTAGTAAATTCACATGTAGCAAGACTAACACGCATATTCTCGTGATATTTTAAGCGCAAAACGTTGTTCTACTTCCATCTCCCATGTAAGATATGCATCGAGATTATATTTACCCTCAAAAGATGGAATATTTAATTTAAGCTTTGCAACATGATCATCATCACGCATCGGTGGTCGGCGTTGCGGTAGTAATGTCGGGACGACCAGCGGTACACTGGAGGTTGTTCAACCTCCTCGTCAAACAGATCGCCGTCGGGGTCGTAGTAGTACCCGTCCGTCCCAATGTTGCAAAGAAGCATGCGAAGTCCGAGGAGCGTCGCCGCGGTACGGCCGGGCGGAGCCGAACCATGATCCGACCCGTGATCGGAATGCGCCAGGCGCCATGTGTGGTGCCGGCGGTGAGGGCAATCGGTTCAAAAGCTCCTTGAACCGAACGTCAAGCTTGGCGTTGAAGGATTTCGAGTCCATCGATCTTGTCCACGGCGTTGGTGAGTTTGGTGTCAAACTCCCTAGGCGCGTATCCACGTCTTCAGCGACCGACCAAGAGCGCGGAGAAGTGGGCATGTAGTTCTTCGTCGTCATGGTGGCGGTTCATGAAGTATCCATCATGGTTAGTCCTTAAAAGCACGTATATACTACGTGAATATGGTGGAAGTCACGCAGAATCCGTCAAGAAATATACAAAGCTCTTACAAGTTCTTACCAAACAGCAGGAAAAGGCGATGTGCAACTGCGAGGATCAGTGGGTCCAGAGATTGAACCAAGCGATTACCAGGAGTCGAGACACCGCACGTGGAGAATATCTGTGGAGCTCTGGGAAGGCTTAGCAAGGGGGGTTAGCAATTATCAAAACAGCAATGCAAAAGTTGAAAGAATGCTCAATGACGGTACTGTGCTGGTCCTAGGCTAGACCGTACTAGAGACGCGAGCCTAGAGCACCAACGATGTCACGACGCGACACAACAAGCACTGTATGATGATATGGCACCCTGAAAAGCGAACCGATATGCAGAAAATCACTATGATGGCGAGTGGCTAGAACTGATCTACGGGGTCTAAAAAGAGGTTAGCCCCAAAATTTTTTTTTTAAATTTTTTATTTTGCTCCGGAAAGCGCGCAGGCGGCAAAAAAATATCGCTATAACGGCCGATGGAGAAAAGTGATCCCCAAAGTCGAAAACTAGTATAGCCAAAAAAATTTGGAGGCGGTTCCAGACTTACGACCGGACTCTTAGCACGACACGGACTTACGACCGGACTTACGACCGGACTCTTAGCACGACACGGACTTTAGCTGAACACGGAAACAACAAAGAAGGAAAGTCAAAAGAAATAACTAGGAAACAGTAACTCTACTCGGACTGCATCTGCTGTGAAAACTGATCGGATCTGTGGTCAGGTAGGAAGTGATGAGTATTAGGGTTTATGGTGGCGGGTATATGGCGGCGAATATGGTGGCGGTGATCGGCGAGTGTGGCGGTGACTATTATGATCGAACTCGAAACTCTAAGGGACGAGACACTAAGACCAAAGAACTCGACGCCGACGATGTAGACACAAATTCAACAATGCAAAACTGAAAAGATAATGCGAGGCGAGATTGGTTATGGGATGGATCTAAACTATAAGCTTTTTTTGGCTTTTTCGTGGGTTATAGGTAAAACAGATCTAATCTCGAAACAAGAAAATCTCACCGAGCAACCTGAAATCTGATACCACTTGGTAGGGCAAAGGTGTCCGATCTTTCGATGAGATGGCGATGATCGATTTGGTGGAGTTTGGGCTTGACGATCCGACTACACGTGAGAGCACGAGCGCCATTGCACGCGCTCGGCCAATCTCCTGGAGGTTACCGATCCTGCGTGAACACGATCAGCCTGACCAACGAGGGTCTTAATTCCTACCTAAAATCGAGAACAAGTAAGAACCAATATTGCAATCAAGATATTGCGGATTAAGAGGAAAGCTTTATTGAAGAGGTGGGATCCGAATAGGTGCGAAGTACAAGAGGCCTCTGACGCCGAGCCTTGGCGAAGTTACTATGGCTAACTTAATGTCTAAACAAAATCCGAGTCTAGAGGTTCGACTATGGGGCGATTTAAGGCGAAAAGGTGGGGTTTCGCCAGCCATGGAAGTGGTGGCGAATCCAACCCTAAAAGTCCTTTTCTCCTCAAATACGGACTCTAAAAAGTGGCTAATTAAAATCCTGAAAATTACACGGCCTGGCCCAAAATAAAGGTGTCGACACAGACCATATTAAGCTATGGACGAATTCGTAAAGTATTGATCTTGAATATTTCGTCCAAGCCTTCTTTCTTCATTATGGTGGCCTCAAAGTTCTGAAATCTTCATCCGTGGCCTTCTCTTGGATCATCACATGCTTGCTGCCATCTCCATGCATGGCCATGCTCCAATGCTTGTCCCTCTCATCCATGCTTGGTCCATCATTCCTAAGAGTAAGAAACATATCTGATTTAGGCAGCATCATATTCTCATGTATGTAAGGAATAGTTCCAAGAAACGGAAGTACCTGATAGTTCAGTTGTTTGGCACGAGATCTTGTGATGGGTCCTTGTATGTGTGTTGCTGTAGGTACAACGGTTGTATCAATAGTAGGGATGTCCACATCAGATACTTCGCGGAACCCTGCCACAATGACGAACGAAGAACTACATGCCCACTTCTCCGCGCTCTTGGTCAGTCGCGCTGAAGATGTGGATACGCGCCTCGGGGAGTTTCACACCAAACTCACCAACGCCGTGGACAAGATTGATGGACTCGAGAAATCCTTCAACGCCAAGCTTGACGTTCGGTTCAAGGAGCTTTTGAATCGATTGCCCGCACCCGCACCCACACATGGCGCACGGCGCATTCCGATCACGGGCGATGCTGGTTCGTTGCCATCAAGACCGCGGCCATCAAGGGCCGACGCACTCGGACTTCCATGCCGTCATTGCGATTGCGACATTGGACGACGGTACTACTACGACCCACGACGACGATTCGCTGACGAGGAGGTTGAACAACCTCCACAGTTCCGCTGGTTGTCCCCGACATTACTACCGCAACGCCGACCACGGTACGTGATGATGATCATGTTGCAAAGCTTAAATTAAATATTCCATCTTTTGAGGGTAAATATAATCCTGATGCATATCTTACATGGGAGATGGAAGTAGAACAACGTTTTGCATGCTTAAAATATCCTAAGAATATGCGTGTTAGTGCTGCTACATGTGAATTTACTAAATTTGCTTCCCTTTGGTGGTCTGAGTATTGTCGTTTAAATCCTACTACTATTCCTAGTACTTGGACTGCTTTAAAAACTGCTATGCGTTTTCGTTTTGTACATCCCACTTATCAACGTGATTTACTAAAGAATCTAACACGTTTAGAGCAAGGGAAACATTCTGTAGAAGAGTATTATCAGGAATTGCAAAACGGGGATGGTTCGGTGTGGTCTTGTTGAATCTAATGAACAAATGCTTGCACGGTTCTTTGGTGGATTAAACAAAGACATTCAACACATATTAGATTATAAGGAATATAATTCTATCACTCATTTGTTTCATCTTTCTTGCAAAGATGAACGTGAAGTGCAGGATCGCCAAACACCATGGAGGAGGACTAATAATTCTGCAGGTCGCACATCCACTTGGACATCCCGACAATCAGCGCCTCCTCGTGATTCGCCACCAGCTACTACCACATCCAAGGCCACCACAAGATTTCCAGCTGCTCCTCCACCATCATCCAATGCTCCTGCTCATAGTGCATCTTCTATGGCTTCCACGGGTAAGACAAAGGATATACAATGCCGCAAGTGCTGGGGTTTTGGTCATATTGAGAGACAGTGCACAACACAACGTGTGATGATGGTGCGAGAAGATGGTCAATACGATTCAGAGTGACTTCAAGAAGATACACTAGCCCTTATTTCGCTTTCGAGATGGAGACAATTCGATCTCGATGAAGAGACAGAGGTAATGGGAGCTGAAGTCGATCACTATAAGAGCTTAATTACACAATGTGTTGAGTGTGCAATTGAGCAAATCTGAGCAAGATCAACGCCACAACCTGTTCCAAACACGTGGTGTTGTCAAGGAAACAGCTATACGATCATCGGTGATGGAGGGAGTTGTAATAATCGCCGTGTTGACATGGTAGAGAAGCTTGCCCAACAAGACAACGCCCACATTCATATTACATGCAATGGTTTGAGAGTTCTCGCAAGATCAAGGTAACAAGAACGACGCGTGCATTTTACTATTGGTACATATTCGATTTTGTTGATTGTGATGTTGTACCTATGCAAGCTTGTTCTTTGTTACTTGGTAGACCATGGCAATTTGATAGAGAATCTGTTCATAATGGCAAAACTAATCACTATTCTCTTATGCATGATGGAAAGAAAATTGGTCTAAAACCTATGACTCCGAACAGATTTTAAAAGATGATCTTGCTAGAGCTAGTAGAGCTAAACCGAGGAGAAAAATAAAAGTGAGAATCGATTGTTGTCTGCAGATTTTATACCACCAAAGAACACTAAATCTGATTCTACACATGCTACTGAAATTGCTTGAAGAGTCCATGTATGCTTGCAAATAAAATTGATATTGCTGAACTAGATGTAAACAATACTCAATGTTATGCAATTGTCTGCAAAGAGGTTTTGTTTTCATTTGAGGATATGCCTCCTTCTTTGCCCCCCGATATTGCTAACCTTTTGCAGGAATATGAGGACGTCTTTCCCGATGAGCTGCCACCAGGACTACCTCCTATTAGAGGAATTGAGCACCAAATTGATCTAATTCCTGGTGCCACGTTGCCCAACCGCGCGCCATATAGAACGAATCCAGAGGAGACAAAGGAGATACAACGCCAAATTCAGGAACTACTCGACAGAGATCATATTCGTGAGTCCCTTAGCCCCTGTGCTGTTCCTATTATTTTGGTACCTAAGAAAGATGGTTCTTCGCGCATGTGTACTGATTGTAGAGCTATCAATAAAATTACTATTCGATATCGTCATCCTATTCCACGTTTAGATGACATGGTTGATGAATTGAGTGGCTCTACCATGTGTTCTAAAGTTGATTTGCGTAGTGGTTACCACCAAATTCGTATGAAATTAGGAGATGAATGGAGAACAACATTTGGTTACTAATGCCGTTTGGTTTAACTAATGCACCTAGCACTTTCATGATATTAATGAACGAAGTTTTACGTGCTTTCATTGGACGTTTTGTGGTAGTCTACTTTGATGATATTCTGATTTATAGCAAATCTTTAGAGGATCATTTGGACCATTTACGTGCTGTTTTCAATGCTTTACGTGATGCACGTTTGTTTGGTAACCTTGAGAAGTGCACCTTTTGCACTAATCGAGTTGCGTTTCTTGGCTATGTTGTTACATCACAGGTTATTGAAGTGGATCCAGCCAAGATTGAAGCTATTGAGAATTGGCCGCAGCCCAAGACGGTCACACAAGTGAGGAGGTTTCTTGGCCTTGCTGGTTTTTATAGGCTCTTTGGCAAAGACTTTGGATCAATTGCCGCGCCGCTGAATGAGCTTACTAAGAAGGATGTGCCCTTTGTTTGGGGCGATGCACAACAACAGGCCTTCGTCATATTGAAAGATAAGCTAACACATGCTCCCTTACTCCAACTTCCTGATTTTACTAAGACTTTTGAGCTTGAATGTGATGCTAGTGGAATTGGTTTGGGAGGGGTGTTATTACAAGAGGGAAAACCTGTTGCATATTTTAGTGAGAAATTGAGTGGGGCTAGTCTGAACTATTCTACTTATGATAAAGAATTATATGCGTTGGTTCGGACATTAGAAACTTGGCAACATTATCTATGGCCTAAAGAATTTGTTATACATTCTGAT
Organism: Avena longiglumis; assembly: GCA_030063025.1. Classification (NCBI taxonomy): domain Eukaryota; kingdom Viridiplantae; phylum Streptophyta; class Magnoliopsida; order Poales; family Poaceae; genus Avena; species Avena longiglumis. Next base: position 329,702,993 of record CP125974.1, on the reverse strand, counting down.
CATGAATCTTTGAAGCATATTCGTAGAGATTCTAAGTTGAATCGTCGTCATGCAAAGTGGGTTGAATTTATTGAGTCTTTTCCTTATGTTATCAAACACAAAAAGGGTAAAGATAATATTATTGCTGATGCTTTGTCGCGCCGTTATACTTTGTTATCTCAACTTGACTTCAAAATATTTGGATTAGAAACTATTAAGGAACTATATGTGCATGATGCTGAATTTAAAGATGTGTTGCTGAATTGTAAAGATGGTAGAACATGGAACAAGTTCGTCTTCAATGATGGATTTGTTTTCCGTGCTAACAAACTATGCATTCCGGATAGTTCTGTTCGTCTTTTGTTGTTACAGGAGGCTCATTAATGTAGCCCGACCTACGGTCGTTGCCACATCTTGGTCTCCAACTTACGCCAAGTCGTCATGGACTCCAAAGGTGAATCCGTTCCTCTATGCGCGCCCACTTCCTACCCTATTGAATGGTATGCTACTTCATACTCCGTCACATATGCATGATAGGTTCACACCGACAAGTACGGAGGCAAGGGAGGAAGCCCGGGACATCAAGCCCGACAAGATGGAGGCTTGGAAGAGGAGACGGAAGAAGCCACGGCTGAACCACCGGAGTCTTCGGCCTACACCGGAGTCTCCAGTCCTGCTACACCGGAGTCTCCGGTCCTGCTACCGAGTCTGGGACTGACCTACCTGCCCCGGACCCCCAGCCCGAGGGGCGGTCGAGCGCCACTCCGGAGACGACACCGGAGACAGACCGGAGTCTCCGGCCTAGACTGGAGTCTCTGGCCTAGACCGGAGTCTCCGGACCCCACACCGGAGGCTCCGGCCTGCACGATGGGCCTGCGCCGCCAGCTGGGCTACGTACCCCTCTAGCTCGTCCAAACCCTAGTTTTATCCCTAAACTACCCCTGTTTATGTGGCTGGTGATGCAGCCCGTCCTACGACCGCTACTACATCTACTCCCACGAGCTCCCCAAGTGGACCCATGACTCGCGCCCGAGCCAAACTCCTTCAAGCTAAGGTGAACTCGCTCCTCTCCTTGTGTGACTTCGATACACCCTTGGATGGCCTGCTACTTCATACGCATACACTGTGCATCATCAGGTACGAAGAGAAGGACCCAAGGAACGGAGGAAACGGAGGGGAAGCAACCGCCAGACGCAATGCAGATGGTATTAGCCGACCATGTCCCACTGCCTACCACGGACGCCCAGAAGAACCACTCCACGCCTGTGACGCCAGATGCATCGCCTAAGAACCCAGACACTACGGACAATGCGACATTACCGCCTCCTACTGCCACATAAAGCGCCCGACGGAAGCTCCAGTTCGCCAATGTACTACCGTCCCGGAGCTGCATTACCGGGCCATGACCGATCATTGCGGTTGCCGGTACTACCGGTCCTGACTAAATTTGAACGCATGAGTTCGGCCCAGTGCCCTGTACCCCTTACTATATTTTCCTAATTCGTTCCGAAACTACCCCTGTTTTGTGGCTGGACTATATATAGACCCCACCCTCTATTGTAAACCCTAGACTTGGATAATAATAGATATTATGGAAACCCTTTGAGGAACTTATAACTATTGTTCTCATGCTCCTACCAAGGAGCACCGGATTATCCACCCCCCTCTTGGATCTTGCCTAGTGCGTTCAAGTTGTAGAAGGCCTTGGGTTCTCGGTTTCTCGCCCCGAAGTCGTCAAGATCTCACCAAGCACCTCGTCCCCCGTTGTTGGCGTGGGGAGCGATCTTCGCCCAACACCGATCCTAGGGATTATGTTGGACCGGTTGCCACCGGCGTGAGGGATAGGCATGTATCGTGTTTTGGTGTGCGTTTATTCATGGTTTTCATCCTTTTCCTCCCCTGACCACCGCTTTGCCCTCGTTTCTCGTGGAATTCGTGAAAGATCGGGCCAACCCCAGGGTTACCCCATAACATATTGGTATCAAGAGCACGGTTGATCATGAATTTCCCCCCAATTTTTCTTTGATCCACCTTAAAATCGAAAATCCCACCAAAAAGAGCCCCAATTTTCCTTCGGATCGATCTTTGGATTTGGTGAGTTTTTCGTGGTTTTGGTCCATAGATCTGTTGCTTTTGGAGTCGATCTATAGCCCCTGTTGTTTCTAGCCCAGCCTTTCGGTCAGATCTCCACGAATTTGAGGATTTTGGTCAAGCTGAGTTCGTTCCTATCCCGCAACTGGCGGTACTACCGGCCGTGCAAGCGGTACTACCACAAGTCACCGGTACTACCGGCCGCACAAGCGGTACTACTACCGCTTCATTGTTACGGTTGCTGCCGGTACTACCGCTTCGACCGTGTTTCTTTGCCCTTTGACGCCTCAATTTCGTTTGCTGACTTTTCCACTTCACTTGTTCGGGTTTCGCGTGTTTGTCGCCATTTTCACAACAGCTTCCGCATCAAGGTCTCCACGCGCTCATCGACACTGCGACACTCGAACATTCCCCCCACCAACGGTTGCAAGTCGTCAACAATACCGAAGGTATAACTGGCACCACTTTGACAGCCCCATATCTTCCTTTGTGTGTAACTATCCTATGAGAGCAACTCATTTTGTGTGTCTAAGCATTGTGCACTTGCCTTCGGAAAGTGAGAATGTGAGGCCAAATAGAAAAGCTAACATAGTAGCATAGCAAGGGAGAAAAAGAGAAAGAATCAAAAAAAAATAGAAAAAGATACATAGTCTCCCGATACAAAGAGAATACCAAGCTTGTAAGCCAAGAAAGAGAGAAGAAAGAGCGCACCGAGGCAAGTGCACAAATCTATTGCTTATCCTCTTTTGGCAAACGAGTTGCGGTCTCTCCTTGTGTTGGCACGACAACCAAGCGTAGTCTTTGTTAGGACCTTTTGTGCTCATTTTCATAGTCGTGCTAACCCCGTTTTTCTCCACGTGTGTGTTTTCCGTTTTTTTGTAGATCGTATCCTTTTGCTTTTGATCTTTGGTTCTTTACCACGTAGAACAATAACCTTTTTGCTATGATCGTTTCGTTTGGTTTTCCACAATCCTAACCTTCCACCAAAGCTTTTGCGATTTCTAGCATTTTTGTGTGTGAGTTTCTTGCCATTTCACTTTGCACGCTTTTCGCTCACTTGTGTGGCAATTGGTTTGATATAATATCCAAGGTGAGGTAAAAGGCTAACTCTCCGCACCCTTCTTCTCCATATACAACCCTTGTTGGTTTTTTGATGGAGGGGTTAACCTCTTGGGTGCCCGATCTTCACGGATCTCGTGGTCAAATCGATGGGAAAGCGAGGGGAAAGGGAGAAGGTAGCGGAAGCGAACACACCCCTCGCGAAGAACACGATGAACACACGCAAAACTCACACGATACAAGGCCGATTGCTCCCGAACGGTGGCCACCGGTCCGATAGAATCCTCGCAAGGAAAGATCGGTCAACGTGCTCCCTCAAATCCACATCGGAGAGGGAAGAACACCTTGGGGAGGGTCTTGACGACTTGGAGACGGGACATGAACTCCAAGGCCTTGTTCAACGATGGATGCGTGATGCAAAGTCCAATCGAGGTTGGTGACGATAGTCAGTCCCCTTGGTAAAGGGGATGAGGAAAAACTAGAGATTCCACAATGGGGGTTTTCTTTAGTCTATCATCTATGCCTAAGGGATACATGAGGGGTGGGGGCTCTATTTATAGGCCAACCACTAAACAAGGGTAGTTTGGGGATAAAACTAGGGTTTGGTAAGTAAAGGGGATACATGGGTGCTCAACTAGTGCACGCAGCACGCCAGAGCGGTAGTACCGGACTTGGACCGTAGTACCGCTGACCGTAGTACCGCTTGATCCTGGAGCTTCACTGGAGCCGTCTGCTGGTGGCGAGGCAGTAGTCTTGGGTCTTAGTACCTGGGATCCGGGGTAGTACCGCTTGGTGACAGAGAGCATTTGGCTTCTTGTTGGTGTCGCATTCTGTCGTAGCGGTAGCAAAGTCTGGCGGTAGTACCGTCTGTGTCCGTAGTACCTGCATGAGAGCATTTGGCGATCTGTCTTCTTCCGCCTCCTCTTCCAGCCTCCGCCTTGTCGGGCTTGATGCTCGCCTCCCTTGCCTCCGTACTTGTCAATGTGAACCTATCATGCATATGTGACGGAGTATGAAGTAGCATACCATTCAATAGGGTATGAAGGGGGCTCGCATAGAGGAACAGATTCACCTTTGGAGTCCATGACGACGTGGCGTAAGTTGGAGACCAAGATGTAGTAACGACCGTAGGTCGGGCTACATCAGCCCCCCCCTTCAAAAAGAGTCGTCCTCGACTCTACATGCTCATCACAAAGTAGAAGCGGTCGAAGGACATCCTTGATCCTGGGGTTCACCATATAGTCGTCCTCGGGAAGAGTGACTTGACAACACTTCAATGTTCCTTCACCTTCCTTGATGCCTACAAAGCTCACAACAAAAGCAAAGCAACACTCAAAGCGTAGCCAATTCACGAAGATTATAACATGAGTCCTCAAGTAGAAGGAAGTCACCTTAGCTTGTAGAGATAGCTCGATGAAGGGTAGCCATAGGTAACTCTCTTCGATTCTTCTTGTCAACATATGGTCCATAGAGGTTGACGTGTATGCATTTGTACCTTCATACAACAAGACCAAGCAAAATATTTTCGTGTGTGATAGAGGAGCATGTCAAATGTGGCATGTCCATTCTTGTTCACAACACTATTAGTACAATGCATGTATAGCAAATGGAATGCATATGCAAGGTCAAAGTGCATGGAAATCGTTTGAACATCATCCAAATGTGGGAACTCAAAAACTCCATACAATGTGTTAGGGTGGCGCTCAAAGCAATCGAATAGAAATTTGATCAACATCTTTGATGCAAAGTTAGGAGAATTTGGCAAAAACACACAAGGAAGCATATCCAAAAAAAAGTATTATGGTTGCAAACAAACCAAATGAAAGAGCAAGTGGTCCTTATGTTTGTTGCAACAATAAGACGAGATTCTTGGAAGCTCTCATGACAATACATGTTCTTAAAGGAATTGTGGTTGCACACAAAACATCGGAAAGGTAAATTGTTCAACATTTTTGTTGCAACACACAAAGCATCATTATCTAAAAGCGAAGAAACATGAATGTCACAAGGGGAGATAATACCATCAACATGCTTGCAATCAAACCATAGGAAAGAGCAATTTGCCAACATGAAAGATGCAAAGCATGCAAAAGGTATCTGATGCAGCCCGACCTACGGTCGTTACTACATCTTGGTCTCCAACTTACGCCAAGTCGTCATGGACTCCAAAGGTGAATCCGTTCCTCTATGCGAGCCCCCTTCCTACCCTATTGAATGGTATGCTACTTCATACTCCGTCACATATGCATGATAGGTTCACATTGACAAGTACGGAGGCAAGGAGGAAGGTGAGCATCAAGCCCGACAAGACGGAGGCTTGGAAGAGGAGGGAAGAAGACAGATCGCCAAATGCTCTCTGTCGCCAGGCAGTACTATCGACACAGATTACCGCCAAGCGGCAAGACTCGCTCGCCACCAAAGAATGACGCCAAGCCAACACTGCTCTCGGCGGTACTCGGATATGGACCCAGATTACCGGGTCAGGTACTACCGCCTTACTACCGCCCCCCACTCGGCTCCAAATGAAGCTCTAGGACCAAGCGGTACTACCGGTCCCCGAGCGGATTATCGACCAAGCGGTACTACCGTCCCAAGTCCCAGACTACCGCCTCTGGCAAAGTCATACACTAGTTGGGCCACAGCCCATGTATCCCCCTTTACTTACCAAACCCTAGTTTTATCCCCAAACTACCCTTGTTTTGTGGTTGGCCTATAAATAGAGCCTCCACCCCTCATGTATCCCTTAGGCATAGATGATAGACTAAAGACAACCCCCATTGTGGAATCTCTAGTTTTGCCTCATCCCCTTTACCAAGGGGACCGACTATCGTCACCAATCTCGATTGGACTTTGCATCACGCATCCATCGTTGAACAAGGCCTTGGGTTCTCGGTTCCACGCCGCCCAGTCGTCAAGACCCCCCCCAAGGTGTTCTTCCCTCTCCGATGTGGATTTGAGGGAGCACGTTGACCGATCTTTCCTTGCGAGGATTCTATCGGACCGTGGCCGCTTGGGAGCAATCGGCCTTGTATCGTGTGAGTTTTGCGTGTGTTCATCGTGTTCTTCGCGAGGTGTGTGTTCGCTCGCTACCTTCTCCTCCCCTCGCTTTCCCATCGATTTGACCACGAGATCCGGAAGATCGGGCACCCAAGAGGTTAACCCTCCATCATCCGGTATCGCCAGCTTTTGGTTGCCACGATTTCTCATCGATTTGGTCTTTTCCCCATAAATTCAAAATTTCCACCAAAATAGCCCCAATTCGTGTTTTGGATCGATCTGTGATTTGAGTGCTTTTGGTAGGTTTTGATCCATGGATTACTTGCTAAACTTGTTGATCTACCTTCCTTTATGCTCCCATAGCCTAATTCCTTGATTTCCCCCGTCGATTTGGTGTTTTTCTTGAAGATTTTCCGCCCAAATCGCCCCAAACTCGCGAAATCGCGTCAGATCTGGATTTCTCTGTCTCGAGCGGTACTACCGCTCCAAAAATACGGTACTACCGCCCACCGGTACTACCGGGGCCAAAATACGGTACTACCGTCCAAGACAGAAAGAAAACAGCAAGTTCCAGATTTCAGCCTCTCACCGTTTTGAGCATAACTTTTGCATTCGAACTCGGATTTTGGTGTTCTTTAGCTCGTTTCGAAGAGGAGAAGGAGCTCTACATCATCATCCACGTTGTTCATGCTATCTACTCCATCCAAATTCCGTGAGAAAGGCGGAATCCAACAATAAAGGGTGAAGATCGTCGACGAAAGGTATAAACATTCCGCGACTTTTCCCCACTTGCATTCCTTTGTGAACCCCTATGTCTTTGCGAGCAACAAACACCTATTGAGACTAGTTCCTCTTATGATTGCTTGGGCTATGCACATTTGATACCTTGTAGATTCCGAGCAAACTTTGTGGGCGCTATCTCATATAGTAATCTTGTATAGTTGTTGGCACAAGGAAGAGGCAAGTGAAAAAGAAATAAAAAGAAAAAGAGTGATACAAAAAGAAAAAAATAGAAAAAGGAAAAGAGAAAAAGAAAGAGATATACATGTGCCTCATAGCATAGGAAGCGCAAGCTCGATGAACATCATATAGGTGGTACTTATTGTGCATATCTTGTATCCCACCAATTTTGTGCAATCGAACTAGCGTCTCTCCTTGTACTTGTGTGACACGAGCTTATAGTCTTCGCTAGGTAATCATTTGGTTCTTAGCTCACTTTCTCCGTCGCACAAGTCCCATTTATCCCACCGTGTGTGTTTCCTTGTACAAATTTCCTATCTTGTGGATTAACTTGTTTGCTTTGTGATCATTGTGGTTCTTTACTTGCCATTACAACATCTTGATTTCGGATTGGTTCTTGACATGCCACTTTCCATACCTATCCACCATAGGCCTTGTGTGTGTGTGTTTTTTTGGTTAGTAGTTGGTTTTGGTGTTCCGCGTGAACTTCACTTTGCTTGGTTTATTGCTCTCAAGTGTGGCCACTTGCACGATACGATCTTCCAAGGTAAAGTAAGGTTTGACGTTGTATCCCTAACTCCCACTACCACTTCCATATACACCGCTTGGTCTTGTGCATCATGTCTAGGGACTCCGGAACCGAGGATGATATCTATGAAGAATCCATGATGAGCCACCATGACTACGACTCCACAAGTATAGAGGACATGACGGAGCACAACACAGACAATGGCTCCGCATGCTTTGAGGACCCGGAGCACTGCACCTACGACGACTCCACATGCATGGAAGACATGGAGCTCTACGTCGACAATGCCTCCTCATGCATGGAGCCTATGGAGCACTACACCGACAATGGCTCCACATGCTTGGGTGATACGGATTACTACACCAAAAACTACTCCCCAAGCATGGACGACTTCGAGTGCGACATCGATGACGCCTCGCCAAGCATGGAGGACACGGAGAACTTCATCGACTTTGATGGCTCCTCCATGAGCCATGAAGAATTCCTCCACCGTGTGGAGATGGAAGCCTACTACGCCAAGCAAGAGGAGGCGCATCATCAAGATTCCATGACCTTCAAGGCCAAGCGTGCCACACCAAAGGGCACCACCTACTTCGATGATTCACCTCCAAGGCGACATGTGCCACCACCTAGATGGCGTCAAGCGCCACCATCTCTAAGGCACCAAGCTCCATCACCTCCAAGGCGTCAAGCTCTACCATCTCCAAGGCGCCAAGCTTCATCACCGCCAAGGCACCAAGCTCCAACTCCTATCCAAACAAGAGTGGCGTCCAAACATCATATGCATCAAGAAGCGCCAAGAAACAAGACTCTTCATCGACAAACATCCTCTCATGAGCATCGCCACCATAAAGAGGATACAAGACATCGTCAAAGGCATCTTCGCCATAAAGACGAAGAATTCATGATGAGCACCAACCATAATGCTCAAGCAAGCTCAAGAAGGCACCATAAGCACAAGAAGAGTGCCAAGGCAAATGATCACCGTCGCGAGTGTCATGTGGACGACCAAGTGCGCCACCTACATAAACCATCGGCAAGGCACGCCAATGACCTCCGTCGACACCATCATAGGGCACCTTCAACTACTCGTGCCACCACCACAATGGCACCAAGAGCAAGCCTTCCTCCACGCCATCAAGCTTCAATGCCTACGCTTGACTTCCACAACCTCGCCAACGAGGAAAATCTAGACGCCTACTTCGCCAAGTTGGATAGCATGAGCCTACCTCCAACACTACTACGAGATGGCCACAACACGGTCGAGCATGGGATTTTCCCTTCGACCATGGAGGAGAGTGATGATGCCCATCTTATGGCATCCAACTTTGAAGGCGACAAGGTCAAGAATGGTGAGCATGGGATTTTCCCTTCACCAAAGGAGGCGCATGGAGTTGAGGAAACCGAGCCTACCCCCATATGCTTGAGTGATGATGTGGTACCAATCCCATGTGAGCATGAGAGCCACTTAGCCCACTTGAGTGAGAACAAGAGTGAGATGAGTGACTCCACCTTATGTGAGATTGAGTGCTTCCACTTGGAGGGCATGAGTGATACTCCTAGTGAGTTGAGAGTGGTAGTTGATAGGTCAAGTGAGACCATTTCGATTTCTAACAACTTACCCTCTACCTCTAGTGTGTTCTCTTGTGTTATGCTAGGTTCCATGGAGGACGACTCCCCAAGCCATGAAGCAATGATGCCTCAATTGGAGAAGATGTACTTGGTGCACGGAGATGATGCTATGCCATGGCTACATCAAGAAGACGAAGTCGTCCACAAGGAGACCACTACTTCCACAACACCCACTTCATATGAGAGGTATGACCAAGGTACCAATAAGGGTGTTGATGATGCCATGATCCAAATAATGGACATGATGAATTGTGAGGATATGCATGCTATGGATGATACTTGTGACATTACATATGCTTCATCCACTTTCCCATGTGATGATTTGCCTTTGCATAATATTGATCATGTGGAATTGTTTGAGTGCGATATCATTGCCATAAACATGCCATGCTATGCATCTTGTGTGTATCCTCCAATTGCTATGAACATGCTTTGTCATGCTAGTCATTCAATTTCTCCCGTTGCTTGCAATAAGATGAAGGCTTGCTATTTCACTCGCTTTGCTTGCAACAATATTGATTATATGCGTTATAATGAGATGGCCCCCATAGCTTTCTCAATTTTTGGAGATTTTGATGATTGCCATGATAAGCATGTTCCCCACTTGCATACTCACCATGCATCTATGTCGTACTTGATTGACATTAATGGTGATGTGCACAAAAAGAGATACGTCATGATGGATGATGTGTATCTCTACCATGCACACACGTTCTTCCTTTTACATATGATGTGTGTAGGTACCCGCACAAGAATGTCAACCTCGGTTGAGCACGAGTTGACAAAAAGAGCTCTAGAGAGCATCCCACAAGTGAGTTCAAGATCGAACCCAACTCTGATACCTTTTGCATGCTTTGCATCTTTCATGTTGGCAAATTGCTCTTTCATATGGTTTGATTGCAAGCATGTTAATGGTATTATCTCCCCTTGTGACATTCATGTTTCTTCGAATCTAGATAATGATGTTTTGTGTGTTGCAACAAAAATGTTGAACATTTTCTCTTTCCGATGTTTTGGGTGCAACCACAATTCCATTAAGAGCATGAATTGTCATGAGAGCTTCCAAGAATCTCGTCTTGTTGTTGCAACAAACATAAGGACCACTTGCTCTTTCATTTGGTTTGTTTGCAAATATATTGTTTTTGCTTCCGCTTGGGATACTCATATTCCCTTGATATTGGCTATCAATGATTTGTGTGTGACATCCAACATGTCGAACAATTTCTCTTTCCAATGGTTGGTTGGCACACATAATGATGTTGTTTTGGACATTCTTCCTTTTGTGTTTTTGCCAAATTCTCCAAGCTTTGCATCAAAGATGTTGATAAAATTTCTATTCGATTGCTTTGAGTGCCACAATAAGATGTTATATGGAGTTTTTGAGTTTCCACATTTGGATGATGTTCAAACGATTTCCATGCACATTGACCATGCATATGCATTCCGTTTGCTATACTTGAGTTGTGCTCATCGTGTTGTGAACAAGAATGGACATGCCACAAATGACATGCTCCTGTATCACACACAAACATATGTTGCTTGGTCTTTGTTGTATGAAGGTACAAATGCATACACGTCAACCTCTATGGACTATATGTTGACAAGAAGAACCGAAGAGAGTTACCTATGGCTACCCTTCATCGAGCTATCTCTACAAGCTCAGGTGACTTCCTTCTACTTGAGGACTCATGCTATAATCTTCATGAATTGGCTACGCTTTGAGTGTTGCTTTGCTTTTGTTGTGAGCTTTGTAGGCTTCAAGGAAGGTGAAGGAACAATGAAGTGTTGTCAAGTCAATCTTCCCGAGGACGACTATATGGTGAACCCTAGGATCAAGGATGTCCTTCGACCGCTTCTACTTTGTGATGAGCATGTAGAGTCGAGGACGACTCTTTTTGAAGGGGGGGAGCTGATGCAGCCCGACCTACGGTCGTTACTACATCTTGGTCTCCAACTTACGCCAAGTCGTCATGGACTCCAAAGGTGAATCCGTTCCTCTATGCGAGCCCCCTTCCTACCCTATTGAATGGTATGCTACTTCATACTCCGTCACATATGCATGATAGGTTCACATTGACAAGTACGGAGGCAAGGGAGGAAGGCCGGAGCATCAAGCCCGACAAGACGGAGGCTTGGAAGAGGAGGCGGAAGAAGACAGATCGCCAAATGCTCTCTGTCGCCAGCGGTACTACCGGACTGCGACCGGTAGATTACCGCCAGCAAGACTATCACTGCCACCGCCAAGAATGACGCCAACAGAAGCCAAATACTCTGTCTCTCCGGTACTACGGATATGGACCCAGTACTACCGGTCACAGATACCGCCTTACTACCGCTCCCACCGACGGCTCAAATGAAGCTCCAGGATCAAGCGGTACTACGGTCCCTGAGCGGTACTACCGACCAAGCGGTACTACTGTCCCAAGTCCCAGTACTGGCAAAGGTTCACACAGCACTAGTTGGGCCACAGCCCATGTATCCCCTTTACTTACCAAACCCTAGTTTTATCCCCAAACTACCCTTGTTTTGTGGTTGGCCTATAAATAGAGCCTCCACCCTCATGTATCCCTTAGGCATAGATGATAGACTAAAGACAACCCCCATTGTGGAATCTCTAGTTTTGCCTCATCCCTTTACCAAGGGGACCGACTATCGCCACCAACCTCGATTGGACTTTGCATCACGCATCCATCGTTGAACAAGGCCTTGGGTTCTCGGTTTCTCGCCCCAAGTCGTCAAGACCCTCCTCAAGGTGTTCTTCCCTCTCCGATGTGGATTTGAGGGAGCACGTTGACCGATCTTTCCTTGCGAGGATTCTATCGGACCGGTGGCCGCCGTTCGGGAGCAATCGGCCTTGTATCGTGTGAGTTTTGCGTGTGTTCATCGTGTTCTTCGCGAGGTGTGTGTTCGCTTCCGCTACCTTCTCCCTTTCCCCTCGCTTTCCCATCGATTTGACCACGAGATCCGTGAATATCGGGCACCCAAGAGGTTAACCCCTCCATCATCTGGTATCAGCAGCTTTTGGTTGCCACGGATTTCTCATCGATTTGGTCTTTTCCCCATAAATTCAAAATTTCCACCAAAAATAGCCCCAATTCGTGTTTTGGATCGATCTGTGATTTGAGTGCGTTTTGGTAGGTTTTGATCCATGGATTACTTGCTAAACTTGTTGATCTACCTTCCTTTGCGTTCCCATAGCCTAATTCCTTGATTTCCCCCGTCGATTTGGTGTTTTTCTTGAAGATTTTCCGCCCAAATCGCCCCAAACTCGCGAAATCGCGTCAGATCTGGATTTCTCTGTCTCGAGCGGTACTACCGCTCCAAAAATACGGTACTACCGCCCACCGGTACTACCGGGCCCAAAATACGGTACTACCGCCCAAGACAGAAAGAAAACAGCAAGTTCCAGATTTCAGCCTCTCACCGTTTTGAGCATAACTTTTGCATTCGAACTCGGATTTTGGTGTTCTTTAGCTCGTTTCGAAGAGGAGAAGGAGCTCTACATCATCATCCACGTTGTTCATGCTATCTACTCCATCCAAATTCCGTGAGAAAGGCGGAATCCAACAATAAAGGGTGAAGATCGTCGACGAAAGGTATAAACATTCCGCGACTTTTCCCCACTTGCATTCCTTTGTGAACCCCACTGTCTTTGCGAGCAACAAACACCTATTGAGACTAGTTACTCTTATGATTGCTTGGGCTATGCACATTTGATACCTTGTAGATTCCGAGCAAACTTTGTGGGCGCTATCTCATATAGTAATCTTGTATAGTTGTTGGCACAAGGAAGAGGCAAGTGAAAAAGAAATAAAAAGAAAAAGAGTGATACAAAAAGAAAAAAAATAGAAAAAGGAAAAGAGAAAAAGAAAGAGATATACATGTGCCTCATAGCATAGGAAGCGCAAGCTCGATGAACATCATATAGGTGGTACTTATTGTGCATATCTTGTAGCCCACCAATTTTGTGCAATCGAACTAGCGTCTCTCCTTGTACTTGTGTGACACGAGCTTATAGTCTTCGCTAGGTAATCATTTGGTTCTTAGCTCACTTTCTCCGTCGCACAAGTCCCATTTATCCCACCGTGTGTGTTTCCTTGTACAAATTTCCTATCTTGTGGATTAACTTGTTTGCTTTGTGATCATTGTGGTTCTTTACTTGCCATTACAACATCTTGATTTCGGATTGGTTCTTGACATGCCACTTTCCATACCTATCCACCATAGGCCTTGTGTGTGTGTGTTTTTTGGTTAGTAGTTGGTTTTGGTGTTCCGCGTGAACTTCACTTTGCTTGGTTTATTGCTCTCAAGTGTGGCCACTTGCACGATACGATCTTCCAAGGTAAAGTAAGGTTTGACGTTGTATCCCTAACTCCCACTACCACTTCCATATACACCGCTTGGTCTTGTGCATCATGTCTAGGGACTCCGGAACCGAGGATGATATCTATGAAGAATCCATGATGAGCCACCATGACTACGACTCCACAAGTATAGAGGACATGACGGAGCACAACACCGACAATGGCTCCGCATGCTTTGAGGACCTAGAGCACTACACCTACAACGACTCCACATGCATGGAAGACATGGAGCTCTACGTCGACAATGGCTCCTCATGCATGGAGACTATGGAGAACTACACCGACAATGGCTCCACGTGCTTGGGTGATATGGAGTACTACACCAACAATTACTCCCCAAGCATGGATGACTTCGAGTGCGACATCGATGACGCCTCGCCAAGCATGGAGGACACGGAGAACTTCATCGACTTTGATGGCTCCTCCATGAGCCATGAAGAATTCCTCCACCGTGTGGAGATGGAAGCCTACTACGCCAAGCAAGAGGAGGCGCATCATCAAGATTCCATGACCTTCAAGGCCAAGCGTGCCACACCAAAGGGCACCACCTACTTCGATGATTCACCTCCAAGGCGACATGTGCCACCACCTAGATGGAGTCAAGCGCAACCATCTCTAAGGCACCAAGCTCCATCACCTCCAAGGCGTCAAGCTCTACCATCTCCAAGGCGCCAAGCTTCATCACCGCCAAGGCGCCAAGCTCCAACTCCTATCCAAACAAGAGTGGCGTCCAAACATCATATGCATCAAGAAGCGCCAAGAAACAAGACTCTTCATCGACAAACATCCTCTCATGAGCATCGCCACCATAAAGAGGATACAAGACATCGTCAAAGGCATCTTCGCCATAAAGACGAAGAATTCATGATGAGCACCAACCATAATGCTCAAGCAAGCTCAAGAAGGCACCATAAGAACAAGAAGAGTGCCAAGGCAAATGATCACCGTCGCGAGTGTCATGTGGACGACCAAGTGCGCCACCTACATCAACCATCGGCAAGGCACGCCAATGACCTCCGTCGACACCATCATAGGGCACCTTCAACTACTCGTGCCACCACCACAATGGCACCAAGAGCAAGCCTTCCTCCACGCCATCAAGCTTCAATGCCTACGCTTGACTTCCACAACCTCGCCAACGAGGAAAATCTAGACGCCTACTTTGCCAAGTTGGATAGCATGAGCCTACCTCCAACACTACTACGAGATGGCCACAACACGGTCGAGCATGGGATTTTCCCTTCGACCATGGAGGAGAGTGATGATGCCCATCTTATGGCATCCAACTTTGAAGGCGACAAGGTCAAGAATGGTGAGAATGGGATTTTCCCTTCACCAAAGGAGGCGCATGGAGTTGAGGAAACCGAGCCTACCCCCATATGCTTGCGTGATGATGTGGTACCAATCCCATGTGAGCATGAGAGCCACTTAGCCCACTTGAGTGAGAACAAGAGTGAGATGAGTGACTCCACCTTATGTGAGATTGAGTGCTTCCACTTGGAGGGCATGAGTGATACTCCTAGTGAGTTGAGAGTGGTAGTTGATAGGTCAAGTAAGACCATTTCGATTTCTAACAACTTACCCTCTACCTCTAGTGTGTTCTCTTGTGTTATGCTAGGTTCCATGGAGGACGACTCCCCAAGCCATGAAGCAATGATGCCTCAATTGGAGAAGATGTACTTGGTGCACGGAGATGATGCTATGCCATGGCTACATCAAGAAGACGAAGTCGTCCACAAAGAGACCACTACTTCCACAACACCCACTTCATATGAGAGGTATGACCAAGGTACCAATAAGGGTGTTGATGATGCCATGATCCCACTAATGGACATGATGAATTGTGAGGATATGCATGCTATGGATGATACTTGTGACATTACATATGCTTCATCCACTTTCCCATGTGATGATTTGCCTTTGCATAATATTGATCATGTGGAATTGTTTGAGTGCGATATCATTGCCATAAACATGCCATGCTATGCATCTTGTGTGTATCCTCCAATTGCTATGAACATGCTTTGTCATGCTAGTCATTCAATTTCTCCCGTTGCTTGCAATAATATGAAGGCTTGCTATTTCACTCGCTTTGCTTGCAACAATATTGATTATATGCGTTATAATGAGATGGCCCCCATAGCTTTCTCAATTTTTGGAGATTTTGATGATTGCCATGATAAGCATGTTCCCCACTTGCATACTTACCATGCATCTATGTCGTACTTGATTGACATTAATGGTGATGTGCACAAAAAGAGATATGTCATGATGGATGATGTGTATCTCTACCATGCACACACGTTCTTCCTTTTACATTTGATGTGTGTAGGTACCCGCACAAAAATGTCAACCTCGGTTGAGCACGAGTTGACAAAAAGAGCTCTAGAGAGCATCCCACAAGTGAGTTCAAGATCGAACCCAACTCTGATACCTTTTGCATGCTTTGCATCTTTCATGTTGGCAAATTGCTCTTTCATATGGTTTGATTGCAAGCATGTTAATGGTATTATCTCCCCTTGTGACATTCATGTTTCTTCGAATCTAGATAATGATGTTTTGTGTGTTGCAACAAAAATGTTGAACATTTTCTCTTTCCGATGTTTTGGGTGCAACCACAATTCCATTAAGAGCATGAATTGTCATGAGAGCTTCCAAGAATCTCGTCTTGTTGTTGCAACAAACATAAGGACCACTTGCTCTTTCATTTGGTTTGTTTGCAAATATATTGTTTTTGCTTAGCTTGGGATACTCATATTCCCTTGATATTGGCTATCAATGATTTGTGTGACATCCAACATGTCGAACAATTTCTCTTTCCAATGGTTGGTTGGCACACATAATGATGTTGTTTTGGACATTCTTCCTTTTGTGTTTTTGCCAAATTCTCCAAGCTTTGCATCAAAGATGTTGATAAAATTTCTATTCGATTGCTTTGAGTGCCACAATAAGATGTTATATGGAGTTTTTGAGTTTCCACATTTGGATGATGTTCAAACGATTTCCATGCACATTGACCATGCATATGCATTCCGTTTGCTATACTTGAGTTGTGCTCATCGTGTTGTGAACAAGAATGGACATGCCACAAATGACATGCTCCTGTATCACACACAAACATATGTTGCTTGTTCTTTGTTGTATGAAGGTACAAATGCATACACGTCAACCTCTATGGACTATATGTTGACAAGAAGAACCGAAGAGAGTTACCTATGGCTACCCTTCATCGAGCTATCTCTACAAGCTCAGGTGACTTCCTTCTACTTGAGGACTCATGCTATAATCTTCATGAATTGGCTACGCTTTGAGTGTTGCTTTGCTTTTGTTGTGAGCTTTGTAGGCTTCAAGGAAGGTGAAGGAACAATGAAGTGTTGTCAAGTCAATCTTCCCGAGGACGACTATATGGTGAACCCTAGTATCAAGGATGTCCTTCGACCGCTTCTACTTTGTGATGAGCATGTAGAGTCGAGGGGCGACTCTTTTGAAGGGGGAGTGATGCAGCCTACAGTCGTTACTACATCTTGGTCTCCAACTTACGTCAAGTCGTCATGGACTCCAAAGGTGAATCCGTTCCTCTATGCGAGCCCCCTCCCTACCCTATTGAATGGTATGCTACTTCATACTCCGTCACATATGCATGATAGGTTCACATTGACAAGCACGGAGGCAAGGGAGGAAGGTCGAGCATCAAGCCCGACAAGACGGAGGCTTGGAAGAGGGCGGAAGAAGACAGATCGCCAAATGCTCTGTCGCCAGTGGTACTCAGGACATGGCGATGGTACTACCGCCAAAGCACACTGCCGCCTTGCCACCGCCAGCAATGAAGCCAAATACTCTGTCTCGGCGGTACTACCGGATATGGACCCGGATTACTGCAGTCAGATTACCGCCTTACTACCGCCTCCCACCGACGGCTCATTGAAGCTCCGGGAGATAGCGGTACTACGGTCCTGGCGGTACTCTGGGACCAAGCGGTACTACCGGTCCCAAGTCCGGTACTACCGCTCTTGGCAGTGCCTGCGCGCACTAGTTGGGCCACAGCCCATGTATCCCCCTTTACTTACCAAACCCTAGTTTTATCCCCAAACTACCCTTGTTTTGTGGTTGGCCTATAAATAGATCCTCCACCCCTCATGTATCTCTTAGGCATAGATGATAGACTAAAGACAACACCCATTGTGGAATCTCTAGTTTTGCCTCATCCCCTTTACCAAGGGGACCGACTATCGTCACCAACCTCGATTGGACTTTGCATCACGCATCCATCGTTGAACAAGGCCTTGGGTTCTCGGTTTCTCGCCCCCAAGTCGTCAAGACCCTCCTCAAGGTGTTCTTCCCTCTCCGATGTGGATTTGAGGGAGCATGTTGACCGATCTATCCTTGCTAGGATTCTATCGGACCGGTGGCTGCCGTTCGGGAGCAATCGGCCTTGTATCGTGTGAGTTTTGCGTGTGTTCATCGTGTTCTTCGCGAGGTGTGTGTTCGCTTCCGCTACCTTCTCCCTTTCCCCTCGCTTTCCCATCGATTTGACCACGAGATCCGTGAAGATCGGGCACCCAAGAGGTTAACCCCTCCATCAGTATCAGAGCTGGGTTCGATCTTGAACTCACTTGTGGGATGCTCTCAAGAGCTCTTTTTGTCAACTCGTGCTCAACCGAGGTTGACATTCTCGTGCGGGTACCTACACACATCATACACAAAAGGGAGAATGTGTGCGCATGGTAGAGATACACATCATCCATCAAGACGTATCTCTTCTTGTGCACATCACCATTAATGTCAATCTAGTATGAAAGTGATGCATGGTGAGTATGCAAGTGGGGAACATGCTTATCATGGCAATCATCAAAATCTCCAAAAATTGAGAAAGCTATGGGGGCCATCTCATTAGAATGCATATGATCAATATTGTTGCAAGCAAAACAAGTGAAATAGCAAGCATTCATCTTATCGCAAGCAACGGGAGAAATTGAATGACTAGCATGACAAGGCAAGTCCAAAGCAATTGGAGGATACACACAAGATGCATAGCATGGCATGTTTATGGCAATGATATTGCAATCTAACAATTCCACATGATCAATATTATGCAAAGGCAAATCATCACATGGGAAAGTGGATGAAGCATATGTAATGTCACAAGTATCATCCATAGCATGCATATCCTCACAATTCATCATGTCCACTAGTGGGATCATGGCATCATCAACACCCTTATTGTTACCTTGTTCATACCTCTCATATGAAGTGGGTGTTGTGGAAGTAGTGGTCTCCTTGTGGGCTTACGTTTTCTTGATGTAGCCATGGCATAACATCATCTTCATGCACCATGTACATCTTCTCCAATTGAGGCATCATTGCTTTATGGTTTGGCGCGTCTTCCTCCATGGAACCTAGCACAACACAAGAGAACACACTAGAGGTAGAGGGTAAGTTGTTAGAATTCGAAATGGTCTCACTTGACCTATCAACTACCACTCTCAACTCACTAGGAGTATCACTCATGCCCTCCAAGTGGAAGCACTCAATCTCACATAAGGTGGAGTCACTCATCTCACTCTTGTTCTCACTCAAGTGGGCTAAGTGGCTCTCATACTCACATGGGATTGGTACCACATCATCACTCAAGTATATGGGGATAGGCTCGGTTTCCTCAACTCCATTCGCCTCCTTTGGTGAAGGGAAAATCCCATACTCACCATTCTTGACCTTGTCGCCTTCAAAGTTGGATGCCATAAGATGGGCATCATTGCTCGCCTCCATGGTCGAAGGGAAAATCCCATGCTCGACCGTCTTGTGGCCATCTCGTAGTAGTGGTGGAGGTAGGCTCATTCTATCCAACTTGGCGAAGTAGAGGTCTACATTTTCCTCGTTGGCGAGGTCGTGGAAGTCAAGTGTAGGCATTGAAGCTTGATGGCGAGGAGGAAGGCTTGCTCTTGGTTCCATTATGGTGGTGGCACGAGTAGTTGAAGGTGCCGTATGATGGTGTCGACGGAGGTCATTGGCGTGCCTTGCCGATGGTTGATGTAGGTGGCGCACTTGGTCGTCCACATGACACTCACGGCGATGATCACTTGCCTTTGCACTCTTCTTGTGCTTATGGTGCCTTCTTGAGCTTGCTTGAGCATTATGGTTGGTGCTCATCACGAATTCTTTGTCTTGGTGGCGAAGATGCCTTTGACGATGTCTTGTATCCTCTTTATGGTGGCGATGCTCATGAGAGGATGTTTGTCGATGAAGAGTCTTGTTTCTTGGCGCCTCTTGATGCATATGATGTTTGGACGCCACTCTTGTTTGGATAGGAGTTGGAGCTTGGCGCCTTGGAGGTGATGTAGCTTGGCGCCTTGGAGATGGTGGAGCTTGACGCCTTGGAGATGGTGGCGCTTGACGCCATCTAGGTTGTGGCACCTGTCGCCTTGGAGGTGGATCATCGAAGTAGGTGGTGCCCTTTGGTGTGGCCCACTTGGCCTTGAAGGTCATGGATTCTTGATTATGTGCCTCCTCTTGCTTGGCGTAGTAGGCTTCCATCTCCACGCGGTGGAGGAATTCTTCATGGCTCGTGGAGGAGCCATCAAACTCGATGAAGTTCTCCGTGTCCTCCATGCTTGGCGAGGCATCGTCGATGTCGCACTCGAAGTCATCCATGCTTGGGGAGTAATTGTTGCTGTAGTACTCCATATCACCCAAGCATGTGGAGCCATTGTCGGTGTAGTGCTCCATAGGCTCCATGCATGAGGAGCCATTGTCAACGTAGAGCTTCATGTCTTCCATGCATGTGGAGTCATCGTAGGTGTAGTGCTCCGGGTCCTCAAAGCATGCGGAGCCATTGTCGGTGTTGTGCTCCGTGATGTCCTCTATACTTGTGGAGTCGTAGTCATGATGGCTCATCATGGATTCTTCATAGATATCATCCTCGGTTCCGGAGTCCCTAGACATGATGCACAAGACCAAGCGGTGTATATGGAAGTGGTAGTCGGAGTTAGGGATACAACTTCAAACCTTACTTTACCTTGGAAGATCGTATCGTACAAGTGGCCACACTTGAGAGCAATAAACCAAGCAAAGTGAAGTTCACGCGGAACAGCAAAACCAACTACGAACCAAAAAACACACACACACAAGGCCTATGGTGGATAGGTATGGAAAGTGGCATGTCAAGAACCAATCCGAAATCAAGATGTTGTAATGGCAAGTAAAGAACCACAATGATCACAAAGCAAAACAAGTTAATCCACAAGATAGGAAATATGTACAAGGAAACACACACGGTGGGATAAATGGGACTTGTGCGACGGAGAAAGTGAGCTAAGAACCAAATGATTACCTAGCGAAGACTATAAGCTCGTGTCACACAAGTACAAGGAGAGACACTAGTTCGATTGCACAGAATTTGGTGGGCTACAAGATATGCATAATAAGTACCACCTATATGATGTTCATCGAGCTTGCGCTTCCTTTTCTATGAGGCACATGTATATTTCTTTCTTTTTCTCTTTTTCTTTTTTTTCTATTTTTTTTCTTTTTCTTTTTCTTTTTCACTTGCCTCTTCCTTGTGCCAACAACTATACAAGATAACTATATGAGAAAGCGCTCACAATGTTTGCTCGGAATCTACAAGGTATCAAATGTGCATAGCCCAAGCAATCATAAGAGGAACTAGTCGCAATAGGTATTTGTTGCTCACAAAGATAGTGGGGTTCACAAAGGAATGCAAGTGGGGAGAAGTCGCGGAATGTTTATACCTTTCGTCGACGATCTTCACCCTTTATTGTTGGATTACGCCTTACTCACGGAATTTGGATGGAGTAGATAGCATGAACTACGTGGATGATGATGTAGAGCTCCTTCTCCTCTTTGAAACGATCTAAAGAACACCAAAATCCGAGTCCGGATGCAAAAGTTATGCTCAAAACGGTGAGAGGCTGAAATCTGGAACTTCTTTGTTTTCTTCTTGTCTTGGCGGTAACGGATTTTGGTACGGTGGCGGTAGTACCATAGATTTGGAGCGGTAGTACCGCTCGGGACAGAGAAAACCAGATCTGACGCGATTTCACGAGTTTGGGGCGATTTGGGCGGAAAATCTTCAAGAAAAACACCAAATCGACGGGGGAAATCAAGGAATTAGGCTATGTGAACGCAAAGGAAGGTAGATCAACAAGTTTAGCAAGTAATCCACGGATCAAAACCTACCAAAACGCACTCAAATCACAGATCGATCCAAAACACAAATTGGGGCTATTTTTGGTGGAATTTTCGAATTTATGGGGAAAAGACCAAATCGATGAGAAATCCGTGGCAACCAAAAGCTGTTGATACCAGATGATGGAGGGGTTAACCTCTTGGGTGCCCGATCTTCACGGATCTCGTGGTCAAATCAATGGGAAAGCGAGGGGAAGGTAGCGGAAGCGAACACACCCCTCGCGAAGAACACGATGAACACCGCAAAACTGACACGATACAAGGCCGATTGCTCCCGAACGGTGGCCACCGGTCCGATAGAATCCTCGCAAGGAAAGATCGGTCAACGTGCTCCCTCAAATCCACATCGGAGAGGGAAGAACACCTTGGGGAGGGTCTTGACGACTTGGAGACGGGACATGAACTCTAAGGCCTTGTTCAACAATGGATGCGTGATGCAAAGTCCAATCGAGGTTGGTGACGATAGTCGGTTCCCTTGGTAAAGGGGATGAGGCAAAACTAGAGATTCCACAATGGGGGTTTTCTTTAGTCTATCATCTATGCCTAAGGGATACATGAGGGGTGGGGGCTCTATTTATAGGCCAACCACTAAACAGTGGTTACCACCAGATTCGTATGAAATTAGGAGATGAATGGAAAACAACATTTGGTTAGTAATGCCGTTTGGTTTAACTAATGCACCTAGCACTTTCATGATATTAATGAACGAAGTTTTACGATCTTTCGTTGGACGTTTTGTGGTAGTCTACTTTGATGATATTCTGATTTATAGCAAATCTTTAGAGGATCATTTGGACCATTTACGTGCTGTTTTCAATGCTTTACGTGATGCACGTTTGTTTGGTAACCTTGAGAAGTGCACCTTTTGCACTAATCGAGTTGCGTTTCTTGGCTATGTTGTTACATCACAGGTTATTGAAGTGGATCCAGCCAAGATTGAAGCTATTGAGAATTGGCCGCAGCCCAAGACGGTCACACAAGTGAGGAGGTTTCTTGGCCTTTTGGTTTTATAGGCTCTTTGGCAAAGACTTTGGATCAATTGCCGCGCCGCTGAATGAGCTTACTAAGAAGGATGTGCCCTTTGTTTGGGGCGATGCACAACAACAGGCCTTCGTCATATTGAAAGATAAGCTAACACATGCTCCCCTACTCCAACTTCCTTATTTTACTAAGACTTTTGAGATTGAATGTGATGCTAGTGTAACTGGTTTGGGAGGGGTGTTATTACAAGAGGGAAAACCTGTTGCATATTTTAGTGAGAAATTGAGTGGGGCTAGTCTGAACTATTCTACTTATGATAAAGAATTATATGCGTTGGTTCGGACATTAGAAACTTGGCAACATTATCTATGGCCTAAAGAATTTGTTATACATTCTGATCATGAATCTTTGAAGCATATTCGTAGAGATTCTAAGTTGAATCGTCGTCATGCAAAGTGGGTTGAATTTATTGAGTCTTCTCCTTATGTTATCAAACACAAAAAGGGTAAAGATAATATTATTGCTGATGCTTTGTCGCGCCGTTATACTTTGTTATCTCAACTTGACTTCAAAATATTTGGATTAGAAACTATTAAGGAACTATATGTGCATGATGCTGAATTTAAAGATGTGTTGCAGAATTATAAAGATGGTAGAACATGGAACAAGTTCGTCTTCAATGATGGATTTGTTTTCCGTGCTAACAAACTATGCATTCCGGATAGTTCTGTTCGTCTTTTGTTGTTACAGGAGGCTCATTAATGTAGCCCGACCTACGGTCGTTGCCACATCTTGGTCTCCAACTTACGCCAAGTCGTCATGGACTCCAAAGGTGAATCCGTTCCTCTATGCGCGCCCACTTCCTACCCTATTGAATGGTATGCTACTTCATACTCCGTCACATATGCATGATAGGTTCACACCGACAAGTATGGAGGCAAGGGAGGAAGCCCGGGACATCAAGCCCGACAAGATGGAGGCTTGGAAGAGAGAGGAAGAAGCCACGGCTGAACCACCGGAGTCTTGGCCTACCGAGTCTCCATCCTGCTACACGGAGTCTCCGGACCTACCTCGGACCGACCCCAACCGCCTTGGAGGGCGGTCGACGCCACTCCGGAGGCGACAGGAGAGGCCAGGAGTCTCCGGCCTGGGAGTCTCTGGCCTGACCGAGTCTCGGACCCCACACCGGAGGCTCGGCACCACGATGGGCCTGCCGGCCACTGGGCTATGTACCCTCTAGCTCGTCAAACCCTAGTTTTATCCCTAAACTACCCCTGTTTATGTGGTGGTGATGCAGATCCCTCACCGCTACTACATCTACTCCCACGAGCTCCCCAGTGGACCCATGACTCGCGCCAGCCAAACTCCTTCAAGCTAAGGTGAACTCGCTCCTCTCCTTGTGTGACTTGATACACCCTTGATGCTGCTACTTCACACGCATACCTTTGTGCATCATCAGTGCGAAGAGAAGGACCCAAGGAGCGGAGAAACGGAGGAAGCAACCCGATGCCAGACGCCCGGTACTACGGTTGAGCCGACCGTCCTACCGCCTACCACGGACGCTCAGGAAAGAACCACTCCACGCCTTGTACGCATGGCAGTACTGCAGCCGGTACTACGGACAGAGGTACTACCGCCTCTGCTTCGCTTCTGGCGCCTCCGGAAGCTCCAGGGCCACTTGACTACCGTCCCGGGCGGTACTACCGATTCTGGCCGGTACTACCGGTTGCCCGGCCGGTACTACCGGTCCTGACTAAATTTGAACGCATGAGTTCGGCCCAGTGCCCTGTACCCCTTACTATATTTTCCTAATTCGTTCCGAAACTACCCCTGTTTTGTGGCTGGACTATATATAGACCCCACCCTCTATTGTAAACCCTAGACTTGGATAATAATAGATATTAAGGAAACCCTTTGAGGAACTTATATCTATTGGTCTCATGCTCCTACCAAGGAGCACCGGATTATCCACCCCCCTCTTGGATCTTGCCTAGTGCGTTCAAGTTGTACAAGGCCTTGGGTTCTCGGTTTCTCGCCCTGAAGTCGTCAAGATCTCACCAAGCACCTCGTCCCCCGTTGTTGGCGTGGGGAGCGATCTTCGCCCAACACCGATCCTAGGGATTATGTTGGACCGGTTGCCACCGGCGTGAGGGATAGGCATGTATCGTGTTTTGGTGTGCGTTTATTCGTGGTTTTCATCCTTTTCCTCCCCTGACCACCGCTTTGCCCTCGTTTCTCGTGGAATTCGTGAAAGATCGGGCCAACCCCAGGGTTACCCCATAACATATTGGTATCAAGAGCACGGTTGATCACGAATTTCCCCCCAATTTTTCTTTGATCCACCTTAAAATCGAAAATCCCACCAAAAAGAGCCCCAATTTGCCTTCGGATCGATCTTTGTATTTGGTGAGTTTTTCGTGGTTTTGGTCCATAGATCTGTTGCTTTTGGAGTCGATCTATAGCCCCTGTTGTTTCTAGCCCAGCGTTTCGGTCAGATCTCCACGAATTTGAGGATTTTGGTCAAGCTGAGTTCGTTCCTATCCCGCAACTGGCGGTACTACCGGCCGTGCAAGCGGTACTACCGCAAGTCACCGGTACTACCGGCCGCACAAGCGGTACTACCGCTCGCCGGTAATACCGGTCGTTGCCAGCGGTACTACCGCTCGCTTCTGACCGTGTTTCTTTGCCCTTTGACGCCTCAATTTCGTTTGCTGACTTTTCCACTTCACTTATTCGTGTTTCGCGTGTTTGTCGCCATTTTCACAACAGCTTCCGCATCAAGGTCTCCACGCGCTCATCGACACCGCGACACTCGAACATTCCCCCCACCAACGGTTGCAAGTCGTCAACAATACCGAAGGTATAACTGGCACCACTTTGACAGCCCCATATCTTCCTTTGTGTGTAACTATCCTATGAGAGCAACTCATTTTGTGTTTGTCTAAGCATTGTGCACTTGCCTTCGGAAAGTGAGAATGTGAGGCCAAATAGAAAAGCTAACATAGTAGCATAGCAAGGGAGAAAAAGAGAAAGAATCAAAAAAAAAAGAAAAAGATACATAGTCTCCCGATACAAAGAGAATACCAAGCTTGTAAGCCAAGAAAGAGAGAAGAAAGAGCGCACCGAGGCAAGTGCACAAATCTATTGCTTATCCTCTTTTGGCAAACGAGTTGCGGTCTCTCCTTGTGTTGGCACGACAACCAAGCGTAGTCTTTGTTAGGACCTTTTGTGCTCATTTTCATAGTCGTGCTAACCCCGTTTTTATCCACGTGTGTGTTTTCCGTGTTTTTGTAGATCGTATCCTTTTGCTTTTGATCTTTGGTTCTTTACCACGTAGAACAATAACCTTTTTGCTTTGATCGTTTCGTTTGGTTTTCCACAATCCTAACCTTCCACCAAAAGCTTTTGCGATTTCTAGCATTTTTGTGTGTGAGTTTCTTGCCATTTCACTTTGCACGCTTTTCGCTCACTTGTGTGGCAATTGGTTTGATATAATCTCCAAGGTGAGGTAAAAGGCTAACTCTCCGCACCCTTCTTCTCCATATACAACCCTTGTTGGTTTTTTGATGGAGGGGTTAACCTCTTGGGTGCCCGATCTTCACGGATCTCGTGGTCAAATCGATGGGAAAGCGAGGGGAAAGGGAGAAGGTAGCGGAAGCGAACACACCCCTCGCGAAGAACACGATGAACACATGCAAAACTCACACGATACAAGGCCGATTGCTCCCGAACGGTGGCCACCGGTCCGATAGAATCCTCGCAAGGAAAGATCGGTCAACGTGCTCCCTCAAATCCACATCGGAGAGGGAAGAACACCTTGGGGAGGGTCTTGACGACTTGGAGACGGGACATGAACTCCAAGGCCTTGTTCAACGATGGATGCGTGATGCAAAGTCCAATCGAGGTTGGTGACGATAGTCATCCCCTTGGTAAAGGGATGAGGCAAAACTAGAGATTCCACAATGGGGTTTTCTTTAGTCTATCATCTATGCCTAAGGGATACATGAGGGTGGGGCTCTATTTATAGGCCAACCACTAAAAAGGGTAGTTTGGGATAAAACTAGGGTTTGGTAAGTAAAGGGGATACATGGGCAGTGCCCCAACTAGTCTTGTGCAGCCTTGAGAGGTAATCTGGACTTGGACCGTAGTACCGCTCCGGGACAATAGAGTACCGCTTGCGATCTGGAGCTTCCATTGGGCAAAGGTGGCGGTGGCAGTGATAGTCTTGCGTGATAGCATTAGTGATAGTCTGTCGCTTGGTCTGTAAATTACCTTGGCAGAGAGCATTTGCGATCATCTGCCTTCTTCCGCCTCCTCTTCCAAGCCTCCGTCTTGTCGGGCTGATGCTCCGGGCTTCCTCCTTGCCTCCGTGCTTGTCAATGTGAACCTATCATGCATATGTGACGGAGTATGAAGTAGCATACCATTCAATAGGGTATGAAGGGGCTCGCATAGAGAACAGATTCACCTTTGGAGTCCATGACGTGGGCGTAAGTTGGAGACCAAGATGTAGTAACGGTAGGTCGGCCTACATCAGCCCCCCTTCAAAAAGAGTCGCCCTCGACTCTACATGCTCATCACAAAGTAGAAGCGGTGAAGGACATCCTTGATCCCGGGTTCACCATATAGTCGTCCTCGGGAAGAGTGACTTGACAACACTTCAATGTTCCTTCACCTTCCTTGATGCCTACAAAGCTCACAACAAAAGCAAAGCAACACTCAAAGCGTAGCCAATTCACGAAGATTATAACATGAGTCCTCAAGTAGAAGGAAGTCACCTTAGCTTGTAGAGATAGCTCGATGAAGGGTAGCCATAGGTAACTCTCTTCGATTCTTCTTGTCAACATATGGTCCATAGAGGTTGACGTGTATGCATTTGTACCTTCATACAACAAAGACCAAGCAAAATATTTTCGTGTGTGATAGAGGAGCATGTCAAATGTGGCATGTCCATTCTTGTTCACAACACTATTAGTACAATGCATGTATAGCAAATGGAATGCATATGCAAGGTCAAAGTGCATGGAAATCGTTTGAACATCATCAAAATGTGGGAACTCAAAAACTCCATACAATGTGTTAGGGTGGCGCTCAAAGCAATCGAATAGAAATTTGATCAACATCTTTGATGCAAAGTTAGGAGAATTTGGCAAAAACACACAAGGAAGCATATCCAAAAAAAAAGTATTATGGTTGCAAACAAACCAAATGAAAGAGCAAGTGGTCCTTATGTTTTTTGCAACAATAAGACGAGATTCTTGGAAGCTCTCATGACAATACATGTTCTTAAAGGAATTGTGGTTGCACACAAAACATCGGAAAGGTAAATTGTTCAACATTTTTGTTGCAACACACAAAGCATCATTATCTAAAAGCGAAGAAACATGAATGTCACAAGGGGAGATAATACCATCAACATGCTTGCAATCAAACCATAGGAAAGAGCAATTTGCCAACATGAAAGATGCAAAGCATGCAAAAGGTATCTGATGCAGCCCGACCTACGGTCGTTACTACATCTTGGTCTCCAACTTACGCCAAGTGGTCATGGACACCAAAGGTGAATCCGTTCCTCTATACGAGCCCCCTTCCTACCCTATTGAATGGTATGCTACTTCATACTCCGTCACATATGCATGATAGGTTCACATTGACAAGTACGGAGGCAAGGGAGGAAGGCCGGAGCATCAAGCCCGACAAGACGGAGGCTTGGAAGAGGAGGCGGAAGAAGACAGATCGCCAAATGCTCTCTGTCGCCAGCGGTACTACCGGACCTGGCGACAGATTACCGCCAAAGCAAGACTATCACCGCCACCGCCAATGACGCCAACAGAAGCCAAATACTCTCTGTCTCCGGCGGTACTACCGGATATGGACCCGGTACTACCGGTCAGCGGTACTACCGCCCCTTACTACCGCTCCCCACTGACGGCTCCAGCTGAAGCTCCAGGACCGCAAGCGGTACTACCGGTCCCTGAGCGGTACTACCGGTCCCAAGTCCGGTACTACCGCTCCTGGCAGTGCCTGCGCGCACTAGTTGGGCCACAGCCCATGTATCCCCCTTTACTTACCAAACCCTAGTTTTATCCCCAAACTACCCTTGTTTTGTGGTTGGCCTATAAATAGAGCCTCCACCCCTCATGTATCCCTTAGGCATAGATGATAGACTAAAGACAACCCCCATTGTGGAATATCTAGTTTTGCCTCATCCCCTTTACCAAGGGGACCGACTATCGTCACCAACCTCGATTGGACTTTGCATCACGCATCCATCGTTGAACAAGGCCTTGGGTTCTCGGTTTCTCGCCCCCAAGTCGTCAAGACCCTCCTCAAGGTGTTCTTCCCTCTCCGATGTGGATTTGAGGGAGCACGTTGACCGATCTTTCCTTGCGAGGATTCTATCAGACCGGTGGCCGCCGTTCGGGAGCAATCGGCCTTGTATCATGTGAGTTTTGCGTGTGTTCATCGTGTTCGTCGCGAGGTGTGTGTTCGCTTCCGCTACCTTCTCCCTTTCCCCTCACTTTCCCATCGATTTGACCACGAGATCCGTGAAGATCGGGCACCCAAGAGGTTAACCCCTCCATCACTCCCCAAGCTCGTCGTGAGGACCATCAACCTCCTCCTCGTCCTCAACCGCGTCAACAAAACGAGCAAGCTCCCCAAGCTCATCGTCAACACCAAGCTCCACCACCAAATGCGGCACCTCAACAACCGCAAGAGCAACGCAACAATCACCAAGCAAGACATGAGAGCTCGGATGATGAGGATGACCACCCAAATCATGGCAACCGACGCAACCGGAACCGCAATGGAGAAGAAACTTTCGGCAAGCTCAAATTCACCATGCCCAAATTCACCGGTTCCAATGAGCCCGAGGAATATCTCTCTTGGGAACTCAAGGTCGACAAGATCTTCCGCATACACAACTATAGCAATGAGAAGATGATGGCCATGGCATCCCTCGAGTTTGATGAGTATGCCAACCTTTGGTGGGAACAAGTCCAACTCGCTCGCGAAGCAAAAGAAGAACCTCCAATCGCAACTTGGCAAGATATGAAGGCTCATATGAGATCCCTCTTTGTTCCTTCACACTACACGTGATGGAGGGGTTAACCTCTTGGGTGCCCGATCTTCACAGGTCTCGTGGTCAAATCGATGGGAAAGCGAGGGGAAAGGGAGAAGGTAGCGGAAGCGAACACACACATCGCGAAGAACACGATGAACACACGCAAAACTCACACGATACAAGGCCGATTGCTCCCGAACGGTGGCCACCGGTCCGATAGAATCCTCGCAAGGAAAGATCGGTCAACGTGCTCCCTCAAATCCACATCGGAGAGGGAAGAACACCTTGGGGAAGGTGATGTAGCCCGACCTACGGTCGTTACCACATCTTGGTCTCCAACTTACGCCAAGTCATCATAGACTCCAAAGGTGAATCCGTTCCTCTATGCGAGCCCCCTTCCTACCCTATTGAATGGTATGCTACTTCATACTCCGTCACATATGCATGATAGGTTCACATTGACAAGTACGGAGGCCAGGGAGGAAGCCCGGAGCATCAAGCCCGACAAGACGGAGGCTTGGAAGAGGAGACGGAAGAAGACATGTCGGCAGCTGCCAGGTCCAAGAGGTACTACCGGTCGTGGACCCGATTACTCTGGTCAGTGACATCGCCTCCGCTTTGGCATCAAGCTCGCGCCATCGCCACTGGATGCCCTGACATCGGCTTGCGGTACTACCGCCATAAGCGGTACTCACTGGATACCATGAGCGGTACTACGGTGATGACCGGTACTACGGTCCTAGGTCCCAGATTACCGGTCATGTATGTGCTCACAGCACTGTTGGGCCCACCCATGTATCCCCCTTTACTTACCTATTCGCCTAGTTTATCCCCAAACAACCCTTGTTTATGTGGTTGGCCTATAAATAGAGCCCCCACCCCTCATGTATCCCTTAGGCATAGATGAAAGGCTAAAGAAAACCCCCATTGTGGAATCTCTAGTTTTGCCTCATCCCTTTACCAAGGGGACCGACTATCGTCACCAACCTCGATTGGACTTTGCATCACGCATCCATCGTTGAACAAGGCCTTGGAGTTCGACGTCTCGTCTCCAAGTTGTCAAGACCCTCCCCAAGCTGTTCTTCCCTCTCCGATGTGGATTTGAGGGAGCACGTTGACCGATCTTTCCTTGCGAGGATTCTATCGGACCGGTGGCCACCGTTCGGGAGCAATCGGCCTTGTATCGTGTGAGTTTTTGCGTGTGTTCATCGTGTTCTTCGCGAGGTGTGTGTTCACTTCCGCTACCTTCTCCCTTTCCCCTCGCTTTCCCATCAATTCGACCACGAGATCCGTGAAGATCGGGCACCCAAGAGGTTAACCCCTCCATCATCTGGTATCAGCAGCTTTTGGTTGCCACGGATTTCTCATCGATTTGGTCTTTTCCCCATAAATTCGAAAATTCCACCAAAAACAGCCCCAATTCGTGTTTTGGATCGATCTGTGATTTGAGTGCGTTTTGGTAGGTTTTGATCCGTGGATTGCTTGCTAAACTTGTTGATCTACCTTCCCATGCGATCCCATGGCCTAATTCCTTGATTTCCCCCTTCGATTTGGTGTTTTTCTTGAAGATTTTCTGCCCAAATCACCCCAAAATCACGAAAACGCGTCAAATCAGGGCGTCCCAGGTCCAAGCGGTACTACCGGGTCCAAAATCCGGTACTACCGCACTTAACCGGTACTACCGGGCTCAAAAATCCGGTACTACCGCCCTATACTGATCAAAAACAGCAAGTTCCAGATTTCAGCCCCTCACCGTTTTGAGCATAACTTTTGCATTCGATCTTGGATTTTGGTGTTCTTTAGCTCGTTTCGAAGAGGAGAAGGAGCTCTACATCATCATCCACGTTGTTCATGCTATCTACTCCATCCAAATTCCATGAGCAAGGCGGAATCCAACAATAAAGGGTGAAGATCGTCGACGAAAGGTATAAACATTCCGCGACTTCTCCCCACTTGCATTCCTTTGTGAACCCCACTATCTTTGCGAGCAACAAACACCTATTGAGACTAGTTCCTCTTATGATTCTTGGGCTATGCACATTTGATACCTTGTAGAATTCCGAGCAAATATTGTGAGCGCTATCTCATATAGTTATCTTGTATAGTTGTTGGCACAAGGAAGAGGCAAGTGAAAAACAAATAAAAAGAAAAAGAGTGATACAAAAAGAAAAAAAATAGAAAAAGGAAAACAGAAAGAAAAGAAAGAGATATACATGTGCCTTATAGAATAGGAAGCGCAAGCTCGATGAACATCATATAGGTGGTACTTATTGTGCATATCTTGTAGCCCACCAATTTTGTGCAATCGAACTAGCGTCTCTCCTTGCACTTGTGTGACACGAGCTTATAGTTTTCGCTAGGTAATCATTTCGTTATTAGCTCACTTTATCCGTCGCACAAGTCCCATTTATCCCACTGTGTGTGTTTCCTTGTACATATTTCCTATCTTGTGGATTTACTTGTTTGCTTTGTGATCATTGTGGTTCTTTACTTGCCATTACAATATATTGATTTCGGATTGTTTCTTGACATGCCACTTTCCATACCTATCCACCATAGGCTTTGTGTGTGTGTTCTTTGGTTAGTAGTTAGTTTTGGTGTTCCGCGTGAACTTCACTTTGCTTGGTTTATTGCTCTCAAGTGTGGCCACTTGCACGATACAATCTTCCAAGGTAAAGTAAGGTTTGACGTTGTATCCCTAACTCCCACTACCACTTCCATATACACCCCTTGGTCTTGTGCATCATGTCTAGGGACTCCGGAACTGAGGATGATATCTATGAAGAATCCATGATGAGCCACCATGACTACGACTCCACAAGTATAGAGGATATGACGGAGCACAACACCGATAATGGCTCTGCATGCTTTGAGGACCCGGAACACTACACCTACGACGACTCCACATGCATGGAAGACATGGAGCTCTACGTCGACAATGGCTCCTCATGCATGGAGCCTATGGAGCACTACACCGACAATGGCTCCACATGCTTGGGTGATATGGAGTACTACACCAACAACTACTCCCCAAGCATGGACGACTTCGAGTGCGACATCGATGACGCCTCGCCAAGCATGGAGGACACGGAGAACTTCATCGACTTTGATGGCTCCTCCATGAGCCATGAAGAATTCCTCCACCGTGTGGAGATGGAAGCCTACTACGCCAAGCAAGAGGAGGCGCATCATCAAGATTCCATGACCTTCAAGGCCAAGCGTGCCACACCAAAGGGCACCACCTACTTCGATGATCCACCTCCAAGGCGACATGTGCCACCACCTAGATGGTGTCAAGCGCCACCATCTCCAAGGCACCAAGCTCCATCACCTCCAAGGTGTCAAGCTCTACCATCTCCAAGGCGCCAAGCTTCATCTCCGCCAAGGCGCCAAGCTCCAACTCCTATCCAAACAAGAGTGGCGTCCAAACATCATATGCATCAAGAGGCGCTAAGAAAAAAGACTCTTCATCGACAAACATCCTCTCATGAGCATCGCCACCATAAAGAGGATACAAGACATCGTCAAAGGGATCTTCGCCATAAAGACAAAGAATTCATGATGAGCACCAACCATAATGCTCAAGCAAGCTCAAGAAGGCACCACAAGCACAAGAAGAGTGCCAAGGCAAGTGATCATTGTCGCGAGTGTCATGTGGATGACCAAGTGCACCACCTACATCAACCATCGGCAAGGCATGTCAATGACCTCCGACGACACCTTCATCGGGCACCTTCTACTACTAGTGCCACCACCAAAATGGCACCAAGAGCAAGCCTTCGTCCACGCCATCAAGCTTCAACACCTACGCTTGACTTCCACGACCTCGCGAACGAGGAAAATGTAGACGTCTACTTCGCCAAGCTGGATAGCATGAGCCTACCTCCACCACTACTACAAGATGGCCACAAGACAGTCGAGCATGGGATTTTCCCTTCGACCATGGAGGCGAGCAATGATGCCCATCTTATGGCATCCAACCTTGAAGGCGACAAGGTCAAGAATGGTGAGCATGGGATTTTCCCTTCACCAAAGGAGGCGCATGGAGTTGAGGAAACCGAGCCTACCCCCATATGCTTGAGTGATGATGTGGTACCAATCCCATGTGAGTATGAGAGCCACTTAGCCCACTTGAGTGAGAACAAGAGTGATATGAGTGACTCCACCTTATGTGAGATTGAGTGCTTCCACTTGGAGGGCATGAGTGATACTCCTAGTGAGCTGAGAGTGGTAGTTGATAGGTCAAGTGAGACCATTTCGATTTCTAACAACTTACCCTCTACCTCTAGTGTGTTCTCTTGTGTTGTGCTAGGTTCCATGGAGGAAGACGCCCGATGCTATGAAGCAATGATGCCTCGAATGGAGAAGATGTACATGGTGCATGAAGATGATGTTATGCCATGGCTACATCAAGAAAACGAAGTATTCCACAAGGAGGCCACTACTTCCACAACACCCACTTCATATGAGAGGTATGACCAAGGTAATAATAAGGGTGTTGATGATGCCATGATCCCACTAGTGGACATGATGAATTGTGAGGATATGCATGCTATGGATGATACTTGTGACATTACATATGCTTCATCCACTTTCCCATGTGATGATTTGCCTTTGCATAATATTGATCATGTGGAATTGTTTGATTGCAATATCATTGCCATAAACATGCCATGCTATGCATCTAGTGTGTATCCTCCAATTGCTTTGGACTTGCCTTGTCATGCTAGTCATTCAATTTCTCCCGTTGCTTGCGATAAGATGAATGCTTGCTATTTCACTTGTTTTGCTTGCAACAATATTGATCATATGCGTTATAATAAGATGGCCCCCATAGCTTTCTCAAATTTAGGAGATTTTGATGATTGCCATGATAAGCATGTTCCCCAATTGCATACTCACCATGCATCTATTTTGTTATGGGGTAACCCTGGGGTTGGCCCGATCTTTCACGAATTCCACGAGAAACGAGGGGAAAAGGGGTGGTCGGGTATGAAATCGGAAAGGGCGATGAAAACCACGAACACACGCACACCAAAACATGATACACGCCTACTCCTCACGCCGGTGGCAACCGGTCCAACATAATCCCTAGGATCGGTGTTGGGCGAAGCTCGCTCTCCACGCCAACAACGGGGGACGAGGTGCTTGGTGAGACCTTGACGACTTGGGGGCGAGAAACCGAGAACCCAAGGCCTTGTACAACTTGAACGCACTTAAGCAAGATCCAAGAGGTGGGTGGATAATCCGGTGCTCCTTGGTAGGAGCATGAGACCAATAGATATAAGTCCTCAACGGGTATCCTTAATATCTATTATTATCCAAGTCTAAATGGTTACAATAGAGGGTGGGGGCTATATATAGTCCAGCCACAAAACAGGGGTAGTTTCGGAATGGAGAGATAAATAATAGGTGGGGTTACAAGGCACAGGGCCGAACTTAGGTGATCAGGGTCAGGCAGGACCGGTAGTACCGCTTCCGGAGCGGTAGTACCGCTTGAGGGCCTGGAGCTTCCGTCGGAGGCGTCAGTGGCGAGCGGTAGGAGGGGGCGGTAGTACCGGCCACCGGTAGTACCGGTAGTACCGCTTGCTTCTGGGGCGTGGAGTAGTGCTTCCTGTGGCGAGCGGTAGGAGGAGGCGGTAGGACCGCTTGGAGCGGTAGTACCGGTCGTCCCAACCGGTAGTACCGCTTGCGTCTGGCAGCGACTGGTGGCTTCTTCGTACCTGATGATGCACAGAGTTTGCGTGTGAAGTAGCAAGCCATCCAAGGGGGTGTCGAAGTCACACAAGGAGAGGAGCGAGTTCACCTTAGTTTGAAGGAGTTTGGCTCGGGCGCGAGTCATGGGTCCACTTGGGTAGCTCGTGGGAGTAGATGTAGTAGCGGTCGGAGGACGGGCTGCATCAGCTCCCCCCCTTGGGAAAGAGTCGTCCTCGACTCTTCAACCGTCACAACTTCCTCTTCGCCATGGTAGGGTGAGAGGTCCTTGACATTGAATGTCGAGCTCACAAGATACTTCGATGTTGGTATATCGATCACATAGGCGTTGTTGTTTATCCTTTTTAGCACCTTGAATGGTCCGTCGCCTCGTGGCTTTAGCTTGGAGTCGCGTTCCTTGGGGAAGCGGTCTTTACTCAAGTGTATCCATACAAGGTCGCCCTCATCAAAGATCATCTCTTTCTTGGTCTTGTTTAGCCTTGATGCTTGGCGAAGGACTTGTTGCTCGATAGTAGTTCGTGTGTCTTCATGGAGTTTCATCATTGCTTGGGCACGCTTGACAACGTCCATATTGGCACGTTCATGAAGTGGAAGTGGAAGGATATCGAGCGCGGTGAGAGGCTCGAATCCATAGACAATCATGAACGGGCTCCTCATGGTGGTGGAGTGCTTGGCGCGGTTGTAGGCGAACTCGGCGTGTGGAATGCATTCCTCCCAGTCTTTAAGGTTCTTCTTTATCAACACCCGGAGAAGTGTGCCAAGACTTCGATTGACTACCTCGGTTTGTCCATCGGTTTGAGGATGCGAGGCGGACGCGAAGAGGAGCTTGATGCCGAGCTTGGACATGAGGGTCTTCCAGAAGTAGCTCATGAATTTTACGTCACGGTCGGAGACGATTGTTCTTGGCACGCCGTGTAGCCGAATTATTTCCCTGAAAAACAAATTTGCTACATGTGAAGCATCATCGGTCTTATGGCACGGAATGAAATGTGCCATTTTTGAAAAGCGATCCACGACTACAAATATGGAATCGTGACCATGTTTAGATCTAGGCAAGCCTAATACAAAGTCCATGCTAATGTCCGACCAAGGTGCATGAGGAATAGGCAATGGCATATAAAGACCAAAGGGGTTGGAGTTAGACTTAGCTTGGATACATGTAGTGCATCGTTGAACGTGGCGCTCCACGTCGCGCTTCATCTTTGGCCAAAAGTAGTGAGTGGAGAGCATGTCATATGTCTTGTCACGGCCAAAGTGACCCATAAGGCCTCCACCATGGGACTCTTGAAGAAGCAAAAGTTGGAGAGACGATTTCGGAATGCAAAGCTTGTTTTGTTTGAAAAGAAAACCCTTATGCAAATAGAAATCATCAATCCCTTTGTCTATTGAACATTGTGCAAATATTGGTCCAAAGAAAGAATCGGACGCGTACAAAGATTCGATGTCCTCAAGACCCAAAACATTGACTTCGAGTCGTGTAAGAAGGCTTGTGGTTTTGCGAGACAAGGCGTCCGCCACCACATTTTCTTTTCCCTTCTTGTATTTTACAATGTAAGGAAAAGACTCCATAAACTCAACCCACTTTGCGTGCCTTTTACTCAAGTTGGCTTGGCCCTTAAGGTACTTCAACGACTCATGTTCGGAATGGATTATAAATTCTTTGGGCCAAAGATAGTGTTGCCACACTTGAAGAACACGAACCAAGGCAAAAAGTTCTTTGTCATAAATGGGATAATTGAGGCGTGCGCCATCAAGTTTCTCACTATGGTAAGCAATAGGACGCCCATTTTGCATAAGGACGCCACCAATGCCAATACCACTAGCGTCACATTCAATCTCAAAGGTTTTTGTGAAATCCGGCAATGCAAGAAGTGGTGCTTCGGTGAGCCTCCTTTTGAGCTCATCAAAAGCCTTTTGTTGTGCTTTTCCCCCAAACGAACGTGACATTCTTCTTGGTCAATTCGTTGAGGGGGCAAGCAATTGTGGAAAAATCTTTCACAAAGCGACGGTAAAAGCCAGCCAACCCATGGAAACTACGAAGTTCACTAACATTTGTAGGGGTGGGCCAATCTTATATGTCCTTGACTTTTGATACATCAACTTCAATGCCATTAGAAGACACAACAAAACCAAGGAAAATCAGCTTGTCTCTTGCAAAAGTGCACTTGGGGAGGTTATCATAAAGCTTTTCATGACGAAGAATTTGTAAGACCTCCTTAACATGAGTAACATGCTCCTCTAGTGACTTGCTATAGACAAGAATGTCATCAAAGTAAACAACTACACTCTTTCCAATGAGAGATCGCAAAATATGGTTCATGAGGCGCATGAAGGTAGATGGGGCATTGGATAAGCCAAAAGGCATAACCAACCATTCATAGAGACCAAGCTTGGTCTTGAAGGCGGTTTTCCACTCATCACCTTGACCATGCGAATTTGATGGTAGCCACTACGAAGATCAATTTTGAAAATATAGTGGCTCCACATAACTCATCAAGCATGTCATCAAGACGCGGTATAGGATGTCGATAGCATACGGTGATAGCATTGATTGGGGCGATCCATGCATAACCGCAACGTATCATCCGTTTTGGGACTAGGATCACGGGAACCGCGCTTGGGCTAGTGCTTACTTGGATCAAACCTTTGGAGACGAGTTGGTTGATTTGACGCTCGATCTCCTTTGTCTCTTCCGGGTTTGTGCGATACGCAGCGCGGTTAGGTAGTGGTGCGCCGGGTATGAGGTCGATACGGTGCTCGATTCCACGAAGAGGAGGAAGGCCATGAGGAAGCTCTTCGGGAAATACATCTTGGAATTCCTGCAAAACAGCCATCAAAGAAGGAGGAATATTTGTCAAGTCATTAGTTCCTTGCGCTAGTCCCTTGCATACGAGGACGTAGTGCAAGATGGATGGGTTTGTTCCTCACTTCTCTCATCTCACTTTTGGTGGCAAGAAGAACACTCTTAGTTTTTCCACTCGAGTTTGGCTTGTAGCTCTCACTCACTATGGTGTGGTTCTCTCGCTCACCACTCTTCTCACAAGGTGTTTTTCGTATTGCGCCCTCGCTAAAGCCTTTGCATTGTCCGCAATTATTTGGCTAGGAGTCATTGGTTGCAACACACAAGTTTTATCAAGCCATTTGAAAGTGTAGGTGTTTGAGTGACCATTATGCAAAGCACACTTGTCATATTGCCACGGCCTTCCGAGCAACATGTGACAAACTGTCATTGGAACCACGTCACATTCCACCGTGTCCTTGTAGTGCCCAATGGAGAACGTCAACGAGACGGTGTGCTTGATCTTGACGGATCCTTGGTCACTTAGCCATTGGATATGGTATGGGTGTCTATGTGGGTGAAGGGTGAGGTTGAGTTTCTCACACAATTCCGTGCTTGCGAGGTTGTGGCAACTTCCTCCATCGATGACAACTTTGATGGACTTCCCATTGATGCCGGCACGAGTTTGGAAGATGTTCGAGCGTTGGTCTTCATTTTCATTGGCTTGGGTAGTCAAGACCCTTGTGACCACAAGCGATGGACTTGCGTCATGCTCACACACAAGAAGTTCTTGGTCCTCTTCCAAATGTTGCCTTGCCATGGCTTCCTTAACTCTTGCATCAAACTCTTCTTCACTCAAGTATTCTTCATCGCCGTTGTCATGGATGAACAAAACTTTCTTGTTTCCACATGCATTGGACTTGTGCCCTTTGCCTCCACACTTGTAGCATTCACCATTGAATGGTTGATCATCCCTTGTGTGTTTGCCACTTGGGGGCTGTTTTCCTTGGGGAATAGTTGGCTTGAAGGGAAGCTTGGTTGTACTTGGGGAGCTTCCACTTGGTGTTGTTGGAGTAGTGGTTGACGCTTGCTTGAAGGTGAAGCACGCCTTTGGTTTGTTGTACTTGATGTCCTCTTGCACTTGGCGCTCGGCCTTGGGCGATGTGCACAAGCTCAACCATGTTGTTGTACTTTTGGAACTCGGTGATACGCTTGATGGGATGGTTCAAGCCATTGAGGAAGCGTGCCATGGTTTGTTCATCTCGCTCTTCGATGTTGGCACGGATCATGTTGAGCTCCATTTGTTTGAAGTACTCTTCAACGGTCTTTGTCCCTTGACTAAGCGTTTGAAGCTTGTTGAAGAGGTCACGCGTGTAGTGTGAAGGAACAAAGCGGGATCTCATATGAGCCTTCATATCTTGCCAAGTTGCGATTGAGGCTCTTCTTTGCTTCATGACCGAGTTGTACTTGTTCCCACCAAAGGTTGGCATACTCATCAAACTCGAGGGATGCCATGGCCATCATCTTCTCATTGCTATAGTTGTGCATGCGGAAGATCTTGTCGACCTTGAGTTCCCAAGAGAGATATTCCTCGGGCTCATTGGAACCGGTGAACTTTGGCATGGTGAACTTGAGCTTGCCGAAAGTTTCTTCTCCATTGCGGTTCCGGTTGCGTCGGTTGCCATGATTTGGGCGGTCATCATCATCATCCGAGCTCTCATGTCTTGCTTGGTGATTGTTGCGTTGCTCTTGCGGTTGTTGAGGTGCCGCGTTTGGTGGTGGAACTTGTTGTTGACGACGAGCTTGGGGAGCTTGCTCGTTTTCTTGTCGCGGATGAGGACAAGGAGGAGGTTGATGGTCCTCACGACGAGCTTGGGAGCTTGCTCTTGTTCTTGTCGTTGTTGATGCCAAGAGCATTGTCGCATACTGTGGCGAGGAGGACGACGAGCCATATGCGCAATGGGCTGCTCTTCTTCTTCTTCGTGTAGAGGAGGCTCGCCATGACCATCATGTTGGCGACGTGGACGCTCATGTCGATGATGACGCCTTGGAGGGTCTTCGAGTGCTTCACGTCGATGATGACCTTGTTCGTCCTCGTCGGATGCTTCACTTGTTGTTGAAGGTACATGTCGACGGCGATGGCCTTGGTGGTCCATGCGAGGTTGCTCTTGTTGGATCACAAGTGCCCTTGGTTGTGGCCGGTTCGCTTCGCGCCTTGGAGGTCTTGCGGACAGGTCACCATTGTAGCTCGACGTTGCGGCATGACGCGGAGATGGTACCGCTTGTGAAGAGCTCATGGATTGAAGAACGGGTCCATCCCGTTGCCTTGAAGCGTGACGGCGAGGTGCACTTGTTTCACTTGATGAATGCCGAGATGAGCTTGATTCGTGCGAGCGTGTCCTTGCGAGTCCATCAATGATGTGTTGGAGTTTCTCATCCGTTGAGGCGAGTGCACGGCCAAGAGCTTCATTTTGATGCCCGAGGTTGTGTTGCATGGCATGCATTTGGCCACGGACTTCTTCGAAGCGGTTGTCGATGTTCTTGAATTCCACACGGGCCTCGCTAAATTTTTCATCTTGGCGCCGCTTGAGAGCTTCACAACAATAGTTGAATTCTCCTCGGATCTTCCAATGGTCCCATCTTGTCATGAATTGGTTATCATCCTCCGGAGGTGGTGGTGGTTGGGATGGCTCTCCATGCCTGTCCATGATGCAAAGCCAACAATGGTTGTATATGGAGAGAAAGGGTGTGGAGAGTTAGCCTTTTACCTCACCTTGGAGATTATATCAAACCAATTGCCACACAAATGAGCGAAAAGCGTGCAAAGTGAAATGGCAAGAAACTCTCAAAGGCTTTTGGTGGAAGGTTAGGGTGTGGAAAACCAAACGAAACGATCCAAGCAAAAGGTTATTGTCCTACGTGGTAAAGAACCAAAGATCAAAAGCAAAAAGGATACGATCTACAAAAACACGGAAAACACACACATGGAGAAAAAAAGGGTCAGCACGACTATGAAAATGAGCACAAAAGGTCCTAACGAAGACTACGCTCGGTTGTTGTGCCAACACAAGGAGAGACCACAACTCGTTTGCCAAAAGAGGATAAGCAACTGATTTGTGCACTTGCCTCGGTGCGCTCTTTCTTCTCTCTTGTTGGCTTACAAGCTTGGCATTCTCTTTGTATGGGGAGACTATGTAACTTTGTATTCTATCTTTTTCTTTTCCTTGTTTTTTTTTCTCCCTTGCTATGCTACTATGTTAGCTTTTGTATTTGGCCTCACACTCTTACTTTTCCGAAGGCAAGTGCACAATGCTTAGACAAACACAAAATGAGTTGCTCTCAGGATAGATACACACAAAGGAAGATATGGGGCTGTCAAGGTGGTGCAAGTTATACCTTTGGTATTGTTGACGACTTGCAACCGTTGGTGGGGGAAGATGTTCGAGTGTCGCGGTGTCGTTGAGCGCGGAAAGACGTTGATGCGGAAGCTGTTGTGAAAATGGCGACAAACACGCGAAACACGAACAAGCGAGGTGGAAAAGGTCGTGAACGAAATCGAGGCGCCAAAGGCGGGAGGCACGGTCGGTGGCGGTAGTACCGGGTAACGAGCGGTAGTACCGGTGAGATAGTACCGCTTGTACTACCGGTAGTACCGGGTCACTAGCGTAGTACGCTTGGTACAGACCGCTTGGCACATGTCTGGAACGAGGGGAACTTGCCAAAAACCTCAAATTTGTTGAAAAACTGATCGAAAGGCTGAGCTAGAGACAAGGGGGGCTATAGATCGACTCCCAGAGCAACAGATCTATGGACCAAAACCACGAAAAACTCACCAAATCCAGAGATCGATCCGAAGGCAAATTGGGCTCTTTTTGGTAGGATTTTCGTTTTTAAGGCGGATAAAAGAAAAAATTGGAGGGAATTCGTGATCAACCGTGCTCTTGATACCAATATGTTATGGGGTAACCCTGGGGTTGGACGATCTTTCACGAATTCCACGAGAAACGAGGGGAAAAGGGGTGGTCGGGTATGAAATCGGAAAGGGCGATGAAAACCACGAACACACGCACACCAAAACACGATACACGCCTACTCCTCACGCCGGTGGCAACCGGTCCAACATAATCCCTAGGATCGGTGTTGGGCGAAGCTCGCTCTCCACGCCAACAACGGGGGACGAGGTGCTTGGTGAGACCTTGACGACTTGGGGGCGAGAAACCGAGAACCCAAGGCCTTGTACAACTTGAACGCACTTAAGCAAGATCCAAGAGGTGGGTGGATAATCCGGTGCTCCTTGGTAGGAGCATGAGACCAATAGATATAAGTCCTCAACGGGAGTCCTTAATATCTATTATTATCCAAGTCTAAATGGTTACAATAGAGGGTGGGGGCTATATATAGTCCAGCCACAAAACAGGGGTAGTTTCGGAATGGAGAGATAAATGATAGGTGGGGTTACAAGGCATAGGGCCGAACTTAGGTGATCAGGGTCAGGCAGGACCGGTAGTACCGGTCCGGCAACCGTAGTAATCGGTGGTAACCGAGTAATGCTTCAGTACCGCTTGAGGCTGGAGCTTGGCCGGAGGCGTCGGTGGCGGTAGGAGGCGGTAGTACCGGCCACCAGTTGAAGGACCGGTAGTACCGCTTGCTTCTGGGGCGTGGAGTAGTGCTTCCTGTGGCGAGCGGTAGGAGGCGGTAGGACCGCTTGGAGCGGTAGTACGTCGTCCCAACCGGTAGTACCGCGTCTGGCGCGATCGGTGGCTTCTTCGTACCTGATGATGCACAGAGTTTGCGTGTGAAGTAGCAAGCCATCCAAGGAGGTGTCGAAGTCACACAAGGAGAGGAGCGAGTTCACCTTAGTTTGAAGGAGTTTGGCTCGGGCGCGAGTCATGGGTCCACTTGGGTAGCTCGTGGGAGTAGATGTAGTAGCGGTCGGAGGACGGGCTGCATCATATTTCATACTTGAATGACATTAATGGTGATGTGCACAAGAAGAGATACGTCATGATGGATGATGTGTATCTCTACCATGCACACACGTTCTTCCTTTTGTGTATGATGTGTGTAGGTACCCGCACAAGAATGTCAACCTCGGTTGAGCACGAGTTGACAAAAAGATCTCTAGAGAGCATCCCACAAGTGAGTTCAAGATCGAACCCAGCTCAGATACCTTTTGCATGCTTTGCATCTTTCATGTTGGCAAATTGCTCTTTCCTATGGTTTGATTGCAAGCATGTTAATGGTATTATCTCCCCTTGTGACATTCATGTTTCTTCGCTTTTAGATAATGATGTTTCGTGTGTTGTAACAAAATTGGTGAACAATTTCTCTCTCTGATGTTTTGCTTGCAACCACAATTCCATTAAGAGCATGTATTGTCATGAGTGCTTCCAAGAATCTCGTCTTGTTGTTGCAACAAACATAAGGACCACTTGCTCTTTCATTTGGTTTGTTTGCAAATATATTGTTTTTGCTTCCGCTTGGGATACTCATATTCCCATGATATTTGCTATTGATGATTTGTGTGTGACATCCAACATGTCGAATAATTTCTCTTTCCAATGGTTGGTTTGCACACATATTGATGTCGCTTGGGACATTCTTCCTTTTGTGTTTTTGCCAAATTATCCAAGCTTTGCATCAAAGATGTTGATAAAATTTCTATTCCATTGCTTTAAGTGCCCCACTACTATGTTATATGGAGTCTTTGAGTTTCCACATTTGGATGATGTTCAAACGATTTCCATGCACTTTGACCTTGCAATGCATCCCATTTGCTATACATGCACTGTACTAATAGTGTCGTGAACAAGAATGGACATGCCACATTTGTCATGCTCCTCTATCACACACGAAAATATTTTGCTTGGTCTTTGTTGTGTGAAGGTACAAGTGCATACACGTCAACCTCTACCAACCATGTGTTGACAAGAAGAACCGAAGAGAGTTACCTATGGCTACCCTTCATCGAGTCATCTCTACACCCTAAGGTGACTTCCTTCTACTTGAGGACTCATGCTATAATCTTCATGAATTGGCTACGCTTTGAGTGTTGCTTCGCTTTTGTTGTGAGCTTTGTAGGCTTCATGGAAGGTGAAGGAACTTTGAAGTGTTGTCAAGTCAATCTTCCCGAGGACGACTATAAGGTGAACACCAGGATCAAGAAGGTCTCTCGACCGCTTCTACTTTGTGATGAGCATGTAGAGTCGAGGATGACTCTTTTTGAAGGGGGGGAGCTGATGTAGCCCGACCTACGGTCGTTACCACATCTTGGTCTCCAACTTACGCCAAGTCATCATGGACTCCAAAGGTGAATCCGTTCCTCTATGCGAGCCCCCTTCCTACCCTATTGAATGGTATGCTACTTCATACTCAATCACATATGCATGATAGGTTCACATTGACAAGTACGGAGGCCAGGGAG
Source organism: Avena longiglumis (assembly GCA_030063025.1). NCBI lineage: Eukaryota > Viridiplantae > Streptophyta > Magnoliopsida > Poales > Poaceae > Avena > Avena longiglumis. The sequence goes on along the minus strand of CP125974.1, from coordinate 329,658,215 downwards.
GAAGCCCGGAGCATCAAGCCCGACAAGACAGAGGCTTGGAAGAGGAGACGGAAGAAGACATGTCGGCAAATGCTGTGTCCAAGCGGTACACCGGTCATTGAACTGCATTACACGGTCACCGCTACCGCCTCGCATCAAGCTTCACGCCATCGCCATCGGATGCCCTCAGATCGCTTAGATTATCGCTGCAAGTTGCATTTCACTGGATACCATGAGCGGTACTACGGTGATGACCTAGACTACTGTCTAGGTCCTAGGACTTATGTCACCAATCACCTCGATTGGACTTTGCATCACGCATCCATCGTATGCATCCCTGTGTTTCATGAGGTGTGTGTTCACTTCCGCTACCTTCTCCCTTTCCCCTCGCTTTCCCATCGATTTGACCACGAGATCCATGAAGATCGGGCACCCAAGAGGTTAACCCCTCCATCAGAGGGTCTTGACAACTTGGGGGCGAGAAACCGAGAACCCTAGGCCTTGTTCAACGATGGATGTGTGATGCAAAGTCGAATCGAGGTTGGTGACGATAGTCGATCCCCTTGGTAAAGGGGATGAGGCAAAACTAGAGATTCCACAATGGGGGTTGTCTTTAGTCTATCATCTATGCCTAAGGTGATGGAGGGGTTAACCTCTTGGGTGCCCGATCTTCACGGATCTCGTGGTCAAATCGATGGGAAAGCGAGGGGAAATGGAGAAGGTAGCGGAAGCGAACACACACCTCGCGAAGAACACGATGAACACACGCAAAACTCACACGATACAAGGCCGATTGCTCCCGAACGGCGGCCACCGGTCCGATAGAATCCTCGCAAGGAAAGATTGGTCAACGTGCTCCCTCAAATCCACATCGGAGAGGGAAGAACGCCTTGGGGAGGGTCTTGACAACTTGGAGACGAGACATCGAACTCCAAGGCCTTGTTCAACGATGGATGCGTGATGCAAAGTCCAATCGAGGTTGGTGACGATAGTCGGTCCCCTTGGTAAAGGGGATGAGGCAAAGCTAGAGATTCCACAATGGGGGTTGTCTTTAGTCTATCATCTATGCCTAAGGGATACATGAGGGGTGGGGGCTCTATTTATAGGCCAACCACTAAACAAGGGTAGTTTGGGGATAAAACTAGGGTTTGGACGACCTAAAGGGGTACATGGGCCAAAGGCCAACAAAGGCAGCACACAGACAGATCGGTAGTACCGGACTTGGTCTAGACCGGTCAACACCGTAGTACCGCCTGGGACCGGTAGCAGCCTTATGGCCCCGAGCGCCACCGGAGCCGTCTCAGAGGGCGGTAGAAGGGGCGGTAGTTCAGACCGGTAGTACTGCCTGTGTCCGTAGTACCACGGAGATGAGAGTATTTGGCGTGGTGGTGCCGGGCGGTAGTATTCTGGCCGCCAGTCCGGTAGTATCACTGACAGAGAACATTTGGTGATCTGTCTTCTTCCGCCTCCTCTTCCAAGCCTCCGTCTTGTCGGGCTTGATGCTCCGGGCTTCCTCCCTTGCCTCTGTACTTGTCAATGTGAACTTATCATACATATGTGACGGAGTATGAAGTAGCATACCATTCAATAGGGTAGGAAGGGGCTCGCATAGAAGAACGGATTCACCTTCGGAGTCCATGACGACTTGGCGTAAGTTGGAGACCAAGATGTGGTAACGACCGTAGGTTGGGCTACATCAGCTTCCCCCCTTCAAAAAGAGTCGTCCTCGACTCTACATGCTCATCACCAAGTAGAAGCGATCGAGAGACCTTCTTGATCCTGGGTTCACCATATAGTCGTCCTCGGGAAGAGTTGACTTGACAACACTTCAATGTTCCTTCACCTTCCTTGAAGCCTACAAAGCTCACAACAAGAGCGAAGCAACACTCAAAGCGAAGCCAATTCATGAAGGTTATTGCATGAGTCCTCAAGTAGAAGGAAGTCACCTTAGCTTGTAGAGATTGCTCGATGAAGGGTAGCCATAGGTAACTCTCTTCGGTTCTTCTTGTCAACATATTGTCCATAGAGGTTGACGTGTATGCACTTGTACCTTCACACAACAAAGACCAAGCAACATATGTTTGTGTATGATAGGGGAGCATGTCATTTGTGGCATGTCCATTCTTGTTCACAACACGATTAGCACAACTCAAGTATAGCAAATGGGATGCATATGCATGGTCAATGTGCATGGGAATCGTTTGAACATCATCCAAATGTGGAAACTCAAAAACTCCATATAACATAGTAGTGGGGCACTCAAGGCAATTGACTAGAATTTTGATCAACATCCTTGATGCGAGAATAGGAGAATTCGGCAAAAACACGCAAGGAAGAATGTCCAAAGCAACATCATTATGTGTGCAAACCAACCATTGGAAAGAGAAATTGTTCGACATGTTGGATGTCACACACAAATCATCAAAAGCAAATATCATGGGAAAATGAGTATCCCAAGCGGAAGCAAAAATAACATATTTGCAAACAAACCAAATGAAAGAGCAAGTGGTCCTTATGTTTGTTGCAACAACAAGACGAGATTCTTGGAAGCTCTCATGACAATACATGCTCTTAATGGAATTGCGGTTGCACCCAAAACATCGGAAAGATAAAATGTTCAACATTTTTGTTGCAACACACAAAACATCATTATCTAGATGTGAAGAAACATGAATGTCACAAGGGGAGATAATACCATTAACATGCTTGCAATCAAACCATATGAAAGAGCAATTTTCCAACATGAAAGATGCAAAGCATGCAAAAGGTATCAGAGCTGGGTTCGATCTTGAACTCACTTGTGGGATGCTCTCTAGAGCTCTTTTTGTCAACTCGTGCTCAACCGAGGTTGACATTCTCGTGCGGGTACCTACACACATCATATGTAAAAGGAAGAACGTGTGTGCATGGTAGAGATACACATCATCCATCATGACGTATCTCTTTTTGTGCACATCACCATTAATTTCAATCAAGTATGAAATAGATGCATGGTGAGTATGCAAGTGGGGGACATGCTTATCATGGCCATCATCAAAATCTCCAAAAATTGAGAAAGCTATGGGGGCCATCTCATTAGAACACATATGATCAATATTGTTGCAAGCAAAACAAGTGAAATAGCAAGCATTCATCTTATCGCAAGCAACGGGAGAAATTGAATGACTAGCATGACAAGGCCAGTCCAAAGCAATTAGAGGATACACACAAGATGCATAGCATGGCATGTTTATGGCAATGAGTTCGCAATCAAACAATTCCACATGATCAATATTATGCAAAGGCAAAGCATCACATGGGAATATGAGTGAAGCATATGTAATGTCACAAGTATCATCCAAAACATGCATATCCTCACAATTCATCATGTCCACTAGTGGGATCATGGCATCATCAACACCCTTATTGTTACCTTGGTCATACCTCTCATATGAAGTGGGTGTTGTGGAAGTAGTGGCCTCCTTGTGGACGACTTCGTTTTCTTGATGTAGCCATGGCGTAGCATCATCTTCGTGCACCATGTACATCTTCTCCAATTGAGGCATCATTGCTTCATTTCTTCGGGCGTCTTCCTCCATGGAACCTAGCACAACACAAGAGAACACACTAGAGGTAGAGGGTAAGTTGTTAGAAATCGAAATGGTCTCACTTGACCTATCAACTACCACTCTCCACTCACTAGGAGTATCACTCATGCCCTCCAAGTGGAAGCACTCAATCTCACATAAGGTGGAGTCACTCATGTCACTCTTGTTCTCACTCAAGTGGGCTAAGTGGCTCTCATACTCACATGGGATTGGTACCACATCATCACTCAAGCATATGGGGGTAGGCTCGTTTTCCTCAACTCCAAGCGCCTCCTTTGGTGAAGGGAAAATCCCATGCTCACCATTCTTGACCTTGTCGCCTTCAAGGTTGGATGCCATAAGATGGGCATCATTGATCTCCTCCATGGTCGAAGGGAAAATCCCATGCTCGACCGTCTTGTGGCCATCTTGTAGTAGTGGTGGAGGTAGGCTCATGCTATCCAACTTGGAGAAGTAGAGGTCTTCATTTTCCTCGTTCATGAGGTCTTTGAATGCAAGCGTAGTCGTTGAAGCTTGATGGCGTGGACGAAGGCTTGCTCTTGGTGCCATTTTGGTGGTGGCACTAGTAGTTGAAGGTGCCTTGTGACGGTGTCGACGGAGGTCATTGGCGTGCCTTACCGATGGTTGGTGTAGGTGGCGCACTTGGTCATCCACATGACGATCGCGACGATGACCCTTGTCCTTAGCACGCTTCCTTATAAGTTCTTCTAATGAGCACAAGGCATCATTAGTCTTGGCGACCATGCTCATGTTTTTGTCGAACTCATTGTCCATGTCCTTCTTGAAGTTGTGGAGGTCGCTCTCGAACTTGTCCATTTCATGGTGGACCTTGGCGCACTCGAGGCGTAGGCTCCGTCTTGGCCGGTGCGACTTGAGGAGCTTGTCGTTGTCGTTCTTGAAGTCACCCATGCTTGGGGAGTTGTTGTTGTTGTAGCACTCCATGTCACCCAAGCATGTGGAGCCATTGTTGGTGTAGTGCTCCATCATGTTATCCATGCTTGTGGAGACATAGGCATGGTGGCTCATCATGGATTCTTCATGGAAATCATCCTCGGTCCTGGAGTCCCTAGACATGCTTCACAAGACCAAGCGGTGTATATGGAAGTGGTAGTGGGAGTTAGGGATACAACATCAAACCTTACTTTACCTTGGAAGATCGTATCGTGCAAGTGGCCACACTTGAGAGCAATAAACCAAGCAAAGTTAAGTCCACGCGGAACACCAAAACCAACTACTAACCAAAAAACACACACACAAGGCCTATGGTGGATAGTTATGGAAAGTGGCATGTCAAGAACAAATCCGAAATCAAGATGTTGTAATGGCAAGTAAAGAACCACAATGATCACAAAGCAAACAAGTTAATCCACAAGATAGGAAATATGTACAAGGAAACACACACGGTGGGATAAATAGGACTTGTGCGACGGAGAAAGTGAGCTAAGAACCAAATGATTACCTAGCGAAGACTATAAGCTCGTGTCACACAAGTACAAGGAGAGACGCTAGTTCGATTGCCAAAATTGGTGGGCTACAAGATATGCACAATAAGTACCACCTATATGATGTTCATCGAGCTTGCGCTTCCTATTCTATGAGGCACATGTATAATTCTTTCTTTTTCTCTTTTCCTTTTTTTTCTTTTTTTCTTTTTGTATCACTCTTTTTCTTTTTATTTCTTTTTCACTTGCCTCTTCCTTGTGCCAACAACTATACAAGATAACTATATGAGATAGCGCTCACAATGTTTGCTCGGAATCTACAAGGTATCAAATGTGCATGGCCCAAGCAATCATAAGAGGAACTAGTCTCAATAGGTGTTTGTTGCTCGCAAAGATAGTGGGGTTCACAAAGGAATGCAAGTGGGGAGAGTCGCGGAATGTTTATACCTTTCGTCGACGATCTTCACCCTTTATTGTTGGATTCCGCCTTGCTCACGGAATTTGGATGGATTAGATAGCATGAACCACGTGGATGATGATGTAGAGCTCCTTCTCCTCTTCGAAACGAGCTAAAGAACACCAAAATCCGAGTTCGAATGCAAAAGTTATGGTCAAAACGGTGAGAGGCTGAAATCTGGAACTTGCTGTTTTCTTTGTCTTGGGCGGTAGTACCGGATTTTGGTACCGGTGGGCGGTAGTACCGTAGATTTGGAGCGGTAGTACCGCCGACAGAAAACCAGATCTGACGCGAATTCGCGAGTTTGGGGCGATTTGGGCGGAAAATCTTCAAGAAAAACACCAAATCGACGGGGGAAATCAAGGAATTAGGCTATGGGAACGCAAAGGAAGGTAGATCAACAAGTTTATCAAGTAATCCACGGATCAAAACCTACCAAAACGCACTCAAATCACAGATCGATCCAAAACACGAATTGGGGCTATTTTTGGTGGAATTTTCGAATTTATGGGGAAAAGACCAAATCGATGAGAAATCCGTGGCAACCAAAAGCTGTTGATACCAGATGATGGAGGGGTTAACCTCTTGGGTGCCCGAACTTCACAGATCTCGTGGTCAAATCGATGGGAAAGCGAGGGGAAAGGGAGAAGGTAGCGGAAGCGAACACACACCTCGCGAAGAACACGATGAACACACGCAAAACTCACACGATACAAGGCCGATTGCTCCCGAACGGCGGCCACCAGTCCGATAGAATCCTCGCAAGGAAAGATCGGTCAACGTGCTCCCTCAAATCCACATCGGAGAGGGAAGAACACCTTGGGGAGGGTCTTGACAACTTGGAGACGAGACATCGAACTCCAAGGCCTTGTTCAACGATGGATGCGTGATGCAAAGTCCAATCGAGGTTGGTGACGATAGTCGGTCCCCTTGGTAAAGGGGATGAGGCAAAACTAGAGATTCCACAATGGGGGGTGTCTTTAGTCTATCATCTATGCCTAAGGGATACATGAGGGGTGGGGGCTCTATTTATAGGCCAACCACTAAACAAGGGTAGTTTGGGGATAAAACTACGGTTTGGACGAGCTAAAGGGTACATGGGCCAAAGGCCCAACAGGTGCGCGCAGGCACACAGGACCGGTAGTACCGGACTTGGGTCCGGTAGTACCGGTTAACACCGGTAGTACCGCTCTGGGACCGGTAGTACCGCTTATGAGTCTGGAGCGTCACCGAGCCGTCTATAGCAAGCAGCAGTGAGAGTGTCGAGACCGTAGTACCGGTTCTAGGTCCGTAGTACCGCCGAGAGAGAATATTTGGCTTGCTGGCTGCCGTTCTGTCGGGCGGTAGCAGTGGAAAGGCCGCGTAGTACCGTCGCCAGTCGTAGTACACCTGGGCGAGAGAGCATTTGGTGATCTGTCTTCTTCCGCCTCCTCTTCCAAGCCTCCGTCTTGTCGGGCTTGATGCTCCGGGCTTCCTCCCTTGCCTCCGTACTTGTCAATGTGAACCTATCATGCATATGTGACGGAGTATGAAGTAGCATACCATTCAATAGGGTAGGAAGGGGGCTCTCATAGAGGAACGGTTTCACCTTCGGAGTCCATGACGACTTGGCGTAAGTTGGAGACCAAGATGTGGTAACGACCGTAGGTCGGGCTACATCATAAGGGATACATGGGGGGTGGGGGCTCTATTTATAGGCCAACCACATAAACAAGGGTAGTTTGGGGATAAACTAGGCGAATAGGTAGGTAGGGGATACATGGGCTGTGGCCCAACTAGTGCGCGCAGGCACTGCCATGAGCGGTAGTACCGGCTGGGGACCGGTAGTACCGCTTGGTCCGGTAGTGCCGCTCCGGGACCGGTAGTACCGCTTGTGGTCCTGGGGCTTCTGTTGGCGTCGTCTGTTGGGAGCGGTAGTCGGGGGCGGTAGTACCGCTGGCCGGTAGTACCGTCACGGATCCGTAGTACCGCTGGAGACAGAGTATTTGGCTTCTGTATGCTGCCTCACAGGTGGTGAAGTAGTACCGCCAGTCCCAGTAGTACCGACAGAGAGCATTTGGCGATCTGTCTTCTTTTGCCTCCTGTTCCAAGCCTCCGTCTTGTCGGGCTTGATGCTCCGGGCTTCCTCCCTTGCCTCCGTACTTGTCAATGTGAACCTATCATGCATATGTGACGGAGTATGAAGTAGCATACCAATCAATAGGGTAGGAAGGGGGCTCGCATAGAGGAACGGATTCACCTTTGGAGTCCATGACGACTTGGCGTAAGTTGGAGACCAAGATGTAGTAACGACCGTAGGTCGGGCTACATCAGCTTCCCTCCCCCCCTTCAAAAAGAGTCGTCCTCGACTCTACATGCTCATCACCAAGTAGAAGCGGTCGAAAGACCTTCTTGATCCTGGGGTTCACCATATAGTCATCCTCGGGAATATTGACTTGACAACACTTCAATGTTCCTTCACCTTCCTTGAAGCCTACAAAGCTCACAACAAAAGCAAAGCAACACTCAAAGCGTAGCCAATTCATGAAGATTATAGCATGAGTCCTCAAGTAGAAGGAAGTCACCTTAGCTTGTAGAGATAGCTCAAAGAAGGGTAGCCATAGGTAACTCTCTTCGGTTCTTCTTGTCAACATATAGTCCATAGAGGTTGACGTGTATGCATTTGTACCTTCATACAACAAAGACCAAGCAACATATGTTTGTGTGTGATAGAGGAGCATGTCATTTGTGGCATGTCCATTCTTGTTCACAACACGATTAGCACAACTCAAGTATAGCAAACGGGATGCATATGCAAGGTCAATGTGCATGGAAATCGTTTGAACATCATCCAAATGTGGGAACTCAAAAACTCCATATAACGTAGTAGTGGGGCACTCAAAGCATTGGATCCAAATTTCAAACAACATCTTTGATGCAAGAATAGGAGAATTTGGCAAAAACACACAAGGAAGCATATCCAAAACAAAAGTATTATGTTTGCAAACAAACCAAATGAAAGAGCAAGTGGTCCTTATGTTTGTTGCAACAACAAGACGAGATTCTTGGAAGCTCTCATGACAATACATGTTCTTAAAGGAATTGTGGTTGCACACAAAACATCGGAAAGGTAAATTGTTCAACATTTTTGTTGCAACACACAAAGCATCATTATCTAAAGGTGAAGAAACATGCATGTCACAAGGGAATATAATACCATTAACATGCTTGCAAGCAAACCATAGGAAAGAACAATTTGTCAACATGAAAGATGCAAAGCATGCAAAAGGTATCAGAGCTGGGTTCGATCTTGAACTCACTTGTGGGATGCTCTCTAGAGCTCTTTTTGTCAACTCATGCTCAACCGAGGTTGACATTCTCGTGCGGGTACCTACACACATCATATGTAAAAGGAAGAACGTGTGTGCATGGTAGAGATACACATCATCCATCATGACGTATCTCTTCTTGTGCACATCACCATTAATGTCAATCAAGTACGACATCGATGCATGGTGAGTATGCGAGTGGGGAACATGCTTATCATGGCAATCATCAAAATCTCCAAAAATTGAGAAAGCTATGAGGGCCATCTCATTATAACGCATATGATCACTATTGTTGCAAGCAAAACAAGTGAAATAGCAAGCATTCATCTTATCGCAAGCAACGGGAGAAATTGAATGACTAGCATGACAAGACAAGTCCGAAGCAATTGGAGGATACACACAAGATGCATAGCATGGCATGTTTATGGCAATGATATCGCAATCAAACAATTCCACATGATCAATAGTATGCAAAGGCAAATCATCACATGGGAATATGAGTGAAGCATATGTAATGTCACAAGTATCATCCATAACATGCATATCCTCACAATTCATCATGTCCACTAGTGGGATCATGGCATCATCAACACCCTTATTGTTACCTTGTTCATACCTCTCATATGAAGTGGGTGTTGTGGAAGTAGTGGCCTCCTTGTGGACGACTTCGTCTTCTTCATGTAGCCATGGCGTCGCATCATCTTCTTGCACCATGTACATCTTCTCCATTCGAGGCATCATTGCTTCATAGCTTCGGGCGTCTTCCTCCATGGAACCTAGCACAACACAAGAGAACACACTAGAGGTAGAGGGTAAGTTGTTAGAATTCGAAATGGTCTCACTTGACCTATCAACTACCACTCTCAACTCACTAGGAGTATCACTCATGACCTCCAAGTGGAAGCACTCAATCTCACATAAGGTGGAGTCACTCATATCACTCTTGTTCTCACTCAAGTGGGCTAAGTGGCTCTCATACTCACATGGGATTGGTACCACATCATCACTCAAGCATATGGGGGTAGGCTCGGTTTCCTCAACTCCATGCGCCTCCTTTGGTGAAGGGAAAATCCCATGCTCGCCATTCTTGACCTTGTCGCCTCCAAGGTTGGATGCCATAAGATGGGCATCATTGCTCGCCTCCATGGTCCAAGGGAAAATCCCATGCTCGACCGTCTTGTGGCCATCTTGTACTAGTGGTGGAGGTAGGCTCATGCTATCCAACTTGGCGAAGTAGAGGTCTTCATTTTCCTCGTTCATGAGGTCTTCGAATGCAAGCGTATTCGTTGAAGCTTGATGGCGTGTACGAAGGCTTTCTCTTGGTGCCATTTTGGTGGTGGCACTAGAAGTTGAAGGTGCCTTGTGATGGTGTCGACGGAGGTCATTGGCGTGCCTTGCCGATGGTTGATGTAGGTGGCGCACTTGGTCATCCATATGACGCCCACGACAATGGCCCTTGACCTTGGCACTCTTCCTTGTAAGTTTTTCTAATGAGCGCAAAGCATCATTAGTCTTGGCGACCATCCTCATGTTTTTGTCGAAGTCGTTGTCCATGTCCTTCTTGAAGTTGTGGAGGTCGCTTTGGAACTTGTCCATTTGATGATGGACCTTGGCGCACTCGAGTTGGAGGCTCCGTCTTGGCCGGTGCGACTTGAGGAGCTTGTCGTTGTCGTTCTTGAAGTCGTCCATGCTTGGGGAGTCATTGTTGTTGTAGTACTCCATATCACCCAAGCATGTGGAGCCATTGTTGGTGTAGTGATCCATCATGTTATCCATGCTTGTGGAGACATAGGCATGGTGGCTCATCGTGGATTCTTCATAGAAATAATCCTCGGTTCCGGAGTCCCTAGACATGATTCACAAGACCAAGCGGTGTATATGGAAGTGGTAGAGGGTGTTAGGGATACAACGTCAAACCTTACTTTACCTTGGAAGATCGTATCGTGCAAGTGGCCACACTTGAGAGCAATAAACCAAGCAAAGTGAAGTTCACGCGGAACACCAAAACCAACTACGAACCAAAAAATACACACACACAAGGCCTATGGTGGATAGGTATGAAAAGTGGCATGTCAAGAACCAATCCGAAATCAAGATGTTGTAATGGCAAGTAAAGAACCACAATGATCACAAAGCAAAACAAGTTAATCCACAAGATAGGAAATATGTACAAGGAAACACACACGGTGGGATAAATGGGACTTGTGTGACGGAGAAAGTGAGATAAGAACCAAATGATTACCTAGCGAAGACTATAAGCTCGTGTCACACAAGTACAAGGAGAGACGCTAGTTCGATTGCACAAAATTGGTGGGCTACAAGATATGCACAAAAGTACCACCTATATGATGTTCATCGAGCTTGCGCTTCCTATTCTATGAGGCACATGTGTATCTCTTTTTTTTCTTTTCTTTTTTCTGTTTTTTCTTTTTGTATCACTCTTTTTCTTTTTATTTCTTTTTCACTTGCCTCTTTGTTCTGCCAACAACTATACAAGATAACTATATGAGATAGCGCTCACAATGTTTGCTCGGAATTATACAAGGTATCAAATGTGCATAGCCCAAGCAATCATAAGAGGAACTAGTCTCAATAGGTGTTTGTTTCTCGCAAAGATAGTGGGGTTCACAAAGGAATGCAAGTGGGGAGAAGTCGCGGAATGTTTATACCTTTCGTCGACTATCTTCACCCTTTATTTGTTGGATTCCGCCTTGCTCACGGAATTTGGATGGCGTAGATAGCATGAACAACGTGGATGATGATGTAGAGATCCTTCTCCTCTTCGAAACGAGCTAAAGAACACCAAAATCCGAGTTCGAATGCAAAAGTTATGCTCAAAACGGTGAGAGGCTGAAATCTGGAACTTGCTGTTTTCTTTCTGTCTTGGGCGGTAGTACCGTATTTTGGGCCCGGTAGTACCGTTGGGCGGTAGTACCGTAGATTTGGAGCGGTAGTACCGCTCCAGACAGAGAAATCCAGATTTGACGCGATTTCGCGAGTTTGGGGCGATTTGGGCGGAAAATCTTCAAGAAAAACACCAAATCGATGGGGGAAATCAAGGAATTAGGCTATGGGAACGCAAAGGAAGGTAGATCAACAAGTTTAGCAAGTAATCCACGGATCAAAACCTACCAAAACGCACTCAAATTACAGATCGATCCAAAACACGAATTGGGGCTATTTTTGGTGGAAATTTCGAATTTATGGGGAAAAGACCAATCGATGAGAAATCCGTGGCAACCAAAAGCTGCTGATACCAGATGATGGAGGGGTTAACCTCTTGGGTGCCCGATCTTCACATATCTCGTGGTCAAATCGATGGGAAAGCGAGGGGAAAGGGAGAAGGTAGCGGAAGCGAACACACACCTCGCGAAGAACACGATGAACACACGCAAAACTCACACGATACAAGGCCGATTGCTCCCGAACGGTGGCCACCGGTCAGATAGAATCCTCGCAAGGAAAGATCGGTCAATGTGCTCCCTCAAATCCACATCGGAGAGGGAAGAACACCTTGGAGAGGGTCTTGACAACTTGGGGGCGAGAAACCGAGAACCCAAGGCCTTGTTCAACGATGGATGCGTGATGCAAAGTCCAATCGAGGTTGGTGACGATAGTCGGTCCCCTTGGTAAAGGGGATGAGGCAAAACTAGAGATTCCACAATGGGGGTTGTCTTTAGTCTATCATCTATGCCTAAGGGATACATGAGGGGTGGGGGCTCTATTTATAGGCCAACCACATAAAAAAGGGTAGTTTGGGGATAAACTAGGCGAATAGGTAGGTAGGGGGATACATGGGCTGTGGCCCAACTAGGGCGCGCAGGCACTGCCATGAGCGGTAGTACCGGCTAGGGACCGGTAGTACCGCTTGCGGTCCTGGGGCTTCTGTTGGCGTCGTCTGTTGGGAGCGGTAGTCGGGGGCGGTAGGACCGCTGGCCGGTAGTACCGGTCGCCGGATCCGATAGTACCGCCGGAGACAGAGAATATTTGGCTTCTGTTGGCGTCATCTGTTGGTGGCGGTAGTACCGGTCGCCAGGTCCGGTAGTAGCACTGGGGACAGAGAGCATTTGGTGATCTGTCTTCTTCCGCCTCCTCTTCCAAGCCTCCGTCTTGTCGGGCTTGATGCTCCGGGCTTCCTCCCTTGCCTCCGTACTTGTCAATGTGAACCTATCATGCATATGTGACGGAGTATGAAGTAGCATACCATTCAATAGGGTAGGAAGGGGGCTCGCATAGAGGAACGGATTCACCTTTGGAGTCCATGAAGACTTGGCGTAAGTTGGAGACCAAGATGTAGTAACGACCGTAGGTCGGGCTACATCAACACGCGTGACCTTTTCAACAAGCTTCAAATACTTAGTCAAGGGACAAAGACCGTGGAAGAGTACTTGAAGCAAATGGAGCTCAACATGATCCGTGCCAACATTGAAGAGCGAGATGAACAAACAATGGCACGTTTCCTCAATGGCTTGAACCATCCCATCAAGCGCATCACCGAGTTCCAAAAGTACAACAACATGGTTGAGCTTGTGCACATCGCATCGAAGGCCGAGCGTCAAGTGCAAGAGGACATCAAGTACAACAAGCCAAAGACGTACTTCACCTACAAGCAAGCGCCAACCACTACTCCAACAACACCAAGTGGAAGCTCCTCAAGTACCACCAAGCTTCCCTTTAAGCCAACTCTCCCTCAAGGAAAACAGCCCCCAAGTGGCAAACCCACAAGGGATGATCAACCATTCAATGGTGAATGCTACAAGTGTGGAGGCAAAGGGCACAAGTCGAATGCATGTGGAAACAAGAAAGTTTTGTTCATCCATAACAACGGCGATGAAGAATACTTGAGTGAAGAAGAGTCTGATGCAAGGGTCAAGGAAGCCATGGCAAGGCAACATTTGGAAGAGGACCAAGAACTTCTTGTGTGTGAGCATGACGCAAGCCCATTGCTTGTGGTCACAAGGGTCTTGACTACCCAAGTCAATGAAAATGAAGACCAACGCTCGAACATCTTCCAAACTCGTGCCGGCATCAATGGGAAGTCCATCAAAGTTGTCATCGATGGAGGGAGTTGCCACAACCTTGCAAGCACGGAATTGTGTGAGAAACTCAACCTCACCCTCCATCCGCATAAACACACCTACCATATCCAATGGCTAAGTGACCAAGGATCTATCAAGATCAAGCACACCGTCTCGGTGACGTTCTCAATTGGGAACTACAAGGACACAGTGGAATGTGACGTGGTCCCAATGACGGTTTGTCATATGTTGCTCGGAAGACCGTGGAAATATGACAAGAGTGCTTTGCATAATGGTCACTCAAACACTTACACCTTCAAATGGCTTGATAAAACTTGTGTGTTGCAACAAATGACTCCTAGCCAAATAATTGCGGACAATGCAAAGGCTTTAGCGAGGGCGCAATACACAAAAACACCTTGTGAGAAGAGTGGTGAGCGAGAGAACCACACCATACTGAGTGAGAGCTACAAGCCAAACTCGAGTGGAAAAACTAAGAGTGTTCTTCTTGCCACCAAAAGTGAGATGAGAGAAGTGCGGAACAACCCATCCATCTTGCACTATGTCCTTGTATGCAAGGGACTAGCGCAAGGAACTAACGACTTGACAAATGTTCCTCCTTCTTTGATGGCTATTTTGCAGGAATTCCAAGATGTATTTCCTGAAGAGCTTCCTCATGGCCTTCCTCCTCTTCGTGGAATCGAGCACGTGATCGACCTCATACCCGCCCCACTCCCAAAGCTGATCGCATTTAACCCGGAAGAGACGAAGGAGATCGAACGTCAAATCAACCAACTCGTCTCCAAAGGTTTGATCCAAGTAAGCACTAGCCCAAGCGCAGTCCCCGTGATTCTAGTTCCAAAAACGGATGATACGTTGCGGTTATGCATGGACTGCCGTCCGATCAAAGCTATCACCGTGCGTTATCGACATCCTATACCGCGTCTTGATGACATGCTTGATGAGTTATGTGGAGCCACTATATTTTCGAAAATTGATCTTCGTAGTGGTTACCATCAAATTCGCATGGCCGAAGGTGATGAGTGGAAAACCGCCTTCAAGACCAAGCTTGGTCTCTATGAATGGTTGGTTATGCCTTTAGGCTTATCTAACGCCCCATCTACCTTCATGCGCCTCATGAACCATATTTTGAGATCTCTCATTGGGAAGAGTGTAGTTGTTTACTTTGATGACATCCTTGTCTATAGCAAGTCACTAGAGGAGCATGTTACTCATGTAAAGGAGGTCCTTCAAATCCTTCGTCATGAAAAGCTTTATGCTAATCTCCCAAAGTGCACTTTTGCAAAAGACAAGCTGATTTTCCTTGGTTTTGTAGTGTCTTCTAATGGCATTGAAGTTGATGTCTCAAAAGTCAAGGACATACGGGATTGGCCCATCCCTACAAATGTTAGTGAACTTCGTAGTTTTCATGGGTTGGCTGGCTTTTACCATCGCTTTGTGAAAGACTTTTCTACCATCGCTTGCCCCCTCAATGAATTGACCAAGAAAAATGTCACGTTCGTTTGGGGAAAAGCACAACAAAAGGCTTTTGATGAGCTCAAAAAGAGGCTCACCGAAGCACCACTTCTTGCATTGCCGGATTTCACAAAAACATTTGAGATTGAATGTGACGCTAGTGGTATTGGCATTGGTGGCGTCCTTATGCAAAATGGGCGTCCTATTGCTTACCATAGTGAGAAACTTGATGGCGCAGCCTAAACTATCCCATTTATGACAAAGAACCTTTTGCCTTGGTTCGAGTTTTTCAAGTGTGGCAACACTATCTTTGGCCCAAAGAATTTATCATCCATTCCGACCATGAGTCGTTGAAGTATCTTAAGGGCCAAGCCAATTTGAGTAAAAGGCACGCAAAATGGGTTGAGTTCATGGAGTCTTTTCCTTACATTGTCAAATACAAGAAGGGCAAAGAAAATGTGGTAGCGGACGCCTTGTCTCGCAAAAATACAAGCGTTCTTACACGACTCGAAGTCAATGTCTTGGGTCTTGATGACATCAAATCTTTGTACGCGTCCGACCCTTTCTTTGGACCAATATTTGCACAATGTTCAATAGACAAAGGGATTGATGATTTCTATTTGCATAAGGGTTTCTCGTCTCCAAGTTGTCAAGACCCTCCCCAAGGTGTTCTTCCCTCTCCGATGTGGATTTGAGGGAGCACGTTGACCGATCTTTCCTTGCAAGGATTCTATCGGACCGGTTGCCGCCGTTCGGGAGCAATCGGCCTTGTATCGTGTGAGTTTTGCGTGTGTTCATCGTGTTCTTCGCGAGGTGTGTGTTCGCTTCCGCTACCTTCTCCCTTTCCCCTCGCCTTCCCATCGATTTGACCACGAGATCCGTGAAGATCGGGCACCCAAGAGGTTAACCCCTCCATCATCTGGTATCAGCAGCTTTTGGTTGCCACGGATTTCTCATCGATTTGGTCTTTTCCCCATAAATTCGAAAATTTCACCAAAAACAGCCCTAATTCGTGTTTTGGATCGATCTGTGATTTGAGTGCGTTTTGGTAGGTTTTGATCCGTGGATTACTTGCTAAACTAGTTGACCTACCTTCCCCTGCGTTCCCATGGCCTAATTCCTTGATTTCCCCCATCTATATGAGGTTTTGGTTCAAGTTTTTCCGCCCAAAACGCATCCCGTTCGAGTTCTGGACGCTCTGGAATCACCCGGACCAGAGTCTCCGGCCTAGACCGGAGTCTCCTGACTTTTTGGGCTCCAGACCGGAGTCTCCGGACCTCGATCGAGTCTCCGCCTCCTATGACGGAAAAACTACAGCACGGTTTTGAGCATAACTTTTGCATTTCAACTCGGATTTTGGTGTTCTTTAGCTCGTTTCGAAGAGGAGAAGGAGCACTACATCATCATCTGTGTTGTTCATGCTAACTACTCCATCCAAATTCCGTGAGCAAGGCGGAAGCCAACAATAAAGGGTGAAGCTCGTCGACGAAAGGTATAACATTCCGCGACTTTTCCCCACTTGCATTCCTTTGTGAACCCCACTATCTTTGCGAGCAACAAACACCTATTGAGACTAGTTCCTCTTATGATTTCTTGGGCTATGCACATTTGATACCTTGTAGATTCCGAGAAAACATTGTGAGCGCTATCTCATATAGTTATCTTGTATAGTTGTTGGCACAAGGAAGAGGCAAGTGAAAAAGAAAAAGAGAAAAGAAAAAAATAGAAAAGGAAAAGAAAAAAAATATATACATGTGCCTCATAGAATAGGAAGCGCAAGCTCGATGAACATCATGTAGGTGGTACTTATTGTGCATATCTTGTAGCCCACCAATTAATTGCAATCGAACTAGCGTCTCTCCTTGTACTTGTGTGACACGAGCTTATAGTCTTCGCTAGGTAATCTTTTGGTTCATAGCTCACTTTCTCGTCGCACAAGTCCCATTTATCCCACCGTGTGTGTTTCCTTATACATATTTCCTATCTTGTGGATTGACTTGTTTGCTTTGTGATCATTGTGGTTCTTTACTTGCCAATACAACATCTTGATTTCGGATTGGTTCTTGACATGCCACTTTTCATACCTATCCACCATAGGCCTTGTGTGTGTGTGTTTTTTGGTTAGTAGTTGGTTTTGGTGTTCCGCGTGAACTTCACTTTGCTTGGTTTATTGCTCTCAAGTGTGGCCACTTATGCGATCGATCTTCCAAGGTAAAGTAAGGTTTGACGTTGTATCCCTAACTCCCACTACCACTTCCATATACACCGCTTGGTCTTGTGAATCATGTCTAGGGACTCCGGAACCGAGGATGATATCTATGAAGAATCCATGATGAGCCACCATGACTACGACTCCACAAGTATAGAGGACATGACGGAGCACAACACCGACAATGGCTCTGCATGCTTTGAGGACCCGGAGCACTACATCGACAACGGCTCCACATGCATGGAATACATGGAGAATGACATCAACTATGGATCCTCAAGCATGGAAGACTTGGAGCTCTACACAGACAATGGCCCCACATGCTTGGGTGATATGGAGTACTACACCAACAATTACTCACCAAGCATGGACGACTTCGAGTATGACATCGACGATGCCTCGCCGAGCATGGAGGACACGGAGAACTTCATCGAGTTTGATGGATCCTCCACGAGCCATGAAGAATTCCTCCACCACATGGAGATGGAACCCTACTACACCAAGCAAGCGGAGGCCCATCATCAAGATTCCATGACCTTCAAGGCCAAGTGTGCCACACCAAAGGGCACCACCTACTTCGATGATCCACCTCCAAGGCGACAAGCGCCACCACCTAGATGGCGTCAAGCTCCACCATCTCCAAGGCGCCAAGCTACATCACCTCCAAGGCGCCAAGCTCCAACTCCTATCCAAACAAGAGTGGCGTCCAAACATCATATACATCAAGAGGCACCAAGAAACAAGAATCTTCATCGACAAACATCCTCTCATGAGCATCGCCACCATAAAGAGGATACAAGACATTGTCAAAGGCATCTTCGCCACAAAGACAAAGAATTCTTGATGAGCACCAACCATAATGCTCAAGCAAGCTCAAGAAGGCACCACAAGCACAAGAAGAGTGCCAAGGCAAATGATCACCATCGTGAACGTCATGTGGATGACCAAGTGCTTCAACAACATCAACCATCGGCAAAGCACGCCAATGACCTACGTCGACACCATCATAGGGCACCTTCAACTACTCGTGCCACCACCACAATGGCACCACGAGCAAGCCTTCCACACCATCAAGCTTCAATGCCTATGCTTGACTTCCACGACCTCGCCAACGAGTAAAATGTAGACCTCTACTTCGCCAAATTGGATAGCATGAGCCTACCTTCACCACTACTACGAGATGGCCACAAGACGGTCGAGCATGGGATTTTCCCTTCGACTAAGGAGGCGAGCGATGATGCCCATCTTATGGCATCCAACTTTGGAGGCGACAAGGTCAAGAGTGGTGAGCATGGGATTTTCCCTTCACCAAAGGAGGCGCTTGGAGTTGAGGAAACTGAGTCTATCCCCATATGCTTGAGTGATGATGTGGTACCAATCCCATGTGAGTATGAGAGCCACTTAGCCCACTTGAGTGAGAACAAGAGTGAGATGAGTGACTCCACCTTATGTGAGATTGAGTGCTTCCACTTTGAGGGCATGAGTGATACACTGAGTGAGTTGAGAGTGGTAGTTGATAGGTCAAGTGAGACCATTTCTATTTCTAACAACTTACCCTCTACCTCTAGTGTGTTCTCATCAAGAAGAAAGAGAGCAGCCCATTGCGGATGCGGCTCGACGTCCTCCTCGCCACATGGCGCAAGATAATTCTCCTCGGCATCAACCACGACAAGAACAAGAGCAAGCTCCCCAAGCTCGCCGTGAGGACCAACAACCTCCTCCTCGTCCTCAACCGCGCCAACAACACGAGCAAGCTCCCCAAGCTCGTCGTCCAAACCAAGTTCCACCACCAAACGCGGCACCTCAACAGCAAGAGCAACGCCACCATCAACAAGCAAGACATGAGAGCTCGGATGATGAAGATGGCCGCCACAATCATGGCAACCGTCGCAACCAGAACCGCAATGAGGAAGAAACTTTCGGCAAGCTCAAGTTCACCATGCCCAAGTTCACCGGTTCCAATGATCCCGAAGAACACCTCTCATGGGAACTCAAGGTTGACAAGATCTTCCGCATGCACAACTTTACCAATGAGAAGATGATGGCCATGGCATCCCTCGAGTTTGATGAATATGCCAACCTTTGGTGGGAACAAGTCCAACTTGCTCGTGAATCAAAAGAAGAGCCCCCAATCTCAACTTGGCAAGATATGAAGGCTCATATGAGATCCCGCTTTGTTCCTTCACACTACACGCGTGACCTCTTCAACAAGCTTCAAACGCTTAGTCAAGGAACAAAGACCGTGGAAGAGTACTTCAAGCAAATGGAGCTCAACATGATCCGTGCCAACATTGAAGAGCGTGATGAACAAACAATGGCACGTTTCCTCAATGGCTTGAACCATCCTATCAACCGCATTACCGAGTTCCAAAGGTACAACAACATGGTTGAGCTTGTGCACATTGCATCAAAGGCCTAACGTCAAGTGCAAGAGGACATCAAGTTCAACAAGCCAAAGACATACTTCACATACAAGCAAGCTCCAACCACTACTCCGACAACACCAAGTGGAAGCTCCTCAAATACCACCAAGCTTCCCTTCAAGCCAACACTTCCTCAAGGAAAACCGCCCCCAAGTGGCAAGTAAACAAGAGATGAACAACCATTCAATGGTGAGTGCTACAAGTGTGGAGGCAAAGGACACAAGTCGGCCGCATGTGGGAACAAGAAAGTTTTGTTCATCCATGACAACGACGATGAAGAATACTTGAGTGAAGATGAATTTGATGAAAGGGTCAAGGAAGCCATGGCAAGGCAACATTTGGAAGAGGACCGAGAGCTACTCGTGTGTGTTGCATGACGCAAGTCCATCGCTTGTGGTCACAAGGGTCTTATCTACTCAAATCAATGAGAATGAAGACCAACGATCAAACATCTTCCAAACTCGTGCCGGTATCAATGGTAGATCCATTAAAGTTGTCATCGATGGAGGGAGTTGCCACAATCTTGCAAGCACGGAATTGTGTGAGAAACTCAACCTCACCCTACATCCACATAAGCACCCCTACCATATCCAATGGCCAAGTGACCAAGGGTCTGTCAAGATCAAGCACACCGTCTCGGTAACGTTCTCAATTGGACCATACAAAGACACGGTGGAATGTGACGTGGTCCCCATGACGGTGTGCCATATGTTGCTAGGAAGGACGTGGCAATTTGACAAGCGTGCTTTGCATAATGGTCACTCAAACACTTATACCTTAAAATGGCTTGACAAAACTTGTGTGTTGCAACAAATGACTCCTAGACAAATAATTGCGGATAATGCAAAGGCTTTAGCGAGGGCACAATACACAAAAACATCTTGTGAGAAGAGTGGTGAGCGAGAGAACCACACTATAGTGAGTGAGTGCCACAAGCCAAACTCGAGTGGAAAAACTAAGAGTGTTCTTCTTGGCACCAAATGTGAGATGACAGAAGTGCGGAACAACCCATCCATTTTGCACTATGTCCTTGTATGCAAGGGACTAGCGCAAGAAAGTAATGACTTGACAAATGTTCCTCCTTCTTTGATGGCTGTTTTGCAGGAATTCCAAGATGTATTTCCCGAAGAGCTTCCTCATGGACTACCTCCTCTTCGTGGAATCGAGCACCGCATCGACCTCATACCCGGCGCCCCACTCCCAAACCGCGCCGCGTATCGCACGAACCCGGAAGAAACGAAGGAGATAGAACGACAAATCAACCAACTCGTCTCCAAAGGTTTGATCCAAGTAAGCACTAGCCCAAGCGCGATCCCCGTGATTCTAGTTCCCAAAACGGATGATACGTTGCGGTTATGCATGGACTGCCGTCCAATCAATGCTATCAACGTGCGTTATCGACATCCTATACCGCGTCTTGATGACATGCTTGATGAGTTATGTGGAACCACTATATTTTCGAAAATTGATCTTCGTAGTGATTACCATCAAATTCGCATGGCCGAAGGTGATGAGTGGAAAACCGCCTTCAAGACCAAGATTGGTCTCTATGAATGGTTGGTTATGCCTTTTGGCTTATCAAATGCTCCATCTACCTTCATGCGCCTCATGAAACATATTTTGAGATCTCTCATTGGGAAGAGTGTCGTTGTTTACTTTGATGACATCCTTGTCTATAGAAAGTCACTAGAGGAGCATGTTACTCATGTTAAGGAGGTCCTTCAAATCCTTCGTCATGAAAAGCTTTATGCTAATCTCCCAAAGTGCACTTTTGCAAAAGACAAGCTCATTTTCCTTGGTTTTGTTGTGTCTTCTAATGGCATTGAAGTTGATGTCTCAAAAGTTAAGGACATACGAGATTGGACCATACCCACCAACGTTAGTGAACTTCGTAGTTTTCATGGGTTGGCTGGCTTTTACCGTCGCTTTGTGAAAGACTTTTCTACCATTGCTTGCCCACCAAGAAAAATGTCACGTTCGTTTGGGGAAAAGCACAACAAAAATCTTTTGATGAGCTCAAAAAGAGGCTGACCGAAGCACCACTCCTTGTATTACCGGATTTCACAAAAACTTTTGAGATTGAATGTGACGCTAGTGGAATTGGCATTGGAGGTGTCCTTATGCAAAATGGGCGTCCCATTGCATACCATAGTGAGAAACTCGATGGCGCACGCCTTAACTATCCCATTTACGACAAAGAGCTTTTTTCCTTGGTTCGTGTCCTTCAAGTGTGGCAACACTACCTGATGGAGGGGTTAACCTCTTGGGTGGCCCGATCTTCACGGATCTCGTGGTCAAATCGATGGGAAAGCGAGGGGAAAGGGAGAAGGTAGCGGAAGCGAACACACACCTCGCGAAGAACACGATGAACACACGCAAAACTCACACGATACAAGGCCGATTGCTCCCGAACGGCGGCCACCGGTCTGATAGAATCCTCGCAAGGAAAGATCGGTCAACGTGCTCCCTCAAAT
This sequence comes from Avena longiglumis, assembly GCA_030063025.1. Lineage (NCBI taxonomy): Eukaryota > Viridiplantae > Streptophyta > Magnoliopsida > Poales > Poaceae > Avena > Avena longiglumis. The sequence continues at coordinate 329,635,842 of CP125974.1, read as the reverse complement.
CCACATCGGAAGAACACCTTGGGGAGGGTCATGACAACTTGGAGACGAGACACCGAACTCCAAGGCCTTGTTCAACGATGGATGCGTGATGCCAAGTCCAATCGAGGTTGGTGACGATAGTCGGTCCCCTTGGTAAAGGGGATGAGGCAAAACTAGAGATTCCACAATGGGGGTTTTCTTTAGTCTATCATCTATGCCTACGGGATACATGAGGGGTGGGGGCTCTATTTATAGGCCAACCACATAAACAAGGGTAGTTTGGGGATAAACTAGGCGAATAGGTAAGTAAAGGGGAATACATGGGCTGTGGCCCAACTAGTGCTGCAGCAATCGACATGACCTAGTAATGGGACTTGGGACCGGTAGTACCGGTCATCACCGGTAGTACCGCTCATGGTATCCGGTAGTACCGCTTGCGGCCGATAGTACCGCAAGCCAGTACCGGGGCATCTAGTGGCGATGGCGCAGGCTTCAAGATCAGGCGGTAGCAGTAATACTGTAGTACCGGTAATGCAGTTCCGCCGGTAGTACCGCTTGGACTGCAGCCCGACATGTCTTCTTCCGTCTCCTCTTCCAAGCCTCCGTCTTGTTGGGCTTGATGTTAAGACTTCCTCCCTTGCCTCCGTACTGGTCGGTGTGAACCTATCATGCATATGTGACGGAGTATGAAGTAGCATACCATTCAATAGGGCAGGAAGGGGGCTCGCATAGAGAAACGGATTCACCTTTGGAGTCCATGACGACTTGGCGTAAGTTGGAGACCTAGATGTAGTAACGACCGTAGGTCGGGCTACATCAGCTCCCCCCCCTTCAAAAAGAGTCGTCCTCGACTCTACATCCTCATCACAAAGTAGAAGCGGTCGAGAGACCTTCTTGATCCTGGGGTTCACCATATAGTCGTCCTCGGGAAGATTGACTTGACGACACTTCAATGATCCTTCACCTTCCTTGAAGCCTACAAAGCTCACAACAAAAGCAAAGCAACACTGAAAGCGTAGCAAAGCAACACTCAAAGCTTGGTCCTGTGCATCATGTCTAGGGACTCCGGAACCGAGGATGATATCTATGAAGAATCCATGATGAGCCACCATGACTACGACTCCACAAGTATAGAGGACATGACGGAGCACAACACCGACAATGGCTCCGCATGCTTTGAGGACCCGGAGTACTACACCTACGACGACTCCACATGCATTGAAGACATGGAGCTCTATGTCGACAATGGCTCCTCATGCATGGAGCCTATGGAGCACTACACCGACAATGGCTCCACATGCTTGGGTGATATGGAGTACTACACCAACAACTACTCCCCAAGCATGGACGACTTCGAGTGCGACATCGATGACGCCTCGCCAAGCATGGAGGACATGAAGAACTTCATCGACTTTGATGGCTCCTCCATGAGCCATGAAGAATTGCTCCACCGTGTGGAGATGGAAGCCTACTACGCCAAGCAAGAGGAGGCGCATCATCAAGATTCCATGACCTTCAAGGCCAAGCGTGCCACACCAAAGGGCACCACCTACTTCGATGATCCACCTCCAAGGCGACATGTGCCACCACCTAGATGGCGTCAAGCGCCACCATCTCCAAGGCACCAAGCTCCATCACCTCCAAGGCGTCAAGCTCTACCATCTCCAAGGCGCCAAGCTTCATCACCGCCAAGCTCCAACTCCTATCGAAACAAGAGTGGCGTCCAAACATCATATGCATCAAGAGGCGCCAAGAAACAAGACTCTTCATCGACAAACATCCTCTCATGAGCATCGCCACCATAAAGAGGATACAAGACATCGTAAAGACATCTTCTCCATAAAGACGAAGAATTCATGATGAGCACCAACCATAATGCTCAAGCAAGCTCAAGAAGGCACCACAAGCACAAGAAGAGTGCCAAGGATAGTGATCATCGTCGCGAGTGTCATGTGGACGACCAAGTGCGCCACCTACATCAACCATCGGCAAGGCACGCCAATGACCTCCGTCGACACCTTCATAGGGCACCTTCTACTACTAGTGCCACCACCAAAATGGCACCAAGAGCAAGCCTTCGTCCACGCCATCAAGCTTCTATGCCTACGCTTGACTTCCACGACCTCGCCAACGAGGAAAATGTAGACCTCTACTTCGCCAAGTTGGATAGCATGAGCCTACCTCCACCACTACTACAAGATGGCCACAAGACGTCGAGCATGGGATTTTCCCTTCGACCATGGAGGCGAGCAATGATGCCCATCTTATGGCATCCAACCTTGAAGGCGACAAGGTCAAGAATGGTGAGCATGGGATTTTCCCTTCACCAAAGGAGGCGCATGGAGTTGAGGAACCCGAGCCTACCTCTATATACTTGAGTGATGATGTGGTACCAATCCCATGTGAGTATGAAAGCCACTTAGCCCACTTGAGTGAGAACAAGAGTGAGATGAGTGACTCCACCTTAGGTGAGATTGAGTGCTTCCACTTTGAGGGCATGAGTGATACACCGAGTCAGTTGAGTGGTAGTTGATAGGTCAAGTGAGACCATTTCTATTTCTAACAACTTACCCTCTTCCTCTAGTGTGTTCTCTTATGTTGTGCTAGGTTCCATGGATGAAGACGCACCAAGCCATGAAGCAATGATGCCCCGAATGGAGAAGATGTACATGGTGCATGAAGATGATGCTACGCCATGGCTACATCAAGAAAACGAAGTCGTCCACAAGGAGGCCACTACTTCCACAACACCCACTTCATATGAGAGGTATGACCAAGGTAACAATAAGGGTGTTGATGATGCCATGATCCCACTAGTGGACATGATGAACTGTGAGGATATGCATGCTATGGATGATACTTGTGACTGATGTAGCCCGTCCTACGACCGCTACTACATCTACTCCCACAAGCTACCCAAGTGGACCCATGACTCGCGCCCGAGCCAAACTCCTTCAAGCTAAGGTGAACTCGCTCCTCTCCTTGTGTGACTTCGATACACCTTTGGATGGCCTGCTACTTCATACCCATACCTTGTGCATCATCAGTGAAGAAGAACCCACGGACGAAGGGCGCCCGTGAAGAGACCAAATGCTCTCATGCCCGGTACTACGGACACAGCCAGTACTACCGCTTTCAACGCTACCGCCAACAGAAGGTCCCAGGCGCCAAACGCTCTCATCTGGCAGTACTACCCGGATCACGGTACTCAGTACTACCGCCTGCCACTGCCACCAGAAGGCCGCGCAAGCCCGGGGCGACAAAGCGGTACTATCGGGCCAGGCGGTACTACCGGTCGAGCTGACCGGTACTACGGACTGGAAAGTCTGATCGTGTTAATTGACCGCCTTGTAACCCTCTCTATATTTCGCTATTTGTTCCGAAACTACCCCTGTTTATGTGGTTGGTCTTTATATAGCCCCCACCCTCTATTGTAAACCCTAGACTTGGATAATAATAGATATTAAGGAAACCCTTTGAGGACTTATATCTATTGGTCTCATGCTCCTACAAAGGAGCACCGGATTATCCACCCCCCTCTTGGATCTTGCCTAGTGCGTTCAAGTTGTACAAGGCCTTGGGTTCTCGGTTTCTCGCCCCCATGTCGTCAAGATCTCACCAAGCACCTCATCCCCCGTTGTTGGCGTGGAGAGCGAGCTTCGCCCAACACCGATCCTAGGGATTATGTTGGACTGGTTGCCACCGGCGTGAGGAGTAGGCATGTATCGTGTTTTGGTCTGTGTGTGTTCGTGGTTTTCATCGCCTTCCTCGATTTCATTCCCCGACCACCTCTTTCCCCTCGTTTCTCGTGGAATTCGTGAAAGATCGGGCCAACCCCAGGGTTATCCCCTATGACTTTGATGCGGAAGCTTGTGTTAAGATGGCGACAAACACAAGCTAAAGGGTAAAAAGTCAGCGAACGAAAATGAGGCGTCAAGAAGAAGGAAAAACCTTCTGTTGTTGGCGGTAGTACCGCTGATCTGAGTAGTCTGGGGACAGTAGTACCGCTTGCAATGCAGGCGGTAGTACCGCTGGTCACAGAACAAGAACGAAACAAGATCCACTTGACACAAACCTCAAATCCGTGGGAAATCTGACCGAAAGGCTGGGCTAGGAACAACAGGGGCTATAGATCGACTCCCAAAGCAACAGATCTATGGACCAAAACCACGAAAAACTCACCAAATCCAGAGATCGATCCGAAGGCAAATTGGGACTTTTTTGGTGGGATTTTCGATTTTAAGGTGGATAAAAGAAAAATTGGGGGGAAATTCGTGATCAACCGTGCTCTTGATACTAATATGTTATGGGGTAACCCTGGGTTGGCCCGATCTTTCACGAATTCCACGATAAACGAGGGGAAAGAGGTGGTCGAGGGATGAAATCGAGGAAAGCGATGAAAACCACGAACACACACACACCAAAACACGATACACGCCTACTCCTCACGCCTGTGGCAACCGGTCCAACATAATCCCTAGGATCGGTGTTGGGCGAAGCTCGCTCTCCACGCCAACAACGGGGGATGAGGTGCTTGGTGAGATCTTGACGACTTGGGGGCGAGAAACCGAGAACCCAAGGCCTTGTACAAATTGAACGCACTAGGCAAGATCCAAGAGGGGGTGGATAATCCGGTGCTCCTTGGTAGGAGCATGAGACCAATAGATATAAGTCCTCAAAGGGTTTCCTCAATATCTATTATTATCCAAGTCTAGGGTTTACAATAGAGGGTGGGGGCTATATATAGACCAACCACATAAACAGGGGTATTTTGGGAACAAATAGCGAAATATAGAGAGGGTTACAAGGCGCTGGGCCGAATTAACACGATCAGGACTTTCCAGGTCCGGTAGTACCGGTCCAGCTCGACCGGTAGTACCGGTCATGCGGTAGTACCGCCTCCTGGCCAGGCAATACCGCTTGTCGTCCTGGGCTGGGCCTTACATTGAGTGGCGGTGGCAGTAGTCTGGCCCGGTAATACGGATCCGGGCCGATAGTACCGCCCGATGATGAGAGCGTTTGGGCAGCTCTGGGACCTTCATTGTTGGCGATGGCGTTGGTAAGCCGGTAGTATGATGCAGTCCGTAGTACTGATTACGACAGAGCATTGGTCTCTTCACTGGCGCTCGCCGTCCGGTGGGTTCTTCTCTTCGTACCTGATGATGCACAAGGTATGGGTATGAAGTAGCAGGCCATCCAAAGGTGTATGGAAGTCACACAAGGAGAGGGGCGAGTTCACCTTAGCTTGAAGGAGTTTGGCTCGGGCGCGAGTCATGGGTCCACTTGGGGAGCTTGTGGGAGTAGATGTAGTAGCGGTCGTAGGACGGGCTGCGTCAGTGACATTACATATGCTTCATTCATATTCCCATGTGATGCTTTGCCTTTGCATAATATTGCTGATGTGGAATTGTTTGATTGCAATACCATTTCCATAAACATGCCATGCTATGCATCCTGTGTGTATCCTCCAATTGCTTCGGACTTGTCGTGTCATGCTAGTCATTCAATTTCTCCCGTTGCTTGCGATAAGATGAATGCTTGCTATTTCACTTGTTTTGCTTGTAACAATATTGATCATATGCATTATAATGAGATGGCCCCCATAGCTTTCTCAATTTTTGGAGATTTTGATGATTGCCATGATAAGCATGTTCCCCACTTGCATACTCACCATGCATCTATGTCGTACTTGATTGATATTAATGGTGATGTGCACAAGAAGAGATACGTCATGATGGATGATGTGTATCTCTACCATGCACACACGTTCTTCCTTTGGTGTATGATGTGTGTAGGTGCCCACACGAGAATGTCAACCTCGGTTGAGCACGAGTTGACAAAACGAGCTCTAGAGAGCATCCCACAAGTGAGTTCAAGATCGAACCCAGCTCTGATACCAGATGATGGAGGGGTTAACCTCTTGGGTGGCCCGATCTTCACGGATCTTGATGTGGACATCCCTTCTATTGATACAACCGTTGTACCTACAGCAACACACATACAAGGACCCATCACAAGATCTCGTGCCAAACAACTTAACTATCAGGTACTTTCGTTTCTTGGAACTATTCCTCACATACATGAGAATATGATGCTGCCTAAGTCAGATGTATTTCTTACTCTTAGGAATGATGGACCAAGCATGGATGAGAGGGACAAGCATTGGAGCATGGCCATGCATGGAGATGGCAGCAAGCATATGATGATCCAAGAGAAGGCCACGGATGAAGATTTCAGAACTTTGAGGCCACCATAATGAAGAAAGAAGGCTTGGACGAAATATTCAAGATCAATACTTTACGAATTCATCCATAGCTTAATATGGTGCTGCGACCTTTTTATTTTGGGCCAGGCCCATGTAATTTTCGCAGGATTTTAATTAGCCACTTTTTAGAGTCCGTATTTGAGGGGAAAGGGACTTTTAGGGTTGGATTCGGCCGCCACTTCCATGGCTGGCCGAAACCCCACCTTTTCGCCCTTAAATACTCCCCATAGCCGCCCCCCTTGACTCAGATTTTGTTTAGACATTAAGTTAGCCATAGTCGCAACTTCGCCAAGGCTCGAGCGTCGCAGAGGCCTCTTGTACTTCGCACCTATTCAGGATCCCACCTCTTCAATAAAGCTTTCCTCTTAATCCGCAATATCTTGATTGCAATATTGGTTCTTACTTGTTCTCGATTTCAGGTAGGAATTAAGACCCTCATTGGTCGGTGATCGTGTTCACATTTGGATCGGTAACCTCCGGAGATTGGCCTAGCGATTGCATTGGCGCTCGTGCTCGCGTGTAGTCGGATCGTCAAGCCGAACTCTACCAAATCGATTATCGCCATCTCATCGAAAGATCGGACACCTTTGCCCTATCAAGTGGTATCGATTTCAGGTTGCTCGGTGAGATTTTCTTGTTTTCATAGATTAGATCTGTTTTACCTATAACCCACGAAAAAGCCAAAAACAGTTAGAGTTTAGATCCATCCCATAACCAATCTCGCCTCACATTATCTTTTCAGTTTTGCATTGTTGAATTTGTGTCTACATCGTCGGCGTCCGAGTTCTTGGTCTTAGTGTCTCGTCCCTTAGAGTTTCGAGTTACGATCATACTAGTCACCGCCACACTCGTAGATCAACGCCACCATATTCCGCCATATACCCCGCCACCATAAACCCTAATACTCCATACCGCCTTCCTCTGGCGACACGGATCCGATCGGTTTCTGCAGGTGATGCAGTCCGAGTAGAGTTATTGTTTTTCCTCGGTATTCCTTTTTACTTTCCTTCTTTGTTGTTTCCGTGTTAAGCTAAAGTCCGTGTCGAGCTAAGAGTCCGGTCGTAAGTCCAGAAGGAGAGCAAAAAAAAAAGTCTGGAACCGCCTCCGAAAAAAATTTCTGGCTATACTAGTTTTCGGCTTTGGGGATCACTTTTCTCCATCGGTCGTTATAGCGATATTTTTTTGGCGCATGCGCGCTTTCCGGAGCAAAATAAAAAATTTCGAAATTTTTTTTGGGGCTAACCTCTTTTTAGACCCGTAGATCAGTTCTAGACACTCGCCATCATAGTGATTTTCTACATCTCGGTTCGCTTTTCAGGGTGCCATATCATCATACAGTGCTTGTTGTGTCGCGTCGTGACATCGTTGGTGATCTAGGCTCGCGTCTAGTACTGGTCTAGCCTAGGACCAGACTGATCTCGTTGAGCATTCTCTCAATTTTTGCATTGCTGTTTTGATAATTGCTAACCCCCCTTGCTAAGCCTTCCCAGAGCTCCACAGATATTCTCCACGTGCGGTGTCTCGACTCCTGGTAATCGCTTGGTTCAATCTCTGGACCCACTGATCCTCGCAGTTGCACATCGCCTTTTCCTGCTGTTTGGTAAGAACTTGTACGAGCTTCGTATATTGCTTGACGGATTATGCGTGATTTCCACCATATTCATGTAGTATATACCTGTGCTTTTTAAGGACTAACCATGACAGATACTTCGCGGAACCCTGCCACCATGACGAACGAAGAACTACATGCCCACTTCTCCGCGCTCTTGGTGGTCGGCGAAGACGTGGATACGCGCCTCGGGGAGTTTGACACCAAGATCACCAACGCCGTGGACAAGATCGATGGACTCGAGAAATCCTTCAACGCCAAGCTTGACGTTCGGTTCAAGGAGCTTTTGAACCGATTGCCCGCACCCGCACCGGCACCCACACATGGCGCACGGCGCATTCCGATCACGGTCGGACTGCTGTTCATTGCCGCCGCAACCCTTGCGGCCGACGCTCCTCGGACTTGATCGCGGTACGCTCTGCGACATTAGGGACGTATTTACGGGTACTACTACGACCCCGACGAAGACGATCTGTTTGACGAGGAGGTTGAACAACCTCCACAAGTACCTGCTGGCCGTCCCTGACATTACTACCGCAACGCTCGCCCACCGGTACGTGATGATGATCATGTTGCAAAGCTTAAATTAAATATTCCATATTTTGAGGGTAAATATAATGCTGATGCATATCTTAAATGGGAGATGGAAGTAGAACAACGTTTTGCATGCTTAAATATCCTGAGAATATGCGTGTTAGTGCTGCTACATGTGAATTTACTAAGTTTGCTTCCCTTTGGTGGTCTGAGTATTGTCGTTTAAATCCTACTACTATTCCTAGTACTTGGACTGCTTTAAAAACTGCTATGCGTGTTCGTTTTGTACCTCCCACTTATCAACGTGATTTACTAAAGAATCTGACACGTTTAGAGCAAGGGAAAAATTCTGTAGAAGAGTATTATCAGGAATTACAAACGGGGATGGTTAGGTGTGGTCTTGTTGAATCTAATGAACAAATGCTTGCATGTTTCTTTGGTGGATTAAACAAGGACATTCAGCACATATTAGATTATAAGGAATATAATTCTATCACTCGTTTGTTTCATCTTGCTTGCAAAGATGAACGTGAAGTGCAGGATCGCCAAACACCATGGAGGAGGACTAATAATTCTACAGGTCGCACATCCACTTGGACATCCCGACAATCAGCACCTCCTCGTGATTCGCCACCAGCTACTACCACATCCAAGGCCAGCACAAGATTTCCAGCTGCTCCTCCACCATCATCCAATGCTCCTGCTCGTAGTGCATTTTCTATGGCTTCCACGGGTAAGACAAAGGATATACAATGCCGCAAGTGCTGGGGTTTTGGTCATATAGAGAGACAGTGCACAACACAACGTGTGATGATGGTGCGAGAAGATGGTCAATACGATTCAGCGAGTGACCTCGATGAAGATACACTAGCCCTTATTTCTGCTCGAGATGGAGACAATTCTGATGCCGATGAAGAGCCAGAGGTAATGGGAGCTGAAGCTGATGATCAATACAAGAGCTTAATTACACAACGTGTGTTGAGTGTGCAATTGAGCAAATCTGAGCAAGATCAACGCCACAACCTGTTCCAAACACGTGGTGTTGTCAAGGAAAGAGCTATACGGATCATCATTGATGGAGGGAGTTGTAATAACCTGGCCAGTGTTGACATGGTATAGAAGCTTGCGCTTCCAACAAGACAACGCCCACATTCATATTACATCCAATGGTTTGAGAGTTCTCGCAAGATCAAGGTAACAAGAACGGTACGCGTGTATTTTACTATTGGTACATATTCTGATTTTGTTGATTGTGATGTTGTACCTATGCAAGCTTGTTCTTTGTTACTTGGTAGACCATGGCAATTTGATAGAGAATCTGTTCATAATGGCAAAACTAATCACTATTCTCTTATGCATGATGGAAAGAAAATTGGTCTAAAACCTATGACTCCCGAAAAGATTTTAAAAGATGATCTTGCTAGAGCTAGTAGAGCTAAAACTGAGGAGAAAAATAAAAGTGAGAATCAGATTGTTGCTGCAGATACCACCAAAGAACACCAAATCTGATTCTACACATGCTACTGAAATTCGTTTGAAGAGTCCATGTATGCTTGCAAATAAAATTGATATTGTTGAACTAGATGTAAACAATACTCAATGTTATGCAATTGTCTGCAAAGAGGTTTTGTTTTCATTTGAGGATATGCCTCCTTCTTTGCCACCCGCTGTTGCTACCATTTTGCAGGAATATGAGGACGTCTTTCCCGCTGAGCTGCCACCAGGACTACCTCCTATTAGAGGAATTGAGCACCAAATTGATCTAATTTCTGGTGCCACGTTGCCCAACCGCGCGCCCTATAGAACCAATCCAGAGGAGACGAAGGAGATACAACGCCAAATTCAGGAACTACTCGACAGAGATCATATTCGTGAGTCCCTTAGCCCCTGTGTTGTTCCTATTATTTTGGTACCTAAGAAAGATGGTTCTTCGCGCATGTGTACTGATTGTAGAGCTATCAATAGTATTACTATTCGATATCGTCATCCTATTCCACGTTTAGATGCCATGCTTGATGAATTGAGTGGCTCTACCATGTTTTCTAAAGTTGATTTGCGTAGTGGTTACCACCAGATTCGTATGAAATTAGGAGATGAATGGAAAACAGCATTTAAAACTAAGTTCGGTTTATATGAGTGGTTAGTGATGCTGTTTGGTTTAACTAATGCACCTAGCACTTTCATGAGATTAATGAACGAAGTTTTACGTGCTTTCATTGGACGTTTTGTGGTAGTCTACTTTGATGATATTCTGATTTATAGCAAATCTTTAGAGGATCATTTGGACCATTTACGTGCTGTTTTCAATGCTTTACGTGATGCACGTTTGTTTGGTAACCTTGAGAAGTGCACCTTTTGCACCAATCGAGTTGCGTTTCTTGGCTATGTTGTTACATCACAGGGTATTGAAGTGGATCCAGCCAAGATTGAAGCTATTGAGAATTGGCCGCAGCCCAAGACGGTCGCACAAGTGAGGAGTTTTCTTGGCCTTGCTGGTTTTTATAGGAGCTTTGTCAAAGACTTTGGATCAATTGCCGTGCCGCTGAATGAGCTTACCAAGAAGTATGTGCCCTTTGTTTGGGGCGATGCACAACAACAGGCCTTCGTCATATTAAAAGATAAGCTAACACATGCTCCCTTACTCCAACTTCCTGATTTTACTAAGACTTTTGAGCTTGAATGTGATGCTAGTGGAATTGGTTTGGGAGGGGTGTTATTACAAGAGGGAAAACCTGTTGCATATTTTAGTGAGAAATTGAGTGGGGCTAGTCTAAACTATTCTACTTATGATAAAGAATTATATGCATTGGTTCGGACATTAGAAACTTGGCAACATTATCTATGGCCTAAGGAATTTGTTATTCATTCTGATCATGAATCTTTGAAGCATATTCGTAGTCAAGCTAAGTTGAATCGTCGTCATGCAAAGTGGGTTGAATTTATTGAGTCTTTTCCTTATGTTATCAAACACAAAAAGGGTAAAGATAATATTATTCTTGATGCTTTGTCGCTTGTTATACTTTGTTATCTCAACTTGATTTCAAAATATTTCGATTAGAAACTATTAAGGAACAATATGTGCATGATGCTGAATTTAAAGATGTGTTGCAGAATTGTAGAGATGGTAGAACTTAGAACAAGTTCGTCTTCAATGATGGATTTGTGTTCCGTGCTAACAAACTATGCATTCCAGATAGTTCTGTTCGTCTTTTGTTGTTACAGGAGGCGCATGGAGGAGGATTGATGGGACACTTTGGTGTCAAGAAGACGGAGGATGTTCTTGTTGCACACTTCTTTTGGCCACGTATGCGTCGCGATGTTGAGAGATTTGTGGCACGCTGCACTACTTGTCAAAAAGCTAAGTCTCGCCTTAATCCACATGGTTTATATATGTCTCTTCCTGTTCCTAGTGTTCCTTGGGAGGATATTTCTATGGACTTTGTTTTGGGATTGCCACGAACATAGAAGGGGAGGGATATTATTTTTGTTGTTGTGGATCGGTTTTCTAAGATGGCACACTTTATTCCTTGTCATAAAACGGATGATGCTGCGCATATTGCTGATTTGTTATTTCGTGAAATTGTTCGTTTGCATGGTGTGCCAAATACTATTGTCTCTGATCGTGATACTAAATTTCTTAGCCACTTTTGGAGATGTTTATGGGCTAAGTTGGGGACTAAATTGCTCTTTAGTACTACATGTCATCCCCAAACTGATGGTCAAACTGAAGTAGTAAATAGAACTTTGTCTACTATGTTGCGGGCTGTTTTAAAGAAGAACTTAAAATTGTGGGAAGAGTGTTTACCTCATATAGAATTTGCTTATAATCGTTCGCTGCATTCTACCACAAAGATGTGCCCATTTGAGATTGTGTATGGTTTTCTTCCTCGTGCACCTATTGATTTATTTCCTTTACCTTCTTCGGTGCAACATAATTTGGATGCTAGACAACGCGCTGAAATGATATTAAACTTGCATAAGACTACTAAAGATAACATTGAACACATGAATGCTAAGTATAAACTTGCTGGGGATAAAGGGAGAAAGCATGTTGTGTTTGATGTTGGCGATCTTGTTTGGTTACATTTGCGTAAAGATCGTTTTCCTGATTTACGCAAGTCTAAGTTAATGCCACGTGCTGCTAGTCCCTTTAAGGTGTTAGAGAAAATAAATGATAATGCATATAAACTTGAGTTGCCTGCAGACTTTGGTACAGTTAGTCCTATGTTTAACATGAGATTGCGTCGAGGACGACTTCAATTCAAGAAGGGGAGCATGATGTGGACATCCCTTCTATTGATACAACCGTTGTACCTACAGCAACACACATACAAGGACCCATCACAAGATCTCGTGCCAAACAACTTAACTATTAGGTACTTTCGTTTCTTGGAACTATTCCTCACATACATGAGAATATGATGCTGCCTAAGTCAGATGTATTTCTTACTCTTAGGAATGATGGACCAAGCATGGATGAGAGGGACAAGCATTGGAGCATGGCCATGCATGGAGATGGCAGCAAGCATATGATGATCCAAGAGAAGGCCACGGATGAAGATTTCAGAACTTTGAGGCCACCATAATGAAGAAAGAAGGCTCGGACGAAATATTCAAGATCAATACTTTACGAATTCGTCCATAGCTTAATATGGTGCTGTGACACCTTTTAATTTGGGCTAGGCCCATGTAATTTTCGCATGATTTTAATTAGCCACTTTTTAGAGTCTGTATTTGAGGGGAAAAGGACTTTTAGGGTTGGATTCGGCCGCCACTTCCATGGCTGGACGAAACCCCACCTTTTCGCCCTTAAATACTCCCCATAGCCGACCCCCTAGACTCGGATTTTGTTTAGACATTAAGTTAGCCATAGTCGCAACTTCGCCAAGGCTCGAGCGTCGCAGAGGCCTCTTGTACTTCGCACCTATTCAGGATCCCACCTCTTCAATAAAGCTTTCCTCTTAATCCGCAATATCTTGATTGCAATATTGGTTCTTACTTGTTCTCGATTTCAGGTAGGAATTAAGACCCTCGTTGGTCAGGCTGATTGTGTTCACGCAAGATCGGTAACCTCCAGGAGATTGGCCTAGCGATTGCATTGGCGCTCGTGCTCGCACGTGTAGTCGGATCGTCAAGCCCGAACTCCACCAAATCGATTGTCGCCATCTCATCGAAAGATCGGATACCTTTGCCCTATCAGATCTCGTGGTCAAATCGATGGGAAAGCAAGGGGAAAGGAAGAAGGTAGCGGAAGCGAACACACAACTCGCGAAGAACATGATGAACACACGCAAAACTCACACGATACAAGGCCCATTGCTCCCGAACGGCGGCCACCGGTCCGATAGAATTCTCGCAAGGAAAGATCGGTCGACGTGCTCCCTCAAATCCTCATCGGAGAGGGAAGAACACCTTGGGGAGGTTCTTGAAAACTTGGAGACGAGACACCGAACTCCAAGGCCTTGTTCAACGATGGATGCGTGATGCAAAGTCCAATCGAGGTTGGTGACGATAGTCGGTCCCCTTGTTAAAGGGGATGAGGCAAAACTAGAGATTCCACAATGGGGGTTTTCTTTAGTCTCACATCTATGCCTAAGGGATACATGAGGGGTGGGGGCTCTATTTATAGGCCAACTGATGCAGCCCGGCCTACGACCGCTGCTACATCTACTCCCACGAGCTCCCCAAGTGGACCCATGACTCGCGCCCGAGCTAAGCTCCTCCAAGCCCAGGTTAACTCGCTCCTTTCCTTGTGTGACTTCGACACACCCTTGGATGGCTTGCTACTTCAAACGTATACACTGTGCATCATCAGGTACGAAGAGAAGGACCCAAGGGACGGAGGGAACGGAGCGGAAGCACCAGTCACTGCCAGACGCCAGCGGTACTACCGGTTGAGGCGACCGGTACTACCGGCCCCAGCTACCGGACGCTCCAGGAAGAACCTCTCCACGCCCCAGACGCCAGCGGTACTACCGGCCCAGCAACCGGTACTACCGGTCAGCGGTACTACCGCCCCCTCCTACCGCCACTTCTGAGCGACTCGACGGAAGTTCCAGCCCGCCAGAAGATTACCGCCCGAGCGGTACTATCGGTCATGACTGCAGCCGTACTACCGGGTCCCGTCTGGCCGAACTCGAACGCCTGAGTTCGGCCCAGTGCCTTGTATCCCTTCCTATAATTTACCTTTTCGTTCCGTAACTACCCCTGTTTGTGGTTGGACTATATATAGCCCCCACCCTCTATTGTAAACCCTAGACTTGGATAATAATAGATATTAAGGAAACCCTTTGAGGAACTTATATCTATTGGTCTCATGCTCCTACCAAGGAGCACCGGATTATCCACCCCCCTCTTGGATCTTGCCTAGTGCGTTCAAGTTGTACAAGGCCCTGGATTCTCGGTTTCTCGCCCCCAAGTCGTCAAGATCTCACCAAGCACCTCGTCCCCCGTTGTTGGCGTGGAGAGCGAGCTTCGCCCAACACCGATCCTCGGGATTATGTTGGACCGGTTGCCACCGGCGTGAGGGATAGGCGTGTATCGTATTTTGGTGTGCGTGTGTTCGTGGTTTTCATCCATTTCCTCCCCCGACCACCGCTTTCCCCTCGTTTTCTCGTGAAATTCCTGAAAGATCGGGCCAACCCAAGGGTTACCCCATAACATATTGGTATCAAGAGCACGGTTGATCACGAATTTCCCCCCAATTTTTCTTTGATCCACCTTAAAATCGAAAATCCCACCAAAAAGAGCCCCAATTTGCCTTCGGATCGATCTTTGGATTTGGTGACTTTTTCGTGGTTTTGGTCCATAGATCTGTTGCTTTTGGAGTCGATCTATAGCCCCTGTTGTTTCTAGCCCAGCCTTTCGGTCAGATCACCACGAATTTGAGGATTTTGGTCAAGTTGAGTTCGTTCCTGTCCCGCAACTAGCGGTACTACCGGCCGTGCAAGCGGTACTACCGCAAGTCACCGGTACTACCGGCCGCACAAGCGGTACTACCGCTCGCATACTACGGTCATTGCCAATGATACCGCTCGCCTCTGACCGTGTTTCTTTGCCCTTTGACGCCTCCATTTCGTTTGCTGACTTTTCCCTTAGCTTGTTCATGTTCCGCATCAAGGTCACCTCGCGCTCATCGACACCGCGACACTCAAACATTCCCCCCACCAACGGTTGCAAGTCGTCAACAATACCGAAGGTATAACTTGCACCACTTTGACAGCCCCATATCTTCCTTTGTGTGTAACTATCCTATGAGAGCAACTCATTTTGTGTTTGTCTAAGCATTGTGCACTTGCCTTCGGAAAGTGAGAGTGTGAGGCCAAATACAAAAGCTAACATAGTAGCATAGAAAGGGAGAAAAAGAGAAAGAATAAAAAAAGAACAAAAGAAAAATAGAAAAATAGAAAAAAGATACATAGTCTCCCAATACAAAGAGAATACCAAGCTTGTAAGCCAAGAAAGAGAGAAGAAAGAGCGCACCGAGGCAAGTGCACAAATCTATTGCTTATCCTCTTTTGGCAAACGAGTTGTGGTCTCTCCTTGTGTTGGCACGACAACCGAGCGTAGTCTTCGTTAGGACCTTTTGTGCTCATTTTCATAGTCGTGCTAACCCCGTTTTTATCCACGTGTGTGTTTTCCGTGTTTTGTAGATCGTATCCTTTTGCTTTTGATCTTTGGTCCTTTACCACGTAGAACAATAACCTTTTGCTTGGATCGTTTCGTTTGGTTTTCCACAATCCTAACCTTCCACCAAAAAGCTTTTGAGAGTTGTAGAATATATGTGTGTGCGTTTCTTGCCATTTCACTTTGCACGCTGTTCGCTCATTTGTGTGGCAATTGGTTTGATATAATCTCCAAGGTGAGGTAAAAGGCTAACCCCCCGCACCCTCTTTCTCCATATATAACCCGTGTTGGCTTTTCATCATGGACAGGCATGGAGAGCCATCCCAACCACCACAACCTCCGGAGGATGACACACAATTCATGACAAGATGGGACCATTGGAAGGTCCGAGGAGAATTCAACCATCGTTGTGAAGCTCTCGAGAGGCGCCAAGATGAACAATTTAGCGAGGCCCGTGTCGAATTCAAGAACATCGACAACCGCTTCGAAGAAGTCCGTGGCCAAATGCATGCCATGCAACACAACCTCAGTCATCAACATGAAGCTCTTGGTCGTGCACTCGCCTCAACGGATGAGAAGCTTCAACGCCTCATTGATGGACTAGCAAGGCCACGCTCGCGCGAATCAAGCTCATCTCGGCACTCCTCAAGTGAATCAAGTGCACCTCGCCGTCACGCTTCAAGGCACCGGGATGGACCCGTTCTTCAATCCATGAGCTCTTCGCAAGCCGTACCATCTCCGCGTCACGCCGCAACGTCAAGCTATGATGGTGACCTCTCCGCAAGACGTCCACGACGTGAAGCGAACCGGCCACAACCAAGGGCACTTGTGATTCAACAACATCAACCTCACATGGACCACCAAGGCCATCGACGTCGACATGCCCCTTCAACAACAAGTGAAGCATCCAAAGAGGACGAACAAGATCACCGTCGACGTGAAGCACTCGAAGATCCTCCAAGGCGTCATCATCGACATGATCGTCCACGTCGGCAACATGATGGTCATGACGAGCCTCCTCTACACCAAGAAGAAGAAGAGCAGCCCATTGCGCATGCGGCTCGACGTCCTCCTCGCCACATGGCGCAAGCCAATGCTCCTCGGCATCAACCACGACAAGAACAAGAGCAAGCTCCCCAAGCTCGTCGTGAGGACCATCAACCTCCTCCTCGTCCTCAACCGCGTCAACAAAACGAGCAAGCTCCCCAAGCTCGTCGTCAACACCAAGTTCCACCACCAAACGCGGCACCTCAACAACCGCAAGAGCAACGCAACAATCACCAAGCAAGACAGGAGAGCTCGGATGATGATGATGACCGCCCAAATCATGGCAACCGACGCAACCGGAACCGCAATGGAGAAGAAACTTTCGGCAAGCTCAAATTCACCATGCCCAAGTTCACCGGTTCCAATGAGCCCGAGGAATATCTCTCGTGGGAACTCAAGGTCGACAAGATCTTCCGCATGCATAACTATAGCAATGAGAAGATGATGGCCATGGCATCCCTCGAGTTTGATGAGTATGCCAACCTTTGGTGGGAACAAGTCCAACTCGCTCGCGAAGCAAAAGAAGAGCCTCCAATCGCAACTTGGCAAGATATGAAGGCTCATATGAGATCCCGCTTTGTTCCTTCACACTACACGCGTGACCTTTTCAACAAGCTTCAAACGCTTAGTCAAGGGACAAAGACCGTGGAAGAGTACTTCAAGCAAATGGAGCTCAACATGATCCGTGCCAACATTGAAGAGCGAGATGAACAAACAATGGCACGTTTACTCAATAAATTAAACCAACCCATCAAGAGCAACCTCAAGTTCCAAAAGTACAACAACATGGTTGAGCTTGTGCACATCGCATCGAAGGCCGAGCGTCAAGTGCAAGAGGACATCAAGTACAACAAGCCAAAGACGTACTTTACCTACAAGCAAGCGCCAACCACTACTCCAACAACACCAAGTGGAAGCTCCTCAAGTACCACCAAGCTTCCCTTCAAGCCAACTCTCCCTCAAGGAAAACAGCCCACAAGTGGCAAACACACAAGGGATGATCAACCATTCAATGGTGAATGCTACAAGTGTGGAGGCAAAGGGCACAAGTCGAATACATGTGGAAACAAGAAAGTTTTGTTCATCCATGACAATGACGATGAAGAATACTTGAGTGAAGAAGAGTTTGATGCAAGGGTCAAGGAAGCCATGGCAAGGCAACATTTGGAAGAGGACCAAGAACTTCTTGTGTGTGAGCATGACGCAAGTCCATCGCTTGTGGTCACAAGGGTCTTGACTACCCAAGTCAATGAAAATGAAGACCAACGCTCGAACATCTTCCAAACTCGTGCCGGCATCAATGGGAAGTCCATCAAAGTTGTCATCGATGGAGGGAGTTGCCACAACCTTGCAAGCACGGAATTGTGTGAGAAACTCAACCTCACCCTCCATCCGCATAAACACCCCTACCATATCCAATGGCTAGTGACCAAGTGATAGGGCAAAGGTGTCCGATCTTTCAATGAGATGGCGATAATCGATTTGGTGGAGTTCGGGCTTGACGATCCGACTACA
The DNA here is from genome assembly GCA_030063025.1 of Avena longiglumis. Lineage (NCBI taxonomy): Eukaryota > Viridiplantae > Streptophyta > Magnoliopsida > Poales > Poaceae > Avena > Avena longiglumis. The sequence goes on along the minus strand of CP125974.1, from coordinate 329,617,267 downwards.
TGTGCGAGCACGAGCGCCAACGCAATCGCTAGGCCAATCTCATGGAGGTTACCGATCCTGCGTGAACACGATCATCCTGACCAACGAGGGTCTTAATTCCTACCTGAAATCGAGAACAAGTAAGAACCAATATTGCAATCAAGATATTGCGGATTAAGAGGAAAGCTTTATTGAAAAGGTGGGATCCTGAATAGGCGCGAAGTACAAGAGGCCTCTGCGACGCTCGAGCCTTGGCGAAGTTGCTATGATGGCTAACTTAATGTCTAAACAAAATCCAAGTCTAGAGGTTCGGCTATGGGGCGTATTTAAGGGCGAAAAGGTGGGGTTTCGGCCAGCCATGGAAGTGGTGGCCGAATCCAACCCTAAAAGTCCTTTTCCCCTCAAATACGGACTCTAAAAAGTGGCTAATTAAAATCCTGCGAAAATTACATGGGCCTGGCCCAAAATAAAAGGTGTCGCAGCACCATATTAAGCTATGGACGAATTCGTAAAGTATTGATCTTGAATATTTCGTCCAAGCCTTCTTTCTTCATTATGGTGGCCTCAAAGTTCTGAAATCTTCATCTGTGGCCTTCTCTTGGATCATCACATGCTTGCTGCCATCTCCATGCATGGCCATGCTCCAATGCTTGTCCCTCTCATCCATGCTTGGTCCATCATTCCTAAAAGTAAGAAATATATCTGATTTAGGCAGCATCATATTCTCATGTATGTGAGGAATAGTTCCAAGAAACGAAAGTACCTGATAGTTAAGTTGTTTGGCACAAGATGTTGTGATGGGTCCTTGTATGTGTGTTGCTGTAGGTACAACGGTTGTATCAATAGTAGGGGTGTCCACATCATGCTCCCCTTCTTGAATTGAAGTCGTCCTCGACGCAATCTCATCTTTCTCACCAAAGTAAGGCTTCAAATCTGCAATGTTAAATGTAGGACTAACCGTACCAAAGTCTGCAGGCAACTCAAGTTTATATGCATTATCATTGATTTTCTCTAACACCTTAAAGGGACCAGCAGCACGTGGCATTAACTTAGACTTGCGTAAATAAGGAAAACGATCTTTACGCAAATGTAACCAAACAAGATCGCCAACATCAAACACAACATGCTTTCTCCCTTTATCCCCAGCAAGTTTATACTTAGCATTCATGTGTTCAATGTTATCTTTACTAGTCTTATGCAAGTTTAATATCATTTCAGCGCGGTGTGTAGCATCCAAATTATGTTGCACCGAAGAAGGTAAAGGAAATAAATCAATAGGTGCACGAGGAACAAAACCATACACAATCTCAATTTCTCACTAAAATATGCAACAGGTTTTCCCTCTTGTCATAACACCCCTCCCAAACCAATTCCACTAGCATCACATTCAAGCTCAAAAGTCTTAGTAAAATCAGGAAGTTGAAGTAAGGGAGCATGTGTTAGCTTGTCTTTCAATATGACGAAGGCCTGTTGTTGTGCATCGCCCCAAACAAAGGGCACATCCTTCTTGGTAAGCTCATTCAGCGGCGCGGCAATTGATCCAAAGTCTTTGACAAAGCGCCTATAAAAACCAGCGAGGCCAAGAAAACTCCTCACTTGTGTGACCGTCTTGGGCTGCGGCCAATGCTCAATAGCTTCAATCTTGGCTGGATCCACTTCAATACCCTGTGATGTAACAACATAGCCAAGAAACGCAACTCGATTGGTGCAAAAGGTGCACTTCTCAAGGTTACCAAACAAACGTGCATCACGTAAAGCATTGAAAACAGCACGTAAATGGTCCAAATGATCCTCTAAAGATTTGCTATAAATCAGAATATCATCAAAGTAGACTACCACAAAACGTCCAATGAAAGCACTTGGTCCCATTTGAGATTGTGTATGGTTTTGTTCCTCGTGCACCTATTGATTTATTGCCTTTACCTTCGTTATAATATAATATGTGCTGAATGTCCTTGTTTAATCTAATATGTGCTGAATGTACTTGTTTAATGCACCAAAGAAACGTGCAAGCATTTGTTCATTAGATTCAACAAGACCACACCTAACCATCCCCGTTTGTAATTCCTGATAATACTCTTCTACAGAATTTTTCCCTTGCTCTAAACGTGTCAGATTCTTTAGTAAATCACGTTGATAAGTGGGAGGTACAAAACGAACACGCATAGCAATTTTTAAAGCAGTCCAAGTACTAGGAATAGTAGTAGGATTTAAACGACAATACTCAGACCACCAAAGGTAAGCAAATTTAGTAAATTCACATGTAGAAGCACTAACACGCATATTCTCAGGATATGCATCAGGATTATATTTACCCTCAAAAGATGGAATATTTAATTTAAGCTTTGCAACATAATCATCATCACGTACCGGTGGGCGAGCGTTGCGGTAGTAATGTCAGGGACGGCCAACAGGTACCTGTGGAGGTTGTTCAACCTCCTCGTCAAACAGATCGTCGTCGTCGGGGTCGTAGTAGTACTCGTTGTCTGTCCCCAATGTCGCAGCAGTGATATGGAAGTCCGAGGAGCGTCGGCCACCAGCCGGCAAGTCTTGAATCAGCCAACCATCAGACCCGTGATCGGAATGCGCCGTGCGCCTTGTGTGGGTGCCGGTGCGGGTGCGGGCAATCGGTTCAAAAGCTCCTTGAACCGAACATCAAGCTTGGCGTTGAAGGATTTCTCGAGTCCATCGATCTTGTCCACGGCGTTGGTGATCTTGGTGTCAAACTCCCCTAGGCGCGTATCCACGTCTTCAGCGCGACTGACCAAGAGCGCGGAGAAGTGGGCATGTAGTTCTTCGTTCGTCATGGTGGCAGGGTTCCGCGAAGTATCTGTCATGGTTAGTGATGGAGGGGTTAACCTCTTGGGTGCCCGATCTTCACGGATCTCGTGGTCAAATCGATGGGAAAGCGAGGGGAAAGGGACAAGGTAGCGGAAGCGAACACACAACTGATGTGGACATCCCTACTATTGATACAACCGTTGTACCTACAGCAACACACATACAAGGACCCATCACAAGATCTCGTGCCAAACAACTTAACTATCAGGTACTTTCGTTTCTTGGAACTATTCCTTACATACATGAGAATATGATGCTGCCTAAGTCAGATACATTTCTTACTCTTAGGAATGATGGACCAAGCATGGATGAGAGGGACAAGCATTGGAGCATGGCCATGCATGGAGATGGCAGCAAGCATGTGATGATCCAAGAGAAGGCCACGGATGAAGATTTCAGAACTTTGAGGCCACCATAATGAAGAAAGAAGGCTTGGACAAAATATTCAAGATAAATACTTTACGAATTCGTCCATAGCATAATATGGTGATGCGACACCTTTATTTTGGGCCAGGCCCATGTAATTTTCGCAGGTTTTTAATTAGCCACTTTTTAGAGTCCGTATTTGAGGGGAAAAGGACTTTTAGGGTTGGATTCGGCCACCACTTCCATGGCTGGCCGAAACCCCACCTTTTCGCCCTTAAATACGCCCCATAGCCGAACCTTTAGACTCGGATTTTGTTTAGACATTAAGTTAGCCATAGTCGCAACTTCGCCAAGGCTCGAGCGTCAGAGAGGCCTCTTGTACCGCACCTATTCAGATCCCACCTCTTTCAATAAAGCTTTCCTCTTAATCCGCAATATCTTGATTGCAATATTGGTTCTTACTTGTTCTCGATTTCGTGTAGGAATTAAGACCCTCTGGTCGGTGATCGTGTTCACGCAGGATCGGTAACCTCCGTGAGATTGGCCTAGCGATTGCATTGGCGCCGTGCTCGCACGCGTGTAGTCGGATCGTCAAGCCCGAACTCCACCAAATCGATTATCGCCATCTGATCGAAAGATCGGACACCTTTGGCCAATCAAGTGGTATCAGATTTCAGGTTGCTCGGTGATATTTTACTGTTTTCGTAGATTAGATCTGTTTTTACCTATAACCCACGAAAAAGCCAAAAACACAGTTAGAGTTTAGATCCATCCCATAACCAATCTACGCCTCGCATTATCTTTTCAGTTTTGCATTGTTGAATTTGTGTCTACATCGTCGCGTCGAGTTGCTGGTCTTAGTGTCTCGTCCCTTAGAGTTTCGAGTTCTGATCATACTAGTCACCGCCACACTCGCCGATCACCGCCGCCATATACCCTGCCACCATATTCCGCCGCCATATACCCTGCCACCATAAAACCCTAATACTCCGTCACCGCCTTCCTACCGCGATACGATCCGATGTTTTTACGCGTGGTACGAGTCCGAGTCGAGTTACTGTTTCCTCGTTTTTTCTTTTGACTTTCCTTCTTTGTTATTTCCGTGTTCAGCTAAAATCCGTGTCGAGCTAAGAGTCCGGTCGTAAGTCCAGAAGGAGAGCAAAAAAAAAAAAAAATTTGGGAAAACCATTTACGTGCTGTTTTCAGGTTGCTCCTTCATTGGACGTTTTGTGGTAGTCTACTTTGATGATATTCTGATTTATAGCAAATCTTTAGAGGAACATTTGAACCATTTACGTGCTGTTTTCAATGCTTTACGTGATGCACGTTTGTTTGGTAACCTTGAGAAGTGCACCTTTTGCACCAATCGAGTTGCGTTTCTTGGCTATGTTGTTACATCACAGGGTATTGAAGTGGATCCAGCCAAGATTGAAGCTATTGAGAATTGGCCGCAGCCCAAGACGGTCACACAAGTGAGGAGTTTTCTTGGCCTCGCTGGTTTTTATAGGCGCTTTGTCAAAGACTTTGGATCAATTGCCGCTACCTGAATGAGCTTACCAAGAAGGATGTGCCCTTTGTTTGGGGCGATGCACAACAACAGGCCTTCGTCATATTGAAAGATAAGCTAACACATGCTCCTTACTCCAACTTCCGATTTTACTAAGACTTTTGAGCTTGAATGTGATGCTAGTGGAATTGGTTTGGGAGGGGTTATTACAAGAGGAAAACCTGTTGCATATTTTAGTGAGAAATTGAGGGGCTAGTCCGAACTATTCTACTTATGATAAAGAATTATATGTTGGTTCGGACATTAGAAACTTGGCAACATTATCTATGGCCTAAGGAATTTGTTATTCATTACGATCATGAATCTTTGAAGCATATTCGTAGTCAAGCTAAGTTGAATCGTCGTCATGCAAAGTGGGTTGAATTTATTGAGTCTTTTCCTTATGTTATCAAACACAAAAGGGTAAAGATAATATTATTCTTGATGCTTTGTCACGCCGTTATGCTTTGTTATCTCAACTTGACTTCAAAATATTTGGATTGGAAACTTTTAAAGAACAATATGTGCATGATGCTGAATTTAAAGATGTGTTGCGAATTGTAGAGATGGTAGAACTTGGAACAAGTTCGTCTTCAATGATGGATTTGTGTTCGTGCTAACAAACTATGCATTCCATAGCTCTGCTAGTCTTTTGTTATTACAGAGGCGCATGGAGGAGGATTGATGGGACACTTTGGTGTCAAGAAGGCGGAGGATGTTCTTGCTGACACTTCTTTTGGCCACGTATGCGTCGAGATGTGAGAGATTTGTGGCACGCCGCACTACTTGTCAAAAGCTAAGTCTCGCCTTAATCCACATGGTTTATATATGCCTCTTCCTGTTCCTAGTGTTCCTTGGGAGGATATTTCTATGGACTTTGTTTTGGGATTGCCACGAACACGTAGGGGAGGGATAGTATTTTTGTTGTTGTTGTGGATCGGTTCTCTAAGATGGCACACTTTATTCCTTGTCATAAAGCGGATGATGCTGCACATATTGCTGATTTGTTCTTTCGTGAAATTGTTCGTTTGCATGGTGTGCCAAATACTATTGTCTCGATCGTGATACTAAATTTCTTAGCCACTTTTGGAGATGTTTATGGGCTAAGTTGGGGACTAAATTGCTCTTTAGTACTACATGTCATCCCCAAACCGATGGTCAAACAAGTAGTAAATAGAACTTTGTCTACTATGTTACGGGCTGTTTAAAGAAGAACTTAAAATTGTGGGAAGAGTGTTTACCTCATATAGAATTTGCTTATAATCGTTCATTGCATTCTACCACAAAGATGTGCCCATTTGAGATTGTGTATGGTTTTGTTCCTCGTGCACCTATTGATTTATTGCCTTTACCTTCTTGATTGCAACATAATTTGGATGCTACACAACGCTGAAATGATATTAAACTTGCATAAGACTACTAAAGATAACATTGAACACATGAATGCTAAGTATAAACTTTACGGGGATAAAGGAGAAAGCATGTTGTGTTTGATGTTGGCGATCTTGTTTGGTTACATTTGCGTAAAGATCGTTTTCTGATTTACGCAAGTCTAAGTTAATGCCACGTCGCTGGTCCCTTTAAGGTGTTAGAGAGAATCAATGATAATGCATATAAACTTGAGTTGCCTGCAGACTTTGGTGCAGTTAGTCCTACATTTAACATTGCGATTTGAAGCCTTACTTTGGTGAGGAAGATGAGATTGCGTCGAGGACGACTTCAATTCAAGAAGGGAGCATGATGTGGACATCCCTCATTGATACAACCGTTGTACCTACAAAGAACACACATACAAGGACCCATCACAAGATCTCGTGCAAACAACTTAACTATCGTGTACTTTCGTTTCTTGGAACTATTCCTTACATACATGAGAATATGATCTGCCTAAGTCGATACATTTCTTACTCTTAGGAATGATGGACCAAGCATGGATGAGAGGGACAAGCATTGGAGCATGGCCATGCATGGAGATGGCGACAAGCATGTGATGATCCAAGAGAAGGCCACGGATGAAGATTTCAACTTTGAGGCCACCATAATGAAGAAAGAAGGCTTGGACGAAATATTCAAGATCAATACTTCTTAATTCGTCCATAGCATAATATGGTGTCATGACACCTTTATTTTGGGCCAGCCCATGTAATTTTCGCAGTTTTAATTAGCCACTTTTTAGAGTCCAGATTTGAGGAAAAGGACTTTTAGGGTTGGATTTGGCCACCACTTCCATGGCTGGCGAAACCCCACCTTTTCGCCTTAAATACGCCCATAGCCAACCTTTAGACTCGGATTTTGTTTAGACATTAAGTTAGCCATAGTCGCAACTTCGCCAAGGCTCGGCGTCGCAGAGGCCTCTTGTACTTCAGACCTATTCGATCCCACCTCTTTCAATAAAGCTTTCCTCTTAATCCGCAATATCTTGATTGCAATATTGGTTCTTACTTGTTCTCGATTTCAGGTAGGAATTAAGACCCTCGCTGGTCAGGCTGATCGTGTTCACGCAGGATCGGTAACCTCCAGGAGATTGGCCTAGCGATTGCATTGGCGCTCGTGCTCGCACGTGTAGTCGGATCGTCAAGCCCGAACTCCACCAAATCGATTATCGCCATCTCATCGAAAGATCGGACACCTTTGCCCTATCAACAACTCGCGAAGAACACGATGAACACACGCAAAACTCACACGATACAAGGCCGATTGCTCCCTAACGGCGGCCACCGGTCCGATAGAATCCTCGCAAGGAAAGATCGGTCAACGTGCTCCCTCAAATCCACATCGGAGAGGGAAGAACACCTTGAGGAGGGTCTTGACGACTTGGGGGCGAGAAACCGAGAACCCAAGGCCTTGTTCAACGATGGATGCGTGATGCAAAGTCCAATCGAGGTTGGTGACGATAGTCGGTCCCCTTGGTAAAGGGGATGAGGCAAAACTAGAGATTCCACAATAGGGGTTTTCTTTAGTCTATCATCTATGCCTAAGGGATACATGAGGGGTGAGGGCTCTATTTATAGGCCAACCACATAACCAAGGGTAGTTTGGGAATAAACTAGGCGAATAGGTAAGTAGAGGGGGATACAAGGGCTGTGGCCCAACTAGTGCACGCAGCCTTGCCAGCCAGATGTACGGACTTGGGACCGTAGTACCGCTGCGGCCCTGAGCTTCACCGGAGCCGTCTGGTGGCGTAGTGGCAGAAGCGGTGGCCGGTAGTACCGGATCCGGGGCCATAGTACCATGACAGAGAGCATTTGGCTTCTTGGTGTCGTCTGTTCTGGCGGTAGCATAGGGCGGTAGTGCCACGGGCGGTAGTACTGGCCGCCAGTCCTAGTATACCATGCGACGAGAGCATTTGGCGGTCTGCTTCTTCCGCCTCCTCTTCCAAGCCTCCGCCTTGTCGGGCTTGATGTTCCGGCTTCTCCCTTGCCTCCGTGCTTGTCAATGTGAACCTATCATGCATATGTGACGGAGTATGAAGTAGCATGCCATTCAATAGGGAAGGAAGGGGCTCAGATAGAGGAACGGATTCACCTTTGGAGTCCATGACGACTTGGTGTAAGTTGGAGACCAAGATGTGGCAACACCGTAGGTCGGCTACATCAGCTCCCCCTTCAAAGAGTCGTCCTCGACTCTACATGCTCATCACCAAGTAGAAGCGGTCGAGAGACCTTCTTGATCCTGGGGTTCACCATATAGTCGTCCTCGGGAAGATTGACTTGACGACACTTCAATGTTCCTTCACCTTCCTTGCAGCCTACAAAGCTCACAACAAAAGGAAAGCAACTCTCAAAGCGTAGCCAATTCATGAAGATTATAGCATGAGTCCTCAAGTAGAAGGAAGTCACCTTAGCTTGTAGAGATAGCTCGATGAAGGGTAGCCATAGGTAACTCTCTTCGGTTCTTCTTGTCAACATATAGTCCATAGAGGTTGACGTGTATGCATTTGTACCTTCATACAACAAAGACCAAGCAACATATGTTTGTGTGTGATAGGGGAGCATGTCATTTGTGGCATGTCCATTCTTGTTCACGACACGATTAGCACAACTCAAGTATAGCAAATGGGATGCATATGCATGGCCAATGTGCATGGAAATCGTTTGAACATCATCCAAATGTGGGAACTCAAAAACTCCATATAACATAGTAGTGGGGCACTCAAAGCATTGGATCCAAATTTCAAACAACATCTTTGATGCAAGAATAGGAGAATTTGGCAAAAACACACAAGGAAGCATATCCAAAACAAAAGTATTATGTTTGCAAACAAACCAAATGAAAGAGCAAGTGGTCCTTATGTTTGTTGCAACAACAAGACGAGATTCTTGGAAGCTCTCATGACAATACATGTTCTTAAAGGAATTGTGGTTGCACACAAAATATCGGAAAGGTAAATTGTTCAACATTTTTGTTGCAACACAGAAAACATCATTATCTAGATGCGAAGAAACATGAATGTCACAAGGGGAGATAATACCATTAACATGCTTGCAATCAAACCATAGGGAAGAGCAATTTGCCAACATGAAAGATGCAAAGCATGAAAAGGTATCAGAGCTGGGTTCGATCTTGAACTCACTTGTGGGATGCTCTCTAGAGCTCTTTTTGTCAACTCGTGCTCAACCGAGGTTAACATTCTCGTGCGGGTACCTACACACATCATATGTAAAAGGAAGAACGTGTGTGCATGGTAGAGATACACATCATCCATCATGACGTATCTCTTCTTGTGCACATCACCATTAATGTCATTCAAGTATGAAATAGATGCATGGTGAGTATGCAAGTGGGGAACATGCTTATCATGGCAATCATCAAAATCTCCAAAAATTGAGAAAGCTATGGGGGCCATCTCATTATAACGCATATGATCAATATTGTTGCAAGCAAAACAAGTGAAATAGCAAGCATTCATCTTATCGCAAGCAACAGGAGAAATTGAATGACTAGCATGACAAGGCAAGTCCAAAGCAATTGGAGGATACACACAAGATGCATAGCATGGCATGTTTATGGCAATGATATTGCAATCAAACAATTCCACATGATCAATATTATGCAAAGGCAAATCATCACATGGGAAAGTGGATGAAGCATATGTAATGTCACAAGTATCATCCATAGCATGCATATCCTCACAATTCATCATGTCCACTAGTGGGATCATGGCATCATCAACACCCTTATTTTTACCTTGTTCATACCTCTCATATGAAGTGGGTGTTGTGGAAGTAGTGGTCTCCTTGTGGACGACTTCGTCTTCTTGATGTAGCCATGGCATAGCATCATCTCCGTGCACCATGTACATCTTTTCCAATTGAGGCATCATTGCTTCATGGCTTGGCGCTTCTTCATCCATGTAACCTAGCATAACACAAGAGAACACACTAGAGGTAGAGGGTAAGTTGTTAAAAATCGAAATGGTCTCACTTGACCTATCAACTACCACTCTCAACGCACTCGGTGTATCACTCATGCCCTCCAAGTGGAATCACTCAATCTCACATAAGGTGGAGTCACTCATCTCACTCTTGTTCTCACTCAAGTGGGCTAAGTGGCTCTCATACTCACATGGGAATGGTACCACATCATCACTCAAGCATATGGGGGTAGGCTCGGTTTCCTCAACTCCATGCGCCTCCTTTGGTGAAGGGAAAATCCCATGCTCACCATTCTTGACCTTGTCGCCTTCAAGGTTGGATGCCATAAGATGGGCATCATTGCTCTCCTCCATGGTCGAAGGGAAAATCCCATGCTCGACCGTCTTGTGGCCATCTCGTAGTAGTGGTGGAGGTCGGCTCATGCTATCCAACTTGGCGAAGTAGAGGTCTACATTTTCCTCGTTGGCGAGGTCGTGGAAGTCAAGCGTCGGCGTTGAATCTTGATGGCGTGGAGGAAGGCTTGCTCTTGGTGCCATTATGGTGGTGGCACGAGTAGTTGAAGGTGCCCTATGATGGTGCCGACGGAGGTCATTGGCGTGCCTTGCCGATGGTTGATGTAGGTGGCGCACTTGGTCGTCCACATGACACTCGCGACGATGATCATTTGCCTTGGCACTCTTCTTGTGCTTGTGGTGCCTTCTTGAGCTTGATTGAGCATTATGGTTGGTGCTCATCTTCAATTCTTCGTCTTGGTGGCGAAGATGCCTTAGACGATTTCTTGTATCCTCTTTATGGTGGCGATGCTCATGAGAGGATGTTTGTCGATGAAGAGTCTTGTTTCTTGGCGCCTCTTGATGCATATGATGTTTGGACGCCACTCTTGTTTCGATAGGAGTTGGAGCTTGGCGCCTTGGCGGTGATGAAGCTTGGCACCTTGGAGATGGTAGATCTTGACGCCTTGGAGGTGATGGAGCTTGGTGCCTTGGAGGTGATGGAGCTTGGTGCCTTGGAGATGGTGGCGCTTGACGCCATCTAGGTGGTGGCACATGTCGCCTTGGAGGTGAATCATCGAAGTAGGTGGTGCCCTTTGGTGTGGCACGCTTGGCCTTGAAGGTCATGGAATCTTGATGATGCGCCTCCTCTTGCTTGGCGTAGTAGGCTTCCATCTCCATGCGGTGGAGGAATTCTTCATGGCTCATGGAGGAGCCATCAAAGTCGATGAAGTTCTCCGTGTCCTCCATGCTTGGCGAGGCGTCGTCGATGTCGCACTCGAAGTCGTCCATGCTTGGGGAGTAGTTGTTGGTGTAGTACTCCATATCACCCAAGCATGTGGAGCCATTGTCGGGGTAGTGCTCCATAGGCTCCATGCATGAGGAGCCATTGTCGACGTAGAGCTCCATGTCTTCCATGCATGTGGAGTCGTCGTAGGTGTAGTGCTGCGGGTCCTCAAAGCATGCGGAGCCATTGTCGGTGTTGTGCTCCATCATGTCCTCTATACTTGTGGAGTCGTAGCCATGGTGGCTCATCATGGATTCTTCATAGATATCATCCTCGGTTCCGGAGTCCCTAGACATGATGCACAAGACCAAGTGGTGTATATGGAAGTGGTAGTGGGCGTTAGGGATACAACGTCAAACCTTACTTTACCTTGGAAGATCGTATCGTACAAGTGGCCACACTTGAGAGCAATAAATCAAGCAAAGTAAAGTTCACGCGGAACACCAAAACCAACTACGAACCAAAAAACACACACACAAGGCCTATGGTGGACAGGTATGGAAAGTGGCATGTCAAGAACCAATCCGAAATCAAGATGTTGTAATGGCAAGTAAAGAACCACAATGACCACAAAGCAAAACAAGTCGATCCACAAGATAGGAAATATATACAAGGAAACACACACGGTGGGATAAATGGGACTTGTGCGACGGAGAAAGGGAGCTAAGAACCAAATGATTACCTAGCGAATACTATAAGCTCGTGTCACACAAGTACTAGGAGAGACGCTAGTTCGATTGCATAAAATTGGTGGGCTACAAGATATGCACAATAAGTACCACCTATATGATGTTCGTCGAGCTTGCGCTTCCTATTCTATGAGGCACATGTATATTTCTTTTTTCTTTCTTTCTTTTTCTTTTTCTATTTTTTTTCACTTGCCTCTTCCTTGTGCCAACAACTATACAAGATAACTATATGAGATAGCGCTCACATGTTTGCTCGGAATCTACAAGGTATCAAATGTGCATAGCCCAAGCAATCATAAGAGGAACTAGTCTCAATAGGTGTTTGTTGCTCGCAAAGATAGTGGGGTTCACAAAGGAATGCAAGTGGGGAGAAGTCGCGGAATGTTTATACCTTTCGTCGACGATCTTCACCCTTTATTGTTGGATTCCGCCTTGCTCAAGGAATTTGGATGGAGTAGATTGCATGAACCACGTGGATGATGATGTAGAGCTCCTTCTCCTCTTCGAAATGAGCTAAAGAACACCAAAATCCGAGTTCGGATGCAAAAGTTATGCTCAAAACGGTGAGAGGCTGAAATCTGGAACTTCTTTTCTTTTCTCAGACGGGCGGTAGTACCGATTTTGGTACCGCTGGGCGGTAGTATCAGATTTTGGAGCGGTAGTACCGGGATGTAGAAAACCAGATCGACGCGATTTCGCGAGTTTGGGGCGATTTGGGCGGAAAATCTTCAAGAAAAACACCAAATCGACGGGGGAAAATCAAGGAATTAGGCTATGGGAACGCAAAGAAAGGTAGATCAACAAGTTTAGCAAGTAATCCACGGATCAAAACCTACCAAAACGCACTCAAATTTCGAATTTATGGGGAAAATACCAAATCGATGAGAAATCCGTGGCAACCAAAAGCTGCTGATACCAGATGATGCAGGGGTTAACCTCTTGGGTGCCCGATCTTCACGGATCTCGTGGTCAAATCGATGGGAAAGCGAGGGGAAAGGGAGAAGGTAGCGGAAGCGAACACACACCTCGCGAAGAACACGATGAACACACGCAAAACTCACACGATACAAGGCCGATTGCTCCCGACGGCGGCCACCGGTCCGATAGAATCCTCACAAGGAAAGATCGGTCAATGTGCTCCCTCAAATCCACATCGGAGAGGGAAGAACACCTTGAGGAGGGTCTTGATGACTTGGGGGCGAGAAACCGAGAACCCAAGGCCTTGTTCAACGATGGATGCGTGATGCAAAGTCCAATCGAGGTTGGTGACGATAGTCGGTCCCCTTGGTAAAGGGGATGAGGCAAAACTAGAGATTCCACAATGGGGGTTTTCTTTAGTCTATCATCTATGCCTAAGGGATACATGAGGGGTGGGGGCTCTATTTATAGGCCAACCACATAACCAAGGGTAGTTTGGGAATAAACTAGGAGAATAGGTAAGTAGAGGGGGATACAAGGGCTGTGGCCCAACTAGTGCACGCAGGCACTGCCAGGAGCGGTAGTACCGGACTTGGGACCGGTAGTACCGCTTGGTCCGGTAGTACCGCTCTGGGACCGGTAGTACCGCTTACGGTCCTGGAGCTTCAGCTGGAGCCGTCTGAGTGGTGGCAGTGATAGTTAGTGGCCGGTAGTACGGATCCGGGGCCGAGTACCGCTTGGTGACAGAGAGCATTTGGCTTACTGGTGTCGTTCTTTGGCGGTAGCATAGCGGAAGTGCCACGGGAGGTAGTACCGGCCAGTGTCAGTAGTACCATGGCGACAGAGAGCATTTGGAGTCTGTCTTCTTAGCCTCCTCTTCCAAGCCTCCGTCTTGTCGGGCTTGATGTTCCGGCTTCCTCCTTGCCTCCGTACTTGTCAATGTGAACCTATCATGCATATGTGTGAGTATGAAGTAGCATGCCATTCAATAGGGAAGGAAGGGGCTCGCATAGAGGAACGGATTCACCTTTGGAATCCATGACGACTTGGTGTAAGTTGGAGACCAAGATGTGGCAGCACGTAGGTCGAGCTACATCGATTAGTCATAAAAAGCAGGTATATACTACGGGAATATGGTGGAAGTCACGCCAGAATCCGTCAAGCAATATCTGAAGCTCTTACAAGTTCTTACCAAGCAGGAAAAGCGATGTGCAACCACGAGGATCGGTGGGTCCAGAGATTGAACCAAGCGATTACGAGTCGATACACCTTGCGTGGAGAATATCATGGAGCTCGGGAAGGCTTAGCAAGGGGTTAGCAATTATCAAAACAGCAATGCAAAAGTTGAAAGAATGCTCAACGGGCATCTTGTCTGGTCCTAGGCTAGACCGTACTAGAGACGCGAGCCTAGATCACCAACGATGTCACGACGCGACACAACAAGCACTGTATGATGATATGGCACCCTGAAAAGCGAACCGAGATGCAGAAAATCAGTATGATGGCGAGTGTCTAGAACTGATCTACGGGGTCTAAAAATAGGTTAGCCCCAAAAAAAAATTCGAAATTTTTGCTCCGGAAAGCGCGCAGGCGCCAAAAAAATATCGCTATAACGGCCGATGGAGAAAAGTGATCCACAAAGCCGAAAACTAGTATAGCCAGAAAAAAATTTCGGAGGCGGTTCCAGACTTTTTTTTTTTGCTCTCCTTCTGGACTTACGACCGGACTCTTAGCGCGACACGGACTTTAGCTGGACACGGAAACAACAAAGAAGGAAAGTCAAAAGAAATAACTAGGAAACAGTAACTCTACTCAGACTCGTCTGCATCGGAGCGGAAAACCGGATCTGATCGCGTAGGAAAGCGGTATGAGTATTAGGGTTTATGGTGGTGGGTATATGGCGCGGAATATGGTGGCGAGAATATGGTGGCGGTGATCGGAGGTGTGGCGGTGACTAGTATGATTAGAACTCGAAACTCTAAGGGACGAGACACTAAGACCAAGAACTCGACGCGACGATGTAGACACAAATTCAACAATGCAAAAACTGAAAAGATAATGCGGCGTAGATTGGTTATGGGATGGATCTAAATTCTAAGCTGCGTTTTGGCTTTTTCGTGGGTTATAGGTAAAACAGATCTAATCTACGAAAAAAGAAAATCTCACCGAGCAACCTGAAATCGATACCACTTGATAGGGCAAAGGTGTCCGATCTTTCGATGAGATGGCGATAATCGATTTGGTGGAGTTCGGGCTTGACGATCCGACTACACGTGCGAAAGCGCCAACGCAATCGCTAGGCCAATCTCACGGAGGTTACCGATCCTGCGTGAACACGATCACCGACCAACGAGGGTGTTAATTCCTACGAAATCGAGAACAAGTAAGAACCAATATTGCAATCAAGATATTGCGGATTAAGAGGAAAGCTTTATTGAAAAGGTGGGATCCCGAATAGGCGAAGTACAAGAGGCCTCTGCGGCCTCGAGCCTTGGCAAAGTTGCTATGATGGCTAACTTAATGTCTAAACAAAATCCGAGTCTAGAGGTTCGGTATGGGGCGTATTTAAGGGAAAAGGTGGGGTTTCGCCAGCCATGGAAGTGGTGGCGAATCCAACTAAAAGTCCTTTTCCTCAAATACGGACTCTAAAAAGTGGCTAATTAAAATCCTGCGAAAATTACATGGGCTGGCCCAAAATAAAAGGTGTCGCAGCACCATATTAAGCTATGGACGAATTAAAAAGTATTGATCTTGAATATTTCGTCCAAGCCTTCTTTCTTCATTATGGTGGCCTCAAAGTTCTGAAATCTTCATCTGTGGCCTTCTCTTGGATCATCACATGCTTGCTGCCATCTCCATGCATGGCCATGCTCCAATGCTTGTCCCTCTCATCCATGCTTGGTCCATCATTCCTAAGAGTAAGAAATATATCTGATTTAGGCAGCATCATATTCTCATGTATGTGAGGAATAGTTCCAAGAAACGAAAGTACCTGATAGTTAAGTTGTTTGGCACGAGATCTTGTGATGGGTCCTTGTATGTGTGTTGCTGTAGGTACAACGGTTGTATCAATAGTAGGGATGTCCACATCACCAAGGATCCGTCAAGATCAAGCACACCGTCTCGGTGACGTTCTCAATTGGGCACTACAAGGACACGGTGGAATGTGACGTGGTCCCAATGACGGTTTGTCATATGTTGCTCGGAAGACCGTGGCAATATGACAAGCGTGCTTTGCATAATGGTCACTCAAACACTTACACCTTCAAATGGCTTGATAAAACTTGTGTGTTGCAACCAATGACTCCTAGCCAAATAATTGCGGACAATGCAAAGGCTTTAGCGAGGGCGCAATACACAAAATCACCTTGTGAGAAGAGTGGTGAGCGAGATAACCACACCATAGTGAGTGAGAGCTACAAGCCAAACTCGAGTGGAAAAACTAAGAGTGTTCTTCTTGCCACCAAAAGTGAGATGAGAGAAGTGCGGAACAACCCATCCATCTTGCACTATGTCCTTGTATGCAAGGGACTAGCGCAAGGAACTAACGACTTGACAAATGTTCCTCCTTCTTTGATGGCTATTTTGCAGGAATTTCAAGATGTATTTCCCGAAGAGCTTCCTCATGGCCTTTCTCCTCTTCGTGGAATCGAGCACCGGATCGACCTCATACCCGGCGCCCCACTCCCAAACCGCGTATCGCATTTAACCGGAAGAGACGAAGGAGATCGAACGTCAAATCAACCAACTCGTCTCCAAAGGTTTGATCCAAGTAAGCACTAGCCCAAGCGCGGTCCCCGTGATTCTAGTTCCCAAAACGGATGATACATTGCGGTTATGCATGGACTGCCGTCCAATCAATGCTATCACCGTGCGTTATCGACATCCTATACCGCGTCTTGACGACATGCTTGATGAGCTATGTGGAGCCACTATATTTTCGAAAATTGATCTTCGTAGTGGTTACCATCAAATTGATCTTCGGTGATGAGTGGAAAACCGCCTTCAAGACCAAGCTTGGTCTCTATGAATGGTTGGTTATGCCTTTTGGCTTATCTAACGCCCCATCTACCTTCATGCGCCTCAAGAACCATATTTTGAGATCTCTCATTGGGAAGAGTGTAGTTGTTTACTTTGATGACATCCTTGTCTATAGCAAGTCACTAGAGGACCATGTTACTCATGTTAAGGAGGTCCTTCAAATCCTTCGTCATGAAAAGCTTTATGCTAATCTCCCAAAGTGCACTTTTGCAAAAGACAAGCTGATTTTCCTTGGTTTTGTTGTGTCTTCTAATGGCATTGAAGTTGATGTCTCAAAAGTCAAGGACATACGATATTGGCCCATCCCTACAAATGTTAGTGAACTTCGTAGTTTTCATTGGTTGGATGGCTTTTACCGTCGTTTTGTCAAAGACTTTTCTACAATTGCTTGCCCCCACAACGAATTGACCAAGAAAAATTTCACGTTCTTTTGGGGAAAAGCACAACAAAAAGCTTTTGATGAGCTCAAAAAGAGGCTCACTGAAGCACCACTTCTTGCTTTGCCGGATTTCACAAAAACCTTTGAGATTGAATGTGACGCTAGTGGTATTGGCATTGGTGGCGTCCTTATGCAAAATGGGTGTCCTATTGCTTACCATAGTGAGAAACTTGATGGCGCACGCCTAAACTATCCCATTTATGACAAAGAACTTTTTGCCTTGGTTCGAGTTCTTCAAGTGTGGCAACACTATCTTTGTGCCAAAGAATTTATCATCCATTCCGACCATGAGTCGTTGAAGTATCTTAAGGGCCAAGCCAATTTGAGTAAAAGGCACGCAAAATGGGTTGAGTTCATGGAGTCTTTTCCTTACATTGTCAAATACAAGAAGGGCAAACAAAATGTGGTAGCGGACGCCTTGTCTCGCAAAAACACAAGCCTTCTTACACGACTCGAAGTCAATGTCTTGGGTCTTGATGACATCAAATCTTTGTACGCGTCTAACCCTTTCTTTGGACCAATATTTGCACAATGTTCAATAGACAAAGGGATTGATGATTTATATTTGCATAAGGGTTTTCTTTTCAAACAAAACAAGCTTTGCATTCCGAAATCGTCTCTCCAACTTTTGCTTCTTCAAGAGTCCCATGGTGGAGGCCTTATGGGTCACTTTGGCCGTGACAAGACATATGACATGCTCTCCACTCACTACTTTTGGCCAAAGATGAAGCGCGACGTGGAGCGCCACGCTCAACGATGCACTACATGTATCCAAGCTAAGTCTAAGTCCAACCCCTTTGGTCTTTATATGCCATTGCCTATTCCTCATGCACCTTGGTCGGACATTAGCATGGATTTTGTGTTAGGCTTGCCTAGATCTAAACATGGACATGATTCCATATTTGTAGTAGTGGATCGCTTTTCTAAAATGGCACATTTCATTCCGTGCCATAAGACCGATGCTGCTTCACATGTAGCAAATTTGTTTTTCAGGGAAATAATTCGGCTACACGGTGAGCCAAGAACAATCGTCTCCGACCGCGACGTAAAATGAATGAGCTACTTCTGGAAGACTCTCATGGCCAAGCTCGGCATCAAGCTCCTCTTCTCATCCGCCTCGCATCCTCAAACCGATGGACAAACCGAGGTCGTCAATCGAAGTCTTGGCACACTCCTCCGGGTGTTGATAAAGAAGAACCTTAAAGACTGGGAGGAATGCATTCCGCACGCCGAGTTCGCTTACAACCGCGCCAAGCACTCCACCACCATGAGGAGCCCGTTCATGATCGCTCTCACTCGAGCCTCTCACCGCGCTCGATATCCTGCCACTTCCACTTCATGAACGTGCCAATATGGACGTTGTCAGGCGTGCCCAAACAATGAAGAAACTCCATGAAGACACACGAGCTACTATCGAGCAACAAGTCCTTCGCCAAGCATCAAGGCTAAACAAGACCAAGAAAGAGATGATCTTTGATGAGGGCGACCTTGTGTGGATCCACTTGAGTAAAGACCGCTTCCCCAAGGAACGCGACTCCAAGCTAAAGCCAAGAGGTGATGGACCATTCAAGATGCTAAAGAGGATCAACAACAACGCCTATATCATCGATATACCAACATCGAAGTATCTTGTGAGCTCGACATTCAATGTCAAGGACCTCTCACCCTACCATGGATAAGATGAAGTTGAGAAGGTTGAAAAGTCGAGGACAACTCTTTCCCAAGAGGGGGGGAGCTGATGCAGCCCGTCCTACGACCGCTACTACATCTACTCCCACGAGCTTCCCAAGTGGACCCATGACTCGCGCCCGAGCTAAGCTCCTCCAAGCCAAGGTTAACTCGCTCCTTTCCTTGTGTGACTTCGACACACCCTTGGATGGCTTGCTACTTCATACGCATACACTGTGCATCATCAGGTACGAAGAGAAGGACCCAAGGGACGGAGGGAACGGAGCGGAAGCAACGATCGCTGCAGACGCCAGTACTACGGTTGAGGCGACGGTACTACGGTCCAAGCGGTACTACCGCCCCATCGGACGCCCGGTACCCAGATCTTCAATGAAGCTCCAGACGCCCGGATTACTACCGCCGGGGCGGTACTACCGATTGCGACAGGGTACTACCGGGTTCAGACCGGTACTACCGGTCTGGCCCGAACTGAACGCTGAGTTCGCCCGGTGCCTTGTATCCCTTCCTATAATTTACCTTTTCGTTCCGAAACTACCCCTGTTTGTGGCTGGACTATATATAGCCCCCACCCTCTATTGTAAACCCTAGACTTGGATAATAATAGATATTAAGGAAACCCATTGAGGAACTTATATCTATTGGTCTCATGCTCCTACCAAGGAGCACCGGATTATCCACCCCCCTCTTGGATCTTGCCTAGTGCGTTCAAGTTGTACAAGGCCTTGGGTTCTCGGTTTCTCGCCGCCAAGTCGTCAAGATCTCACCAAGCACCTCGTCCCCCGTTGTTGGCATGGAGAGCGAGCTTCGCCCAACACCGATCCTAGGGATTATGTTGGACCGGTTGCCACCGGCGTGAGGGATAGCGTGTATCGTGTTTTGGTGTGCGTGTGTTCGTGGTTTTCATCCCTTTCCTCCCCCGACCACCGCTTTCCCCTCGTTTTCTCGTGAAATTCGTGAAAGATCGGGCCAACCCAAGGGTTACCCCATAACACCAACCACATAAACAAGGGTAGTTTGGGGATAAACTAGGCGAATAGGTAAGTAAAGGGGAATACATGGGCTGTGGCCCAACTAGTCTGTATGTGAGCACGACATGACCGTTGTCTGGGACTTGGACCGTAGTACCGGTCATCACCGTAGTACCGCTCATGGTATCCCCGCTATGCTGCGGTAGTACCGTAAGCCAAGGGCATCTAGTGGCGATGGCGGGGCTTAAGATCAAGTGGCGTGGTGAAAGTAATCATTGACCGAGTAATCGGTTCATTGACCGGTAGTACCGCTTGGACCTGGCAGCTGCCGGCATGTCTTCTTCCGTCTCCTCTTCCAAGCCTCCGTCTTGTCGGGCTTAATGTTCCGGGCTTCCTCCCTTGCCTCTGTACTGGTCGGTGTGAACCTATCATGCATATGTGACGGAGTATGAAGTAGCATACCATTCAATAGGGCAGGAAGGGGGCTCTCATAGAGGAAAGGATTCACCTTTGGAGTCCATGACAACTTGGCGTAAGTTGGAGACCTAGATGTAGTAACGACCGTAGGTCGGGCTACATTACTACCTTTGGCCCAAAGAATTTATCATCCATTCCGACCACGAGTCGTTGAAATATCTTAAGGGCCAAGCCAATTTGAGTAAAAGGCACGCCAAATGGGTTGAGGTTATGGAATCTTTCCCTTACATTGTCAAGTACAAGAAGGGCAAAGGAAATGTGGTAGCGGACGATTTGTCTCGCAAAAACACAAACCTTCTTACGCGACTCGAAGTAAATGTCTTGGGTCTTGATGACATCAAATCTTTGTACGCGTCCGACCCTTTCTTTGGACCAATTTTTGCAAAATGTTCAATAGACAAAGGGATTGATGATTTCTATTTGCATAAGGGTTTTCTTTTCAAACAAAACAGACTTTGCTTCTTCAAGAGTCCCATGGTGGAGGCCTTATGGGTCACTTTGGCCGTGACAAGACATACGACATGCTCTCCACTCACTACTTTTGGCCAAATATGAAACGCGACGTGGAGCGCCATGTCCAACGATTCACTACATGTATCCAAGCTAAGTCTAAGTCTAATCCCTTTGGTCTTTATATGCCATTGCCTATTCCTCATGCACCTTGGTCGGACATTAGCATGGACTTTGTGTTAGGCTTGCCTAGATCTAAACATGGACATGATTCTATATTTGTGGTAGTGGATCGCTTTTCCAAAATGGCACACTTCATTCCGTGCCATAAGACCGATGATGCTTCACATGTAGCAAATTTGTTTTTCAGGGAAATAATTCGGCTACACGGTGTACCAAGAACAATCGTCTCCGACCGCGACGTAAAATTCATGAGCTACTTCTGGAAGACTCTCATGGCCAAGCTCGAGATCAAGCTCCTCTTCTCGTCCGCCTCGCATCCTCAAACCGATGGACAAACCGAGGTCGTCAATCGAAGTCTTGGAAAACTCCTACGTGTGTTGATCAAGAAGAATCTTAAAGATTGGGAGGAATGTATTCCACACGCTGAGTTCGCCTACAACCGCGCCAAGCACTCCACCACCATGAGGAGCCCGTTCATGATCGTCTATGGTTTCGAGCCTCTCACCGCGCTCGATATCCTTCCACTTCCACTTCATGAACGTGCCAATATGGACGTGGTCAAGCGTGCCCACACAATGAAGAAACTCCATGAAGACACAAGAGCTACGATTGAGAAACAAGTCCTTTGCTAAACACCAAGGCTAAACAAGAACAAGAAAGAGATGATCTTCGAAGAAGGCGACCTTGTGTGGATACACTTGAGTAAAGACCGCTTCCCCAAGGACCGCGACTCCAAACTCAAGCCAAGAGGTGATGGACCGTTCAAAGTGCTAAAGAGGATCAACAACAACGCCTACATCATCGATATCCCAACAACCAAGTATCTTGTGAGCCCGACATTCAATGCCAAGGACCTATCACCCTACCATGGCGAAGATGAAGTTGAGAAGGTTGAAGAGTCGAGGACGACTCTTCCCCAAGGGGGGGGGGAGCTCATGCAGCCCGTCCTACGGATGCACCTCCATCTACAACACCTACTCCCCCAAGTGGACCAATGACTCGCGCCCGAGCCAAGCTCCTACAAGCCAAGGTTAACTCGCTCCTTTCCTCGTGTGATTTTGGTCTACCTTTGGACGGCTTGCTACTTCATGCAACTACGTTGTGTATCCTCAGATATGAAGCAACACCACCACACCAAGCCACCAAGGAAGCAGGACCAGGAGAAGAAGATGCTGGAGCGCTGCACACCAGAATCTCCGGTGTAGACCGGAGTCTCTGGTCTCCTACACCGGAGTCTCCGGACATTCCTCCGGTCCAGACCGGAGACCCAAGCCCGGGACAGCCAGAAGCCCCCTCCGGAGACGGGTCAAGAATTGACCGGAGTCTCCGGCCTGATCGTCGCCAGGCATGTTAAAGCCTTTTGGGCCTGGCCCATGTAACCCCCAAATTCGCCGAAACTTCCAGTTTTATTCCAGAACTACCCCTATTTTTGTGGTTGGCCTATATATAGCCCCACCCCTCATATGTAAACCCTAGACTTGGATAATAATATATTAAGGACACCCTTTGAGGATCTTTCAATCTATTGGTCTCATGCTCCTACCAAGGAGCACCTAATGTCCACGATCCTCTTGGATCTTGCCTAGTGCGTTCAAGTTGTACAAGGCCTTGGGTTGTCGGTTTGATAGGGCAAAGGTGTCCGATCTTTCGATGAGATGGCGATAATCGATTTGGTGGAGTTCGGGCTTGACGACCGACTACACGTGCGAGCACGAGCGCCAATGCAATCGCTAGGCCAATCTCCTGGAGGTTACCGATCCTGCGTAAACACGATCAGCCTGACCAGCGAGGGTCTTAATTCCTACCTGAAATCGAGAACAAGTAAGAACCAATATTGCAATCAAGATATTGCGGATTAAGAGGAAAGCTTTATTGAAGAGGTGGGATCCTGAATAGGTGCGAAGTACAAGAGGCCTCTGCGACGCTCGAGCCTTGGCGAAGTTGCGACTATGGCTAACTTAATGTCTAAACAAAATCCGAGTCTAGGGGGTCGGCTATGGGGAGTATTTAAGGGCGAAAAGGTGGGGTTTCGGCCAGCCATGGAAGTGGTGGCGAATCCAACCCTAAAAGTCCTTTTCCCTCAAATACGGACTCTAAAAAGTGGCTAATTAAAATCCTGCGAAAATTACATGGGCCTAGCCAAAATAAAGGTGTCATGACACCATATTAAGCTATGGACGAATTCGTAAAGTATAGATCTTGAATATTTCGTCCAAGCCTTCTTTCTTCATTATGGTGGCCTCAAAGTTCTGAAATCTTCATCCGTGGCCTTCTCTTGGATCATCACATGCTTGCTGCCATCTCCATGCATGGCCATGCTCCAATGCTTGTCCCTCTCATCCATGCTTGGTCCATTATTCCTAAGAGTAAGAAATATATCTGATTTAGGCAGCATCATATTCTCATGTATGTGAGGAATAGTTCCAAGAAACGAAAGTACCTGATAGTTAAGTTGTTTGGCATGAGATCTTGTGATGGGTCCTTGTATGTGTGTTGCTGCTGTAGGTACAACGGTTGTATCAATAGTAGGGATATCCACATCACGGTTTCTCGCCCCCAAGTCGTCAAGGTCTCACCAAGCACCTCGTCCCCTGTTGTTGGCGTGGAGAGAGAGCTTCGCCCAACACCGATCCTAGAGATTATGTTGGACCGGTTGCCACCAGCGTGAGATATCGGCGTGTATCATGATTTGCGTGCGTGTGTTCGTGGTTTTCATCCCTTCTTCCCCCGTCCACCGCTTTCCCCTCGCTTCCCGTGGAAATTCGTGAAAGATCGGGCCACCCCAAGGGGTTACCCCATAACAATTGATAAGTGCACATTTTGCAAAGATAAGGTCATATTTCCGGGATATGTTGTTTCTAAAAATGGAGTTGAGGTAGATGCATCTAAAATTGAAGCTATACAAAATTGGCCTACTCCTATGAATGTTAGTCAAGTACGAAGCTTTCACGGTCTTGCTGGTTTCTATAGGCGTTTTGTGAAAGATTTTAGTACTATTGCTGCCCCTTTGAATGAACTTACTAAGAAAGGTGTTGAATTTGTTTGGGGCCCAGCCCAAGATCATGCTTTTGATGAACTAAAACGTTTGTTAACTACTGCACCATTACTTGCACTTCCGGATTTTAATAAACACTTTGAGATTGAATGTGATGCTAGTGGAATTGGTATTGGAGGTGTGCTGATGCAAGAGGGTAAACCAATTGCATATTTTTCTGAGAAATTGAGTGGTGCACGGTTAAATTATCCTATTTATGACAAAGAATTGTATGCGCTTGTTAGAGTTCTTGAGGTTTGGCAACATTATTTGTGGCCAAAAGAATTTATCATACATTCTGATCATGAGGCTTTGAAATATTTAAAAGCTCAATCCAACTTGCATAGACGTCTTGCTAAGTGGGTTGAATTCATTGAGTCTTTCCCATACATCATTAAGCATAATAAGGGTAAAGATAATGTTGTTGCTGATGCTCTATCTAGGAAAAATATGTTGTTGACACACTTAGATGTAAAGGTTCCTGGTTTAGAGAGTTTGCGTGATTTATATGGTACCGATCATGATTTTGCAGCACCATATGGTTTGTGTACTAATGGAAAAGCATGGGAAAAATACCATATACATGATGGCTTTTTGTTTCGAGCTAACAAACTGTGTGTTCCAGAATTGTCCGTGCGTTTGCTATTGTTGCAGGAATCACATGCCAGTGGTTTAATGGGTCACTTTGGACGAGAGAAGACTTTGCTCATGCTCGCTGATCACTTTTATTGGCCTAAGATGAGGAGTGATGTGGACAGATTTGTGAAGCGTTGCATTACTTGCAACAAGTCCAAATCAAAACTGAAGCCTCACGGTTTGTATACTCCTCTTCCTGCTCCTACTACACCGTGGGAAGATATCAGCATGGATTTTGTGTTAGGACTACCTCGAACCAGGCGAGGACATGATTCAGTTTTTGTGGTAGTTGATCGATTTTCTAAGATGGCACATTTTATTGCACACGAAAGCGACGATCGTCGCATGTTGCTAATCTGTTTTTCGGGGACATCGACGCTTACATGGAGTACCAAAGACGATTGTTCGACCGTGATGTGAAGTTTATGAGCTATTTACGGAAGACACTTTGGGGAAAAGCGGGTACAAAGTTACTATTCAAGTACCATGTCATCCCCAAACTGATGGTCAAACGGAGGTGGTAAATCGCACACTTTCGACGTTGCTGCGATCAATGATCAAGAAGAACCTGCGTGTGTGGGAGGACTGTTTGCCGCATGTGGAGTTTGCGTATAACAGGGCGGTCCACTCAACAACGCAGCTTTGTCCGTTTGAGGTGGTCTATGGTTTTAAACCAATTACACCACTTGATTTGCTGCCCCTTCCACTTTAAGAGAGAGTTAACATGGAGGCATCCAAGAGGGCAGATTTTGTGAAGAAGATACATGAGAGGACAAAGGAAGCAATTGAGAAGAAGGGCAAGTACACCGCTGATCGTGTTAATAAGAAGCGAAAGGAGGTGCTACTCAAGCCAGGTGACATGGTATGGGTGCATTTTCGCAAAGATAGATTTCCACAACAGCGCAAGTCCAAGTTGCAGCCAAGAGGTGCTGGTCCATATAAAGTGCTTGCCAAGATAAATGATAATGCGTACAAGATTGATCTTCCTATTGATGAGTTTGGCGTTAGTAATTCATTCAATGTTGCTGATTTGACGCCATATGATGGAGAAGACCTTGGAGCGTCGAGGTCGACGCCTTTTGAAGGGGGGAGGATGATGAGGATATCTCTAGTCCTTTACCATTATCTCCCAATGATGATGATGATGTTGCTTGATGCAGCCCGTCCTCCGACCGCTACTACATCTACTCCCACGAGCTACCCAAGTGGACCCATGACTCGCGCCCGAGCCAAACTCCTTCAAACTAAGGTGAACTCGCTCCTCTCCTTGTGTGACTTCGACACCCCCTTGGATGGCTTGCTACTTCACACGCAAACTCTGTGCATCATCAGGTACGAAGAAGCCACCAGCCGCTGCCAGCGGTACTACGGTTGGGACGACCAGTACTCTGGCTCAGCGTCCTACCGCCTCCTCCTTGCCGCCACAGAAGCGCTACTCCACGCCCAGTACTGCGGTCCTCAGATCCTGGTACTACGGGTGGCGATACCGCCTCCCCTCCGCCATCGACGACTCCGACGGAAGCTCCAGGCCCTCAAGCGGTACTACCGCTCCGGAAGCGGTACTACCGGTCCTGCCTGACCCTGATCACCTAAGTTCGGCCCTGTGCCTTGTAACCCAACCTATCATTTATCTCTTCATTCCGAAACTACCCCTATTTTGTGGCTGGACTATATATAGCCCCCACCCTCTATTGTAAATGGTTAGACTTGGATAATAATAGATATTAAGGAAACCCTTTGAGGACTTATATCTATTGGTTTCATGCTCCTACCAAGGAGCACCGGATTATCCACCCCCCTCTTGGATCTTGCCTAGTGCGTTCAAGTTGTACAAGGCCTTGGGTTCTCGGTTTCTCGCCCCCAAGTCGTCAAGGTCTCACCAAGCACCTCGTCCCCCGTTGTTGGCGTGGAGCGAGCTTCCCAACGATCCTAGGATTATGTTGGACCGGTTGCCACGGCGTGAGGAGTGGCGTGTATCGTGTTTTGGTGCGTGTGTTCGTGGTTTTCATCGCCTTTCCGATTTCATACCGACCACCCCTTTCCTCGTTCTCGTGGAATTGTGAAGATCGGGCCAACCCTGTGGTTACCCCATAACATATTGGTATCAAGAGCACGGTTGATCACGAATTTCCTCCAATTTTCTTTTATCCGCTTAAAACGAAAATCCTACCAAAAAGAGCCCCAATTTGCCTTGGTCGATCTCGGATTTGGTGAGTTTTTCGTGGTTTTGGTCCATAGGTGCATTGCTTTGGGAGTCGATCTATAGCCCCTTGTCTCTAGCTCAGCCTTTGATTCGGTTTTTCAACGAATTTGAGGTTTTGCAAGTTCACCTCGTTCGGGCTGTGCCAGCGATGCTGCCGTGTAAGCGGTACTACCGCTAGTGACCGGTACTACCGGTAGTACAATGATACTACCGCTCACACTGATTACCGCCGGTACTACCGCCATCGACCGCATTCCTCCTGCCCTTTGACGCCTCGATTTCGTTCGCTGACCTTTTCCACCTCGCTTGTTCGGTTTCGCGTGTTTGTCGCCACTTTCACAACAGCTTCCGCATCAACGTCATACCGCGCTCAACGACACCGCGGCACTCGAACATCATCCCTCACCAACGGTTGCAAGTCGTCAACAATACCAAACGTATAACTTGCACCACCTTGACAGCCCCATATCTTCCTTTGTGTGTATCTATCCTATGAGAGCAACTCATTTTGTGTTTGTCTAAGCATTGTGCACTTGCCTTCGGAAAAGTGAGAGTGTGAGGCCAAATACAAAAGCTAACATAGTAGCATAGCAAGGGAGAAAAAGAAAAGAAAAAGAATCAAAAAAAAAAGGAAAAGAAAAAGATATAATAGAAAGATACATAGTCTCCCAATACAAAGAGAATACCAAGCTTGTAAGCCAAGAAAGAGAGAAGAAAGAGCGCACCGAGGCAAGTGCACAAATCAATTGCTTATCCTCTTTTGGCAAACGAGTTGTGGTCTCTCCTTGTGTTGGCACGACAACCGAGCGTAGTTTTCGTTAGGACCTTTTGTGCTCATTTTCATAGTCGTGCTGACCCCGTTTTTCTCCACGTGTGTGTTTTCCGTGTTTTTGTAGATCGTATCCTTTTTGCTTTCGATCTTTGGTTCTTTACCACGTAGGACAATAACCTTTTGCTTGGATCGTTTCGTTTGGTTTTCCACAACCCTAACCTTCCACCAAAAGCCTTTGAGAGTTTCTTGCCATTTCACTTTGCACGCTTTTCGCTCATTTGTGTGGCAATTGGTTTGACATAATCTCCAAGGTGAGGTAAAAGGCTAACTCTCCACACCCTTTCTCTCCATATACAACCATTGTTGGCTTTGCATCATGGACAGGCATGGAGAGCCATCCCAACCACCACCTCCGGAGGATGATAACCAATTCATGACAAGATGGGACCATTGGAAGATCCGAGGAGAATTCAACTATCGTTGTGAAGCTCTTGAGCGGCGCCAAGATGAACAATTTAGCGAGGCCCGTGTGGAATTCAAGAACATCGACAACCGCTTCGAAGAAGTCCGTGGCCAAATGCATGCCATGCAACACAACCTCGGTCATCAAAATGAAGCTCTTGGTCGTGCACTCGCCTCAACGGATGAGAAGCTTCAACGCATCATTGATGGACTCGCAAGGCCACGCTCGCGCGAATCAAGCTCATTTCGGCACTCCTCAAGTGAATCAAGTGCACCTCGCCGTCACGCTTCAAGGCACCGGGACGGACCCGTTCTTCAATCCATGAGCTCTTCACAAGCGGTACCATCTCCGCGTCACGCCGCAACGTCAAGCTATGATGGTGACCTCTCCGCAAGACCTCCAAGGCACGAAGCGAACCGGCCACAACCAAGGGCACTGGTGATTCAACAAGAGCAACCTCGCATGAACCACCACGGCCATCGGCGTCGACATGCTCCTTCAACAACAAGTGAAGCTTCCGAAGAGGACGAACAAGATCATCGTCGATGTGAAGCACTCGAAGATCCCCCAAGGCGTCATCATCGACATGAGCGTCCTCGTCGCCAACATGATGGTCATGACGAGCCTCCTCTACACCAAGAAGAAGAAGAGCAGCCCATGGCGCACGTGGCTCGACGTCCTCCTCGCCACAGGGCGCACGACAATGCTCCTCGACATCACCCACGACAAGAACAAGAGCAAGCTCCCCAAGCTCGTCGTGAGGACCATCAACCTCCTCCTCGTCCTCAACCGCGACAACAAAACGAGCAAGCTCGTCGTCAACAACAAATTCCACCACCAAACGAGGCACCTCAACAACCGCTAGAGCAACGCAACAATCACCAAGCAAGACATGAGAGCTCGGATGATGATGATGACCGCCAAAATCATGGCAACCGACGCAACCGGAACCGCAATGGAGAAGAAACTTTCGGCAAGCTCAAATTCACCATGCCAAAGTTCACCGGTTCCAATGAACCCGAAGAATATCTCTCTTGGGAACTCAAGGTCGACAAGATCTTCCGCATGCACAACTATAGCAATGAGAAGATGATGGCCATGGCATCCCTCGAGTTTGATGAGTATGCCAACCTTTGGTGGGAACAAGTCCAACTCGCTCGCGAAGCAAAAGAAGAGCCTCCAATCGCAACTTGGCAAGATATGAAGGCTCATATGAGATCCCGCTTTTTTCCTTCACACTACACGCGTGACCTCTTCAACAAGCTTCAAACGCTTAGTCAAGGGACAAAGACCGTGGAAGAGTACTTCAAGCAAATGGAGCTCAACATGATCCGTGCCAACATTGAAGAGCGAGATGAGCAAACAATGGCACGCTTCCTCAATGGCTTGAACCATCCTATCAAGCGCATCACCGAGTTCCAAAAGTACAACAACATGGTTGAGCTTGTGCACATCGCATCCAAGGACGAGCGCCAAGTGCAAGAGGACATCAAGTACAACAAGCCCAAGACGTACTTCACTTACAAGCAAGCGCCAACCACTCCTCCAACAACACCAAGTGGAAGCTCCCCAAGTACAACCAAGCTTCCCTTCAAGCCAACTCTCCCTCAAGGAAAACAGCCCCCAAGTGGCAAAAACACAAGGGATGATCAACCATTCAATGGTGAATGCTACAAGTGTGGAGGCAAAGGGCACAAGTCCAATGCATGTGGAAACAAGAAAGTTTTGTTCATCCATGACAACGGCGATGAAGAATACTTGAGTGAAGACGAGTTTGATGCAAGGGTCAAGGAAGCCATGGCAAGGCAACATTTGGAAGAGGACCAAGAACTTCTTGTGTGTGAGCATGACGCAAGTCCATCGCTTGTGGTCACAAGTGATGTGGACATCCCTACTATTGATACAACCGTTGTACCTACAGCAACACACATACAAGGACCCATCACAAGATCTCGTGCCAAACAACTTAACTATCAGGTACTTTCGTTTCTTGGAACTATTCCTTACATACATGAGAATATGATGCTGCCTAAGTCAGATACATTTCTTACTCTTAGGAATGATGGACCAAGCATGGATGAGAGGGACAAGCATTGGAGCATGGCCATGCATGGAGATGGCAGCAAGCATGTGATGATCCAAGAGAAGGCCACGGATGAAGATTTCAGAACTTTGAGGCCACCATAATGGAGAAAGAAGGCTTGGACGAAATATTCAAGATCAATACTTCTGAATTCGTCCATAGCATAATATGGTGCTGCGACACCTTTATTTTGGGCCAGGCCATGTAATTTTCATGAGTTTTAGTTAGCCACTTTTTAGAGTCCGTATTTGAGGGAAAAGGACTTTTAGGGTTGGATTCGGCCACCACTTCCTTGGCTGGCGAAACCCCACCTTCGCCTTAAATACGCCCCATAGCGAACCTTTAGACTCGGTTTTGTTTAGACATTAAGTTAGCCATAGTCGCAACCGCCAAGGCTCGGCGTCAGAGGCCTCTTGTACCCGCACCTATTCAGGATCCCACCTCTTTCAATAAAGCTTTCCTCTTAATCCGCAATATCTTGATTGCAATATTGGTTCTTACTTGTTCTCGATTTGGTAGGAATTAAGACCCTCATGGTCGGTGATCGTGTTCACGCAGGATCGGTAACCTCGGAGATTGGCCTAGCGATTGCATTGGCGTTCGTGCTTTCGCGTGTAGTCGGATCGTCAAGCCGAACTCCACCAAATCGATTATCGCCATCTCATCGAAAGATCGGACACCTTTGCCCTATCAAGTGGTATCGATTTGGGTTGCTCGGTGAGATTTTCTTGTTTTCGTAGATTAGATCTGTTTTTACCTATAACCCACGAAAAAGCCAAAAACACGATTAGCGTTTAGATCCATCCCATAACCAATCGCCTCGCATTATCTTTTCAGTTTTGCATTGTTGAATTTGTGTCTACATCGTCGCGTCGAGTTCTTTGGTCTTAGTGTCTCGTCCTTAGAGTTTCGAGTTCGATCATACTAGTCACCACCACACTCGCCGATCACCGCCATATACCACCACCATATTCCGCGCCATATACCTGCCACCATATTCCGCGCCATATACCACCACCATAAACCCTAATACTCCGCCACCGCCTTCCTACCGCGACACAGATCCGTCGGTTTTTGCCGTGGTACGAGTCCAGTAGAGTTCTTGTTTCCTCGTTATTTCTTTTGACTTTCCTTCTTTCTTTGTTTCCGTGTTCACTAAAGTCCGTGTCGAGCTAAGAGTCCGGACGTAAGTCCGAAGGAGCAAAAAAAAAAAAAAAAAAATACTATTTTTCGACCGGGATCACTTTTCTCCATCGGTAGTTATAGCGATATTTTTTGGCGCTGGCGCTTTAGAACAAAATAAAAATTTGAAAAAAAATTTTTGGGGCTAACCTCTTTTTAGACCCGTAGATCAGTTCTAGACACTCGCCATCATAGTGATTTTCGCATTTCGGATCGCTTTTGGGGTGCTATATCATCATACGATTGCTTGTTGTGTCGTCGTGACATCGTTGGTGATCTAGGCTCGCGTCTCTAGTACGGTCTAGCCTAGGACCAGACCTGATGCGTCGTTGAGCATTCTTTCAACTTTTGCATTCTTTGTTTTGATAATTGTGACCCCTTTGCTAAGCCTTCCCGAGCTCCACGGATACTCTCCACGTGCGGTGTTTCGACTCACGGTAATCGCTTGGTTCAATCTCTGGACCCATTGATCTTCGTGGTTGCACATCGCCTTTTCTGCTGTTTGGTAAGAACTTGTAAGAGCTTCGTATATTGCTTGACGGATTACGCGTGACTTCCACCATATTCTGTAGTATATACATGCTTTTAAGGACTAACCATGACAGATACTTGCGGAACCTGCCACCATGAATGACGAAGAACTACATGCCCACTTCTCGCGCTCACGGTCGGCGAAGGCGTGGACACGCGCCTAGG
Organism: Avena longiglumis; assembly: GCA_030063025.1. NCBI lineage: Eukaryota > Viridiplantae > Streptophyta > Magnoliopsida > Poales > Poaceae > Avena > Avena longiglumis. The sequence goes on along the minus strand of CP125974.1, from coordinate 329,584,959 downwards.
GAGTTTGACACCAAGCTCACCAACGCCGTGGACAAGATCGATGGACTCGAAATCCTTCAACGCCAAGCAGCGTTCGGTTCAAGGCTTGACGATTGCCCGCCCGCACCGCACCCACATGGTGCCTGACGCATTCGATCACGGCTGGACTGCTGATCTTGCCGCACCGGCGGCTCTGCTGCGGCCAGCGTTCCTCGGACTTCATGGTCGCTGCTTTGCGACATTGGGAGACGGCGGTACTACTCGACCCCGACGGCGATCTGTTTGACGAGGAGGTTGAACAACCTCCACGGTACTGGTCGTCCCGACATTACTACATAGCGCTTCATGCCGATGCGTCTTGATGATGATCATGTTGCAAAGCTTAAATTAAATATTCCATCTTTTGAGGGTAAATATAATCGATGCATATCTTACATGGGAGATGGAAGTAGAACAACGTTTTGCATGCTTAAAATATCACGAGAATATGCGTGTTAGTCTTTACATGTGAATTTACTAAATTTGCTTCCCTTTGGTGGTGCGAGTATTGTCGTTTAAATCCTACAACTATTCCTAGTACTTGGACTTCTTTAAAAACTGCTATGCGTGTTCGTTTTGTACCTCCCACTTATCAACGTGATTTACTAAAGAATCTGACACGCTTAGAGCAAGGAAAAAATTCTGTAGAAGAGTATTATCAGGAATTGCAAACGGGGATGGTTAGGTGTGGTCTTGTAGAATCTAATGAACAAATGCTTGCACGTTTCTTTGGTGGATTAAACAAGGACATTGACATATTAGATTATAAGGAATATAATTCTATCACTCGTTTGTTTCATCTTGCTTGCAAAATTTGAGCGTGAAGTCTTGAGATCGCCAAACACCATGGAGGAGGACTAATAATTGCAGTCGCACATCCACTTGGACATCCCGACAATCGGCGCCTCCTCGTGATTCGCCTCCACTACTACCACATCCAAGGCCACCACAAGATTTCCATTTGCTCCTCCACCATCATCCAATGCTCCTGCTCGTAGTGCATCTTCTATGGCTTCCACGGGTAAGACTAAGGATATACAATGCCGCAAGTCTTTGGGGTTTTGGTCATATTGAGAGGCGATGCACAACACAGCGTGTGATGATGGTGCGAGAAGATGGTGAATCTGATTCATGAGTGATTTCGATGAAGATACACTAGCCCTTATTTACGCTCGAGATGGAGACAATTCGATGATGATGACGAGCGGAGGTAATGGGGCTGAAGCTGGCGATCAATACAAGAGTTTAATTACACAGCGTGTGTTGAGTGTGCAATTGAGCAAATCTGAGCAAGATCAACGACAACTGTTCCAAACACGTGGTGTTGTCAAGGAAAGAGCTATCTGGATCATCATTGATGGAGGAGTTGTAATAATCGGCGGTGTTGACATGGTAGAAGCTTGCGCTTCAACAAGACAACGCCCACATTCATACTACATCCAATGGTTTGAGAGTTCTCCAAGATCAAGGTAACAAGAGCGATGCGTGCATTTTACTATTGGTACATATTCGATTTTGTTGATTGTGATGTTGTACCTATGCAAGCTTGTTCTTTGTTACTTGGTAGACCATGGCAATTTGATAGAGAATCATTCATAATGGCAAAACTAACCACTATTCTCTTATGCATGATGGAAAGAAAATTGGTCTAAAACCTATGACTCGAACAGATTTTAAAGATGATCTTGCTAGAGCTAGTAGAGCTAAAGCGAGGAGAAAAATAAAAGTGAGAATCAGTTATTCTTTGCAGATTTTATACCACCAAAGAACACTAAATCTGATTCTACACATGCTCTTGAAATTCGTTTGAAGAGTCCATGTATGCTTGCAAATAAAATTGATATTCTTGAACTAGATGTAAACAATACTCAATGTTATGCAATTGTATGCAAAGAGGTTTTGTTTTCATTTGAGGATATGCCTCCTTCTTTGCCACCGCTATTGCTAACCTTTTGCGGGAATATGAGGGCGTATTTCCATTGAGTTGCCACGGACTACCTCCTATTCGAGGAATTGAGCATCAAATTGATCTAATTCCTGGTGCCACGTTGCCCAACCGCCATATAGAACCAATCCGGAGGAGACAAAGGAGATACAACGCCAAATTCAGGAACTACTCGTGAGATCATATTCGTGAGTCCCTTAGCCCTTGTCTTTGTTCCTATTATTTTGGTGCCTAAGAAAGATGGTTCTTGGCGCATGTCTTGATTGTAGAGCTATCAATAATATTACTATTCGATATCGTCATCCTATTCCACGTTTAGATGACATGCTTGATGAATTGAGTGGCTCTACCATGTTTTCTAAAGTTGATTTGCGTAGTGGTTACCACAGTTAAGTATGAAATTAGGAGATGAATGGAAAACAGCATTTAAAACTAAGTTCGGTTTATATGAGTGGTTAGTAATGCCGTTTGGTTTAACTAATGCACCTAGCACTTTCATGAGATTAATGAGCGAAGTTTTACGTGCTTTCATTGGACGTTTTGTGGTAGTCTACTTTGATGATATTACGATTTATAGCAAATCTTTAGAGGAACATTTGGACCATTTACGTCTTTGTTTTCAATGCTTTACGTGATGCACGTTTGTTTGGTAACCTTGAGAAGTGCACCTTTTGCACCAATCGAGTTCGTTTCTTGGCTATGTTGTTACATCACGGGGTATTGAAGTGGATCCAGCCAAGATTGAAGCTATTGAGAATTGGCATGACCCAAGGCGGTCACACAAGTGAGGAGTTTTCTTGGCCTCATTTGGTTTTATAGGCGCTTTGTCAAAGACTTTGGATCAATTGCCGCTGTTGAATGAGCTTACCAAGAAGGATGTGCCCTTTGTTTGGGGCGATGCACAACAACAGGCCTTCGTCATATTGAAAGATAAGCTAACACATGCTCCTTACTACAACTTCACGATTTTACTAAGACTTTTGAGCTTGAATGTGATGCTAGTGGAATTGGTTTGGGAGGGTGTTATTACAAGAGGAAAACCTGTTGCATATTTTAGTGAGAAATTGAGTGGGGCTAGTCTGAACTATTCTACTTATGATAAAGAATTATATCGTTGGTTCGGACATTAGAAACTTGGCAACATTATCTATGGCCTAAGGAATTTGTTATTCATTACGATCATGAATCTTTGAAGCATATTAAGTAGTCAAGCTAAGTTGAATCGTCATGCAAAGTGGGTTGAATTTATTGAGTCTTTTCCTTATGTTATCAAACACAAAAGGGTAAAGATAATATTATTCTTGATGCTTTGTCACGCCGTTATGCTTTGTTATCTCAACTTGACTTCAAAATATTTGGATTGGAAACTATTAAAGAACAATATGTGCATGATCTGAATTTAAAGATGTGTTGCGAAATTGTAGAGATGGTAGAACTTGGAACAAGTTAGTCTTCAATGATGGATTTGTGTTCGTGCTAACAAACTATGCATTCGAGATAGCTCTGTTCGTCTTTTGTTATTACGGAGGCGCATGGAGGAGGATTGATGGGACACTTTGGTGTCGAAGGCGGAGGATGTTCTTCTTTGCACTTCTTTTGGCCACGTGTCGTCGAGATGTTGAGAGATTTGTGTACTGCACTACTTGTCAAAAGCTAAGTCTCGCCTTAATCCACATGGTTTATATATGCCTCTTCCTGTTCCTAGTGTTCCTTGGGAGGATATTTCTATGGACTTTGTTTTGGGATTGCCACGAACACGAAGGGAGGATAGTATTTTTGTTGTTGTGGATCGGTTCTCTAAGATGGCACACTTTATTCCTTGTCATAAAGCGGATGATCTTTGCACATATTGCTGATTTGTTCTTCGTGAAATTGTTCGTTTGCATGGTGTGCCAAATACTATTGTCTCGATCGTGATACTAAATTTCTTAGCCACTTTTGGAGATGTTTATGGGCTAAGTTGGGGACTAAATTGCTCTTTAGTACTACATGTCATCCCCAATGATGGTCAAACTGAAGTAGTAAATAGAACTTTGTCTACTATGTTACGGGCTGTTTTAAAGAAGAACTTAAAATTGTGGGAAGAGTGTTTACCTCATATAGAATTTGCTTATAATCGTTCATTGCATTCTACCACAAAGATGTGCCCATTTGAGATTGTGTATGGTTTTGTTCCTCGTGCACCTATTGATTTATTGCCTTTACCTTCTTGATTGCAACATAATTTGGATGCTACACAACGCTGAAATGATATTAAACTTGCATAAGACTACTAAAGATAACATTGAACACATGAATGCTAAGTATAAACTTCTTTGGGGATAAAGGGAGAAAGCATGTTGTGTTTGATGTTGGCGATCTTGTTTGGTTACATTTGCGTAAAGATCGTTTTCTGATTTACATAAGTCTAAGTTAATGCCACGTCTTCTTTGGTCCCTTTAAGGTGTTAGAAAGAATCAATGATAATGCATATAAACTTGAGTTGCTGCGAGACTTTGATGCAGTTAGTCCTACATTTAACATTGCAGATTTGAAGCCTTACTTTGGTGAGGAAGATGAGATTGCGTCGAGGCGACTTCAATTCAAGAAGGGGAGCATGATGTGGACATCCCTACTATTGATACAACCGTTGTACCTCTGACAACACACATACAAGGACCCATCACAAGATCTCGTGCCAAACAACTGAACTATCGGTACTTTCGTTTCTTGGAACTATTCCTTACATACATGAGAATATGATCTTGCCTAAGTCGGATACATTTCTTACTCTTAGGAATGATGGACCAAGCATGGATGAGAGGACAAGCATTGGAGCATGGCCATGCATGGAGATGGCGACAAGCATGTGATGATCCAAGAAGGCCACGGATGAAGATTTCAGAACTTTGAGGCCACCATAATGGAGAAAGAAGGCTTGGACGAAATATTCAAGATCAATACTTCTGAATTCGTCCATAGCATAATATGGTCTGCGACACCTTTATTTTGGGCAGCCCATGTAATTTTCATGAGTTTTAGTTAGCCACTTTTTAGAGTCCGTATTTGAGGAAAAGGACTTTTAGGGTTGGATTGCCACCACTTCCTTGGCTGGCGAAACCCCTTTTTCGCCCTTAAATCGCCCCATAGCCGAACCTTTAGACTCGGATTTTGTTTAGACATTAAGTTAGCCATAGTACTTAACCAAGGCTCGGCGTCATGAGAGGCCTCTTGTGCGCACCTATTCGGGATCCCACCTCTTTCAATAAAGCTTTCCTCTTAATCCGCAATATCTTGATTGCAATATTGGTTCTTACTTGTTCTCGATTTGGTAGGAATTAAGACCCTCATTGGTCGGTGATCGTGTTCACGCAGGATCGGTAACCTCCAGGAGATTGGCCTAGCGATTGCATTGGCGCTCGTGCTCGCACGTGTAGTCGGATCGTCAAGCCCGAACTCCACCAAATCGATTATCGCCATCTCATCGAAAGATCGGACACCTTTGCCCTATCAACAAGGGTCTTGACTACCCAAGCCAATGAAAATGAAGACCAACGCTCGAACATCTTCCAAACTCGTGCCGGCATCAATGGGAAGTCCATCAAAGTTGTCATCAATGCAGGAAGTTGCCACAACCTCGCAAGCACGGAATTGTGTGAGAAACTCAACCTCACCCTTCACCCACATAGACACCCCTACCATATCCAATGGCTAAGTGACCAAGGATCCGTCAAGATCAAGCACACCGTCTCGGTGACGTTCTCCATTGGGCACTACAAGGACACGGTGGAATGTGACGTGGTTCCAATGACGGTTTGTCACATGTTGCTCGGAAGGCCGTGGCAATATGACAAGTGTGCTTTGCATAATGGTCACTCAAACACCTACACTTTCAAATGGCTTGATAAAACTTGTGTGTTGCAACCAATGACTCCTAGCCAAATAATTGCGGACAATGCAAAGGCTTTAGCGAGGCGCTGTCATAAAAACACCTTGGGAGAAGAGTGGTGGCGAGAGAACCACACCATAGTGAGTGAGCTACAAGCCAAACTCGAGTGGAAAAACTAAGAGTGTTCTTCTTGCCACCAAAAGTGAGATGAGAGAAGTGCGGAACAACCCATCCATCTTGCACTCGTCCTCGTATGCAAGGGACTAAGCGCAAGAACTAATGACTTGACAAATGTTCCTCCTTCTTTGATGGCTGTTTTGCGAGAATTCCAAGATGTATTTCCCAAGAGCTTCCTCATGGCCTTCCTCCTCTTCGTGGAATCGAGCACCATCGACCTCATACCCGTACTACCGCTACCAGCAGCTGCGTATCGCACAAACCGGAAGAGACAAAGGAGATCGGCGTCAAATCAACCAACTCGTCTCCAAGGTTTGATCCAAGTAAGCACTAGCCCAAGCACGGTTCCGTGATCCTAGTCCAAAGCGGATGATACGTTGCGGTTATGCATGGACTGCCGTCAATCAATGCTATCACCGTGCGTTATCGACATCCTATACCGCGTCTTGATGACATGCTTGATGAGTTATGTGGAGCCACTATATTTTGAAAATTGATCTTCGTAGTGGCTACCATCAAATTCGCATGGTGAAGGTGATGAGTGGAAAACCGCCTTCAAGACCAAGCTTGGTCTCTATGAATGGTTGGTTATGCCTTTTGGCTTATCATGCCCCATCTACCTTCATCGCCTCATGAACCATATTTTGCGATCTCTCATTGGCAAGAGTGTAGTTGTTTACTTTGATGACATTCTTGTCTATAGCAAGTCACGAGAGGAGCATGTTACTCATGTTAAGGAGGGCTTACAAATCCTTCGTCATGAATAGCTTTATGCTAGCCACCCCAAGTGCACTTTTGCAAGAGACAAGCTGATTTTCCTTGGTTTTGTTGTGTCTTCTAATGGCATTGAAGTTGATGTATCAAAAGTCAAGGACATACGAGATTGGCCCACCTACAAATGTTAGTGAACCCGTAGTTTTCATGGGTTGGTGGCTTTTACCGTCGCTTTGTGAAAGATTTTCCACAATTGCTTGCCCCTCAGCGAATTGACCAAGAAGAATGTCACGTTCGTTTGGGGAAAAGCACAACAAAAGGCTTTGATGAGCTCAAAGGAGGCTCACAGCCGCTTCTTGCATTCGGATTTCACAAAACCTTTGATTGAATGTGACGCTAGTGGTATTGGCATTGGTGGCGTCCTTATGCAAAATGGGCGTCCTATTGCTTACCATAGTGAGAAACTTGATGGCGCACGCCTCAATTATCCCATTTATGACAAAGAACTTTTTGCCTTGGTTCGTGTTCTTCAAGTGTGGCAACACTATCTTTGGCCCAAAGAATTTATAATCCATTCCGACCATGAGTCGTTGAAGTACCTTAAGGGCCAAGCCAACTTGAGTAAAAGGGACGCAAAGTGGGTTGAGTTTATGGAGTCTTTTCCTTACATTGTAAAATACAAGAAAGGCAAAGAAAATGTGGTGGCGGACGCCTTGTCTCGCAAAACCACAAGCCTTCTTACACGACTCGAAGTCAATGTTTTGTGGAAATATTGGTCCAAAGAAAGAGTCGGACGCGTACAAAGATTTGATGTCCTCAAGACCCAAGACATTGACTTCGAGTCGTGTAAGAAGGCTTGTGTTTTTGCGAGACAAAGGCGTCCATGAAAACAAGTTCTTAACTGTATTTTGAAATCAGATGGACATTGACTGATAAGCTTTGAGCCATTCAAAGTGTCACCTTGACAACCAAACCTTAAAGACAAACTGTCTCTTGAATCTCAACCGCTTCTACATCTACCCCCAAGCTCCCCAGTGGACCCATGACTCGCCCAGGCAAACTCCTTCAAGCTAAGGTGAACTCGCTCCTCTCCATGTGTGACTTCAATACACCCTTGGATGGCTTGCTACTTCATACCCATACCTTGTGCATCATCAGTGCGAAGAGAAGAACCCGCAGACGGAGGAGCACCGAAGAAGAGACCAAATGCTCTCTGCATGGTACTACTAGGACACTGGCGGCCGTACTCGCTTGGCGGTACTAAATAGCCAACGCTATGTGACGAAGGTCCCGAGCTGCCCAAATGCTCTCTGTCACCGTGCACTACCCTGGATCGGTACTCAGACTCTGATACTAGCCTAACAGAAGGCCCATAAGCCCGGCGACAAGCGGTACTACCGGTCCAGGAACCGGTACTACCGCATGACCGGTACTACCGGTCCCGCCAGGTGGTACTACCGCAAGAGACAGAGACTTTACGTGATATTTCGGCCCAGCGCCTTGTAACCCTCTCCATATTTCGCTATTTATCCCCAAACTACCCCTGTTTTTATGGATGGACTATATATAGCCCCCACCATCCATTGTAAACCCTAGACTTGGATAATAATAGATATTAAGGAAACCCTTTGAGGACTGATATCTATTGGTCTCATGCTCCTACCAAGGAGCACCGGATTATCCACCCCCCTCTTGGATCTTGCTTAAGTGCGTTCAAGTTGTACAAGGCCTTGGGTTCTCGGTGTCTCGCCCCCAAGTCGTCAAGATCTCACCAAGCACCTCATCCCCCGTTGTTGGCGTGGAGAGCGAGCTTCACCCAACACCGATCCTAGGGATTATGTTGGACCGGTTGCCACCGGCGTGAGGAGTAGGCGTGTATCGTGTTTTGGTGTGTGTGTGTGTTCGTGGTTTTTCATCGCTTTCCTCGATTTCATCCCCCGACCACCTCGTTCCCCTCGTTTCTCGTGGAATTCGTGAAAGATCGGGCCAACCCCAGGGTCACCCCCTAACATGTAGTGCCCAATGGAGAACGTCACCGAGACGGTGTGCTTGATCTTGACGGATCCTTGGTCACTTAGCCATTGGATATGGTAGGGGTGTCTATGTGGATGAAGGGTGAGGTTGAGTTTCTCACACAATTCCGTGCTTGCGAGGTTGTGGCAACTCCCTCCATCGATGACAACTTTGATGGACTTCCCATTGATGCCGGCACGAGTTTGGAAGATGTTCGAGCGTTGGTCTTCATTTTCATTGGCTTGGGTAGTCAAGACCCTTGTGACCACAAGCGATGGACTTGCGTCATGCTCACACACAAGTTCTTGGTCCTCTTCCAAATGTTGCCTTGCCATGGCTTCCTTGACCCTTGCATCAAACTCGTCTTCACTCAAGTATTCTTCATCGCCGTTGTCATGGATGAACAAAACTTTCTTGTTTCCACATGCATTCGACTTGTGCCCTTTGCCTCCACACTTGTAGCATTCACCATTGAATGGTTGATCATCCCTTGTGTGTTTGCCACTTGGGGCTTTTCCTTGGGAATAGTTGGCTTGAAGGAAGCTTGGTTGTACTTGGGGAGCTTCCACTTGGTGTTGTTGGATTAGTGGTTGGCGCTTGCTTGTAGGTGAAATCGTCTTTGGCTTATTGTACTTGATGTCCTCTTGCACTTGGCGCTCGGCCTTGGATGCGATGTGCACAAGCTCAACCATGTTGTTGTACTTTTGGAACTTCGGTGATGCGCTTGATGGGATGGTTCAAGCCATTGAGGAAGCGTGCCATTGTTTGCTCATCTCGCTCTTCAATGTTGTACGGATCATGTTGAGCTCCATTTGCTTGAAGTACTCTTCCACGGTCTTTGTCCCTTGACTAAGCGTTTGAAGCTTGTTGAAGAGGTCACGCGTGTAGTGTGAAGGAACAAAGCGGGATCTCATATGAGCCTTCATATCTTGCCAAGTTGCGATTGGGCTCTTCTTTTGCTGTGTGAAGTTGGACTTGTTCCACCAAGGCTGGCATACTCATCAAACTCGAGGGATGCCATGGCCATCATATTCTCATTGCTATAATTGTGCATGCGGAAGATCTTGTCGACCTTGAGTTCCCAAGAGAGATATTCCTCGGGCTCATTGGAACCGGTGAACTTGGGCATGGTGAATTTGAGCTTGCCGAAAGTTTCTTCTCCATTCTTGGTTCGGTTCGTCGGTTGCCATTATTTTGACGGTCATCATCACCATCCGAGCTCTCATGTCTTGCTTGGTGATTGTTGCGTTGTTCTTGCGGTTGTTGAGGTGCCGCGTGTGGTGGTTGAACTTGGTTTTGACGACGAGCTTGGGGAGCTTGCTCGTGTTGTTGTCGCGGTTGAGGACGAGGGGGAGGTTGATGGTCCTCACGACGAGCTTAGGGAGCTTGCTCTTGTTCTTGTCGTGGTTAATGTCGTGGAGCATTGTCTTGCGCCCTGTGGCGAGGAAGACGTCGAGCCACATGCGCAATTGGCTGCTCTTCTTCTTCTTGGTGTAGGGGAGGCTCGTCATGACCATCATGGTACCGACGTGGACAATCATGTCGATGATGACGCCTTGGAGGGTTTTCGAGTGCTTCCCGCCGACGGTGATCTTGTTCGTCCTCTTCGGAAGCTTCACTATTTGTTGAAGGGGCCTATCGACGTCGATGGCCTTGGTGGTCCATGCGAGGTTGCTCTTGTTGAATCACAAGTGCTCTTGGTTGTGGCCGGTTCGCTTCGCGCCTTGGAGGTCTTGCGGAGAGGTCACCATCGTAACAGCGTTTTGGCGTGGCGGAGATGGTACCGCTTGCGAAGAGCTCATGGATTGAAGAACGGTTCCATCCGGTGCCTTGAAGCGTGGCGAGGTGCACTTGATTCACTTGAGGAGTGTCGAGATGAGCTTGATTCGCGCGAGCCTGGCCTTGCGATTCCATCAATGATGCGTTGAAGCTTCTCATCCGTTGAGGCGAGTGCACGACCAAGAGCTTCATTTTGATGACCGAGGTTGTGTTGCATGGCATGCATTTGGCCACGGACTTCTTCGAAGCGGTTTCGATGTTCTTGAATTCCACACGGGCCTCGCTAAATTGTTCATCTTGGCGCCGCTCGAGAGCTTCACAACGATAGTTGAATTCTCCTCGGACCTTCCAATGGTCCCATCTTGTCATGAATTGGTTATCATCCTCCGGAGGTGGTGGTTGGGATGGCTCTCCATGCCTGTCCATGATGCAAAGCCAACAATGGTTGTATATGGAGAGAAAGGATGTGGAGAGTTAGCCTTTTACCTCACCTCGGAGATTATATCAAACCAATTGCCACACAAATGAGCGAAAAGCGTGCAAAGTGAAATGGCAAGAAACTCTCAAAGGCTTTTGGTGGAAGGTTAGGGTTGTGGAAAACCAAACGAAATGATCCAAGCAAAAGGTTATTGTCCTACGTGGTAAAGAACCAAAGATCAAAAGAAAAAGGATACGATCTACGAAAACACGGAAAACACACACGTGGAGAAAAAATTGGGTTAGCACGACTATGAAAAATGAGCACAAAAGGTCCTAACGAAGACTACGCTCGGTTGTCGTGCCAACACAAGGAGAGACCACAACTCGTTTGCCAAAAGAGGATAAGCAATAGATTTGTGCACTTGCCTCGGTGCGCTCTTTCTTCTCTCTTGTTGGCTTACAAGCTTGGTATTCCCTTTGTATTGGGAGACTATGTAACTTTCTATTCTATCTTTTTCTTTTCCTGTTTTTTTTATTCTTTTTCTTTTTCTCCCTTGCTATGCTACTATGTTAGCTTTTGTATTTGGCCTCACACTCTCACTTTTCCGAAGGCAAGTGCACAATGCTTAGACAAACACAAAATGAGTTGCTCTCATAGGATAGATACACACAAAGGAAGATACGGGGCTGTCAAGGTGGTGCAAGTTATACCTTTGGTATTGATGACGACTTGCAACCGTTGGTGGGGGAAAATGTTCGAGTGTCGTGGTGTCGTTGAGCGCGGTATGACGTTGATGCGGAAGCTATTGTGAAAATGGCGACAAACACGCGAAACACGAACAAGCGAAAATGGAAGGTCAGCGAACGAAATCGAGGCGTCAAAGGGCAGGAAGCACGGTCAGTGGCGAGCGGTAGTACCGCTGGTAACGAGCGGTAGTACCGGTGGGCGGTAGTACCGCTTGTACTACCGGTAGTACCGGTCACTAGCGGTAGTACCGCTTGCGCAGCCGGTAGTATCGCTTGGCACAGGCCTGGAACGAGGTGAACTTGCCAAAAACCTCAAATTCGTGGGAAATCTGACCGAAAGGCTGAGCTAGAAACAACAGGGGCTATAGATCGACTCCCAAAGCAACAGATCTATGGACCAAAACCACGAAAAACTCACCAAATCCACAGATCGATCCGAAGGAAAATTGGGCTCTTTTTGGTAGGATTTTCGTTTTTAAGGCGGATAAAAGAAAAAATTGGGGGAAATTCGTGATCAACCGTGCTCTTGATACCAATATGTTATCAGGTAACCCTGGGGTTGGCCCGATCTTTCACGAATTCCACGAGGAACGAGGGGAAAGGGGGTGGTCGGGGGATGAAATCGAGGAAAGCGATGAAAACCACGAACACACTCACACCAAAACACGATACACGCCTACTCCTCACGCCGGTGGCAACCGGCCCAACATAATCCCTAGGATCGGTGTTGGGCGAAGCTCGCTCTCCATGACAACGACGGGGGATGAGGGGCTTGGTGAGACCTTGACGACTTGGGGGCGAGAAACCGAGAACCCAAGGCCTTGTACAACTTGAACGCACTAGGCAAGATCCAAGAGGGGGGTGGATAATCCGGTGCTCCTTGGTAGGAGCATGAGACCAATAGATATAAGTCCTCAAAGGGTTTCCTTAATATCTATTATTATCCAAGTCTAAGCGTTTACAATAGAGGGTGGGGGCTATATATAGTCCAGCCACAAAACAGGGGTAGTTTCAGAATGAAAAGGTAAATTATAGGTTGGGTTACAAGGCACAGGGACCGGGCGATCGGGGTCAGTAGGACGGTAGTACCAGTCCGCAAGCGGTAATACCGGTGGCAACGGTAGTACCGCTTCTGAGCAGTAGTACCGCTTGAGGGCCTGGAGCTTCCCTCGGGCGCTTTGTGGCGCGGTAGGAGGGGGTAGTACGGCAACGGTAATACCCGGTTCTTGGGACCGTAGTACCGCTTTGCTTACGGGCGTGGAGTGGTGCTTCTGTGGCGGCGGTGAGGGTGCAGTGGGGCCAGCTTGAGCGGTAGTACCGGTCGTCCCAACCGGTAGTACCGCTTGCGTCTGGCAGCGACTGGTGGCTTCTTCGTACCTGATGATGCACAGAGTTTGCGTGTGAAGTAGCAAGCCATCCAAGGGTGTGTCGAAGTCACACAAGGAGAGGAGCGAGTTCACCTTAGTTTGAAGGAGTTTGGCTCGGGCGCGAGTCATGGGTCCACTTGGGTAGCTCGTGGGAGTAGATGTAGTAGCGGTCGTAGGACGGGCTGCATCACTTGGACTGCTTTAAAAATTGCTATGCGTGTTCGTTTTGTACCTCCCACTTAGCAACGTGATTTACTAAAGAATCTGACACGTTTAGAGCAAGGGAAAAATTCTGTAGAAGAGTATTATCAGGAATTGCAAACGGGGATGGTTCGGTGTGGTCTTGTTGAATCTAATGAACAAATGCTTGCACGTTTATTTGGTGGATTAAACAAGGAACTTCAGCACATATTAGATTATAAGGAATATAATTCTATCACTCGTTTGTTTCATCTTGCTTGCAAAGCTGAACGTGAAGTGCAGGATCGCCAACCACCATGGAGGAGGACTAATAATTCTGCAGGCCGCACATCCACTTGGAAATCTCGATAATCAGCACATCCTCGTGATTCGCCACCATCTACTACCACATCCAATGCCACCACAAGATTTCCAGCTGCTCCTCCACCATCATCCAATGCTCCTGCTCGTAGTGCATCTTCTATGGCTTCCACGGGTAAGACAAAGGATATATAATGCCGCAAGTGCTGGGGTTTTGGTCATATTGAGAGACAGTGCACAACACAACGTGTGATGATGGTGCGGGAAGATGGTCAATACGATTCAGCGAGTGACTTTGATGAAGATACACTAGCCCTTATTTCTGCTCGAGATGGAGACAATACTGATGCTGATGAAGAGACAGAGGTAATGGGAGCTGAAGCTGCTGATCAATACAAGAGCTTAATTACACAACGTGTGTTGAGTGTGCAATTGAGCAAATCTGAGCAAGATCAACGCCACAACCTGTTCCAAACACGTGGTGTTGTCAAGGAAAGAGCTATACAGATCATCATTGATGGAGGGAGTTGTAATAATCTGGCCAGTGTTGACATGGTAGAGAAGCTTGCGCTTCCAACAAGACAACGCCCACATTCATATTACATCCAATGGTTTGAGAGTTCTTGCAAGATCAAGGTAACAAGAACGGTACGCGTGCATTTTACTATTGGTACATATTCTGATTTTGTTGATTGTGATGTTGTACCTATGCAAGCTTGTTCTTTGTTACTTGGTAGACCATGGAAATTTGATAGAGAATATGTTCATGATGGCAAAACTAATCACTATTCTCTTATGCATGATGGAAAGAAAATTGGTCTAAAACCTATGACTCCTGAACAGATTTTAAAAGATGATCTTGCTAGAGCTAGTAGAGCTAAAACTGAGTAGAAAAATAAAAGTGAGAATCAGATTGTTGCTGCAGATTTTATACCGCCAAAGAACACTAAATCTGATTCTACACATGCTACTGAAATTCGTTTGAAGAGTCCATGTATGCTTGCAAATAAAATTGATATTGCTGAACTAGATGTAAACAATACTCAATGTTATGCAATTTTCTACAAAGAGGTTTTGTTTTCATTTGAGGATATGCCTCCTTCTTTGCCACCCGCTATTGCTAACCTTTTGCAGGAATATGAGGACGCCTTTCCCGCTGAGCTGCCACCAGGACTACCTCCTATTAGAGGAATTGAGCACCAAATTGATCTAATTCCTGGTGCCACGTTGCCCAACCGCGCGCCATATAGAACCAATCCAGAGGAGACAAAGGAGATACAAAGCCAAATTCAGGAACTACTCGACAGAGATCATATTCGTGAGTCCCTTAGCCCCTGTGCTGTACCTATTATTTTGGTACCTAAGAAAGATGGTTCTTCGCGCATGTGTACTGATTGTAGAGCTATCAATAATATTACTATTCGATATCGTCATCCTATTCCACGTTTAGATGACATGCTTCATGAATTGAGTGGCTCTACCATGTTTTCTAAAGTTGATTTGTGTAGTGGTTACCACCAGATTCGTATGAAATTAGGAGATGAATGGAAAACATCATTTAAAACTAAGTTCGGTTTATATGAGTGGTTAGTAATGCCGTTTGGTTTAACTAATGCACCTAGCACTTTCATGAGATTAATGAACGAAGTTTTACGTGCTTTCATTGGACGTTTTGTGGTAGTCTACTTTGATGATATTCTGATTTATAGAAAATTTGTAGAGGATCATTTGGACCATTTACGTACTGTTTTCAATGCTTTACGTGATGCACGTTTGTTTGGTAATCTTGAGAAGTGCACCTTTTGCACCAATCGAGTTGCGTTTCTTGGCTATGTTGTTACATCACAGGGTATTGAAGTGAATCCAGCCAAGATTGAAGCTACTGAGAATTGCGCATTCACACGGTCACACAAGTGAGGAGTTTTCTTGGCCTCGCTGGTTTTTATAGGCGCTTTGTCAAAGACTTTGGATCAATTGCCGCGCCGCTGAATGAGCTTACCAAGAAGGATGTGCCCTTTGCTTGGGGCGGTGCACAACAACAGGCCTTCATCATATTGAAAGATAAGCTAACACATGCTCCCTAACTCTAACTTCCTGATTTTACTAAGACTTTTGAGCTTGAATGTGATGCTAGTGGAATTGGTTTGGGAGGGGTGTTATTACAAGAGGGAAAACCTGTTGCATATTTTAGTGAGAAATTGAGTGGGGCTAGTCTGAACTATTCTACTTATGATAAAGAATTATATGCATTGGTTCGGACATTGGAAACTTGGCAACATTATCTATGACCTAAAGAATTTGTTATACATTCTGATCATGAATCTTTGAAGCATATTCGTAGTCAAGCTAAGTTGAATCGTCGTCATGCAAAGTGGGTTGAATTTATTGAGTCTTTTCCTTATGTTATCAAACACAAAAGGGTAAAGATAATATTATTGCTGATGCTTTGTCGCGCCGTTATACTTTGTTATCTCAACTTGACTTCAAAATATTTGGATTAGAAACTATTAAGGAACAATATGTGCATGATGCTGAATTTAAAGATGTGTTGCAGAATTCTAGAGATGGTAGAACATGGAACAAGTTCGTCTTCAATGATGGATTTGTGTTTCGTGCTAACAAACTATGCATTCCGGATAGTTCTGTTCGTCTTTTGTTGTTACAGGAGGCGCATGGAGGAGGATTGATGGGACACTTTGGTGTCAAGAAGACGGAGGATGTTCTTGCTGCACACTTCTTTTGGCCACGTATGCGTCGAGATGTTGAGCGATTTGTGGCACGCTGCAATACTTACCAAAAATCTAAGTCTCGCCTTAATCCACATGGTTTATATATGCCTCTTCATGTTCCTAGTGTTCCTTGGGAGGATATTTCTATGGACTTTGTTTTGGGATTGCCACGAACACAGAAGGGGAGGGATAGTATTTTTGTTGTTGTGCTCGGTTTTCTAAGATGGCACATTTATTCCTTGTCATAAAACGGATGATGCTGCGCATATTGCTGATTTGTTCTTTCGTGAAATTGTTCGTTTGCATGGTGTGCCAAATACTATTGTTTCTGATCGTGATACTAAATTTCTTAGCCACTTTTGGAGATGTTAATGGGCTAAGTTGGGGACTAAATTGCTGTTTAGTACTACATGTCATCCCCAAACTGATCGACAAACTGAAGTAGTAAATAGAACTTTGTCTACTATGTTGTGGGATGTTTTAAAGAAGAACTTAAAATTGTGGGAAGAGTGTTTACCTCATATAGAATTTTCTTATAATCGTTCGCTGCATTCTACCATAAAGATGTGCCCGTTTGAGATCGTCTATGGTTTTGTTCCTCGTGCACCTATTGATTTATTGCCTTTACCTACTTCAGTGCAACATAATTTGGACGCTACACAACGCGCTGAAATGATATTAAACTTGCATAAGACTACTAAAGATAACATCGAACATATGAATGCTAAGTATAAACTTGCCGGGGATAAAGGGAGAAAGCATGTTGTGTTTGATGTTGGAGATCTTGTTTGGTTACATTTGCGTAAGGATCGCTTTCCTGATTTACGTAAGTCTAAGTTAATGCCGCGTGCTGCTGGTCCCTTTAAGGTGTTAGAGAAAATAAATGATAATGCATATAAACTTGAGTTACTGCAGACTTTAGTGCAGTTAGTCCTACGTTTAACATTGCAGATTTGAAGCCTTACTTTGGTGAGGAAGATGAGATTGCGTCGAGGACGACTTCAATTCAAGAAGGGGAGCATGATGTGGACATCCCTTCTATTGATACAACCGTTGTACCTACAACAACACACATACAAGGACCCATCACAAGATCTCGTGCCAAACAACTTAACTATCAGGTAATTTCGTTTCTTGGAAGTATTCCTCACATACATGAGAATATGATGCTGCCTAAATCAGATGTATTTCTTACTCTTAGGAATAATGGACCAAGCATGGATGACAGGGACAAGCATTGGAGCATGGCCATGCATGGAGATGGCAGCAAGCGTGTGACGATCCAAGAGAAGGCCACGGATGAAGATTTCAGAACTTTGAGGCCACCATAATGAAGAAAGAAGGCTTGGACGAAATATTCAAGATCAATACTTCACGAATTCGTCCATAGCTTAATATGATGCTGCGACACCTTTTACTTTGGGCCAGGCCCATGTAATTTTCGCAGGATTTTAATTAGCCACTTTGTAGAGTCCGTATTTGAGGGGAAAAGGACTTCTAGGTTTGGATTCGGCCACCACTTCCATGACTGGTCGAAACCCCACCTTTTCGCCCTTAAATACTCCCCATAGCCGTCCCCCTAGACTCGGATTTTGTTTAGACATTAAGTTAGCCATCATAGCAACTTCGCCAAGGCCCGAGCGTCGTAGAGGCCTCTTGTACTTCGCACCTATACAGGATCCCACCTTTTCAATAAAGCTTTCCTCTTAATCCACAATATCTTGATTGCAATATTAGTTCTTACTTGTTCTCGATTTTCAGGTAGGAATTAAGACCCTCGCTGGTCAAGCTGATCGTGTTCCCGCAGGATCGATAACCTCCAGGAGATTGGCCTAGCGATTGCATTGCCGCTCGTGCTCGCACGTGTAGTCGGATCGTCAAGCCCGAACTCCACCAAATCGATTATCATCATCTCATCGAAAGATCGGACACCTTTGCCCTATCAAATAGAATCCTCGCAAGGAAAGATCGGTCAACGTGCTCTCTCAAATCCACATCGGAGAGGGAAGAACACCTTGGGGAGGGTCTTGACAACTTGGAGACGAGACATCGAACTCCAAGGCCTTGTTCAACGATGGATGCGTGATGCAAAGTCCAATCGAGGTTGGTGACGATAGTCGGTCCCCTTGGGTAAGGGGATGAGGAAAAACTAGAGATTCCACACAAGGGGGTTGTCTTTAGTCTATCATCTATGCCTAAGGGATACATGAAGGGGTGGGGGCTCTATTTATAGTCTAGCCACATAAACAGGGGTAGTATAGGGATAAAACTAGGGTTTGGATGAGCTAGAGGGGTACATGGGCCGAAGGCCCAGCAAGCGGTGCATAGGCCCATCGTGTAGGCCGGAGACTCAGGTGTGGTGGGCCGGAGACTCCGGTCTATCTCCGGTGTCGTCTCCGGAGGGGCATCTGCCCCTGTCGGTTGATTCTTTGGTCGGTCAGGAGACTCATGTAGCAGACGGAGACTCCGGTGTAGGTCGGAGACTCCGGTGGTTCAGCCGTGGCTTGTTCCGTCTCCTCTTCCAAGCCTCCGTCTTGTCGGGTTTGATGTTCCGGGCTTCCTCCCTTGCCTCTGTACTTGTCGGTGTGAACCTATCATGCATATGTGACGGAGTATGAAGTAGCATACCATTCAATAGGGTAGGAAGTGGGCTCGCATCGAGGAACGGATTCACCTTTGGAGTCCATGACGACTTGGCGTAAGTTGGAGACCATGATGTGGTAACGACCGTAGGTCGGGCTACATCACTTTGAGTCATGGGAACGTCATATGCTAGAGGTATTTCACAGATGCGCTACCTATGATCGCGACATGGATGATTCTACACGTTTGGCTCTTGCTGGCCGATGCGTAGATCTAAAGTTGCACGATTGGTGGTGATAGGGCAAAGGTGTCCGATCTTTCGATGAGATGGCAATAATCGATTTGGTGGAGTTCGGGCTTGACGAACCGACTACATGTGCGAGCACGAGCGCCAATGCAATCGCTAGGCCAATCTCCTGGAGGTTACCGATCCTGCGTGAAGATGATCAGCCTGACCAACGAGGGTCTTAATTCCTACCTCAAATCGAGAACAAGTAAGAACTAATATTGCAATCAAGATATTGCGGATTAAGAGGAAAGCTTTATTGAAAAGGTGGGATCCTGAATAGGTGCGAAGTACAAGAGGCCTCTACGACGCTCGAGCCTTGGCGAAGTTGCTATGATGGCTAACTTAATGTCTAAACAAAATCCGAGTCTAGGGGGACGACTATGGGGAGTATTTAAGGGAAAAAGGTGGGGTTTCGGCCAGCCATGGAAGTGGTGGCCGAATCCAACCCTAAAAGTCCTTTCCCCTCAAATACGGACTCTAAAAAGTGGCTAATTAAAATCCTGAAATTACATGGGCTGGCCCAAAATAAAGGTGTCGCACACCATATTAAGCTATGGACGAATTCGTAAAGTATTGATCTTGAATATTTATCCAAGCCTTCTTTTCTTCATTATGGTGGCCTCAAAGTTCGAAATCTTCATCCGTGGCCTTCTCTTGGATCATCACATGCTTGTCCATCTCCATGCATGGCCATGCTCCAATGCTTGTCCCTCTCATCCATGCTTGGTCCATCATTTCTAAGAGTAAGAAATTCATCCGATTTAGGCGCATCATATTCTCATGTATGTGAGGAATAGTTCCAAAGCGAAAGTACGATAGTTAAGTTGTTTGCACGAGATCTTGTGATGGGTCCTTGTATGTGTGTTCAGTAGGTACAATGGTTGTATCAATATAAGGGATGTCCACATCATGCTCCCTTCTTGAATTGAAGTCGCCTCGACACAATCTCATCTTCCTCACCAAAGTAAGGCTTCAAATCAATGTTAAACGTGGGACTAACTGTACCAAAGTCTGCAGCAACTCAAGTTTATATGCATTATCATTTATTTTCTCTAACACCTTAAAGGGACCAAAGACGTGGCATTAACTTAGACTTGCGTAAATCAGGAAAACGATCTTTACGTAAATGTAACTTTGATGCAATCCTCGACCGCTACTACATCTACTCCCACAAGCTCCCCAAGTGGACCCATGACTCAGCCCGAGCCAAACTCCTTCAAGCTAAGGTGAACTCGCTCCTCTCCTTGTGTGACTTGATACACCCTTGGATGGCTGCTACTTCATACCCATACCTTGTGCATCATCAGTGCAAGAGAAGGACCCACAGACGGACGAGCACAGAGAAGAGACCAACGCTCTTTGTCGCCAGTGTACTACGGACACAGCGGTACTACTTGGCACTAGCCCTCGCTACCGCCACCAATAGAAGACCCAGTAGCTAGCAAAATACTCTCATCATGGTACTACGGCCCAGACCGGTACTACCGGACGACGGCACTCTGCCTGCCGCCACCAATGTAAGGCTCCAGTGAAGTCCCAGGCCGACAAGCGGTACTACCGGGCCAGGAAGCGGTACTACCGCATGACCGGTACTATCGGTCGAGCTGGACCGGTACTACCGGACGACACAGAACCTGATCGTGTTGAATCGGCCCAGCGCCTTGTAACCCTCTCTATATTTCGCTATTTGTTCCGAAAATACCCCTGTTT
Organism: Avena longiglumis; assembly: GCA_030063025.1. NCBI lineage: Eukaryota > Viridiplantae > Streptophyta > Magnoliopsida > Poales > Poaceae > Avena > Avena longiglumis. Next base: position 329,564,099 of record CP125974.1, on the reverse strand, counting down.
TTGTGGTTGGCCTATATATAGCCCCCACCCTCCATTGTAAACCCTAGACTTGGATAATAATAGATTAAGGAAACCCTTTGAGGAACTTATTTCTATTGGTCTCATGCTCCTACCAAGGAGCACCGGATTATCCACCCCCCTCTTGGATCTTGCCTAGTGCGTTCAAGTTGTACAAGGCCTTGGGTTCTCGGTTTCTCGCCCCCAAGTCGTCAAGATCTCACCAAGCACCTCGTCCCCCGTTGTTGGCGTGGAGAGCGAGCTTCGCCCAACACCGATCCTAGAGATTATGTTGGACCGGTTGCCACCGGCGTGAGTTATCAGCGTGTATCGTGTTTTGTGTGCATGAGTTCGTCGGGTTCTTCGTGGCGTGTGTTCGTGGATTCCATCCCCTTGTCCCCTTCCACCGCTTTACCCTCGATTCCCGCGGAGATTCGCGAAAGATCGGGCCACCCCAAGGGGTTACCCCATAACATATTGGTATCAATAGCAAGGTTGATCACGAATTTCCCCCCAATTTTTCTTTATCCCCCTTAAAATCGAAAATCCCACCAAAAAGAGCCCCAATTTGCCTTTGGATCGATCTCTGGAATTGGTGAGTTTTTCGTGGTTTTGGTCCATAGATCTGTTGCTTTTGGAGTCGTTCTATAGCCCCTGTTGTTCCTAGCCCAGCCTTTCGGTCAGATTTCGCACGAATTTGAGGTTTGTGTCAAGTGGATCTCGTTTTCGTTCTTGTTCTGTGACCAGCGGTACTACCGGTCGAGCAGGCGGTACTACCGCCGTCTGGTACTACCGGCCCTACCTGGTGGTACTACCGCCAGCCACAGAAACATTTTTCCTTCCTCTTGAGGCCTCACTTTCGTTTGCTGACTTTTCACTTTTAGCTTGTTCGTGTTTCGCGTGTTTGTCGCCATTTTAACACAAGCTTCCGCATCAAAGTCACCCGCGCTCATCGACACCGCGACACTCGAACATCATCCCCACCAACGGTTGTAAGTCGTCAACAATACCAAAGGTATAAGTTGCACCACTTTGACAACCCCATATCTTCCTTTGTGTGTATCTATCCTATGAGAGCAACTCATTTTGTGTTTGTCTAAGCATTGTGCACTTGCCTTCGGAAAGTGATAGTGTGAGTGATAGGGCAAAGGTGTCCGATCTTTCGATGAGATGGCGATAATCGATTTGGTGGAGTTCGGGCTTGACGATCCGACTACACGTGCGAGCACGAGCGCTAATGAAATCGCTAGGACAATCTCCTGGACGTTACCGATCCTGCGTGAACACGATCAGCCTGACCAGCGAGGGTCTTAATTCCTACCTGAAATTGAGAACAAGTAAGAACCAATATTGCAATCAAGATATTATGGATTAAGAGGAAAGCTTTATTGAAGAGGTGGGATCCTGAATAGGCGCGAAGTACAAGAGGCCTCTGCGACGCTCGAGCCTTGGCGAAGTTGCTATGATGGCTAACTTAATGTCTAAACAAAATCCGAGTCTAGGGGGTCGGCTATGGGGAGTATTTAAGGGCGAAAAGGTGGGGTTTCGGCCAGCCATGGAAGTGGTGGCCGAATCCAACCCTAAAAGTCCTTTTCCCCTCAAATACGGACTCTAAAAAGTGGCTAATTAAAATCCTGCGAAAATTACATGGGCCTGGCCCAAAATAAAGGTGTCGCAATACCATATTAAGCTATGGACGAATTCGTAACGTGTTGATCTTGAATATTTCGTCCAAGCCTTCTTTCTTCATTATGGTGGCCTCAAAGTTCTGAAATCTTCATCCGTGGCCTTCTCTTGGATCAACACATGCTTGCTGCCATCTCCATGCATGGCCATGCTCCAATGCTTGTCCCTCTCATCCATGCTTGGTCCATCATTCCTAAGAGTAAGAAATATATCTGATTTAGGCAGTATCATATTCTCATGTATGTGAGGAATAGTTCCAAGAAACGAAAGTACCTGATAGTTATGTTGTTTGGCACGAGATCTTGTGATGAGTACTTGTATGTGTGTTGCTGTAGGTACAACGGTTGTATCAATAGTAGGGATGTCCACATCATGCTCCCCTTCTTGAATTGAAGTCGTCCTCGACGCAATCTCATCTTCCTCACCAAAGTAAGGCTTCAAATCTGCAATGTTAAATGTAGGACTAACCGTACCAAAGTCTGCAGGCAACTCAAGTTTATATGCATTATCATTGATTTTCTCTAACACCTTAAAGGGACCAGCAGCACGTGGCATTAACTTAGACTTGCGTAAATCAGGAAAACGATCTTTACGCAAATGTAACCAAACAAGATCGCCAACATCAAACACAACATGCTTTCTCCTTTATCCCAAAGAAGTTTATACTTAGCATTCATGTGTTCAATGTTATCTTTAGTAGTCTTATGCAAGTTTAATATCATTTCAGCGTTGTGTAGCATCCAAATTATGTTGCAAGAAGAAGGTAAAGGCAATAAATCAATAGGTGCACGAACAAAACCATACACAATCTCAAATGGGCACATCTTTGTGGTAGAATGCAATGAACGATTATAAGCAAATTCTATATGAGGTAAACACACTTCCCACAATTTTAAGTTCTTCTTTAAAACAGCTCGTAACATAGTAGACAAAGTTCTATTTACTACTTCAGTTTGACCATCAGTTTGGGGATGACATGTAGTACTAAAGAGCAATTTAGTCCCCAACTTAGCCCATAAACATCTCCAAAAGTGGCTAAGAAATTTAGTATCACGATCAGAGACAATAGTATTTGGCACACCATGCAAACGAACAATTTCACGAAAGAACAAATCAGCAATATGCGTAGCATCATCCGTTTTATGACAAGGAATAAATTGTGCCATCTTAGAAAACTAATCCACAACAACAAAAATACTATCCCTCCCCTTCTGTGTTCGTGGCAATCCCAAAACAAAGTCCATAGAAATATCCTCCCAAGGAACACTAGGAACAGGAAGAGGCATATATAAACCATGTGGATTAAGGCGAGACTTAGCTTTTTGACAAGTAGTGCAGCGTGCCACAAATCTCTCAACATCTCGACGACACGTGGCCAAAGAAGTGTGCGGCAAGAACATCCTCCGTCTTCTTGACACCAAAGTGTCCCATCAATCCTCCTCCATGCCTCTTGTAACAAATGAAATCTAAAGAGCTATCTGGAATGCATAGTTTGTTAGCACGGAACACAAATCCATCATTGAAGACGAACTTGTTCCAAGTTCTACCATCTCTACAATTCTACAACACATCTTTAAATTCAGCATCATGCACATATTGTTCCTTAATAGTTTCCAATCCAAATATTTTGAAGTCAAGTTGAGATAACAAAGCATAACGGCGTGACAAAGCATCAGCAATAACATTATCTTTACCCTTTTTGTGTTTGATAACATAAGGAAAAGACTCAATAAATTCAACCCACTTTGCATGATGACGATTCAACTTAGCTTGACTACGAATATGCTTCAAAGATTCATGATCAGAATGAATAACAAATTCCTTAGGCCATAGATAATGTTGCCAAGTTTCTAATGTCCGAACCAACGCATATAATTCTTTATCATAAGTAGAATAGTTCAGACTAGCCCCACTCAATTTCTCACTAAAATATGCAACAGGTTTTCCCTCTTGTAATAACACCCCTCCCAAACCAATTCCACTAGCATCACATTCAAGCTCAAAAGTCTTAGTAAAATTAGGGAGTTGGAGTAAGGGAGCATGTGTTAGCTTATCTTTCAATATGACGAAGGCCTGTTGTTGTGCATCGCCCCAAACAAAGGGCACATCCTTCTTGGTAAGCTCATTCAGCGGCGCGGCAATTGATCCGAAGTCTTTGACAAAGTGCCTATAAAAACCAGCGAGGCCAAGAAAACTCCTCACTTGTGTGACCCTCTTGGGCTGCGGCCAATTCTCAATAGCTTCAATCTTGGCTTGATCCACTTCAATACCCTGTGATGTAACAACATAGCGAAGAAATGCAACTCGATTGGTGCAAAAGGTGCACTTCTCAAGGTTACCAAATGATGCAGCCCGTCCTACGACCGGTACTACATCTACTCCCACGAGCTCCCCAAGCGGACCCATGACTCGCGCCCAAGCTAAGCTCCTCCAAGCCAAGGTTAACTCGCTCCTCTCCTTGTGTGACTTCAACACACCCTTGGATGGTTTGCTACTTCATACGCATACACTGTGCATCATCAGGTACGAAGAGAAGGACCCAAGGGACGGAGGAAACGGAGCAGAAGCTACAAGTCGCTGCCAGACGCCAGCGGTACTGCCGACCGGTACTACCGGCCCCAGCTACCGGACGCTCCAGGAAGAACCTCTCCACGCGCCAGACGCAAGCGGTACTACCGGCCAAAGAACGGTACTACGGTCTGGTACTACCGCCTCCTACCGCTCGTCTGAGCAACTCCGATGGAAGCTCCAGGCCCTTAAGCGGTACTAGCTCCAGAGGCGGTACTACATTCTGACCGGATTACTGGGTCGGACCGTACTACCGCCCGACCGATCCTGAGCTGAGTTCGTACATGCCTTGTAACCCTTCCTATAATTTACCTTTTCGTTCTGAATATACCCCTGTTTTATGGCTGAACTATATATAGCCCCCACCCTCCATTGTAAACCCTAGACTTGGATAATAATAGATATTAAGGAAACCCTTTGAGGAACTTATATCTATTGGTCTCATGCTCCTACCAAGGAGCACCGGATTATCCACCCCCCTCTTGGATCTTGCCTAGTGCGTTCAAGTTGTACAAGGCCTTGGGTTCTCGGTTTCGCCCCAAGTCAAGATCTCACCAAGCACCTCGTCTCCCGTTGTTGGCGTGGAGAGCGAGCTTCGCCCAACACCGATCCTAGGGATTATGTTGGACCGGTTGCCACCGGCGTGAGGGATAGGCGTGTATCGTGTTTTGGTGGGCGTGTGTTCGTGGTTTTCATCTCCTTCCTCGATTTCATCCCTCGACCACCGCTTCCCCCCCCCCTCGTTTCTCGTGGAATTCGTGAAAGATCGGGCCAACCCACGGGTTACCCCATAACATATTGGTATCAAGAGCACGGTTGATCACGAATTTCCCCCCAATTTTTCTTTTATCCCCCTTAAAAAAATCGAAAATCCCACCAAAAATAGCCCCAATTTGCCTTCGGATCGATCTCTGGATTTGGGTGAGTTTTTCGTGGTTTTGGTCCATAGATCTGTTGCTTTGGGAGTCGATCTATAGCCCCTGTTGTTTCTAGCCCAGCCTTTCGGTCAGATCTCCACGAATTTGAGGTTTTTGGCAAGTTCATCTCGTTCCAGTTCCGTGCCAAGCGGTACTACCGGCCGTTCAAGCGGTACTACCGCAAGTAACCGGTACTACCGGTAGTACAAGCGGTACTACCGCTCGCCGGTACTACCGGTCGTTACCAGCGGTACTACCGCTCGACTCTGACCGTGTTTCCTTGCCCTTTGACGCCTCAATTTCGTTTGCGGACTTTTCCACTTCGCTTGTTTGTGTTCCGCGTGTTTGTCGCCATTTTCACAACAGCTTCCGCATCAAAGTCACCACGCGCTCAACGACACCGCGACACTCGAACATCATCCCCCACCAACGGTTGCAAGTCGTCAACAATACCAAAGGTATAACTTGCACCACCTTGACAGCCCCATATCTTCCTTTGTGTGTATCTATCCTATGAGAACAACTCATTTTGTGAGAGTGTGAGGCCAAATACAAAAGCTAACATAGTAGTATAGAAAGGGAGAAAAAGAATCAAAAAAGAAAGAAAAGAAAAAGGAAAAAAATAGAAAGATACATAGTCTCCCAATACAAAGAGTATACCAAGCTTGTAAGCCAACAAGAGAGAGGAAAAGAGCGCACCGAGGCAAGTGCAAAAATCTATTGCTTGTCCTCTTTTGGCAGACGAGTTGTGGTCTCTCCTTGCGTTGGCACGACAACCGAGCGTAGTCTTCGTTAGGACCTTTTGTGCTCATTTTCGTAGTCGTGCTAACCCCGTTTTTTTCTCCACGTGTGTGTTTTCCGTGTTTTTGTAGATCGTATCCTTTTGCTTTTGATCTTTGGTTCTTTACCACGTAGAACAATACCCTTTTGCTTGGATCGTTTCGTTTGGTTTTCCACAATCCTAACCTTCCACCAAAAAGCTTTTGAGAGTTGTAGCATATTTATGTGTGAGTTTCTTGCCATTTCACTTTGCACGCTGTTCACTCATTTGTGTGGCAATTGGTTTGATATAATCTCCAAGGTGAGGTAAAAGGCTAACTCTCCACACCCTGTCTCTCCATATACAACCCTTGTTGGCTTTGCATCATGGACAGGCATGGAGATCCATACCAACCACCGCAACCTCCGGAGGATGACACACAATTCATGACAAGATGGGACCATTGGAAGGTCCGAGGAGAATTCAACTATCGTTGTGAAGCTCTCGAGCGGCGCCAAGATGAACAATTTAGCGAGGCCCGTGTGGAATTCAAGAACATCGACAACCGCTTCGAAGAAGTCCGTTGCAAAATGCATGCCATGCAACACAACCTCGGTCATCAAAATGAAGCTCTTGGTCGTGCACTCGCCTCAACGGATGAGAAGCTTCAACGCCTCATTGATGGACTCGCAAGGCCATGCTCGCGCGAATCAAGCTCATCTCGGCACTCCTCAAGTGAATCAAGTGCACCTCGCCGTCACGCTTCAAGGCACCGGGAGGGATCCGTTCTTCAATCCATGAGCTCTGCGCAAGCGGTACCATCTCCGCGTCACGCCGCAACGTCAAGCTATGATGGTGACCTCTCCGCAAGACCTCCAAGACGTGAAGCGAACCGGCCACAACCAAGGGCACTTGTAATTCAACAAGAGCAACCTCACATGGACTACCAAGGCCATCGCCGTCGACATAACCCTTCAACAACAAGTGAAGCATCCGAAGAAGCCGAATAAGTTCACCGTCGACGTGAAGCATTCAAAGATCCTCCCAGGCATCATCATCGACATGATCGTCCACGTCGGCAACATGATGGTCATGCCGAACCTCCTCTACAGCAAGAAGAAGAAGAGCAGCCCATTGCGCATGCGGCTCGACGTCCTCCTCGCCACATGGCGCAAGCCAATGCTCCTCGGCATCAACCACGACAAGAACAAGAGCAAGCTCCCCAAGCTCGTCGTGAGGACCATCAACCTCCTCCTCGTCCTCAACCGCGTCAACAAAACGAGCAAGCTCCCCAAGCTCGTCGTCAACACCAAGTTCCACCACCAAACGCGGCACCTCAACAACCGCAAGAGAAACGCAACAATCACCAAGAAAGACATGAGAGCTCGGATGATGATGATGACCGCCCAAATCATGGCAACCGCCGCAACCGGAACCGCAATGGAGAAGAAACTTTCTGCAAGCTCAAATTCACCATGCCCGAGGAATATCTCTCTTGGTAACTCAAGGTCGACAAGATCTTTCGCATGCACAACTATAGTAATGAGAAGATGATGGCCATGGCATCCCTCGAGTTTGATGAGTATGCCAACCTTTGGTGGGAACAAGTCCAACTCGCTCGCGAAGCAAAAGAAGAGCCTCCAATCGCAACTTGGCAAGACATGAAGGCTCATATGAGATCCCGCTTTGTTCCTTCACACTACACGCGTGACCTTTTCAACAAGCTTCAAACGCTTAGTCAAGGGACAAAGACCGTGGAAGAGTACTTCAAACAAATGGAGCTCAACATGATCCGCGCCAACATTGAAGAGCGAGATGAACAAACAATGGCACGCTTCCTCAATGGCTTGAACCATCCCATCAAGCGCATCACCGAGTTCCAAAAGTACAACAACATGGTTAAGCTTGTGCACATCGCCTCAAAGGCCGAGCGTCAAGTGCAAGAGGACATCAAGTACAACAAGCCAAAGACGTACTTCACCTACAAGCAAGCACCAACCACTACTCCAACGACACCAAGTGGAAGCTCCTCAAGTACCACCAAGCTTCCCTTCAAGCCAACTCTCCCTCAAGGAAAACAACCCCCAAGTGGCAAACACACAAGGGATGATCAACCATTCAATGGTGAATGCTACAAGTGTGGAGGCAAAGGGCACAAGTCAAATGCATGTGGAAACAAGAAAGTTTTGTTCATCCATGATAACGGCGATGAAGAATACTTGAGTGAAGAAGAGTTTGATGCAAGGGTCAAGGAAGCCTTGGCAAGACAACATTTGGAAGAGGACCAAGAACTTCTTGTGTGTGAGCATGACGCAAGTCCATCGCTTGTGGTCACAAGGGTCTTGACTACCCAACTCAATGAAAATGAAGACCAACGCTCGAACATCTTCCGAACTCGTGCCGGCATCAATGGGAAGTCCATCAAAGTTGTCATCGATGGAGGGAGTTGCCACAACCTTGCAAGCACGGAATTGTGTGAGAAACTCAACCTCACCCTCCATCCGCATAAACACCCCTACCATATCCAATGGCTTAGTGACCAAGGATCCGTCAAGATCAAGCACCTCGTCTCGGTGACGTTCTCAATTGGGCACTACAAGGACACGGTGGAATGTGACGTGGTCCCAATGACGGTTTGTCATATGTTGCTCGGACGACCGTGGCAATATGACAAGCGTGCTTTGCATAATGGTCACTCAAACACTTACACCTTCAAATGGCTTGATAAAACTTGTGTGTTGCAACCAATGACTCCTAGCCAAATAATTGCGGACAATGCAAAGGCTTTAGCGAGGGCTCAATACACAAAAACAACTTGTTAGAAGAGTAGTGAGCGAGAGAACCACACCATAGTGAGTGAGAGCTACAAGCCAAACTCGAGTGGAAAAACTAAGAGTGTTCTTCTTGCCACCAAAAATGAGATGAGAGAAGTGCGGAACAACCCATCCATCTTGCACTATGTCCTTGTATGCAAGGAACTAGCGAAAGGAACTAACGACTTGACAAATGTTCCTCCTTCTTTGATGGCTATTTTGCAGGAATTCCAAGATGTATTCCCCGAAGAGCTTCCTCATGGCCTTCCTCCTCTTCGTGGAATCGAGCACCGCATCGACCTCATACCCGGCGCCCCACTTCCAAACCGCGCCGCGTATCGAACGAACCCGGAAGAGACGAAGGAGATCGAACGTCAAATTAACCAACTCGTCTCCAAAGGTTTGATCCAAGTAAGCACTAGCCCAAGCGCGGTCCCCATGATCCTAGTCCCAAAAACGGATGATACGTTGCGGTTATGCATGGACTGCCGTCCAATCAATGCTATCATCATGCGTTATAGACATCCTATACCGCGTCTTGATGACATGCTTGATGAGTTATGTGGAGCCACTATATTTTCGAAAATTGATCTTCGTAGTGGTTACCATCAAATTCGCATGGCTGAAGGTGATGAGTGGAAAACCGCCTTCAAGACCAAGCTTGGTCTCTATGAATGGTTGGGTATGCCTTTTGGCTTATCCAATGCCCCATCAACCTTCATGCGCCTCATGAACCATATTTCGAGATCTCTCATTGGGAAGAGTGTAGTTGTTTACTTTGATGACATTCTTGTCTATAGCAAATCACTAGAGGAGCATGTTACTCATGTTAAGGAGGTTCTTCAAATCCTTCGTCATGAAAAGCTTTATGCTAATCTCCCTGTTAGGGGGTGACCCTGGGGTTGGCCCGATCTTTCACGAATTCCACGAGAAACGAGGGGAACAAGGTGGTCGGGGGATGAAATCGAGGAAAGCGATGAAAAACCACGAACACACACACACACACCAAAACACGATACACGCCTACTCCTCACGCAGGTGGCAACCGGTCCAACATAATCCCTAGGATCGGTGTTGGGCGAAGCTCGCTCTCCATGCCAACAACGGGGGATGAGGTGCTTGGTGAGATCTTGACGACTTGGGGGCGAGACACCGAGAACCCAAGGCCTTGTACAACTTGAACGCACTTAAGCAAGATCCAAGAGGGGGGTGGATAATCCGGTGCTCCTTGGTAGGAGCATGAGACCAATAGATATAAGTCCTCAAAGGGTTTCCTTAATATCTATTATTATCCAAGTCTAGGGTTTACAATGGATGGTGGGGGCTATATAGTCCAGCCACAAAACAGTAGTTTGGGGATAAATAGCGAAATATGGAGAGGGTTACAAGGCTTGTGCGAAATATCACGTAAAGTCTCTGTCTGGCGGTAGTACCTTGGCGGACCGGTAGTACCGATCATGCGGTAGTACGGTTCTGGACCGTAGTACCGCTTGTCGATCACAGGGCTTGCTGGGCCTTCTGTTGGGAAGCGGTAGAGTCTGTAGTAATCTGATGCGGTGAGGGTACCGGTGACAGCGTTTGGGCAGCTCTGGGACCTTCTATCGTTGCGTATGGCGTTGGCCGTAGTACTGTAAGCGGTAGCCGCCAGGTCCGGTAGTACCGCTGGCGACAGAGAGCATTTGGTCTCTTCTTTGGGTGCTCCTCCGTCCTGCGGGTTCTTCTCTTCGTACCTGATGATGCACAAGGTATGGGTATGAAGTAGCAAGCCATCCAAGGGTGTATTGAAGTCACACATGGAGAGGAGCGAGTTCACCTTAGCTTGAAGGAGTTTGGCTTGGGCGCGAGTCATGGGTCCACTTGGGGATCTTGTGGGGGTAGATGTAGAAGCGGTCGTAGGACGGGCTGCATCAGCTCCCCCCCCTTGGGAAAGAGTCGTCCTCGACTCTTCAACCGGATCGTCTTTCTCTTCTCCATGGTAGGGTGAGAGGTCCTTGACATTGAATGTCGAGCTCACAAGATACTTGGAAGTTGGGATATCGATGACATAAGCGTTGTTGTTGATTCGCTTGAGCACTTTGAATGGTCCATCTCCTCTAGGCTTTAGCTTGGAGTCGCGTTCCTTGGGGAAGCGGTCTTTACTTAAGTGTATCCACACAAGGTCGCCCTCTTGGAAGATTATCTCTTTCTTATTCTTGTTTAGCCTTGATACTTGGCGAAGGACTTGTTGCTCGATAGTAGCTCGTGTGTCATCATGGAGTTTCTTCATTGTGTGGGCGCGCTTGGCAACGTCCATATTGGCACGTTCATTGTAGGGGTCTCAACCTAATAAGGTAGATTCCTCCTGTGTTTTACAATGCTAGTCCCTGGATCAATAGCTAGCATCCACAGTTAAGATGTAATATCAAGAAACAAAGGTCATAATATAACTTTATAACCAGGAATAACATAAGTTTATTACATCAAACATAGCTCATTTGGCTATTACATTACATTGCAGCGGAATAACTATAAGTATGGGTCCATCATCTTCAAAGTGCCACAGGCAGATGTTGGTTGTAGACTTTGTAATCCTAATCAATCAATCTTCACTAAAAACAATCAACCTGCAACATACAAGTTACAGCCACAAAGGGTCAATACATTTGAATTGTATCGGCAAGTGATACTATGATAGTATTGTGGAGTCTATCAACTATATGCATTTGGCTGAGTGGGGTTGAGGCTTGCATTGCTCAAATAGATTTTTCTTATCATTTTGAAAATATTAAGTTTTTGCTTGACAAAATCATTCTTCTCAATCAAAGATTGAAGATCCTTTCCAAGGCATCTACCAATCAAAGACTTAAGATTTCAAACAACCCTTGTTCAAACCATAAGTTTTTAACTTTAGAAATTTGAGTGATGAGATTCTTGATTGCTTCTATGTCTTGATGCTCAAATTGTCCTTTACCAGGGACATGGCTAAGTACTTAGATTTTACACTCTGCAGAGGTGGTGCACTTTCCCCACAAGACTTGGTTTTCCAAGACAAGATCTTTCAGAAGCCTTCCCTTAGACCAAAATGGACGCGTTCCAACCTATCAAAAACTACCACCCTCTGTCCATATGGCTAAGTTCTTGCAACCTATATGATCGTGGCAGAGCCCATATTGCCAAGTGGTTGCACTTGAAGCTTCTCAAAATTTGACATCTCAAATCTCTTTGTTCCTGGGTGGCATACCACAAGTGAGATACACAAGGTCAACCATAAACATGGGCCTTGTGAACCACTCAACCAAAAACCACCAAGCAAGCCCATTCCACCCAGGTGATTCATTAACTTAGTTGTTTTATTAGTCAAAATCACAAGTCCTCAGACTTAGAATATTTTCCATAGTGTGAATATATATTCCACCCATGTTTTCTATTAGCTAGGCTAAGCTTGATAGTAGTAGGAATCTTAACTTAGGAAAATCCTACTAAGGATTCATCTACTAGGTTTTACTATAGCAAGGTCTATACTTAGCATAAATTCCATGCAAGTTTTACTTAGCAAAATCACTAATGCATAGTGAAAGTAATGGGATAGAAAGTATGAAGCATCACTTGCCTTTTTTTGGAAGGGAATGGTAGTTCACTCCTTGATCTTGCTAGTCTCACACTTCACTACAAGTCAATCAAGCAAACACCAATTCAATTTACATTCTAAACCAATAATCACTCAAACAAATTCACACACACAAGACAATGGAAACCAATTCATGCATGGGAGCATGCACAAGGTAGTTTTATTTTGCAAATAGGGTCTCTATGGGGTTTCTAAACTTTGTAAGATCCAAATTGGTCATTTACCAAAGTGGCAAGGTCATTAGCAAATGGGTTTTATCCAAAACCACTTTTAAATCCATTCATCATTTTATGTGGTGAAAAATGTTTTTATCAAAACAAAACTTTTAAGTTTTTCACGAAATGAGTTGCTATTGCAAAACTTGGTGTTTTAGGGTCAATAGGTTTGGTCCAAACCATTTTCTCAAAGTTTTCTTTCCATAAACATTTTCATAATAAAATCAACAATTTTATTTGGCTAGAAATGGACTAAACTAATTAATCCATTCCAAATTTTTCCAAATCATGGGTTGGTTCCTAGGGTCAGTAAGGTCACAACAAACCATTTTGCAAAAGTTTTAACCCTAAAATCAATTTTAAACAATTTTTATACTCTAAACAAGCTCACAAAAGAATCTGCAAAATCAAGCAAACTAACAAACACTATTGGCTAAACTAATTCCACAGTTGGCTAGGGCTTGCTCTCCTGAATCCAACGACATAAAATTTGTAAAATTTGGACGTGTGGTTTGAAAGTTACAAGGGTTTGAAGTTTGCAAATAAATCTGTTTTCAAATTTCTTTTAAGCAGATCTAGTGCCACGCGTCAAGTTCTTACTGGACAATACCGGTTCGGTCGGATTGATCTCTCTGGATCGTTGGATCTAAGTGGGATCGCATGGCACTGGTTGCTCGATACCCCTTCGCTCACTTTCTTTCCTAAACGTCAGATCCAAATCTAACGGTCTGAACTACTCTGACCATTAATCGGTCCATGGCGGCGCTCTGATGGCGGCCTTCGAGCGAGGTGGTCGCGGTGATCTCGGGCAAGGAAGAGAAGGAGAAGGCTCACCGTGATCGCAGGGTCGTGGGAAAGCTCGGCGTGGTTGCGAGGCGAAGGGCGCCACGGTGTCGTAATTCCTCGCCAGAGATGCTCGGTTCTCGTTGCGGTCGGACATTTGTCGGGCGAGGCTGTGGTTCGCCAAGCAAGGCAGGAGGGTGTGTTAGACGCAGACGGAGCTGGAGATGATGTGATCATCCATGGAAAAGCTAGGCGATCGAGGCTTACGGGGAAGTTTGAGGAGACGAGATGACGGCAGTCGTCGTCGAAGTCGAGGTTACAGGGCACCCGCGGTTGAACGGAAGGCACGGGCAGAAGCTCCAAGGGCTGGGGAGTGTGTGTGCTTGGTCAATGAGACAAGGGGAGGTCTGGTTTCGCCGGACTCGTCACCGGAACATCATCAGACAGTGGGCGGTGTGTGGCGCAATTCGTCCAGCCTGGGGGCAGAGAGAGGGAGTGGTCTGGGGGAAATGGAGGAGAAGGCGCTGGCGCTTAAAACATCGTGGTTGCAGGAGGGATTAACTGCGGCGTTAACTCGAATTGATCCTCGCGAATTCATCGCAGAAACGGAAGGAAGGCTGATGCGAGGAGGGGTGAAGGAGACGATGAACAGGGAAAATGGGCCTACCAGTCAGTGGGAAAAGGAGAGAGGGGGAGGTCCACCGGTCAGTTGCTTAACGGGTTCTTTATGCGGTGAAGAAAAACGTTTCGGGGGCGTGGGTGAAAACGACGAATAAGCGAGTGGGTCCGCTTGGCAGTGAAAGAAAGGGAGTGGGGGTGGGGTCCAGTTGTCATTCTCTGCGCGGGTAAGTTTCTGAGTGAGAAAAGAATGCTTCGGGAGGAGAGCGGTGGGCTAGGTGAAATTTCTTTGTTGGGCTAGTTAGGCCAGATGGTGGGCTGTTCTATTTTTTTCTGTCTAAATCTTTTTCTATTTCTAAATCTATTTTTCTGATTTGAATTTCATCCAACTATTCAAGCATTCAAATAATTCAAACAATTGTAATGAGTTTTTGGTTCTGTTTATCAACATAAACCAAATCTCAAAATAAAATTATATTTTTATTCATTTTTAAGATCTATTTAATAATTGAATAAAATAGCCCTTTAGTTATTTAAAATAGGGTTTGATTTATTTAATAAAATCTTCATTTGAAATCCAAACACTTTCAAAACCAATTCAGTAGGTTTTATTTGGGAAATATAGAATACTTGGAAACTTGTTTTAAAACAAAATAACATTTTATTTCAGAGTCCATTATTAATTAAATAAAAATGGGCCTTATTCATTTACTTCAAATAAGATTTGTTTTATTAGAATATTTATTTTTAAAACTAAAATAGTACCAAAGCCATTCAGTAGGTTTTATTTGTGAATATCAAATATTTGGAAAACTTATTTTAAATAATTTTAATAAGTTTTGATGTTTCAATTAAATTGGTAAAACCTTTTATTTAAATAAAGTTTGGATATTATTTCCTTATTATTTTATTTAGATAAACCTTTGCTATTTTTTATTAAAAATAAAATGTTTTAATTTCCAAAGCTTGGCCAAGGTTTAATTTGGCTTTATAAAATAATCTTTATCTATAAAGCTTTTATTTCAATTGAAAACCAAATCCTTTTATTTCAATGATCCAAAAATAGTATTTCCAAAATATTTTGTTTTCCTTTATTTAAAATGTTTATCTTTTTAAATCCCTTTAGGTTTTATTTAATTCAAATGGGTTTGAAGTTCCAATTGAATTCAAAAAGTTTCTTCTGGCTCTGAAAATCAGACAAAGTTTTATTTTACTTATTTATTTTCACATTACAAGATTTGGAAAATCTTGGGATGTGACAGGCTACCACCCTTAAAATAAATCTCGTCCCGAGATTTGGGGAGGCTAGGGTTACAAGCAAGTTCAAACAACTAGGGTACTACCACCCTTAAATTTTTTCAAACAAAAATTACATATTGGCCTTCTTGGGATCCTGGGAAACTTCTCTAAGCAAACTTTGTATGTGTCCTTGGTTTCCATACTTGACTCATGGGCCAAGGTTGAGTTTCTCCGTAGGCTTGTTCAACTTGTTCTTCATCTTTTCTGGACAGTTGCTTGCATAATGCCCTGGATTCTTGCAATTGAAACAATGGATGTCCTTGAGTTCTTTGCGTTGTTCTTGTGGACAAGTTGCTACATAATGGCCTGGTTCTTTGCAGTTGTTGCACACCACTTGGTCCATTCCCTTATTTTTCTTGTTCTCTGGGCACTCACTGGAGTAGTGTCCCATTTCCTTACATTTACGGCATTGCACAAGGTGCATGTCTGGTCTTGGTTTCTTGGGTTTCTTTGATCCTTTGAATTGGGTTGTCTTGTTTGGAGGTATAAGTGGTCCTTTTCCTTTGCCATCAACATTCTTGGCATACTTGGATCCTTCTTGTTTCCTTTGTTCCACCATGGAGTAGATAGGACATTGGTTAGGAGTATGATCACTTCCTTCACATAGGTAGCAAGTAGCTTGAGAGGTAGGGCATTGTCCAATAGGATGTTCTTCTTCACAATTGGGGCATTGTCCTTCATGTTCCTTGGAAGTATGATCTTTGTCTCCACAAATAATGCAAGATGGTGCTCCATCTAGAACAATATTCTTGTCCTCCTTGTTGTCATAGACCCTTTTGGGATAGCTTTCTTCCATGCTGATCATTTGATTAGTCACCTTAAGCATCAGTTGGGATTGTTCCTCCAAAAACGTTTGTAGTGCTGGATCTTTATTACTATTGCTGGTTATGAACTGAGCTGTCAGTTGGTTCAACTGGTGGTGAGTTGCTATGAGCTCTTTCATGTTGTCAGCTTGGTTGGTGTTGGTGTCATCAACCTTGGAGTCTTTTGGAGTAGTCATGTGTTTGGGTTGAAGGGAGATTAGAATAGGCAAGATATTCCTAAGGAATCAATTCTAATCACACACATCACAATTCACACAATCAATGTGCATGCAATCACAAACCAAACAATTCACTCAAACAACAAATTTCAAGCAAATACTTTGGCAACAAAATGTTTTTGTCACACCACATAAGTTGGTGGTTTGACTTAACAAAAAAAATATGGTGGTCCATCTATATGGTTCACTTGTGATCTTTCCATCCTTTTTTGGTTGATTCTTCTTGTATGAGATCATGGTTTCCTTGGGAAAAACTCTTGGTTGCAATACTTCAAATGATGTAGGCTCCTTCTAACTTTTGCATTCCCTCAGTCTCTAAATCTTGAGCAAGATTTCCTTGTTTCACTTGTAGTCCTTAGTAGTTTCCAAGTTGGAAGTCTTTGGTGAACATGCTGAAGATGTTGAAGTCATTAGAGTTGAAAGTGTTGAAGAAGTCCTTTGCACATGGTGTAGTCTTTGGTCTTGGGTAGGTTTTTCCATCAAGTTTGAAATAGAAGAGATGTAGAGTTGAAATCAAAATGGTTGAGGAAAGAGTTTACAAGTGTTTTTGTAAATAAGTTTTTGGAACAAGTACAACTCCTATTTTCTAAGGGTTTTTGTCCAATCCTAGGTTTACAAATCCTACAGGCAACACAATGCTCTGATACCATCTGTAGGGGTCTCAACCTAATAAGGTAGATTCCTCCTGTGTTTTACAATGCTAGTCCCTGGATCAATAGCTAGCATCCACAGTTAAGATGTAATATCAAGAAACAAAGGTCATAATATAACTTTATAACCAGGAATAACATAAGTTTATTACATCAAACATAGCTCATTTGGCTATTACATTACATTGCAGCGGAATAACTATAAGTATGGGTCCATCATCTTCAAAGTGCCACAGGCAGATGTTGGTTGTAGACTTTGTAATCCTAATCAATCAATCTTCACTAAAAACAATCAACCTGCAACATACAAGTTACAGCCACAAAGGGTCAATACATTTGAATTGTATTGGCAAGTGATACTATGATAGTATTGTGGAGTCTATCAACTATATGCATTTGGCTGAGTGGGGTTGAGGCTTGCATTGCTCAAATAGATTTTTCTTATCATTTTGAAAATATTAAGTTTTTGCTTGACAAAATCATTCTTCTCAATCAAAGATTGAAGATCCTTTCCAAGGCATCTACCAATCAAAGACTTAAGATTTCAAACAACCCTTGTTCAAACCACAAGTTTTTAACTTTAGAAATTTTAGTGATGAGATTCTTGATTGCTTCTATGTCTTGATGCTCAAATTGTCCTTTACCAGGGACATGGCTAACTACTTAGATTGTACACTCTGCAGAGGTGGTGTACTTTCCCCACAAGACTTGGTTTCCCAAGACAAGATCTTTTAGAAGCCTTCCCTTAGACCAAAATGGACGCGTTCCAACCTATCAAAAACTACCACCCTCTGTCCATATGGCTAAGTTCTTGCAACCTATATGATCGTGGCAGAGCCCATATTGCCAAGTGGTTGCACTTGAAGCTTCTCAACATTTGACATCTCAAATCTCTTTGTTCCTGGGTGGCATACCACAAGTGAGATACACAAGGTCAACCATAAACATGGGCCTTGTGAACCACTCAACCAAAAACCACCAAGCAAGCCCATTCCACCCAGGTGATTCATTAACTTAGTTGTTTTATTAGTCAAAATCACAAGTCCTCAGACTTAGAATATTTTCCATAGTGTGAATATATATTCCACCCATGTTTTCTATTAGCTAGGCTAAGCTTGATAGTAGTAGGAATCTTAACTTAGGAAAATCCTACTAAGGATTCATCTACTAGGTTTTACTATAGCAAGGTCTATACTTAGCATAAATTCCATGCAAGTTTTACTTAGCAAAATCACTAATGCATAGTGAAAGTAATGGGATAGAAAGTATGAAGCATCACTTGCCTTTTTTGGAAGGGAATGGTAGTTCACTCCTTGATCTTGCTAGTCTCACACTTCACTACAAGTCAATCAAGCAAACACCAATTCAATTTACATTCTAAACCAATAATCACTCAAACAAATTCACACACACAAGACAATGGAAACCAATTCATGCATGGGAGCATGCACAAGGTAGTTTTATTTTGCAAATAGGGTCTCTATGGGGTTTCTAAACTTTGTAAGATCCAAATTGGTCATTTACCAAAGTGGCAAGGTCATTAGCAAATGGGTTTTATCCAAAACCACTTTTAAATCCATTCATCATTTTATGTGGTGAAAAATGTTTTTATCAAAACAAAACTTTTAAGTTTTTCACCAAATGAGTTGCTATTGCAAAACTTGGTGTTTTAGGGTCAATAGGTTTGGTCCAAACCATTTTCTCAAAGTTTTCTTTCCATAAACATTTTCATAATAAAATCAACAATTTTATTTGGCTAGAAATGGACTAAACTAATTAATCCATTCCAAATTTTTCCAAATTCATTTTCCAAATCATGGGTTGGTTCCTAGGGTCAGTAAGGTCACAACAAACCATTTTGCAAAAGTTTTAACCCTAAAATCAATTTTAAACAATTTTTATACTCTAAACAAGCTCACAAAAGAATCTGCAAAATCAAGCAAACTAACAAATACTATTGGCTAAACTAATTCCACAGTTGGCTAGGGATTGGTCTCCTGAATCCAACGACATAAAATTTGTAAAATTTGGACGTGTGGTTTGAAAGTTACAAGGGTTTGAAGTTTGCAAATAAATCTGTTTTCAAATTTCTTTTAAACAGATCTAGTGCCACGCGTCAAGTTCTTACTGGACAATACCGGTTCGGTCGGATTGATCTCTCTGGATCGTTGGATCTAAGTGGGATCGCACGGCACTGGTTGCTCGATACGCCTTCGCTCACTTTCTTTCCTAAACGTCAGATCCAAATCTAACGGTCCGAACTACTCTGACCATTAATCGGTATTTGGCGCTCTGGCGGCCTTTCGAGCGAGGTGGTCGCCGGTGATCTTCGACGCAAGGAAGAAGGAGAAGGCTCACCGTGATCGCAGGGTCGTGGAAAGCTCGGCGTGGTTGCGAGGAGGCAAGGCGCACGGTGTCGTCGAATTCCTCACGGAGATGCTCTGGTTCTCGGTTGATCGAGGCTGTCGAGGCGAGGCTGTGGTTCGCGAAGCAAGGAAGAGGGTGTGTTAGCAGACGGAGCTGGAGATGATGTGAGCATCCATGGAAAAGCTAGGGCGCCGAGGCTTACCGGAAGTTTGAGCGGAGACGAGGCGGCAGCTGCAGTCGTCGTCAAGTCGAGGTTACTGAGGCACCAGCGGTTGAGCGGAAGGCAGGCGTAAGCTCCGAGGGGAGTGTGTGTGCTTGGTCAATGAGACAAGGGGAGGTCTGGTTTCGCCGGACTCGTCACCGGAACATCATCGGACAAGGGCGGTGTCTAGCAATTAAATCGGCACTGAGAGAGAGAGTGGTGCAGGGAAATGGAGGAGAAGGCTGGCGCTTAAAACATCGTGGTTGCGGAGGGATTAATCACGGTGTTAACTCGAATTGATCTCGAATTCATAGAAAGCGGAAGAGAGGAACTGGTCTGCGAGGGAGGGGTGAAGGAGACGATGAACAGGAAAAATGGGCCTACCAGTCAGTGGGAAAAGGAGAGAGGGGGAGGTCCACCGGTCAGTTGCTTAACGGGTTCTTTCTGCGGTGAAAAAAACGTTTCGGGGGCGTGGGTGAAAACGACGAATAAGCGAGTGGGTCCGCTTGGCAGTGAAAGAAAGGGAGTGGGGGTGGGGTCCAGTTGTCATTCTCTGCGAGGGTAAGTTTCTGAGTGAGAAAAGAATGCTTCGGGGAGGAGAGCAGGTGGGCTAGGTGGGCTGCTGTTGGGCTAGTTGGGCCAGATGGTGGGATGTTCTATTTTTTTCTGTCTAAATCTTTTTCTATTTCTAAATCTATTTTTCTGATTTGAATTTCATCCAACTATTCAAGCATTCAAATAATTCAAACAATTCAAACAATTGTAATGAGTTTTTGGTTCTGTTTATCAACATAAACCAAATCTCAAAATAAAATTATATTTTTATTCATTTTTAAGATCTATTTAATAATTGAATAAAATAGCCCTTTAGTTATTTAAAATAGGGTTTGATTTATTTAATAAAATCTTCATTTGAAATCCAAACACTTTCAAAACCAATTCAGTAGGTTTTATTTGGGAAATATAGAATACTTGGAAACTTGTTTTAAAACAAAATAACATTTTATTTCAGAGTCCATTATTAATTAAATAAAAATGGGCCTTATTCATTTACTTCAAATAAGATTTGTTTTATTAGAATATTTATTTTTAAAACTAAAATAGTACCAAATCCATTCAGTAGGTTTTATTTGTGAATATCAAATATTTGGAAAACTTATTTTAAATAATTTTAATAAGTTTTGATGTTTCAATTAAATTGGTAAAACCTTTTATTTAAATAAAGTTTGGATATTATTTCCTTATTATTTTATTTAGATAAACCTTTGCTATTTTTTATTAAAAATAAAATGTTTTAATTTCCAAAGCTTGGCCAAGGTTTAATTTGGCTTTATAAAATAATCTTTATCTATAAAACTTTTATTTCAATTGAAAACCAAATCCATTTATTTCAATGATCCAAAAATAGTATTTCCAAAATATTTTGTTTTCCTTTATTTAAAATGTTTATCTTTTTAAATCCCTTTAGGTTTTATTTAATTCAAATGGGTTTGAAGTTCCAATTGAATTCAATAAGTTTCTTCTGGCTCTGAAAATCAAACAAGTTTTATTTTACTTATTTATTTTCACATTACAAGATTTGGAAAATCTTGGGATGTGACATTCATGAAGCGGGAGTGGAAGGATATCGAGCGCGGTGAGAGGCTCGAAGCCGTAGACGATCATGAACGGGCTCCTCATGGTGGTGGCGTGCTTGGCGTGGTTGTAGGCGAACTCGGCGTGTGGAATGCATTCCTCCCAGTCTTTAAGGTTCTTCTTGATCAACACCCGGAGGAGTGTGCCAAGACTTCGATTGACGACCTCGATTTGTGATGCAGCCCGACCTACGGTCGTTACTACATCTTGGTCTCCAACTTACGCTAAGTCGTCATGGACTCCAAAGGTGAATCCGTTCCTCTATGCGAGCCCCCTTCCTACCCTATTGAATGGTATGCTACTTCATACTCCGTCACATATGCATGATAGGTTCACATTGACAAGTACGGAGGCAAGGAGGAGCCGGAGCATCAAGCCCGACAAGACGGAGGCTTGGAAGAGGCGGAAGAAGCAGATCGCCAAATGCTCTCGTCGCAGTGATACTCTACGGACACAGCGTGATACTCCGCCCGTGACTACCGCCTTGCTACCGCCTTGAGGCAGCATTGAAGCCAAATGCTCTGTCTCCGTGGTACTAGGATCTGGACCAGTACTACTGGGTCTGGTAGACCCGGCTCCGGTGGCGCTCCGGGACCTCAAGCGGTACTACGGTCCTAGAGCGGTACTCTGGGACCAGCGGTACTACCGGGTCCCAAGTCGGTACTACCGCTCTGGCGGTGCTCAGCGCACTAGTTGGGCCACGACCCATGTATCCCCCTTTACTTACCAAACCCTAGTTTTATCCCCAAACTACCCTTGTTTAGTGGTTGGCCTATAAATAGAGCCTCCACCCCTCATGTATCCCTAAGGCATAGATGATAGACTAAAGAAAACCCCCATTGTGGAATCTCTAGTTTTGCCTCATCCCCTTTACCAAGGGGACCGACTATCGTCACCAACCTCGATTGGACTTTGCATCACGCATCCATCGTTGAACAAGGCCTTGGGTTCTCGGTTTCTCGCCCCCAAGTCGTGAAGACCCTCCTCAAGGTGTTCTTCACTCTCCGATGTGGATTTGAGGGAGCACGTTGACCGATCTTTCCTTGCGAGGATTCTATCGGACCGGTGGCCGCCGTTCGGGAGCAATCGGACTTGTATCGTGTGAGTTTTGTGTGTGTTCATCGTGTTCTTCGCGAGGTGTGTGTTCGCTTCCGCTACCTTCTCCCTTTCCCCTCGCTTTCCCATCGATTTGACCACGAGATCCGTGAAGATCGGGCACCCAAGAGGTTAACCCCTCCATCATGTGGTATCAGCAGCTTTTGGTTGCCACGGATTTCTCATCGATTTGGTTTTTCCCCATAAATTCGAAAATTCCACCAAAAATAGCCCCAATTCGTGTTTTGGATCGATCTGTGATTTGAGTGCGTTTTGGTAGGTTTTGATCCGTGGATTACTTGCTAAACTTGTTGATCTACCTTCCTTTGCGTTCCCATAGCCTAATTCCTTGATTTCCCCCGTCGATTTGGTGTTTTTCTTGAAGATTTTCCGCCCAAATCGCCCCAAACTCGCGAAATCGCGTCAGATCTGGATTTCTCTGTCTCGAGCGGTACTACCGCTCCAAATCTACGGTACTACCGCCCAGCGGTACCAAAATCCGGTACTACCGCCCAAAAGAAAAAAGAAGTTTGATTCGACCTCTCACCGTTTTGAGCATAACTTTTGCATCCGAACTCGGATTTTGGTGTTCTTTAGCTTGTTTCGAAGAGGAGAAGGAGCTCTAAATCATCATCCACGTGGTTCATGAAATCTACTCCATCCAAATTCCGTGAGCAAGGCGGAATCCAACAATAAAGGGTGAAGATCGTCGACGAAAGGTATAAACATTCCGCGACTTCTCCCCACTTGCATTCCTTTGTGAACCCCACTATCTTTGCGAGCAACGAACACCTATTGAGACTAGTTCCTCTTATGATTGCTTGGGCTATGCACATTTGATACCTTGTAGATTCCGAGCAAACATTGTGAGCGCTATCTCATATAGTTATCTTGTATAGTTGTTGGCACAAGGAAGAGGCAAGTGAAAAAAAAGAGAAAAAAAATAGAAAAAGAAAAAGAAAGAAAGAAAAAAGAAATATACATGTGCCTCATAGAATAGGAAGCGCAAGCTCGACGAACATCATATAGGTGGTACTTATTGTGCATATCTTGTAGCCCACCAATTTTATGCAATCGAACTAGCGTCTCTCCTAGTACTTGTGTGACACGAGCTTATAGTCTTCGCTAGGTAATCATTTGGTTCTTAGCTCACTTTCTCCGTCGCACAAGTCCCATTTATCCCACCGTGTGTGTTTCCTTGTATATATTTCCTATCTTGTGGATCGACTTGTTTTGCTTTGTGATCATTGTGGTTCTTTACTTGCCATTACAACATCTTGATTTCGGATTGGTTCTTGACATGCCACTTTACATACCTATCCACCATAGGCCTTGTGTGTGTGTGTTTTTTGGTTAGTAGTTGGTTTTGGTGTTCCGCGTGAACTTTACTTTGCTTGGTTTATTGCTCTCAAGTGTGGCTACTTGTACGATACGATCTTCCAAGGTAAAGTAAGGTTTGACGTTGTATCCCTAACGCCCACTACCACTTCCGGAACCGAGGATCATGTCTAGGGACTCCGGAACCGAGGATGATATCTATGAAGAATCCATGATGAGCCACCATGACTACGAATCCACAAGTATAGAGGACATGACGGAGCACAACACCGACAATGGATCCGCATGCTTTGAGGACCCGGAGCACTACACCTACGACGACTCCACATGCATGGAAGACATGGAGCTCTACGTCGACAATGGCTCCTCATGCATGGAGCCTATGGAGCACTACACCGACAATGGCTCCACATGCTTGGATGATATGGAGTACTACACCAACAACTACTCCCCAAGCATGGACGACTTCGAGTGCGACATCGACGACGCCTCGCCAAGCATGGAGGACACGGAGAACTTCATCGACTTTGATGGCTCCTCCATGAGCCATGAAGAATTCCTCCACCGCATGGAGATGGAAGCCTACTACGCGAAGCAAGAGGAGGCGCATCATCAAGATTCCATGACCTTCAAGGCCAAGCGTGCCACACCAAAGGGCACCACCTACTTCGATGATTCACCTCCAAGGCGACATGTGCCACCACCTAGATGGCGTCAAGCGCCACCATCTCCAAGGCACCAAGCTCCATCACCTTCAAGGCACCAAGCTCCATCACCTCCAAGGCGTCAAGCTCTACCATCTCCAAGGCGCCAAGCTTCATCACCGCCAAGGCGCCAAGCTCCAACTCCTATCGAAACAAGAGTGGCGTCCAAACATCATATGCATCAAGAGGGGCCAAGAAACAAGACTCTTCATCGACAAACATCCTCTCATGAGCATCGCCACCATAAAGAGGATACAAGACATCGTCAAAGGCATCTTCGCCATAAAGACGATGAATTCAAGATGAGCACCAACCATAATGCGCAAGCAAGCTCAAGAAGGCACCACAAGCACAAGAAGAGTGCCAAGGCAAATGATCATCGTCGCGAGTGTCATGTGGACGACCAAGTGCGCCACCTACATCAACCATCGGCAAGGCACGCCAATGACCTCCGTCGACTATAGGGCACCTTCAACTACTCGTGCCACCACCATAATGGCACCAAGAGCAAGCCTTCCTCCACGCCATCAAGCTTCAAAGCCGACGCTGATTCTCTCGACCTCCTTAACGAGGAAAATGTAGCTTACTTCGCCAAGTTGGATAGCATGAGCCTACCTCCACCACTACTACGAGATGGCCACAAGGCGGTCGAGCATGGGATTTTCCTTGACCATGGAGGAGAGCGATGATGCCCATCTTATGGCATCCAACTTTGAAGGCGACAAGGTCAAAAATGGTGAGCATGGGATTTTCCCTTCACCAAAGGCGCAAGGAGAGGAGGAGACCGAGCTACCCCCAGCCTACCCCATATGCTTGAGTGATGATGTGGTACCAATGTACCAATCCCATGTGAGTATGAGAGCCACTTAGCCCACTTGAGTGAGAACAAGAGTGACATGAGTGACTCCACCTTATGTGAGATTGAGTGCTTCCACTTGGAGGGCATGAGCGATACTCCTAGTGAGTTGAGAGTGGTAGTTGATAGGTCAAGTGAGACCATTTAGATTTCTAACAACTTACCCTCTACCTCTAGTGTGTTCTCTTATGTTGTGCTAGGTTCCATGAATGAAGACCTGGATGCTATGAAGCAATGATGCCTCGAATGGAGAAGATGTACATGGTAGATGCTACGCCATGGATACATCAAGAAGATGAAGTCGTCCACAAGGAGGCCACTACTTCCACAACACCCACTTCATATGAGAGATATGACCAAGGTACCAATAAGGGTGTTGATGATGCCATGATCCCACTAGTGGACATGATGAATTGTGAGGATATGCATGCTATGGATGATACTTGTGACATTACATATGCTTCATCCACTTTCCCATGTGATGATTTGCCTTTGCATAATATTGATCATGTGGAATTGTTTGATTGCGATATCATTGCCATAAACATGCCATGCTATGCATCTTGTGTGTATCCTCCAATTGCTATGGACATGCTTTGTCATGCTAGTCATTCAATTTTTCTCGTTGCTTGCAATAAGATGAATGCTTGCAACAATGTTGACCACATGCGTTATAATGAGATGGCCCCCATAGCTTTCTCAATTTTTGGAGATTTTGATGCTTGCCATGATAAGCATGTTCCCCACTTGCATACTCACCATGCATCTCTTTCATACTTGATTGACATTAATGGTGATGTGCACAAAAAGAGATACGTCATGATGGATGATGTGTATCTCTACCATGCACACACGTTCTTCCTTTTACATATGATGTGTGTAGGTACCCGCACGAGAATGTCAACCTCGGTTGAGCACGAGTTGACAAAAAGGAGCTCTTGAGAGAATCCCACAAGTGAGTTCAAGATCGAACCCAGCTCTGATACCTTTTGCATGCTTTGCATCTTGCATGTTGGCAAATTTCTCTCTCATATGGTTTGATTGCAAGCATGTTAATGGTATTATCTTCCCTTGTGACATTCATGTTTCTTCGCATCTAGATAATGATATTTTGTGTGTTGCAACAAAAATGTTGAACAATTTCCCTTTCCGATGTTTTGTGTGCAACCACAATTCCTTTAAGAACATGTATTGTCATGAGAGCTTCCAAGAATCTCGTCTTGTTGTTGCAACAAACATAAGGACCACTTGCTCTTTCATTTGGTTTGTTTGCAAACATAATACTTTTGTTTTGGATATGCTTCCTTGTGTGTTTTTGCCAAATTCTCCAAGCTTTGCATCAAAGATGTTGATAAAATTTCTATTCGATTGCTTTGAGTGCCTCAATAAGATGTTATATGGAGTTTTTGAGTTCCCACATTTGGATGATGTTCAAACAATTTCCATACTGACCTTGCATATGCATCCCGTTTGCTATACTTGAGTTGTGCTAATCGTGTTGTGAACAAGAATGGACATGCCACAAATGACATGCTCCTCTATCACACACAAACATATGTTGCTTGGTCTTTGTTGTATGTAGGTACAAATGCATACACGTCAACCTCTATGGACTATATGTTGACAAGAAGAACCGAGAGTTACCTATGGCTACCCTTCATCGAGCTATCTCTACACGCTAAGGTGACTTCCTTCTACTTGAGGACTCATGCTATAATCTTCATGAATTGGCTACGCTTTGAGTGTTGCTTTGCTTTTGTTGTGAGCTTTGTAGGCTTCAAGGAAGGTGAAGGAACATTGAAGTGTTGTCAAGTCAATCTTCCCGAGGACGACTATATGGTGAACCCAGGATCAAGAAGGTCTCTCGGCGCTTCTACTTTGTGATGAGCATGTAGAGTCGAGGCGACTCTTTTGAAGGGGGGGTGATGCAGCCGACTACGGTCGTTACTACATCTTGGTCTCCAACTTACGCCAAGTCGTCATGGACTCCAAAGGTGAATCCGTTCCTCTATCGAGCCCCTTCCTACCCTATTGAATGGTATGCTACTTCATACTCCGTCACATATGCATGATAGGTTCACATTGACAAGTACGGAGGCAAGGGAGGAAGCCCGGAGCATCAAGCCCGACAAGACGGAGGCTTGGAAGAGGAGGCGGAAGAAGACAGATCGCCAAATGCTCTCTGTCGCCAGTGGTACTACCGGACCTGGCGACCGGTACTACCGCCCGGCAGATACCGCCTTTGCTACCGCTTGACAGGCCAGCATGAAGCCAAATGCTCTCTCTCGTGGTACTACGGATCTGGACCGGTACTAGTCAGTGGTACTCTGCCCTACTACCGCTCCCCACAGACGGCTCCAGCTGACGCTCCAGGACCTCAAGCGGTACTACCGGTCCTAGAGCGGTACTACCGGAACAAGCGGTACTACCGGTCGCAAGTCCGGTACTACCGCTCCTGGCAGTGCCTGCGCGCACTAGTTGGGCCACAGCCCATGTATCCCCCTTTACTTACCAAACCCTAGTTTTATCCCCAAACTACCCTTGTTTAGTGGTTGGCCTATAAATAGAGCCTCCACCCCTCATGTATCCCTGAGGCATAGATGATAGACTAAAGAAAACCCCCATTGTGGAATCTCTAGTTTTGCCTCATCCCCTTTACCAAGGGGACCGACTATCGTCACCAACCTCGATTGGACTTTGCATCACGCATCCATCGTTGAACAAGGCCTTGGGTTCTCGGTTTCTTGCCCCCAAGTCGTCAAGACCCTCCTCAAGGTGTTCTTCCCTCTCCGATGTGGATTTGAGGGATCACGTTGACCGATCTTTCCTTGCGAGGATTCTATCGGACCGGTGGCGCCGTTAGAGCAATCGGCCTTGTATCGTGTGAGTTTTGTGTGTGTTCATCGTGTTCTTCGCGAGGTGTGTGTTCGCTTCCGCTACCTTCTCCCTTTCCCCTCGCTTTCCCATCGATTTGACCACGAGATCCGTGAAGATCGGGCACCCAAGAGGTTAACCCCTCCATCAGTTTGTCCATCGGTTTGAGGATGCGAGGCGGACGAGAAGAGGAGCTTGATGCCGAGCTTGGCCATGAGTGTCTTCCAGAAGTAGCTCATGAATTTTACGTCGCGGTCGGAGACGATTGTCCTTGGCACACCGTGTAGCCGAATTATTTCCCTAAAAAACAAATTTGCTACATGTGAAGCACCATCGGTCTTATGGCACGGAATGAAATGTGCCATTTTGGAAAAACGATCCACTACTACAAAAATGCAATCATGACCATGCTTAGATCTAGGCAAGCCTAACACAAAGTCCATGCTAATGTCCGACCAAGGTGCATGAGGAATTGGCAATGGCATATAAAGACCAAAAGGGTTGGACTTAGACTTAGCTTGGATACATGTAGTGCATCGTTGGACGTGGCGCTCCACGTCGCGCTTCATCTTTGGCCAAAAGTAGTGAGTGGAGATCATGTCGTATGTCTTCTCACGGCCAAAGTGGCCCATAAGGCCTCCACCATGGGACTCTTGAAGAAGCAAAATTTGGAGAGACGATTTCGGAATGCAAAGCTTGTTTTGTTTGAAAAGAAAACCCTTATGCAAATAGAAATCATCAATCCCTTTGTCTACGGAACATTGTGCAAATATTGGTCCAAAGAAAGGTCGAATGACGTACAAAGATTTGATGTCATCAAGACCCAAGACATTGACTTCGAGTCGTGTAAGAAGGCTTGTGTTTTTGCGAGACAAGGCGTCCGCTACCACATTTTCTTTGCCCTTCTTGTATTTGACAATGTAAGGAAAAGACTCCATAAACTCAACCCATTTTGAGTGTCTTTTACTCAAGTTGGCTTGGCCCTTAAGATACTTCAACGACTCATGGTCGTAATGGATGATAAATTCTTTGGGCCAAAGATAGTGTTGCCACACTTGAAGAACTCGAACCAAGGCAAAAAGTTCTTTGTCATAAATGGGATAATTGAGGCGTGCACCATCAAGTTTCTCACTATGGTAAGCAATAGGACGCCCATTTTGCATAAGGACGCCCCCAATGCCAATACCACTAGCGTCACATTCAATCTCAAATGTTTTTGTGAAATCCGGCAATGCAAGAAGTGGTGCTTCAGTGAGCCTCTTTTTGAGCTCATCAAAAGCCTTTTGTTGTGCTTTCCCCAAACGATCGTGACATTTTTCTTGGTCAATTTGTTGAGGGGGCAAGCAATTGTAGAAAAATCTTTCACAAAGCGACGGTAAAAGCCAGCCAACCCATGAAAACTACGAAGTTCACTAACATTTGTTGGGATGGGCCAATCTCGTATGTCCTTGACTTTTGAGACATCCACTTCTATGCCATTAGAAGACACAACAAAACCAAGGAAAATCAGCTTGTCTTTTGCAAAAGTGCACTTTGGGAGATTAGCATAAAGATTTTCATGACGAAGGATTTGAAGGACCTCCTTAACATGAGTAACATGCTCCTCTAGTGACTTGCTATAGACAAGGATGTCATCAAAGTAGACAACTACACTCTTTCCAATGAGAGATCGCAAAATATGGTCCATGAGGCGCATGAAGGTAGATGGGGCATTGGATAAGCCAAAGGGCATAACCAACCATTCATAGAGACCAAGCTTGGTCTTGAAGGCGGTTTTCCACTCATCACCTTAAGCCATGCGAATTTGATGGTAACCACTACGAAGATCAAGTTTGGAAAATATAGTGGCTCCACATAACTCATCAAGCATGTCATCAAGACGCGGTATAGGATGTCGATAACGCACGGTGATAGCATTGATTGGGCGATCCATGCATAACATAACGTATCATCCGTTTTGGGACTAGGATCACGGGGACGCGCAGGCTAGTGCTTACTTGGATCAAACCTTTGGAGCAGTTGGTTGATTTGGCCTCGATCTCCTTCGTCTCTTCGGGTTCGTGCGATCTGGGCGCGGTTTGGGAGTGGTGCGCGGGTATGAGGTCGATGCGGTGTTCTATTCCACGAAGAGGAGGAAGGCCATGAGGAAGCTCTTCGGGAAAAACATCTTGGAATTCCTGCAAAACAGCCATCAAAGAAGGAGGAACATTTGTCAAGTCGTTAGTTCCTTGCGCTAGTCCCTTGCATACAAGGACATAGTGCAAGATGGATGGGTTGTTCCGCACTTCTCTCATCTCACTTTTGGTGGCAAGAAGAACACTCTTAGTTTTTCCACTCGAGTTTGGCTTGTAGCTCTCACTCACTATGGTGTGGTTCTCTCGCTCACCACTCTTCTCACAAGGTGTTTTTGCGTATTGCGCCCTCGCTAAAGCCTTTGCATTGTCCGCAATTATTTGGCTAGGAGTCATTGGTTGCAACAGACAAGTTTTATCAAACCATTTGAAGGTGTAAGTGTTTGAGTGACCATTATGCAAAGCACGCTTGTCATATTGCCACGGCCTTCCGAGCAACATATGGCAAACCGTCATTGGGACCACGTCACACTCGACCGTGTCCTTGTAGTGCCCAATGGAGAATGTCACCGGGACGGTGTGCTTGATCTTGACGGATCCTTGGTCACTTACCATTGGATATGGTAGGGGTGTTTATGCGGGAAGAGGGTGAGGTTGAGTTTCTCACACAATTCCGTACTTGCAAGGTTGTGGCAACTCCCTCCATCGATGACAACTTTGATGGACTTCCCATTGATTCCGGCACGAGTTTGGAAGATGTTAGAGCGTTGGTCTTCATTTTCATTGGCTTGGGTAATCAAGACCCTTGTGACCACAAGCGATGGACTTGCGTCATGCTCACATACGAGAAGTTCTTGGTCCTCTTCCAAATGTTGTCTTGTCATGGCCCTCCTTGACCCTTGCATCAAACTCTTCTTCACTCAAGTATTCTTCATCGCCGTTGTCATGGATGAACAAAACTTTCTTGTTTCCACATGCATTCGACTTGTGCCCTTTGCCTCCACACTTGTAGCATTCACCGGTGAAAGGTTGATCATCCCTTGTGTGTTTGCCACTTGGGGGCTATTTTCCTTG
This sequence comes from Avena longiglumis, assembly GCA_030063025.1. Lineage (NCBI taxonomy): Eukaryota > Viridiplantae > Streptophyta > Magnoliopsida > Poales > Poaceae > Avena > Avena longiglumis. Next base: position 329,532,927 of record CP125974.1, on the reverse strand, counting down.
AGGGAGAGTTGGCTTGAAGGGAAGCTTGGTTGTACTTGAGGAGCTTCCAATTGGAGTTGTTGGAGTAGTGGTTGACGCTTGCTTGAAGGTGAAGTACGTCTTTGGTTTGTTGTACTTGATGTCCTCTTGCACTTGGCGCTCGGCCTTGGATGCGATGTGCACAAGCTCAACCATGTTGTTGTACTTTTGGAACTTCGGTGATCGCTTGATGGGATGGTTCAAGCCATTGAGGAAGCGTTCCATTGTTGGTTCATCTCGCTCTTCGATGTTGGCACGGATCATGTTGAGCTCCATTTGTTTAAAGTACTCTTCCACGGTCTTTGTCCCTTGACTAAGCGGTTGAAGCTTGTTGGAGAGGTCACGCGTGTGTAGTGAAGGAACAAAGCGGGATCTCATATGAGCCTTCATGTCTTGCCAAGTTGCAATTGGAGGCTCTTCTTTTGCTTCGTGAGCGAGTTGGACTTGTTCCCACCAAAGGTTGGCATACTCATCAAACTCGAGGGATGCCATGGCCATCATCTTCTCATTGCTATAGTTGTGCATGCGGAAGATCTTGTCGACCTTGAGTTCCCAAGAGAGATATTCCTCGGGCTCATTGGAACCGGTGAACTTGGGCATGGTGAATTTGAGCTTGCCGAAAGTTTCTTCTCCATTGCGGTTTCGGTTGCGTCGGTTGCCCTGATTTGGGCAGTCATCATCATCATCCGAGCTCTCATGTCTTGCTTGGTGATTGTTGCGTTGCTCTTGCGGTCGTCGAGGTGCCGCGTTCGGTGGTGGAACTTGTTGTGGATGACGAGCTTGGGGAGCTTGCTCGTTTTGTTGTCGCGGATGAGGACGAGGAGGAGGTTGATGGTCCTCACGACGAGCTTGGGAAGCTTGCTCTTGTTCTTGTCGCGGTTGATGCCGAGGAGCATTGTCGTGCGCCCTATGGCGAGGAGGATGACGAGCCATATGCGCAATGGGCTGCTCTTCTTCTTCTTCTTGGTGTAGAGGAGGCTCGTCCTGACCATCATGTTGGTGACGTGGACGCTCATGTCGATGATGACGCCTTGGAGGATCTTCGAGTGCTTCACGTCGACGATGATCTTGTTCGTCCTCTTCGGAAGTGTCACTCGTTGTTGAAGGGACATGTCGACGTCGATGGCCTTGGTGGTCCATGCGAGGTTGCTCTTGTTGAATCACAACTGCCCTTGGTTGTGGCCAGTTCGCTTCGCGCCTTGGGGGTCTTGCGGAGAGGTCACCATCATATGGTGGTCCATGCGAGGTTGATCTTTCGATGAGATGATGATAGTCGATTTGGTGGAGTTCAGCCTTGACGATCCGACTACACGTGCGAGCACGAGCGCCAATGCAATCGCTAGGCCAATCTCCTGGAGGTTACCGATCCTGCGGGAACACGATCAGCCTGACCAGCGAGGGTCTTAATTCCTACCTGAAATCGAGAACAAGTAAGAACCAATATTGCAATCAAGATATTGCGGATTAAGAGGAAAGCTTTATTGAAAGAGGTGGGATCCTGAATAGGTGCGAAGTACAAGAGGCCTCTACGACGCTCGAGCCTTGGCGAAGTTGCGACTATGGCTAACTTAATGTCTAAACAAAATCCGAGTCTAGAGGTTCGGCTATGGGCGTGTTAAGGGCGAAAGGTGGGGTTTCGGCCAGCCATGGAAGTGGTGGCCGAATCCAACCCTAAAAGTCCTTTTCCCCTCAAATACGGATTCTAAAAAGTGGCTAATTAAAATCCTGCGAAAATTACATGGGTCTGGCCCAAAATAAAGGTGTCATGACACCATATTATGCTATGGACGTATTAAGTAAAGTATTGATCTTGAATATTTCGTCCAAGCCTTCTTTCTTCATTATGGTGGCCTCAAAGTTCTGAAATCTTCATCCGTGGCCTTCTCTTGGATCATCACATGCTTCTCGCCATCTCCATGCATGGCCATGCTCCAATGCTTGTCCCTCTCATCCATGCTTGGTCCATCATTCCTAAGAGTAAGAAATGTATCGACTTAGGCAGCATCATATTCTCATGTATGTAAGGAATAGTTCCAAGAAACGAAAGTACACGATAGTTAAGTTGTTTGGCACGAGATCTTGTGATGGGTCCTTGTATGTGTGTTCTTTGGTACAACGGTTGTATCAATAGTAGGGATGTCCACATCATGCTCCCCTTCTTGAATTGAAGTCGTCCTCGACGCAATCTCATCTTCCTCACCAAAGTAAGGCTTCAAATCTGCAACGTTAAATGTAGGACTAACCGTACCAAAGTCTGCAGGCAACTCAAGTTTATATGCATTATCATTGATTCTCTCTAACACTTTAAAGGGACCAGCTGCACGTGGCATTAACTTAGACTTGCGTAAATCAGGAAAACGATCTTTACGCAAATGTAACCAAACAAGATCGCCAACATCAAACACAACATGCTTTCTCCCTTTATCTGACAAGTTTATACTTAGCATTCATGTGTTCAATGTTATCTTTAGTAGTCTTATGCAAGTTTAATATCATTTCAGCGCGTTGTGTAGCATCCAAATTATGTTGCACCGAAGAAGGTAAAGGCAATAAATCAATAGGTGCACGAGGAACAAAACCATACACAATCTCAAATGGGCACATCTTTGTGGTAGAATGCAATGAACGATTATAAGCAAATTCTATATGAGGTAAACACTCTTCCCACAATTTTAAGTTCTTCTTTAAAACAACCCGTAACATAGTAGACAAAGTTCTATTTACTACTTCAGTTTGACCATCAGTTTGGGGATGACATGTAGTACTAAACAGCAATTTAGTCCCCAACTTAGCCCATAAACATCTCCAAAAGTGGCTAAGAAATTTAGTATCACGATTAGAGACAATAATATTTGGCACACCATGCAAACGAACAATTTCATGAAAGAACAAATCAGCAATATGCATGACATCATCCGTTTATGACAAGGAATAAAGTGTGCCATCTTAGAAAACCGATCCACAACAACAAAAATACTATCCCTCCCCTTCTGTGTTCGTGGCAATCCAAAAACAAACTCCATAGAAATATCCTCCCAAGGAACAGGAAGAGGCATATATAAACCATGTGGATTAAGGCGAGACTTAGCTTTTTGACAAGTAGTGCAGCGTGCCACAAATCTCTCAACATCTCGACGCATACGTGGCCAAAAGAAGTGTGTAGCAAGAACATCCTCCGTCTTCTTGACACCAAAGTGTCCCATCAATCCTCCTCCATGCGCCTCCTGTAACAACAAAAGACGAACAGAGCTATCTGGAATGCATAGTTTGTTAGCACGGAACACAAATCCATCATTGAAGACGAACTTGTTCCAAGTTCTACCATCTCTACAATTATGCAACACATCTTTAAATTCAGCATCATGCACATATTGTTCCTTAATAGTTTCCAATCCAAATATTTTGAAGTCAAGTTGAGATAACAAAGCATACGGCGTGACAAAGCATCGACAATAATATTATCTTTACCCTTTTGTGTTTGATAACATAAGGAAAAGACTCAATAAATTCAACCCACTTTGCATGACGACGATTCAACTTAGCTTGACTACGAATATGCTTCAAAGATTCATGATCAGAATGAATAACAAATTCCTTAGGCCATAGATAATGTTGCCAAGTTTCTAATGTCCGAACCAACGCATATAATTCTTTATCATAAGTAGAATAGTTCAGACTAGCCCCACTCAATTTCTCACTAAAATATGCAACAGGTTTTCCATCTTGTAATAACACCCCTCCCAAACCAATTCCACTAGCATCACATTCAAGCTCAAAAGTCTTAGTAAAATCAGGAAGTTGGAGTAAGGGAGCATGTGTTAGCTTATCTTTCAATATGACGAAGGCCTGTTGTTGTGCATCGCCCCAAACAAAGGGCACATCCTTCTTGGTAAGCTCATTCGGTAGCGGCAATTGATCCAAAGTCTTTAACAAAGCGCCTATAAAAACCAGCGAGGCCAAGAAAACTCCTCACTTGTGTGACCGTCTTGGGCTGCGCCAATTCTCAATAGCTTCAATCTTGGTGGATCCACTTCAATACTCGTGATGTAACAACATAGCCAAGAAACGCAACTCGATTGGTGCAAAAGGTGCACTTCGCAAGGTTACCAAACAAGCGTGCATCACGTAAAGCATTGAAAACAACGTAAATGATCCAAATGTTCCTCTAAAGATTTGCTATAAATCAGAATATCATCAAAGTAGACTACCACAAAGCGTCCAATGAAAGCACGTAAAACTTCGTTCATTAATCTCATGAAAGTGCTAGGTGCATTAGTTAAACCAAAAGGCATTACTAACCACTCATATAAACCGAACTTAGTTTTAAATGTTTTCCATTCATCTCCTAATTTCATACGAATCTGGTGGTAACCACTCATAAATCAACTTTAGAAGACATGGTAGAGCCACTCAATTCATCAAGCATGTCATCTAAGCGTGGAATAGGATGACGATATCGAATAGTAATATTATTGATAGCTCTACAATCGGTACACATGCGAAGAACCATCTTTCTTAGGTACCAAAATAATAGGAACAAGACAAGGGCTAAGGGACTCACGAATATGATCTCTGTCGAGTAGTTCCTGAATTTGGCGTTATCTCCTTTGTCTCCTCTGGATTGGTTCTATATGGCAGCGGTTGGGCAACGTGGCACCAGGAATGAGATCAATTTGATGCTCAATTCCTCTAATAGGAGGTAGTCTGGTGGCAACTCACGGGAAAGACGTCCTCATATTCTGCAAAGGTTAGCAAATGGTGGCAAAGAAGGAGGCATATCCTCAAATGAAAACAAAACCTCTTTTGAGACAATTGCATAACATTGAGTATTGTTTACATCTAGTTCAGCAATATCAATTTTATTTGCAAGCATACATGGACTCTTCAAGCAATTTCGTAGCATGTGTAGAATCAGATTTAGTGTTCTTTGGTGTTATAAAATCTGCAGCAACAATCTGATTTTCACTTTTATTTTTCTCCTCAGTTTTAGCTCTACTAGCTCTAGCAAGATCATCTTTTAAAATCTGTTCGGGAGTCATAGGTTTTAGACCAATTTTCTTTCCATCATGCATAAGAGAATAGTGATTAGTTTTGCCATTATGAACAGATTCTCTATCAAATTGCCATGGTCTACCAAGTAACAAAGAACAAGCTTGCATAGGTACAACATCACAATCAACAAAATCAGAATATGTACCAATAGTAAAATGCACGCGTACCGTTCTTGTTACCTTGATCTTGCGAGAACTCTCAAACCATTGGATGTAGTATGAATGTGGGCGTTGTCGTGTTGGAAGCGCAAGCTTCTCTACCATGTCAACACCGCGATTATTACAACTCCCTCCATCAATGATGATCCGTATAGCTCTTTCCTTGACAACACCACGTGTTTGGAACAGGTTGTGGCGTTGATCTTGCTCAGATTTGCTCAATTGCACACTCAACACACGTTGTGTAATTAAACTCTTGTATTGATCAGCTTGACTCCCATTACCTCTGGCTCTTCATCATCATCGATTGTCTCCATCTCGAAGCGAAATAAGGGCTAGTGTATCTTCATCAAGTCACTCGCTGAATCGTATTCACCATCTTCTCGCACCATCATCACACGTTGTGTTGTGCCTTGTCTCTCAATATGACCAAAACCCCCACTTGCGGCATTGTATATCGTTTGTCTTACCGTGGAAGCCATAGAAGATGCACTACGAAAGCATTGGATGATGGTGGAGGAGCATTTGGAAATCTTGTGGTGGCCTTGGATGTGGTAGTATGGAGGCGAATCACGAGGCGCTGATTGTCGGGATGTCCAAGTGGATGTGCGACTGCAGAATTATTAGTCCTCCTCCATGGTGTTTGGCGATCCTGCACTTCACGTTCAGCTTTGCAAGCAAGATGAAACAAACGAGTGATAGAATTATATTCCTTATAATCTAATATGTCTTTGAATGTCCTTGTTTAATCCACCAAAGAAACATGCAAGCATTTGTTCATTAGATTCAACAAGACCACACCTAACCATCCCGTTTGCAATTCCCGATAATACTCTTCTCTGAATTTTTCCCTTGCTCTAAGCGTGTCGATTCTTTAGTAAATCACGTTGATAAGTGGGAGGTACAAAAGAACACGCATAGCAGTTTTAAAGCAGTCCAAGTACTAGGAATAGTAGTAGGATTTAAGCGAAAATACTCCGACCACCAAAGGGAAGCAAATTTAGTAAATTCACATGTAGCAGCACTAACACGCATATTCTCAGGATATTTTAAGCATGCAAAACGTTGTTCTACTTCCATCTCCCATGTAAGATATGCATCAGGATTATATTTACCCTCAAAAGATGGAATATTTAATTTAAGCTTTGCAACATGATCAACATCATTACGCATCGGGTGGCGGCGTTGCGGTAGTAATGTCGGGGGCGACAGCGGTACTGTGGAGGTTGTTCAACCTCCTCGTCAAACAGATCGTCGTCCGGGTCGTAGTACCCGTCGTCATCCCCAATGTCGCAGCCGGCGGAAGTCCGAGCGTCGATCGCAGGCGAGAGTGCGGCGGGAGCGAACTAGCGATCCGACCGTGATCGGAATGCGCCGGCGCCATGTGTGGTGCGGTGCAATCGGTTCAAAAGCTCCTTGAACCGAGCGTCAAGCTGGCGTTGAAGGATTTCTCGAGTCCATCGATCTTGTCCACGGCGTTGGTGAGCTTGGTGTCAAACTCCCTAGGCGCGTATCCACGTCTTCGGCGACCAAGAGCGCGGAGAAGTGGGCATGTAGTTCTTCGTTCGTCATGGTGGCGGGTTCCGAAGTATCTGATGGTTAATCCTTAAAAAGCGGTATATACTACGAATATGGTGGAAGTCACGCGTAATCCGTCAAGCAATATCTGAGCTCTTACAAGTTCTTACCAAAGCAGGAAAAGGCGATGTGCAACCACGAGGATCGGTGGGTCGAGATTGAACCAAGCGATTACCGGAGTCGAAACACCTTGCGTGGAGAGTATCGTGGAGCTACGGGAAGGCTTAGCAAAGGGTCAATTATCAAAACAGCAATGCAAAAGTTGAAAGAATGCTCAACGACGCATCTTTGGTCCTAGGCTAGACCGTACTAGAGACACGAGCCTAGATCACCAACGATGTCACGACGCGACACAACAAGCACTGTATGATGATATAGCACCCTGAAAAGCGATCCGAGATGCAGAAAATTACTAGTATGGCGAGTGTCTAGAACTGATCTACGGGGTCTAAAAAGAGGTTAGCCCCAAAAAAAAAATTTCGAAATTTTTTTATTTTGCTCCGGAAAGCGCGCAGGCGCCAAAAAATACCGCTATAACGGCCGATGGAGAAAAGTGATCCCCAAAGCCGAAAACCAGTATAGCTAGAAAATTTTTTCGGAGGCGGTTCCAGACTTACGACCGGACTCTTAGCTCGACACGGACTTTAGCGGAACACGGAAACAACAAAGAAGGAAAGTCAAAAGAAATAACTAGGAAATAATGACTCAACTCGGACTCGTGCCGCGGCAGGAAAGGTGATCGGATCCGTGTCGCGGTAGGAAAGGTATGGCGGAGTTTTAGGGTTTATGGTGGCGGGGTATATGGCGGAATATGGTGGTGGTGATCGTGAGTGTGGCGGTGACTAGTATGATTAGAACTCGAAACTCTAAGGGACGAGACACTAAGACCAACAACTCGACGACGATGTAGACACAAATTCAACAATGCAAAAGCGAAAAGATAATGCGGCGTAGATTGGTTATGGGATGGATCTAAATTCTAAGCTGTGTTTTGGCTTTTTCGGTTATAGGTAAAACAGATCTAATCTGAAAAAGTAAAATCTCACCGAGCAACTGAAATCGATACCACTTGATAGGGCAAAGGTTCCGATCTTTCGATGAGATGATGATAGTCGATTTGGTGGAGTTCGGGCTTGACGATCCGACTACGTGCGAAGCACAGCGCCAATGCAATCGCTAGGCCAATCTCACGGAGGTTACCGATCATGCGGGAACACGATCGGCTGACCAATGAGGTCTTAATTCCTACCTGAAATCGAGAACAAGTAAGAACCAATATTGCAATCAAGATATTGCGGATTAAGAGGAAAGCTTTATTGAAAGAGGTGGGATCCTGAATAGGTGCGAAGTACAAGAGGCCTCTACGACGCTCGAGCCTTGGCGAAGTTGCGACTATGGCTAACTTAATGTCTAAGCAAAATCCGAGTCTAGAGGTTCGGCTATGGGGCGTATTTAAGGGCGAAAAGGTGGGGTTTCGGCCAGCCATGGAAGTGGTGGCCGAATCCAACCCTAAAAGTCCTTTTCCCCTCAAATACGGACTCTAAAAAGTGGCTAATTAGAATCCTGCGAAAATTACATGGGCCTGGCCCAAAATAAAGGTGTCGCAGCACCATATTATGCTATGGACGTATTCGTAAAGTATTGATCTTGAATATTTCGTCCAAGCCTTCTTTCTTCATTATGGTGGCCTCAAAGTTCTGAAATCTTCATCCGTGGCCTTCTCTTGGATCATCACATGCTTGCTGCCATCTCCATGCATGGCCATGCTCCAATGCTTGTCCCTCTCATCCATGCTTGGTCCATCATTCCTAAGAGTAAGAAATGTATCTGACTTAGGCAGCATCATATTCTCATGTATGTAAGGAATAGTTCCAAGAAACGAAAGTACCTGATAGTTAAGTTGTTTGGCACGAGATCTTGTGATGGGTCCTTGTATGTGTGTTGCTGTAGGTACAACGGTTGTATCAATAGTAGGGATGTCCACATCATCATAGCTTGACGTTGCGGCGTGACGCGAAGATGGAACCGCTTGCGAAGAGCTCATGGAATGAAGAACGGGTCCATCCCGGTACCTTGAAGCGTGACGGCGAGGTGCACTTGAATCACGCGAGCGTCGCCTTGCGAGTCCATCAATGATGTGTTGGAGCTTCTCATCCGTTGAGGCGAGTGCACGACCAAGAGCTTCATTTTGATGTCTGAGATTGTGTTGCATGGCATGCATTTGGCCACGGACTTCTTCGAAGCGGTTGTCGATGTTCTTGAATTCCACACGGGCCTCGCTAAATTGTTCATCTTGGCGCCGCTCGAGAGCTTCACAACGATAGTTGAATTCTCCTCGGACCTTCCAATGGTCCCATCTTGTCAAGAATTGGTTATCATCCTCCGGAGGTGGTGGTGGTTGGGATGGCTCTCCATGCCTGTCCATGATGCAAAGCCAACAATGGTTGTATATGGAGAGAAAGGGTGTGGAGAGTTAGCCTTTTACCTCACCTTGGAGATTATATCAAACCAATTGCCACACAAATGAGCGTGCAAAGTGAAATGGCAAGAAACTCTCAAAGGCTTTTGGTGGAAGGTTAGTGTTGTGGAAAACCAAGCGAACGATCCAAGCAAAGGTTATTGTCCTCGTGGTAAAGAACCAAAGATCAAAAGAAAAAGGATACGATCTACAAAAACACGGAAAACACACACGGAGAAAACGGGGTTAACGACTATGAAAATGAGCACAAAAGGTCCTAACGAAGACTACGCTCGGTTGTCGTGCCAACACAAGGAGAGACCACAACTCGTTTGCCAAAAGAGGGTAAGCAATAGATTTGTACACTTGTCGCGGAGCGCTCTTTCTTCTCTCTTTCTTGGCTTACAAGCTTGGTATTCTCTTTGTATTGGGAGACTATGTAGCTTTTTCTCTTTTCTTTTGTTCTCTTTTTTTGATTCTTTTCTTTTTCTCCCTTGCTATGCTTACTATGTTAGCTTTTGTATTTGGCCTCACACTCTTACTTTTCCGAAGGCAAGTGCACAATGCTTAGACAAACACAAAATGAGTTGCTGTCATAGGATAGATACACACAAAGGAAGATATGGGGTTGTCAAGGTGGTGCAAGTTATACCTTTGGTATTGTTGACGACTTGCAACCGTTGGTGGGGGATGATGTTCGAGTGTCGCGGTGTCGCTGAGCGCGGGATGACATTGATGCGGAAGCTGTTGTGAAAATGGCGACAAACACGCGAAACACGAACAAGCTAAAGGGGAAAGTCAGCGAACGAAACTAAGGCGTCAAGACGAAGGAAAAACCTTCACATTCTTGGTAGTACCGCTTGGTACAAGCGGTAATGCAGACGGTAATCTTAGCTTATTACGGGGTAGTAGTACAGATGTGACACGAACTACAACGAGATCCACTTGACACAAACCTCAGATCCGTGGGAAAACTGACCGAAAGGCTGGCTAGGAACAACATGGGCTATAGATCGACTCCCAAAGCAACAGATCTATGGACCAAAACCACGAAAAAAGCACCAAATCCAGAGATCGATCCGAAGGCAAATTGGGGCTCTTTTTGGTGGGGTTTTCGATTTTAAGGCGGATAAAAGAAAAAAATTGGGGGGAAATTCGTGATCAACCGTGCTCTTGATACCAATATGTTAGGGGGTGACCCTGGGGTTGGCCCGATCTTTCACGAATTCCACGAGAAACGAGGGGAACGAGGTGGTCGGGGGATGAAATTGAGGAAAGCGATGAAAAACCACGAACACACACACACACACACACCAAAACACGATACACGCGTACTCCTCACGCCGGTGGCAACCGGTCCAACATAATCCCTAGGATCGGTGTTGGGCGAAGCTCGCTCTCCACGCCAACAACGGGGGATGAGGTGCTTGGTGAGATCTTGACGACTTGGGGGCGAGACACCGAGAACCCAAGGCCTTGTACAACTTGAACGCACTTAAGCAAGATCCAAGAGGGGGGGTGGATAATCCGGTGCTCCTTGGTAGGAGCATGAGACCAATAGATATAAGTCCTCAAAGGGTTTCCTTAATATCTATTATTATCCAAGTCTAGGGTTTACAATGGATGGTGGGGGGCTATATATAGTCCAGCCACAAAAACAAGGGTAGTTTGGGGATAAATAGCGAAATATGGAGAGGGTTACAAGGGCGAAATATCACGTAAAGTCTCTGTCTCTGCGGTAGTACCTGCTGGCGGACCAGTAGTACCATCATGCGGTAGTACGGTTCTGACCGGTAGTACCGCTTGTCGTCCCAGGGCTTGCACTGGGCCTTCTGTTGAAGAGTGGCAGAGTAATCTGTAGCCCGGTAATCGGGATCCAGGGGTAGTACTGGTGACGAAGAGCGTTTGGGCACTGGGACCTTCTGTCGTTGGCGTTGGCGAGTATCTGTAAGCGGTAGTACCAGTCGCCAGTCTGTAGTATACCTTGGCATGAGAGCATTTGGTCTCTTCTTGGTGCTCCTCGTCCTGCGGGTTCTTCTCTTCGCACTGATGATGCACAAGGTATGGGTATGAAGTAGCAAGCCATCCAAGGGTGTATTGAAGTCACACATGGAGAGGAGCGAGTTCACCTTAGCTTGAAGGAGTTTGGCTCGGGCGCGAGTCATGGGTCCACTTGGGGAGCTTGTGGGGGTAGATGTAGAAGCGGTCGTAGGACGGGCTGCATCACTCCCAAAGTGCACTTTTGCAAGAGACAAGTTGATTTTCCTTGGTTTTGTCGTGTCTTCTAATGGCATTGAAGTTGATGTCTCAAAAGTAAAGGACATACGAGATTGGCCCATCCCTACAAATGTTAGTGAACTTCGTAGTTTTCATGGGTTGGCTGGCTTTTACCGTCGTTTTGTCAAAGACTTTTCTACAATTGCTTGTCCCCTCAACAAATTGACCAAGAAAAATGTCACGTTCGTTTGGGGAAAAGCACAACAAAAAGCTTTTGATGAGCTCAAAAAGAGGCTCACCGAAGCACCGCTTCTTGCATTGCCGGATTTCACAAAAACCTTTGAGATTGAATGAGACGCTAGCAGTATTGGCATTGGTGGCGTCCCTATGAAAAATGGGCGTCCTATTGCCTACCATAGTGAGAAACTTGATGGCGCACGCCTAAACTATCCCATTTATGACAAAGAACTTTTTGCCTTGGTTCGAGTTCTTCAAGTGTGGCAACACTATCTTTGGCCCAAAGAATTTATCATCCATTCCGACCATGAGTCGTTGAAGTATCTTAAGGGCCAAGCCAACTTGAGTAAAAGGCACGCAAAATGGGTTGAGTTCATGGAGTCTTTTCGTTACATTGTCAAATACAAGAAGGGCAAAGAAAATGTGGTAGCGGACGCCTTGTCTCGCAAAAACACAAGCCTTCTTACACGACTGGAAGTCAATGTCTTGGGTCTTGATGACATCAAATCTTTGTATGCATCCGACTCTTTCTTTGGACCAATATTTGCACAATGTTCAATAGACAAAGGGATTGATGATTTCTATTTGCATAAGGGTTTTCTTTTCAAACAAAACAAGCTTTGCATTCCGAAATCGTCTCTCCAACTTTTGCTTCTTCAAGAGTCCCATGGTGGAGGCCTTATGGGTCACTTTGGCCGTGAAGAGACATATGACATGCTCTCCACTCACTACTTTTGTCCAAAGATGAAGCGCGACGTGGAGCGCCACGTCCAACGATGCACTACATGTATCCAAGCTAAGTCTAAGTCCAACCCCTTTGGTCTTTATATGCCATTGCCCATTCCTCATACACCTTGGTCGGAAATTAGCATGGACTTTGTATTAGGCTTGCCTAGATCTAAACATGGCCATGATTCTATATTTGTGGTAGTGGATCGCTTTTCGAAAATGGCACACTTTATTCCGTGCCATAAGACCGATGATGCTTCACATGTAGCCAATTTGTTTTTCAAGGAAATAATTAGGCTGCACGGTGTACCAAGAACAATCGTCTCCGACCGCGACGTAAAATTCATGAGCTACTTCTGGAAGACTGTTAGGGGGTACCCTTGGGGTTGACCCGATCTTTCACGAATTCCACGAGCAACGAGGGGAGAGAGGTGGTCGGGGGATGAAATCGAGGAAAGCGATGAAAACCACGAACACACACACACACCAAAACACGATACACGCCTACTCCTCACGCCGGTGGCAACCGGTCCAACATAATCTCTAGGATCGGTGTTGGGCGAAGCTCGCTCTCCACGCCAACAACGGGGGATGAGGTGCTTGGTGAGATCTTGACGACTTGGGGGCGAGAAACCGAGAACCCAAGGCCTTGTACAACTTGAACGCACTAGGCAAGATCTAAGAGGAGGGTGGACAATAGGTGCTCCTTATCAAGGAGCATGAGACCAATAGATTAAAGGATCCACAATGATGAGGATATCTCTAGTCCTTTACCATTATCTCCCAATGATGATGATGATGTTTTTGCACAAGACAAGTCCAATGAAATCAGAATTGGACCAATGACAAGGGCACGTGCAAAGCTACTAGGCCAACAGGTGAATTCACTCTTAATAGAATCTGATATTTTAATTGATGAGAACTTTATACTGCCTAAGTCTATGCATCTTTGTATGATCAGGTTTGTTGATAACACAAGCGTTGCACGTGGAGAAGAAGGAGAGTGGCAACAGGAAGAACAAGCACTGATTTCCAATATCAGCAAGTGCGCGAGGGAGGAGAGGGAGGCAGGCGCACTAGGAGACAATGAGGGAATCACGTATGATCAAGAAAGGGATGAGGAGCACCTGTAAATACATGTTTGAGGTGTTCCACGACGTTTGGCCTGCGTGCCAATTAGACCGAATCCATCTATGGGTCGGTATGTATCGATTGAGTCGAACCGAGTCGGTTTGGGCCAAGTTATGGCTGTTTTAGGCCCGTTTAGTGGAGAGGACGCCCACACTTATATATTCCCTAGCGTACCGCAATTAGGGTTAGACCACGCTTAGATTAAACCAATACTTGTTTCGTTGAACTGCAAGCATTCATCCGAAATTATATGTTCCTCTTTGATTCGATCAGAATATCTACCATACCTCTACTTTGATTCGATCCGAGTTTGCTCTTGAAAGTCTTCGTGTTTCTCATTCCATTGGGAATTGGTAGATTGCAAACCGCTTCGTGGTCGACTACGTCGCAAGTGTGTGAAGTTGAATACCATCGGGTTGAGATCTGTTGCATTGGCAATGGGAACAGGTGATTCTCAACATCCCACAAGTTATCTCCATTACCTCCACCATCATCTACGACGTGCTCAACGAGAAGATCGGGCCACCCCTTATCATCTTGGTATCAGATTCTCAGGTTTACTCGGTGAGCAATTCATCCCCATAGATTAGTTGTTTTAGTCCTATATAGAAAAAGCCACACAAAAATATTAGGGTTCATAGTGTATTGCCATAGCCTAGATAACACCGTTCGTGAGTTCTAGTTGCTGATCGTAGTATTTTTGTGTAACCTTTCTTCTAAATCTGAGTCGTAGTTTTTGTCTAGATTTTGCCTAGTTTTCGTCTAAGTTTGTCTCATAATCGGAGTTTTAGACTGTTTCTAGACTGTTCGTCGTGTTCTGGAGTTTTAGAGTTGCTAGACCTATTTTCGAAGAAGAAAGAAAGCAAAAAAAAATTCCGATCCAATCTAAGTGAGACACATCTCGCAAAAAAAAATAAAAAAAATAAAAAAATAAAAAAATAAAAAATCGCGCGGCCGCTCCTCTCGCTCAACCTCAGAAATTTCTGTGGTCTTACGTGAAGCCAGAGCGAAAAAAAAATCTCGCGTCGCTCCTCGCCTGACCTCAGACCTGTCTGAGGTACTACGAGCCTAAAAAAAATTATTTTTTTTATTTTTTTTATTTTTTTTACTGAGTCCACATAGCGTTCCTATCTTTGTGAGCCTTAGTAAGCCTTTCTTGGTGTCTAGAACTATCCTACGAGACTAGCATGCTTAGTGCTCTTCGGGCTGCTTAGTTTAGCAATCTGGTGCCCGTTTTGTTGAGTCATTGCTAGTGTCTCTCCTTGTGCATTGCAACACGAGCATTACTCCGATATACCTTAATTTTGAGCTCCTTTTTAGAGTTGCAATTGCCCCATTTATCTCCACTGTGTGTGTTTCCGTGGGTCTTTGTCATACGGTCAGCACTAGGATTTCTGAATTGGTGTTGTTAGGTATCCATACCAAGCTCCACTACATACCCCTAGTTGTCCTGTGATAATCTTTCCCTCGGTATTCGCCGTCACATCCGTGCGTTACGCTCATACAAGTTGGTAAGCTATCCTAATTTACTTTGGAGCGGTAAGATACATTGTTTTCTTCGGTTTGAGTGAGTTGTGAGAGTTCCACCATACACCTATTTTGTTTGCACTAACCTACTAATCATGTCCGAGAGTGTTAATGCGGATGAAAAGGATCCTACTTGTGGTGCATTGGAATGAATATGAAGCCTTGAGATCACTTGACACGTCGGATAGATGTTGTCATACCAATATACACGAAGATGTGCGTGTTATTGATTTAGAACTTAAAGAGGCAAAAGAAACGGTGCGCCACTCAAGACACCATGACTCGCAATTCAGCGTTCTCTCCGATTTAACACGTTTGTGACTACGTTGCAAACAGCTGATCTTCAAAGACAATCAGCAACAAACTGCTGAGGAGGAAGAGGGTGATGCAAGTATTCATGGTGACAATCATGGAAATTTTGATGATGATGCAGCTGCTCCTGTTGCACATCCTGCAGGTCGTGGCAATGGAGGTCGTGGCAATGGAGGCCGTGGCAATAGAGGAAGAGGTGCTGATATACCTCATGGCCGTGGCTTTGCTCCTTTCGGTGCACGTCCTCATGTTGATAATCCTGAGGTTCAGCAAGAGGATGGGCTAGGAAAACCAAAATTTTCTCTTCCCAAGTTTGAGGGCTCTAATAATGTTGAAGAGTACCTTATATGGGAGCTGAAGATAGAGAAATTATGGCGTTTGCATGAATACACCGAGGATAGAAAAATCAAGTTAGCATCTTCTGAATTTGATGGGTATGCTTTGCGTTGGTGGGATAATCTTGTGCGTACAAGGCAAGAAGAAGGTGACCCCCCAATTATTACATGGAGAACTATGAAGCAACTGATGCGTGACAGATTTATTCCGCGCAACTACATTCGTTCTCTTTATGATAAACTACAGAATTTGAAGCAAGGCACGAAGAGTGTTGATGATTATTATCAGGAGATGGAGTTGATTATGCGTGCTAGAAATGCGTGAAGAGTCCGAACAAACCTTGCAGCGTTTCCTCTCAGGTTTGACATATAATATCAAGCGCACTATTCGGCATCACCAATATCATGATATGAATGATCTATTACATCATGCACGTGAGGCTGAAGCTCAGTTGGCTGAAGAAGCCAAATATAAAGCTCGTTCTTCTCCGCTAGTGGTCGTTTCACACCTCGACCATTGGTAGCGTACCCATAAGTACCAATTCAGGTTTTCGTGCCGTCATCGAGCGAATCGACATCTTGTTGTTTGAATGCAAAGAAAATAGCACAACCTGACTAGTGGTCTTGGTTCATCTTCATCTACCGCGGACGGGACATGGCTTGTCAAACATGTGGTGGCTTGGGTCATCTTAGGAAGGATTGTCCTAACAAGAAAGTGATGCTGATTAATGAGGACAACGAGTATGAAACTGGTGATGATGCTGACCCTGAGTCTGAAGCTTTGGATGATGAAGGTTATTCAAGTGATGGTCCTATTGATGCATATGCGACTCACTATCCTACCATTGTTTGCTCACAGAAAGTCCTGAATGTTACGCCTAGCTCTGAAAATCAGCGATGCAATTTGTTCCAAACAAAGGCTGTTGTTGGTCCTGGCAAGGCGTGCAAAGTGATAGTTGATGGTGGTAGCTGTCGCAATTTGGCTAGTAAAGAGCTTTGTGCAAAGCTGAAACTGAAGTATTTACCGCACCCCAATCCATATTATATTCAGTGGCTTAGTGATAATGGAGAGATGAAGGTTAGCTACATGGTGCGTGTGGAATTTCAGATTGGACCATATAAAGATACCATTGAATTTGATGTGGTTCCTATGACCGTGTGTCCTTTGTTGTTAGGCCGCCCATGGCAATATGATCGCAATGTGCAACACAATGGGAGAGCCAACACATATCATTTGAATTGGCATGGTAGAGACATTACTTTGCGGCCAATGACACCACAACATATTATAAATGAATCTCGTCAAAAGATTGAAGTGAATCTTGAGAAAGAAACTGAGAGAGTAGATGAGCGAGACTACACCTTCGGTGAGTGAGAGCCAAAAGCCAAATATGAGTGGAAAAAAGAAAAGTGAGGGAGTGCATTCCTTAGTAATGTTAGCCACCAAATCTGATCTGAGAGAGTTTCGTGAGGATCCTACTGCTGTTCCACTTGTGCTTATGTACAAGGGTGAAATTTTAGTTTCTAACGACATGACCCTATCTCTCTTGGTGTTTCGATGTACAGGAATTTAGCGGCGTGTTTCCAAGCGAGGTACTGCAGGTTTGCCACCGGTCAGGTATTGAGCATCAAATTGATTTTATACCAGGAGCATCGTTGCCTAATCGAGCCCCTACCGCACCAACCTCAAGAAAGCGAAGGAAATTAGAAGCAAGTGCAAGAACTTCGCCTAAGTCCTTGTCTTCTGTTATTTTAGTTCCTAAGAAAGATGGTACATGGCGCATGTGTGTAGATTGTAGAGCTATTAATAACATCACTATTGTATCGCCATCCTATTCCACGCTTAGAGGATATCTTTGGATGAACCGAGTGGTGCTATTTTCTCTAAAATTGATTTGCGTAGTGGTTATCATCAAATTAGGATGAAAGAAGGGATGAGTGGAAGACGACCTTTAAAACTAAGTTCGGATTATATGAGTGGTTAGTAATGCCTTTTGGGTTAACTAATGCACCTAGTACTTTCATGCGATTGATGAACCATGTTTTAAGGCATTTCATTGGCAAGTTTGTGGTTGTGTACTTTGATGATATCTTAATTTACAGCAATGAATGAACATAGTGCTCATATCCGACAAGTTTTGCGAGTGTTGCGTGATAATAAGCTTTATGGCAATCTTGATAAGTGCACTTTTGCAAAGATAAGGTCATATTTAAGGATATGTTGTTTCTAAAAATGGAGTTGAGGTAGATGCATCTAAAATTGAAGCTATACAAAATTGGCCTACTCCTATGAATGTTAGTCAAGTGAAGCTTTCACGGTCTTCTTTGGTTTCTATAGGCGTTTTGTGAAAGATTTTAGTACTATTGTCGCCTTTGAATGAACTTACTAAGAAAGGTGTTGAATTTGTTTGGGGCCCGCCCAAGATCATGCTTTGATGAACTCAAACGTTTGTTAACTCTTGCACCATTACTTGCACTTCCTGATTTTAATAAACACTTTGAGATTGAATGTGATGCTAGTGGCATTGGTATTGGAGGTGTCTTGATGCAAGAGGGTAAACCAATTGCATATTTTTTCGAGAAATTGAGTGGTGCACGGTTAAATTATCCTGTTTATGACAAAGAATTGTATGCGCTTGTTAGAGTTCTTGAAGTTTGGCAACATTATTTGTGGCCAAAAGAATTTATCATACATTCTGATCATGAGGCTTTGAAATATTTAAAAGCTCAATCCAACCTGCATAGACGTCTTGCTAAGTGGGTTGAATTCATTGAGTCTTTCCCATACATCATTAAGCATAAGAAGGGTAAAGATAATGTTGTTGCTGATGCTCTATCTAGGAAAAATATGTTGTTCATACTTAGATGTAAAGGTTCCCGGTTTAGAGAGTTTGCGTGCTTTATATGCTACCGATCATGATTTTGCAGCACCATATGGTTTGTGTACTAATGGGAAAGCATGGGAAAAATACCATATACATGATGCCTTTTTGTTTCGAGCTAACAAACTATGTGTTCCAGAATCGTCCGTGCGTTTGCTATTGTTTCAGGAATCACATGCCGGTGGTTTAATTGGACGAGAGAAGACTTTGCTCATGCTCGCTGATCACTTTTATTGGCCTAAGATGAGGCGTGATGTGGACAGATTTGTGAAGCGTTGCATTACTTGCAACAAGTCCAAATCAAAACTGAAGCCTCACGGTTTGTATACTCCTCTTCCTGCTCCTACTACACCATGGGAAGATATCAGCATGGATTTTGTGTTAGGACTACCTCGAACCAGGAGAGGACATGATTCAGTTTTTGTGGTAGTTGATCGTTTTTCTAAGATGGCACATTTTATTGCACAAAAGCGACGATGCGTCGCATGTTGCTAATCTGTTTTCGGGGACATCGTGCGCTTACATGGAGTACCCAAGACGATTGTTTCGTAGGGATGTGAAGTTTATGAGCTATTTCGAAGACACTTTGGGAAAAGCGGGAACAAAGTTACTATTCAGTACCACTTGTCATCCCCAAACCGATGGTCAAACGGAGGTGGTAAATCGCACACTTTCAACGTTCTGCGATCGATGATCAAGAAGAACCTGCGTGTGTGGGAGGACATTTGCCGCATGTGGAGTTTGCATATAACAGGCGGTCCACTCAACAACGCAGCTTTTGTCCGTTTGAAGTGGTCTATGGTTTTAAACCAATTACCCCACTTGATTCTTTGCCTCTTCCACTTCAAGAGAGTTAACATGGAGGCATCCAAGAGGCGATTTTGTGAAGAAGATACATGAGAAGACAAAGGAAGCAATTGAGAAGAAGGGCAAGTACACCGTTGATCGTGTTAATAAGAAGAGAAAGGAGGTCTTTGTTCAACCGGTGACAGGTATGGGTGCATTTTCGCAAAGATGATTTCCACAGCGCAAGTCCAAGTTGCGACCAAGAGGTCTTGCTGGTCCATATAAAGTGCTTGCCAAGATAAATGATAATGCGTACAAGATTGATCTTCCTATTGATGAGTTTGGCGTCAGTAATTCATTCAATGTTGCTGATTTGACGCCATATGTGGAGAAGACCTTGGAGCGTCGGGGTCGACGCCTTTTGAAGGGGGGGAGGATGATGAGGATATCTCTAGTCCTTTACCATTATCTCCCAATGATGATGATGATGTTGTTGCACAAGACAAGTCCAATGAAATCAGAATTGGACCAATGACAAGGGCACGTGCAAAGCTACTAGGCCAACAGGTGAATTCACTCTTAATTGAATCTGATATTTTAATTAATGAGAACTTTATACTGCCTAAGTCTATGCATCTTTGTATGATCAGGTTTGTTGATAACACAAGCGTTGCACATGGATAAGAAGGAGAGTGGCAACAGGAAGACCAAGCACTGATTTCCAATATCAGCAAGTGCGCGAGGGAGGAGAGGGAGGCAGGCGCACTAGGAGACAATGAGGGAATCATGTATGATCAAGAAAGGGATGAGGAGCACCCAGAAATACATGTTTGAGGTGTTCCACGACGTTTGGCCTGCGTGCCAATTAGACCGAATCCATCTATGGGTCGGTATGTATCAGTTTGAGTCGAACCGAGTCAGTTTGGGCCAAGTTATGGCTGTTTTTAGGCCCGTTTAGTGGGGAGGACGCCCCAGCACTTATATATTCCCTAGCAGCCGTCGCAATTAGGGTTAGACCACGTTTAGATTAAACCAATACTTGTTTCGTTGAACTGCTGCAAGCATTCATCTGAAATTATATGTTCCTCTTTGATTCGATCAGGAATATCTACCATACCTCTACTTTGATTCGATCTGGAGTTTGCTACTGAAAGTCTTCGTGTTTTCTGCTGTTCCATTGGGAATTGGTAGATTGCAAACCGCTTCGTAATTGACTCGTGCGCAAGTGTGTGAAGTTGCGAATACCATCTGGGTTGAGATCTGTTGCATTGGCAGCGGGGGAACAGCCGGTGATTCTCAGCATCCCACAAGTTATCTCCATTACCTCCACCATCATCTACGACGTGCTCAACGAGAAGATCGGGCCACCCCTTATCACGAGTTCTTCAAGTGTGGCAACACTATCTTTGGCCCAAAGAATTTATCATCCATTCCGACCATGAGTCGTTGAAGTATCTTAAGGGCCAAGCCAATTTGAGTAAAAGGCACGCAAAATGGGTAGAGTTCATGGAGTCTTTTCCTTACATTGTCAAATACAAGAAGGGCAAAGAAAATGTGGTAGCGGACGCCTTGTCTCGCAAGAACACAAGCCTTCTTACACGACTCGAAGTAAATGTCTTGGGTCTTGATGACATCAAATCTTTGTACGCGTCCGACCCTTTCTTTGGACCAATATTTGCACAATGTTCAATAGACAAAGTGGAAATAATTCCGAGAACAATCGTCTCCGACCGCGACGTAAAATTCATGAGCTACTTCTGAAAAACTCTCATGGCCAAGCTCGGCATCAAGCTCCTCTTCTCGTCCGCCTCGCATCCTCAAACCGATGGACAAACCGAGGTCGTCAATTGAAGTCTTGGCATACTCCTCCGGGTGTCAATCGAAGACTGGGAGGAATGTATTCCACACGCCGAGTTCGCCTACAACCGCGCCAAGCGATCCACCACCATGAGGAGCCCGTTCATGATCGTCTATGGCTTCGAGCCTCTCACCGCGCTCGATATCCTTCCACTACCACTTCATGAACGTTCCAATATGGATGTTGTCAAGCGTGCCCAAACAATGAAGAAACTCCATGAAGACACACGAGCTACGATCGAGCCACAAGTCCTTCGCCAAGAATCAAGGCTAAACAAGACCAAGAAAGAGATGATCTTTGATGAGGGCGACCTTGTGTGGATCCACTTGAGTAAAGACCGCTTCCCCAAGGAACGCGACTCCAAGCTAAAGCCAAGAGGCGATGGACCATTCAAGGTGCTAAAGAGGATCAACAACAACGCCTATGTCATCGATATACCAACATCGAAGTATCTTGTGAGCTCGACATTCAATGTCAAGGACCTCTCACCCTACCATGGCGAAGAGGAAGTTGTGACGGTTGAAGAGTCGAGGACGACTCTTTCCCAAGGGGGGGAGCTGATGCAGCCCGTCCTACGACCGCTACTACATCTACTCCCACGAGCTCCCCAGCGGACCCATGACTCGCGCCCGAGCTAAGCTCCTCCAAGCCAAGGTTAACTCGCTCCTCTCCTTGTGTGACTTCGACACACCCTTGGATGGTTTGCTACTTCATACGCATACACTATGCATCGTCAGGTACGAAGAGAAGGACCCAAGGGACGGAGGAAACAGAGCAGAAGCTACAAGTCGGACAGGCCTTGTGTCTTGCCGACAGTACCTACTGGCCCCAGCTGGGGCTCCTGGAAGAACCTCTCCACGCCCCAGACGCAAGCGGTACTACCAGCCCAGCAACCGGTACTACCGGTCAGAGGTACTACCGCCCCCTCGTACCGCTCAATACAGGCAACTCCGACGGAAGCTCCAGGCCCTCAAGCGGTACTACCGGTTGCCGGACCGGTACTATCGGCCCTGACTGATCCTGAACGCCTGAGTTCGGCCCTGTGCCTTATAACCCTTCCTATAATTTACCTTTTCGTTTCGAATCTACCCCTGTTTTGTGGATGAACTATATATAGCCCCCACCCTCCATTGTAAACCCTAGACTTGGATAATAATAGATATTAAGGAAACCCTTTGAGGAACTTATATCTATTGGTCTCATGCTCCTACCAAGGAGCACCGGATTATCCACCCCCCTCTTGGATCTTGCCTAGTGAGTTCAAGTTGTACAAGGCCTTGGGTTCTCGGTTTCTCGCCCCCAAGTCGTGATGTAGCCCGACCTACAGTCGTGACCACATCTTGGTCTCCAACTTATGCCAAGTCGTCATGGACTCCAAAGGTGAATCCGTTCCTCGATGCGAGCCCCCTTCCTACCCTATTGAATGGTATGCTACTTCATACTCCGTCACATATGCATGATAGGTTCACATTGACAAGTACGGAGGCAAGGGAGGAAGCCCGGAGCAACAAGCCCGACAAGACGGAGGCTTGGAAGAGGAGGTGGAAGAAGACAGATCGCCAATGCTCACATGCAGTACACTACGGACTGGCGACCAAGATTACCGCTTGGCCTACCACCACTGTGACCAGCATGAAGCCAAATACTCTGTCTCTGGCGGTACTACGGATCTGGACCGGTACTACGGTCACGGTACTCTGGTTCTCGATACCGCTTCCTTCTGACGGCTCCAAATGACGCTCCAGGACCTTGGCGGTACTCACGGTCCCAGGCGGCACTACGGACCAAGCGGTACTACCGGTCCCAAGTGTGGTACTCCGCTCTGGCGGTGCACTGGCGCACTAGTTGGGCCCACCCATGTATCCCCTTTACTTACCTATTCGCCTAGTTTATCCCCAAACTACCCTTGTTTATGTGGTTGGCCTATAAATAGAGCCTCCACCCTCATGTATCCACGAGGCATAGATGATAGACTAAAGAAAACCCCATTGTGGAATCTCTAGTTTTGCCTCATCCCTTTACCAAGGGGACCGACTATCGTCACCAACCTCGATTGGACTTTGCATCACGCATCCATCGTTGAACAAGGCCTTGGGTTCTCGGTTTCGCCCCAAGTCGTCAAGACCCTCCTCAAGGTGTTCTTCCTCTCCGATGTGGATTTGAGGAGCACGTTGACCGATCTTTCCTTGCGAGGATTCTATCGGACCGGTGGCCGTTCGGGAGCAATCGGCCTTGTATCGTGTGAGTTTTGCGTGTGTTCATCGTGTTCTTCGCGAGGTGTGTGTTCGCTACCTTCTCCCTTTCCCCTCGCTTTCCCATCGATTTGACCACGAGATCCGTGAAGATCGGGCACCCAAGAGGTTAACCCCTCCATCATCTGGTATCAGCAGCTTTTGGTTGCCACGGATTTTTCATCGATTTGGTCTTTTCCCCATAAATTCGAAAATTCCACCAAAAATAGCCCCAATTCGTGTTTTGGATCGATCTGTGATTTGAGTGCGTTTTGGTAGGTTTTGATCCGTGGATTACTTGCTAAACTTGTTGATCTACCTTCCTTTGCATTCCCATGGCCTAATTCCTTGATTTCCCCCGTCGATTTGGTGTTTTTCTTGAAGATTTTCCGCCCAAATCGCCCCAAACTCGCGAAATTGCGTCAGATATGGTTTTCTCTGTCCCGAGCGGTACTACCGCTCCAAATCTACGGTACTACCGCCCACCGGTACCAAAATCCGGTACTACCGCCCAAGACAGAAAGGAAACAGCAAGTTCCAGATTTCAGCCTCTCACCGTTTTGAGCATAACTTTTGCATCCGAACTCGGATTTTGGTGTTCTTTAGCTCGTTTCGAAGAGGAGAAGGAGCTCTACATCATCATCCACGTGGTTCATGCAATCTACTCCATCCAAATTCCATGAGCAAGGCGGAATCCAACAATAAAGGGTGAAGATCGTCGACGAAAGGTATAAACATTCCGCGACTTCTCCCCACTTGCATTCCTTTGTGAACCCCACTATCTTTGCGAGCAACAAACACCTATTGAGACTAGTTCCTCTTATGATTGCTTGGGCTATGCACATTTGATACCTTGTAGATTCCGAGCAAACATTGTGAGCGCTTTCTCATATAGTTATCTTGTATAGTTGTTGGCACAAGGAAGAGGCAAGTGAAAAAGAAAAAGAAAAGAGAGAAAAGAAGAAAAAAAATATAGAAAAAGAAAAATAAAAAGAAAAATAAAGAGATACATATGTGCCTTATAGAATAGGAAGCGCAAGCTCGATGAACATCATATAGGTGGTACTTTTGTGCATATCTTGTAGCCCACCAATTTTGTGCAATCGAACTAGCGTCTCCTTACTTGTGTGACACGCGCTTATAGTCTTCGCTAGGTAATCATTTGGTTCTTAGCTCACTTTCTCCGTCACATAAGTCCCATTTATCCCACTGTGTGTGTTTCCTTGTACATATTTCCTATCTTGTGGATTGACTTGTTTGCTTGGTGATCATTGTGGTTCTTTACTTGCCATTACAACATCTTGATTTCGGATTGGTTCTTGACATGCCATTTTCCATACCTATCCACCATAGGCCTTGTGTGTGTGTTTTTTGTTGGTAGTTGGTTTGGGTGTTCCGCGTGAACTTCACTTTGCTTGGTTTATTGCTCTCAAGTGTGGCCACTTGCACGATACGATCTTCCAAGGTAAAGTAAGGTTTGACGTTGTATCCCTAACACCCTCTACCACTTCCATATAGAACACTTGGTCTTGTGAAGCATGTCTAGGGACTCCGGGACCGAGGATAATTTCTATGAAGAATCCACGATGAGCCACCATGCCTATGTCTCCACAAGCATGGATAACATGATGGAGCACTACACCAACAATGGCTCCACATGCTTGGGTGACATGGAGCGCTACAACAAAAACAACAACCCAAGCATGGGCGACTTCAAGAACGACAACGACAAGCTCCTCAAGTCGCACCGGCCAAGACGGAGCCTACACCTCGAGTCCGCCAAGGTCCACCATGAAATGGACAAGTTCGAGAGCGACCTCCACAACTTCAAGAAGGACATGGACAATGACTTCGACAAAAACATGAGCATGGTTGCCAAGACTAATGATGCCTTGTGCTCATTAGAAGAACTTATAAGGAAGCGTGCCAAGGACAAGGGTCATCGTCGTGAGCGTCATGTGGATGACCAAGTGCGCCACCTACACCAACCATCGGCAAGGCACGCCAATGACCTCCTCGACACCGTCACAGGGCGCCTTCAACTACTAGTGCCACCACCAAAATGGCACCAAGAGCAAGCCTTCGTCCACGCCATCAAGCTTCAACGACTATGCTTGCATTCGAAGACCTCATGAACGAGGAAAATGAAGACCTCTACTTCGCCAAGTTGGATAGCATGAGCCTACCTCCACCACTACTACAAGATGGCCACAAGACGGTCGAGCATGGGATTTTCCCTTCGACCATGGAGGAGAGTGATGATGCACATCTTATGGCATCCAACTTTGAAGGCGACAAGGTCAAGAATGGTGAGCATGGTATTTTCCCTTCACCAAAGGAGGCGCATGGAGTTGAGGAAACCGAGCCTACCCCATATGCTTGAGTGATGATGTGGTACCAATCCCATGTGAGTACGAGAGCCACTTAGCCCACTTGAGTGAGAACAAGAGTGAGATGAGTGACTCCACCTTATGTGAGATTGAGTGCTTCCACTTGGAGGGCATGAGTGATACTCCTAGTGAGTTGAGAGTGGTAGTTGATGTAGGGGTTCGTAGCATGGAAAACAAAAATTTTCTATCGCATACAAACAAACAAGCCAAGATCTATCTACTAGATTGTAGCAACGAGTCGATGGAATAACTCACCCTCGAAGATTCCAAAGCGGTTAACGAGAGCAGATTCTCGTGGGTGATGTAGTCGTACTCTTTCCGATCTCAAGATCGCGTGGACGATCCTTCCGTAAGGCTGCGTTAGCGCTTCAATCGGTCACCGCGTTCGATACTCGACGAAGACCTTCCTCTCCTTGTTCCAAAGAAACGGAGGTTGTAGCACTCTCCTCGCGATTCGGCAAAGACAACGGCGTGGTACCTAAGTAGAGGAGATCCTGAGGCTTCGCCTTAAGCCGGAGCGAGTATGGTGGATTATGAGAGAGGGCTATTAGTGGTCTTAGAGATTAGACACACCAATTAGAAGGCTCTAAACCGCAGGCTAAAGCAATTAGAAGCTCTAAACCAGAACGGCTCTAAACCGGAGATTAGAGGTAGGAACTTGTGTGTCTCAAGGAGGAGCCCTGCCCTTCCTTTTATAGGTGGAGGGGCTAGGCTCGCCAGGGAGGGAGGGAGTCCCTCCCCAACTCGGCCTAGGGCTGGGCGCCGGCTTGGAGGAGTGGAACTCCTACTCCAAGTTGGTTTCAACCTCCTCTTGCTTGTTTCCCACAGTTTCCTGTTTCCCACAGTTTCCTGTTTTCCATAGTTTCCTGTTTTAGCCGTTTGACTTTCAAACTGGCAATTTGACTTTCATGTTTTTGGAACAGCAAGAACACTTAGTACATGATGCAATCATTCAATGACACATTCATGTACCCTCCCCCGAGTCTTGGGACAATCCGGACCCTTCTAGAACATTCTCGATGAAAACACCGGAATCATTCCCGAACTCCGAAACGGGACTTTCCTTATATGAATCTTATTCTCCGGACCATTCCGGATCACCTCGTGATATCTCGGATCCCATCCGAGACTCCGAACAACATTCGGTCTCTTTATCATAATACCATAACTACTCAAAACAACGTCGAATCCTTAAGTGTGTCTCCCTACGGTTCGTGAATTATGCGGACATGATCGAGACACTTCTCTGAACAATAACCAATAGAGGAATCTAGAAATTCATATGGATCCCACATATTTCTACGATTACTTTGAGATCGAATGAACCACTTACATACGATACCAATTTCCCTTTGTCTCATGATAGTTTACTTATCCGAGGTTATGATCGTCGGTATCTCTGCATACCTAGTTCAACCTCGTTACCGATAAGTACTCTTTTCTCGTTCCCGTGATATGTGATCCCTTGTGACCCAGTCACATGCTTGCAAGCTAATTGGATGACATTCCACCGAGAGGGCCCAGAGTATATCTATCTGTCATATGGATGGACAAATCCCACTCTTGATCCATGTGTTTAAACCAATACTTTCCGAAGACTCAATGCCACTTTTATAGCCACCCAGTTACGGTGTGGTGTTTGATGTCATCAAAGCATCCATCCGGTAAAGGTGATATGCATGATCTCATGGTCGAAGGAATTAGGTTACTATGTATCAGAAAGCATATATCAATTGAACTATTGAAATGACTTGATCTTTATGCTACGCTTATCTATAGGAGTATGTCCATCACATCATTCTCCTAATGATATGATCCATTGTTAATAACATCTCTATGTTCATGATCAGGAAACCATGATCATATATTAACCAACAAGCTAGTTTAACAAGAGGCTTTACTAGGGACTCTTATTTTAGTTTACAAATCACACAAGTATTAATGTTTCCGGTTAATACAATTATAGCATGGTATGTAAACATTTATCATAAGTGTGAAGATATGATAATAATCACTTTATTATTGCCTCTTGGGCATATCTCCAACAGTCTCCCACTTGCACTAGAGTCAATAATCTAGTTTCAAACTTTTGTGTATATAACACCTATGGCTTTCCGGTGTTGTATGTACACGATTGCTAGTGGTCAACTGATCTCCGGATCTGACACTTCCAGGTCCGTGTGTAATTGTCTTTGCGTCTCTACGTATCACTCATTCTCTAATGAGATGGCTTTGTATAAATTTGGTCTTTCGGTGTGATCTTTAGTTCTTTGGGGTTAAAACATGTTGATAATATTGTCGCACAATATATCTTCATAGTATTATCCCTCTGTGAACTACACCTAGTTTGATAACAAACTACTTGACACAAATGCCCTCTTTTGCTGCTATAATAGCAGTCATATACTTAGCCTTTTGTTGTAGTATCTGTCACAATGTCTTAACTTTGGAACTCATCCAAATCCATTATGAAACTCACTTTCCATTATATTGTGCCACCCTTAGTTTAGATTGAGATAAACTTAATTTGTACTTTGTGACAAAGCTAGTATCAATGTAGTACTTTTACAATGAACTAACCATCTATTTGTCACTTCTACAAATAATATACTCTTAGTTCTTCCAAAAGATCATAAGAATATCCTTACTATTGTCCAATGATCATCTTACGAATCATTCTGGTATATGCTCACAATATTTAGAGCATAGGACATATCTGGATTTGTACATATCACAGTATGATTGATATAAATATTCTTTGTGATTTCATACATCAAGTATCAATCTATACTTGATTATTTGTTTCACTTTACTAAATGTCAATACACTTGAATATATCATCAATATTGAACTCATTCAATCCTTTCTGTGCGACAAGAACCTTTCTTGTAGTTTCTATATTGAACTCATTCAATAGCTCGTCTATGTATACGGCACAACCATATTAGCATCTATTGATGCCAAATATTTAGGTTTTGCCTAAGTCTTTCATCGAGATGAAATTCTTAATATGTGTTAATAAAAGATACATCATTTCCAATCAACAATATGTCTTCCACATAATGTATTAGAAACATGTCTTAGCGCTCCCACTTAATTTCTTGCAAACGCAAGCATCTTCATTGTCTCTGATGAATTAAAACTCTTTTAACAATTTCATCATAGTGAAGATTCCAACTCCGCGATGCTCACTTCAACCATTGAAGTTTGCATGTGCTTTTAGCATCCTTTGAATTAACAAAACCCTATGGACCATGTCATGCACACGTCCTAGGTAACGATTCTATTAGAAGAACTTGTTTTGTTTATTCAACTACCATATAACAAATTATATGTAGTGGTTGCTACATTAATCCGTCTAGACTAAATATCGCTATGAAAGATCAGATCTTGTCATAGTCAACCTTTGAACATTGTTGTGAACTCTTTCCCAACATGTCGACTATTTCATAGATGTGCAACATCCATGTCTATTTATTTATAGATCCAAACACAACTGTAAGGTCTTACACCTTTCTCGAGGGTCCTTCAAGTTCAAAACTTGATTTCTCGTGTATGGAACTATCACGGATTTTATGGCTTCAAGCCATTTGACGGAGTCAGGGCCCATCATCGCTTCTTTGCATGTAGTCGGTTCATTATTCTCAAATAATGATTCAACCCTCAAATCTTGGTATTTGATTGTTTACCCGATCTACTTGTTTTAATAGGAACTTAGATCTCCGTGACCACAACCTTTGAGGCACGTGAGCCATGAGCATTGTTGCTGCCTCAAAACACTTTTCTATTGCTGTAACTCTGCACATATAGCTAAGGTTCTTTTAACCTTATCAAAGTTCTATTGTCCTCCCACTTAACTTTTCACGAAAAATTCCTTCTCAAAGAAACTTGACGTTTTAAGTGACAAACACTTTTGTCTCCGATGTTATGGAGGATTACTTAACAGTTATTCGAAATAACATACAAATACAGGTTCATCCGACTTTGGTTGCAAACATCTTTCTTATGCATAGCATACCAATGTTTAAGAAAGGACAACTTGGGTTTTATCCCAAACCATAACTTTATATGGTGTCATTTCAACGGATTATGATGGAGCTCTTTTCAGTGGAAAAACGGTAATCTCTAAAGCTTTTAATCTTTAAAATATAATGGCAGTATTATGAATTATACCTTTGATCTTACCATGTCAAACAAGGTTTAATTACATATCTCGAACGCTCCATACCCTTATGGTGTTTCGGGAAATGCAAATCCACGGAACGATTCCTTAAATCTTAGGTATTATGCTAAACTAGTAACTTAAATATTTTCCTTTATGATCTTATCATAAACTATTTATATTCTTGTTACAATGATTTTTCACTTCATCTTGAAAGTCTTTGAACTTTTCAAATGTTTCATACTTCATCCTTATTAAGTAAATATTCATATATTCACTTCAAAATTTCGGAAAAAGCATATGAAGTTGAAATCCATCGCTTTTGACTACACATGATAGACTTTGTACAACAATATGTACAATTTCCAATAAGCTAGTCTTTCGTTCCCTTATTGGCCTATGAACGAAGTTTTAATTATCTCTAGGAAAGTTTCACAAGCGTCATGTGATCAAAAATCAAAAGACTCCAAAATTCCATCCACATGGAGTTTCTTCATGTTTTCTTTCCAATATAATTTAGACGGCGATGTCACTTCCTAAGTGATCTTTCAATCAATTTGTCTTTCGACATTTTTAGCACTAGTTTTATGGATGTGATTTCTCCAATGAGATTTGTGAATCATCCATCTTTTATAGATTACGGCAATTATTTGAACAACCCTTTTGTTCTCATAATACCTGATAAAACAAATCTTGAAGGCAAGCTTTGATGTTTAACGAGCAACACAATAACCCTTTATTTTGTTCTCGATGAACATCATCACATATTCTTTTGCTAGTTACTTAGGCCATTGTAGTTCATGAATTGTGTTGTTTCGTATGACGATTCACACCAACAAATTCAGTATCAAATACTTAAGAACCACATTGTTTAATAAGCAAAGAATATAGCCATAACATGTATATCATCTATATACTTAAACTGAACAATTCTAGTCTTTTCTTTTCTGCCATATACTTATGAGATTCTCTTTCAGTATTTCCTTTTCTGTTTGAAAGAATCTATCAACATCAATTAGTGGAGTCATTCATATGATACATAGTCCAAAGCGTGTATAGTTAAATACCAATGTCTTTAGACTTGCACTTTGAAGTAGATCACCATCATCAAATGTTTGGTGTTCTTTCAAATTCCTATCTTTAGTAATCTCTTGGTGTAGTAAATATTTTACCTACATCAAATATTCACCCTTATCATGGAATTATCCATGATCAAGCTACTTTTAGCTTGTAACGGTGAATCGCAAGTATAATGTTGCTCTCCAAAACCTCTTGGAGGATTAGGACAACTAGTGTCTCCAACCTTTTGCAAATTCTCATCAAATATGAGAACATGACTTCAGCCATATTATACTCTATCATGTTGCAACCAAAACTTCGTTTCAGATATCACAATATCTTCCACACATCATGGTTTCTGAAACAACTCTTTCAGATCCTAGATAACCTTGATATTAAGAGAATCCTTTGAATATCAAGAATCATGGAGACAAACATGATACTTATATACTAACACTTGGAATTGTTACTCTTGATTTAATACTAATTATTAAACTTCATGGAGTAACCGGAACTTACTGAAAGTTTGCAATAGGACTTTTAAACTTTAGATTAACACTTAAAACAATACGATACCAGTTCGTAAAGTATCTAACCATAATTCTATAGTTCTATCATCTCAATTATAACTAAGCGCAAGGTGGTAAACGGATGCCAATGACTACAACAACTATGCAAATTCACTTTGATTTAGTTTATGATAAATTGAGTTCTAATTAATAATTAAATTAATCTTGGTGAACTCCCACTCAAAACAATATCCCTCACATTGTTTTAGTGATCACACGAACCAAATCCACCACATCAAAACCGATCATCACGAGAGTTGATGCAACTTCAATGGCGAACAATCAACATGTTCATCATATCTACTATATGACTCATGCTCTACCTTTCGGTAATCCGTGTTCCCGAGGCCATGTCCGTACATGCTAGGCTCGTCAAGATCAAACCTTAGTTTCCATGAGCAAATCTGGCTTGCTCACGTTGTATACACTTGCAATTTAACACCCGATCATCACGTGGTGCTTCAAACAACAAGCTTTTAGCGGTGCTAACTAAGGGTGAACACTTTATGACTTGAAATTCATGTGCATGAGGGATCATCTTATAATGCTACCGTCTACTAAGCAATACAAGATGCATAAAGGATTAACATCACATGCAATTCATAATATGTGATATGATATGGCCTTTCTTCTTTGTGCTTCCGATCTCCATCTTCTAGCACGAACATGATCTCCATCATCACCGACATTGCATCAAGGTCAATGATGCTTATCCATGGTTGTCGTCCACCGGCTTCAACTATTACAACTACTTTGAATAGACACGGGTCTTAACGAATTTAAAGACAACCATATGGCTCCTGCCGGTTGCCAACTTACAATAAGGAACATTGCATACATCATATATAATCACAATCATGGCCATATCACATCACAGCACACCCCTGCAAAACAAAGTTAGACGCCTCTAATTTTCTTTGCATGTTTTACGTGGTTTGGGGCTTTCAATAAGTGTCGTTCTAACTTACGAACAAGAACCACAACATTGATACTAGTATTGTCAATCACCCGTTGTAAATTGAATCTTAACTATGCTAGGAGAAACAGGCACCCACAAAGCCACTTATGCAATACAAGTTGCATGTCAAGCGTGGAGCAAGTCTCATGAACGATGTCATGTAAGGTTAGCCCGGGCCGCTTCATCCCAACATACCGCAAGATGCAAAGTACACAAGAAGCAATCGACAATAAAAGCATCAACGCCACAATGACCATTGTGTTCTACTGTGCAAGATCTACATATAGACACGGCTCGATACCCTTTGTAGGGGTCCGTAGCATGGAAAACAAAAATTTTCTATCGCATACAAACAAACAAGCCAAGATCTATCTACTAGATTGTAGCAACGAGTCGATGGAATAACTCACCTCGAAGATTCCAAAGCGGTTAACGAGAGCGATTCTCGTGGGTGATGTAGTACTCTTTCCGATCTCCAGATCGCGTGGACGATCCTTCCGTACTGCGTTCGGCAGCGCTTCATGATCGGTCACACGTTCGATTTTCGTGAAGACCTTCCTCTCCCTTGTTCCAAAGAAAATGGAGGTTGTAGCACTCTCCTCGCGATTCCAAAGACAACGTGGTACCTAAGTAGAGGGAGATCCCGCAGGCTTAAGCCGAGCGAGTATGGTGGATTATGAGAGGGCTATTAGTGGTCTTAGAGATTAGACACACCAATTAGAAGGCTCTAAACCGCAGGCTAAAGCAATTAGAAGCTCTAAACCAGAACGGCTCTAAACCGGAGATTAGAGGTAGGAACTTGTGTGTCTCAAGGAGGAGCCCTGCCCTTCCTTTTATAGGTGGAGGGCTAGGCTCTTGAGGAGGAGGAGTCCCTCCCCAACTCGGCCTAGGGCTGGGCGCCGCTTGGAGGAGGAACTCCTACTCCAAGTTGGTTTCAACCTCCTCTTGCTTGTTTCCCACAGTTTCTGTTTCCCATAGTTTCTGTTTTCCATAGTTTCTGTTTAGCCGTTTGACTTTCAAACTGGCAATTTGACTTTCATGTTTTTGGAACAGCAAGAACACTTAGTACATGATGCAATCATTCAATGACACATTCATGTACCCTCCCCCGGTCTTGGGACAATCCGGACCCTTCTAGAACATTCCCGATGAAAACACCGGAATCATTCCCGAACTCCGAAACGGGACTTTCCTTATATGAATCTTATTCTCCGGACCATTCCGGATCACCTCGTGATATCTCGGATCCCATCCGAGACTCCGAACAACATTCGGTCTCTCTATCATAATACCATAACTACTCAAAACAACGTCGAATCCTTAAGTGTGTCTCCCTACGGTTCGTGAATTATGCGGACATGATCGAGACACTTCTCTGAACAATAACCAATAGAGGAATCTGGAAATTCATATGGATCCCACATATTTCTACGATTACTTTGAGATCGAATGAACCACTTACATACGATACCAATTTCCCTTTGTCTCATGATAGTTTACTTATCCGAGGTTATGATCGTGTATCTCGCATACCTAGTTCAACCTCGTTCGATAAGTACTCTTTTCTCGTTCCGTGATATGTGATCCCTTGTGACCCAAATACATGCTTGCAAGCTAATTGGATGACATTCCACCGAGAGGGCCCAGAGTATATCTATCCGTCATATGGATGGACAAATCCCACTCTTGATCCATGTGTTTAAACCAATACTTTCCGAACACTCAATGCCACTTTTATAGCCACCCAGTTATGGTGTGGTGTTTGATGTCATCAAAGCATCCATCCGGTAAAGGTGATATGCATGATCTCATGGTCGAAGGAATTAGGTTACTATGTATCAGAAAGCATATAGCAATTGAACTATTGAAATGACTTGATCTTTATGCTACGCTTATCTATAGGAGTATGTCCATCACATCATTCTCCTAATGATATGATCCTGTTGTTAATAACATCTCTATGTTCATGATCAGGAAACCATGATCATATATTAACCAACAAGCTAGTTTAACAAGAGGCTTTACTAGGGACTCTTATTTTAGTTTACAAATCACACAAGTATTAATGTTTCCGGTTAATACAATTATAGCATGGTATGTAAACATTTATCATAAGTGTGAAGATATGATAATAATCACTTTATTATTGCCTCTTGGGCATATCTCCAACAGTTGATAGGTCAAGTGAGACCATTTCGATTTCTAACAACTCACCCTCTACCTCTACTGTGTTCTCTTGTGTTGTGCTAGGTTCCATGGAGGAAGACGCCCGATGCTATGAAGCAATGATGCCTCGAATGGAGAAGATGTACATGGTGCACGAAGATGATGCTACGCCATGGCTACATCAAGAAAACGAAGTCGTCCACAAGGAGACCACTACTTCCACAACACCCACTTCATATGAGAGGTATGACCAAGGTAACAATAAGGGTGTTGATGATGCCATGATCCCACTAGTGGACATGATGAATTGTGAGGATATGCATGCTATGGATGATACTTGTGACATTACATATGCTTCATCCACTTTCCCATGTGATGATTTGCCTTTGCATAATATTGATCATGTGGAATTGTTTGATTGCGATATCATTACCATAAACATGCCATGCTATGCATCTTGTGTGTATCCTCCAATTGCAATGGACATGCTTTGTCATGCTAGTCATTCAATTTTTCCCGTTGCTTGCAATAAGATGAATGCTTGCAACAATGTTGACCACATGCGTTATAATGAGATGGCCCCCATAGCTTTCTCAATTTTTGGAGATTTTGATGATGGCCATGATAAGCATGTTCCCCACTTGCATACTCACCATGCATCTATTTCATACTTAATTGACATTAATGGTGATGTGCACAAGAAGAGATACGTCATGATGGATGATGTGTATCTCTACCATGCACACACGTTCTTCCTTTTGTGTATGATGTGTGTAGGTACCCGCACGAGAATGTCAACCTCGGTTGAGCACGAGTTGACAAAAGGAGCTCTAGAGAGCATCCCACAAATGAGTTCAAGATCGAACCCAGCTCTGATACCTTTTGCATGCTTTGCATCTTTCATGTTGACAAATTGTTCTTTCCAATGGTTTGCTTGCAAGCATGTTAATGGTATTATCTTCCCTTGTGACATTCATGTTTCTTCGCTTTTAGATAATGATGCTTTGTGTGTTGCAACAAAAATGTTGACCAATTTACCTTTCCGATGTTTTGTGTGCAACCACAATCCCATTAAGAACATGTATTGTCATGAGAGCTTCCAAGAATCTCGTCTTGTTGTTGCAACAAACATAAGGACCACTTGCTCTTTCATTTGGTTTGTTTGCAAACATAATACTTGTGTTTTGGATATGCTTCCTTGTGTGTTTTTGCCAAATCCTCCTATTCTTGCATCAAAGATGTTGTTTGAAATATGGATCCAATGCTTTGAGTGCCCCACTACTATGTTATATGGAGTTTTTGAGTTTCCACATTTGGATGATGTTCAAACGATTTCCATGCACATTGGCCATGCATATGCATCCCATTTGCTATACTTGAGTTGTGCTAATCGTGTTGTGAACAAGAATGGACATGCCACAAATGACATGCTCCTCTATCACACACAAACATATGTTGCTTGGTCTTTGTTGTGTGAAGGTACAAGTGCATACACGTTAACCTCTATGGACTATATGTTGACAAGAAGAACCGAAGAGAGTTACCTATGGCTACCCTTCATCGAGCTATCTCTACAAGCTAAGGTGACTTCCTTCTACTTGAGGACTCATGCAATAATCTTCATGAATAGGCTACGCTTTGAGTGTTGCTTTGCTTTTGTTGTGAGCTTTGTAGGCTTCATGGAAGGTGAAGGAACATTGAAGTGTTGTCAAGTCAATATTCTCGAGGACGACTATATGGTGAACCCCAGGATCAAGAAGGTCTCTCGACCGCTTCTACTTGGTGATGAGCATGTAGAGTCGAGGACGACTCTTTTTGAAGGGGGGGAGCTGATGTAGCCCGACCTACGGTCGTGACCACATCTTGGTCTCCAACTTATGCCAAGTCGTCATGGACTCCAAAGGTGAATCGGTTCCTCGATGCGAGCCCCCTTCCTACCCTATTGAATGGTATGCTACTTCATACCCCGTCACATATGCATGATAGGTTCACATTGACAAGTACGAAGGTAAGGGAGGAAGCCCGGAGCATCAAGCCCGACAAGACGGAGGCTTGGAAGAGGAGGCGGAAGAAGACAGATCGCCAAATGCTCTCTGTCGCCAGCGGTACTACCGGACCTGGCGACCGGTACTACGCCTTGGCACTACGCCACCAACACCAGCATTGAGCCAAATACTCTCTGTCTCCGGCGGTACTACCGGATCTGGACCCGGTACTACCGGTTAGCGGTACTACTGCTTCCCGATACCGCCACTGACGGCTCGGCTCCAATGACGCTCCATCATGCAAGCGGTACTACCGGTCCCAGAGCGGCACTACCGGACCAAGCGGTACTACCGGTCCCAAGTCCGGTACTACCGCTCCTGGCAGTGCCTGCGCGCACTAGTTGGGCCACAGCCCATGTATCCCCCTTTACTTACCTATTCGCCTAGTTTATCCCCAAACTACCCTTGTTTATGTGGTTGGCCTATAAATAGAGCCTCCACCCCTCATGTATCCCTGAGGCATAGATGATAGACTAAAGAAAACCCCCATTGTGAAATCTCTAGTTTTGCCTCATCCCCTTTACCAAGGGGACCGACTATCGTCAACAACCTCGATTGGACTTTGCATCACGCATGTATCGTTGAACAAGGCCTTGGAGTTCGATGTCTCGTCTCCAAGTTGTCAAGACCCTCCCCAAGGTGTTCTTCCCTCTCCGATGTGGATCTGAGGGAGCACGTTGACCGATCTTTCCTTGCGAGGATTCTATCGGACCGGTGGCCGCCGTTCGGGAGCAATCGACCTTGTATCGTGTGAGTTTTGCGTGTGTTCATCGTGTTCTTCGCGAGGTGTGTGTTTGCTTCCGCTACCTTCTCCCTTTCCCCTCGCTTTCCCATCGATTTGACCACGAGATCCGTGAAGATCGGGCACCCAAGAGGTTAACCCCTCCATCAAGTCGTCAAGATCTCACCAAGCACCTCGTCCCCCGTTGTTGGCGTGGAGAGCGAGCTTCGCCCAACACCGATCCTAGGGATTATGTTGGACCGGTTGCCACCGGCGTTAGGGATAGGCGTGTATCGTGTTTTGGTGGGCGTGTGTTCATGGTTTTCATCTCCTTCCTCGATTTCATCCCTCGACCACCGCTTTCCCTCCCTAGTTTCTCGTGGAATTCGTGAAAGATCGGGCCAACCCACGGGTTACCCCATAACACCAAACAAACGTGCACCACGTAAAGCATTGAAAACAACACGTAAATGGTCCAAATGATCCTCTAAAGATTTGCTATAAATCAGAATATCACCAAAGTAGACTACCACAAAACGTCCAATGAAAGCACGTAAAACTTCGTTCATTAATCTCATGAAAGTGCTAGGTGCATTAGTTAAACCAAATGGCATTACTAACCACTCATATAAACCGAACTTAGTTTTAAATGCGGTTTTCCATTCATCTCCTAATTTCATACGAATCTGGTGGTAACCACTACGCAAATCAACTTTAGAAAACATGGTAGAGCCACTCAATTCATTAAGCATGTCATCTAAACGTGGAATAGGATGACGATATCGAATAGTAATATTATTGATAGCTCTACAATCAGTACACATGCGCGAAGAACCATCTTTCTTAGGTACTGACTCATGAATAGCACAAGGGCTATGGGACTCATGAATATGATCTCTGTCGAGTAGTTCCTGAATTTGGCTTTGTATCTCCTTTGTCTCCTCTGGATTGGTTCTATATGGCGCGCGGTTGGGCAACGTGGCACCAGGAATTAGATCAATTTGGTGCTCAATTCCTTTAATAGGAGGTAGTCCTGGTGGCAGCTCAGCGGGAAAGACGTCCACATATTCCTGCAAAAGGTTAGCAATAGCGGGTGGCAAAGAAGGAGGCATATCCTCAAATGAAAACAGAACCTCTTTGTAGACAATTGCATAACATTGAGTATTGTTTACATCTATTTCAGCAATATCAATTTTATTTTCAAGCATACATGGACTCTTCAAACGAATTTAAGTAGCATGTGTAGAATCAGATTTAGTGTTCTTTGGTGGTATAAAATCTGCAGCAACAATCTGATTCTCACTTTTATTTTTCTCCTTAGTTTTAGCTCTACTAGCTCTAGCAAGATCATCTTTTAAAATCTGTTCGGGAGTCATAGGTTTTAGACCAATTTTCTTTCCATCATGCATAAGAGAATAGTGATTAGTTTTGCCATTATGAACAGAATCTCTATCAAATTGCCATGGTCTACCAAGTAACAAAGGACAGGCTTGCATAGGTACAACATCACAATCAACAAAATCAGAATATGTACCAATAGTAAAATGCATGCGTACCGTTCTTGTTAACTTGATCTTGCGAGAACTCTCAAACCATTGGATGTAATATGAATGTGGGCGTTGTCTTGTTGGAAGTGCAAGCTTCTCTACCATGTCAACACTGGACAGATTATTACAACTCCCTCCATCAATGATGATCCGTATAGCTCTATCCTTGACAACCTCGCGTGTTTGGAACAGGTTGTGGCGTTGATCTTGCTCAGATTTGCTCAATTGCACACTCAACACACGTTGTGTAATTAAGCTCCTGTATTGATCAGCAGCTTCAGCTCCCATTACCTCTGTCTCTTCATCAGCATCAGAATGGTCTCCATCTCGAGCAGAAATAAGGTCTAGTGTATCTTCATCAAAGTCACTTCTGAATCAGATCGACCATCTTCTCGCACCATCATCACACGTTGTGTTGTGCCGTCTCTCAATATGACCAAAACCCAAAGACTTGCGGCATTGTATATCCTTTATCTTACCCGTGGAAGCCATAGAAGATGCACTACGGCAGGAGCATTGGATGATGGTGGAGGAGCTGGAAATCGTGTGGTGGCCTTGGATGTGGTAGTAGCCGGTGGCGAATCACGAGGAGGCGCGATCGTCGGGATGTCCAAGTGGATGTGCGACTGCAGAATTATTAGTCCTCCTCCATGGTGTTTGACGATCCTCACTTCACGCTCACTTTGCAAGCAAGATGAAACAAACAGTGATAGAATTATATTCCTTATAATCTAAGATGTCTGAATGTCCTTGTTTAATCCACCAAATAAACGTGCAAGCATTTGTTCATTAGATTCAACAAGACCACAACGAACCATCCCGTTTGCAAATCGATAATACTCTTCTCAGAATTTTTCCCTTGCTCTAAACGTGTCGATTCTTTAGTAAATCACGTTGATAAGTAGGAGGTACAAACGAACACGCATAGCAGTTTTAAAGCAGTCAAGTACTAGGAATAGTAGTAGGATTTAAACGACAATACTCGGACCACCAAAGGGAAGCAAATTTAGTAAATTCACATATAGCGACTAACACGCATATTCTCGGGATATTTTAAGCATGCAAAACGTTGTTCTACTTCCATCTCCCATGTAAGATATGCATCGATTATATTTACCCTCAAAAGATGGAATATTTAATTTAAGCTTTGCAACATGATCATCATCACGTCGCGTGGTCGAGCGTTGATAGTAATGTCTGCACGACCAACAGTACACGTGGAGGTTGTTCAACCTCCTCGTCAAACAGATCGTCGTCGTGGTCATAGTAGTACCCGTCAGATGTCCCCAATGTCGCAGCAGCAGCTCATGAAGTCCGAGGAGCGTCGCAGAAAGCCGAGTGGCGGCCAAGGCAAACAGCATCAGGCCCGTGATCGGAATGCGCCAGGCGCCATGTGTGGGTGCCGGTGCGGCAATCGGTTCAAAAGCTCCTTGAACCGAACGTCAAGCTTGGCGTTGAAGGATTTCTCGAGTCCATCGATCTTGTCCACGGCGTTGGTGAGCTTGGTGTCAAACTCCCGAGGCGTATCCACGTCTTCGGCGATCGACCAAGAGCGCGGAGAAGTGGGCATGTAGTTCCTCGCTCGTCATTGTGGCAGGTTCAAGTATCTCGTATGGTTAGTCCTTAAAATCACAAGTATATAGTCGTAAATATGGTGGAAGTCACGCGTAATCCGTCAAGCAATATCTGAGCTCTTACAAGTTCTTACCAAACAGCAGGAAAAAGGCGATGTGCAACCACGAGGATCATGGGTCAGATTGAACCAAGCGATTACCGTGAGTCAAACACCGCACGTGGAGAGTATCGTGGAGCTCGGGAAGGCTTAGCAAGGGGTTAGCAATTATCAAAACAAAGAATGCAAAAGTTGAAAGAATGCTCAACGACGTGATCTTGTCTGGTCCTAGGCTAGACCGTACTAGAGACGCGAGCCTAGATCACCAACGATGTCACGACGCGACACAACAAGCAATGTATGATGATATGGCACCCTGAAAAGCGAACTGAGATGCAGAAAATCACTATGATGGCGAGTGTCTAGAACTGATCTACGGGGTCTAAAAAGAGGTTAGCCCCAAAAAAAATTTCGAAATTTTTTTATTTTGCTCCAGAAAGCGCGCAGGCGCCAAAAAAATATCGCTATAACGGCCGATGGAGAAAAGTGATCCCCGGGGTCGAAAAACAGTATAGCCAAAAAAAAATTTCGGAGGCGGTTCGAGACTTGATAGGGCAAAGGTGTCCGATCTTTCGATGAGATGGCGATAATCGATTTGGTGGAGTTCGGGCTTGACGATCCGACTACACGTGCGAGCACGAGCGCCAATGCAATCGCTAGGCCAATCTCCTGGAGGTTACCGATCCTGCGTGAACACGATCAGCCTGACCAGCGAGGGTCTTAATTCCTACCTGAAATCGAGAACAAGTAAGAACCAATATTGCAATCAAGATATTGCGGATTAAGAGGAAAGCTTTATTGAAAGAGGTGGGATCCTGAATAGGTGCGAAGTACAAGAGGCCTCTGCGACGCTCGAGCCTTGGCGGTTGCGACTATGGCTAACTTAATGTCTAAACAAAATCCGAGTCTAAAGGTTCGCTATGGGGCGTGTTAAAGAAAAGGTGGGGTTTCGGCCAGCCATGGAAGTGGTGGCGAATCCAACCCTAAAAGTCCTTTTCCTCAAATCTGGACTCTAAAAAGTGGCTAATTAAAATCCTGCGAAAATTACATGGGCCTGGCCCAAAATAAAGGTGTCATGACACCATATTATGCTATGGACGAATTCGTAAAGTATTGATCTTGAATATTTCGTCCAAGCCTTCTTTCTTCATTATGGTGGCCTCAAAGTTCTGAAATCTTCATCCGTGGCCTTCTCTTGGATCATCACATGCTTGCTGCCATCACCATGCATGGCCATGCTCCAATGCTTGTCCCTCTCATCCATGCTTGGTCCATCATTCCTAAGAGTAAGGAACATATCTGATTTAGGCAGCATCATATTCTCATGTATGTAAGGAATAGTTCCAAGAAACGAAAGTACCTGATAGTTCAGTTGTTTGGCACGAGATCTTGTGATGGGTCCTTGTATGTGTGTTGTTGTAGGTACAACGGTTGTATCAATAGTAGGGATGTCCACATCATGCTCCCCTTCTTGAATTGAAGTCGTCCTCGACGCAATCTCATCTTCCTCACCAAAGTAAGGCTTCAAATCTGCAATGTTAAATGTAGGACTAACCGTACCAAAGTCTGCAGGCAACTCAAGTTTATATGCATTATCATTGATTTTCTCTAACACCTTAAAGGGACCAGCAGCACGTGGCATTAACTTAGACTTGCGTAAATCAGAAAAACGATCTTTACGCAAATGTAACCAAACAAGATCACCAACATCAAACACAACATGCTTTCTCCCTTTATCCCCAACAATTGTACTTAGCATTCATGTGTTCAATGTTATCTTTAGTAGTCTTATGCAAGTTTAATATCATTTCAGTAGTTGTGTAGCATCCAAATTATGTTGCAATCAAGAAGGTAAAGGCAATAAATCAATAGGTGCGAGGAACAAAACCATACACAATCTCAAATGGGCACATCTTTGTGGTAGAATGCAAAGAACGATTATAAGCAAATTCTATATGAGGTAAACACTCTTCCCACAATTTTAAGTTCTTCTTTAAAACAGCCCGTAACATAGTAGACAAAGTTCTATTTACTACTTGATTTGACCATCGGTTTGGGGATGACATGTAGTACTAAAGAGCAATTTAGTCCCCAACTTAGCCCATAAACATCTCCAAAAGTGGCTAAGAAATTTAGTATCACGATCGAGACAATAGTATTTGGCACACCATGCAAACGAACAATTTCACGAAGAACAAATCAGCAATATGCGACATCATCCGTTTATGACAAGGAATAAAGTGTGCCATCTTAGAGAACCGATCCACAACAACAAAATACTATCCCTCCTTCTGTGTTCGTGGCAATCCCAAAACAAAGTCCATAGAAATATCCTCCCAAGGAACACTAGGAACAGGAAGAGGCATATATAAACCATGTGGATTAAGGCGAGACTTAGCTTTTTGACAAGTAGTGCAGCGTGCCACAAATCTCTCAACATCTCGACGCATACGTGGCCAAAAGAAGTGTGCAAGAACATCCTCCGTCTTCTTGACACCAAAGTGTCCCATCAATCCTCCTCCATGCGCCTCCTGTAATAACAAAAGACGAACAGAGCTATCTGGAATGCATAGTTTGTTAGCACGGAACACAAATCCATCATTGAAGACGAACTTGTTCCAAGTTCTACCATCTCTACAATTCTGCAACACATCTTTAAATTCAGCATCATGCACATATTGTTCTTTAATAGTTTCCAATCCAAATATTTTGAAGTCAAGTTGAGATAACAAAGCATAACGGCGTGACAAAGCATCAGCAATAATATTATCTTTACCCTTTTTGTGTTTGATAACATAAGGAAAAGACTCAATAAATTCAACCCACTTTGCATGACGACGATTCAACTTAGCTTGACTACGAATATGCTTCAAAGATTCATGATCAGAATGAATAACAAATTCCTTAGGCCATAGATAATGTTGCCAAGTTTCTAATGTCCGAACCAACGCATATAATTCTTTATCATAAGTAGAATAGTTACTAGCCCCAC
Organism: Avena longiglumis; assembly: GCA_030063025.1. Taxonomy (NCBI): domain Eukaryota; kingdom Viridiplantae; phylum Streptophyta; class Magnoliopsida; order Poales; family Poaceae; genus Avena; species Avena longiglumis. Next base: position 329,489,137 of record CP125974.1, on the reverse strand, counting down.
TCAATTTCTCACTAAAATATGCAACAGTTTTCCCTCTTGTAATAACACCCTCCCAAACCAATTCCACTAGCATCACATTCAAGCTCAAAAGTCTTAGTAAAATCGGGAAGTTGGAGTAAGGAGCATGTGTTAGCTTATCTTTCAATATGAAAGGTCTGGGCACATTGTTGTGCATCGCCCCAAACAAAGGGCACATCCTTCTTGGTAAGCTCATTCATGGCCGGCAATTGATCCAAAGTCTTTGACAAAGCGCCTATAAAAACCAATGAGGCCAAGAAAACTCCTCACTTGTGTGACCGTCTTGGCTGCGCCAATTCTCAATAGCTTTAATCTTGGCTGGATCCACTTCAATACCCTGTCATGTAACAACATAGCCAAGAAACGTAACTCGATTGGTGCAAAAGGTGCACTTCTCAAGGTTACCAAACAAACGTGCATCACGTAAAGCATTGAAAACAAAGACGTAAATGGTCCAAATGTTCCTCTAAAGATTTGCTATAAATCAGAATATCATCAAAGTAGACTACCACAAAACGTCCAATGAAAGCACGTAAAACTTCGTTCATTAATCTCATGAAAGTGCTAGGTGCATTAGTTAAACCAAACGGCATTACTAACCACTCATATAAACCGAACTTAGTTTTAAATGCTGTTTTCCATTCATCTCCTAATTTCATACGAATCTGGTGGTAACCACTCATAAATCAACTTTAGAAAACATGGTAGAGCCACTCAATTCATCAAGCATGTCATCTAAACGTGGAATAGGATGACGATATCGAATAGTAATATTATTTATAGCTCTACAATCGTACACATGCGCCAAGAACCATCTTTCTTAGGCACCAAAATAATAGGAACAACACAAGGGCTAAGGGACTCACGAATATGATCTCTGTCGAGTAGTTCACGAATTTGGCGTATCTCCTTTGTCTCCTCCGGATTGGTTCTATATGGCGCGGTTGGGCAACGTGGCACCAGGAATTAGATCAATTTGATGCTCAATTCCTCTAATAGGAGGTAGTCTGGTGGCAACTCGGTGAAATACGTCCTCATATTCTCGCAAAAGGTTAGCAACACGGGTGGCAAAGAAGGAGGCATATCCTCAAATGAAAACAAAACCTCTTTGCAGACAATTGCATAACATTGAGTATTGTTTACATCTAGTTCAGCAATATCAATTTTATTTGCAAGCATACATGGACTCTTCAAGCAATTTCAGTAGCATGTGTAGAATCAGATTTAGTGTTCTTTGGTGGTATAAAATCTGGCAACAATCGATTCTCACTTTTATTTTCTCCTCGCTTTAGCTCTACTAGCTCTAGCAAGATCATCTTTTAAAATCTGTTCGAGTCATAGGTTTTAGACCAATTTTCTTTCCATCATGCATAAGAGAATAGTGGTTAGTTTTGCCATTATGAACAGATTCTCTATCAAATTGCCATGGTCTACCAAGTAACAAAGAACAAGCTTGCATAGGTACAACATCACAATCAACAAAATCGAATATGTACCAATAGTAAAATGCACGCGTCTCGTTCTTGTTACCTTGATCTTCGAGAACTCTCAAACCATTGGATGTAGTATGAATGTGGGCGTTGTCTTGTTGGAAGCGCAAGCTTCTCTACCATGTCAACACGGCGATTATTACAACTCCCTCCATCAATGATGATCCGTATAGCTCTTTCCTTGACAACACCACGTGTTTGGAACAGGTTGTGGCGTTGATCTTGCTCATTTGCTCAATTGCACACTCAACACGTTGTGTAATTAAACTCTTGTATTGATCGCCAGCTTGACTCCCATTACCTCGGCTCGTCATCATCATCGAATTGTCTCCATCTCGAGCGTAAATAAGGGCTAGTGTATCTTCATCAAGTCACCGCGGAATCGTATTCACCATCTTCTCGCACCATCATCACACGTTGTGTTGTGCCTTTGTCTCTCAATATGACCAAAACCCAGACTTGCGGCATTGTATATCCTTAGTCTTACCGTGGAAGCCATAGAAGATGCACTACGAGCAGGAGCATTGGATGATGGTGGAGGAGCATGGAAATCTTGTGATGGCCTTGGATGTGGTAGTAGGAGGCGAATCACGAGGAGGCCTGATTGTCGGGATGTCCAAGTGGATGTGCGACCTGCAATTATTAGTCCTCCTCCATGGTGTTTGGCGATCCGCACTTCACGCTCACTTTGCAAGCAAGATGAAACAAACGAGTGATAGAATTATATTCCTTATAATCTAATATGTCTTGAATGTCCTTGTTTAATCCACCAAAGAAACGTGCAAGCATTTGTTCATTAGATTCTACAAGACCACACCTAACCATCCCGTTTGCAATTCCCGATAATACTCTTCTCAGAATTTTTCCCTTGCTCTAAGCGTGTCGATTCTTTAGTAAATCACGTTGATAAGTGGGAGGAACAAAACGAACACGCATAGCAGTTTTAAAGCAGTCAAGTACTAGGAATAGTAGTAGGATTTAAACGACAATACTCGGACCACCAAAGGGAAGCAAATTTAGTAAATTCACATGTAGCAGCACTAACACGCATATTCTCGGGATATTTTAAGCATGCAACGTTGTTCTACTTCCATCTCCCATGTAAGATATGCATCGTGATTATATTTACCCTCAAAAGATGGAATATTTAATTTAAGCTTTGCAACATGATCATCATCGATGCGCATCGGTGGGCGGCGTTGCGGTAGTAATGTCGGGGACGACCAGGTACCGTGGAGGTTGTTCAACCTCCTCGTCAAACAGATCGTCGTCGTCGGTCGTAGTAGTACCCGTCGTCATCAATGTCGCAGCAGACCACGGAAGTCGAGGAACGTCGGCCGCAGCAGAGCCCGGGTGCGGTAGCCATACCAGCGATCCGAGCCGTGATCGGAATGCGTCAGGCACCATGTGTGGTGCCGGTGCGAAGGGCAATCGGTTCAAGCTCCTTGAACCGAGCGTCAAGCTTGGCGTTGAAGGATTTCTCGAGTCCATCGATCTTGTCCACGGCGTTGGTGAGCTTGGTGTCAAACTCCCTAGGCGCGTGTCCACGTCTTCGCGGTGACGACTGTGAGCGGAGAAGTGGGCATGTAGTTCTTCGCTCGTCATGGTGGCGGGGTTCCGAAAGTATCTGCTATGGTTAGTCCTTAAAAAGCATGTATATACTACGGAATATGGTGGAAGTCACGCGAATCCGTCAAGCAATATCTGAAGCTCTTACAAGTTCTTACCAGCAACAGGAAAAGGCGATGTGCAACCACGAGGATCGGTGGGTCGAGATTGAACCAAGCGATTACTGAGTCGAAACACCGCGTGGAGAGTATCTGGAGCTCGGGAAGGCTTAGCAAAGGGGTCAGCAATTATCAAAACAGCAATGCAAAAGTTGAAAGAATGCTCAACGCAGTCTTGTCTGGTCCTAGGCTAGACTGTACTAGAGACGCGAGCGAGCCTAGATCACCAACGATGTCACGACAGCGACACAACAAATGTATGATGATATAGCACCACGAAAGCGATCCGAGATGCGAAAAGCACTATGATGGCGAGTGTCTAGAATCGATCTCTGGGTCTAAAGAGGTTAGCCCCAAAATTTTTTGAAATTTTTATTTTGCTCGAAGCGTACAGCGTAAAAAATATCGCTATAACGGCCGATGGAGAAAAGTGATCCCGGGTCGAAAAATAGTATAGCCAGAAAATTTTTTCGGAGGCGGTTCCAGACTTTTTTTTTTTTTTTTGCTCTCCTTCTGGACTTACGAGGACTCTTAGCTCGACACGGACTTTAGTGAACACGGAAACAGCAAAGAAGGAAAGTCAAAAGAAAAACGAGAAACAATAACTCTACTCGGACTCGTGCAATGTAAAAAACCGATCGGATCGTGTCGCGGTAGGAAGGCGGTGGCGTATTAGGGTTTATGGTGGCGGGGTATATGGCGGAATATGGTGGCGGTATATGGCTGGTGATCATGAAAGTGTGGTGACTAGTATGATCGAACTCGAAACTCTAAGGGACGAGACACTAAGACCAAAGAACTCGACGCCGACGATGTAGACACAAATTCAACAATGCAAAACCGAAAAGATAATGCGAGGCGAGATTGGTTATGGGATGGATCTAAACTCTAACGTGTTTTGGCTTTTTCGTGGGTTATAGGTAAAACAGATCTAATCTGAAAATGTAAAATCTCACCGAGCAACTGAAATCGATACCACTTGATAGGGCAAAGGTGTCCGATCTTTCGATGAGATGGCGATAATCGATTTGGTGGAGTTCGGGCTTGACGATCCGACTACACGCGGCGAAGCACGAGCGCCAATGCAATCGCTAGGCCAATCTCCGGAGGTTACCGATCCTGCGTGAACACGATCACCGACCGTGAGGGTCTTAATTCCTACGAAATCGAGAACAAGTAAGAACCAATATTGCAATCAAGATATTGCGGATTAAGAGGAAAGCTTTATTGAAAGAGGTGGGATCACGAATAGGTGCAGTACAAGAGGCCTCTGACGCCGAGCCTTGGCGAGTTGCGACTATGGCTAACTTAATGTCTAAACAAAATCCGAGTCTAAAGGTTCGGCTATGGGGCGTTTAAGAGGCGAAAGGTGGGGTTTCGCCAGCCATGGAAGTGGTGGCGAATCCAACCCTAAAGTCCTTTTCCCTCAAATCAGGACTCTAAAAAGTGGCTAATTAAAATCCTGTGAAAATTACATGGGGCTGGCCCAAAATAAAGGTGTCGCAACACCATATTAAGCTATGGAAGAATTCGTAAAGTATTGATCTTGAATATTTCGTCCAAAACTTCTTTCTTCATTATGGTGGCTTCAAAGATCTGAAATCTTCATCCGTGGCCTTCTCTTGGATCATCACATGCTCCAATGCTTGTCCCTCTCATCCATGCTTGGTCCATCATTCCTAAGAGTAAGGAACATATCCGATTTAGGCATCATATTCTCATGTATGTAAGGAATAGTTCCAAGAAACAGTACTGATAGTTCAGTTGTTTGGCACGAGATCTTGTGATGGGTCCTTGTATGTGTGTTGCTGTAGGTACAACGGTTGTATCAATAGTAGGGATGTCCACATCAAGACTCTTAGCTCTCTTTCTGGACTTACGACCGGACTCTTAGCAAACACGGACTTTATGAACACGGAACACAAGAAGGAAAGTCAAAAGAAAAACGAGGAAGCAGTAACTCTACTGGACTCGTACCACAGTGAAAAACTGATCGGATCTGTCGGTAGGAAGGCGGTGGCGAGTATTAGGGTTTTATGGTGGCGGGGTATATGGCGGAATATGGTGGCGGTATATGGTGCGGTGATCGGCGAGTGTGGCGGTGACTAGTATGATCGAACTTCGAAACTCTAAGGACGAGACACTAAGACCAAGAACTCGACGACGATGTAGACACAAATTCAACAATGCAAAAGCGAAAAGATAATGCGAGGCGAGATTGGTTATGGGATGGATCTAAACTCTAATCGTGTTTTGGCTTTTTCGTGGGTTATAGGTAAAACAGATCTAATCTCTGAAACGGTAAAATCTCACCGAGCAACCCGAAATCGATACCACTTGATAGGGCAAAGGTGTCCGATCTTTCGATGAGATGGCGATAATCGATTTGGTGGAGTTCGGGCTTGACGATCCGACTACACGCGTGCGACACGAGCGCCAATGCAATCGCTAGGCCAATCTCACGGAGGTTACCGATCCTGCGTGAACACGATCACCGACCCGAGGGTCTTAATTCCTACCGAAATCGAGAACAAGTAAGAACCAATATTGCAATCAAGATATTGCGGATTAAGAGGAAAGCTTTATTGAAAGAGGTGGGATCACGAATAGGTGCGAAGTACAAGAGGCCTCTGACGCCGAGCCTTGGCGAAGTTGCGACTATGGCTAACTTAATGTCTAAACAAAATCCGAGTCTAAAGGTTCGCTATGGGCGATTTAAGGGCGAAAAGGTGGGGTTTCGGCCAGCCATGGAAGTGGTGGCGAATCAACCCTAAAAGTCCTTTTCCTCAAATACGGACTCTAAAAAGTGGCTAATTAAAATCTGCGAAAATTACATGGGCTGGCCCAAAATAAAGGTGTCATGACACCATATTATGCTATGGACGAATTAAAGTATTGATCTTGAATATTTCGTCCAAGCCTTCTTTCTTCATTATGGTGGCCTCAAAGTTCGAAATCTTCATCCGTGGCCTTCTCTTGGATCATCACATGCTTCGCCATCACCATGCATGGCCATGCTCCAATGCTTGTCCCTCTCATCCATGCTTGGTCCATCATTCCTAAGAGTAAGGAACATATCGATTTAGAAGCATCATATTCTCATGTATGTAAGGAATAGTTCCAAGAAACGAAAGTACCTGATAGTTCAGTTGTTTGGCACGAGATCTTGTGATGGGTCCTTGTATGTGTGTTGCTGTAGGTACAACGGTTGTATCAATAGTAGGGATGTCCACATCAAGACTCTTAGCTCTCTTTCTGGACTTACGACCGGACTCTTAGCTCGACACGGACTTTAGCTGAACACGGAAACAACAAAGAAGGAAAGTAAAAAGAAATAACGAGGAAACAATAACTCTACTCGGACTCGTACCACGACAGGAAACTGATCGGATCTGTGTCGCGGTAGGAAGGCGGTGGCGGAGTATTAGGGTTTATGGTGGTAGGGTATATGGCGGCGGAATATGGTGGCGGTGATCGGCGAGTGTGGCGGTGACTAGTATGATCAGAACTCGAAACTCTAAGGGACGAGACACTAAGACCAAAGAACTCGACGCCGACGATGTAGACACAAATTCAACAATGCAAAACGAAAAGATAATGCGAGGCGATTGGTTATAGGATGGATCTAAACTCTAATGTGTTTTGGCTTTTTCGGGTTTATAGGTAAAACATATCTAATCTCAAACATGAAAATCTCACCGAGCAACCTGAAATCGATACCACTTGATAGGGCAAAGGTGTCCTATCTTCGATGAGATGATGATAGTCGATTTGGTGGAGTTCGGGCTTGACGATCCGACTACACGCGATGCAGCACGAGCGCCAATGCAATCGCTAGGCCAATCTCCTAGAGGTTACCGATCCTGCGTGAACACGATCACCGACCGGAGGGTCTTAATTCCTACGAAATCGAGAACAAGTAAGAACAAATATTGCAATCAAGATATTGCGGATTAAGAGGAAAGCTTTATTGAAGAGGTGGGATCTGAATAGGCGCAAGTACAAGAGACCTCTGACGCCGAGCCTTGGCGAAGTTGCTATGATGGCTAACTTAATGTCTAAACAAAATCCGAGTCTGGGGTCGGCTATGGGGAGTATTTAAGGCGAAAAGGGGTTTCGGCCAGCCATGGAAGTGGTGGCCGAATCCAACCCTAAAAGTCCTTTTCCCCTCAAATACGGACTCTAAAAAGTGGCTAATTAAAATCCTACGAAAATTACATGGGCCTGGCCCAAAATAAAGGTGTCGCAGCACCATATTAAGCTACGGACGAATTCGTAACGTATTGATCTTGAATATTTCGTCCAAGCCTTCTTTCTTTATTATGGTGGCCTCAAAGTTCTAAAATCTTCATCCGTGGCCTTCTCTTGGATCATCACATGCTTGCTGCCATCTCCATGCATGGCCATGCTCCAATGCTTGTCCCTCTCATCCATGCTTGGTCGATCATTCCTAAGAGTAAGAAATATATCTGATTTAGGCAGTATCATATTCTCATGTATGTGAGGAATAGTTCCAAGAAACGAAAGTACCTGATAGTTAAGTTGTTTGGCACGAGATCTTGTGATGGGTCCTTGTATGTGTGTTGCTGTAGGTACAACGGTTGTATCAATAGTAGGGATGTCCACATCAGTGAGGCCAAATACAAAAGCTAACATAGTAGCATAGAAAGGGAGAAAAAGGAAAAGAATCAAAAAAAAGGAGAAAAAGAAAAAAGATACATAGTCTCCCAATACAAAGAGAATACCAAGCTTGTAAGCCAAGAAAGAGAGAAGAAAGAGCGCACCAAGGCAAGTGCACAAATCTATTGCTTATCCTCTTTTGGCAAACGAGTTGTGGTCTCTCCTTGCGTTGGCACGACAACCGAGCGTAGTCTTCGTTAGGACCTTTTGTGCTCATTTTCATAGTCGTGCTAACCCCGTTTTTCTCCACGTGTGTGTTTTCCGTGTTTTTGTAGATCGTATCCTTTTGCTTTTGATCTTTGGTTCTTCACCACGTAGAACAATAACCTTTTGATTTGATCGTTTCGTTTGGTTTTCCACAATCCTAACCTTCCACCAAAAGCTTTTGAGAGTTGTAGCATATTTGTGTGTGAGTTTCTTGCCATTTCACTTTGCATGCTTTTCGCTCATTTGTGTGGCAATTGGTTTGATATAATCTCCAAGGTGAGGTAAAAGGCTAACTCTCCGCACCCTTATTCTCCATATACAACCCTTGTTGGCTTTTCATCATGGACAGGCATGGAGAGCCATCCCAACCACCACAACCTCCGGAGGACGACACACAATTCATGACAAGATGGGACCATTGGAAGGTCCGAGGAGAATTCAACTACTGCTAGAAGCTCTTGAGCGCCAAGATGAACAATTTAGCGAGGCCCGTGTGGAATTCAAGAACATCGACAACCGCTTCGAAGAAGTCCGTGGCCAAATGCATGCCATGCAACACAACCTCGGTCATCAAAATGAAGCTCTTGGTCGTGCACTCGCCTCAACGGATGAGAAGCTTCAACGCCTCATTGATAGACTAGCAAGGCCACGCTCGCGCGAATCAAGCTCATCTCGGCACTCCTCAAGTGAATCAAGTGCACCTCGCCATCACACTTCAAGGCACCGGGATGGACCCGTTCTTCAATCCATGAGCTCTTCTCAAGCGGTACCATCTCCGCGACACGCCGCAACGTCAAGCTATGATGGTGACCTCTCCGCAAAACCTCCATGACGTGAAGCGAACCAGCCGCAACCAAGGGCACTTGTGATTCAACAAGAGCAACCTCACATGGACCACCAAGGCCATCGCCGTCGACATGTCCCTTCAACAACAAGTGAAGCATCCGAAGAGGACGAACAAGATCACCGTCGACGTGAAGCACTCGAAGATCCTCCAAGGCGTCATCATCGACATGATCGTCCACGTCGGCAACATGATGGTCATGACGATCCTCCTCCACATCAAGAAGAAGAAAAGCAGCCCATTGCACATGCGGCTCGACGTCCTCCTCACCACAGGGCGCAAGACAATGCTCCTCGGCACCACCCACGACAAGAACAAGAGCAAGCTCCCCAAGCTCGTCGTGAGGACCATCAACCTCCTCCTCGTCCTCAACCGCGCCAACAAAACGAGCAAGCTCCCCAAGCTCGTCGACAAAACCAAGTTCCACCACCAAACGTGGCACCTCAACAACCGCAAGAGCAACGCAACAATCTGATGGAGGGGTTAACCTCTTGGGTGCCCGATCTTCACGGATCTCGTGGTCAAATCGATGGGAAAGAGAGGGGAAAGGGAGAAGGTAGCGGAAGTGAACACACACCTCGCGAAGAACACGATGAACACACGCAAAACTCACACGATACAAGGCCGATTGCTCCCGAACGGCGGCCACCGGTCCGATAGAATCCTCGCAAGGAAAGATCGGTCAACGTGCTCCCTCAAATCCACATCGGAGAGGGAAGATCACCTTGAGGAGGGTCTTGACGACTTGGGAGCGAGAAACCGAGAACCCAAGGCCTTTTTCAACGATGGATGCATGATGCAAAGTCCAATCGAGGTTGGTGACGATAGTCGGTCCCCTTGGTAAAGGGGATGAGGCAAAACTAGAGATTCCACAATGGGGGTTTTCTTTAGTCTATCATCTATGCCTAAGGGTTACATGAGGGGTGGGGGCTAGGCCAACCACATAAACAAGGGTAGTTAGGGAATAAACTAGGCGAATAGGTAAGTAGAGGGGGATACAAGGGCTGTGGCCCAACTAGTGCACGCAGGCACTGCCAGGAGCGGTAGTACCGGACTTGGGACCGGTAGTACCGCTGTCCCAGTACCGCCTGGGACGTAGTACCGCTTATGGTCCTAGAGCTTCACCGAGCCGTCTGCTGGTGGCGAAAGGCCGGTAGTGATGGTCTTAGGTACGGATCCGGCCAGTACCGGGTGACAGAGAGCATTTGGCTTGTATGGTGTCGTCTCATGGTAGCAGAGGGCGAAGTCTGGCCGGCGGTAGTACCGGTCGCTAGGTCCGGTAGTACCGCTGGCGACAGAGAGCATTTGGCGATCTGTCTTCTTCCGCCTCCTCTTCCAAGCCTCCGTCTTGTCGGGTTTGATGCTCCGGGCTTCATCCCTTGTCTTCGTACTTGTCAATGTGAACCTATCATGCATAGGTGACGGAGTATGAAGTAGCATACTATTCAATAGGGTAGGAAGGGGGCTCGCATAGAGGAACGGATTCACCTTTGGAGTCCATGGCGACTTGGCGTAAGTTGGAGACCAAGATGTGGTCACGACCGTAGGTCGGGCTACATCAGCTCCCCCCCTTCAAAAAGAGTCGTCCTCGACTCTACATGCTCATCACCAAGTAGAAGCGGTCGAGAGACCTTCTTGATCCTGGGGTTCACCATATAGTCGTCCTCGGGAAGATTGACTTGACAACACTTCAATGTTCCTTCACCTTCCTTGAAGCCTACAAAGCTCATAACAAAAGCGAAGCAACACTCAAAGCGTAGCCAATTCATGAAGGTTATTGCATGAGTCCTCAAGTAGAAGGAAGTCACCTTAGCTTGTAGAGATAGCTCGATGAAGGGTAGCCATAGGTAACTCTCTTCGGTTCTTCTTGTCAACATATTGTCCATAGAGGTTGACGTGTATGCACTTGTACCTTCATACAACAAAGACCAAGCAACATATGTTTGTGTGTGATAGAGGAGCATGTCATTTGTGGCATGTCCATTCTTGTTCACAACACGATTAGCACAACTCAAGTATAGCAAACAGGATGCATATGCAAGGTCAATGTGCATGGAAATCGTTTGAACATCATCCAAATGTGGAAACTCAAAAACTCCATATAACATAGAAGTGGGGCATTCAAAGCATTGGATCCAAATTTCAAACAACATATTTGATGCAAGAATAGGAGAATGTGGCAAAAACACACGAGGAAGAATGTCCAAAGCAACAACAATATGTGTGCGAACCAACCATTGGAAAGAGAAATTGTTTGACATGTTGTATGTCACACACAAATCATCGAAAGCAAATATCATGGGAAAATGAGTATCCCAAGCGGAAGCAAAAACAACATATTTGCAAACAAACAAATGAAAGAGCAAGTGGTCCTTATGTTTGTTGCAACAACAAGACGGGATTCTTGGAAGCTCTCATGACAATACATGCTCTTAATGGAATTGTGGTTGCACCCAAAACATCGGAAAGAGAAAATGTTCAACATTTTTGTTGCAACACACAAAACATCATTATCTAGATGCGAAGAAACATGAATGTCACAAGGGTAGATAATACCATTAACATGCTTGCAATCAAACCATATGAAAGAGTAATTTGCCAACATGAAAGATGCAAAGCATGCAAAAGGTATCAGAGTTGGGTTCGATCTTGAACTCATTTGTGGGATGCTCTCTAGAGCTCTTTTTGTCAACTCATGCTCAACCGAGGTTGACATTCTTGTGCGGGTACCTACACACATCATATGTAAAAGGAAGAACATGTGTGCATGGTAGAGATACACATCATCCATCATGACGTATCTCTTTTTGTGCACATCACCATTAATGTCAATCATGTACGACATAGATGCATGGTGAGTATGCAAGTGGGGAACATGCTTATCATGGCAATCATCAAAATCTCCAAAAATTGAGAAAGCTATGGGGGCCATCTCATTATAACGCATATAATCAATATTGTTGCAAGCAAAGCAAGTGAAATAGCAAGCCTTCATCTTATTGCAAGCAACGGGAGAAATTGAATGACTAGCATGACAAGGCAAGTCCAAAGCAATTGGAGGATACACACAAGATGCATAGCATGGCATGTTTATGAAAATGATATCGCAATCAAACAATTCCACATGATCAATAGTATGCAAAGGCAAAGCATCACATGGGAATGTGGATGAAGCATATGTAATGTCACAAGTATCATCCATAGCATGCATATCCTCACAATTCATCATGTCCACTAGTGGGATCATGGCATCATCAACACCCTTATTGTTACCTTGGTCATGCCTCTCATATGAAGTGGGTGTTGTGGAAGTAGTGGCCTCCTTGTGGACGACTTCGTCTTCTTCATGTAGCCATGGCGTAGCATCATCTTTGTGCACCATGTACATATTCTCCAATCGAGGCATCATTGCTTCATGGCTTGGCGCGTCTTCATCCATGGAACCTCGCATAACACAAGAGAACACACTAGAGGTAGAGGGTAAGTTGTTAGAAATCGAAATGGTCTCACTTGACCAATCAACTACCACTCTCAACTCACTAGGAGTATCACTCATGCCCTCCAAGTGGAAGCACTCAATCTCACATAAGGTGGAGTCACTCGTCTCACTCTTGTTCTCACTCAAGTGGGTTAAGTGGCTCTCATACTCACATGGGATTGGTACCACATCATCACTCAAGCATATGGGGATAGGCTCGGTTTCCTCAACTCCATGCGCCTCCTTTGGTGAAGGGAAAATCCCATGGTCACCATTCTTGACCTTGTCGCCTCCAAGGTTGGATGCCATAAGATGGGCATCATTGCTCGCCTCCATGGTCGAAGGGAAAATCCCATGCTCGACCGTCTTGTGGCCATCTTGTAGTTGTGGTGGAGGTAGGCTCATGCTATCCAACTTGGCGAAGTAGAGGTCTTCATTTTCCTCGTTCATGAGGTCTTCGAATGCAAGCGTAGTCGTTGAAGCTTGATGGTGTGGACGAAGGCTTGCTCTTGGTGCCATTTTGGTGGTGGCACTAGTAGTTGAAGGTGCCTTGTGACGGTGTCGACGGAGGTCATTGGCGTGCCTTGCCGATGGTTGGTGTAGGTGGCGCACTTGGTCATCCACATGACGCTCGCGACGATGACCCTTGTCCTTGGCACGCTTCCTTATAAGTTCTTGTAATGAGCACAAGGCATCATTAGTCTTGGCGACCATCCTCATGTTTTTGTTGAAGTCATTGTCCATGTCCTTCTTGAAGTTGTGGAGGTCGCTCTCGAACTTGTCCATTTCATGGTGGACCTTGGCGCACTCGAGGCGTAGGCTTCGTCTTGGCCGGTGCGACTTGAGGAGCTTGTCGTTGTCGTTCTTGAAGTCGCCCATGCTTGGGGAGTCGTTGTTGTTGTAGCACTCCATGTCACCCAAGCATGTGGAGCCATTGTTGGTGTAGTGCTCCATATCACCCAAGCATGTGGAGCCATTGTCGGTGTAGTGCTCCATAGGCTCCATGCATGAGGAGCCATTGTCGACGTAGAGCTCCATGTCTTCCATGCATGTGGAGTCGTCGTAGGTGTAGTGCTGCGGGTCCTCAAAGCATGCGGAGCCATTGTCGGTGTTGTGCTCCATCATGTCCTCTATACTTGTGGAGTCGTAGTCATGGTGGCTCATCATGGATTCTTCATAGATATCATCCTCGGTTCCGGAGTCCCTATACATGATGCACAAGACCAAGCGGTGTATATGGAAGTGGTAGTGGGAGTTAGGGATACAACGTCAAACCTTACTTTACCTTGGAAGATCGTATCGTACAAGTGGCCACACTTGAGAGCAATAAACCAAGCAAAGTGAAGTTCACGCGGAACACCAAAACCAACTACGAACCAAAAAACACACACACAAGGCCTATGGTAGATAGGTATGGAAAATGGCATGTCAAGAACCAATCCGAAATCAAGATGTTGTAATGGCAAGTAAAGAACCACAATGATCACCAAGCAAACAAGTTAATCCACAAGATAGGAAATATATACAAGGAAACACACACGGTGGGATAAATGGGACTTGTGCGACGGAGAAAGTGAGCTAAGAACCAAATGATTACCTAGCGAAGACTATAAGCTCGTGTCACACAAGTACAAGGAGAGACGCTAGTTCGATTGCACAAGATTGGTGGGCTACAAGATATGCACAATAAGTACCACCTATATGATGTTCATCGAGATTGCGCTTCCTATTCTATGAGGCACATGTATAATTCTTTCTTTTTCTCTTTTCCTTTTTTCTATTTTTTTTCTTTTTGTATCACTCTTTTTCTTTTTATTTCTTTTTCACTTGCCTCTTCCTTGTGCCAACAACTATACAAGATAACTATATGAGATAGCGCTCACAATGTTTGCTCGGAATCTACAAGGTATCAAATGTGCATAGCCCAAGCAATCATAAGAGGAACTAGTCTCAATAGGTGTTTGTTGCTCGCAAAGATAGTGGGGTTCACAAAGGAATGCAAGTGGGGAGAGATCTTCACCCTTTATTGTTGGATTCCGCCTTGCTCACGGAATTTGGATGGAGTAGATAGCATGAACCACGTGGATGATGATGTATAGCTCCTTCTCCTCTTCGAAACGAGCTAAAGAACACCAAAATCCGAGTTCGGATGCAAAAGTTATGCTCAAAACGGTGAGAGGCTGAAATCTGGAACTTGCTGTTTTCTTTCTGTCTTGGGCGGTAGTACCGGATTTTGGTACCGGTGGGCGGTAGTACCGTAGATTTGGAGCGGTAGTACCGCTCGGGACAGAGAAAACCAGATTTGACGCGATTTCGCGAGTTTGGGGCGATTTGGGCGGAAAATCTTTAAGAAAAACACCAAATCGACGGGGGAAATCAAGGAATTAGGCTATGGGAACGCAAAGAAAGGTAGATCAACAAGTTTAGCAAGTAATCCACGGATCAAAACTTACCAAAACGCACTCAAATCACAGATCGATCAAAAAAACGAATTGAGGCTATTTTTGGTGAAATTTTCGAATTTATGGGGAAAAGACCAAATCGATGAGAAATCCGTGGCAACCAAAAGCTGCTGATACCAGATGATGGAGGGGTTAACCTCTTGGGTGCCCGATCTTCACGGATCTCGTGGTCAAATCGATGGGACAGAGAGGGGAAAGGGAGAAGGTAGCGGAAGCGAACACACACCTCGCGAAGAACACGATGAACACACGAAAAACTCACACGATACAAGGCCGATTGCTCCCGAACGGCGGCCACCGGTCCGATAGAATCATCGCAAGGAAAGATCGGTCAACGTGCTCCCTCAAATCCACATCGGAGAGGGAAGAACACCTTGAGGAGAGTCTTGACGACTTGGGGGCGAGAAACCGAGAACCCAAGGCCTTGTTCAACGATGGATGCGTGATGCAAAGTCCAATCGAGGTTGGTGACGATAGTCGGTCCCCTTGGTAAAGGGGATGAGGCAAAACTAGAGATTACACAATGGGGGTTTTCTTTAGTCTATCATCTATGCCTAAGGGTTACATGAGGGGTGGGGGCTCTATTTATAGGCCAACCACATAAACAAGGGTAGTTAGGGAATAAACTAGGCGAATAGGTAAGTAGAGGGGGATACAAGGGCTGTGGCCCAACTAGTGCACGCAGCCTTGCCAGAGATAGTACCTGGGACTTGGGACCTAGTACCGCTTGTCCAGTAGTACCGCCTGGGACCGTAGTACCGCTTATCTGGAGCTTCATTTGGAGCCGTCTGTTGGCTGTGGCAGGCGGTGAGTGTCGGTAGTCACGGGATCCGAGGCAGTAGTGCCGCCGGTGACAGAGAGCATTTGGCTTCGTTGGTGTCGTCTGTTGGCGGTAGTGAGAGAGGTAGTCTTGCCGGCGGTAGTACCGGTCACCAGGTCCAGAGTACCGGGCTGACAGAGCATTTGGCGATGTCTTCCGCCTCCTCTTCCAAGCCTCCGTCTTGTCGGGCTTGATGCTCCGGGCTTCATCCCTTGTCTCCGTACTTGTCAATGTGAACCTATCATGCATAGGTGACGGAGTATGAAGTAGCATACCATTCAATAGGGTAGGAAGGGGGCTCGCATAGAGGAACGGATTCACCTTTGGAGTCCATGACGATTTGGCGTAAGTTGGAGACCAAGATGTGGTCACGACCGTAGGTCGGGCTACATCACAATCACCAAGCAAGACATGAGAGATCGGATGATGATGATGACCGCCCAAATCATGGCAAGCGATGCAACCGGAACCGAAATGGAGAAGAAACTTTCGGCAAGCTCAAATTCACCATGCCCAAGTTCACCGGTTCCAATGAGCTGATGGCCATGGCATCCCTCGAGTTCGATGGGTATGCCAACCTTTGGTGGGAACAAGTCCAACTCGCTCGCGAAGCAAAAGAAGAGCCTCCAATCGCAACTTGGCAAGATATGAAGGCTCATATGAGATCCCGCTTTGTTCCTTCACACTACACGCGTGACCTCTTCAACAAGCTTCAAACGCTTAGTCAAGGGACAAAGACCGTGGAAGAGTACTTCAAGAAAATGGAGCTCAACATGATCCGTGCCAACATTGAAGAGCGAGATGAACAAACAATGGCACGCTTCCTCAATGGCTTGAACCATCCCATCAAGCGCATCACCGAGTTCCAAAAGTACAACAACATGGTTGAGCTTGTGCACATCGCATCAAAGGCCGAGCGTCAAGTGCAAGAGGACATCAAGTACGACAAGCCAAAGACGTACTTCACCTACAAGCAAGCACCAACCACTACTCCAACAACACCAAGTGGAAGCTCCTCAAGTACCACCAAGCTTCCCTTCAAGCCAACACTCCCTCAAGGAAAACAGCCCCCAAGTGGCAAACACACAAGGGATGATCAACCATTCAATGGTGAATGCTACAAGTTTGGAGGCAAAGGGCACAAGTCGAACGCATGTGGGAACAAGAAATTTTTGTTCATTCATGACAACGGCGATGAAGAATACTTGAGAGAGGAAGAGTTTGATGCAAGGGTCAAGGAAGCCATGGCAAGGCAACATTTGGAAGAGGACCAAGAACTTCTTGTGTGTGAGCATGACGCAAGTCCATCGCTTGTAGTCACAAGGGTCTTGACTACCCAAGTCAATGAGAATGAAGACCAACGCTCGAACATCTTGCAAACTCGTGCCGGCATCAATGGGAAGTCCATGAAAGTTGTCATCGATGGAGGGAGTTGCCACAACCTTGCAAGTACGGAATTGTGTGAGAAACTCAATCTCACCCTCCATCCGCATAAACACCCCTACCATATCCAATGGCTAAGTGACCAAGGATCCGTCAAGATCAAGCACACCGTCTCGGTGACGTTCTCAATTGGGCACTACAAGGACATGGTGGAATGTGACGTGGTCCCAATGACGGTTTTTCATATGTTGCTCGGAAGGCCGTGGCAATATGACAAGCGTGCTTTGCAAAGGGGTTAGCAATTATCAAAACAGCAATGCAAAAGTTGAAAGAATGCTCAACGACGGTACTGTGCTGGTCCTAGGCTAGACCGTACTAGAGACGTGAGCCTAGGTCACCAACGATGTCACGACGCGACACAACAAGCATTGTATGATGATATGGCACCCTGAAAAGCGAACCGAGATGCAGAAAATCACTATGATGGCGAGTGTCTAGAACTGATCTATGGGGTCTAAAAATAGGTTAGCCCCAAAAAAATATTTCGAAATTTTTTATTTTGCTCCGGAAAGCGCGTCGGCGGCAAAAAAATATCGCTATAACGGCCGATGGAGAAAAGTGATCCCCGTGGTCGAAAACTAGTATAGTCAGATTTTTTTTTTGCTCTCCTTCTGGACTTACGACCGGACTCTTAGCTCGACACGGACTTTAGCTGAACACGGAAACAACAAAGAAGGAAAGTAAAAGGAAATAACGAGGAAACAATAACTCTACTCGGACTCGTACCACGACAGGAAACTGATCGGATCTGTATCGCGGAAGGAAGGCGGTTGTTATGGGGTAACCCTGGGGTTGGCCCGATCTTTCACGAATTCCACGAGAAACGAGGGAAACGAGGTGGTCGGGGAATGAAAGCGATGAAGGCGATGAGAACCACGAACACACACACACCAAAACACGATACACGCCTACTCCTCACGCCGGTGGCAACCGGTCCAACATAATCCCTAGGATCGGTGTTGCGGCTCGCTCTCCACGCCAACAACGGGATGAGGTGCTTGGTGAGATCTTGACGACTTGGGGGCGAGACACCGAGAACCCAAGGCCTTGTACAACTTGAACGCACTTAAGCAAGATCCAAGAGGTGGGTGGATAATCCGGTGCTCCGTGGTAGGAGCATGAGACCAATAGATATAAGTCCTCAAAGGGTTTCCTTAATATCTATTATTATCCAAGTCAACGGTTACAATAGAGGGTGGGCTATATATAGTCCATCCACAAAACAGGGGTAGTTTGAATGAAAAGATAGATTATAAGTGGAGTTACAAGGCAGGGTGAAGCAATCAATCAGGTCCGGCAGACGGTAGTTCGGTCCCAAGAATCTGGTACGGTGGTCACGGTAGTACCGCTTCCGGAGCGGCAGTACCGCTTGAGGGCCTGGGGCTTCCGTCGGAGGCGTCAGTGGCGAGCGGTAGGAGGGGGCGGTAGTACCGGCCACCGGTAGTACCGGTTGTAGGACCGGTAGTACCGCTTCGAGGCGTGGAGGGGCGTCTGTGGCGAAGCGGGAGGCGGGGACCGCTTGAGCGTAGTACGGTCGTCCCAACCGTAGTACCGCTATGCCCTGGCCGATCGGTGGCTTCTTCTGCACTGATGATGCATGAGTTTGCGGTGAAGTAGCAAGCCATCCAAGGGGTGTTGAAGTCACACAAGGAGAGGAGCGAGTTCACCTTAGTTTGAAGGAGCTTGGCTCAAGCGAGTCATGGGTCCATTTGGGTAGCTCGTGGGAGTAGATGTAGTAGCGGTCGGAGGACGGGCTGCATCAGCTCCCCCCCCTTGGGAAAGAGTCGTCCTCGACTCTTCAACCGTCACAACTTCCTCTTCGCCATGGTTGGGTGAGAGGTCCTTGACATTGAATGTCGAGCTCACAAGATACTTCGATGTTGGTATATCGATCACATAGGCGTTGTTGTTTATCCTTTTTAGCACCTTGAATGGTCCGTCGCCTCGTGGCTTTAGCTTGGAGTCTCGTTCCTTGGGGAAACGGTCTTTACTCAAGTGAATCCATACAAGGTCGCCTCATCAAAGATCATCTCTTTCTTTGTCTTGTTTAGCCTTGATGCTTGGCGAAGGACTTGTTGCTCGATAGTAGCTCGTGTGTCTTCATGGAGTTTCATCATTGCTTGGGCACGCTTGACAACGTCCATATTGGCACGCTCATGAAGTGGAAGTGGAAGGATATCGAGCGGTGAGAGGCTCAAGCCATGAAGCGATCATGAACGGGATCCTCATGGTGGTGGAGTGCTTGGCGCGGTTGTAGGCGAACTCGGCCTGTGAAATGCATTCCTCCCAGTCTTTAAGGTTCTTCTTTATCAACACCAGGAGAAGTGTGCCAAGGCTTCGATTGACTACCTCGGTTTGTCCATCGGTTTGAGGATGCGAGCCGGACAAGAAGAGGAGCTTGATGCCGAGCTTGGCCATGAGGGTCTTCCAGAAGTAGCTCATGAATTTTACGTCACGGTCGGAGACGATTGTTCTTGGCACGCCGTGCAGCCGAATTATTTCCCTGAAAAACAAATTTGCTACATGTTAAGCATCATCGGTCTTATGGCACGGAATGAAATGTGCCATTTTTGAAAAGCGATCCACGACTACAAATATGGAATCGTGACCATGTTTAGATCTAGGCAAGACTAATACAAAGTCCATGCTAATGTCCGACCAAGGTGCATGAGGAATAGGCAATGGCATATAAAGACCAAAGGGGTTGGACTTAGACTTAGCTTGGATACATGTAGTGCATCGTTGAACGTGGCGCTCCACGTCACGCTTCATCTTTGGCCAATAGTAGTGAGTGGAGAGCATGTCATATGTCTTGTCACGCCAAAGTGACCCATAAGGCCTCCACCATGGGACTCTTGAAGAAGAAAAAGTTGGAGAGAGGATTTCGGAATGCAAAGCTTGTTTTGTTTGAAAAGAAAACCCTTGTGCAAATAGAAATCGTCGATCCCTTTGTTTATTGAACATTGTGCAAATATTGGTCCAAAGAAAGAATCGGACGTGTACAAAGATTTGATGTCCTCAAGACCCAAAACATGGACTTCGAGTCGTGTAAGGAGGCTTGTGGTTTCTTGCGACAAGCGTCCACCACAGTTTCTTTGCCCTTCTTGTATTTTACAATGTAAGGAAAAGACTCCATAAACTCAACCCACTTTGCGTGCCTTTTACTCAAGTTGGCTTGGCCCTTAAGGTACTTCAACGACTCATGGTCGGAATGGATTATAAATTCTTTGGGCCAAAGATAGTGTTGCCACACTTGAAGAACACGAACCAAGGCAAAAGTTCTTTGTCATAAATGGGATAATTGAGGCGTCGCCATCAAGTTTCTCACTATGGTAAGCAATAGGGCCATTTTGCATAAGGACGCCACCAATGCCAATACCACTAGCGTCACATTCAATCTCAAAGGTTTTTGTGAAATCCGGCAATGCAAGAAGTGGTGCTTGGTGAGCCTCCTTTGAGCTCATCAAAAGCCTTTTGTTGTGCTTTTCCCCAAGCAACGTGACATTCTTCTTGGTCAATTCGTTGAGGGGCAAGCAATAGTGGAAAAATCTTTCACAAAGCGGCGGTAAAAGCCATGACCCATGAAAACTACGAAGTTCACTAACATTTGTAGGGTGGGCCAATCTCGTATGTCCTTGACTTTTGATACATCAACTTCAATGCCATTAGAAGACACGACAAAACCAAGGAAAATCAGCTTGTCTCTTGCAAAAGTGCACTTGGGAGGTTAGCATAAAGCTTTTCATGACGAAGGATTTGTACGACCTCCTTAACATGAGTAACATGCTCCTCTAGTGACTTGCTATAGACAAGAATGTCATCAAAGTAAACAACTACACTCTTTCCAATGAGTGACCGCAAAATATGGTTCATGAGGCATGAAGGTAGATGGGGCATTGGATAAGCCAAAAGGCATAACCAACCATTCATAGAGACCAAGCTTGGTTTTGAAGGCGGTTTCCACTCATCACCTTGACCATGCGAATTTGATGGTAGCCACTACGAAGATCAATTTTCGAAAATATAGTGGCTCCACATAACTCATCAAGCATGTCATCAAGGCGGTATAGGATGTCGATAACGCACGGTGATAGCATTGATTGAATGGCGATCCATGCATAACCGCAACGTATCATCCGTTTTCGGGACTAGGATCACGGAACCGCTTGGGCTAGTGCTTACTTGGATCAAACCTTTGGAGACGAGTTGGTTGATTTGATTCGATCTCCTTTGTCTCTTCGGGTTTGTGCGACACGCAGCAGTTTGGAAGTGGTCTTGGGTATGAGGTCGATACGGTGCTCGATTCCACGAAGAGGGGGAAGGCCATGAGGAAGCTCTTCGGGGAATACATCTTGGAATTCCTGCAAAACAGCCATCAAAGAAGGAGGAATATTTGTCAAGTCATTAGTTCCTTGCGCTAGTCCCTTGCATACGAGGACGTAGTGCAAGATGGATGGGTTGTTCCGCACTTCTCTCATCTCACTTTTGGTGGCTAGAAGAACACTCTTAGTTTTTCCGCTCGAGTTTGGCTTGTAGCTCTCACTCACTATGGTGTGGTTCTCTCGCTCACCACTCTTGTCACAAGGTGTTTTTGCGTATTGCGCCCTCGCTAAAGCCTTTGCATTGTCCGCAATTATTTGGCTAGGAGTCATTGGTTGCAACACACAAGTTTTATCAAGCCATTTGAAAGTGTAGGTGTTTGAGTGACCATTATGCAAAGCACACTTGTCATATTGCCACGGCCTTCCGAGCAACATGTGACAAACCGTCATTGGAACCACACTCCACCGTGTCCCTCAGTAGTGTCCAATGGAGAACGTCACCGAGACGGTGTGCTTGATCTGACGGATCCTTGGTCACTTAGCCATTGGATATGGTAGGGGTGTCTATGGGTGAAGGGTGAGATTGAGTTTCTCACACAATTCCGTGCTTGAGGTTGTGGCAACTTCCTCCATCGATGACGACTTTGATGGACTTCCCATTGATGCCTGACGAGTTTGGAAGATGTTTGAGCGTTGGTCTTCATTTTCATTGGCTTGAGTAGTCAAGACCCTTGTGACCACAAGCGATGGACTTGCGTCATGCTCACACACAAGAAGTTCTTGGTCCTCTACCAAGTGTTGCCTTGCCATGGCTTCCTTGACCCTTGCATCAAACTCTTCTTCACTCAAGTATTCTTCATCGCCGTTGTCGTGGATGAACAAAACTTTTGTTTCCACATGCATTGGACTTGTGCCCTTTGCCTCCACACTTGTAGCATTCACCATTGAATGGTTGATCATCCGTGTTTGTTTGCCACTTGGGGCTGTTTTCCTTGGGGAATAGTTGGCTTGAAGGAAGCTTGGTTGTACTTGGTGAGCTTCCACTTGGTGTTGTTGGAGTAGTGGTTGGCGCTTGCTTGTAGGTGAAGTACGTCTTTGGCTTGTTGTACTTGATGTCCTCTTGCACTTGGCGCGGCCTTGGATGCGATGTGCACAAGCTCAACCATGTTGTTGTACTTTTGGAACTCGGTAATGCGTTTGATGGGATGGTTCAAGCCATTGAGGAAGCGTGCCATTGTTTGCTCATCTCGCTCTTCAATGTTGGCACGGATCATGTTGAGCTCCATTTGCTTGAAGTACTCTTCCACGGTCTTTGTCCCTTGACTAAGCGTTTGAAGCTTGTTGAAGAGGTCACGTGTAGTGTGAAGGAACAAAGCGGGATCTCATATGAGCCTTCATATCTTGCCAAGTGGCGATTGAGGCTCTTCTTTTGCTTCGCGAGCGAGTTGGACTTGTTCCCACCAAAGGTTGGCATACTCATCAAACTCGAGGGATGCCATGGCCATCATCTTCTCATTGCTATAATTGTGCATGCGGAAGATCTTGTCGACCTTGAGTTCCCAAGAGAGATATTCCTCGGGCTCATTGGAACCGTGAACTTGGGCATGGTGAATTTGAGCTTAGAAAGTTTCTTCTCCATTGCGGTTCCGGTTGCGTCGGTTGCCATTATTTTGACGGTCATCATCATCCGAGCTCTCATGTCTTGCTTGGTGATTGTTGCGATGCTCGCGTGGTTGTTGGGGTGCCGCGTTTGGTGGAGGAACTTGTTGTTGACGACGAGCTTGGGGAGCGTGCTCGTTTTCTTGTCGCGGATGCGGGCGAGGAGGAGGTTGATGGTCCTCACGACGAGCTTGGGGAGCTTGCTCTTGCTCTTGTCGTGGTTGATGGCGAGGAGCATTAGCTTGCGCCATGTGGCGAGGAGGACGTCGAGCCGTATGCGCCATGGGCTGCTCTTCTTCTTGGTGTAGGGGAGGCTCGTCATGACCATTATGTTGGCGACGAGGACGTTCATGTTGATGATGACGCCTTGAGGATCTTCGAGTGCTTCACGCCGATGATCTTGTTCGTCCTCTTCGGAAGTTTCACTTGTTGTTGAAGGAGCATGTCGACGTCGATGGCCGTGGTGGTCTATGCGAGGGTGCTCTTGTTGAATCACCAGTGCCCTTGGTTGTGGTCGGTTTGCTTCACGTCTTGGAGGTCTTGCGGAGAGGTCACCATCATAGCTTGATGTCGCGCGTGACGGAGATGGTACCACTGCGAAGAGCTCATGGATTGAAGAACGGGTCCATTCCGGTGCCTTGAAGCATGACGGCGAGGTGCACTTGTTTCACTTGATGAGTGCTGAGATGAGCTTGATTCGCGCGAGCGTGTCCTTGCGAGTCCATCGATGATGTGTTGGAGCTTCTCATCCGGAGGCGAGTGCACGCCAAGCGCTTCATTTTGATGGCGAGGTTGTGTTGCATGGCATGCATTTGGCCACGGACTTCTTGAAGCGGTTGTCGATGTTCTTGAATTCCACACGGCCTCGCTAAATTGTTCATCTTGGCGCCGAGAGCTTCACAACGATAGTTGAATTCTCCTCGGATCTTCCAATGGTCCCATCTTGTCATGAATTGGTTATCATCCTCTGGAGGTGGTGGTGGTTGGGATGGCTCTCCATGCCTGTCCATGATGCAAAGCCAACAATGGTTGTATATGGAGAGAAAGGGTGTGGAGAGTTAGCCGTTTACCTCACCTTGGAGATTATATCAAACCAATTGCCACACAAATGAGCGAAAAGCGTGCAAAGTGAAATGGCAAGAAACTCTAAAAGGCTTTTGGTGGAAGGTAAGGGTTGTGGAAAACCAAACGAAACGATCCAAGCAAAAGGTTATTGTTCTACGTGGTAAAGAACCAAAGATCAAAAGCAAAAAGGATACGATCTACCAAAAACACGGGAAACACACACGTGGAGAAAACGGGGTTAGCACGACTATGAAAATGAGCACAAAAGGTCCTAACGAAGACTACGCTCGGCTGTCGTGCCAACACAAGGAGAGACCACAACTCGTTTGCCAAAAGAGGGTAAGCAATAGATTTGTGCACTTGCCTCGGTGCGCTCTTGCGACTCTCTTTCTTGGCTTACAAGCTCGGTATACTCTTTGTATTGGGAGACTATGTATTTTTTTTCTCTTTTTCTTTTGTTCTTTTTTTTTTTTTTTGATTCTTTTCCTTTTCTCCTTGCTATTCTACTATGTTAGCTTTTGTATTTGACCTCACACTCACTTCCAAGGCAAGTGCACAATGCTTAGACAAACACAAAATGAGTTGCTCTCATAGGATAGATACACACAAAGGAAGATATAATGACAAGGTGGTGCAAGTTATACCTTTGGTATTGTTGACTTGCAACCGTTGGTGGGAAAAGATGTTCGAGTGTCGCGGTGTCGTTGAGCGGGATGACGCGTTGATGCGAAGTCGATGTGAAGATGGCGACAAACACGCAAACACGAACAAACGAGGTGGAACAGTCGTGACGAAATCGAGGCGTCAAGGCGTGGAGGCACCGGCAGATGCGGTAGTATCTGGTAACGGCGGTAGTAATGGTGAGCGGTAGTACCGGGCCAACACCGTAGTAATCTTAACGGTAATGACGCTTAGCTATGGTAGTACCGCTGGCATAGGCCCGAACGAGGTGAACTTGCCAAAACCTCAAATTCGTTGAAAAGACCGAAAAGGTGAGCTAGAAACAAGAGGGCTATAGATCGACGCGCAAAGCAACAGACCGATGGACCAAAACCACGAAAAACGCACCAAAACCAGGGATCGATCCGGAGGCAAATTGGGCTCTTTTTGGTAGGATTTTCGTTTTTAAGGCGGAGAAAAGAAAATTGGAGGAAATTCGTGATCAACCGTGCTCTTGATACCAATATGTTATGGGTAACTGGGTTGGCCCGATCTTTCACAATTCCACGAAACGAGGGAAACGAGGTGGTCGGGAATGAAAGCGATGAAGGCGATGAGAACCACGAACACACACACACCAAAACACGATACACGCCTACTCCTCACGCCGGTGGCAACCGTCCAACATAATCCTAGGATCGGTTGGGTAAGCTCGCTCTCCACGCCAACAACGGGATGAGGTGCTTGGTGAGATCTTGGCGACTTGGGGCGAGACACCGAGAACCCAAGGCCTTGTACAACTTGAACGCACTTAAGCAAGATCCAAGAGGTGGGTGGATAATCCGGTGCTCCGTGGTAGGAGCATGAGACCAATAGATATAAGTCCTCAAAGGGTTTCCTTAATATCTATTATTATCCAAGTCTGAACGGTTACAATAGAGGGGGCTATATATAGTCCATCCACAAAACAGGGTAGTTTGAATGAAAAGATAGATTATAAGTGGAGTTACAAGGCATGGGCGAATCAAGCAATCAGTGGTCTGGCAGACCGGTAGTTCGTCCGCAACGGTAGTACCGGTGGTCACCAGAGTACCGCTTCAGAGCCAGGTAGTACCGCTTGAGGGCCTGGGGGCTTGGCCGGAGGCGCTGTGGCGAGCGGTAGGAGGGCGCCAGAGTACTGCCACCGGTAGTACTTGTGGGACCGTAGTACCGCTGGCTTCGAGGCGTGAGTGGGCGCCCTGTGGCGAAGTAGGGGAGGCGGAGACCGCTGAGCGGTAGTACCGTCGTCCCAACCGTAGTACCGCTATCTGCAATGATCGGTGGCTTCTTCTGCACTGATGATGCATGAGTTTGCGGGTGAAGTAGCAAGCCATCCAAGGGGGTGTTGAAGTCACACAAGGAGAGGAGCGAGTTCACCTTAGTTTGAAGGAGCTTGGCTCGGGCGCGAGTCATGGGTCCATTTGGGTAGCTCGTGGGAGTAGATGTAGTAGCGGTCGGAGGACGGGCTGCATCAGCGGTGGCGGAGTATTAGGGTTTATGGTGGCAGGGTATATGGCGGCGGAATATGGTGGCGGTGATCGGCGAGTGTGGCGGTGACTACTATGATCAGAACTCGAAACTCTAAGGGACGAGACACTAAGACCAGCAACTTGACGCGACGATGTAGACACAAATTCAACAATGCAAAAACTGAAAAGATAATGCGAGGGGTAGATTGGTTATGGGATGGATCTAAAGTCTAACTGTGTTTTTTGGCTTTTTCGTGGGTTATAGGTAAAAACAGATCTAATCTTTAAAACAAGAAATCTCACCGATCAACCTGAAATCGATACCACTTGATAGGGCAAAGGTGTCCGATATTTCGATGAGATGGCGATAATCGATTTGGTGGAGTTCGGGCATGACGATCCGACTACACGTGCAGCGCAATGCAATCATGGCCAATCTCCAGAGGTTACCGATCCTGCGTGAACACGATCACCGACCAATGAGGTCTTAATTCCTACCTGAAATCGAGAACAAGTAAGAACCAATATTGCAATCAAGATATTGCGGATTAAGAGGAAAGCTTTATTGAAGAGGTGGGATCCTGAATATGTGCGAAGTACAAGAGGCATCTGCGACGCTCGAGCCTTGGCGAAGTTGCGACTATGGCTAACTTAATGTCTAAACAAAATCCGAGTCTAGGGGGTCGGCTATGGGGAGTATTTAAGGGCAAAAAGGTGGGGTTTCGGCCAGCCATGGAAGTGGTGGCCAAATCCAACACTAAAAGTCCTTTTCCCCTCAAATACAGACTCAAAAAGTGGCTAATTAAAATCCTGCGAAAATTACATGGGCCTGGCCCAAAATAAAGGTGTCGCAGCACCATATTAAGCTATGGACGAATTCGTAAAGTATTGATCTTAAGTATTTTGTCCAAGCCTTGTTTCTTCATTATGGTGGCCTCAAAGTTCTGAAATCTTCATCCGTGGCCTTCTCTTGGATCATCACATGCTTTCTGCCATCTCCATGCATGGCCATGCTCCAATTCTTGTCCCTCTCATCCATGCTTGGTCCATCATTCCTAAGAGTAAGAAATATATCTGATTTAGGCAGCATCATATTCTCATGTATGTGAGGAGTAGTTCCAAGAAATGAAAGTACCTGATAGTTAAGTTGTTTGGCACGAGATCTTGTGATGGGTCCTTGTATGTGTGTTGCTGTAGGTACAACGGTTGTATCAATAGTAGGGATGTCCACATCAATAATGGTCACTCAAACACTTACACCTTCAAATGGCTTGATAAAAGTTGTGTGTTGCAACCAATGACTCCTAGCCAAATAATTGCGGACAATGCAATGGCTTTAGCGAGGGCGCAATACACAAAAACACCTTTATAGAAGAGTGGTGAGTGAGAGAACCACACTATAGTGAGTGAGAGCTACAAGCCAAACTCGAGTGGAAAAACTAAGAGTGTTCTTCTTCCCACCAAAAGTGAGATGAGAGAAGTGCGGAACAACCCATCCATCTTGCACTATGTCCTTGTATGCAAGGGACTAGCGCAAGGAACTAACGACTTGACAAATGTTCCTCCTTCTTTGATGGCTATTTTGCAGGAATTCCAAGATGTATTTCCCGAAGAGCTTCCTCATGGCCTTCCTCCTCTTCGTGGAATCGAGCACCGCATCGACCTCATACCCGACGCCCCACTCCCAAACCGTGTCGCGTATCGCATAAACCTAGAAGAGACGAAGGAGATCGAAAGCCAAATAAACCAACTCGTCTCCAAAGGTTTGATCCAAGTAAGCACTAGCCCAAGCGCGGTCCCCGTGATCCTAGTTCCAAAAACGGATGATACGTTGCGGTTATGCATGGACTGTCGTCCAATCAATGCTATCACCGTGTGTTATCGACATCCTATACCGCGTCTTGATGACATGCTTGATGAGTTATGTGGAGCCACTATATTTTCCAAAATTGATCTTCGTAGTGGTTACCACCAAATTCGCATGGCCGAAGGTGATGAGTGGAAAACCGCCTTCAAGACCAAGCTTGGTCTCTATGAATGGTTGGTTATGCCTTTTGGCTTATCTAATGCCCCATCTACCTTCATGCGTCTAATGAACCATATTTTGAGATCTCTCATTGGGAAGAGTGTAGTTGTTTACTTTGATGACATTCTTGTCTATATCAAGTCACTAGAGGAGCATGTTACTCATGTTAAGGAGGTCCTTCAAATCCTTCGTCATGAAAAGCTTTATGCTAATCTCCCAAAGTGCAGTTTTGCAAGAGACAAGCTGATTTTCATTGGTTTTGTTGTGTCTTCTAATGGCATTGAAGTTGATGTCTCAAAAGTCAAGGACATACGAGATTGGCCCATCCCTACAAAGGTTAGTGAACTTCGTAGTTTTCATGGGTTGGCTGGCTTTTACCGTCGCTTTGTGAAAGATTTTTCTACCATTGCTTGCCCCCTCAACGAATTAACCAAGAAAAATGTCACGTTCGTGTGGGGAAAAGCACAACAAAAGGCTTTTGATGAGCTCAAAAAGAGACTCACCGAAGCACCACTTCTTGCATTACCAGATTTCACAAAAACCTTTGAGATTGAATGTGACGCTAGTGGTATTGGCATTGGTGGCGTCCTTATGCAAAATGGGCGTCCTATTGCTTACCATAGTGAGAAACTTGATGGCGCACGCCTAAACTATCCCATTTATGACAAAGAACTTTTTGCCTTGGTTCGAGTTCTTCAAGTGTGGCAACACTATCTTTGGCCCAAAGAATTTATCATCCATTCCGACCATGAGTCGTTGAAGTATCTTAAGGGCCAAGCCAATTTGAGTAAACGGCACGCAGAATGGGTTGAGTTTATGGAGTCTTTTCCTTACATTGTCAAATACAAGAAGGGCAAAGAAAATGTGGTAACGGACGCCTTGTCTCGCAAAAACACAAGCCTTCTTACACGACTCGAAGTCAATGTCTTGGGTCTTGATGACATCAAATCTTTGTACGCATCCGACCTTTTCTTTGAACCAATATTTGCACAATGTTCAATAGACAAAGGGATTGATGATTTCTATTTGCATAAGGGTTTTCTTTTCAAACAAAACAAGCTTTGCATTCCGAAATTGTCTCTCCAACTTTTGCTTCTTCAAGAGTCCCATGGTGGAGGCCTTATGGGTCACTTTGGCCGTGACAAGACATATGACATGCTCTCCACTCACTACTTTTGGCCAAAGATTGATGTGGACATCCCTACTATTGATACAACCGTTGTACCTACAGCAACACTCATACAAGTACCCATCACAAGATCTCGTGCCAAACAACTTAACTATCAGGTACTTTCGTTTCTTGGAACTATTCCTCACATACATGAGAATATGATGTTGCCTAAATCAGATATATTTCTTACTCTTAGGAATGATGGACCAAGCATGGATGAGAGGGACAAGCATTGGAGCATGGCCATGCATGGATATGGCAGCAAGCATGTGATGATCCAAGAGAAGGCCACGGATGAAGATTTCAGAACTTTGAGGCCACCATAATGAAGAAAGAAGGCTTGGACGAAATATTCAAGATCAATACTTTATGAATTCGTCCATAGCTTAATATGGTGTCACGACACTTTATTTTGGGCCAGCCCATGTAATTTTCAGGATTTTAATTAGCTACTTTTTAGAGTCCGTAGATTTGAGGGGAAAAGGACTTTTAGGGTTGGATTCGGCCACCACTTCCATGGCTGGCCGAAAACCCACCTTTTCGCCCTTAAATACTCCCCATAGCCGACCCCCTAGACTCAGATTTTGTTTAGACATTAAGTTAGCCATAGTCGCAACTTCGCCAAGGCTCGAGCGTCGCAGAGGCCTCTTGTACTTCACACCTATTCAGGATCCCACCTCTTCAATAAAGCTTTCCTCTTAATCCGCAATATCTTGATTGCAATATTGGTTCTTACTTGTTCTCGATTTCAGGTAGGAATTAAGACCCTCGCTGGTCAGGCTGATCGTGTTCACGCAGGATCGGTAACCTCCAGGAGATTGGCCTAGCGATTCCAATGGCGCTCGTGCTCGCACGTGTAGTCGGATCGTCAAGCCCGAACTCCACCTGATGCAGCCCGTCCTACGACCGCTACTACATCTACGCCCACGAGCTCCCCAAGTGGACCCATGACCCGCGCCCGAGCCAAACTTCTTCAAGCTAAGGTGAACTCACTCCTCTCCTTGTGTGACTTCGACACACCCTTGGTTGGCTTGCTACTTCACACGCATACACTGTGCATCATCAGGTACGAAGAGAAGGACCCAAGGAACGGAGGAGAAGCAACTAGTCGCTGCCAGACGCAAGCGGTACTGCCGACCGGTACTACCGGCCAGCGGTACTACCGCCCTCTCCTACCGCTCGCGGAAGCTCAAGCCGCTGCCAGACGCAAGCGGTACCGACGACCGGTACAACCGGTCCAAGCGGTACTGCCGGTCCAACGACCGGTACTACCGGACAGCGGCACGACCGCCCCCTCCTACCGCTCTCCACAGGCGCCTTCGACGACAGCTCCAGGCCCTCAAGCGATACTACCGCTCCCGGAGCGGTACTACCGATCACCACCGGTACTACCGGGCCAGGACCCAGACTACCAGTCTGAATACCTAAAGTGCGGCCCTGTGCCTTGTAAACCTACCTATAATTTACCTGTTCGTTCCGAAACTACCCCTGTTTTGTGGCTGGACTATATATAGCCCCACCCTCCATTGTGAGTCCTTAGACTTGGATAATAATAGATATTAAGGAAACCCTTTGAGGACTTATATCTATTGGTCTCATGCTCCTACCAAGGAGCACCGGATTATCCACCCCCCTCTTGGATCTTGCCTAGTGCGCCTGTTGTACAAGGCCTTGGGTTCTCGCCCCCAAGTCGTCAAGGTCTCACCAAGCACCTCATCCCCCGTTGTTGGCGTGGAGAGCGAGCTTCGCGCAACACCGATCCTAGGGATTATGTTGGACCGGTTGCCACCGGCGTGAGGAGTAGGCGTGTATCGTGTTTTGGTGTGTCTGTGTGTTCGTGGTTTTCACCACCTCCCCCCGATTTCATACCCGACCACCTCTTTCCCCCTCGTTGCTCGTGGAATTCGTGAAAGATCGGGCCAACCCCCGGGTTACCCCATAACATATTGGTATCAAGAGCACGGTTGATCACGAATTTCCCCCAATTTTTTCTTTTATCCGCCTTAAAAACGAAAATCCTACCAAAAAGAGCCCAATTTGCCTTCGGATCGATCTCTGGATTTGGTGAGTTTTTCGTGGTTTTGGTCCATAGATCTGTTGCTTTGGGAGTCGATCTATAGCCCCTGTTGTTTCTAGCCCGCCTTTCGGTCAGATTTCCCAGGAATTTGAGGTTTTTGGCAAGTTCCTCGCGTTCCAGTTCTGTGCCAGGCGGTACTACCGGCCGTGCAAGCGGTACTACCACAAGTAACAGGTACTACCGCTCGCCGGTACTACCGGTTGTCGCAAGCTGTACTACCGCTCGCCACTGACCGTGCCTCCTGCCCTTTGACGCCTCGATTTCGTTCCCTGACCTTCCTACTTTGCTTGTTTGTGTTTCGCGTGTTTGTCGCCATTTTCACAACAGCTTCCGCATCAACGTCATACCGCGCTCAACGACACCGCGACACTCGAACATCTTCCCCCACCAACGGTTGCAAGTCGTCAACAATACCAAAGGTATAACTTGCACCACCTTGACAGCCCCATATCTTCCTTTGTGTGTATCTATCCTATGAGAGCAACTCATTTTGTGTTTGTCTAAGCATTGTTCACTTGCCTTCGGAAAAGTGAGAGTGTGAGGCCAAATACAAAAGCTAACATAGTAGCATAGCAAGGGAGAAAAAGAAAAGAAAAAGAATAAAAAAAAAACAAGGAAAAGAAAAAGATAGAATAGAAAGATACATAGTCTCCCCAATACATAGAGAATACCAAGCTTGTAAACCAAAGAAAGAGAGAAGAAAGAGCGCACCAAGGCAAGTGCACAAATCTATTGCTTATCCTCTTTTGGAAAACGAGTTGTGGTCTCTCCTTGAGTTGGCACGACAACCGAGCGTAGTCTTCGTTAGGACCTTTTGTGCTCATTTTCATAGTCGTGCTAACCCCGTTTATCTCCACGTGGGTGTTTTCCGTGTTTTTCGTAGATCGTATCCTTTTGCTTTTGATCTTTAGTTCTTTACCACGTAGAACAATAACCTTTTGCTTGGATCGTTTCATTTGGTTTTCAACAATCCTAACCTTCCACCAAAAGCCTTTTGAGAGTTGTAGCATATTTCGGTGTGAGTTTCTTGCCATTTCACTTTGCACGCTCTTCGCTCTTTTGTGTGGCAATTGGTTTGATATAATCTCCAAGGTGAGGTAAAAGGCTAACTCTACGCACCCTTTCTCTCCATATACAACCCTTGTGGATTTGCATCATGGACAGGTATGGAGAGCCATCCCAACCACCACCACCTCCGGAGGATGATAACCAATTCATGACAAGATGGGACCATTGGAAGGTCCGAGGAGAATTCAACTATCGTTGTGAAGCTCTCGAGCGGCGCCAAGATGAACAATTTAGCGAGGCCCGTGTGGAATTCAAGAACATCGACAACCGCTTCGAAGAAGTCCGTGGCCAAATGCATGCCATGCAACACAACCTCGGTCATCAAAATGAAGCTCTTGGTCGTGCACTCGCCTCAACGGATGAGAAGCTTCAACGCATCATTGATGGACTCGCAAGGCCACGCTCGCGCGAATCAAGCTCATCTCGGCACTCCTCAAGTGAATCAAGTGCACCTCGCCGTCACGCTTCAAGGCACCGGGATGGACCCGTTCTTCAATCCATGAGCTCTTCACAAGCGGTACCATATCCGCGTCACGCCGCAACGTCAAGCTATGATGGTAACCTCTCCGCAAGACCTCCAAGGCGCGAAGCGAACCGACCACAACCAAGGGCACTTGTGATTCAACAAGAGCAACCTCGCATGGACCACCAAGGCCATCGACGTCGACACGCTCCTTCAACAACAAGTGAAGCTTCCGAAGCGGACGAACAAGATCATCATCGACGTGAAGCACTCGAAGACCCTCCAAGGCGTCATCATCGACATGATCGCCCACGTCGGCAACATGATGGTCATGACGAGCCTCCCCTACACCAATAAGAAGAGCAGCCCATTGCGCATACGGCTCGACGTCCTCCTCGCCACATGGCGCAAGCTACTACTCCTCGCCATCAACCATGACAAGAGCAAGAGCAAGCTCCCCAAGCTCGTCGTGAGGACCATCAACCTCCTCCTCGTCCTCATCCGCGACAAGAAAACGAGCAAGCTCCCCAAGCTCGTCGTCAACAACAAGTTCCACCACCACACGCGGCACCTCAACAACCGCAAGAACAACGCAACAATCACCAAGCAAGACATGAGAGCTCGGATGATGATGATGACCGTCAAAATAATGGCAACCGACGCAACCGGAACCGCAATGGAGAAGAAACTTTCGGCAAGCTCAAATTCACCATGCCCAAGTTCACCGGTTCCAATGAGCCCGAGGAATATCTCTCTTGGGAACTCAAGGTCGACAAGATCTTCCGCATGCACAATTATAGCAATGAGAAGATGATGGCCATGGCATCCCTCGAGTTTGATGAGTACCTTTGGTGGGAACAAGTCCAACTCGCTCGCGAAGCAAAAGAAGAGCCTCCAATCGCAACTTGGCAAGATATGAAGGCTCATATGAGATCCCGCTTTGTTCATTCGCACTACACGCGTGACCTCTTCAACAAGCTTCAAACGCTTAGTCAAGGGACAAAGACCGTGGAAGAGTACTTCAAACAAATGGAGCTCAACATGATCCGTGCCAACATCGAAGAGCGAGATGAGCAAACAATGGCACGCTTCCTCAATGGCTTGAACCATCCCATCAAGCGCATCACCGAGTTCCAAAAGTACAACAACATGGTTGAGCTTGTGCACATCGCATCCAAGGCCGAGCGCCAAGTGCAAGAGGACATCAAGTACAACAAGCCAAAGACGTACTTCACCTACAAGCAAGCGCCAACCACTACTCCAACAACTCCAAGTGGAAGCTCCTCAAGTACCACCAAGCTTCCCTTCAAGCCAACTCTCCCTCAAGGAAAACAGCCCCCAAGTGGCAAAAACACAAGGGTCTTGACTACCCATGCCAATGAAAGTGAAGACCAACGCTCGAACATCTTCCAAACTCGTGTCGGCATCAATGGGAAGTCCATCAAAGTTGTTATCGATGGTGGGAGTTGCCACAACCTTGCAAGCACGGAATTGTGTGAGAAACTAAACCTCACCCTCCTTCCACATAGACACCCCTACCATATCCAATGGCTAAGTGACCAAGGATCCGTCAAGATCAAGCACACCGTCTCGGTGACGTTCTCAATTGGGCACTACAAGGACACGGTGGAATGTGACGTGGTTCCAATGACGGTTTGTCACATGTTGCTCGGAAGACCGTGGCAATATGACAAGCGTGCTTTGCATAATGGTCACTCAAACACTTACACCTTCAAATGGCTTGATAAAACTTGTGTGTTGCAACCAATGACTCCTAGCCAAATAATTGCGGACAATGCAAAGGCCTTAGCGAGGGCGCAATACGCAAAAACACCTTGTGAGAAGAGTGGTGAGCGAGAGAACCACACCATAGTGAGTGAGAGCCACAAGCCAAACTCGAGTGGAAAAACTAAGAGTGTTCTTCTTGCCACCAAAAGTGAGATGAGAGAAGTGCGGAACAACCCATCCATCTTGCACTACGTCCTTGTATGCAAGGGACTAGCGCAAGGAACTACTGACTTGACAAATGTTCCTCCTTATTTGATGGCTGTTTTGCAGGAATTCCAAGATGTATTTCCCGAAGAGCTTCCTCATGGCCTTCCTCCTCTTCGTGGAATCGAGCACGTGATCGACCTCATACCCTACAAGACCACTACCAAACCGCTACAGACGCACAAACCCGAAGAGACGAAGGAGATCGAGCCAAATCAACCAACTCGTCTCCAAAGGTTTGATCCAAGTAAGCACTAGCCCAAGCGCGATTCCGTGATCCTAGTCCCAAAAACGGATGATACGCGGTTATGCATGGATCGCCATTCAATCAATGCTATCACCTGCGTTATCGACATCCTATACCGCGTCTTGATGACATGCTTGATGAGTTATGTGGAGCCACTATATTTTGAAAAATTGATCTTCGTAGTGGCTACCATCAAATTCGCATGGTCAAGGTGATGAGTGGAAAACCGCCTTCAAGACCAAGCTTGGTCTCTATGAATGGTTGGTTATGCCTTTTGGCTTATCCAATGCCCCATCTACCTTCATGCGCCTCATGAACCATATTTTGCGATCTCTCATTGGAAAGAGTGTAGTTGTTTACTTTGATGACATTCTTGTCTATAGCAAGTCACTAGAGGAGCATGTTACTCATGTCAAGGAGGTCCTACAAATCCTTCGTCATGAAAAGCTTTATGCTAACCTCCCCAAGTGCACTTTTGCAAGAGACAAGCTGATTTTCCTTGGTTTTGTTGTGTCTTCTAATGGCATTGAAGTTGATGTCTCAAAAGTCAAGGACATACGATTGGCCCATCCCAACAAATGTTAGTGAACTTCGTAGTTTTCATGGGTTGGCTTTTTTACCGTCGCTTTGTGAAAGATTTTTCTACAATTGCTTGCCCCTCAACGAATTGACCAAGAAAAATGTCACGCCTGCTTGGGGAAAAGCACAACAAAAGGCGTTTGATGAGCTCAAAAAGAGGCTCACCGAAGCACCACTTCTTGCATTGCCAGATTTCACAAAAACCTTTGAGATTGAATGCGACGCTAGTGGTATTGGCATTGGTGGCGTCCTTATGCAAAATGGGCGTCCTATTGCTTACCATAGTGAGAAACTTGATGGCGCACGCCTCAATTATCCCATTTATGACAAAGAACTTTTTGCCTTAGTTCGTGTTCTTCAAGTGTGGCAACACTATCTTTGGCCCAAAGAATTTATCATCCATTCCGACCATGAGTCGTTGAAGTACCTTAAGGGCCAAGCCAACTTGAGTAAAAGGCACGCAAAGTGGGTTGAGTTTATGGAGTCTTTTCCTTACATTGTCAAATACAAGAAGGGCAAAGAAAATGTGGTAGCGGACGCCTTGTCTCGCAAAAACACAAGCCTTCTTACATGACTCGAAGTCAATGTCTTGGTTCTTGATGACATCAAATCTTTGTACGAGTCCGACTCTTTCTTTGGACCAATATTTGCACAATGTTCAATAGACAAAGGGATTGATGATTTCTATTTGCATAAGGGTTTTCTTTTCAAACAAAACAAGCTTTGCATTCCGAAATCGTCTCTCCAACTTTTGCTTCTTCAAGAGTCCCATAGTGGAGGCCTTATGGGTCACTTTGGCCATGACAAGACATATGACATGCTCTCCACTCACTACTTTTGGCCAAAGATGAAGCGCGACGTCGAGCGCCACGTTCAACGATGCACTACATGTATCCAAGCTAAGTCTAAGTCTAACCCCTTTGGTCTTTATATGCCATTGCCTATTCCTCATGCACCTTGGTCGGACATTAGCATGGACTTTGTATTAGGCTTGCCTAGATCTAAACATGGTCACGATTCCATATTTGTAGTCGTGGATCGCTTTTCAAAAATGGCACATTTCATTCCGTGCCATAAGACCGATGATGCTTCACATGTAGCAAATTTGTTTTTCAGGGAAATAATTCGGATACACGGCGTGGCAAGAACAATCGTCTCCGACCGTGACGTAAAATTCATGAGCTACTTCTGGAAGACCCTCATGGCCAAGCTCGGCATCAAGCTCCTCTTCTCGTCCGCCTCGCATCCTCAAACCGATGGACAAACCGAGGTAGTCAATCAAAGTCTTGGCATACTTCTCCGGGTGTTGATAAAGAAGAACCTTAAAGACTGGGAGGAATGCATTCCACACGCCGAGTTCGCCTACAACCGCGCCAAGCACTCCAGCACCATGAGGAGCCCGTTCATGATCGTCTATGGCTTCGAGCCTCTAACCGCGCTCGATATCCTTCCACTTCCACTTCATGAACGTGCCAATATGGACGTTGTCAAGCGTGCCCAAGCAATGATGAAACTCCATGAAGACACACGAGCTACTATCGAGCAACAAGTCCTTCGCCAAGCATCAAGGCTCAACAAGACCAAGAAAGAGATGATCTTTGATGAGGGCGACCTTGTGTGGATACACTTGAGTAAAGACCGCTTCCCCAAGGAACGCGACTCTAAGCTAAAGCCAAGAGGCGATGGACCATTCAAAGTGCTAAAGAAGATCAACAACAACGCCTATGTCATCGATATACCAACATCGAAGTATCTTGTGAGCTCGACATTCAATGTCAAGGACCTCTCACCCTACCATGGCGAAGAGGAAGTTAGGACGGTTGAAGTGTCGAGGACGACTCTTCCCCAAGGGGGGGAGCTGATGCAGCCCGTCCTACGATCGCTACTACATCTACTCCCACGAGCTCCCCAAGTGGACCCATGACCCGCGCCCGAGCCAAACTTCTTCAAGCTAAGGTGAACTCGCTCCTCTCCTTGTGTGACTTCGACACACCCTTGGTTGGCTTGCTACTTCACACGCATACACTGTGCATCATCAGGTACGAAGAGAAGGACCCAAGGAACGGAGGAGAAGCAACCGATCACGCCAGACGCAGCGTGCATCGCCGACCAGATTACTACCAGCAGTACACCGCCTCCCTACCGCCGCCAGGCACCCTAACGGAAGCTCAAGTCCGGCCAGACGCAGCGGTACCTTAATCGATTACCGTCCAAGCGGTCTGACCGGTCCAACGACCGGTACTACTGGGATAGCGCAAGACGACCGCCTCCTACCGCCACAGCGCCTTCGACGAGCTCCCAGCCCTCAAGCGGTACTACCGCTCCCGAGCGGTACTACCGTCACCACCGGTACTACCGTTGCAGGACCGTACCGGGCCCGACCGACTGAATACCTAAAGTGCGCCCTGTGCCTTGTAAACCTACCTATAATTTAATTCGTTCGAAACTACCCTGTTTGTGGCTGGACTATATAGCCCCACCTCCATTGTAAGTCCTTAGACTTGGATAATAATAGATATTAAGGAAACCCTTTGAGGACTTATATCTATTGGTCTCATGCTCCTACCAAGGAGCACCGGAATATCCACCCCTCTTGGATCTTGCCTAGTGCGCCTGTTGTACAAGGCCTTGGGTTCTCGGTTTCTCGCCCCCAAGTCGTCAAGGTCTCACCAAGCACCTCATCCCCCGTTGTTGGCGTGGAGAGCGAGCTTCTCCCAACACCGATCCTAGGGATTATGTTGGACCGGTTGCCACCGGCGTGAGGAGTAGGCGTGTATCGTGTTTTGGTGTGTGTGTGTGTTCGTGGTTTTCACCGCCTCCCCCCCGATTTCATACCCGACCACCTCTTTCCCCCTCGTTGCTCGTGGAATTCGTGAAAGATCGGGCCAACCCCCGGGTTACCCCATAACACCACCAAATCGATTATCGCCATCTCATCGAAAGATCTGACACCTTTGCCCTATCAAAGATGAAGCGCGACGTGGAGCGCCACGTCCAACGATGCACTACATGTATCCAAGCTAAGTCTAAGTCCAACCCCTTTGGTCTTTATATGCCATTGCCTATTCCTCATGCACCTTGGTCGGACATTAGCATGGACTTTGTGTTAGGCTTGCCTAGATCTAAACATGGACATGATTCTATATTTGTAGTAGTGGATCGCTTTTCCAAAATGGCACATTTCATTGCGTGCCATAAGACCGATGATGCTTCACATGTAGCAATTTTTTTCGTGGAAATAATTGCTACACGGTGTGTTAAGAACAATCGCCTCCGATCATGACGTAAAATTCATGAGCTACTTCTGGAAGACCCTCATGGCCAAGCTCGGCATCAAGCTCCTATTCTCGTCCGCCTCACATCCTCAAACCGATGGACAAACCGACGTCGTCAATCGAAGTCTTGGCACACTCCTCCGGGTGTTGATAAAGAAGAACCTTAAAGACTGGGAGGAATGCATTCCACACGCCGAGTTCGCCTACAACCGCGCCAAGCACTCCACCACCATGAGGAGCCCGTTCATGATCGTCTACGGCTTCGAGCCTCTCACCGCGCTCGATATCCTTCCACTACCACTTCATGAACGTGCCAATATGGATGTTGTCAAGCGCGCCCACACAATGAAGAAACTCCATGAAGACACACGAGCTACTATCGAGCAACAAGTCCTTCGCCAAGCATCAAGGCTAAACAAGAACAAGAAAGAGATAATCTTCGAAGAGGGCGACCTTGTGTGGATACACTTGAGTAAAGAATGCTTCCCCAAGGAACGCGACTCCAAGCTAAAGCCAAGAGGTGATGGACCATTCAAAGTGCTCAAGAGAATCAACAACAACGCTTATGTCATCGATATCCCAACATCAAAGTATCTTGTGAGCTCGACATTCAATGTCAAGGACCTATCACCCTACCATGGAGAAGATGAAGTTGACAAGGTTGAAGAGTCGAGGATGACTCTTTCCCAAGGGGGGGAGCTGATGCAGCCCGTCCTACGACCGCTACTACGTCTACTCCCACGAGCTCCCCAAGTGGACCCATGACTCGCGCCCGAGCCAAACTCCTTCAAGCTAAGGTGAACTCGCTCCTCTCCTTGTGTGACTTCGATACACCCTTGGATGGCCTGCTACTTCATACCCATACCTTGTGCATCATCAGGTACGAAGAGAAGGACCCACAGGACGGAGGAGCACCAAAGAAGAGACCAAACGCCTCTGTCGCCAGTAGTACTGGCTGGCGACTGCATTACTTGGCCAAGACTATCACCGCTGCCAAAAATGAAGACCCCAGAGCTAGCCAAATGCTCTTCACATCAAGCGGTACTACTCGGCCCCGATCCGGTATCACCGCCACGACATCCTCGCTACCGCACTCAATGTAAGGCCCCAAATAAGAAGTCCCAGGACGACAAGCGGTACTACCGGGCGAGGAAGCGGTACTACCGCATGACCGGTACTACCGGTCGAGCTGGACCAGTACTACCGGATCTGGAAAGACCTGATCGTGTTAAGTCGGCCCAGCGCCTTGTAACCCTCACTATATTTTGCTATTTGTTCCCAAAATACCCCTGTTTATGTGGTTGGCCTATATATAGCCCCCACCCTCTATTGTAAACCCTAGACTTGGATAATAATAGATATTAAGGAAACCCTTTGAGGAACTTGTATCTATTGGTCTCATGCTCCTACCAAGGAGCACCGGATTATCCACCCCCCTCTTGGATCTTGCCTAGTGAGTTCAAGTTGTACAAGGCCTTGGGTTCTCGGTTTCTCGCCCCCAAGTCGTCAAGAGCTCACCAAGCACCTCGTCCCCCATTGTTGGCATGGAGAGCGAGCTTCGCCCAACACCGATCCTAGGGATTATGTTGGACCGGTTGCCACCGGCGTGAGAGATCGGCGTCTATCATGTTTTGTGTGCGTGTGTTCGTGGTTTTCTTCCCTTCTTCCCCCGACCACCGCTCTCTCCCCCTCGTTTCTCGTGGAATTCGTGAAAGATCGGGCCAACCCAAGGGTTACCCCCTAACAATGACTCTATATTTGTAGTAGTGGATCGCTTTTCAAAAATGGCACATTTCATTCTGATAGGGCAAAGGTGTCCGATCTTTCGATGAGATGATGATAGTTGATTTGGTGGAGTTCGGGCTTGACGATCCGACTACACGTGCGAGCACGAGCGCCAATGCAATCGCTAGGCCAATCTCCTGGAGGTTACCGATCCTGCGGAAACACAATCATCCTGACCAACGAGGGTCTTAATTCCTACCTGAAATCGAGAACAATTAAGAACCAATATTGCAATCAAGATATTGCGGATTAAGAGGAAAGCTTTATTAAAGAGGTGGGATCCTGAATAGGTGCGAAGTACAAGAGGCCTCTGCGACGCTCGAGCCTTGGCGAAGTTGCGACTATGGCTAACTTAATGTCTAAACAAAATCCGAGTCTAGAGGGTCAGCTATGGGGCATATTTAAGGGCGAAAAGGTGGGGTTTCGGCCAGACATGGAAGTGGTGGCCGAATCCAACCCTAAAAGTCCTTTTCCCCTCAAATACGGACTCTAAAAAGTGGCTAATTAAAATCCTGCGAAAATTACATGGGCCTGGCCCAAAATAAAGGTGTCGCAGCACCATATTAAGCTATGGACGAATTCGTAAAGTATTGATCTTGAATATTTCGTCCAAGACTTCTTTCTTCATTATGGTGGCCTCAAAGTTCTGAAATCTTCATCCGTGGCCTTCTCTTGGATCATCACATGCTTGCTGCCATATCCATGCATGGCCATGCTCCAATGCTTGTCCCTCTCATCCATGCTTGGTCCATCATTCCTAAGAGTAAGAAATATATCTGATTTAGGCAGCATCATATTCTCATGTATGTGAGGAATAGTTCCAAGAAACGAAAGTACCTGATAGTTAAGTTGTTTGGCACGAGATCTTGTGATGGGTCCTTGTATGTGTATTGCTGTAGGTACAACGGTTGTATCAATAGTAGGGATGTCCACATCATGCTCCCCTTCTTGAATTGAAGTCGTCCTCGACGTAATCTCATCTTCCTCACCAAAGTAAGGCTTCAAATCTGCAATGTTAAACGTAACCATACCAAAGTCTGCAGGCAACTCAAGCTTATATGCATTATCATTTATTTTCTCTAACACCTTAAAGGGACAAGCAGCACGTGGCATTAACTTAGACTTGCGTAAATCAGGAAAACGATCTTTACGCAAATGTAACCAAACAAGATCGCCAACATCAAACACAACATGCTTTCTCCCTTTATCCCCAGCAAGTTTATACTTATTATTCATGTGTTCAGTGTTATCTTTAGTAGTCTTATGCAAGTTTAATATCATTTCAGCGCGTTGTGGAGCATCCAAATTATGTTGCACCGAAGAAGGTAAAGGCAATAAATCAATAGGTGCACGAGGAACAAAACCATACACAATCTCAAATGGGCACATCTTTGTGGTAGAATGCAGTGAACGATTATAAGCAAATTCTATATGAGGTAAACACTCTTCCCACAATTTTAAGTTCTTCTTTAAAACAGCCCGCAACATAGTGGACAAAGTTCTATTTACTACTTCAGTTTGACCATCAGTTTGGGGATGACATGTAGTACTAAAGAGCAATTTAGTCCCCAACTTAGCCCATAAACATCTCCAAAAGTGGCTAAGAAATTTAGTATCACGACCAGAGACAATAGTATTTGGCACACCATGCAAACGAACAATTTCACCAAAGAACAAATCAGCAATATGCGCAGCATCATCCGTTTTTTGACAAGGAATAAAGTGTGCCATCTTAGAAAACCGATCCACAACAACAAAAATACTATCCCTCCCCTTCTGTGTTCGTGGCAATCCCAAAACAAAGTCCATAGAAATATCCTCCCAAGGAACACTAGGAACAGGAAGAGGCATATATAAACCATGTTGATTAAGGCGAGACTTAGCTTTTTGACAAGTAGTGCAGTACACAAATCTCTCAACATCTCGACGCATACGCGGCCAAAAGAAGTGTGCAGCAAGAACATCCTCCGTCTTCTTGACACCAAAGTGTCCCATCAATCCTCCTCCATGCGCCTCCTGTAACAACAAAAGACGAACAGAACTATCTGGAATGCATAGTTTGTTAGCATGGAACACAAATCCATCATTGAAGACGAAATTGTTCCAAGTTCTACCATCTCTACAATTCTGCAACACATCTTTAAATTCAGCATCATGCACATATTGTTCCTTAATAGTTTCCAATCCAAATATTTTGAAGTCAAGTTAAGATAACAAAGTATAACGTCGCGACAAAGCATCAGCAATAATATTATCTTTACCCTTTTTGTGTTTGATAATATAAGGAAAAGACTCAATAAATTCAACCCACTTTGCATGACGACGATTCAACTTAGCTTGACTACGAATATGCTTCAAAGATTCATGATCAGAATGAATAACAAATTCCTTAGGCCATAGATAATGTTGCCAAGTTTCTAATGTCCGAACCAACGCATATAATTCTTTATCATAAGTAGAATAGTTCAGACTAGCTCCACTCAATTTCTCACTAAAATATGCAACAGGTTTTCCCTCTTGTAATAACCCCCTCCCGAACCAATTCCACTAGCATCACATTCAAGCTCAAAAGTCTTAGTAAAATCAGGAAGTTGGAGTAAGGGAGCATGTGTTAGCTTATCTTTCAATATGACGGCACATGTGTT
Organism: Avena longiglumis; assembly: GCA_030063025.1. Classification (NCBI taxonomy): domain Eukaryota; kingdom Viridiplantae; phylum Streptophyta; class Magnoliopsida; order Poales; family Poaceae; genus Avena; species Avena longiglumis. The sequence continues at coordinate 329,445,426 of CP125974.1, read as the reverse complement.
GTGTGCATCGCCCCAAACAAAGGGCACATCCTTCTTGGTAAGCTCATTCAATGCAAGGCAATTGATCCAAAGTCTTTGATAAAGCGCCTATAAAAACCAGCGAGGCCAAGAAAACTCCTCACTTGTGTGACCGTCTTGGACCGCGCCAATTCTCAATAGCTTCAATCTTCGGATCCACTTCAATACCCCGTGATGTAACAACATAGACAAGAAACGCATCGATTGGTGCAAAAGGTGCACTTCTCAAGGTTACCAAACAAACGTGCATCACGTAAAGCATTAAAACAAAGACGTAAATGGTCCAAATGATCCTCTAAAGATTTGCTATAAATCAGAATATCATCAAAGTAAACTACCACAAAACGCGTCCAATGAAAGAACGAAACTGCTCATTAATCTCATGAAAGTGCTAGGTGCATTAGTTAAACCAAACGACATTACTAACCACTCATATAAACCGAACTTAGTTTTAAATGCTGTTTTCCATTCATCTCCTAATTTCATACGAATCTGGTTGTAACCACTACGCAAGTCAACTTTAGAAAACATGGTAGAGCCACTAAATTCATCAAGCATGTCATCTAAACGTGGAATAGGATGACGATATCGAATAGTAATATTATTGATAGCTCTACAATCAGTACACATGCGCGAAGAACCATCTTTCTTAGGTACCAAAATAATAGGAATAGCAGAGGGGCTAAGGGACTCACGAATATGATCTCTGTCGAGTAGTTTGGCATTGTATCTCCTTTGTCTCCTCTGGATTGGTTCGATATGGCGCACAGTTGGGCAACGTGGCACCAGGAATTAGATTAATTTGGTGCTCAATTCCTCTAATAGGAGGTAGTCCTGGTGGCAGCTCAGCGGGAAAGACGTCCTCATATTCCTGCAAAAGGTTAGCAATAGCGGGTGGCAAAGAAGGAGGCATATCCTCAAATGAAAACAAAACCTCTTTGCAGACAATTGCATAACATTGAGTATTGTTTACATCTAGTTCAGCAATATCAATTTTATTTGCAAGCATAGATGGACTCTTCAAACGAATTTCAGTAGCATGTGTTGAATCAGATTTAGTGTGCTTTGGTGGTATAAATTCTGCAGCAACAATCTGATTCTCACTTTTATTTTTCTCCTCAGTTTTAGCTCTACTAGCTCTAGCAAGATCATCTTTTAAAATCTGTTCGGGAGTCATAGGTTTTAGACCAATTTTCTTTCCATCATGCATAAGAGAATAGTGATTAGTTTTGCCATTATGAACAGATTCTCTATCAAATTGCCATGGTCTACCAAGTAACAAAGAACAAGCTTGCATAGGTACAACATCACAATCAAGAAAATCAGAATATGTACCAATAGTAAAATGCATGCGTACCATTCTTGTTACCTTGATCTTGCGAGAACTCTCAAACCATTGGATGTAATATGAATGTGGGCGTTGTCTTGTTGGAAGCGCAAGCTTCTCTACCATGTCAACACTGGCAAGATTATTACAACTCCCTCCATCAATGATGATCCGTATAGCTCTGTCTTTGACAACACCACGTGTTTGGAACAGTTTGTGGCGTTGATCTTGCTCAGATTTGCTCAATTGCACACTCAACACAGGTTGTGTGATTAAGCTCTTGTATTGATCAGCAGCGTCAGCTCCCATTACCTCTGTCTCCTCATCAGCATCAGAATTGTCTCCATCTCGAGCAGAAATAAGGTCTAGTGTATCTTCATCAAAGTCACTCGCTGAATCGTATTGACCATTTTCTCGCACCATCATCACACGTTGTGTTGTGCACTGTCTCTCAATATGACCAAAACCCCAGAACTTGTGATGGAGGGGTTAACCTCTTGGGTGCCCGATCTTCACGGTTCTCGTGGTCAAATCGATGGGAAAGCGAGGGGAAAGGGAGAAGGTAGCGGAAGCGAACACACACCTCGCGAAGAACACGATGAACACACACAACACTCACACGATACAAGGCCGATTGCTCCCGAACGGCGGCCACCGGTCCGATAGAATCCTCGCAAGGAAAGATCGGTCAACGTGCTCCCTCAGATCCACATCGGAGAGGGAAGAACACCTTGAGGAGGGTCTTGACGACTTGGGGGCGAGAAACCGAGAACCCAAGGCCTTGTTCAACGATGGATGCGTGATGCAAAGTCCAATCGAGGTTGGTGACGATAGTCGGTCCCCTTGGTAAAGGGGATGAGGCAAAACTAGAGATTCCACAATGGGGGTTTTCTTTAGTCTATCATCTATGCCTAAGGGATACATGAGGGGTGGGGGCTCTATTTATAGGACAACCACATAAACAGGGGTAGTTTGGGGATAAACTAGGCGAATAGGTAAGTAAAGGGGGATACATGGGTTGTGGCCCAACAAGTCTTGGCAGTAATCGCCAGAGCGGTAGTACGGGACTTGGGACCGTAGTACCGCTTGGTCCTAGTACCGCCTGGGACCGTAGTACCGCTATGGTCCTGGGGCTCACTGGAGCCTTCTGCTGGTGGCGAGTAGCAGAGGTGCAGTAGTACCGGATCCGGGATCAGTAGTACCGCCGTGATGAGAGCATTTGGCTTACTGGTGTCGCCTGCTGTCGGTAGCATAGGGCGGTAGTGCCGCCGCGGTAATCGGTCGCCCGGTCCGTAGTACTGGACAGAGAGCATTTTGCGGTCTTCTTCCGCCTCCTCTTCCAAGCCTCCATCTTGTCGGGCTTGATGTTCAAGGCTTCCTCCTTGCCTCCGCACTTGTCAATGTGAACCTATCATGCATATGTGACGGAGTATGAAGTAGCATGCCATTCAATAGGGAAGGAAGGGGCTCAGATAGAGGAACGGATTCACCTTTAGAGTCCATGACGACTTGGTGTAAGTTGGAGACCAAGATGTGGCAACGACCGTAGGCCTGCTACACGCCTCCCCCGCTTCAAAGAGTCGCCTCGACTCTACATGCTCATCACCAAGTAGAAGTGGTCGAGAGACCTTGATCCTGGGTTCACCATATAGTCGTCCTCGGGAAGATTGACTTGACGACACTTCAATGTTCCTTCACCTTCCTTGAAGCCTACAAAGCTCACAACAAAAGGAAAGCAACAATCAAAGCGTAGCCAATTCATGAAGATTATAGCATGAGTCCTCAAGTAGAAGGAAGTCACCTTAGCTTGTAGAGATAGCTCGATGAAGGGTAGCCATAGGTAACTCTCTTCGGTTCTTCTTGTCAACATATAGTCCATAGAGGTTGACGTGTATGCATTTGTACCTTCATACAACAAAGACCAAGCAACATATGTTTGTGTGTGATAGGGGAGCATGTCATTTGTGGCATGTCCATTCTTGTTCACAACACGATTAGCACAACTCAAGTATAGCAAATGGGATGCATATGCATGGTCAATGTGCATGGGAATCGTTTGAACATCATCCAAATGTGGAAACTCAAAAACTCCATATAACATCTTATTGTGGCACTCAAAGCAATCGAATAGAAATTTTATCAACATCTTTGATGCAAAGCTTGGAGAATTTGGCAAAAACACAAAAGGAAGAATGTCCAAAGCAACAACAATATTATGTTTGCAAACAAACCAAATGAAAGAGCAAGTGGTCCTTATGTTTGTTGCAACAACAAGACGAGATTCTTGGAAGCTCTCATGACAATACATGTTCTTAAAGGAATTGTGGTTGCACACAAAACATCGGAAAGGTAAATTGTTCAACATTTTTGTTGCAACACACAAAGCATCATTATCTAAAGGCGAAGAAACATGCATGTCACAAGGGAAGATAATACCATTAACATGCTTGCAATCAAACCATAGGAAAGAGCAATTTGCCAACATGAAAGATGCAAAGCATGCAAAAGGTATCAGAGCTGGGTTCGATCTTGAACTCACTTGGGGGATGCTCTCTAGAGCTCTTTTTGTCAACTCGTGCTCAACCGAGGTTGACATTCTTGTGCGGGTACCTACACACATCATATTAAAAGGAAGAACGTGTGTGCATGGTAGAGATACACATCATCCATCATGACGTATCTCTTTTTGTGCACATCACCATTAATTTCAATCAAGTATGAAATAGATGCATGGTGAGTATGCAAGTGGGGAACATGCTTATCATGGCCATCATCAAAATATCCAAAAATTGAGAAAGCTATGGGGGCCATCTCATTAGAACGCATATGATCAATATTGTTGCAAGTAAAACAAGTGAAATAGAAAGCATTCATCTTATCGCAAGCAACGGGAGAAATTGAATGACTAGCATGACAAGGCAAGTCCAAAGCAATTGGAGGATACACACAAGATGCATAGCATGGCATGTTTATGGCAATGAGTTCGCAATCAAACAATTCCATATGATCAATATTATGCAAAGGCAAATCATCACATGAGAAAGTGGATGAAGCATATGTAATATCACAAGTATCATCCATAGCATGCATATCCTCACAATTCATCATGTCCACTAGTGGGATCATGGCATCATCAACACCCTTATTGTTACCTTGGTCATACCTCTCATATGAAGTGGGTGTTGTGGAAGTAGTGGCCTCCTGGACGACTGCCTTCTTGATGTAGCCATGGCATAGCATCATCTTCGTGCACCATGTACATCTTCTACAATTGAGGCATCATTGCTTCATGGCTTGGCGCGTCGTCATCCATGGAACCTAGCACAACACAAGAGAACACACTAGAGATAGAGGGTAAGTTGTTAGAATTCGAAATGGTCTCACTTGACCTATCAACTACCACTCTCAACTCACTAGTAGTATCGCTCATGCCCTCCAAGTGGAAGCACTCAATCTCACATAAGGTGGAGTCACTCATCGCACTCTTGTTCTCACTCAAGTGGGCTAAGTGGATCTCATACTCACATGGGATTTGATGTGGACATCCCTACTATTGATACAACCGTTGTACCTACAGCAACACACATACAAGGACCCATCACAAGATCTCGTGCCAAACAACTTAACTACCAGGTACTTTCGTTTCTTGGAACTATTCCTCACATACATGAGAATATGATGCTGCCTAAATCAGATATATTTCTTACTCTTAGGAATGATGGACCAAGCATGGATGAGAGGGACAAGAATTGGAGCATGGCCATGCATGGAGATGGCAGCAAGCATGTGATGATCCAAGAGAAGGCCACGGATGAAGATTTCAGAACTTTGAGGCCACCATAATGAAGAAAGAAGGCTTGGACGAAATATTCAAGATCAATACTTTTAATTCGTCCATAGCTTAATATGGTGTCGACACCTTTATTTTGGGCCAGCCCATGTAATTTTCGCAGGATTTTAATTAGCCACTTTTTAGAGTCCGATTTGAGGGAAAAGGACTTTTAGGGTTGGATTCGCCACCACTTCCATGGCTGGCGAAACCCCACCTTTTCGCCTCTTAAATACTCCCCATAACCGACCCTAGACTCGGATTTTGTTTAGACATTGTTAGCCATAGTCGCAACTTCGCCAAGGCTCGAGCGTCAGAGGCCTCTTGTACTTCAGACCTATTCAGATCCCACCTCTTCAATAAAGCTTTCCTCTTAATCCGCAATATCTTGATTGCAATATTGGTTCTTACTTGTTCTCGATTTCGTAGGAATTAAGACCCTCACCGGTCAGCCGATCGTGTTCACGCAGGATCGGTAACCTCCGTGAGATTGGCCTAGCGATTGCGTACGCCGTGCTCGCACGCAGTAGTCGGATCAAGCCCTAACTCCACCAAATCGAATATCGCCATCTTATCGAAAGATCGGACACCTTTGCCCTATCAAGTGGTATCGATTTCGTTGCTCGTGAGATTTTACTGTTTTTATAGATTAGATCTGTTTTACCCATAACCCATGAAAAGCCAAAACATGCTTAGAGTTTAGATCCATCCCATAACCAATCTACGCCTCGCATTATCTTTTCGCTTTTGCATTGTTGAATTTGTGTCTACATCGTCGGCCGAGTTCTTTGGTCTTAGTGTCTCGTCCCTTAGAGTTTCGAGTTCTGATCATACTAGTCACCGCCACACTCGCCGATCACCGCCACCATATTCCACCACCATATTCCGCCGTCATATACCCTACCACCATAAACCCTAATACTCCGCCACCGCCTTCCTACCGCGACACATATCCGATCAGTTTCCTGTCGTGGTACGAGTCCGAGTAGAGTTATTGTTTCCTCGTTATTTATTTTTACTTTCCTTCTTTGTTGTTTCCGTGTTCAGCTAAAGTCCGTGTCGAGCTAAGAGTCCGGTCGTAAGTCTAGAAAGAGAGCTAAGAGTCTGGAACCGCCTCCGAAATTTTTTTTTGGCTATACTGTTTTTCGACCCCGGGGATCACTTTTCTCCATCGGCCGTTATAGCGATATTTTTTTGGCGCCTGCGCGCTTTCTGGAGGGGCTAACCTCTTTTTAGACCCCGTAGATCAGTTCTAGACACTCGCCATCATAGTGTTTTTCTGCATCTCGGTTCGCTTTTCAGGGTGCCATATCATCATACATTGCTTGTTGTGTCGCGTCGTGACATCGTTGGTGATCTAGGCTCGCGTCTCTAGTACGGTCTAGCCTAGGACCAGCACAGTACCGTTGTTGAGCATTCTTTCAACTTTTGCATTGTTGTTTTGATAATTGCTAACCCCCTTTGATAAGCCTTCCCAGAGCTCCACAAATACTCTCCACGTGCGGTGTTTCGACTCCTGGTAATCGATTGGTTCAATCTCTGGACCCACTGATCCTCGTGGTTGCACATCGCCTTTTTCCTGCTGTTTGGTAAGAACTTGTAAGATCTTCGTATATTGCTTGACGGATTACGCGTGACTTCCACCATATTTCTGTACTATATACCTGTGCTTTTTAAGGACTAACCATGATGTATACTTCGGAACCCCGCCACAATGACGAACGAGGAACTACATGCCCACTTCTCCGCGCTTGGTCACCGGCGAAGACGTGGATACGCCTCGGGAGTTTGACACCAAGCTCACCAACGCCGTGGACAAGATCGATGGACTCGAGAAATCCTTCAACGCCAAGCTTGACGCTCGGTTCAAGGAGCTTTTGAACCGATTGCCCGCACCCGCACCCAAGACCCATACATGGCGACGCGCATTCCGATCACGGCCTGATTGCTGGTTGCCGCCAGACTCCCGGCGCCATCAAGGCCGACGCTCCTCGACTTTCACGCATGCTGCTGCGACATTGGGGACATACGACGGGTACTACTATGACCCTGACGACGACGATCTGTTTGACGAGGAGGTTGAACAACCTCCACAGGTACCTGTTGGTCGTCCCCGACATTACTACCGCAACGCTCGACCACCGGTACGTGATGATGATCATGTTGCAAAGCTTAAATTAAATATTCCATCTTTTGAGGGTAAATATAATCCCGATGCATATCTTACATGGGAAATGGAAGTAGAACAACGTTTTGCATGCTTAAAATATCCTGAGAATATGCATGTTAGTGCTGCTACATGTGAATTTACTAAATTTGCTTCCCTTTGGTGGTCTGAGTATTGTCGTTTAAATCCTACTACTATTCCTAGTACTTGACCGCTTTAAAACTTCTATGCATGTTCGCTTTGTACCTCCTACTTATCAACGTGATTTAATAAAGAATCGACACGCTTAGAGCAAGGGAAAAATTGTAGAAGAGTATTATCGTGAATTGCAAACGGGATGGTTCGGTGGTCTTGTTGAATCTAATGAACAAATGCTTGCACGCTTTTGGTGGATTAAACAAGGACATTCAGACATATTAGATTATAAGGAATATAATTATATCACTCGTTTGTTTCATCTTGCTTGCAAAGTCGAACGTGAAGTGCAGATCGCCAAACACCATGGAGGAGGACTAATAATTCGCAGTCGCACATCCTCTTGGACATCCCGACAATCGGCCTCCTCGTGATTCGCCACCACCTACTACCACATCCAAGGCCACCACAAGATTTCCAAATGCTCCTCCACCATCATCCAATGCTCCTCGTCAGAGTGCATCTTCTATCGCTTCCACGGTAAGACAAAGGATATCCAATGCCGCAAGTGCCGGGTTTTGGTCATATTGAGAGACAAAGGCACAACACAACGTGATGATGGTGCGAGAAGATGGTCATTACGATTCATGAGTGACTTCGATGAAGATATACTAGCCCTTATTTCGCCGAGATGGAGACAATTACGATCGATGAAGAGCCAGAGGTAATGGGAGCTGAAGCTGCTGATCAATACAAGAGCTTAATTACACAACGTGTGTTGAGTGTGCAATTGAGCAAATCTGAGCAAGATCAACGCCACAATCTGGCCAGTGTTGACATGGTAGAGAAGCTTGCGCTTCCAACTAGACAATGCCCACATTCATATTACATCCAATGGTTTGAGAGTTCTCGCAAGATCAAGGGAACAAGAACGGTACGCGTGCATTTTACTATTGGTACATATTCTGATTTTGTTGATTGTGATGTTGTACCTATGCAAGCTTGTTCTTTGTTACTTGGTAGACCATGGCAATTTGATAGAGAATCTGTTCATAATGGCAAAACTAATCACTATTCTCTTATGCATGATGGTAAGAAAATTGGTCTAAAACCTATGACTCCCGAACAAATTTTAAAAGATGATCTTGCTAGAGCTAGTAGAGCTAAAACTGAGGAGAAAAATAAAAGTGAGAATCAGATTGTTGCTGCAGATTTTATACCACCAAAGAACACTAAATATGACTCTACACATGCTACTGAAATTCGTTTGAAGAGTCCATGTATGCTTGCAAATAAAATTGATATTGCTGAACTAGATGTAAAAAATAGTCAATGTTATGCAATTGTCTGCAAAGAGGTTTTGTTTTCATTTGAGGATATGCCTCCTTCTTTGCCACCCGCTGTTGCTAACCTTTTGCAGGAGTTGCCACCAGGATTACCTCCTATTAGAGGAATTGAACATCAAATTGATCTAATTCCTGGTGCCACGTTGCCCAACCGCGCGCCATATAGAACCAATCCAGAGGAGACAAAGGAGATACAACGCCAAATTCAGGAACTACTCGACAGAGATCATATTCGTGAGTCCCTTAGCCCTTGTGTTGTTCCTATTATTTTGGTACCTAAGAAAGATGGTTCTTCGCGCATGTGTACTGATTGTAGAGCTATCAATAATATTACTATTCGATATCGTCATCCTATTCCACGTTTAGATGACATGCTTGATGAATTGAGTGGCTCTACCATGTTTTCTAAAGTTGATTTGCGTAGTGGTTACCACCAGATTCGTATGAAATTAGGAGATGAATCGAAAACAGCATTTAAAACTAAGTTCGGTTTATATGAGTGGTTAGTAATGCCATTTGGTTTAACTAATGCACCTAGCACTTTCATGAGATTAATGAACGAAATTTTACGTGCTTTCATTGGACGTTTTGTGGTAGTCTACTTTGATGATATTCTGATTTATAGCAAATCTTTAGAGGATCATTTGGACCATTTACGTGCTATTTTCAATGCTTTACGTGATGCACGTTTGTTTGGTAACCTTGAGAAGTGCACCTTTTGCACCAATCGAGGCGCTTTCTTGGCTATGTTGTTACATCACAGGTATTGAAGTGGGTCCACCAAGATTGAAGCTATTGAGAATTGGCCAGCCAAGACGGTCACACAAGTGAGGAGTTTTCTTGGCCTCGCTGGTTTTTATAGGCGCTTTGTCAAAGACTTTGGATCAATTGTCACCTTGAATGAGCTTACCAAGAAGGATGTGCCCTTTGTTTGGGGCGATGCACAACAACAGCCTTCGTCATATTGAAAGATAAGCTAACACATGCCCTTACTCCAACTTCCTGATTTTACTAAGACTTTTGAGCTTGAATGTGATGCTAGTGGAATTGGTTTGGGAGGGGTGTTATTACAAGAGGGAAAACCTGTTGCATATTTTAGTGAGAAATTGAGTGGGGCTAGTCTGAACTATTCTACTTATGATAAAGAATTATATGCGTTGGTTCGGACATTAGAAACTTGGCAACATTATCTATGGCCTAAGGAATTTGTTATTCATTCTGATCATGAATCTTTGAAGCATATTCGTAGTCAAGCTAAGTTGAATTGTGATGTGGAAATCCCTAATATTGATACAACCGTTGTACCTGCAACAACACACATACAAGGACCCATCACAAGATCTCGTGCCAAACAACTTAACTACCAGGTACTTTCGTTTCTTGGAACTATTCCTCACATACATGAGAATATGATGCTGCCTTGTCGCGCCATTATGATTTGTTATCTCAACTTGACTTCAAAATATTTGGATTGGAAACTATTAAGGAACAATATGTGCATGATGCTGAATTTAAAGAGGTGTTGCAGAATTGTAGAGATGGTAGAACTTGGAACAAGTTCGTCTTCAATGATGGATTTGTGTTCCTTGCTAACAAACTATGCATTCCAGATAGTTCTGTTCGTCTTTTGTTGTTACAGGAGGCGCATGGAGGAGGATTGATGGGACACTTTGGTGTCAAGAAGATGGAGGATGTTCTTGCTGCACACTTCTTTTGGCCACGTATGCGTCGAGATGTTGAGAGATTTGTGGCACGCTGCACTACTTGTCAAAAAGCTAAGTCTCGCCTTAATCCACATGGTTTATATATGCCTCTTCCTGTTCCTAGTGTTTCTTGGGAGGATATTTCTATGGACTTTGTTTTGGGATTGCCACGAACACAGAAGGGGAGGGATAGTATTTTTGTTGTTGTGGATCGGTTTTCTAAGATGGCACACTTTATTCCTTGTCATAAAACGGATGATGTTGCGCATATTGCTGATTTGTTCTTTCGTGAAATTGTTCGTTTGCATGGTGTGCCAAATACTATTGTCTCTGATCGTGATACTAAATTTCTTAGCCACTTTTGGAGATGTTTATGGGCTAAGTTGGGGACTAAATTGCTCTTTAGTACTACATGTCATCCCCAAACTGTTGGTCAAACTGAAGTAGTAAATAGAACTTTGTCTACTATGTTACGGGCTGTTTTAAAGAAGAACTTAAAATTGTGGGAAGAGTGTTTACCTCATATAGAATTTGCTTATAATCGTTCATTGCATTCTACCACAAAGATGTGCCCATTTAAGATTGTGTATGGTTTTGTTCCTCGTGCAGCTATTGATTTATTGCCTTTACCTTCTTCGGTGCAACATAATTTGGATGCTACACAACGCGCTGAAATGATATTAAACTTGCATAAGACTACTAAAGATAACATTGAACACATGAATGCTAAGTATAAACTTGCTAGGGATAAAGGGAGAAAGCATGTTGTGTTTGATGTTGGCGATCTTGTTTGGTTACATTTGCGTAAAGATCGTTTTCCTGATTTACGCAAGTCTAAGTTAATGCCACGTGCTGCTGTTCCCTTTAAGGTGTTAGAGAAAATCAATGATAATGCATACAAACTTGAGTTGCCTGCAGACTTTGGTACGGTTAGTCCTACATTGCAGATTTGAAGCCTTACTTTGGTGAGGAAGATGAGATTGCGTCGAGGACGACTTCAATTCAAGAAGGGGAGCATGATGTCGACATCCCTACTATTGATTCAACCGTTGTACCTGCAGCAACACACATACAAGGACCCATCACAAGATGATGCAGCCCGTCCTACGACCGCTACTACATCTACTCCCACAAGCTCCCCAAGTGGACCCATGACTCGCGCCCGAGCCAAACTCCTTCAAGCTATGGTGAACTCGCTCCTCTCCTTGTGTGACTTAGATACACCTTTGGATGGCCTGCTACTTCCTACCCATACATTGTGCATCATCAGATACGAAGAGAAGAACCCACAGGACGAAGGAGCGCCAACAGAAGAGACCAAATGCTCTCTGTCGCCAGCGGTACTACCAGATATGGCGACGGTACCATTAGCGGCACAACCGCCAACGCCATCGCCAACAATGAAGGTCCCCGAGCTGCACAACGCTCACATCGGGCGGTACTACGCCCGGATCCGTATTACCGGGCCAGATTACCGCCCTGCTATCGCCACCAATGAAGGCCCCAGCGCAAGTCCCGGGACGACAAGCGGTACTACGCGTGAAGCGGTATTACCGCATGACCGTACTACTGGCCGAGTACTGACCTGGGACCTAGAAAAGCCTGAACGTGTTAATTCGCCCAAAGCCTTGTAACCCTCTCTATATTTCACTATTTGTTCCCAAAATACCCCTGTTTATGTGGTTGGCCTATGTATAGCCCCCACCCTCTATGGTAAACCCTAGACTTGGATAATAATAGATATTAAGGAAACCCTTTGAGGACTTATATCTATTGGTCTCATGCTCCTACCAAGGAGCACCGGATTATCCACCCCTCTTGGATCTTGCCTAGTGCGTTCTGTTGTACAAGGCCTTGGGTTCTCGCCGCCCCAAGTCGTCAAGATCTCACCAAGCACCTCATCCCCGTTGTTGGCGGAGAGCGAGCTCGCCCAACACCGATCCTAGGATTATGTTGGACGGTTGCCACCGCGTGAGGAGTAGGCGTGTATCGTGTTTTAGTGTGTGTTCGTGGTTTCATCGCTTTCCTCGATTTCATCCCCGACCACCTATTTCCCTCGTTTCTCGTGGAATTCGTGAAAGATCGGGCCAACCCCAGGGTTACCCCTTAACATATTGGTATCAAGAGCACGGTTGATCACGAATTTCCCCCCAATTTTTCTTTTATCCGCCTTAAAATCGAAAATCCCACCAAAAAGAGCCCCAATTTGCCTTCGGATCGATCTCTGGATTTGGTGCGTTTTTCGTGGTTTTGGTCCATAGATCTGTTGCTTTGGGAGTCGATCTATAGCCCCTGTTGTTCCTAGCCAGCCTTTCGGTCAGATTTCCCACGGATCTGAGGTTTGTGTCAAGTGGATCTCGTTTTCGTTCGTGTTCTGTCACCAGCGGTACTACCGCCCGTTCCAAGCGGTACTACCGCCGTCCGGTACTACCGCCCGTAACAAGCGGTACTACCGCCGTCCGGTACTACCGCCTGTACCAAGCGGTACTACCGCCAGTAACAGAAGGTTTTTCCTTCTTCTTGACACCTCATTTTCGCTTGCTGACTTTCCCCCTTTAGCTTGTTCGTGTCTCGCGTGTTTGTCGCCATCTTAACACAAGCTTCCGCATCAACGTCACCCGCGCTCCTCGACACCGCGACACTCGAACATCATCCACCACCAACGGTTGCAAGCCATCAACAATACCAAAGGTATAACTTGCACCACCTTGACAACCCCCATATCTTCCTTTGTGTGTATCTATCCTATGAGAGCAACTCATTTTGTGTTTGTCTAAGCATTGTGCACTTGCCTTCGGAAAGTGAGAGTGTGAGGCCAAATACAAAAGCTAACATAGTAGCATAGAAAGGGAGAAAAAGGAAAAAGAATAAAAAAAAGAGAAAAAGATACATAGTCTCCCAATACAAAGAGAATACCAAGCTTGTAAGCCAAGAAAGAGAGAATAAAAGAGCGCATCGAGGCAAGTGCACAAATCTATTGCTTATCCTCTTTTGGCAAACGAGTTGTGGTCTCTCCTTGAGTTGGCACGACAACCGAGCGTAGTCTTCGTTAGGACCTTTTGTGCTCATTTTCATAGTCGTGCTAACCCCGTTTTTCTCCACGTGTGTGTTTTCCGTGTTTTTCGTAGATCGTATCCTTTTGCTTTTGATCTTTGGTTCTTTACCACGTAGGACAATAACCTTTTGCTTGGATCGTTTCTTTTGTTTTCCACAATCCTAACCTTCCACCAAAAGCTTTTGAGAGTTGTAGCATCTTTGTGTGTGAGTCTCTTGCCATTTCACTTTGCACGCTTTTCCATCATTGGTGTGGCAATTGGTTTGATATAATCTCCAAGGTGAGGTAAAAGGCTAACTCCCCACACCCTTTCTCTCCATATACAACCCTGGTTGGCTTTGCATTATGGACAGGCATGGAGATCCATCCCAACCACCACCACCTCCGGAGGATGATAACCAATTCATGACAAGATGGGACCATTGGAAGGTCCGAGGAGAATTCAACTATCGTTGTGAAGCTCTCGAGCGGCGCCAAGATGAACAATTTAGCGAGGCCCGTGTGGAATTCAAGAACATCGACAACCGCTTCGAAGAAGTCCGTGGCCAAATGCATGCCATGCAACACAACCTCGGTCATCAAAATGAAGCTCTTGGTCGTGCACTCGCCTCAATGGATGAGAAGCTTCAACGCATCATTGATGGACTCCAAGGCCACGCTCGCGCGAATCAAGCTCATCTCGGCACTCCTCAAGTGAATCAAGTGCACCTCGCCGTCACGCTTCAAGGCACCGGGATGGACCCGTTCTTCGATCCATGAGCTCTTCGCAAGCGGTACCATCTCCGCATCACGCCGCAACGTCAAGCTATGATGGTGACCTCTCCGCAAGACCTCCAAGGCGCGAAGCGAACCGGCCACAACCAAGGGCACTTGTGATGCAACAAGAGCAACCTCGCATGGACCACCAAGGCCATCGACGTCGACATTCCCCTTCAATAACAAGTGAAGCATCCGAAGAGGACGAACAAGATCACCGTCGACGTGAAGCACGCGAAGATCCTCCACGGCGTCATCATCGACATGAGCGTCCACGTCGGCAACATGATGGTCATGACGAGCCTCCTCTACACCAAGAAGAAGAGCAGCCCATTGCGCATGCGACTCGACGTCCTCCTCGCCATAGGGCGCAAGACAACGATCCTCGGCATCAACCACGACAAGAACAAGAGCAAGCTCCCCAAGCTCGTCGTGAGGACCATCAACCTCCTCCGCGTCCTCATCCGCGTCAACAAAACGAGCAAGCTCCCCAAGCTCGTCATCAACAACAAGTTCCACCACCAAACGCGACACCTCAATAACCACAAGGGCAACGCAACAATCACCAAGAACGACATAAGAGCTCGGATGATGATGATGACCGCCCAAATCATGGCAACCGACGCAACCGGAACCGCAATGGAGAAGAAACTTTCGGCAAGCTCAAGTTCACCATGCCAAAGTTCACCGGTTCCAATGAGCCCGAAGAATATCTCTCTTGGGAACTCAAGGTCGACAAGATCTTTCGCATGCACAACTATAGCAATGAGAAGATGATGGCCATGGCATCCCTCGAATTTGATGAGTATGCCAACCTTTGGTGGGAACAAGTCCAACTCTCTTGCGAAGAAAAAGAAGAGCCTCCAATCGCAACTTGGCAAGATATGAAGGCTCATATGAGATCCCTCTTTGTTCCTTCGCACTACACACGTGACCTCTTCAACAAGCTTCAAACGCTTAGTCAAGGGACAAAGACCGTGGAAGAGTACTTCAAGCAAATGGAGCTCAACATGATCCGTGCCAACATTGAAGAGCGAGATGAACAAACAATGGCACACTTCCTCAATGGCTTGAACCATCCCATCAAGCGCATCACCGAGTTCCAAAAGTACAACAACATGGTTGAGCTTGTGCACATCGCATCCAAGGCCGAGCGCCAAGTGCAAGAGGACATCAAATATAACAAGCCAAAGACGTACTTCACCTACAAGCAAGCGCCAACCACTACTCCAACAACACCAAGTGGAAGCTCCTCAAGTACAACCAAGCTTCCCTTCAAGCCAACTATTCCCCAAGGAAAACAGCCCCCAAGTGGCAAACACACAAGGGATGATCAACCATTCAATGGTGAATGCTACAAGTGTGGAGGCAAAGGGCACAAGTCGAATGCATGTGGAAACAAGAAAGTTTTGTTCATCCATGACAACGGCGATGAAGAATACTTGAGTGAAGACGAGTTTGATGCAAGGGTCAAGGAAGCCATGGCAAGGCAACATTTGGAAGAGGACCAAGAACTTCTTGTGTGTGAGCATGACGAAGCCATCGCCAGGTCACAAGGGTCTTGACTACCCAAGCCAATGAAAATGAAGACCAACGCTCGAACATCTTCCAAACTCGTGCCGGCATCAACGGGAAGTCCATCAAAGTTGTCATCGATGGAGGGAGTTGCCACAACCTCGCAAGCACGGAATTGTGTGGGAAACTCAACCTCACCCTTCATCCACATAGACACCCCTACCATATCCAATGGCTAAGTGACCAAGGATCCGTCAAGATCAAGCACACCGTCTCGGTGACGTTCTCCATTGGGCACTACAAAGACACGGTGGAATGTGACGTGGTTCCAATGACGGTTTGCCACATGTTGCTCGGAAGGCCGTGGCAATATGACAAGAGTGCTTTGCATAATGGTCACTCAAACACTTACACTTTCAAATGGCTTGATAAAACTTGTGTGTTGCAACCAATGACTCCTAGACAAATAATTGCGGACAATGCAAAGGCTTTAGCGAGGGTGATATACGCAAAAACACCTTGTGAGAAGAGTGGTGAGCGAGAGAACCACACCATAGTGAGCGAGAGCTACAAGCCAAACTCGAGTGGAAAAACTAAGAGTCTTCTTCTTGCCACCAAAAGCGAGATGAGAGAAGTGCGGAACAACCCATCCATCTTGCACTATGTCCTTGTATGCAAGGGACTAGCGCAAGGAACTAACGACTTGACAAATGTTCCTCCTTCTTTGATGGCTATTTTGCAGGAATTCCAAGATGTTTTCCAAGAGCTTCCTCATGGCCTTCCTCCTCATCGTGGAATAGAGCACCGTGATCGACCTCACCCGCAAGACCACTTCCAAACCGCGCCGCGTATCGCACCAACCCGGAAGAGACGAAGGAGATCGAACGTCAAATCAACCAAGACGTCTCCCTAGGTTTGATCCAAGTAAGCACTAGCCCAAGCGCGGTCCTCGTGATCCTCGTACCAAAAACGGATGATACGTTGCGGTTATGCATGGACTGTCGTCCAATCAATGCTATCACCGTGCGTTATCGACATCCTATACCGCGTCTTGATGACATGCTTGATGAGTTATGTGGAGACACTATATTTTCGAAAATTGATCTTCGTAGTGGCTACCATCAAATTCGCATGGCTGAAGGTGATGAGTGGAAAACCGCCTTCAAGACCAAGCTTGGTCTCTATGAATGGTTGGTTATGCCTTTTGGCTTATCCAATGCCCCATCTACCTTCATGCGCCTCATGAACCATATTTTGTGATCTCTTATTGGAAAGAGTGTAGTTGTTTACTTTGATGACATTCTTGTCTATAGCAAGTCACTAGAGGAGCATGTTACTCATGTTAAGGAGGTCCTTCAAATCCTTCGTCATGAAAAGCTTTATGCTAATCTCCCAAAGTGCACTTTTGCAAGAGACAAGCTGATTTTCCTTGGTTTTGTTGTGTCTTCTAATGGCATAGAAGTGGATGTCTCAAAAGTCAAGGACATACGAGATTGGCCCATTCCAACAAATGTTAGTGAACTTCGTAGTTTTGATGGGTTGGCTGGCTTTTACCGTCGCTTTGTGAAAGATTTTTCTACCATTGCTTGCCCCCTAAACGAATTGACCAAGAAAAATGTCACGTTCGTTTGGGGAAAAGCACAACAAAAGGCTTTTGATGAGCTCAAAAAGAGGCTCACCGAAGCACAACTTCTTGCATTGCCGGATTTCACAAAAACCTTTGAGATTGAATGTGACGCTAGTGGTATTGGCATTGGTGGCGTCCTTATGCAAAATGGGCGTCCTATTGCTTACCATAGTGAGAAACTTGACGGTGCACGCCTCAATTATCCCATTTATGACAAGGAACTTTTTGCCTTGGTTCGAGTTCTTCAAGTGTGGCAACACTATCTTTGGCCCAAAGAATTTATCATCCATTCCGACCATGAGTCGTTGAAGTATCTTAAGGGCTAAGACAACTTGAATAAAAGGCACGCAAAATGGGTTGAGTTTATGGAGTCTTTTCCTTACATTGTCAAATACAAGAAGGGCAAAGAAAATGTGGTAGCGGACGCCTCGTCTCGCAAAAACACAAGCCTTCTTACTCGACTCGAAGTCAATGTCTTGGGTCTTGATGACATCAAATCTTTGTACGCGTCCGACCCTTTCTTTGGACCAATATTTGCACAATGTTCATTCGACAAAGGGATTGATGATTTCTATTTGCATAAGGGTTTTCTTTTCAAACAAAACAAGATTTGCATTCTGAAATCGTCTCTCCAACTTTTGCTTCTTCAAGAGTCCCATGGTGGAGGCCTTATGGGCCACTTTGGCCGTGACAAGACATATGACATGCTCTCCACTCACTACTTTTGGCCAAAGATGAAGCGCGACGTGGAGCGCCACGTCCAACGATGCACTACATGTATCCAAGCTAAGTCTAAGTCCAACCCCTTTGGTCTTTATATGCCATTGCCTATTCCTCATGCACCTTGGTCGGACATTAGCATGGACTTTGTGTTAGGCTTGCCTAGATCTAAACATGGTCATGATTCCATATTTGTAGTAGTGGATCGCTTTTCCAAAATGGCTCATTTCATTTCGTGCCATAAGACCGATGATGCTTCACATGTAGCAAATTTGTTTTTCAGGGAAATAATTCGGCTACACGGTGTGCCAAGAACAATCGTCTCCGACCGCGACGTAAAATTCATGAGCTACTCGAAGACCCTCATGGCCAAGCTCTAAGCATCAAGCTCCTCTTCTCGCTCGCCAGATCCTCAAACCGATGGACAAACCGAGGTCGAATCAAAGTCTTGGCACACTCCTCCGGTGTTGATAAAGAAGAACCTTCAAGACCGGAGGAATGCATTCCACACGCCGAAGTTCGCCTAACCGCCGCAAGCACTCCACCACCATGAGGAGCCCGTTCATGATCGCTCACGGCCGAGCCTCTCACCGCGCCGATATCCTTCCACTTCCACTTCATGAACGTGCAACATGGACGTTGTCAAGCGCGCCAACACAATGAAGAAACTCCATGATGACACACGAGCTACTATCGAGCAACAAGTCCTTCGCCAAGCATCAAGGCTAAACAAGAACAAGAAAGAGATAATCTTCGAAGAGGGCGACCTAGTGTGGATACACTTGACTAAAGACTTCAAGGAACGCGACTCCAAGCTAAAGCCTAGAGGTGATGGACCATTCAAAGTACTCAAGAGAATCAACAACAACGCTTATGTCATCGATATACCAACATCCAAGTATCTTGTGAGCTCGACATTCAATGTCAAGGACCTCTCACCCTACCATGGAGAAGAGGAAGTTGAACGCGGTTGAAGAGTCGAGGACGACTTTTCCCAAGGGGAGCTGATGCAGCCCGCCCGACCGCTACTACATCTACTCCCACAAGCTCCCAAGTGGACCCATGACTCGGCCGAGCCAAACTCCTTCAAGCTAAGGTGAACTCGCTCCTCTCCTTGTGTGACTTCGATACACCTTTGGATGGCTCGCTACTTCCTACCCATACATTGTGCATCATCAGATACGAAGAGAAGAACCCACAGGACGAAGGAGCGCCAACAGAAGAGACCAAATGCTCTCTGTCGCCAGCGGTACTACCAGATATGGCGACCGGTACTACCGCTTGGCGGCACAACCGCCCAACGCTACTGCCAACAACAGAAGGTCCCCGAGTGCACAACGCTCACATCGGGCGGTACTGCAACGGCATTACTCACCGCCATCAATGTAGGCCCCAGCCAGAAGTCCCGGACGACAAGCGGTACTACCGCCAGAAGCGGATTACAAGATGACCGTACTACCGGTCGAGCTGGACTACTCTGGGACTGAAAAGCCTGAACGTGTTAATTCAGCCCAGCGCCGTGTAACCCTCTCTATATTTCGCTATTTGTTTCCAAAATACCCCTGTTTATGTGGTTGGCCTATATATAGCCCCCACCCTCTATGGTAAACCCTAGACTTGGATAATAATAGATATTAAGGAAACCCTTTGAGGACTTATATCTATTGGTCTCATGCTCCTACCAAGGAGCACCAGATTATCCACCCCCTCTTGGATCTTGCCTAGTGCGTTCAAGTTGTACAAGGCCTTGGGTTCTCGGTTTCTCGCCCCCAAGTCGTCAAGATCTCACTAAGCACCTCATCCCCCGTTGTTGGCATGGAGAGCGAGCTTCGCCCAACACCGATCCTAGGGATTATGTTGCACCGGTTGCCACCGGCGTGAGGAGTAGGCATCTATCGTGTTTTGGTGTGTGTGTGTGTTCGTGGTTTTCATCGCTTTCCTCGATTTCATCCCCCGACCACCTCTTTCCCCTCGTTTCTCGTGGAATTCGTGAAAGATCGGGCCAACCCCAGGGTTACCCCCTAACACAAGATCTCGTGCCAAACAACTTAACTACCAGGTACTTTCGTTTCTTGGAACTATTCCTCACATACATGAGAATATGATGCTGCCTAAATCAGATATATTTCTTACTCTTAGGAATGATGGACCAAGCATGGATGAGAGGGACAAGCATTGGACCATGGCCATGCATGGAGATGGCAGCAAGCATGTGATGATCCAAGAGAAGGCCACGGATGAAGATTTCAGAACTTTGAAGCCACCATAATGAAGAAAGAAGGCTTGGACGAAATATTCAAGATCAATACTTTACGAATTCGTCCATAGCTTAATATGGTGCTGTGACACCTTATTTTGGGCCAGACCCATGTAATTTTCGCAGGATTTTAATTAGCCACTTTTTAGAGTCCGTATTTGAGGGGAAAAGGACTTTTAGGGTTGGATTCGGCCACCACTTCCATGGCTGGCCGAAACCCCACCTTTTCTCTTAAATACTCCCCATAGCCGACCCCTAGACTTGGATTTTGTTTAGACATTGTTAGCCATAGTCGCAACTTCGCCAAGGCTCGAGCGCCGCAGAGGCCTCTTGTACTGCACCTATTCGTGATCCCACCTCTTCAATAAAGCTTTCCTCTTAATCCGCAATATCTTGATTGCAATATTGGTTCTTACTTGTTCTCGATTTCGTAGGAATTAAGACCCTCATCGGTCAGCCGATCGTGTTCACGCAGGATCAGTAACCTCCAGGAGATTGGCCTAGCGATTGCATTGGCGCTCGTGCTCGCACGTGTAGTCGGATCGTCAAGCCCGAACTCCACCAAATCGATTATCGCCATCTCATCGAAAGATCGGACACCTTTGCCCTATCAGATCGTCGTCATGCAAAGTGGGTTGAATTTATTTAGACTTTTCCTTATGTTATCAAACACAAAAAGGGTAAAGATAATATTATTGTTGATGCTTTGTCGCGCCGTTATGCTTTGTTATCTCAACTTGACTTCAAAATATTTGGATTTGAAACTATTAAGGAACAATATGTGCATGATGCTGAATTTAAAGAGGTGTTGCAGAATTGTAGAGATGGTAGAACTTGGAACAAGTTCGTCTACAATGATGGATTTGTGTTCCGTGCTAACAAACTATGCATTCCAGATAGTTTTGTTCGTCTTTTGTTGTTACAGGAGGCGCATGGAGGAGGATTGATGGGACACTTTGGTGTCAAGAAGATGGAGGATGTTCTTGCTGCACACTTATTTTGGCCACATATGCGTCGAGATGTTGAGAGATTTGTGGCACGCTGCACTACTTGTCAAAAAGCTAAGTCTCTCCTTAATCCACATGGTTTATATATGCCTCTTCCTGTTCCTAGTTTTCCTTGGGAGGATATTTCTATGGACTTTGTTTTGGGATTGCCACGAACACAGAAGGGGAGGGATAGTATTTTTGTTGTTGTGGATCGGTTTTCTAAGATGGCACACTTTATTCCTTGTCATAAAACGGATGATGTCATGCATATTGCTGATTTGTTCTTTCGTGAAATTGTTCGTTTGCATGGTGTGCCAAATACTATTGTCTCTGATCGTGATACTAAATTTCTTAGCCACTTTTGGAGATGTTTATGGGCTAAGTTGGGGACTAAATTTCTCTTTAGTACTACATGTCATCCCCAAACTGATGGTCAAACTGAAGTAGTAAATAGAACTTTGTCTACTATGTTACGGGCTGTTTTAAAGAACTTAAAATTGTGGGAAGAGTGTTTACCTCTAATAGAATTTTCTTATAATCGTTCATTGCATTCTACCACAAAGATGTGCCCATTTGAGATTGTGTATGGTTTTGTTCCTCATGCACCTATTGATTTATTGCCTTTACCTTCTTTGGTGCAACATAATTTGGATGCTACACAACGCGCTGAAATGATATTAAACTTGCATAAGACTACTAAAGATAACATTGAACACATGAATGCTAAGTATAAACTTGCTGGGGATAAAGGGAGAAAGCATGTTGTGTTTGATGTTGGCGATCTTGTTTGGTTACATTTGCGTAAAGATCGTTTTCCTGATTTACGCAAGTCTAAGTTAATGCCACGTGCTGCTGGTACCTTTAAGGTGTTAGAGAAAATCAATGATAATGCATACAAACTTGAGTTGCCTGTAGACTTTGGTACGGTTAGTCCTACATTTAACATTGCAGATTTGAAGCCTTACTTTGGTGAGGAAGATGAGATTGGGTCGAGGACGACTTCAATTAAAGAAGGGGAGCATGATGTGGACATCCCTACTATTGATACAACTGTTGTACCTCCAGCAACACACATACAAGGACCCATCACAAGATCTCGTGCCAAGCAACTTAACTATCAGGTACTTTCGTTTCTTGGAACTATTCCTCACATACATGAGAATATGATGCTGCCTAAATCAGATATATTTCTTACTCTTAGGAATGATGGACCAAGCATGGATGAGAGGGACAAGCATTGGAGCATGGCCATGCATGGAGATGGCAGCAAGCATGTGATGATCCAAGAGAAGGCCACGGATGAAGATTTCAGAACTTTGAAGCCACCATAATGAAGAAAGAAGGCTTGGACGAAATATTCAAGATCAATACTTTACGAATTCGTCCATAGCTTAATATGGTGCTGCGACACCTTTATTTTGGGCTAGGCCCATGAATTTTCGCAGGATTTTAATTAGCCACTTTTTAGAGTCCGTATTTGAGGGGAAAAGGACTTTTAGGGTTGGATTCGGCCACCACTTCCATGGCTGGCCGAACCCCCACCTTTTCGCCCTTAAATATTCCCCATAGCCGACCCCCTGGACTCGGATTTTGTTTAGACATTAAGTTAGCCATAGTCGCAACTTCGCCAAGGCTCGAGCGTCGTAGAGGCCTCTTGTACTTCGCACCTATTTAGGATCCCACCTCTTCAATAAAGCTTTCCTCTTAATCCGCAATATCTTGATTGCAATATTGGTTCTTACTTGTTCTCGATTTCAGGTAGGAATTAAGACCCTCACTGGTCAGGCTGATCGTGTTCACGCAGGATCGGTAACCTCCAGGAGATTGGCCTAGCGATTGCATTGGCGCTCGTGCTCGCACGTGTAGTCGGATCGTCAAGCCCGAACTCCACCAAATCGATTATCGCCATCTCATCGAAAGATCAGACACCTTTTGATGCAGCCCGTCCTACGACCGCTTCTACATCTACCCCCACAAGCTCCCCAAGTGGACCCATGACTCGCGCCCGAGCCAAACTCCTTCAAGCTAAGGTGAACTCGCTCCTCTCCATGTGTGACTTCAATACACCCTTGGATGGCTTGCTACTTCATACCCATACCTTGTGCATCATCAGGTACGAAGAGAAGAACCCGCAGGACGGAGGAGCACCCGAAGAAGAGACCAATGCTTCTGCCAGCCGGTACTACGGACTGGCGACGGTACTACCGCTTACGATACCGCCAAACGCTACGGCCAACGATGAAGGTCCCCGAGCTACCCAACGCTCTTCACACTACCACCGGCACTATCACTCGATCGGTAGATTACCGGCTACTGATTACCGCCGGCTACCGCTTCAACAGAAGGCCCCAAGAAGCCCCAGACGATTAAGCGTACTACCGGTCCAGAACTGGATTACCGCATGACGGTACTACTGTCCGCCAGCGGTACTACCGCCAGACAGAGACTTTACGTGATATTTCGCCCAAATACTTTGTAACCCTCTCCATATTTCGCTATTTATCCCCAAACTACCCCTGTTTTTGTGGCTAGACTATATATAGCCCCCACCATCCATTGTAAACCCTAGACTTGGATAATAATAGATATTAAGGAAACCCTTTCAGGACTTATATCTTTTGGTCTCATGCTCCTACCAAGGAGCACCGAATTATCCACCCACCTCTTGGATCTTGCTTAAGTGAGTTCAAGTTGTACAAGGCCTTGGGTTCTCGGTGTCTCGCCCCAAGTCGTCAAGATCTCACCAAGCACCTCATCCCCCGTTGTTGGCGTGGAGAGCGAGCTTCGCCCAACACCGATCCTAGGGATTATGTTGGACCGGTTGCCACTGGCGTGAGGAGTAGGCGTGTATCGTGTTTTGGTGTGTGTGTGTTCATGGTTTTCATCGCCTTCATCGATTTCATCCCCCGACCACCTCGTTCCCCTCGTTTCTCGTGGAATTCGTGAAAGATCGGGCCAACCCCAGGGTTACCCTTTAACATATTGGTATCAAGAGCACGGTTGATCACGAATTCCCCCCCCCCCCCCAATTTTTCTTTTATCCGCCTTAAAATCGAAAATCCCACCAAAAAGAGCCCCAATTGGCCTTCGGATCGATCTCTGGATTTGGTGCGCTTTTCGTGGTTTTGGTCCATAGATTTGTTGCTTTGGGAGTCGATCTATAGCCCCTGTTGTTCCTAGCCACCTTCGGCCGCTTTTCCACGGATCCGAGGTTTGTGTCAAGTGGATCTCGCTTTTTGTTCGAATTGTCACCGGTACTACCTGCGTTCAAGCGGTACTATCACCGTCTGCATACTACCGTAAAAGCGGTACTACCGTCCAGATTACCGCTGCATTCAAGCGGTACTACCGCCAAGAATGAAGGTTTTTCTTCTTCTTGACGCCTCAGTTTCGTTTGCTGACTTTCCCCCTTTAGCTTGTTCGTGTTTCGCGTGTTTGTCGCCATCTTAACACAAGCTTCCGCATCAACGTCATCCCGCGCTCAACGACAACGCGACACTCGAACATATTCCCCCCACCTACGGTTGCAAGTCGTCAACAATACCAAAGGTATAACTTGCACCACCTTGACAGCCCTATATCTTCCTTTGTGTGTATCTATCCTATGAGAGCAACTCATTTTGTGTTTGTCTAAGCATTGTGCACTTGCCTTCGGAAAGTGAGAGTGTGAGGCCGAATACAAAAGCTAACATAGTAGCATAGCAACGGAGAAAAAGGAAAAAGAATCAAAAAAAAGAGAACAAAAGAAAAAGAGAAAAAGATACATAGTCTCCCAATACAAAGAGAATACCAAGCTTGTAAGCCAAGAAAGAGAGAAGAAAGAGCGCTCCGCGGCAAGTGCACAAATCTATTGCTTTCCCTCTTTGGCAAACGAGTTGTGGTCTCTCCTTGTGTTGGCACGACAACCGAGCGTAGTCTTCGTTAGGACCTTTTGGTGCTCATTTTCATAGTCGTATAACCCGCTTTTTCCACGTGTGTGTTTTCCGTGTTTTTGTAGATCGCTTCCTTTTGCTTTTGATCTTTGGTTCTTTACCACGAGGACAATAACCTTTTGCTTTGATCGCTTCGCTTGGTTTTCCACACTCCTAACCTTCCACCAAAAGCCTTTGAAAGTTGTAGCATTTTAGTGTGTGTTTCTTGCCATTTCACTTTGCACGCTTTTTCGCTCATTTGTGTGGCAATTGGTTTGATATAATCTCCAAGGTGAGGTAAAGGCTAACTCTCCACACCCTTTCTCTCCATATACAACCCTTCTTGGCTTTGCATTATGGATGTGCATGGAGAGCCATCCCAACCACCACCACCTCCGAGGATGATAACCAATTCATGACAAGATGGGACCATTGGAAGGTCCGAGGAGAATTCAACTATCGTTAGAAGCTCTCGAAGGGCGCCAAGATGAACAATTTAGCGAGGCCTGTGGAATTCAAGAACATTGACAACCGCTCAAGAAGTCCGTGGCCAAATGCATGCCATGCAACACAACCTCGGTCATAAAATGAAGCTCTTGGTCGTGCACTCGCCAACGGATGAGAAGCTTCAACACATCATTGATGGACTCGCAAGGACACGCCGCGAATCAAGCTCATCTCGCACTCCTCAAGTGAATCAACCGCACCTCGCCACGCCTGTGCACCGAGCTGGATCCGTTCTTCACTCCATGAGCTCTTCAAGCGGTACCATCTCCGCGTCGTCGCAACATCAAGCTACGATGGTGACCTCCGCAAGACCTCCAAGGCGCGGGTTTAACCGCCACAACCAAGGGCACTTGTGATTCAACAAGAGCAACCTCGCATGGACCACCAAGGCCATCGCCGTCGACATGTACCTTCAACAACAAGTGAAGCATCCGAAGAGGACGAACAAGGTCACCGTCGACAAGAAGAACTCGAAGACCCTCCAAGGCGTCATCATCGACATGACCGCCCACGTCGGCACCATGATGGTCATGATGACCCTCCCATACAACAAGAAGAAGAGCAGCCCATTGCACGCGCGGCTCGACCTCCTCCTCGTCCTTAACCGCGTCAAAAAAACGAGCAAGCTCCCCAAGCTCGTCGTCACCAACAAGTTCCACCACCAAAC
This sequence comes from Avena longiglumis, assembly GCA_030063025.1. Taxonomy (NCBI): domain Eukaryota; kingdom Viridiplantae; phylum Streptophyta; class Magnoliopsida; order Poales; family Poaceae; genus Avena; species Avena longiglumis. The sequence goes on along the minus strand of CP125974.1, from coordinate 329,418,897 downwards.
GCGGCACCTCAACAACCGCAAGAGCAACGCAACAATCACCAAGCAAGACATGAGAGCTCGGATGATGATGATGATGATGACCGCCCAAATCATGGCAACCGACGCAACCGGAACCGCAATGGAGAAGAAACTTTCGGCAAGCTCAAGTTCACCATACCAAAGTTCACCGGTTCCAATGAGCCCGAGGAATATCTTTCTTGGGAACTCAAGGTCGACAAGATCTTCCGCATGCACAACTATAGCAATGAGAAGATGATGGCCATGGCATCCCTCGAGTTTGATGAGTATGCCAACCTTTGGTGGGAACAAGTCCAACTCTTCATGAAGCTTAAAGAAGAGCCTCCAATTGCAACTTGGAAAGACATGAAGGCTCATATGAGATCCCGCTTTGTTCCTTCGCACTACACGCGTGACCTCTTCAACAAGCTTCAAACGCTTAGTCAAGGGACAAAGACCGTGGAAGATTACTTCAAACAAATGGAGCTCAACATGATCCGTGCCAACATCGAAGAGCGAGATGAACAAACCATGGCACGCTTCCTCAATGGCTTGAACCATCCCATCAAGCGTATCACCGAGTTCCAAAAGTACAACAACATGGTTGAGCTTGTGCACATCGCATCCAAGGCCGAGCGCCAAGTGCAAGAGGACATCAAGTACAACAAACCAAAGACGTACTTCACCTTCAAGCAAGCGTCAACCACTACTCCAACAACTCCAAGTGGAAACTCCTCAAGTACAACCAAGCTTCCCTTCAAGCCAACTCTCCCTCAAGGAAAACAGCCCCCAAGTGGCAAACACACAAGGGATGATCAACCTTTCACCGGTGAATGCTACAAGTGTGGAGGCAAAGGGCACAAGTCGAATGCATGTGGAAACAAGAAAGTTTTGTTCATCCATGACAACGGCGATGAAGAATACTTGAGTGAAGAAGAGTTTGATGCAAGTGTCAAGGAAGCCATGGCAAGGCAACATTTGGAAGAGGACCAAGAACTTCTTGTGTGTGAGCATGACGCAAGTCCATCGCTTGTGGTCACCAGGGTCTTGACTACCCAAGCCAATGAAAATGAAGACCAACGCCGAACATCTTCCAAACTCGTCAAGCATCAATGGGAAGTCCATCAAAGTTGTCATCGATGGAGGAGTTGCCACAACCTGCAAGTACGGAATTGTGTGAGAAACTCAACCTCACCCTCTTTCCGCATAAACACCCCTACCATATCCAATGGCTAAGTGACCAAGGATCCGCTAAGATCAAGCACACCGCCGGTGACGTTCTCAATTGGGCACTAAGGACACGCGAAAGTGTGACGTGGTCCCAATGACGGTTTGCCATATGTGTTGCTCGGAAGGCCGTGGCAATATGACAAGCGTGCTTTGCATAATGGTCACTCAAACACTTACACCTTCAAATGGCTTGATAAAACTTGTGTGTTGCAACCAATGACTCCTAGCCAAATAATTGCGGACAATGCAAAGGCTTTAGCGAGGGCGCAATACGCAACAACACCTTGTGAGAAGAGTGGTGAGCGAGAGAACCACACCATAGTGAGTGAGAGCTACAAGCCAAACTCGAGTGGAAAAACTAAGAGTGTTCTTCTTGCCACCAAAAGTGAGATGAGATAAGTGCGGAACAACCCATCCATCTTGCACTATGTCCTTGTATGCAAGGGACTAGCGCAAGGAACTAACGACTTGACAAATGTTCCTCCTTCTTTGATGGCTGTTTTCCAGGAATTCCAAGATGTTTTTCCCGAAGAGCTTCCTCATGGCCTTCCTCCTCTTCGTGGAATAGAACACCGCATCGACCTCATACTCGGCGCACCACTCCCAAACCGTGCCGCGTATTGCACGAACCCGGAAGAGACGAAGGAGATCGAGCGTCAAATCAACCAACTCGTCTCCAAAGGTTTGATCCAAGTAAGCACTAGCCCAAGCGCGGTCCCCGTGATCCTAGTCCCAAAAACGGATGATACGTTGCGGTTATGCATGGACTGTCGTCCAATCAATGCTATCACCGTGCGTTATCGACATCCTATACCGCGTCTTGATGACATGCTTGATGAGTTATGTGGAGCCACTATATTTTCCAAAATTGATCTTCGTAGTGGTTACCATCAAATTCGCATGGCTGAAGGTGATGAGTGGAAAACCGCCTTCAAGACCAAGCTTGGTCTCTATGAATGGTTGGTTATGCCCTTTGGCTTATCCAATGCCCCATCTACCTTCATGCGCCTCATGAACCATATTTTGAGATCTCTCATTGGAAAGAGTGTATTTGTTTACTTTGATGACATCCTTGTCTATAGCAAGTCACTAGAGGAGCATGTTACTCATGTTAAGGAGGTCCTTCAAATCCTTCGTCATGAAAAGCTTTATGCTAATCTCCCAAAGTGCACTTTTGCAAAAGACAAGCTGATTTTCCTTGGTTTTGTTGTGTCTTCTAATGGCATAGAAGTGGATGTCTCAAAAGTCAAGGACATACGAGATTGGCCCATCCCAACAAATGTTAGTGAACTTCGTAGTTTTCATGGGTTGGCTGGCTTTTACCGTCGCTTTGTGAAAGATTTTTCTACAATTGCTTGCCCCCTCAACGAATTGACCAAGAAAAATGTCACGTTCGTTTGGGGAAAAGCACAACAAAAGGCTTTTGATGAGCTCAAAAAGAGGCTCACGGAAGCACCACTTCTTGCATTGCCGGATTTCACAAAAACATTTGAGATTGAATGTGACGCTAGTGGTATTGGCATTGGGGGCGTCCTTATGCAAAATGGGCGTCCTATTGCTTACCATAGTGAGAAACTTGATGGTGCACGCCTCAATTATCCTATTTATGACAAAGAACTTTTTGCCTTGGTTCGAGTTCTTCAAGTGTGGCAACACTATCTTTGGCCCAAAGAATTTATCATCCATTCCGACCATGAGTCGTTGAAGTATCTTAAGGGCCAAGCCAACTTGAGTAAAAGACACACAAAATGGGTTGAGTTTATGGAGTCTTTTCCTTACATTGTCAAATACAAGAAAGGCAAAGAAAATGTGGTAGCGGACGCCTTGTCTCGTAAAAACACAAGCCTTCTTACACGACTCGAAGTCAATGTCTTGGGTCTTGATGACATCAAATCTTTGTACGCGTCCGCCCCTTTCTTTGGACCAATATTTGCACAATGTTCCGTAGACAAAGGGATTGATGATTTCTATTTGCATAAGGGTTTTCTTTTCAAACAAAACAAGCTTTGCATTCCGAAATCGTCTCTCCATATTTTGCTTCTTCAAGAGTCCCATGGTGGAGGCCTTATGGGCCACTTTGGCCGTGACAAGACATACGACATGCTCTCCACTCACTACTTTTGGCCAAAGATGAAGCGCGACGTGGAGTGCCACGTCCAACGATGCACTACATGTATCCAAGCTAAGTCTAAGTCCAATCCTTTTGGTCTTTATATGCCATTGCCTATTCCTCATGCACCTTGGTCGGACATTAGCATGGACTTTGTGTTAGGCTTTCCTAGATCTAAGCATGGTCATGATTCCATTTTTGTAGTAGTGGATCGTTTTTCCAAAATGGCACATTTCATTCCGTGCCATAAGACCGATGATGCTTCACATGTAGCAAATTTGTTTTTCAGGGAAATAATTCGGCTACACGGTGTGCCAAGGACAATCGTCTCCGACCGCGACGTAAAATTCATGAGCTACTTCTGTAAGACACTCATGGCCAAGCTCGGCATCAAGCTCCTCTTCTCGTACGCCTCGCATCCTCAAACTGAGGTCATCAATCGAAGTCTTGGCACACTCCTACGGGTGTTGATCAAGAAGAACCTTAAAGACTAGGAGGAATGCATTCCACACGCCGAGTTCGCCTACAACCGCGCCACCACCATGAGGAGCCCGTTCATGATCGTCTACGGCTTCGAGCCTCTCACCGCGCTCGATATCCTTCCACTCCCACTTCATTAACGTGCCAATATGGACGTTGCCAAGCGCGCCCACACAATGAAGAAACTCCATGATGACACACGAGCTACTATCGAGCAACAAGTCCTTCGCCAAGCATCAAGGCTAAACAAGAATAAGAAAGAGATAATCTTCCAAGAGGGCGACCTTGTGTGGATACACTTAAGTAAAGACCGCTTCCACAAGGAACGCGACTCCAAGCTAAAGCCTAGAGGATATGGACCATTCAAAGTGCTCAAGCGAATCAACAACAACGCTTATGTCATCGATATCCCAACTTCCAAGTATCTTGTGAGCTCGACATTCAATGTCAAGGACCTCTCACCCTACCATGGAGAAGAGGAAGTCGAGCCGGTTGAAGAGTCGAGGACAACTCTTTCCCAAGGGGGGGAGAGCTGATGCAGCCTGTCCTACGACCGCTTCTACATCTACCCCCACAAGCTCCCCAAGTGGACCCATGACTCGCGCCCGAGCCAAACTCCTTCAAGCTAAGGTGAACTCGCTCCTCTCCATGTGTGACTTCAATACACCCTTGGATGGCTTGCTACTTCATACCCATACCTTGTGCATCATCAGGTACGAAGAGAAGAACCCGCAGGACAGAGGAGCACCCGAAGAAGAGACCAAATGCTCTCTATCGCCAGCGGTACTAGGACTGGCGACCAGATTACCGCTTGGCAGATTACTCACAAACGCCACCGCCAACGATGAAGGTCCCGAGCTACCCAAACGCTTCGTCACCACCGGCACTATCGCCTCGATCCGATTACCGGCTACAGATTATCACTCGCCACCGCTTCCCCAACAGAAGGCCCCAGTAAGAAGCCCAGATTTACAAGCGGTACTACCGTCCAGAACGCAGATTACCGCATGACCGTACTACCGGTCCGCCAGTGGTACTACCAGAGATGAGACTTTACGTGATATTTCGCCCAGCCTTGTAACCCTCTCCATATTTCGCTATTTATCCCCAAACTACCCCCTTTTTGTGGCTGGACTATATATAGCCCCACCATCCATTGTAAACCCTAGACTTGGATAATAATAGATATTAAGGAAACCCTTTGAGGACTTATATCTATTGGTCTCATGCTCCTATCAAGGAGCACCGGATTATCCACCCACCTCTTGGATCTTGCTTAAGTGCGTTCAAGTTGTACAAGGCCTTGGGTTCTTGGTGTCTCGCCCCCAAGTCGTCAAGATCTCACCAAGCACCTCATCCCCCGTTGTTGGCGTGGAGAGAGTCAGCCCAACACCGATCCTAGGGATTATGTTGGACCGGTTGCCACCGGCGTGAGGAGTAGGCGTGTATCGTGTTTTAGTGTGTGTGTGTTCGTGGTTTTCATCGCCTTCATCGATTTCATCCCCCGACCACCTCGTTCCCCTCGTTTCTCGTGGAATTCATGAAAGATCGGGCCAACCCCAGGGTTACCCCTTAACACCTTTGCCCTATCAAATCGTCGTCATGCAAAGTGAGTTGAATTTATTGAGACTTTTCCTTATGTTATCAAACACAAAAGGGTAAAGATAATATTATTGCCGATGCTTTGTCGCGCCGTTATGCTTTGTTATCTCAACTTGACTTCAAAATATTTGGATTGGAAACTATTAAGGAACAATATGTGCATGATGCTGAATTTAAAGAGGTGTTGCAGAATTGTAGAGATGGTAGAACTTGGAACAAGTTCGTCTTCAATGATGGATTTGTGTTCCGTGCTAACAAACTATGCATTCCAGATAGTTCTGTTCGCCTTTTGTTGTTCTGTGAGGCGATGGAGGAGGATTGATGGGACACTTTGGTGTCAAGAAGATGGAGGATGTTCTTCGCACACTTCTTTTGGCCACATATGCGCCGTCGAGATGTTGAGAGATTTGTGGCACGCTGTACTACTTGTCAAAAAGCTAAGTCTCGCCTTAATCCACATGGTTTATATATGCCTCTGCCTGTTCCTAGTGTTCCTTGGGAGGATATTTCTATGGACTTTGTTTTGGGATTGCCACGAACACAGAAGGGGGGGGATAGTATGTTTGTTGTTGTGGATCGATTTTCTAAGATGGCACACTTTATTCCTTGTCATAAACGGATGATGTGCGCATATTTGATTTGTTCTTTCGTGAAATTGTTCGTTTGCCTGGCTTGCCAAATACTATTGTCTCTGATCGTGATACTAAATTTCTTAGCCACTTTTGGAGATGTTTATGGGCTAAGTTGGGGACTAAATTGCTCTTTAGTACTACATGTCATCCCCAAACTGATGGTCAAACTGAAGTAATAAATAGAACTTTGTCTACTATGTTACGGGCTGTTTTAAAGAAGAACTTAAAATTGTGGGAAGAGTGTTTACCTCATATAGAATTTGCTTATAATCGTTCATTGCATTCTACCACAAAGATGTGCCCATTTGAGATTGTGTATGGTTTTGTTCCTCGTGCACCTATTGATTTATTGCCTTTACCTTCTTTGGTGCAACATAATTTGGATGCTACACAACGCGCTGAAATGATATTAAACTTGCATAAGACTACTAAAGATAACATTGAACACATGAATGCTAAGTATAAACTTGCTGGGGATAAAGGGAGAAAGCATGTTGTGTTTGATGTTGGCGATATTGTTTGGTTACATTTGCGTAAAGATCGTTTTCCTGATTTACGCAAGTCTAAGTTAATGCCACGTGCTGCTGGTCCCTTTAAGGTGTTAGAGAAAATCAATGATAATGCATATAAACTTGAGTTGCCTGCAGACTTTGCTACGGTTAGTCCTACATTTAACATTGCAGATTTGAAGCCTTACTTTGGTGAGGAAGATGAGATTGCGTCGAGGACGACTTCAATTCAAGAAGGGGAGCATGATGTGGACATCCCTACTATTGATACAACCGTTGTACTGCAAAGAACACACATACAAGGACCCATCACAAGATCTCGTACAAACAACTTAACTATCGTACTTTCGCTTGGAACTATTCCTCACATACATGAGAATATGATGCTGCCTAAATCAGATATATTTCTTACTCTTAGGAATGATGGACCAAGCATGGATGAGAGGGACAAGCATTGGAGCATGGCCATGCATGGAGATGGCAGCAAGCATGTGATGATCCAAGAGGAGGCCACGGATGAAGATTTCAGAACTTTGAAGCCACCGTAATGAAGAAAGAAGGCTTGGACGAAATATTCAAGATCAATACTTTACGAATTCGTCCATAGCTTAATATGGTGCTGCGACACCTTTATTTTGGGCCAGGCCCATGTAATTTTCGCAGGATTTTAATTAGCCACTTTTTAGAGTCCGTATTTGAGGGGAAAAGGACTTTTAGGGTTGGATTCGGCCACCACTTCCATGGCTGGCTGAAACCCCACCTTTTCGCCCTTAAATACTCCCCATAGCCGACCCCCTAGACTCGGATTTTGTTTAGACATTAAGTTAGCCATAATCGCAACTTCGCCAAGGCTCGAGCGTCGCAGAGGCCTCTTCTAATTCGCACCTATTCAGGATCCCACCTCTTCAATAAAGCTTTCCTCTTAATCCGCAATATCTTGATTGCAATATTGGTTCTTACTTGTTCTCGATTTCAGGTAGGAATTAATACCCTCGCTGGTCAGGCTGATCGTGTTCACGCAGGATCGGTAACCTCCAGGAGATTGGCCTAGCGATTGCATTGGCGCTCGTGCTCGCACGTGTAGTCGGATCGTCAAACCCGAACTCCACCAAATCGAATATCGCCATCTCATCGAAAGATCGGACACCTTTGCCCTATCAGGATTGGTACCACATCATCACTCAAGCATATGGGGATAGGCTCGGTTTCCTCAACTCCATGCGCCTCCTTTGGTGAAGGGAAAATCCCATGCTCACCATTCTTGACCTTGTCGCCTTCAAGGTTGGATGCCATAAGGTGGGCATCATCGCTCTCCTCCATGGTCGAAGGGAAAATCCCATGCTCGACCGTCTTGTGGCCATCTCGTAGTAGTGGTGGAGGTAGGCTCATGCTATCCAACTTGGCGAAGTAGAGGTCTACATTTTCCTCGTTCGCGAGGTCGTGGAAGTCAAGCGTAGGCGTTGAAGCTTGATGGCGTGGAGGAAGTCTTGCTCTTGGTGCCATTTTGTTGGTGGCACTAGTAGTAGAAGGTGCCCTATGAAGGTGTCGACGGAGGTCATTGGCGTGCCTTGCCGATGGTTGATGTAGGTGGCGCACTTGGTCGTCCACATGACACTCGCGACGATGATCACTTTCCTTGGCACTCTTCTTGTGCGTGTGGTGGCTTCTTGAGCTTGGTTGAGCATTATGGTTGGTGCTCATCACGAATTCTTCGTCTTTGTGGCGAAGATGCCTTTGACGATGTCTTTGTTGGAGATATGCCCAAGAGGCAATAATAAAGTGGTTATTATCATATCTTCACACTTATGATAAATGTTTACATACCATGCTATAATTGTATTAACTGGAAACATTAATACTTGTGTGATTTGTAAACTAAAATAAGAGTCCCTAGTAAAGCCTCTTGTTAAACTAGCTTGTTGGTTAATATATGATCATGGTTTCCTGATCATGAACATAGAGATGTTATTAACAACAGGATCATATCATTAGGAGAATGATGTGATGGACATACTCCTATAGATAAGCATAAAAGATCAAGTCATTTCAATAGTTCAATTGCTATATGCTTTCGATACATAGTAACCTAATTCCTTCGACCATGAGATCATGCATATCACCTTTAACGGATGGATGCTTTGATGACATCAAACACCACACCGTAACTGGGTGGCTATAAAGGTGGCATTGAGTGTTCGGAAAGTATTGGTTGAAACACATGGATCAAGAGTGGATTTGTCCATCCATATGATGATAGATATACTGGCTGGGCCTCTCGGTGGAATGTCATCCAATTAGCTTGCAAGCATGTGACTAGGTCACAAGGGATCACATATCACGAATACGAGAAAAGAGTACTTATCGGTAACGAGGTTGAACTAGGTATGCAGAGATACCGACGATCATAACCTCAGATAAGTAAACTATCGTGAGACAAAGGGAAATTGGTATCGTATGTAAGTGGTTCATTCGATCACAAAGTAATCGAGAAATATGTGGAGCCATATGAATTTCCATTCCTCTATTGGTTATTGTTCGGAGAAGTGTCTCGATCATGTCCGCATAATTCACGAACCGTAGGGAGACACACTTAAGGATTCGACGTTGTTTTGAGTAGTTATGGTATTATGAGAAAGAGACCGAATGTTGTTCGAGTCTCGGATGGGATCCGGATATCACGAGGTGATCCGAATGGTCCGGAGAATAAGATTCATCTAAGGAAAATCCTGCTGGAGTTCGGGAATGATTCCTGTTTTCATCGGAATGTTCTAGAAGGTTCGGATTGTCCCAAGACCGGGGGTACATAAATGTGTCATTGAATGATTGCATCATGTACTAAGTGTTCTTGCTGTTCCAAAACTGAAAAGTCAAACTTCCAGCTTGAAAGTCAAACGCTAAAACAGAAACTGTGGAAAACAGAAACTGTGGAAACAGAAACTGTGGGAAACAAGCAAGAGGAGGTTGAAACCAACTTGGGAGGAGTCCCTCTCCAAGCCGGCCACTTAGGCCGAGTTGGGAGGGACTCCCTCCCTTCCACTGGCGTCACCCTCCACCTATAAAAGGAGGCGGGCCTCCTCTAGACACAAGTTCCTATCCTCTAATCTCCTGTTTAGAGCCGCTTTGGTTTAGAGCTTCTAATTGCTCTAGCCTGCGGTTTAGAGCCTTATAATTGGTGTGTCTAATCCCTAGACCACTAATAGCCCTCTCTCATACTCCACCATACGCCTCGCTTAAGGCGGCCTCAGGATTTCCTCTACTTCCTGTACCACGCCAGTTGCCTTTAGGAATCGCGAGGAGAGTGCTATAACCTCCGCTTCTTTGGAACAAGGGAGAGGAAGGTCTTTGTCGAAACCGAACGCAGACCGATCAAGGAAGCGCCGCTTAACGCACATGGAAGGATCGCCTACACGATCTTAAGATCGGAAAGAGTACGACTACATCACCCACGAATCGCTCTCGTTAACCGCTTTGGAATCTTCGAGGGTAAGTTATTCCATCGACTCGTTGCTACAATCTAGTCGATAGATCTTGGCTTGTTTGTTTGTAAGCGATAGAAAATTTTGATTTTCCATGCTACGAACCCCCATGGGTATCAGAGCCGTGTCTATATGTAGATCATTGCGCAGTAGAACACAATGGTCATTGTGGGCGTTGATGCTTTTATTGTCGATTGCTTCTTGTGTACTTTGCATCTTGCGGTATGTTGGGATGAAGCGGCCGGCTAACCTTACATGACATCGCTCATGAGACTTGCTCCACGCTTGACATGCAACTTGTATTGCATAAGTGGCTTTATGGGTGCCTGCTTTCTCCTAGCATAGTTAAGATTCAATTTACAACGGTGATTGACAATACTAGTATCAATGTTGTGGTTCTTGTTCGTAAGTTAGAACGACACTTATTGAAAGCCCCAAACCACGTAAAACATGCAAAGAAAATTAGAGGCGTCTAACTTTGTTTTGCAGGGGTGTGCTGTGATGTGATATGGCCATGATTGTGATTATATATGATGTATGCAATGTTCCTTATTGTAAGTTGGGAACCGGCAGGAGCCATATGGTTGTCTTTAAATTCTGTTAAGACCCGCGTGTCTATTCAAAGTAGTTGTAATAGTTGAAGCCGATGGATGACAACCATGGAGAAGCATCATTGACCTTGATGCAATGTCGGTGATGATGGAGATCATGTTCGTGCTAGAAGATGGAGATCGGAAGCACAAAGAAGAAAGGCCATATCATATCACATATTATGAATTGCATGTGATGTTTATCCTTTATGCCTCTTGTATTGCTTAGTAGACGACGGTAGCATTATAAGATGATCCCTCATGCACATGAATTTCAAGTCATAAAGTGTTCACCCATAGTTAGCACCGTTGCTAAAGCTTGTTGTTTCGAAGCACCACGTGATGATCGGGTGTGTTAGATTCTGCAAGTGTATACAACGTGAGCAGGCCAGATTTGCTCATGCGGAAACTAAGGTTTGATCTTGACGAGCCTAGCATGTACAGACATGGCCTCAGGAACACGGATTACCGAAAGGTAGAGCATGAGTCATATAGTAGATATGATGAACATGTTGATTGTTCGCCATTGAAGTTGCATCAACTCTCGTGATGATCGGTTTTGATGTGGTAGATTTGGTTCGTGTGATCACTAAAACAATGTGAGGGATATTGTTTTGAGTGGGAGTTCACCTAGATTAATTTAATTATTAATTAGAACTCAATTTATCATAAACTAAATCAAAGTGAATTTGCATAGTTGTTGTAGTCATTGGCATCCGTTTACCACCTTGCGCTTAGTTATAATTGAGATGATAGAACTATAGAATTCGGTTAGTTACTTTACGAACGGTATCGTATTGTTTTGAAGTGTTAATCTAAAGTTTAAAAGTCCTATTGCAAACTTTCAAGAAGTTCAGTTACTCCATGAAGTTTAATAATTAGTATTAAATCAAGAGTAACAATTCCAAGTGTTAGTATATAAGTATCATGTTTGTCTCCATGATTCTTGATATTCAATGGATTCTCTTAATATCAAGGTTGTCTAGGATCCGAAAGAGTTGTTTGAAACCATGATGTGTGGAAGATATTGTGATATCAAACGAAGTATTGGTTACAACATGATAGAGTATAATATGGCAAAAGTCATGTTCTCATATTTGATGAGAATTTGCAAAAGGTTGGAGACACTAGTTGTCCTAATCCTCCAAAAGGTTTTGGAAAGCAACATTATACTTATGATTCACCGCTACAAACTAAAAGTAGCTTGATCATGGATAAAAAACTGATGAGGGTGAATTTTTGATGTAGGTGAAATGTTTACTACACCAAGAGATTACTAAAGAAAGGAATTTGAAAGAACACCAAACATTTGATGATGGTGATCTACTTCAAAGTGCAAGTCCAAAGACATTGGTATTTAACTATACACGCTTTGGATTATGTGTCATATGTATGACTCCACTATTGATATTGATAGATTCTTTCAAACAGAAAAGGAAATATTGAAAGAGAATCTCATAAATATATGGCAGAAAAGAAAAGACTAGAATTGTTCAGTTTAAGTATATAGATGATATACATGTTATGGCTATATTCTTTGCTTATTAAACAATGTGGTTATTAAGTATTTGATACTGAATTTGTTGGTGTGAATCGTCATACAAACAATGTAATTCATGAACTACAATGGCCTAAGTAACTAGCAAAAGAATATGTGATGATGTTCATCGAGAACAAATAAAGAGTTATTGTGTTGCTCGTTAAAACATCAAAGCTTGCCTTTAAGATTTGTTTTATCAGGTATTATGAGAACAAATGGGTTGTTCAAATAATTGCCGTAATCCATAAAAGATGGATGATTCACAAATCTCGTTGGAGAAATCACATCCATAAAACTAGTGCTAAAAATGTCGAAAGACAAATTGAATGAAAGATCACTTAGGAAGTGACATCGCCGTTTAAATTATAATGGAAAGAAAACATGAAGAAACTCCATGTGGATGGAATTTTGGAGTCTTTAGATTTTTGATCAAATGACGCTTGTGAAACTTTCCTAGAGATAATTAAAACTTCGTTCATAGGCCAAAAGGGAACGAATGACTAGCTTATTGGAACTTGTACATATTGTTGTACGAAATCCATTATGTGTAGTCAAAAGCGATGGATTTCAACTTCATATGCTTTCTCCGAAAATTTGAGTGAATATATGAATATTTACTTAATATAGATGAAGTATGAAACATTTGAAAAGTTCAAAGACTTTCAAGATGAAGTGCAAAATCATTGTAACAAGAATATAAACAGTTTATGATAAAGATCATAAAGGAAGATATTTGAGTTACAAAGTTTAGCATAATACCTAAGATTTATGGAATCGTTCCGTGGATTTGCATTTCCGAAACACCATAAGAGTATGGAACGTTCGAGATATGTAATTAAACCTTGTTTGACATGGTAAGATCAAAGGTATAATTCATAAAACTGCCATTATATTTTAAAGATTAAAAGCTTTAGAGATTACCATTTTTCCACAGAAAAGAGCTCCATCATAATCCGTTGAAATGACACCATATAAAGTTATGGTTTGGGATAAAACCCAAGTTGTCCTTTCTTAAACATTGGTATGCTATGCATAAGAAAGATGTTTGCAACCAAAGTCGGATGAACCTGTCTTTGTATGTTATTTCGAATAACTGTTAAGTAATCCTCCATAACATCGGAGACAAAAGTGTTTCACTTAAAACGTCAAGTTTCTTTGAGAAGGAATTTTTCGTGAAAAGTTAAGTGGGAGGACAATAGAACTTTGATAAGGTTAAAAGAACCTTAGCTGTATGTGCAGAGTTGCGCAGCGCCGAAAAGTGTTCCGGAGGCAGCAACAAAGCTCATGGCTCGCGTACCTCAAAGGTTGTGGTCACGGAGATCCAAGTTCCTATTGAAACAAATAGGTCGGATGAACAATCAAATACCAAGATTTGAGGGTTGAATCATTATTTGAGAATAATGAACCGACTACATGCAAAGAAGCAATGATGGGCCCTGACTCCGTCAAATGGCTTGAAGCCATAAAATCCGTGATAGTTCCATACACGAGAAATCAAGTTTTGAACTTGAAGGACCCTCGAGAAAGGTGTAAGACCTTACAATTGTGTCTGGATCTATAAAGAAATAGACATGGATGTTTCACATCTATAATCGACATATTGGGAAAGAGTTCACAACAATGTTCAAAGGTTGACTATGACAAGATTTGATCTTTCATAGTGATATTTAGTCTAAACAGATTAATGTAGCAACCACTACATATAATTTGTTATATGGTAGTTGAATAAACAAAACAAGTTCTTCTAATAGAATCGTTACCTAGGACATGTGCATAACACGGTCCATAGGGTTTTGTTAATTCAAAAGGATGCTAAAAGCATATGCAAACTTCAATGGTTAAAGTGAGCATCGCGGAGTTGGAATCTTCACTGTGATGAAACTATTAAAGGAGTTTAAAAGTTCAACAGAGACGATGGAGATGCTTGCATTTGCAAGAAATTAAGTGGGAGCGCTAAGAAATGTTTCTAATACATTATGTGGAAGACATATTGTTGATTGGAAATAATGTATCTTTTATTAACACATATTAAGAATTTCATCCCGATGAAAGACTTAGGCAAAACCCAAATATTTGGCATCAATAGGCGCTAATATGGTTGTGCCAGAAGTACATAGACGAGATATTGAATGAGTTCAATATAGAAACTACAAGAAAAGGTTCTTGTCGCACAGAAAGGATTGAAAGAGTTCAATGTTGATGATATATTCAAGTGTATTGACATTTGGTAAAGTGAAACAAATAATCAAGTATAGATTGATACTTGATGTATGAAATCACAAAGAGTATTTATATCAATCGTACTGTGATATGTACAAATCCAGATATGTCCTATGCTCTAAATGTTGTGAGCATATACCAGAATGATTCGTAAGATGATCATTGGACAACAGTAAGGATATTCTTATGATCTTTTGGAAGAACTAAGAGTATATTATTTGTAGAAGTGACAAATAGATGGTTAGTTCATTGTAAAAGTACTACATTGATACTAGCTTTGTCACAAAGTACAAATTAAGTTTATCTCAATCTAAACTAAGGGTGGCACAATATAATGGAAAGTGAGTTCCATAATGGATTTGGATGAGTTCCAAAGTTAAGACATTGTGACATACTACAACAAAAGGCTAAGTATATGACTGCTATTATAGCAGCAAAAGAGGGCATTTGTGTCAAGTAGTTTGTTATCAAACTAGGTGTAGTTCACAGAGGTAAATACTATGAAGATATATTGTGCGACAATATTATCAACATGTTTTAACCCCAAAGAACTAAAGGTCACACCGAAAGACCAAATTTATACAAAGCCATCTCATTAGAGAATGAGTGATGCGAGAGCAAAGACATGCAATTACACATGGACTGGAAGTGTCGATCCGAGATCAGTTGACCACTAGCAATCGTGTACATACAACACCGGAAAGCCATAGGTGTTGAATACACAAAGATTTGAAACTAGATTATTGACTCTAGTGCAAGTGGGAGACTGTTGGAGATATGCCCAAGAGGCAATAATAAAGTGGTTATTATCATATCTTCACACTTATGATAAATGTTTACATACCATGGTATAATTGTATTAACTGGAAACATTAATACTTGTGTGATTTGTAAACTAAAATAAGAGTCCCTAGTAAAGCTTCTTGTTAAACTAGCTTGTTGGTTAATATATGATCATGGTTTCCTGATCATGAACATAGAGATGTTATTAACAACAGGATCATATCATTAGGAGAATGATGTGATGGACATACTCCTATAGATAAGCGTAGCATAAAGATCAAGTCATTTCAATAGTTCAATTGCTATATGCTTTCTGATACATAGTAACCTAATTCCTTCGACCATGAGATCATGCATATCACCTTTACCGGATGGATGCTTTGATGACATCAAACACCACACCGTAACTGGGTGGCTATAAAGGTGGCATTGAGTGTTCGGAAAGTATTGGTTGAAACACATGGATCAAGAGTGGGATTTGTCCATCCATATGACGGATAGATATACTCTGGGCCCTCTCGGTGGAATGTCATCCAATTAGCTTGCAAGCATGTGACTAGGTCACAAGGGATCACATATCACGGGAACGAGAAAAGAGTACTTATCGTTAACGAGGTTGAACTAGGTATGCAGAGATACCGACGATCATAACCTCGGATAAGTAAACTATCGTGAGACAAAGGGAAATTGGTATCGTATGTAAGTGGTTCATTCGATTGCAAAGTAATCGTAGAAATATGTGGGAACCATATGAATTTCCAGATTCCTCTATTGGTTATTGTTCGGAGAAGTGTCTCGATCATGTCCGCATAATTCACGAACCGTAGGGAGACACACTTAAGGATTCGACGTTGTTTTGAGTAGTTATGGTATTATGAGAAAGAGACCGAATGTTGTTCGGAGTCTCGGATGGGATCCGGGATATCACGAGGTGATCCGGAATGGTCCAGAGAATAAGATTCATATAAGGAAAATCCCGCTTTGAGTTCGGGAATGATTCCTGTTTTCATCTGAATGTTCTAGAAGGTTCGGATTGTCCCAAGACCGGGGAGGGTACATGAATGTGTCATTGAATGATTGCATCATGTACTAAGTGTTCTTGCTGTTCCAAAACTGAGAAGTCAAACTTCCAGTTTGAAAGTCAAACGGCTAAAACAGGAAACTGTGGGAAACAGGAAACTGTGGGAAACAAGCAAGAGGAGGTTGAAACCAACTTGGAGGAGGAGTCGGCGGCCAGCTTAGGCCGAGTTGGGGAGGGACTCCCCTCCCCTTCCCTGGCGCGCCAGCCCCTCCACCTATAAAAGGAGGGGCAGGGCCTCCTCCACTAGACACAAGTTCCTATCCTCTAATCTCCGGTTTAGAGCCGTTTTGGTTTAGAGCTTCTAATTGCTCTAGCCTGCGGTTTAGAGCCTTCTAATTGGTGTGTCTAATCCCTAGTGATATGGGCAAGGATGCGCGAGGGAGGAGCGGGAGGAAGGCGCAAGAGAAGATCATCAAGAAGGAAGGTTCAGTTCGGACAAACAGAAGCCCTGAAATTGAAACGGACGTGGATTCTTCATACGAACTCCAAATCAAGCAAATAAGCACTTGTTGGAAACATCACTCCGAGAGCTTTCCAACGAGTACTTACACGTCCCTAGGGGGCGGATAATCCGGCCCCCACAAGGGCGGATAATCCGGCCCTGCTCCAGGAATTCTGCTAAGGACTTCAGGCGCGAGGCTCAGTAAGGGGGGCGGATAATCCGCCCCAGGGGAGGATAATCCGGGGGGGCGGGCCCCTACTTAGGGCGGAAAGTCCGGCCCTGAAAGTTACCAACAGATCTGGACGGATCTGACTGTATCGGACACGTTTTCGTTTCACGTTTTTCGGACGTTCCGGCGGCCATATAAGCCTGGGAACGCCCTCTAGATTAGGTTAGCTTTTGATTTCAGTTGATTAGTCTAAAACTATCGTGTGTGTTGATTGGTGAAGCATCCCTCCGGGGACGGCGATGCCGTGTTATCTATCGTATTGATATTGTCGCGGAGGTTCTTGTGTTCATCAAGGATTGTCGTGTTTTGGTTTGAGGCGTGGTGATCTTCATCACGTTACTTGCTGGATTCGCCTTCTTCGTGTGACGCCCATTGGCGTTGTTGGAAGGATTACTATCCGGTGACTCGCCGTGAAAGATCGGGACAAACTAAAGGATCATCCTCGATCCTTATCGTGGTATCGATTCGGTGTTGCTCACGGTGAGATTGGTTGATTGATCAAAATCGCATTGCAAATCGATCGGGAGAACTCGGCGTCAGATCGGATCTCAAGATCTGTTTGTGTTGGGGCGATAATCCGCCCTGTGGGTGGATAATCCGCCTGGATATCGCCAATTTCTATTCCGTCTAGTTGGTGATAGAAGTTTCGGCCGAGATGGATTTTTTCCGGTGACTTTTATGGCAAACGGTGTTTCGGAAAGAGATCGGTGATGTGTACAATGACTATCTCGACATCTTGAACGGTATTATGTGATGATTCTCAAATCAGGTGGAAACCGGTTCACATGGCAACGTATGATGAATATGAGTTGTGGACGCGTCACATGCAAGATGGTTTTACGATGTGATACATATGAGTATTTGATAATCCTACACGTGCTTCTTGCATTGCGACGTGTAGATGAAGAGATAGCTCGTTGGTGGGATAAAGAGATGTGAAAAGGACATTATGGATGCAACTTGGAAGGACTTCAATATTTTTTGTGTGCTGTTTTATGGCTCGTCATAAGGTATCTTGTACCAACCCCTTGAAGACAGTCACGCCTGGGGTTGCCATTGTGTCTATTCCGTCTCGCTCAAAGGAGGTCAGGTTGTTCCAGTGCAAACGGTTAGCGTGGCAGTGACAAAACCTTCTGAGGAGAAGCAATCTGTTGCACTGAAACTACAGTGGAAGAGGTTGAACCATTGAGTGGGCTAAATATGCAACTCAAGAGAGTACATGATGAGACTTGTATTACAGCGGATAGAGGCCAGCGTTGGAATTTATTCCAGGCGCAGTGCATGATCAAAGGTCAAGCTTGCAAGTTGATTATTGATGGAGGAAGCTGTACTAATGGCATTAGCAAGACAATGGTGGCAGAATTGGGGTTGTCCACATGGCGTATTCCTGAACCTAAGCATCTACAGTGGTTAAATAGCTGCGGTATGGTGAAGGTAACTCATAAGGTGCGTGTTCCATTTACATTTGGTAATTATGTTGACGAGATTGAGTGCGATGTGTTGCCATTGGAGGTATGTGGGCTGTTACTTGGTCGTCCATGGCAGTATGATCGTAATGCGTTACATGCTGGGAGAGCAAATACATATTCTTTTGTGCATGATGGCAAACATCATACTTTGAAGCCTATGCGAGAGGATCAAATCAAGTCTGATGTGGTGTTGGTGGTTTGCAAGGAGAAGTTGCATAAGGCTAAGCCACAACCAGGGCTAGCTAAGGTGCAACATGAGGAGCATGATGCGAAGAGCGTCAGTAGTGATATTGTTTCACCCATGCCTGTAGATGACAAGCCAATTGTTCTTGTTAGTGACAAGCCGGTTGATGTCAAGCCTCTTATTGAAGAAGAAAAGAATATGTCAGCATGTGTTCCATGTGTTCCACTTCCAGTTTGTGTTGACATAGGTGTTCAGACCGATGACGATGTTGCTGATCACGTTCGGGTGCATATGGTGCCGCGGTTAGTCAGCCACAATTTTGTTAGAACGCCTCAGAGACGTTTTGTTGGAGCAGCAGTGCATGTGCATAGAGGCAAGGATGGACATGTTCGTCAGTTGTGTGGTCCAGGCATCACTCATCTTATGCAGGTTCGTGCAAATAAGGTCCATGTTCAGCAGCCACGGGTTCCAACAACAGTTGAGCAGAAGAAAAAGATGGTGGCGCCTAAGTCCAAGCTTATGTGGAGAAGAAAGGAGGTGCACCACCGGGTTGTATCAAGTCAAGCAGCCAAGCGAGGATGTGGTGAGTTAGGCAAGCAAGACTTGAAGATGGCAAAGACGCGCGTGAAGATTTTGTTGATATCACGCCACCCTTCGAGACGACCCTCACGCTGGGGACAACGCTTTGAAGGGGAGGATGATATGGGCAAGGATGCGAGGAGGAGCGGAGGAAGGCGCAAGAGAAGATCATCAAGAAGGAAGGTTCAGTTCGGATGCGGTTACCTGAAATTGAAACGGACGTGGATTCTTCATACGAACTCCAAATCAAGCAAATAAGCACTTGTTGGAAACATCACCCGAGAGCTTTCCAACGCAGTATTTACATCGCCCTAGGGGCGGATAATCCGCCCCCACAAGGGCGGATAATCCGCCCCGCCTTGAATTTCTAAGGACTTCAGCGCGAGGCTCAAGATAGGCGGATAATCCGCCTGTGAGGATAATCCGGCGGATAATCCGCCTACTTAGCGGAAAGTCCGTCTGAAGTTACCAACAGATCCGACGGATCCGATCAGACGGACACGCTTTTGTTTCACGTTTTTCGGACGTCCCGCGCCATATAAGCTGGGAACGCCTCTAGATTAGGTTAGCTTTTGATTTCAGTTGATTAGTCTAAAACTATCGTGTGTGTTGATTGGTGAAGCATCCCTCCGGGGACGGCGATGCCGTGTTATCTATCGTATTGATATTGTCGCGGAGGTTCTTGTGTTCATCAAGGATTGTCGTGTTTTGGTTTGAGGCGTGGTGATCTTCATCACGTTACTTGCTGGATTCGTTCCTCTTCTTCAGGTGACGTCCATTGGCGTTGTTGGAAGGATTACTATTCGGGTGACTCGCTGTGAAAGATCGGGACAAACTAAAGGATCATCCCCTCGATCTTTATCACCTAGACCACTAATAGCCCTCTCTCATACTCCACCATACTCGCTCCGGCTTAAGACGAAGCCCTGCGGGATTTCCCCTCTACTTCCGGTACCACGCCGTTGTGCTGCCGGAATCGCGAGGAGAGTGCTACAACCTCCGCTGCCTGCTGGAACAAGGGAGAGGAAGGTCTTTGTCGAGTACCGAACGTGTGACCGACTGCGGAAGCGCCGAAAGCAAATGGGAAGGATCGTCTACACGATCTTGAGATCGGAAAGAGTACAACTACATCACCCACGAGAATCTGCTCTCGTTAACCGCTTTGGAATCTTCGAGGGTAAGTTATTCCATCGACTCGTTGCTAATCTTGGCTTGTTTGTTTGTATGCGATAGAAAATTTTGTTTTCCATGCTACGAACCCCTACAGTCTTGTATCCTCTTTATGGTGGCGATGCTCATGAGAGGATGTTTGTCGATGAAGAGTCTTGTTTCTTGGCGCCTCTTGATGCATATGATGTTTGGACGCCACTCTTGTTTGGATAGGAGTTGGAGCTTGGCGCCTTGGAGGTGATGTAGCTTGGCGCCTTGGAGATGATGGAGCTTGGTGCCTTGGAGATGGTGGCGCTTGACGCCATCTAGGTGGTGGCACATGTCGCCTTGGAGGTGGATCATCGAAGTAGGTGGTGCCCTTTGGTGTGGCACGCTTGGCCTTAAAGGTCATGGAATCTTGATGATGCGCCTCCTCTTGCTTTGCGTAGTAGGCTTCCATCTCCACGCGGTGGAGGAATTCTTCATGGCTCATGGAGGAGCCATCAAAGTCGATGAAGTTCTCCGTGTCCTCCATGCTTGGCGAGGCGTCATCAATGTCGCACTCGAAGTCGTCCATGCTTGGGGACTAATTGTTGGTGTAGTACTCCATATCACCCAAGCATGTGGAGCCATTGTCGGTGTAGTGTTCCATAGGCTCCATGCATGAGGTGCCATTGTCGACGTAGAGCTCGATGTCTTCCATGCATGTGGAGTCGCTGGTAGTGCGCCGGTCCTCAAAGCATGCGAGCCATTGTCAGGTTGTGCTCCGTCATGTCCTCTATACTTGTGGAGTCGTAGTCATGGTGGCTCATCATGGATTCTTCATAGATATCATCCTCGGTTCCGGAGTCCCTAGACATGATGCACAAGACCAAGCGGTGTATATGGAAGTGGTAGTTGGAGTTAGGGATACAACGTATAACCTTACTTTACCTTGGAAGATCGTATCGTACAAGTGGCCACACTTGAGAGCAATAAACCAAGCAAAGTGAAGTTCACGCGGAACACCAAAACCAACTACGAACCAAAAAAACACACGCACACAAGGCCTATGGTGGATAGGTATGAAAAATGGCATGTCAAGAACCAATCCAAAATCAAGATGTCGTAATGGCAAGTAAAGAACCACAATGATCACAAAGCAAAACAAGTTAATCCACAAGATAGGAAATATGTACAAGGAAACACACATGGTGGGATAAATGGGACTTGTGCGATGGAGAAAGTGAGCTAAGAACCAAATGATTACCTAGCAAAGACTATAAGCTCGTGTCACACAAGTACAAGGAGAGACGCTAGTTCGATTGCACAAAATTGGTGGGCTACAAGATATGCACAACAAGTACCACCTATATGATGTTCATCGAGCTTGCGCTTCCTATTCTATGAGGCACATGTATATTTCTTTCTTTTTCTTCTCTTTTCCTTTTTCTATTTTTTTCTTTTTCTTTCTATTTTCTTTCTTTTTCTTTTCACTTGCCTCTTCCTTGTGCCAACAACTATACAAGATAACTATATGAGATAGCGCTCACAATGTTTGCTCGGAATCTACAAGGTATCAAATGTGCATAGCCCAAGCAATCATAAGAGGAACTAGTCTCAATAGGTGTTTATTGCTCGCAAAGATAGTGGGGTTCACAAAGGAATGCAAGTGGGGAGAAGTCGCGGAATGTTTATACCTTTCGTCGACGATCTTCACCCTTTATTGTTGGATTCCGCCTTGCTCACGGAATTTGGATGGAGTAGATAGCATGAACCACATGGATGACGATGTAGAGATCCTTCTCCTCTTCGAAACGAGCTAAAGAACACCAAAATCCGAGTTCGAATGCAAAAGTTATGGCCAAAACGGTGAGAGGCTGAAATCTGGAACCTGCTGTTTTCTTTCTGTCTTGGGCGGTAGTACCGGATTTTGGTACCGGTGGGCGGTAGTACCATAGATTTGGAGCGGTAGTACCGCTCGAGACAGAGAAAACCAGATCTGACGCGATTTCGCGAGTTTGGGGCGAGTTGGGCGGAAAATCTTGAAGAAAAACACCAAATCGACGGGGGAAATCAAGGAATTAGGCTATGGGAACGCAAAGGAAGGTAGATCAACAAGTTTAGCAAATAATCCACGGATCAAAACCTACCAAAACGCACTCAAATCACAGATCGATCCAAAACACGAATTGGGGCTATTTTTGGTGGAATTTTCGAATTTATGGGGAAAAGACCAAATCGATGAGAAATCCGTGGCAACCAAAAGCTGCTGATACCAGATGATGGAGGGGTTAACCTCTTGGGTGCCCGATCTTCATGGATCTCGTGGTCAAATCGATGGAAAAACGAGGGGAAAGGGAGAAGGTAGCGGAAGCGAACACACACCTCGCGAAGAACACGATGAACACACACAAAACTCACACGATACAAGGCCGATTGCTCCCGAACGGCGGCCACCGGTCCGATAGAATCCTCGCAAGGAAAGATCGGTCAACGTGCTCCCTCAGATCCACATCGGAGAGGGAAGAACACTTTGAGGAGGGTCTTGATGACTTGGGGCGAGAAACCGAGAACCCAAGGCCTTGTTCAACGATGGATGCGTGATGCAAAGTCCAATCGAGGTTGGTGACGATAGTCGGTCCCCTTGGTAAAGGGGATGAGGCAAAACTAGAGATTCCACAATGGGGATTTTCTTTAGTCTATCATCTATGCCTAAGACTCATTGAAGATGTCTCTCCATGTCTCTCCTTCTCCCCTCTCTACCTCCACGGTGGTTAGCTCCGATGATCGTCGGGGGCTGATCGGGAGCTGGAGGGCCATAATCCGCGAGGTGGCCGATGATCTGATTAGTCCTTGCCGACGGGGCCAGATCTCGAGAGAGTGCTCGGGACAGGTGTCGCCAGGATGCTTCGCGCTTCTAACGAGTTGGTGCTCGGTGGCGAGTTTTTCATACGGGACACGTCTGGTACACGAGCGATGGCACGTTCACGTGGGTCCGCCGATGGTGGCGAGGGCAATTTCTAGCGGTGTCGCTGATGCGTCGCCCTACGTGCGTACGTGCCGGGTGATACGGCTCGGTGGTTGTGGGAGAACAGTGCGCGCTGATGGTGGGGTTTCGCTGGGGGAGGACCACCTGCCAGGGGAACTGCGGAGTACTAATACGGCGGAGTGCGAGCCGTGGGTTAAATCTTCCATTCGTGTTTTCCCTAACCCTAAATCGAGAGCAGTTTCCCCTTTCGCCATTTCTAGATCTCGCGGTGTGTGTGGTGTGGTGTTCGTCCGGGAACCGCCTCTCGTTCAACCATCGTCGCCGCGGGTTGCTGTTCCGGTGAAGTGGAGCGGTGTTGTGTCAGGTGATTCTAGATCGTTTGCTCAGGTGGTAGTTGCAGATTTTGACATGGATCGGAGATTTCGTGGTGGACGTGGTTCGCCTTTCGCCCCCACCGATCTGGTCCCTGCGCGAGCAGATTCGGATCCGGTATGGACAGGCCGTTTTCTGTTGATCGCAGAGGTTTGGAGGGGGTCCTAGGGAGAGTGGTGGATCCGTGATGTGAGCGGCGCCGTGAGGAGCAGGATGCTCGGCGTCGTGATATGAGGCATCGTGATGAATTGAGGCAGGCGGAAATTGAAGCTCGATTGGAGGATCAGCGCAGGGAGGCTCTGGCACGGGAGCGTGCGCTGTCGGAGGCTCGCCGTCGTGAAGCGGATCAGGCTCGTAATCGGGGCCGGTGGAGCCATCGCCCGGAGATGCAGCAAGGCTCTAGATCTGATGCGACGTCTTTCCCAGGCAGATCAGGTAATTCTGACTCAAATCCTAGAAGAGGGGAGCCGGTTTTTGCACGAACTGTTGAGCAAGTTAATGTGCCTAGAGTTGTGCTGAATACTTCTGTGCCTACCACTCGACCGCTTCGTATAAAAACATCGGCGTCTTACATTAATGTGCCTGGGGGAATCGCCAGTAAATTTGTCTCCAATTTTATCGGTTACTCGATCGGATCTTTGTGGCTACTACTCCAGTGGGGTCCTCTGTACCACCACCAGAGTGAGTATGCCGAGAGATGGTGGTGTGGTGGTGGTTCTGGGATGTGGTTGCTTGATGTGATTGAGGAAGAGGTCATTTGTGATAATTGTGGGAAAGATCATAGCATTTTGTGCATCAAGAGAGGAAACCATGGGAGTATGTTCCTCTCTTCTTTGGCAAGACTGATTTTGAGCAGTGGTTTTCATTCTATTCTAGTGGAGTCCAATGTTCGGTCTATGGAGCAGCTGCATTATGATCATATAAGTGTGGTGAGGGTGATGTCACCGCAAGGATCCGAGAAGGAATTTCAGATTTGGGCTGATGCTTTGGGATCTGGATGGAGATTCAATGCCGTGTCTATTAATGATGTGGAATTTGATGAGGTTTCCTTACAGTGTCTATTGATGATTTCCATTTTGGGAAGGTCTTTATGAAAACAATTCGATCTGTGATTCAGTTGTCTAAGTGGAATGGGGATTTGCAACCTGTTGAATGGTTGGAAGAAGCCTGGTGTTGTGGGGGTATCCCTATGAAATGAGGGAGAAATCAACTGTCTTCTATGTTGCTTCTTTAGTAGGCAAGCCTCGGACAGGAATGATTTTGAGGAACCTGGCCTATGTGAGAGTGAAAATTTCTGTTTAGATGTCTCTTTGGTTCCTAATACCGAAGGGGATGCAAGGTGGGATTTATGAATTCAAATATACCAGGAGATTTTTGCTCAGATGTTGTCTCCAATCTGCCTTCTACTGTGGGGATTGAAGGATGGATGGTAATGTTGGGGTGAATAAGGAGAATGAAGGTGATGATGTGCTTGGGAGGCCTCATTGATGATAATGGGCAAAGAATTGTTCTTGGTGCAAGCAATGTTGGAAGTGCTGGGGGTCGTTAACATGGTGGGAATGGTGCTGGTGAGACTGGTTTGGACAAAGGAAAACAGGTTGTGGTGGAACAGGAGGACTCTGGGGGTGTTTCTTTTGGGACTAAAATGGCTAACATATGGGCTAATGAGGGAGGTGGTGGATTCGAGGGGCTAGTGATTAGAGAGAATGTGGCGGTGGCTCAGTGTCGATGGTGGGACGGGCATTCAAAATAAATCAAAATGAGGAATGCAGGTTGATTCTCAGGAAAATGTGGTTGGGGGAGATGGGCTGGGAGGTAATCTCATGGATGTGGAGCAAGATCTATTTTCTGGGGGGGTTAAAGAGGTTAATACTGAGGTTGCTGCTGGTCCCCAGAGGTTTGATGACTTTATCAAAGGGCTGTTGAAGGATAAGAGGAGTGACAAACATTATGAACTCATGAAGCAATATGGGCATCTGCTGGAAGAGGAGAATGAGCAAGAGGAGGGTGCACAGGGAAGGAATGATAGTACTTCTACTGATACTTCATTTGGGTCCTCTGTTGATAGTGAGAAAAAAGATGTTATTGAGGGTTCTGGGTTGAGGGGTGCTCAGGACATGGAAGCTGTCAATCAGGATCAGGAAACAGTGGTTATTGGTTTGTCTCAACCTGATGGTTCTACCCAGGAAAGTGTGGATTCTCAATCTGATCCGGTGGTTGGGGTGGAAGAGCAGCAGGGTATTAGAAGAAGCTTGAGGGTGATTGATCAGGGTGGTGCTAGAAACTTGGCTGAAGGGCATTTGGCTCAACAAAATCCTAGAGACCTTTCAGGTACAAATCTAAATTTACATAATTCTTTTGCTGTTCTGGATGATGATGTTATTATGCATAGAGCGTTGGAAATGGGGATAGATGCTTCTTCTATTTCTTTGGAACATATTAACTCTTTAAAAGAATTAGAGATTGCTAGACATAGTTTGCAGGATAGGAGACAGGTAGTGAATGAATGTGTTCCTGACATGAATGAGAAGGTTTTGTTTCTGGATTGGAAGGAGGCTAGTAATGATGAAGAAGAATTCACTCCTGTGGTTTCTAGGAGACAAAAGAAAAAGTTGAGGATTGGTTCTGTTACGAGGGAGAGAAAGTTAAAGGCTGTTGTGAAGGTTCACAATTACCACCCTATGAGTGGTATTGTGACCGGAACAAGGAGAGAAAATCTGTTTTATGATTGGTGCTATTCGAATATTAGGGGTGTGGGAAGAAAGGTGTGCTTATTTGAATAATTTGTTGAGGCAGGAGAGGGTGCATTTTATTGGTTTACAGGAAACTATTAAGAAGGACTATTCTGAGGCTTTTTTCAGGAGGATTGATCCTATGAATCAATTTTCCTGGAGTTGGTTGCCATCTGTTGGGAAATCTGGGGGCATTTTGGGGGGCCTACGTTCCTCTAATTTGACTCAGGTTGGTGTGTCTGTGGGTAAATTTCATGTTAAGTTGAAGGTGTTCGATATTTTGAAACAGATTCAATGGCATTTGGTGATTGTGTATGGGGCTGCCCAAGAGGAGAATAAAGAGGAATTTTTGGTAGAATTAGCTGAGGTTTGTCAGGATCAAACTATTCCTTTGTTGGTAGGAGGTGATTTTAATGTGATCAGATGTGTTTCTGAAAAGAACAAAGGTCATGTTTTGAACAAGTGGGGACACATGTTTAATTCAATTATCAATGCTCATGGGTTAAGAGAGATCTGTATGTCTGGTGGGCAATTTACTTGGTCTAACAATCAGAAGAATCCGACTTTGGAGAAACTGGACAGAATCTTAGTTTGTAGAGAATGGGAGAAGTTGTTTCCTCTTACTACAGTACACAAGTTGTCTAGGGAGGTTTCTGATCATAGTCCTTTGATCCTGGATACTATGGAAGGGCAAGAACCTGGGGGTAGAGAGTTCAGGTTTGAGAAAAGTTGGTTACAGTGTGATGATTTTTTGGCCAGAGTGGAGAAAGTTTGGAAAAAACATGTGAATGGCAAGAACAGTTTGGATAGATTGCAGAAAAAGCTCAAAAATGTCAGAAATGATTTGAAAGGTTGGGGGGTCCATTTAAGGGGAGAGGAAAAGAAAAGGAAGAAGAGGTTGGTAGATGAACTGATGGAACTTGAAAGTATTGAGGAATTGATTTTACTTTCTGCTGAGAAACTTCAAAGAAAGGCAGTTATTCAGAAAGAGCTGCTGGAGGTATATGAAAATGAGGAGAGATTTTGGCAGCAAAGGTCGAGGGACAATTGGTTGCTTTGGGGTGACAATAATACTGAGTATTTTCATAGGATTGCTAATGGGGTGAGGAGAAAGAAAATGATTTTTTCAATGAAAGATGGGGAAAATGAGATTCGGGGGACCTATGATCTCCTGAAGCATGCAACTAGTTATTACAAATCTTTGTTTGGGCCTGCTGGTGGGTTTTCTATTAGGCTTGCTGATGATAATTGGCAGGATTGGGAGAAACTTAATGATGATGATAGGGAGAAAATGGGAGTGCCTTTTACTGAGAAAGAGATTAAGGAGGTTATTGATCAGATGGAGAAAAATAAGGCTGCTGGTCCTGATGGGATTCCTATTGAATTCTATCAGCATTGTTGGGGAGTTATTAAATCAGATGTTATGGCTGTGTTTGATGATTTCTTTGCTCATAAGATTGATTTAAGAAGTATTAACTATGGGGTGATTACTCTGCTGCCAAAAGGTGATGATCGATGTGATTCAAGTATAGGCCTATTTGCCGCTCCTGTGTTGTTTAAGATTTTACCAAGACCACGGCGGTTAGAAATGAGCCTGTGATGGGGAAAGTAAGTGCTACTTGCCAAACTGCTTTTATTAAAGGGAGATTTATTGCAGATGGTGTGACTTTATTGCATGAGATTTTGAAAGAGTCAAAAAGTCGAAACAAAGAGGTGTGGTTTTGAAAATTGACTTTGAGAAAGCTTATGACAAAGTCAATCGGGATTTTTGTTCTATTGTTGTAAGCGTAAAGGTTTTAGTGATGATTGGATGATTTGGCTAAAAAGTCTGTGACTCGTGGTACTCTCAGTGTTAAGGTCAATGGGGAAACTGGTCCTTACTTTGGCAGTTTTAAGGGGGTGAGGCAAGGGGACCCCTTTTCTCCTTTTCTGTTCAATTTGGCTGGGGAATGTTTGGCTAAGATGGTGTCTAATGCTCAGGCTGGTGGATTGTTTACTGGTTTGGTTGGAAATTTGTTTGATAAAGGAATTGCCATTCTACAATATGCTGATGATACCATTCTGTTTATTAAGGAGGATCCTGAGGGGGCTCGAAATTTAAAATTGCTGTTATATTTGTTTGAATCCATGTCTGGTCTCAAGATTAACTTTGAAAAGAGTGAGGTGCTGATGGTGTTAGAGGATGAGGAGAAATTGTCCAATTATGCTGAAATGTTCAACTGTCAGAAGGGTAACTGGCCTATTAAGTACTTGGGTTTGCCTGTTGCTAGCAGGAGATGTTCAGTAGCTGAAATGGGCTTTGTTGGTGATAGGTTGAAGAAAAAATTGGATGGTTGGATGGGGGGAGCTTTGTCCTTGGGAGACATGTTAAAATCACTGCTTGTGTTTCTAGTGTGGCTGTTTATCCTATGACTATGTTTCTCTTACATAGGTCGAATGTCGAAGAAATTGAGAAACTGACTAGAGCTTTCTTTTGGTATGGGAAAGTGGGCAAGAAGAAATATCATCTGGTGAAATGGAAGTATGTGTGTAGGCCCAGGAAAAAGGGTGGACTGGGGATTAAGAATATCAGGCTCTTTAACATTTGTTTGCTGTGTAAATGGTGGTGGCGTCTTGAAGCTGAGGAAGGTCCCTGGCAAGATTTTGTGAGGAGAAAATATTTGAAAAAGGGTGGGATTAGTAATGTGAAACACAGGCAGAGTGACTCTCCATGTTGGCATGATTTGATTAAGCTTAGGGGCTTCTATTTGGCTGGTAGGAGAATGAAGATTGGTAATGGGGAATTGACTGATTTTTGGCATGATGCTTGGTGTCTGGACTCACCCTTGAAGGATAGGTTTCCTGATTTATTTGCTGTTTGTCAGAACCAAAGAATCACAAAGGCGCATATGGCAAAAAAAAAGATGGTGTTTCTCTTTTAGGAGATGGTTGGATATTGATGGGTTAAGTCATCAGGAGCAGTTGAGAGTTTTGTTATCTGGGGTGTGTCTGAATCAGGAAAAGGACAGGCCAGTGTGGATGTGGAGTAAATCTGGCAAGTTCTCTGTTAAGGCAATGTATACACATCTGTCGAATGTGGGGATTGATAGAAGTTTTAAACATCTGTGGAAAGAAAAAATCCCTCTGAAAATTAAGATTTGGTTGTGGCTTATTTGGCATAATGCAATTCTCACCAAAGACAATATGAGGAGAAAGAAGTGGGTTGGAGATTTTACATGTCGGTTTTGTAGGAAGGATGAGAGCATTGGGCACCTGTTCTTTTCGTGTGTGGCTGCTAAATATGTTTGGGGGGTGGTTTCCAGAACTGTTGGTGTTGCAAATAGACCTGGTTCCTTTTCCCAGTACTTTTGGTGGGCTTCTCAATATGTGGGGGTTAGTAGGAATGTGCAGATTACGGTGGTGGCAGCTATTTGCTGGGCTATGTGGAAACTTAGGAATAGAGCTTGCTTTGATAAAAAGCTCATTAACTCACCTGTTGATCTGATCTTATATGCTTGTGTATTCATTCGTTATTGGGCAGGTTTGCATGTGGAGGATGACCGTGTGGTCTTGCAAGTGAGTACACCCTTCGCCAGAATCGTACGATGCGCGGCTATGGATGTGGCCCTGTTCCTTTCTTAGGTCTGCTGCAATTCCGGAGATCGTGGTCGTGAAGCTCTAACTGGAAAGAGGAGGGAGAAAGAAGGAGAACGGAAGATAAAAAGCAAATGGGGACTGGCAGAAAATAAAAAGCTTGGCGTTGGTGTGGCTTCGGTTCTTGTGTTCCTTTTGGGATGTTATGTTTTGGACGTTTCTCACTAGCTCAAGGCGGTGTTCTTGCGTCTCCATCTTCCTTCCTATGTTTCTGTCTAGTTTGGTTAGTGTGTAAGTTGAACTTCTGTTTCCTTTTTGACCCCCTAGGTGGGTCAGTACTATGACGTTTGTGTGTGGTTGTTGTTCCGTTATCTGATGATAATGGAACCTGATCCCTCTTTCTGGGGGATTGTATGGAAAAAAAAAATCTATGCCTAAGGGATACATGAGGGGTGGGAGCTCTATTTATAGGCCAACCACATAAACAGGGGTAGTTTGGGGATAAACTAGGCGAATAGGTAAGTAAAGGGGGATACATGGGCTGTGGCCCAACTAGTGCGCGCAGCAATCGCCAGAGCGGTAATCTGGACTTGGGACCAGTAGTACCGCTTGGTCCCAGTACCTCTGGGACCTGTAGTACCGCTTATGATCTGGGCTTCATTGGAGCCTTCTGTTGGTGGTGGTAGCAGGGGCGGTAGTGCCTTGGCCCGGTAGTACCGGATCCGGGGCCGGTAGTACCGCCGGTGACAGAGAGCATTTGGCTTGCTTTGGTGTCGTCTGTCGGGCGGTAGCATAGGGTAGTGATAAGAGGTACCGTCGCCATGTGTCCGTGTAGTATCACTGCGACAGAGAGCATTTGGCGGTCTGTCTTCTTCCGCCTCCTCTTCCAAGCCTCCGTCTTGTCGGGCTTGATGTTCCGGGCTTCCTCCCTTGCCTCCGTACTTGTCAATGTGAACCTATCATGCATATGTGACGGAGTATGAAGTAGCATGCCATTCAATAGGGAAGGAAGGGGGCTCGCATAGAGGAACGGATTCACCTTTGGAGTCCATGACGACTTGGTCTAAGTTGGAGAGCAAGATGTGGCAACGACCGTAGGTCGGGCTACATCAACTTGCGGCATTGTATATCCTTTGTCTTACCCGTGGAAGCCATAGAAGATGCACTATGAGCAGGAGCATTGGATGACGGTGGAGGAGCAGCTGGAAATCTTGATGGAGGGGTTAACCTCTTGGGTGCCCGATCTTCACGGATCTCGTGGTCAAATCGATGGGGAAGCGAGAGGAAAGGGAGAAGGGAGCGAAGCGAACACACACCTCGCGAAGAACACGATGAACACACGCAAAACTCACACAATACAAGGCCGATTGCTCCCGAACGTCGGCCACCGGTCCGATAGAATCCTCGCAAGGAAAGATCGGTCAACGTGCTCCCTCAAATCCACATCGGAGAGGGAAGAACACCTTGGGTAGGGTCTTGACAACTTGGAGACGAGACACCGAACTCCAAGGCCTTGTTCAACGATGGATGCGTGATGCAAAGTCCAATCGAGGTTGGTGACGATAGTCGGTCCCCTTGGTAAAGGGGATGAGGCAAAACTAGAGATTCCACAATGGGGGTTTTCTTTAGTCTATCATCTATGCCTAAGGGATACATGAGGGGTGGGGGCTCTATTTATAGGCCAGCCACTAAACAAGGGTAGTTTGGGGATAAACTAGGCGAATAGGTAAGTAAGGGGGATACATGGGCTATGGCCCAACTGGTGCGCGCAGGCAGACATGACCGGTAGTACCGGACCTAGGACCGGTAGTACCGGTCATCACCGGTAGTACCGCTCATGGTATCCGGTAGTACCGCTTGCGGGCGGTAGTACCGCAAGCCAGTACCAGGGCATCCAGTGGCGATGGCGCAGGCTTGATGCAGGGGGCAGTGAGTACCGACTGACCAGTAGTGCCGGCCGACCGGTAGTACCTCTTGGACCTGGCAGCTGCCGACATGTCTTCTTCCGTCTCCTCTTCCAAGCCTTCGTCTTGTCGGGCTTGATGCTCCGGGCTTCCTCCATGGCCTCCGTACTTGTCAATGTGAACCTATCATGCATATGTGACGGAGTATGAAGTAGCATACCATTCAATAGGGTAGGAAGGGGGCTCGCATAGAGGAACGGATTCACCTTTGGAGTCCATGACGACTTGGCGTAAGTTGGAGACCAAGATGTGGTAACGACCGTAGGTCGGGCTACATCAGCTCCCCCCCCTTCAAAAAGAGTCGTCCTCGACTCTATATACTCATCACAAAGTAGAAGCAGTCGAGAGACCTTCTTGATCCTGGGGTTCACCTTATAGTCGTCCTCGGGAAGATTGACTTGACAACACTTCAATATTCCTTCACCTTCCTTGAAGCCTACAAACCTCACAACAAAAGCAAAGCAACACTCAAAGCGTAGCCAATTCATGAAGATTATAGCATGAGTCACCTTAGCTTGTAGAGATAGCTCGATGAAGGGTAGCCATAGGTAACTCTCTTCGGTTCTTCTTGTCAACATATAGTACATAGAGGTTGACGTGTATGCATTTGTACCTTCATACAACAAAGACCAAGCAACATATGTTTGTGTGTGATAGAGGAGCATGTCATTTGTGGCATGTCCATTCTTGTTCACAACATGATTAGCACAACTCAAGTATAGCAAGCGGGATGCATATGCAAGGTCAAAGTGCATGGAAGTCGTTGCAAAATCATCCAAATGTGGGAACTCAAAAACTCCATATAACATCTTATTGTGGCACTCAAAGCAATCGAATAGAAATTTTATCAACATCTTTGATGCAAAGCTTGGAGAATTTGGCAAAAACACAAAAGGAAGAATGTCCAAAACAACCTCATTATGTGTGCCAACCAACCATTGGAAAGGGAAATTGTTCGACATGTTGGATGTCACACACAAATCATCGATAGCAAATATCATGGGAATATGAGTATCCCAAGCGGAAGCAAAAACAACGTGTTTGCAAACAAACCAAATGAAAGAGCAAGTGGTCCTTATGTTTGTTGCAACAACAAGAAGAGATTCTTGGAAGCTCTTATGACAATACATGTTCTTAATGGAATTGTGGTTGCACACAAAACATCGGAAAGGTAAATTGTTCAACATTTTTGTTGCAACACACAAAGCATCATTATCTAGAAGCGAAGAAACATGAATGTCACAAGGGGAGATAATACCATTAACATGCTTGCAAGCCAACCATAGGAAAGAACAATTTGTCAACATGAAAGATGCAAAGCATGCAAAAGTTATCAGAGCTGGCTTCGATCTTGAACTCACTTGTGGGATGCTCTCTAGAGCTCTTTTTGTCAACTCGTGCTCAACCGAGGTTGACATTCTCGTGCGGGTACCTACACACATCATATGTAAAAGGAAGAACGTGTGTGCATGGTAGAGATACACATCATCCATCATAACGTATATCTTCTTGTGCACATCACCATTAATTTCAATCAAGTATGAAATAGATGCATGGTGAGTATGCAAGTGGGGAACATGCTTATCATGGCCATCATCAAAATCTCCAAAAATTGAGAAAGCTATGGGGGCCATCTCTTTATAACGCATAAGATCAATATTGTTGCATGCAAAACAAGTGAAATAGCAAGCATTCATCTTATCGCAAGCAACGGGAGAAATTGAATGACTAGCATGACAAGGTAAGTCTGAAGCAATTGGAGGATACACACAAGATGCATAGCATGGCATGTTTATGGCAATGATATCGCAATCAAACAATTCCACATGATCAATATTATGCAAAGGCAAAGCATCACATGGGAATGTGGATGAAGCATATGTAATGTCACAAGTATCATCCATAGCATGCATATCCTCACAATTCATCATGTCCACTAGTGGGATCATGGCATCATCAACACCCTTATTGTTACCTTGTTCATACCTCTCATATGAAGTGGGTGTTGTGGAAGTAGTGGCCTCCTTGTGGACGACTTCGTCTTCTTGATGTAGCCATGGCATAGCATCATCTTCGTGCACCATGTACATCTTCTCCAAATGAGGCATCATTGCTTCATGGCTTCGGGCGTCTTCCTCCATGGAACCTAGCACAACACAAGAGAACACACTAGAGGTAGAGGGTAAGTTGTTAGAATTCGAAATGGTCTCACTTGACCTATCAACTACCACTCTCAACTCACTAGGAGTATCGCTCATGCCCTCCAAGTGGAAGCACTCAATCTCACATAAGGTGGAGTCACTCATGTCACTCTTGTTCTCACTCAAGTGGGCTAAGTGGCTCTCATACTCACATGGGATTGGTACCACATCATCACTCAAGCATATGGGGGTAGGCTCGGTTTCCTCAACTCCATGCGCCTCCTTTGGTGAAGGGAAAATCCCATGCTCACCATTCTTGACCTTGTAGCCTCCAAGGTTGGATGCCATAAGATGGGCATCATCGCTCTCCTCCATGGTCGAAGGGAAAATCCCATGCTTGACCGTCTCGTGGCCATCGCGTAGTAGTGGTGGAGGTAGGCTCATGCTATCCAACTTGGCGAAGTAGAGGTCTACATTTTCCTCGTTGGCGAGGTTGTGGAAGTCAAGCGTAGGCATTGAAGCTTGATGGCGTGGAGGAAGGCTTGCTCTTGGTGCCATTGTGGTGGTGGCACGAGTAGTTGAAGGTGCCCTATGATGGTGTCGACGGAGGTCATTGGCGTGCCTTGCCGATGGTTGATGTAGGTGGCACACTTGGTCGTCCACATGACACTTGCGACGATGATCATTTACCTTGGCACTCTTCTTGTGCTTGTGGTGCCTTCTTGAGTTTGCTTGAGCATTATGGTTGGTGCTCATCATGAATTCTTCGTATTTATGGCGAAGATGCCTTTGACGATGTCTTGTGTCCTCTTTATGGTGGCGATGCTCATGAGAGGATGTTTGTCGATGAAGAGTCTTGTTTCTTGGCGCATCTTGATGCATATGATGTTTGGACGCCACTCTTGTTTGGATAGGAGTTGGAGCTTGGCGCCTTGGCGGTGATGAAGCTTGGCGCCTTGGAGATGGTAGAGCTTGACGCCTTGGAGGTGATGGATCTTGGTGCCTTGTAAATGGTGGCGCTTGACGCCATCTAGGTGGTGGCACATGTCGCCTTGGAGGTGGATCATCGAAGTAGGTGGTGCCCTTTGGTGTGGCACGCTTGGCCTTGAAGGTCATGGAATCTTGATGATGCGCCTCCTCTTGCTTGGCGTAGTAGGCTTCCATCTCCACACGGTGGAGGAATTCTTCATGGCTCATGGAGGAGGCATCAAAGTTGATGAAGTTCTACGTGTCCTCCATGCTTGGCGAGGCGTCATCGATGTCGCACTCGAAGTCGTCCATGCTTGGGGAGTAGTTGTTGGTGTAGTACTCCATATCACCCAAGCATGTGGAGACATTGTCGGTGTAGTGCTCCATAGGCTCCATGCATGAGGATCCATTGTCGACGTAGAGCTCCATGTCTTCCATGCATGTGGAGTCGTCGTAGGTGTAGTGTTCCGGGTCCTCAAAGCATGCGGAGCCATTATCGGTGTAGTGCTCCGTCATGTCCTCTATACTTGTGGAGTTGTAGTCATGGTGGCTCATCATGGATTCTTCATAGATATCATCCTCGGTTCCGGAGTCCCTAGACATGATGCACAAGACCAAGCAGTGTATATGGAAGTGGTAGTGGGAGTTAGGGATACAACGTCAAAGCTTACTTTACCTTGGAAGATCGTATCGTACAAGTGGCCACACTTGAGAGCAATTAACCAAGCAAAGTGAAGTTCACGCGGAACACCAAAACCAACTATGAACCAAAAAACACACACACACAAGGCCTATGGTGGATAGGTATGGAAAGTGGCATGTCAAGAACCAATCCGAAATCAAGATGTTGTAATGGCAAGTAAAGAACCACAATGATCACAAAGCAAAAAAAGTTAATACACAAGATATTCCATATGTACAAGGAAACACACACGGTGGGATAATTGGGACTTGTGCGACGGAGAAAGTGAGCTAAGAACCAAATGATTACCTAGCGAAGACTATAAGCTTGTGTCACACAAGTACAAGGAGAGACACTAGTTCGATTGCACAAAATTGGTGGGCTACAAGATATGCACAATAAGTACCACCTATATGATGTTCATCGAGCTTGCGCTTCCTATTCTATGAGGCACATGTATATTTCTTTCTTTTTCTATTTTCCTTTTTCTTTTTTTTTTATTTTTTTTCTATTTTCTTTTCACTCGCCTCTTCCTTGTGCCAACAACTATACATGATAACTATATGAGATAGCGCTCACAATGTTTGCTCGGAATCTACAAGGCATCAAATGTGCATATCCCAAGCAATCATAAGAGGAACTAGTCTCAATAGGTGTTTGTTGCTCGCAAAGATAGTGGGGTACACAAAGGAATGCAAGTGGGGAGAAGTCGCGGAATGTTTATACCTTTCGTCGACGATCTTCACCCTTTATTGTTGGATGCCGCCTTGCTCACGGAATTTCGATGGAGTAGATAGCATGAACCACGTGGATGATGATGTAGAGCTCCTTCTCCTCTTCGAAACGAGCTAAAGAACACCAAAATCCGAGTTCGAATGCAAAAGTTATGCTCAAAACGGTGAGAGGCTGAAATCTGGGAATCTGTTTTTTTCTGTTCAGTACTGGGGGGTAGTACCGCTTGGATGAGAGGTAGTACCGGTTGTGAGCGGTAGTACCGGATTTTGGGACCGGTAGTACCGCTTGGTCCTGGGACGCCCAGATTTGACGCGTTTTCGCGATTTTGGGGTGATTTGGGCGGAAAATCTTCAAGAAAAACACCAAATCGAAGGGGGAAATCAAGGAATTAGGCCATGGGAACGCAAAGGAAGGTAGATCAACAAGTTTAGCAAGCAATCCACGGATCAAAACCTACCAAAACGCACTCAAATCACAGATCGATCCAAAACACGAATTAGGGCTATTTTTGGTGGAATTTTCGAATTTATGGGGAAAAGACCAAATCGATGAGAAATCCGTGGCAACCAAAAGCTGCTGATACCAGATGATGGAGGGGTTAACCTCTTGGGTGCCCGATCTTCACGGATCTCGTGGTCAAATCGATGGGGAAGCGAGGGAAAAGGGAGAAGGGAGCGGAAGCGAACACACACCTCGCGAAGAACACGATGAACACACGCAAAACTCACACGATACAAGGCCGATTGCTCCCGAACAGCGGCCACCGGTCTGATAGAATCCTCGCAAGGAAAGATCGGTCAACGTGCTCCCTCAAATCCACATCGGAGAGGGAAGAACACCTTGGGGAGGGTCTTGACAACTTGGAGACGAGACACCGAACACCAAGGCCTTGTTCAACGATGGATGCGTGATGCGAAGTCCAATCGAGGTTGGTGACGATAGTCGGTCCCCTTGGTAAAGGGGATGAGGCAAAACTAGAGATTCCACAATGGGGGTTTTCTTTAGTCTATCATCTATGCCTAAGGGATACATGAGGGTTGGGGGCTCTATTTATAGGCCAGCCACTAAACAAGGGTAGTTTGGGGATAAACTAGGCGAATAGGTAAGTAAGGGGGATACATGGGCTATGGCCCAACTGGTGCACGCAGGCAGACATGACCGGTAGTACCGGACCTAGGACCGGTAGTACCGCTCATCACCGGTAGTACCGCTCATGGTATCCGGTAGTACCGCTTGCGGGCGGTAGTACCGCAAGCCAGTACCGGGGCATCCCGTGGCGATGGCGCAGCTTCAAGATCGGGCGGTAGGGGGCGGTAGTACCGGTTCCGCCGACCGGTAGTACCGCTTGGACCTGGCAGCTGCCGACATGTCTTCTTCCGTCTCCTCTTCCAAGCCTCCGTCTTGTCGGGCTTGATGCTACAGGCTTCCTCCCTGGCCTCCGTACTTGTCAATGCCACCTATCATGCATATGTGACGGAGTATGAAGTAGCATACCATTCAATAGGGTAGGAAGGGGGCTCGCATAGAGGAACGGATTCACCTTTGGAGTCCATGACGACTTGGCGTAAGTTGGAGACCAAGATGTGGTAACGACCGTAGGTCGGGCTACATCAAATCTTGTGGTGGCCTTGGATGTAGTAGTAGCTGGTGGCGAATCACGAGAAGGAGGCGCTGATTGTCGGGATGTCCAAGTGGATGTGCGACCTGCAGAATTATTAGTCCTCCTCCATGGTGTCTAGCGATCCCGCACTTCACGTTCGGCTTTGCAAGCAAGATGAAACAAACGAGTGATAGAATTATATTCCTTATAATCTAAGATGTGCTGAATGTCCTTGTTTAATCCACCAAAGAAACGCGCAAGCATTTGTTCATTAGATTCAACAAGACCACACCGAACCATCCCCGTTTGCAATTCCTGATAATACTCTTCTACAGAATTTTTCCCTTGCTCTAAACGTGTCAGATTCTTTAGTAAATCACGTTGATAAGTGGGAGGTACAAAACGAACACGCATAGCAGTTTTTAAAAGCAGTCCAAGTACTAGGAATAGTAGTAGGATTTAAACGACAATACTCAGACCACCAAAGGGAAGCAAATTTAGTAAATTCACATGTAGCAGCACTAACACGCATATTCTTAGGATATTTTAAGCATGCAAAACGTTGTTGTACTTCCATCTCCCATGTAAGATATGCATCAGGATTATATTTACCCTCAAAAGATGGAATATTTAATTTAAGCTTTGCAACATGATCATCATCATGTACCGGTGGTCGAGCGTGGGTAGTAATGTCGGGACGGCCCAGTACTGTGGAGGTTGTTCAACCTCCTCGTCAAACAGATCGTCGCCGGGTCGTAGTAGTACCCGTCCGTCCCCAATGTCGCAGCAGAGTACGCCATGAAGTCCGAGGTGCGCCCGCAGCGCCGGTGCGGCGCACCGAATCCGATCCGACCCGTGATCGGAATGCGCCGTGCGCCATGTGTGGGCGCGGGTGCGGGTGCGGGCAATCTGTTCAAAAGCTCCTTGAACCGAACGTCAAGCTTGGCGTTGAAGGATTTCTCGAGTCCATCGATCGTGTCCATGGCGTTGGTGATCTTGGTGTCAAACTCCCCTAGGCGCGTATCCACGTCTTCAACACGACTGACCAAGAGCGCGGAGAAGTGGGCATGGAGTTCTTTGTTCGTCATTGTGGTAGGGTTCCGCGAAGATGGTGGAAGTCACGCGTAATCCGTCAAGCAATATACGAAGCTCTTACAAGTTCTTACCAAACAGCAGGAAAAGGCGATGTGCAACCGCGAGGATTAGTGGGTCCAGAGATTGAGCCAAGCGATTACCAGGGGTCAAGACACCGCACGTGGAGAATATCTGTGGAGCTCTGGGAAGGCTTAGCAAAGGGGGTTAACAATTATCAAAACAGCAATGCAAAAGTTGAAAGAATGCACAACGACGGTATTGTGCTGGTCCTAGGCTAGACCGTACTAGAGACGCGAGCCTAGATCACCAACGATGTCACGCCGCGACACAACAAGCAATGTATGATGATATGTCACCCTGAAAAGCGAACCGAGAGGTGAAAAATCACTATGATGGCGAGTGTCTAGAACAGATCTACGGGGTCTAAAAATAGGTTAGCCCCAAAAAAAAATTCGAATTTTTTTTATTTTGCTCCGAAAAGCGCGCATACGCCAAAAAAATATTGCTATAACGGCCGATGGAGAAAAGTGATCCCCGGGGTCGAAAAATACTATAGCCAGAAAAAAATTTCGGAGGCGGTTCCAGACTTTTTTTTTGCTCTCCTTCTGGACTTACGACCGGACTCTTAGCGCGACACGGAGTTTAGCTGAACACGGAAACAACAAAAAAGGAAAGTAAAAAGAAATAACTAGGAAACAGTAACTCTACTCGGACTCGTACCGCGGCAGGAAAACTGATCGGATCTGTGTCGCGGTAGGAAGGCGGTGGGAGTATTAGGGTTTATGGTGGTTGGGTATATGGCGGCGGAATATGGTGGCGGAATATGGTGGCGGTGATCGGCGAGTGTGGCGGTGACTAGTATGATCAAAACTCGAACTCTAAGGGACGAGACACTAAGACCAGCAACTCGACACGATGATGTAGACACAAATTCAACAATGCAAAAACTGAAAAGATAATGCGAGGCATACATTGGTTATGGGATGGATCTAAACTCTAACTGTGTTTTTGGCTTTTTCGTGGGTTATAGGTAAATCTAATCTACGAAAAACAGTAAAATCTCACCGAGCAACCTGAAATCTGATACCACTTGATAGGGCAAAGGTGTCCGATCTTTCGATGAGATGATGATAGTCGATTTGGTGGAGTTCGGGCTTGACGATCCGACTACTGCGGCGAGCACGCGCCAATGCAATCGCTAGGCGAATCTCCGGAGGTTACCGATCCCAAGGGAACACGATCACCGACCAACGAGGGTCTTAATTCCTACCAAATCGAGAACAAGTAAGAACCAATATTGCAATCAAGATATTGCGATTAAGAGGAAAGCTTTATTAAAGAGGTGGGATCACGAATAGGTGCAGTACAAGAGGCCTCTGACGCCGAGCCTTGGCGAAGTTGCGACTATGGCTAACTTAATGTCTAAACAAAATCCGAGTCTAGAGGGTCGGCTATGGCGTTAAGAGGCGAAAAGGTGGGGTTTCGCCAGCCATGGAAGTGGTGGCGAATCCAACCCTAAAAGTCCTTTTCCCTTAAATACGGACTCTAAAAGTGGCTAATTAAAATCCTGAAAATTACATGGGCCTGGCCCAAAATAAAGGTGTCATGACACCATATTAAGCTATGGACGAATTCATAAAGTATTGATCTTGAATATTTCGTCCAAGCCTTCTTTCTTCAATATGGTGGCCTCAAAGTTCTGAAATCTTCATCCGTGGCCTTCTCTTGGATCATCACATGCTTGCTGCCATATCCATGCATGGCCATGCTCCAATGCTTGTCCCTCTCATCCATGCTTGGTCCATCATTCCTAAGAGTAAGAAATATATCTGATTTAGGCAGCATCATATTCTCATGTATGTGAGGAATAGTTCCAAGAAACGAAAGTACATGATAGTTAAGTTGTTTGGCACGAGATCTTGTGATGGGTCCTTGTATGTGTGTTGCTGTAGGTACAACGGTTGTATCAATATTAGGGATGTCCACATCACATTCCGTGCCATAAGACCGATGATGCTTCACATGTAGCAAATTTGTTTTTCAGGGAAATAATTCGGCTACATGGTGTACCAAGAACAATCGTCTCCGACCGCGACGTAAAATTCATGAGCTACTTCTGGAAAACTCTCATGGCCAAGATCGGCATCAAGCTCCTCTTCTCGTCCGCCTCGCATCCTCAAACCGTTGGACAAACCGAGGTCGTCAATCGAAGTCTTGGCACACTCCTCCGGGTGTTGATAAAGAAGAACCTTAAAGACTGGGAGGAATGTATTCCACACGCCGAGTTCGCCTACAACCGCTCTAAGCACTCCACCACCATGAGGAGCCCGTTCATGATCGTCTACGGCTTCGAGCCTCTCACCGCGCTCGATATCCTTCCACTACCACTTCATAAACGTGCCAATATAGACGTTCTCAAGCGCGCCCAGACAATGAAGAAACTCCACGAAGACACAAGAGCTACGATCGAGCAACAAGTCCTTCGCCAAGCATCAAGACTAAACAAGAACAAGAAAGAGATGATCTTCGAAGAGGGCGACCTTGTGTGGATACACTTAAGTAAAGACCGCTTCCCTAAGGAACGCGACTCCAAACTCAAGCCAAGGGGTGATGGACCATTCAAAGTGCTCAAGAGGATCAACAACAACGCTTATATCATCGATATCCCAACATCAAAGTATCTTGTGAGCTCGACATTCAATGTCAAGGACCTCTCACCCTACCATGGAGAAGCTGAAGTTGCGAAGGTTGAAGAGTCGAGGACGACTCTTTCCCAAGGGAGGGGGGGAGCTGATGCAGCCTGTCCTACGACCGCTACTACATCTACTCCCACAAGCTCCCCAAGTGGACCCATGACTCGCGCCCGAGCCAAACTCCTTCAAGCTAAGGTGAACTCGCTCCTCTCCTTGTGTGACTTTGATACACCCTTGGATGGCCTGCTACTTCATACCCATACCTTGTGCATCATCAGGTACGAAGAGAAGGACCCACAGGACGGAGGAGCACCAGCAGAAGAGACCAACGCTCTCGTCAGCGATACTACCGGACTGGCGAGGTACTATCATGGCACTACCGCCTCGCTACCGCCACCAATGAAGACCCAGCGCTAGCCAATGCTCTCATCCACGGGTACTACCAAGACCCAAGATTACTCGGACGACGACACACCGCCACCAATGAAGGCTCCAATGAAGTCCCGGCCAAGCGGTACTACCGGGCCAGGAAGCGGTACTACCGCATGACCGGTACTACCGGTCGAGCTGGAC
This sequence comes from Avena longiglumis, assembly GCA_030063025.1. Taxonomy (NCBI): domain Eukaryota; kingdom Viridiplantae; phylum Streptophyta; class Magnoliopsida; order Poales; family Poaceae; genus Avena; species Avena longiglumis. The sequence goes on along the minus strand of CP125974.1, from coordinate 329,376,495 downwards.
CGGTACTACCGGACGACACAGAACCTGATCGTGTTGAATCGGCCCAGCGCCTTGTAACCCTCTCTATATTTCGCTATTTGTTCTAAAAATACCCCTGTTTATGTGGTTGGCCTATATATAGTGTTATGGGGTAACCCTTGGGTTGGCCCGATCTTTCACGAATTCCACGAGAAACGAGGGGAAAGCGATGGTCGGGGGAGGAAAGGGATGAAAACCACGAACACACGCACACCAAAACACGATACACGCCTATCCCTCACGCCGGTGGCAACCGGTCCAACATAATCCCTAGGATCGGTGTTGGTGGCTCGCTTCCACGCCAACAACGGGGACGAGGTGCTTGGTGAGATCTTGACGACTTGGGGCGAGAAACCGAAACCCAAGGCCTTGTACAACTTGAACGCACTAGGCAAGATCCAAGAGGGGTGGATAATCCGTGCTCCTTGGTAGGATCATGAGACCAATAGATATAAGTTCCTCAAAGGGTTTCCTTAATATCTATTATTATCCAAGTCTAGGGTTTACAATAGAGGGTGGGGGCTATATATAGTCCAGCCACGAACAGGGGTAGTTTCGGAACGAAAAGGTAAATTATAGGAAGGGCTACAAGGCTTGGGCGAACTCAGCGTTCAGGCCAGATCCGGTAGTACCCCTGGTCAAATGTGAGTACTGCCGGAACCCAGTAGTACCGCCCGGGCGGTAGTACTGGGAACTGGAGCTTCAGAAGAAGCGGTAGGAGGGGGCGGTACTGCCGACCCAGTACCGTTCTTGGCCGGTAGTTCGGCCGCGTCTGGGCGTGGAGAGGTTTTTCTGGAGCGCCGGTAGAGGCTGGTACCAGCTGACCAGTACAGTCGCCTCAACCGGTAGTAATACCGTTGGCGTCTGGCAGCGATCGGTTGCTTCCTCCGTCCCTCCGTCCCTTGGGTCCTTCTCTTACTGCGATGATGCACAGTGTATGCGATGAAGTAGCAAGCCATCCAAGGGTGTGTCAAGTCACACAAGGAAAGGAGCGAGTTAACCTTGGCTTGGAGGAGCTTAGCTCGGCGAGTCATGGGTCCACTTGGGGAGCTCGTGGGAGTAGATGTAGTAAGGCCGAGCGGTCGTGCATCGCCTCTTAGGAAAGAGTCGTCCTCGAATCTTCAACCTTCTCAACTTCATCTTCTCCATGGTAGGGTGAGAGGTCCTTGACATTGAATGTCGAGCTCACAAGATACTTCGATGTTGCTATATCGATGATATAGGCGTTGTTGTTGATCCTCTTTAGCACCTTGAATGGTCCATCACCTCTTGGCTTTAGCTTGGAGTCGTGTTCCTTGGGGAAGCGGTCTTTACTCAAGTGGATCCACACAAGGTCGCCCTCATCAAAGATCATCTCTTTCTTGGTCTTGTTTAGCCTTGATGCTTGGCGAAGGACTTGTTGCTCGATAGTAGCTCATGTGTCTTGATGGAGTTTCTTCATTGTTTGGGCACGCTTGACAACGTCCATATTGGCACGTTCATGAAGTGGAAGTGGCAGGATATCGAGCGCGGTGAGAGGCTCGAAGCCCTAGACGATCATGAACGGGCTCCTCATGGTGGTGGAGTGCTTGGCGCGGTTGTAGGCGAACTCGGCGTGTGGAATACATTCCTCCCAGTCTTTAAGGTTCTTCTTTATTAACACCCAGAGGAGTGTGCCAAGACTTCAATTGACGACCTCGGTTTGTCCATCGGTTTGAGGATGCGAGGCGGACGAGAAGAGGAGCTTGATGCCGAGCTTGGCCATGAGAGTCTTCCAGAAGTAGCTCATGAATTTTACGTCGAGGTCAGAGACGATTGTTCTTGGCACACCGTGTCGCCGAATTATTTCCCTGAAAAACAAATTTGCTACATGTGAAGCATCATCGGTCTTATGGCACGGAATGAAATGTGCCATTTTAGAAAAGCGATCCACTACTACAAATATGGAATCATGTCCATGTTTAGATCTAGGCAAGCCTAACACAAAATCCATGCTAATGTCCGACCAAGGTGCATGAGGAATAGGCAATGACATATAAAGACCAAAGGGGTTGGACTTAGACTTAGCTTGGATACATGTAGTGCATCGTTGAACGTGGCACTCCACGTCGCGCTTCATCTTTGGCCAAAAGTAGTGAGTGGAGAGCATGTCATATGTCTTGTCACGGCCAAAGTGACCCATAAGGCCTCCACCATGGGACTGTTGAAGAAGCAAAAGTTGGAGAGACGATTTTGGAATGCAAAGCTTGTTTTGTTTGAAAAGAAAACCCTTATGCAAATAGAAATCATCAATCTCTTTGTCTATTGAACATTGTGCAAATATTGATCCAAAGAAAGGGTCGGACGCGTACAAAGATTTGATGTCATCAAGACCCAAGACATTGACTTCGAGTCGTGTAAGAAGGCTTGTGTTTTTGCGAGACAAGGCGTCCGCTACCACATTTTCTTTGCCCTTCTTGTATTTCACAATGCAAGGAAAAGACTCCATGAACTCAACTCATTTTGCGTGCCTTTTACTCAAATTGGCGTGGCCCTTAAGATACTTCAACGACTCATGGTCGGAATGGATGATAAATTCTTCGGGCCAAAGATAGTGTTGCCACACTTGAAGAACTCGAACCAAGGCAAAAAAAGTTCTTTGTCATAAATGGGATAGTTTAGGCGTGCGCCATCAAGTTTCTCACTATGGTAAGCAATAGGACGCCCATTTTGCATAAGGACGCCACCAATGCCAATACCACTAGCGTCACATTCAATCTCAAAGGTTTTTGTGAAATCCGGCAATGCAAGAAGTGGTGCTTCGGTGAGCCTCTTTTTGAGCTCATCAAAAGCTTTTTGTTGTGCTTTTCTCCAAGCGAACGTGACATTTTTCTTGGTCAATTTGTTGAGGGGGCAAGCAATTGTAGAAAATTCTTTGACAAAACGACGGTAAAAGCCAGCCAACCCATGAAAACTACGAAGTACACTAACGTTTGTAGGGATGGGCCAATCCCGTATGTCCTTGACTTTTGAGTCATCAACTTCAATGCCATTAGAAGACACGACAAAACCAAGGAAAATCAGCTTGTCTCTTGCAAAAGTGCACTTTGGGAGATTAGCATAAAGCTTTTCATGATGAAGGATTTGAAGTACCTCCTTAACATGAGTAACATGCTCCTCTAGTGACTTGCTATAGACAAGGATGTCATCAAAGTAAACAACTACACTCTTCCCAATGAGAGATCTCAAAATATGGTTCATGAGGCGCATGAAGGTAGATGGGGCGTTAGATAAGCCAAAAGGCATAACCAACCATTCATAGAGACCAAGCTTGGTCTTGAAGGCGGTTTTCCACTCATCACCTTCGGCCATGCGAATTTGATGGTAACCACTACGAAGATCAATTTTCGAAAATATAGTGGCTCCACATAACTCATCAAGCATGTCATCAAGACGCGGTATAGGATGTCGATAACGCACGGTGATAGCATTGATTGGACGGCAGTCCATGCATAACCGCAACGTATCATCCGTTTTTGGAACTAGAATCACGGGGACTGATGTGGACATCCCTACTATTGATACAACCGTTGTACCTACAGCAACACACATACAAGGACCCATCACAAGATCTCGTGCCAAACAACTTAACTATCAGGTACTTTCGTTTCTTGGAACTATTCCTCACATACATGAGAATATGATGCTGCCTAAATCAGATATATTTCTTACTCTTAGGAATGATGGACCAAGCATGGATGAGAGGGACAAGCATTGGAGCATGTCCATGCAAGGAGATGGCAGCAAGCATGTGATGATCCAAGAGAAGGCCACGGATGAAGCTTTTAGAACTTTGAGGCCACCATAATGAAGAAAGAAGGCTTGGACGAAATATTCAAGATCAATACTTTACGAATTCGTCCATAGCATAATATGGTGCTGCGACACCTTTATTTTGGGCCAGGCCCATGTAATTTTCGCAGGATTTTAATTAGCCACTTTTTAGAGTCCGTATTTGAGGGGAAAGGACTTTTAGGGTTGGATTCGGCCACCACTTCCATGGCTGGCCGAAACCCCACCTTTTCGCCCTTAAATACGCCCCATAGCCGAACCTCTAGACTCGGATTTTGTTTAGACATTAAGTTAGCCATAGTCACAACTTCGCCAAGGCTCGAGCGTCGCAGAGGCCTCTTGTACTTCGCACCTATTCAGGATCCCACCTCTTCAATAAAGCTTTCCTCTTAATCCGCAATATCTTGATTGCAATATTGGTTCTTACTTGTTCTCGATTTCAGGTAGGAATTAAGACCCTCGTTGGTCAGGCTGATCGTGTTCACGCAGGATCGGTAACCTCCAGGAGATTGGCCTAGCGATTGCATTGGCGCTCGTGCTCGCACGTGTAGTCGGATCGTCAAGCCCGAACTCCACCAAATCGATCATCGCCATCTCATCGAAAGATCGGACACCTTTGCCCTATCAACCGCCCACCGGTACCAAAAACCGGTACTACCGCCCAAGACAGAAAGAAAACAGCAGATTCCAGATTTTAGCCTCTCACCGTTTTGAGCATAACTTTTGCATCCGAACTCGGATTTTGGTGTTCTTTAGCTCGTTTTGAAGGGGAGAAGGAGCTCTACATCATCATCCACGTGGTTCATGCTATCTACTCCATCCAAATTCCGTGAGCAAGGCGGAATCCAACAATAAAGGGTGAAGATCGTCGACGAAAGGTATAAACATTCCGCGACTTCTCCCCACTTGCATTCCTTTGTGAACCCCACTATTTTTGCGAGCTTATGATTGAGACTAGTTCCTCTTATGATTGCTTGGGCTATGCACATTTGATACCTTGTAGAATTCCGAGCAAACGTTTGAGCGCTATCTCATATAGTTATCTTGTATAGTTGTTGGCACAAGGAAGAGGCAAGTGAAAAAGAAAATAAAAAAAGAAAAGAGAAAAAAAAATAGAAAAAGTAATAGAAAGAAAAAAAATACATGTGCCTTATAGAATAGGAAGCGCAAGCTCGATGAACATCATATAGGTGGTACTTATTGTGCATATCTTGTAGCCCACCAATTTTGTGCAATCGAACTAGCGTCTCTCCTTGTACTTGTGTGAAACGAGCTTATAGTCTTCGCTAGGTAATCATTTGGTTCTTAGCTCACTTTCTCCGTCACACAAGTCCCATTTATCCCACCGTGTGTGTTTCCTTGTACATATTTCCTATCTTGTGGATTGACTTGTTTTGCTTTGTGATCATTGTGGTTCTTTACTTGCCATTACAACATCTTGATTTCGGATTGGTTATTGACATGCCACTTTCCATACCTATCCACCATAGGCCTTGTGTGTGTGTGTGTTTTTTTGGTTCGTAGTTGGTTTTGGTGTTCCGCGTGAATTTCACTTTGCTTGGTTTATTGCTCTCAAGTGTGGCCACTTGCACGATACGATCTTCCAAGGTAAATTAAGGTTTGACGTTGTATCCCTAACACCCTCTACCACTTCCATATACAACACCTGGTCTTGTGAAGCATGTCTAGGGACTCTGGGACCAAGGATAATTTCTATGAAGAATCCACGATGAGCCACCATGCCTATGTCTCCACAAGCATGGATAACATGATGGAGCACTACACCAACAATGGATCCACATGCTTGGGTGATATGGAGTACTACAACACCAATGACTCCCCAAGCATGGACGACTTCAAGAACGACAACGCGAAGCTCCTCACGTCGCACCGACCAAGACGGAGCCTCCAACTCGAGTGCGCCAAGGTCCATCATCAAATGCACAAGTTCCAAAGCGACCTCCACAACTTCAAGAAGGACATGGACAACAACTTCGACAAAAACATGAGGATGGTCGCCAAGACTAATGATGCTTTGCGCTCATTAGAAAAACTTACAAGGAAGAGTGCCAAGGACAAGGGCCATCGTCATGAACGTCATATGGATGACCAAGTGCGCCACCTACATCAACCATCGGCAAGGCACGCCAATGACCTCCGTCGACACCATCACAGGGCACCTTCAACTTCTTGTGCCACCACCAAAATGGCACCAATAGCAAGCCTTCGTCCACGCCATCAAGCTTCAACGACTACGCTTGCATTTGAAGACCTCATGAACGAGGAAAATGAAGACCTCTACTTTGCCAAGTTGGATAGCATGAGCCTACCTCCACCACTACTACAAGATGGCCACAAGACGGTCAAGAATGGGATTTTCCCTTCGACCATGGAGGAGAGCGATGATGCCCATCTTATGGCATCCAACTTTGAAGGCGACAAGGTCAAGAATGGTGAGCATGGGATTTTCCCTTCACCAAAGGAGGCGCATGGAGTTGAGGAAACCGAGCTGATGTGGACATCCCTACTATTGATACAACCGTGGTACCTACAGCAACACACATACAAGGACCCATCACAAGATCTCGTGCCAAACAACTGAACTATCAGGTACTTTCGTTTCTTGGAACTATTCCTTACATACATGAGAATATGATGCTGCCTAAATCAGATATGTTTCTTACTCTTAGGAATGATGGACCAAGCATGGATGAGAGGGACAAGCATTGGAGCATGGCCATGCATGGTGATGGCAGCAAGCGTGTGATGATCCAAGAGAAGGCCACGGATGAAGATTTCAGAACTTTGAGGCCACCATAATGAAGAAAGAAGGCTTGGACGAAATATTCAAGATCAATACTTTACGAATTCGTCCATAGCATAATATGGTGTCATGACACCTTTATTTTGGGCCAGGCCCATGTAATTTTCGCGGATTTTAATTAGCCACTTTTTAGAGTCCGTATTTGAGGAAAAGGACTTTTAGGGTTGGATTCGTCACCACTTCCATGGCTGGCGAAACCCCACCTTTCGCCTTAAATACGCCCCATAGCCGAACCTTTAGACTCGGATTTTGTTTAGACATTAAGTTAGCCATAGTCAACTTCGCCAAGGCTCGGCGTCAGAGGCCTCTTGTACTTCGCACCTATTCGTGGATCCCACCTCTTTCAATAAAGCTTTCCTCTTAATCCGCAATATCTTGATTGCAATATTGGTTCTTACTTGTTCTCGATTTGGTAGGAATTAAGACCCTCATTGGTCGGTGATCATGTTCCCGCAGGATCGGTAACCTCCAGGAGATTGGCCTAGCGATTGCATTGGCGCTCGTGCTCGCACGCGTAGTCGGATCGTCAAGCCGAACTCCACCAAATCGCCTATCACCATCTCATCGAAAGATCGGACACCTTTTCCCTATCAAGTGGTATCGATTTCGGTTGCTCGGTGAGATTTTACTGTCGTAGATTAGATCTGTTTTTACCTATAACCCACGAAAAGCCAAAAACACAGTTAGAGTTTAGATCCATCCCATAACCAATCTCGCCTCGCATTATCTTTTCAGTTTTGCATTGTTGAATTTGTGTCTACATCGTCGCGTCGAGTTCTTTGGTCTTAGTGTCTCGTCCCTTAGAGTTTCGAGTTACGATCATACTAGTCACCGCCACACTCGCCGATCACCGCCATATACCCCGCCACCATATTCCGCCGCCATATACCCCGCCACCATAAAACCCTAATACTCCGCCACCGCCTTCCTACCGCGATACGATCCGATCGGTTTTTTCTGTGGTACGAGTCCGAGTAGATTCTTTGTTCCTCGTTATTTCTTTTGACTTTCCTTCTTTGCTGTTTCCGTGTTCAGCTAAAGTCCGTGTCGAGCTAAGAGTCCGGTCGTAAGTCCAGAAGGAGAGCAAAAAAAAAAAAAAAAAAAAAAAAAAAAAAAAATTTGCGCCCCCGAAAAAATTTTTTGGCTATACTATTTTTTCACCCCGGGGGTCACTTTTCTTCATCGGCCGGTATAGCGCTATTTTTTACGCGGCGCTTCCCGAGCAAAATAAAAATTTGAAAAAAAATTTGGGGCTAACCTCTTTTAGACCCAGAGATCGTTCTAGACACTCGCCATCATAGTGATTTTACGCATCTCGGATCGCTTTCCGGTGCTATATCATCATACATTGCTTGTTGTCGGCGTCGTGACATCGTTGGTGATCTAGGCTCGCGTCTCTAGCCTAGGACCAAAGATGACCGTCGTTGAGCATTCTTTCAACTTTTGCATTCTTTGTTTTGATAATTCTTGACCCTTTGCTAAGCCTTCCCGAGCTCCACGATACTCTCCACGTGCGGTGTTTGACTCGGTAATCGCTTGGTTCAATCTCTGGACCCACCGATCCTCGTGGTTGCACATCGCCTTTTCTGCTGTTTGGTAAGAACTTGTAAGAGCTTCAGATATTGCTTGACGGATTACGTGACTTCCACCATATTCTGTAGTATATACCGTGCTTTAAGGACTAACCATGACAGATACTTCGGAACCCCGCCACCATGACGAAGAACTACATGCCCACTTCTCCGGCTCCCGGTCGTCATGGCGAAGACGTGGACACGCGCCTAGGGAGTTTGACACCAAGCTCACCAACGCCGTGGACAAGATCGATGGACTCGAAATCCTTCAACGCCAAGCTTGACGTTCGGTTCAAGGAGCTGAACGATTGCCCGCACCCAAGACCACCCACATGGTGCACGACGCATTCGATCACGGCTCGATGGCCACCGGCTCGCACTCCGGCGCTGCGAGCGTTCCTCGGACTTCCGCCGTACGCTTCTTTGCGACATTGGGGACAGACGACGAGTACTACTACGACCCCGACGACGACGATCTGTTTGACGAGGAGGTTGAACAACCTCCACAGGTACCTGCTGGTCGTCCCCGACATTACTACCGCAACGCTCGCCCATGACGCATCGATGATGATCATGTTGCAAAGCTTAAATTAAATATTCCATCTTTTGAGGGTAAATATAATCTGATGCATATCTTACATGGGAGATGGAAGTAGAACAACGCTTTGCATGCTTAAAATATCCACGAGAATATGCGTGTTAGTCGCTACATGTGAATTTACTAAATTTGCTTCCTTTGGTGGTGCGAGTATTGTCGTTAAATCCTACTACTATTCCTAGTACTTGGACTGCTTTAAAACTGCTATGCGTGTTCGTTTGTTCCTCCCACTTATCAACGTGATTTACTAAAGAATCGACACGCTTAGAGCAAGGGAAAAATTTAGAAGAGTATTATCGGGAATTGCAAACGGGATGGTTAGGTGTGGTCTTGTAGAATCTAATGAACAAATGCTTGCACGTTTCTTTGGTGGATTAAACAAGGACATTCAGACATATTAGATTATAAGGAATATAATTCTATCACTCGTTTGTTTCATCTTGCTTGCAAAGCTGAGCGTGAAGTGCAGGATCGCCAAACACCATGGAGGAGGACTAATAATTCTGCAGTCGCACATCCACTTGGACATCCCGACAATCAGCGCCTCCTCGTGATTCGCCTCAGCTCCTACCACATCCAAGGCCACCACAAGATTTCCATTGCTCCTCCACCATCATCCAATGCTCCCGTCAGAGTGCATCTTCTATGGCTTCCACGTAAGACTAAGGATATACAATGCCGCAAGTCTTTGGGTTTTGGTCATATTGAGACAGTGCACAACACAACGTGTGATGATGGTGCGAGAAGATGGTGAATACGATTCCGAGTGACTTGATGAAGATACACTAGCCCTTATTTACGCTCGAGATGGAGACAATTACGATGATGACGAGCGAGCGAGGTAATGGGAGTGAAGCTGGCGATCAATACAAGAGTTTAATTACACAACGTGTGTTGAGTGTGCAATTGAGCAAATCTGAGCAAGATCAACGCCACAACCTGTCCAAACACGTGGTGTTGTCAAGGAAAGAGCTACGGATCATCATTGATGGAGGGAGTTGTAATAATCGCCGGTGTTGACATGGTAGAAGCTTGCGCTTCCAACAAGACAACGCCCACATTCATACTACATCCAATGGTTTGAGAGTTCTCGAAGATCAAGGTAACAAGAACGGCAGCGTGCATTTTACTATTGGTACATATTCTGATTTTGTTGATTGTGATGTTGTACCTATGCAAGCTTGTTCTTTGTTACTTGGTAGACCATGGCAATTTGATAGAGAACATTCATAATGGCAAAACTAACCACTATTCTCTTATGCATGATGGAAAGAAAATTGGTCTAAAACCTATGACTCCGAACAGATTTTAAAAGATGATCTTGCTAGAGCTAGTAGAGCTAAAGCGAGGAGAAAAATAAAAGTGAGAATCAGATTGTTCTGCAGATTTTATACCACCAAAGAACACTAAATCGATTCTACACATGCTACTGAAATTCGTTTGAAGAGTCCATGTATGCTTGCAAATAAAATTGATATTGCTGAACTAGATGTAAACAATACTCAATGTTATGCAATTGTCTGCAAAGAGGTTTTGTTTTCATTTGAGGATATGCCTCCTTCTTTGCCACCATGTTGCTAACCTTTGCAGGAATATGAGGACGATTTTCCGAGTTGCCACCGGGACTACCTCCTATTAGAGGAATTGAGCATCAAATTGATCTAATTCCTGGTGCCACGTTGCCCAACCGCGCCATATAGAACCAATCCGGAGGAGACAAAGGAGATACGCCAAATTCAGGAACTACTCGACAGAGATCATATTCGTGAGTCCCTTAGCCCTTGTCTGTTCCTATTATTTTGGTGCCTAAGAAAGATGGTTCTTGCGCATGTGTACTGATTGTAGAGCTATAAATAATATTACTATTCGATATCGTCATCCTATTCCACGTTTAGATGACATGCTTGATGAATTGAGTGGCTCTACCATGTTTTCTAAAGTTGATTTGCGTAGTGGTTACCACCAGATTCGTATGAAATTAGGAGATGAATGGAAAACAGCATTTAAAACTAAGTTCGGTTTATATGAGTGGTTAGTAATGCCGTTTGGTTTAACTAATGCACCTAGCACTTTCATGAGATTAATGAACGAAGTTTACGTGCTTTCATTGGACGTTTTGTGGTAGTCTACTTTGATGATATTCGATTTATAGCAAATCTTTAGAGGAACATTTGGCCCATTTACGTCTTGTTTTCAATGCTTTACGTGATGCACGTTTGTTTGGTAACCTTGAGAAGTGCACCTTTTGCACCAATCGAGTTGCTTTCTTGGCTATGTTGTTACATCACAGGTATTGAAGTGGATCCATCCAAGATTGAAGCTATTGAGAATTGGCAGCCCAAGACGGTCACACAAGTGAGGAGTTTTCTTGGCCTCATTGGTTTTTATAGGCGCTTTGTCAAAGACTTTGGATCAATTGCCGCACTTGAATGAGCTTACCAAGAAGGATGTGCCCTTTGTTTGGGGAGATGCACAACAATGTGCCTTCGTCATATTGAAAGATAAGCTAACACATGCTCCCTTACTCCAACTTCACGATTTTACTAAGACTTTCGAGCTTGAATGTGATGCTAGTGGAATTGGTTTGGGAGGGTGTTATTACAAGAGGAAAACACATTGCATATTTTAGTGAGAAATTGAGTGGGGCTAGTCTGAACTATTCTACTTATGATAAAGAATTATATCGTTGGTTCGGACATTAGAAACTTGGCAACATTATCTATGGCCTAAGGAATTTGTTATTCATTCCGATCATGAATCTTTGAAGCATATTCGTAGTCGGCTAAGTTGAATCGTCGTCATGCAAAGTGGGTTGAATTTATTGAGTCTTTTCCTTATGTTATCAAACACAAAAGGGTAAAGATAATATTATTTTGATGCTTTGTCACGCCGTTATGCTTTGTTATCTCAACTTGACTTCAAAATATTTGGATTGGAAACTATTAAAGAACAATATGTGCATGATCTGAATTTAAAGATGTGTTGCGAATGGTAGAACTTGGAACAAGTTCGTCTTCAATGATGGATTTGTGTTCGTGCTAACAAACTATGCATTCGATAGCTGTTCGTCTTTTGTTATTACAGAGGCATGGAGGAGGATTGATGGGACACTTTGGTGTCAAGAAGGCGGAGGATGTTCTTCTTGCACACTTCTTTTGGCCACGTGTCGTCGAGATGTTGAGAGATTTGTGGCACGCTGCACTACTTGTCAAAAAGCTAAGTCTCGCCTTAATCCACATGGTTTATATATGCCTCTTCCTGTTCCTAGTGTTCCTTGGGAGGATATTTCTATGGACTTTGTTTTGGGATTGCCACGAACACGAAGGGAGGGATAGTATTTTGTTGTGTTGTTGTGGATCGGTTCTCTAAGATGGCACACTTTATTCCTTGTCATAAAGCGGATGATCTCGCATATTGCTGATTTGTTCTTTCGTGAAATTGTTCGTTTGCATGGTGTGCCAAATACTATTGTCTCGATCGTGATACTAAATTTCTTAGCCACTTTTGGAGATGTTTATGGGCTAAGTTGGGGACTAAATTGCTCTTTAGTACTACATGTCATCCCCAAACCGATGGTCAAACAAGTAGTAAATAGAACTTTGTCTACTATGTTACGGGCTGTTTTAATGAAGAATTTAAAATTGTGGGAAGAGTGTTTACCTCATATAGAATTTGCTTATAATCGTTCTTTGCATTGTACCACAAAGATGTGCCCATTTGAGATTGTGTATGGTTTTGTTCCTCGTGCACCTATTGATTTATTGCCTTTACCTTCTTGATTGCAACATAATTTGGATGCTACACAACGCTCTGAAATGATATTAAACTTGCATAAGACTACTAAAGATAACATTGAACACATGAATGCTAAGTATAAACTTGCTGGGATAAAGGGAGAAAGCATGTTGTGTTTGATGTTGGCGATCTTGTTTGGTTACATTTGCGTAAAGATCGTTTTCCTGATTTACGCAAGTCTAAGTTAATGCCACGTTACTCTTGGTCCCTTTAAGGTGTTAGAGAAAATCAATGATAATGCATATAAACTTGAGTTGCTGTGAGACTTTGGTACGGTTAGTCCTACATTTAACATTGCAGATTTGAAACCTTACTTTGGTGAGGAAGATGAGATTGCGTCGAGGACGACTTCAATTCAAGAAGGGGAGCATGATGTGGACATCCCTACTATTGATACAACCGTGGTACCTCAAAGAACACACATACAAGGACCCATCACAAGATCTCGTGCCAAACAAGAACTATCAGTACTTTCGTTTCTTGGAACTATTCCTTACATACATGAGAATATGATGCTGCCTAATTCAGATATGTTTCTTACTCTTAGGAATGATGGACCAAGCATGGATGAGAGGGACAAGCATTGGAGCATGGCCATGCATGGTGATGGCAGCAAGCGTGTGATGATCCAAGAGAAGGCCACGGATGAAGATTTCAGAACTTTGAGGCCACCATAATGAAGAAAGAAGGCTTGGACGAAATATTCAAGATCAATACTTTACGAATTCGTCCATAGCATAATATGGTGCTGCGACACCTTTATTTTGGGCCAGGCCCATGTAATTTTCGCCGGATTTTAATTAGCCACTTTTTAGAGTCCGTATTTGAGGAAAAGGACTTTTAGGTTGGATTGGTCACCACTTCCATGGCTGGCGAAACCCCACCTTTTCGCCTTAAATATGCCCCATAGCCGAACCTTTAGACTGGATTTTGTTTAGACATTAAGTTAGCCATAGTCGCAACTTCGCCAAGGCTCGGCGTGCCAGAGGCCTCTTGTGCCAGACCTATTCGGATCCCACCTCTTTCAATAAAGCTTTCCTCTTAATCCGCAATATCTTGATTGCAATATTGGTTCTTACTTGTTCTCGATTTCAGGTAGGAATTAAGACCCTCGCTGGTCAGGCTGATCGTGTTCACGCAGGATCGGTAACCTCCAGGAGATTGGCCTAGCGATTGCATTGGCGCTCGTGCTCGCACGTGTAGTCGGATCGTCAAGCCCGAACTCCACCAAATCGATTATCGCCATCTCATCGAAAGATCGGACACCTTTGCCCTATCACGAGCCTACCCCCATATGCTTGAGTGATGATGTGGTACCAATCCCATGTGAGAATGAGAGCCACTTAGCCCACTTGAGTGAGAACAAGAGTGAGACGAGTGACTCCACCTTATGTGAGATTGAGTGCTTCCACTTGGAGGGCATGAGCGATACTACTAGTGAGTTGAGTGTGGTAGTTGATAGGTCAAGTGAGACGATTTCGAATTCTAACAACTTACCCTCTACCTCTAGTGTGTTCTCTTGTGTTGTGCTAGGTTCCATGGATGAAGACGCGCCAAGCCATGAAGCAATGATGCCTCAATTGGAGAAGATGTACATGGTGCACGAAGATGATGTGACGCCATTGCTACATGAAGAAGACGAAGTCGTCCACAAGGAGGCCACTACTTCCACAACACCCACTTCATATGAGAGGTATGAACAAGGTAACAATAAGGGTGTTGATGATGCCATGATCCCATGTCACATCCCAAGATTTTCCAAATCTTGTAATGTGAAAATAAATTAATAAAATAAAACTTTGATGATTTTCAGAGCCAGAAGAAACTTTTTGAATACAATTGGAACTTCAAACCCATTTGAATTAAAATAAACCTCAAGAGATTTAAAAAAGATAAACATTTAATAAAAGGAAAATAAAAACATTTGAAATTACTATTTTTGAAACAATTAAATGAAAAGATTTGTTTTCAAATGAAATAGAAGTTTTATAAATAAAGATTATTAGATAAAGGAAAATTAAACCTTGACCAAACTTTGGGAATTAAAACATTTAGTTGAATAAAAACAACAAAGGTTTATTTAAAATAAAATAATAAAGAATTAATATCCAAAACTTAATTTAAATAAGAAGTTTTACCAATTTAACTTAAACATCAAAGCTTGTTAAATTATTTTAAATAGGTTTTCCAAGTATTTTATATTCTCTCTAATAAAACCTACTAAAGTGTTTTGGCTTTAATTTAGATTTCAAAATAAAGGTTCTAATAAAACAAATCCTATTTGATTTAATAATGAAAGTCTATTATAATAATTAATAATGGATACTAAAATAAAAGGTTATTTTGTTTTAGAATAAATTTCCAAATATTATATATTTCCCAAATTAAACCTACTAATTTGATTTTGAAAATATTTAGGCTTCAAATAAAGATTTTAATAATAAAATCAAACTCTAATTGATTTAATAACTAAGACCCATTTTATTTAATTATTAATGGTCCCTAAAGTAAAAGGATTATATTACTTTAAAACAAGTTTTCAAAATATTCATTATAAAACCTCTGATTGGGTTTTGAAAATATTTGAACTTTAAATGAAGTTTTAAAACAAATCCTATTTTATTAAATAACTAATGGTCCATTTATTTAATTAATAAATGGGACCTAAAAGATTTAAAATAATATTTTATTTTAGAATATGAATTAAGATGATAAGCAGAACCAAAAACTCATTACAATAGTTTGAATTATTTGAATGATTGTCTTGTTATTTGAGTTGTGAAATGAAATTCAAATCGTAAATAAGATGGAAAAAGGAAAATGTTACAAAAAAAAAAAAAAAAAAGAAACAATTTCAACTACCCCAGCCAACAAGCCCACCAACCAGCCAAAGATCGTTTCCCGAGAAAAACGTTTGAACCAAGAACCTAACCCGCAAGACAGAAATGACAAGTGGACCCTCCCGCCTCACTCCTTTTCTCACCGACACTGACCCCACCATCCTTTGTTCTCCTTCTTCCTCATGACGACCACGCCTTCTCCCTCGCTGCTGTCTTGCAGTAACCAGCGGCCAATTGCGAACGCCACCTTAATTCCCCCGACCATACCGTTTTAAATCGGCACCCTCTCCTCTCGTTTCCCTCGATTCCTCCCGGACACGCCCCAGGCTACTCTAATTGTCTCTTGCACCGCCGTCCCCGACGAGCCCTCTCGCAAATTCGGCCAAGACACTCCCTTACCGCCTCCACACGAGCACACTCACCACCATACACGGCGCATCCATACTGTAGCGATCACTTTCATTGCAGGCGCTCCATAGTGTCGACAACGACAACCTCCAAGACCGCCGCGTCGCCTTTCTCCGACGAGCTCCTCGGTAATCCCGACCGCCTCCTCTTATCTTGCATACGCACGTCATCCCTCGACCATACGCTCCTAATCGTACCCTCCGTTTGTCTTAGGGCGCCCTATCCCGTCCACGATCATCACCGACCCCGCAACTCCGGTGAGCTCGACGCTCGGCTCCGTTCGCTCCTCGATCGGTGAGACATACCCTTGATTAGTCTGTGTTCTACGCCTCTCCGGATACTCGCAAACACTCGCGTGGTGCGCAACCTCCCGTCGACGAGTAAAAGCTCCGTCGCCGATGTCGACTCCGTGAGCAATTCCGCCCAACCTCGCGCCCTGCCTCCCCAAGAGCACGTTGAGCAAGCATCATCCCGCGAATCAGGTGAGCTCCTCTCTCTTCCCTCGCTTCGCCAAACACCGCCATTGCCGTCTGCCGCTAAGCGCCGCTAAGTAATTAGGTTAGGCCATCCCCCGTTAGATACAGATCGTAGGGGTACGATAGAGTCATTTAACGCTGAAAGGGTATGCGCTCAGAGCCGTGCGATGTAACTTAATCCAACGGCTGTCACAGTGCGATCCGAGCGAAGCGGTACCGGCGAGTTAGGATGCGACGCGTGTCAGTAGTTTAGTTAAAACAGATTTTGAAATCGATTGATATGCAATTTTCAAACACTTGTAACTTTCAAACCACGACCAAATTTGACAAATTTTATATCAAAAGATTCAGGAGAACAAGCCCTAGCCAACCATGGCCTTAGTTTTGAAAATAGTATCTGATTGCTTGTTTGAATTTGCAGAAACTTTTGTGAGCTTGTCTAGAGTATAAAAATTGTGTAAAATTGAATTTAGGAGTAAAACCTTTGCAAAATGTTTAGTTGTGACCTTACTGACCCTAGGAACCAAACCATGCCCTTATAAATGATTTTGGAAAGATTTAGAATGGATTAATTGATTTAGTCCTTTCTAGCTAAATAAAAATATTGATTTGATTATGAAAAATGGTTTTGAATGGAAAACTTTGGAGGAATGTTTGATCCAAACCTACTGACCCAAAACACCAAGTTTTGCAATAGCAACTCATTTGGTGAACCCTATGGGCTAATGCCTTAGTAAAATATTTTTACACCACATAAAATAACACTTTGTTTTGAAAATAGTTTTAAAATTGAAACCTTTTGCAAAATGACTTAACCACTTTAGGAAAAGACCATTAGATGTATCCAAATGACTATGACCCACTAGGAACCACTTTTTCAAACAAAACAAAGCTTGGCATGCTTGCATGCATTTCTTTGACTGTTATTTATGTGTGTTGTTTTGCTTGATTGGTAGATTGAGATTGTGCCTTGCTTGATTTATTTGTAGTGACTTGAAGAGTGTGATTATTGCAAAGATCAAGAAGTGAACCTATACTCTATCAAAAGGCAAGTGATGCTACATACTTTCTATCCCAATACTTTTATTATGCATTAGTGATTTTGTTAAGTAAAACTTGCATGGATTTTGCTAAGTATAGATCTTGCTATAGGAAAATCTAGTAGATGAATCCTTAGTAGGATTTTCCTAAGTTAAAATTCCTACTACCACCAAGCTTAGCCTAGCTAATAGAAAACATGGGTGGAAAATATATTCACACTATGGAAAAATATTCTAAGTCTGAAGACTTATGATTTTGTTTAATAAAACAACTAAGTAAATTAATCACCTGGGTGGAATGGAAGGATTGGGTTATGTTGAGTGGTTACACAAGGCCAGGAAACCTTGTGTATCTCACTTGTGGAATGCCACCCAGGAAACAAAGGGATTTGAGATGTCAAGTGTTGAGAAGCTTCAAGTGCAACCACTTGGCAATATGGGCTCTGCCATGATCATATAGGTTGCAAGAACTTAGCCAAATGGACAGTGGGTGGTAGTGTTTTGATAGGTTGGAGCGCGTCCATTTTGGTCTAAGGGAAGGCTTCTGAAAGATTTTGACTTGGGAAACCAAGACTTGTGGGTAAAGTGCACCACCTCTGCAGAGTGTAAAACCTAAGTACTTAGCCATGTCCCTGGTAAAGGACAATTTGAGCATCAAGACATGGAAGCAATCAAGAATCTCATCATTCCAATTTCTAAATAAAAACTTGTGGGTGAACAAGGGATTGTGTGTATTCTTCAATCTTTGATGGAAAGATGGCTTGAGACAAGGATCTTGAAATCTTAGATTGAAGAAAATTGTTCTGCCAAGCAAATCTTCAGTCTTTGATTGGTAGATGCCCTGAGTGGATCTCAGGTCTTTGATTAGTAGATGTCTTGGAAAGTTTTGCCAAACAAAACTTAGTATTTTCAAAATGATAAGAAAAATCTATTTTGAGCAATGCAAGCCTCAATTCCACTTAGCCAAATGCATATAGATGATAGACTCCACTATACTACCATAGTATCACTTGCCAATACAATTCAAATGTATTGACCCTTTGTGGCTGTAACTTGTATGTTGCAGGTTTGATTGTTTTAAGTGAAGATTGATTGTTTAGGATTACAAAGTCTACAACCAACATCTGCCTGTGGCATTTTGAAGATGATGGACTCATACCTATTGTTATTCCGCTGCAATGTAATGTAATAGCCTAATGAGCTATGTTTGATGTAATAAAATTATGTTATTCCTGGTTATAAAGTTATATTATGACCCTTGTTTCTTGATATTACATCTAAACTGTGGATGCTAGCTATTGATCCAGGGACTAGCATTGTAAAACACAGGAGGACTCTACCTTATCAGGTTGGGACCCTAACAGATGGTATCAGAGCATTGTGTTGCCTGTAGGATTTGTAAACCCTAGGATTGGACAAAAACCCTTAGAAAAATAGGAGTGATATTTTGTTCCAAAAACTTATTTACAAAAAACAATCTTGTAAACTCTTTCCTCAACCATTTTGGTTTCAACTCTACATCTCTTCTATTTTCAAACTTGATGGAAAAACCTACCCATGGCCAAAGACTACATCATGGGCAAAGACTTCTTCAACCTCATCAACTCTAATGACTTCAACATCTTGACATATTCACCAAGGAATTCCAACTTGGAAACTACTAAGGACTACAAGTGGGACAAGGAAAACCTACTCAAGATTTAGAATACAAAATAAGAAGAAGCCATTAACAACTTGATGTATAGTGACCAAGAGCTTTTCTCAAGGAAACCAAGATCTCATACAAGAAGAATCATGAAGGAAGGAAAGATCACAAGTGAACCATATAGATGGACCACCATATTTTAGCTAAGACAAAACACACCAACTTATGTGGTGTAACAAAAATATTTTGTTGTATGTGCTTGAACCTTGTTTGAGTGAAATGTTTGTTGTGATTGCATGCACATTGTTTGTGTGAATTGTGATGTGTGTACTTAAGATTGACTCCTTAGAAATATCTTGCCTATCCTAATCTCCTTCAACCCCAAACAGATGACTACCCCAAAGGATTCCAAGGTTGATGACACCAACACCAACCAAGCCGACTGGGAGAACTCATAGCAACCCAACATCAATTGAACCAATTGACTTCAGTTCCTAGCCAACAATAATAATGAAGATCCAGCACTACAAAGGTTTTTAGAGGAACAGTCCCAATTGATGCTTAAGGTGACTAATCAAATGATTAGCATGGAAGAAAACTTACCTAGAAGAGAGTATGATAGCAAGGACGAAAAGAATGTTGTTCTAGATGGAGCCCCAGCTTGCATTATTTGTGGAGACAAGGATCATACTTCCACAGAGCATGAAGGACAATGCCCAAATTGTGATGAAGATCATCCTTTGGAGAATGCCCTACCTCTCAAGCTACTTGCTATCTTTGTGAAGGAAGTGATCATACTCTGGTCTATGTCCTATCTATGCCATGGTAGAACAAAGGAAACAAGAAGGATCCAAGTCTACTAAAGGAAAGGACCACTACTACTTCCAAGCAAGACAACCCAATTCAAAGGATCAAGGAAAATCAAGAAGCCCAAGCAAGACATGAGCCTTGTACAATGTCGTAAATGTAATGAAATGGGACACTACTCGTGGATGCCGGAACATAAAGAACAAAGGAATTGACCAAGTATGGTGTAACAACTGTAATGAACCAGGTCACTTTGTAGCAACTTGCCCAAAAGAGCAACGCAAAGAACTCAAGGACATTAATTGTTTCAAGCGCAAGAATCAGGACACTATGCAAGCAACTGTCGAAAGGATGAAGAACAAGTTGAACAAGCCTATGGAGAAGCTCAATCTTGGTCCATGAGTCAAGCATAGGAATAAAGCAAAAGTTTAACATAGAGAAATTCGGGACCCAAGAAGGCCAATATGTAATTTTGTTTGAAAATTTTTAAGGGTGGTAGTACCCTAGTTGTTTGAACTTGATTGTAACCCTAATCTTCCCAAATCTCGGACGAGATTTATTTTAAAGTGGTAACTTTGTCACATCCCAAGATTTTCCAAATCTTGTAATGTGAAAATAAATTAATAAAATAAAACTTTGATGATTTTCAGAGCGGAAGAAACTTTTGAATACAATTGGAACTTCAAACCCATTTGAATTAAAATAAACCTCAAGAGATTTAAAAAGATAAACATTTAATAAAAGGAAAATAAAAACATTTGAAATTACTATTTTGAAACAATTAAATGAAAAGATTTGTTTTCAAATGAAATAGAAGTTTTATAAATAAAGATTATTAGATAAAGGAAAATTAAACCTTGACCAAACTTTGGGAATTAAAACATTTAGTTGAATAAAAACAACAAAGGTTTATTTAAAATAAAATAATAAAGAATTAATATCCAAAACTTAATTTAAATAAGAAGTTTTACCAATTTAACTTAAACATCAAAGCTTGTTAAATTATTTTAAATAGGTTTTCCAAGTATTTTATATTCTCTCTAATAAAACCTACTAAAGTGTTTTGGCTTTAATTTAGATTTCAAAATAAAGGTTCTAATAAAACAAATCCTATTTGATTTAATAATGAAAGTCTATTATAATAATTAATAATGGATACTAAAATAAAAGGTTATTTTGTTTTAGAATAAAATTCATAATATTATATATTTCCCAAATTAAACCTACTAATTTGATTTTGAAAATATTTAGGCTTCAAATAAAGATTTTAATAATAAAATCAAACTCTAATTGATTTAATAACTAAGACCCATTTTATTTAATTATTAATGGTCCCTAAAGTAAAAGGATTATATTACTTTAAAACAAGTTTTCAAAATATTCATTATAAAACCTCTGATTGGGTTTTGAAAATATTTGAACTTTAAATGAAGTTTTAAAACAAATCCTATTTTATTAAATAACTAATGGTCCATTTATTTAATTAATAAATGGGACCTAAAAGATTTAAAATAATATTTTATTTTAGAATATGAATTAAGATGATAAATGAACCAAAAACTCATTACAATAGTTTGAATTATTTGAATGATTGTCTTGTTATTTGAGTTGTGAAATGAAATTCAAATCGTAAATAAGATGGAAAAGGAAAATGTTCGTGCAAAAAAAAAAAAAAAAGGGAAACAACAGCAGCCCAACTACCCCAGCCCAACAAGCCCAACAAACAGCCCAGCATCGTTTCCCGCAGAAAAACGTTTCGAACCAGTAACCTAACCCGCACAGGAAATGACAAGTGGACCCTCCTGCCTCACTCCTTTTCTCGCGACACGGACCCCACCATCCACGTTCTCCTTCTTCCTCGCTGACGACCACGCCTTCTCCTCCTCGCTGCAGCAGAATTGCAAGGCGTCAATCGCGTAACGCCACCTTAATTCCCCAATGACCATACCGTTTAATCGGCACCCTCTCCTCTCGTTTCCTCGATTCTCCTCCCAGACCGCCCCAGGCTACTCTAATTGTCTCTTGCACTGTCGCCGTCCCCGACGAGCCCTCTCGCAAATTCCGGCCAGCACACTCCCCTTACCGCCTCCCTGAGCACACGAGCACACTCACCATACACCGGCGCATCCATCTGTGTCAGTCACTCGACTGCGGGCGCTCCATAGTGTCGGCAACGACAACCTCCAAAGACCGCTTGCCGTCTGCCTTTCTCCGACGAGCTCCTCTGGTAATCCCTGACCGCCCCTCCTCTTATCTTGCATACGCACGTCATCCCCTCGACCATACGCTCCTAATCGTACCCTCCGTTTGTCTTAGGGCGCTCCCTATCCCCGTCCACGACGATCACCGACGACCCCGCAACTCCGGTGAGCTCTGACGCTCGGCTCCGTTCGCTCCTCGATCAGTGAGACATACCCCTTGATTAGTCTGTGTTCTCTGCCTCTCCAGATACTCGCCAAACACTCGCGCGTGGTCTGCAACCCCTCCCCGTCGACGAGTAAAAGCTCCGTCGCCAGTATCGACTCCGGCGAGCAATTCCGCCCAACCTCGTGCGCCTCCCCAAGAGCACGTTGAGCATCGCATCATCCCGCGAATCGGTGAGCTCCCTCTCTCTTCTCGCTTCGCCGCCAAACACCGCCGCCCGTCTGCCGCCGCCACGCCGCTAAGCGCCGCTGAATTAGGTTAGGCCATCCCCGTTAGATACAGATCGTAGGGGAATGCGATAGAGTCATTTAACGCTGAAAGGGTATGCGCCGAGCCGTGCGATGTAACTTAATCCAACGGCTGTCACAAGGCGATCCGGCGAAGCGGTACGGCGAAGTTAGGATGCGGCGTGTCGATGGTTTAGATAAAACAGATTTTTGAAATCTGATTGATATGCAATTTTCAAACACTTGTAACTTTCAAACCACACGACCAAATTTGACAAATTTTATATCAAAAGATTCAGGAGAACAAGCCCTAGCCAACCATGGCCTTAGTTTTGAAAATAGTATCTGATTGCTTGTTTGAATTTGCAGAAACTTTTGTGAGCTTGTCTAGAGTATAAAAATTGTGTAAAATTGAATTTAGGAGTAAAACCTTTGCAAAATGTTTAGTTGTGACCTTACTGACCCTAGGAACCAAACCATGCCCTTATAAATGATTTTGGAAAGATTTAGAATGGATTAATTGATTTAGTCCCTTTCTAGCTAAATAAAAATATTGATTTGATTATGAAAAATGGTTTTGAATGGAAAACTTTGGAGGGAATGTTTGATCCAAACCTACTGACCCAAAAACACCAAGTTTTGCAATAGCAACTCATTTGGTGAACCCTATGGGCTAATGCCTTAGTAAAAATATTTTTACACCACATAAAATAACACTTTGTTTTGAAAATAGTTTTAAAATTGAAACCTTTTGCAAAATGACTTAACCACTTTAGGAAAAGACCATTAGATGTATCCAAATGACTATGACCCACTAGGAACCACTTTTTCAAACAAAACAAAGCTTGGCATGCTTGCATGCATTTCTTTGACTCTGTTATTTATGTGTGTTGTTTTGCTTGATTGGTAGATTGAGATTGTGCCTTGCTTGATTTATTTGTAGTGACTTGAAGAGTGTGATTATTGCAAAGATCAAGAAGTGAACCTATACTCTATCAAAAGGCAAGTGATGCTACATACTTTCTATCCCAATACTTTTATTATGCATTAGTGATTTTGTTAAGTAAAACTTGCATGGATTTTGCTAAGTATAGATCTTGCTATAGGAAAATCTAGTAGATGAATCCTTAGTAGGATTTTCCTAAGTTAAAATTCCTACTACCACCAAGCTTAGCCTAGCTAATAGAAAACATGGGTGGAAAATATATTCACACTATGGAAAAATATTCTAAGTCGAAGACTTATGATTTTGTTTAATAAAACAACTAAGTAAATTAATCACCTGGGTGGAATGGAAGGATTGGGTTATGTTGAGTGGTTACACAAGGCCAGGAAACCTTGTGTATCTCACTTGTGGAATGCCACCCAGGAAACAAAGGGATTTGAGATGTCAAGTGTTGAGAAGCTTCAAGTGCAACCACTTGGCAATATGGGCTCTGCCATGATCATATAGGTTGCAAGAACTTAGCCAAATGGACAGGTGGGTGGTAGTGTTTTGATAGGTTGGAGCGTCCATTTTGGTCTAAGGAAGGCTTCGAAAGATTTTGACTTGGGAAACCAAGACTTGTGGGTAAAGTGCACCACCTCTGCAGAGTGTAAAACCTAAGTACTTAGCCATGTCCCCGGTAAAGGACAATTTGAGCATCAAGACATGGAAGCAATCAAGAATCTCATCATTCCAATTTCTAAATAAAAACTTGTGGGTGAACAAGGGATTGTGTGTATTCTTCAATCTTTGATGGAAAGATGGCTTGAGACAAGGATCTTGAAATCTTAGATTGAAGAAAATTGTTCTGCAAGCAAATCTTGAGTCTTTGATTGGTAGATGCCTGAGTGGATCTCAGTCTTTGATTAGTAGATGTCTTGGAAAGTTTTGCCAAACAAAAACTTAGTATTTTCAAAATGATAAGAAAAATCTATTTTGAGCAATGCAAGCCTCAATTCCACTTAGCCAAATGCATATAGATGATAGACTCCACTATACTACCATAGTATCACTTGCCAATACAATTCAAATGTATTGACCCTTTGTGGTGTAACTTGTATGTTGCGGTTTGATTGTTTTAAGTGAAGATTGATTGTTTAGGATTACAAAGTCTACAACCAACATCTGCCTGTGGCATTTTGAAGATGATGGACTCATACCTATTGTTATTCCGCTGCAATGTAATGTAATAGCCTAATGAGCTATGTTTGATGTAATAAAATTATGTTATTCCTGGTTATAAAGTTATATTATGACCCTTGTTTCTTGATATTACATCTAAACTGTGGATGCTAGCTATTGATCCAGGGACTAGCATTGTAAAACACAGGAGGACTCTACCTTATCAGGTTGGGACCCTAACATCCCACTAGTGGACATGATGAATTGTGAGGATATGCATGTTTTGGATGATACTTGTGACATTACATATGCTTCACTCATATTCCCATGTGATGTGCCTTTGCATAATATTGATCATGTGGAATTGTTTGATTGCGAAATCATTGCCATAAACATGCCATGCTATGCATCTTGTGTGTATCCCCCAATTGCTTTGGACTTGCCTTGTCATGCTAGTCATTCAATTTCTCCCGTTGCTTGCGATAAGATGAATGCTTGCTATTTCACTTGTTTTGCTTGCAACAATATTGATCTTATGCATTATAATGAGATGGCCCCCATAGCTTTCTCAATTTTTGGAGATTTTGATGATTGCCATGATAAGCATGTTCCCCACTTGCATACTCACCATGCATCACTTTCATACTTGATTGACATTAATGGTGATGTGCACAAGAAGAGATACGTCATGATGGATGATGTGTATCTCTACCATGCACACACGTTCTTCCTTTTACATATGATGTGTGTAGGTACCCGCACAAGAATGTCAACCTCGGTTGAGCACGAGTTGGCAAAAAGAGCTCTTGAGAGCATCCCACAAGTGAGTACAAGATCGAACCCAGCTCTGATACCTTTTGCATGCTTTGCATCTTTCATGTTGGCAAATTGCTCTTTCCTATGGTTTGATTGCAAGCATGTTAATGGTATTATCTCCCCTCGTGACATTCATGTTTCTTCGCATTTAGATAATGATGCTTTGTGTGTTGCAACAAAAATGTTGAACATTTTCTCTTTCCAATGTTTTGTGTGCAACCACAATTCCATTAAGAGCATGTATTGTCATGAGAGCTTCCAAGAATCTCGTCTTGTTGTTGCAACAAACATAAGGACCACTTGCTCTTTCATTTGGTTTGTTTGCAAACATAATACTTTTGTTTTGGATATGCTTCCTTGTGTGTTTTTGCCAAATTCTCCTATTCTTGCATCAAAGATGTTGTTTGAAATTTGGATACAATGCTTTGAGTGCCCCACTACTATGTTATATGGAGTTTTTGAGTTTCCACATTTGGATGATGTTCAAACG
Organism: Avena longiglumis; assembly: GCA_030063025.1. Taxonomy (NCBI): domain Eukaryota; kingdom Viridiplantae; phylum Streptophyta; class Magnoliopsida; order Poales; family Poaceae; genus Avena; species Avena longiglumis. The sequence continues at coordinate 329,350,596 of CP125974.1, read as the reverse complement.
ATTTTCATGCACATTGACCATGCATATGCATCCCGTTTGCTATACTTGAGTTGTGCTAATCGTGTTGTGAACAAGAATGGACATGCCACATTTGACATGCTCCTCTATCACGCACGAAAATATTTTGCTTGGTCTTTGTTGTGTGAAGGTACAAGTGCATACACGTCAACCTCTATGGACTATATGTTGACAAGAAGAACCGAAGAGAGTTACCTATGGCTACCCTTCATCGAGTTATCTCTACAAGATAAGGTGACTTCCTTCTACTTGAGGACTCATGCAATAACCTTCATGAATTGGCTACACTTTGAGTGTTGCTTCGCTTTTGTTGTGAGCTTTGTAGGCTTCAAGGAAGGTGAAGGAACATTGAAGTGTTGTCAAGTCAATCTTCCCGAGGATGACTATATGGTGAACCCCAGGATCAAGTAGGTCTCTCGACCGCTTCTACTTGGTGATGAGCATGTAGAGTCGAGGACGACTCTTTTTGAAGGGGGGAGCTGATGTAGCCCTACCTACGGTCGTTACTACATCTTGGTCTCCAACTTACGCCAAGTCGTCATGGACTCCAAAGGTGAATCCGTTCCTCTATGCGAGCCCCCTTCCTACCCTATTGAATGGTATGCTACTTCATACTCCATCACATATGCATGATAGGTTCACATTGACAAGTACGGAGGCAAGGGAGGCTTGAGCATCAAGCCCGACAAGACGGAGGCTTGGAAGGAAGCGGAAGAAGATCGCCAAATGCTCTCTCGCCAGTGTACTACTGGGACTGGCGCCAGATTACCGCCCGGCACTACTCATGCTTGACAGACGGCACTGAAGCCAAATACTCTGTCTCCGCGGTACTACGGACTGAACCGGTACTCTGACCTCCGCCTCCTGCTACCGCCTCACTGACGGCTCGGTGACGCCTCAGATCATGGCGGTACTACCGGTCCCGGAGCGGTACTACCGGACCAAGCGGTACTACCGGTCCCAAGCCCGGTACTACCGCTCATGGCAGTGCCCGCGTGCACTAGTTGGGCCACAGCCCATGTATCCCCCTTACTTACCTATTCGCCTAGTTTATCCCCAAACTACTCTTATTATTTTGGTTGGCCTATAAATAGAGCCCCCACCCCTCATGTATCCCTTAGGCATAGATGATAGAGTAAAGACAACCCCCATTGTGGAATCTCTAGTTTTGCCTCATCCCCTTTACCAAGGGGACCGACTATCGTCACCAACCTCGATTGGACTTTGCATCACGCATCCATCGTTGAACAAGGCCTTGGGTTCTCGGTTTCTCGCCCCCAAGTCGTCAAGACCCTCCTCAAGGTGTTCTTCCCTCTCCGATGTGGATTTGAGGGAGTACGTTGACCGATCTTTCCTTGCGAGGATTCTATCGGACCGGTGGCCGTCGTTCGGGAGCAATCGGCCTTGTATCGTGTGAGTTTTGCGTGTGTTCATCGTGTTCTTCGCGAGGTGTGTGTTCGCTTCCGCTATCTTCTCCCTTTCCCCTCGCTTTCCCATCGATTTGACCACGAGATCCGTGAAGATCGGGCACCCAAGAGGTTAACCCCTCCATCATTTGGTCATAATGAGAGACAGTGCACAACACAACGTGTGATGATGGTGCGAGAAGATGGTCAGTACGATTCAGCAAGTGACTTTGATGAAGGTACACTAGCCCTTATTTCTGCTCGAGATGGAGACAATTCTGATGCTGATGAAGAGACAGAGGTAATGGGAGCTGAAGCTGCTGATCAATACAGGAGCTTAATTACACAACGTGTGTTGAGTGTGCAATTGAGCAAATCTAAGCAAGATCAACGCCACAACCTGTTCCAAACACGTGGTGTTGTCAAGGATAGAGCTATATGGATCATCATTGATGGAGGGAGTTGTAATAATCTGGCCAGTGTTGACATGGTAGAGAAGCTTGCACTTCCAACAAGACAACGCCCACATTCATATTACATCCAATGGTTTGAGAGTTCTCGCAAGATCAAGGTAACAAGAATGGTACGCGTGCATTTTACTATTGGTACATATTCTGATTTTGTTGATTGTGATGTTGTACCTATGCAAGCTTGTTCTTTGTTACTTGGTAGACCATGGCAATTTGATAGAGAATCTGTTCATAATGGCAAAACTAATCACTATTCTCTTATGCATGATGGCAAGAAATTGTGTCTAAAACCTATGACTCCCGAACAGATTTTAAAAGATGATCTTGCTAGAGCTAGTAGAGCTAAAACTGAGGAGAAAAATAAAAGTGAGAATCAGATTGTTGCTGCAGATTTTATACCACCAAAGAACACTAAATCTGATTCTACACATGGTACTGAAATTCGTTTGAAGAGTCCATGTATGCTTGCAAATAAAATTGATATTGCTGAACTAGATGTAAACAATACTCAATGTTATGAAATTGCCTGCAAACAGGTTCTGTTTTCATTTGAGGATATGCCTCCTTCTTTGCCACCCGCTATTGCTAACCTTTTGCAGGAATATGAGGACGTCTTTCCCGCTGAGCTGCCACCAGGACTACCTCCTATTAGAGGAATTGAGCACCAAATTGATCTAATTCCTGGTGCCACGTTGCCCAACCGCGCGCCATATAGAACCAATCCAGAGGAGACAAAGGAGATACAACGCCAAATTCAGGAACTACTCGACAGAGATCATATTCGTGAGTCCCTTAGCCCTTGTGCTGTTCCTATTATTTTGGTACCTAAGAAAGATGGTTCTTCGCACATGTGTACTGATTGTAGAGCTATCAATAATATTACTAGTCGATATCGTCATCCTATTCCACGTTTAGATGACATGCTTGATGAATTGAGTGGCTCTACCATGTTTTTTAAAGTTGATTTGCGTAGTGGTTACCACCAGATTCGTATGAAATTAGGAGATGAATGGAAAACAACATTTAAAACTAAGTTCGGTTTATATGAGTGGTTAGTAATGCCGTTTGGTTTAACTAATGCACCTAGCACTTTCATGAGATTAATGAACGAAGTTTTACGTGTTTTCATTGTACGTTTTGTGGTAGTCTACTTTGATGATATTCTGATTTATAGCAAATCTTTAGAGGATCATTTGGACCATTTACGTGCTGTTTTCAATGCTTTACGTGATGCACGTTTGTTTGGTAACCTTGAGAAGTGCACCTTTTGCACCAATCGAGTTGCGTTTCTTGGCTATGTTGTTACATCACAGGGTATTGAAGTGGATCCAGCCAAGATTGAAGCTATTGAGAATTGGCCAGCTTCAAGACGGTCACACAAGTGAGGTCTTTTCTTGGCCTCGCTTTCGTTTTATAGGCGCTTTGTCAAAGACTTTGGATCAATTGCCGCTGAATGAGCTTACCAAGAAGGATGTGCCCTTTGTTTGGGGCGATGTACAACAACAGGCCTTCGTCATATTGAAAGATAAGCTAACACATGCTCCTTACTCCAACTTCCCGATTTTACTAAGACTTTTGAGCTTGAATGTGATGCTAGTGGAATTGGTTTGGGAGGGTGTTATTACAAGGAAAACCTGTTGCATATTTTAGTGAGAAATTGAGTGGGGCTAGTCTGAACTATTCTACTTATGATAAAGAATTATATGCGTTGGTTCGGACATTAGAAACTTAGCAACATTATCTATGGCCTAAGGAATTTGTTATTCATTCTGATCATGAATCTTTGAAGCATATTCGTAGTCAAGCTAAGTTGAATCGTCGTCATGCAAAGTGGGTTGAATTTATTTAGTCTTTTCCTTATATTATCAAACACAAAAAGGGTAAAGATAATGTTATTGCTGATGCTTTGTCACGCCGTTATGCTTTGTTATCTCAACTTGACTTCAAAATATTTGGATTGGAAACTATTAAGGAACAATATGTGCATGATGCTGAATTTCAAGATGTGTTGCAGAATTGTAGAGATGGTAGAACTTGGAACAAGTTCGTCTTCAATGATGGATTTGTGTTCCGTGCTAACAAACTATGCATTCCAGATAGCTCTGTTCGTCTTTTGTTGTTACAGGAGGCACATGGAGGAGGATTGATGGGACACTTTGGTGTCAAGAAGACGGAGGATGTGCTTGCTGCACACTTCTTTTGGCCACGTATGCGTCGAGATGTTGAGATATTTGTGGCACGCTGCACTACTTGTCAAAAAGCTAAGTCTCGCCTTAATCCACATGGTTTATGTATGCCTCTTCCTGTTCCTAGTGTTCCTTGGGAGGATATTTCTATGGACTTTGTTTTGGGATTGCCACGAACACAGAAGGGGAGGGATAGTATTTTTGTTGTTGTGGATCGGTTTTCTAAGATGGCACACTTTATTCCTTGTCATAAAACGGATGATGCTGCGCATATTGCTGATTTGTTCTTTCGTGAAATTATTCGTTTGCATGGTGTACCAAATACTATTGTCTCTGATCGTGATACTTTCTTAGCCAATTTTGGAGATGTTTATGGACTAAGTTGGGGACTAAATTGCTCTTTAGTACTACATGTCATCCCCAAACTGATGGTCAAACTGAAGTAGTAAATAGAACTTTGTCTACTATGTTACGGGCTGTTTTAAAGAAGAACTTAAAATTGTGGGAGGAGTGTTTACCTCATATAGAATTTGCTTATAATCGTTCACTGCATTCTACCACAAAGATGTGCCCATTTGAGATTGTGTATGGTTTTGTTCCTCGTGCACCTATTGATTTATTGCCTTTACCTTCTTCGGTGCAACATAATTTGGATGCTACACAAAGCGCTGAAATGATACTAAACTTGCATAAGACTACTAAAGATAACATTGAACACATGAATGCTAAGTATAAACTTGCTGGGGATAAAGGAAGAAAGCATGTTGTGTTTGATGTTGGCGATCTTGTTTGGTTACATTTGCGTAAAGATCGTTTTCCTGATTTACGCAAGTCTAAGTTAATGCCACGTCTTTGGTCCCTTTAAGGTGTTAGAGAAAATCAATGATAATGCATATAAACTTGAGTTGCTGCAGACTTTTGCAGTTAGTCCTACATTTAACATTGCAGATTTGAAGCCTTACTTTGGTGAGGAAGATGAGATTGCGTCGAGGACGACTTCAATTCAAGAAGGGGAGCATGATGTGGACATCCCTACTATTGATACAACCGTTGTACCTACAGCAACACACATACAAGGACCCATCACAAGATCTCGTGCCAAACAACTTAACTATCAGGTACTTTCGTTTCTTGGAACTATTCCTCACATACATGAGAATATGATGCTGCCTAAATCAGATATATTTCTTACTCTTTGGAATGATGGACCAAGCATGGATGAGAGGGACAAGCATTGGAGCATGTCCATGCATGGAGATGGCAACAATCATGTGATGATCCAAGAGAAGGCCACGGATGAAGATTTCAGAACTTTGAGGCCACCATAATAAAGAAAGAAGGCTTGGACGAAATATTCAAGCTCAATACTTTACTTGGAGGCTTTGATGGAGGGTTTAACCTCTTGGGTGCCCGATCTTCACGGATCTCGTGGTCAAATCGATGGGAAAGCGAGGGGAAAGGGAGAAGGTAGCAGAAGTGATGCAGCCCGTCCAACGACCGCTTCTACATCTACCCCACAAGCTCCCCAAGTGGACCCATGACTCGCGCCCGAGCCAAACTCCTTCAAGCTAAGGTGAACTCGCTCCTCTCCATGTGTTACTTCAATACACCCTTGGATGGCTTGCTACTTCATACCCATACCTTGTGCATCATCAGGTACGAAGAGAAGAACCCGTAGGACGGAGGAGCACCCGAAGAAGAGACGAAATGCTCTCTGTCGCCATGGTACTACTGACTGGGACACAGCGGTACTACCGCGGTACTACCAACGCCTTAACGATGAAGGTCCCAGAGCTGCCCAAACGCTCTTCGTCACCAGTACTACCGCCCTCGATCCGGTACTACTGCAGACTCTTCTGGCCCGCCTCAACTATGAAGGCCCCAGTAAGCCCGGGCGACAAGAGGTACTACCGTCCAGAGGCCGGTACTCTGCATGCAGTACTACCGGTCCCTTGCGGTACTACCGCAGAGCAGAGACTTTACGTGATATTTCGCCCAGCCTTTGTAACCCTCTCCATATTTCGCTATTTATCCCCAAACTACCCCTGTTTTGTGGCTGGACTATATAGCCCCCACCATCCATTGTAAACCCTAGACTTGGATAATAATAGATATTAAAACCCTTTGAGGACTTATATCTATTGGTCTCATGCTCCTACCAAGGAGCACGGATTATCCACCCCTCTTGGATCTTGCTTAAGTGCGTTCAAGTTGTACAAGGCCTTGGGTTCTCGGTGTCTCCCCCAAGTCATCAAGATCTCACCAAGCACCTCATCCCCGTTGTTGGCGTGGAGAGCGAGCCGCCAACACCGATCCTAGGGATTATGTTGGACGGTTGCCACCGTGAGGAGTGCGTGTATCGTGTTTTGCGTGTGTGTGTGTTCGTGGTTTTCATCGCTTTCTCGATTTCATCCCCGACCACCTCGTTCCCTCGTTTCTCGTGGAATTCGTGAAAGATCGGGCCAACCCTGTGGTCACCCCTAACATATTGGTATCAAGAGCACGGTTGATCACGAATTTCCCCAATTTTTTCTTTTATCCGCTTAAATCGAAAATCCCACCAAAAAGAGCCCCAATTTGCCTTCGGATCGATCTCTGGATTTGGTGCGTTTTTCGTGGTTTTGGTCCATAGATCTGTTGCTTTGGGAGTCGATCTATAGCCCCTGTTGTTCCTAGCCAGGCTTTCGGTCAGTTTTCCCACGGATCTGAGGTTTGTGTCATGTGGATCTCGTTGTAGTTCGTGTTCTGTCACAAGCGGTACTACCGCCGTCCGGTACTACCGCCCGTAACAAGCGGTACTACCGCCGTCCAGTACTACCGCCTGTACCAAGCGGTACTACCGCCAGTAACAGAAGGTTTTTCCTTCGTCTTGACGCCTCAGTTTCGTTCGCTGACTTTCCCCTTTAGCTTGTTCGTGTTTCGCGTGCTTGTCGCCATCTTAACACAAGCTTCCGCATCAACGTCATCACGCGCTCAACGACACCGCGACACTCGAACATCATCCCCCCCACCAACGGTTGCAAGTCGTCAACAATACCAAAGGTATAACTTGCACCACCTTGACAGCCCCATATCTTCCTTTGTGTGTGTATCTATCCTATGAGACCAACTCATTTTGTGTTTGTCTAAGCATTGTGCACTTGCCTTCGGAAAGTGAGAGTGTGAGGCCAAATACAAAAGCTAACATAGTAGCATAGCAAGGGAGAAAAAGGAAAAAGAATAAAAAAAAAGAGAACAAAAGAAAAAGAGAAAAAGCTACATAGTCTCCCAATACAAAGAGAATACCAAGCTTGTAAGCCAAGAAAGAGAGAAGAAAGAGCGCTCCGCGGCAAGTGCACAAATCTATTGCTTACCCTCTTTTGGCAAACGAGTTGTGGTCTCTCCTTGTGTTGGCACGACAACCGAGCGTAGTCTTCGTTAGGACCTTTTGTGCTCATTTTCATAGTCGTGCTAACCCCGTTTTTCTCCACGTGTGTGTTTTCCGTGTTTTTGTAGATCGTATCCTTTTTTCTTTTGATCTTTGGTTCTTTACCACGTAGGACAATAACCTTTTGCTTGGATCGTTTCGTTTGGTTTTCCACAACACTAACCTTCCACCAAAATCCTTTGAGAGTTTCTTGCCATTTCACTTTGCACGCTTTTCGCTCATTTGTGTGGCAATTGGTTTGATATAATCTCCAAGGTGAGGTAAAAGGCTAACTCTCCACACCCTTTCTCTCCATATACAACCATTGTTGGCTTTGCATCATGGAGAGGCATGGAGAGCCATCCCAACCACCACCACCACCGGAGGATGATAACCAATTCATGACAAGATGGGACCATTGGAAGGTCCGAGGAGAATTCAACTATCGTTGTGAAGCTCTCGAGCGGTGCCAAGATGAACAATTTAGCGAGGCCCGTGTGGAATTCAAGAACATCGACAACCGCTTCGAAGAAGTCCGTGGCCAAATGCATGCCATGCAACACAATCTCGGACATCAAAATGAAGATCTTGGTCGTGCACTCGCCTCAACGGATGAGAAGCTCCAACACAACGTTGATGGACTCGCAAGGCCACGCTCGCGCGAATCAAGCTCATCTCGGCACTCCTCAAGTGATTCAAGTGCACCTCGCCGTCACGCTTCAAGGCACCGGTATGGACCCGTTCTTCATTCCATGAGCTCTTCGCAAGCGGTTCCATCTCCGCGTCATGCCGCAACGTCAAGCTATGATGGTGACCTCTCCGCAAGACCCCAAGCGGCGGTTAACCGCCACAACCAAGGGAACTTGTGATTCAACAAGAGCAACCTCGCATGGACCACCAAGGCCATCGACGTCGACATGTCCCTTCAACAACGAGTGACACTTCCGAAGAGGACGAACAAGATCATCGTCGACGTGAAGCACTCGAAGATCCTCCAAGGCGTCATCATCGACATGAGCATCCACGTCGCCAACATGATGGTCAGGACGAGCCTCCTCTACACCAAGAAGAAGAAGAGCAGCCCATTGCGCATATGGCTCGTCGTCCTCCTCGCCACAGGGCGCACGACAATGCTCCTCGGCATCAACCAAGACAAGAACAAGAGCAAGCTCCCCAAGCTCGTCGTGAGGACCATCAACCTCCTCCTCATCCTCATCCGCGACAACAAAACAAGCAAGCTCCCCAAGCTCGTCGTCCACAACAAGTTCCACCACCAAACGCGGCACCTCGACGACCGCAAGAGCAACGCAACAATCACCAAGCAAGACATGAGAGCTCGGATGATGATGATGACCGCCCAAATCAGGGCAACCGACGCAACCGGAACCGCAATGGAGAAGAAACTTTCGGCAAGCTCAAATTCACCATGCCCAAGTTCACCGGTTCCAATGAGCCCGAGGAATATCTCTCTTGGGAACTCAAGGTCGACAAGATCTTCCGCATGCACAACTATAGCAATGAGAAGATGATGGCCATGGCATCCCTCGAGTTTGATGAGTATGCCAACCTTTGGTGGGAACAAGTCCAACTCGCTCGCGAAGCGAAAGAAGAGCCTCCAATTTCAACTTGGCAAGACATGAAGGCTCATATGAGATCCCGCTTTGTTCCTTCGCACTACACGCGTGACCTCTTCAACAAGCTTCAAACGCTTAGTCAAGGGACAAAGACCGTGGAAGAGTACTTCAAACAAATGGAGCTCAACATGATCCGTGCCAACATCGAAGAGCGAGATGAACAAACAATGGCACGCTTCCTCAATGACTTGAACCATCCCATCAAGCGTATCACCGAGTTCCAAAAGTACAACAACATGGTTGAGCTTGTGCACATCGCATCCAAGGTCGAGCGCCAAGTGCAAGAGGACATCAAGTACAACAAACCAAAGACATACTTCACCTTCAAGCAAGCGTCAACCACTACTCCAACAACTCCAAGTGGAAGCTCCTCAATGACAACCAAGCTTCCCTTCAAGCCAACTCTCCCTCAAGGAAAACATCCCCCAAGTGGCAAACACACAAGGGATGATCAACCTTTCAACGGTGAATGCTACAAGTGTGGAGGCAAAGGGCATAAGTCAAATGCATGTGGAAACAAGAAAGTTTTGTTCATCCATGACAACGGCGATGAAGAATACTTGAGTGAAGAAGAGTTTGATGCAAGGGTCAAGGAGGCCATGACAAGACAACATTTGGAAGAGGACCAAGAACTTCTCGTATGTGAGCATGACGCAAGTCCAAGTCCATCTTGTGGTCACAAGGGTCTTGACTACCCAAGCCAATGAAAATGAAGACCAACGGTCGAACATCTTCCAAACTCGTGCCGGCATCAATGGGAAGTCCATCAAAGTTGTCATCGATGGAGGGAGTTGCCACAACCTTGCAAGTACGGAATTGTGTGAGAAACTCAACCTCACCCTCTTCCCGCATAAACACCCCTACCATATCCAATGGCTAAGTGACCAAGGATCCGTCAAGATCAAGAACACCGTCTCGGTGACGTTCTCCATTGGGCACTACAAGGACACGGTCGAGTGTGACGTGGTCCCAATGACGGTTTGCCATATGTTGCTCGGAAGGCCGTGGCAATATGACAAGCGTGCTTTGCATAATGGTCACTCAAACACTTACACCTTCAAATTGTTTGATAAAACTTGTGTGTTGCAACCAATGACTCCTAGCCAAATAATTGCGGACAATGCAAAGGCTTTAGCGAGGGCATGTCGAAAAACACCTTGTGAGAAGAGTTGTGAGCGAGAGAACCACACCATAGTGAGTGAGAGCTATAAGCCAAACTCGAGTGGAAAAACTAAGAGTGTTCTTCTTGCCACCAAAAGTGAGATGAGAGAAGTGCGGAACAACCCATCCATCTTGCACTATGTCCTTGTATGCAAGGGACTAGCGCAAGGAACTAACGACTTGACAAATGTTCCTCCTTCTTTCATGGCTGTTTTGCAGGAATTCCAAGATGTTTTTCCCGAAGAGCTTCCTCATGGCCTTCCTCCTCTTCGTGGAATAGAACACCGCATCGACCTCATACCCGGCGAACCACTCCCAAACAAGGCCGCGTGTCGCATTTAACGAACGGAAGAGACGAAGGAGATCGAGCGTCAAATCAACCAACTCGTCTCCAAAGGTTTGATCCTAGTAAGCACTAGCCCAAGCGCGGTCCCCGTGATCCTAGTCCCAAAAACGGATGATACGTTGCGGTTATGCATGGACTGCCGTCCAATCAATGCTATCACCGTGCGTTATCGACATCCTATATCGCGTCTTGATGACATGCTTGATGAGTTATGTGGAGCCACTATATTTTCCAAAATTGATCTTCGTAGTGGTTACCATCAAATTCGCATGGCTGAAGGTGATGAGTGGAAAACCGCCTTCAAGACCAAGCTTGGTCTCTATGAATGGTTGGTTATGCCCTTTGGCTTATCCAATGCCCCATCTACCTTCATGCGCCTCATGAACCATATTTTGCGATCTCTCATTGGAAAGAGTGTAGTTGTCTACTTTGATGACATCCTTATCTATAGCAAGTCACTAGAGGAGCATGTTACTCATGTTAAGGAGGTCCTTCAAATCCTTCGTCATGAAAAGCTTTATGCTAATCTCCCAAAGTGCACTTTTGCAAAAGACAAGCTGATTTTCCTTGGTTTTGTTGTGTCTTCTAATGGCATAGAAGTGGATGTCTCAAAAGTCAAGGACATACGAGATTGGACCATCCCAACAAATGTTAGTGAACTTCGTAGTTTTCATGGGTTGGTTGGCTTTTACCGTCGCTATGTGAAAGATTTTTCTACAATTGCTTGCCCCCTCAACGAATTGACCAAGAAAAATGTCACGTTCGTTTGGGGAAAAGCACAACAAAAGGCTTTTGATGAGCTCAAAAAGAGGCTCACTGAAGCACCACTTCTTGCATTGCCGGATTTCACAAAAACATTTGAGATTGAATGTGACGCTAGTGGTATTGGCATTAGGGGCGTCCTTATGCAAAATGGGCGTCCTATTGCTTACCATAGTGAGAAACTTGATGGTGCACGCCTCAATTATCCCATTTATGACAAAGAACTTTTTGCCTTGGTTCGAGTTCTTCAAGTGTGGCAACACTATCTTTGGCCCAAAGAATTTATCATCCATTCCGACCATGAGTCGTTGAAGTATCTTAAGGGCCAAGCCAACTTGAGTAAAAGACACGCAAAATGGGTTGAGTTTATGGAGTCTTTTCCTTACATTGTCAAATACAAGAAGGGCAAAGAAAATGTGGTAGCGGACGCCTTGTCTCGCAAAAACACAAGCCTTCTTACACGACTCGAAGTCAATGTCTTGGGTCTTGATGACATCAAATCTTTGTACGCGTCCGACCCTTTCTTTGGACCAATATTTGCACAATGTTCCGTAGACAAAGGGATTGATGATTTCTATTTGCATAAGGGTTTTCTTTTAAAAACAAAACAAGCTTTGCATTCCGAAATCGTCTCTCCAAATTTTGCTTCTTCAAGAATCCCATGGTGGAGGCCTTATGGGCCACTTTGGCCGTGACAAGACATACGACATGCTCTCCACTCACTACTTTTGGCCAAAGATGAAGCGCGACGTGGAGCGCCACGTCCAACGATGCACTACATGTATCCAAGCTAAGTCTAAGTCCAACCCTTTTGGTATTTATATGCCATTGCCTATTCCTCATGCACCTTGGTCGGACATTAGCATGGACTTTGTGTTAGGCTTGCCTAGATCTAAGCATGGTCATGATTCCATTTTTGTAGTAGTGGATCGTTTTTCCAAAATGGCACATTTCATTCCGTGCCATAAGACCGATGATGCTTCACATGTAGCAAATTTGTTTTTAGGAAATAATTCGGCTACACGGTGTTAAGGACAATCGTCTCCGATCATGACGTAAAATTCATGAGCTACTCGGAAGACACTCATGGCCAAGCTCGCATCAAGCTCCTCTTCTCGCCTCGCATCCTCAAACCGATGGACAAACCGAGGTCGATCAAAGTCTTGGCACACTCCTCGGGTGTTGATAAAGAAGAACCTTAAAGACGGGAGGAATGCATTCCACACGCCGAGTTCGCCTACAACGCCGCCAAGCACGCCACCACCATGAGGAGCCGTTCATGATCGTCTCACGGCGAGCCTCTCACCGCTCGATATCCTTCCACTCCCACTTCATGAACGTGCCAATATGGACGTTGCCAAGCGCCCACACAATGAAGAAACTCCATGATGACACACGAGCTACTATCGAGCAACAAGTCCTTCGCCAAGCATCAAGGCTAAACAAGAATAAGAAAGAGATAATCTTCCAAGAGGCGATCTTGTGTGGATACACTTAAGTAAAGCCTTCCCCAAGGAACGCGACTCCAAGCTAAAGCCTAGAGGAGATGGACCATTCAAAGTGCTCAAGCGAATCAAAAACAACGCTTATGTCATCGATATCCCAACTTCCAAGTATCTTGTGAGCTCGACATTCAATGTCAAGGACCTCTCACCCTACCATGGAGAAGAGAAAGTCGAGGTTGAAGAGTCGAGGGCGACTCTTTCCCAAGGGGGCGTCTGATGCCGATCCCACGACCGCTTCTACATCTACCCCACAAGCTCCCCAAGTGGACCCATGACTCGGCTCGAGCCAAACTCCTTCAAGCTAAGGTGAACTCGCTCCTCTCCATGTGTGACTTCAATACACCCTTGGATGGCTTGCTACTTCATACCCATACCTTGTGCATCATCAGTCTGAAGAAGAACCCAGGACGGAGGAGCACCAAGAAGAGACCAAATGCTCTCGTCACCAGTACTACACGGACTGGCGGCCGGTACCGCTTGCAGTATCTACTAACGCCAACGCCAACGATGAAGGTCCCAGCTGCCCAAACGCTCTCTGTCACCCGGCCTGGATCCGGTACTCTGGCTCTGATTACTCGCCTCGCCTCGGCCCCAACAGAAGGCCCCAGCGCAAGCCCCAGGACGACAAGCGGTACTACCGGTCCAGGAACCGGTACTACCGCATGACCGGTACTACCGGTCCCGCCAGGCGGTACTACCGCCAGAGACAGAGACTTTACGTGATATTTCGGCCCAGCGCCTTGTAACCCTCTCCATATTTCGCTATTTATCCCCAAACTATCCCTGTTTTTGTGGCTGGACTATATATAGCCCCCCACCATCCATTGTAAACCCTAGACTTGGATAATAATAGATATTAAGCAAACCCTTTGAGGACTTATATCTATTGGTCTCATGCTCCTACCAAGGAGCACCGGATTATCCACCCCCCTCTTGGATCTTGCTTAAGTGCGTTCAAGTTGTACAAGGCCTTGGGTTCTCGGTGTCTCGCCCCCAAGTCGTCAAGATCTCACCAAGCACCTCATCCCCCGTTGTTGGCATGGAGAGCGAGTCACCAACACCGATCCTAGGGATTATGTTGGACCGGTTGCCACCGGCGTGAGGAGTAGGCGTGTATCGTGTTTTGGTGTGTGTGTGTGTTCGTGGTTTTTCATCGCTTTCCTCGATTTCATCCCCCTACCACCTCGTTCCCCTCGTTTCTCGTGGAATTCGTGAAAGATCGGGCCAACCCCAGGGTCACCCCCTAACAGGAAGCGAACACACACCTCGCGAAGAACACGATGAACACATGCAAAACTCACACGATACAAGGCCGATTGCTCCCGAATGGTGGCCACCGGTCCGATAGAATCCTCGCTAGGAAAGATCGGTCAACGTGCTCCCTCAAATCCACATCGGAGAGGGAAGAACACCTTGGGGAGGGTCTTGACAACTTGGAGACGGGACATGAACTCCAAGGCCTTGTTCAACGATGGATGCGTGATGCAAAGTCCAATCGAGGTTGGTGACAATAGTCGGTCCCCTTGGTAAAGGGGATGAGGCAAAACTAGAGATTCCACAATGGGGGTTTTCTTTAGTCTATCATCTATGCCTAAGGGATACATGAGGGGTGGGGGCTCTATTTATAGGCCAGCCACTAAACAAGGGTAGTTTGGGGATAAACTAGGCGAATAGGTAAGTAAGGGGGATACATGGGCTATGGCCCAACTGGTGCGCGCAGGCAGACATGACCGGTAGTACCGGACCTAGGACCGGTAGTACCGGTCATCACCGGTAGTACCGCTTTGGGGACCGGTAGTACCGCTTGCGGGCGGTAGTACCGCAAGCCGATCTGGGGCATCCAGCGATGGCGATGGCGAGCTTGATCCGGGTGGTAGCAGTAGTCTGGCTGACCGGTAATCTGCAGTTCCACCGACCGTAGTACCGCTTGAACTTTCTTGATCATCTTCTTCCTCCTCCTCTTCCAAGCTTCCTTCTTGTCGGGCTTGATGCTCGGGCTTCCTCCTTGCCTCCGTCTTGGTCGGTGTGAACCTATCATGAATATGTGACGGAGTATGAAGTAGCACACCATTCAATAGGGTAGGAAGTGAGCTTTCATAGAACGGATTCACCTTTGGAGTCCATGGCGACTTGGCGTAAGTTGGAGACCTTGATGTAGTAACGACCGTAGGGGGCTGCATCATCTCCCCCCTTCAAAAGAGTCGCCCTCGACTCTACATGCTCATCACAAAGTAGAAGCGGTCGAGAGACCTTCTTGATCCTGGGGTTCACCTTATAGTCGTCCTCGGGAAGATTGACTTGACAACACTTCATTGTTCCTTCACCTTCCTTGAATCCTACAAAGCTCACAACAAAAGCAAAGCAACACTCAAAGCGTAGCCAATTCATGAAGATTATAGCATGAGTCCTCAAGTAGAAGGAAGTCACCTGAGCTTGTAGAGATAGCTCGATGAAGGGTAGCCATAGGTAACTCTCTTCGGTTCTTCTTGACAACATATAGTCCATAGAGGTTGACGTGTATGCATTTGTACCTTCATACAACAAAGACCAAGCAACATATGTTTGTGTGTGATAGAGGAGCACGTCATTTGTGGCATGTCCATTCTTGTTCACAACACGATTAGCACAACTCAAGTATAGCAAACAGAATGCATATGCATGGTCAATGTGCATGGAAATCGTTTGAACATCATCCAACTGTGGAAACTCAAAAACTCCATATAACATCTTATTGTGGCACTCAAAGCAATCAAATAGAAATTTTATCAACATCTTTGATGCAAAGCTTGGAGAATTTGGCAAAAACACAAAAGGAAGCATATCCAAAACAAAAGTATTATGTTTGCAAACAAACCAAATGAAAGAGCAAGTGGTCCTTATGTTTGTTGCAACAACAAGACGAGATTCTTGGAAGCTCTCATGACAATACATGTTCTTAAAGGAATTGTGGTTGCACACAAAACATCGGAAAGGGAAATTGTTCAACATTTTCGTTGCAACACACAAAGCATCATTATCTAAAGGCGAAGAAACATGAATGTCACAAGGGAAGATAATACCATTAACATGCTTGCAATCAAACCATAGGAAAGAGAAATTTGCCAACATGAAAGATGCAAAGCATGCAAAAGGTATCAGAGCTGGGTTCGATCTTGTACTCACTTGTGGGATGCTCTCAAGAGCTCTTTTTGCCAACTCGTGCTCAACCGAGGTTGACATTCTTGTGCGGGTACCTACACACATCATATGTAAAAGGAAGAACGTGTGTGCATGGTAGAGATACACATCATCCATCATGATGTATCTCTTCTTGTAAACATCACCATTAATGTCATTCAAGTATGAAATAGATGCATGGTGAGTATGCAAGTGGGGAACATGCTTATTATGCCAATCATCAAAATCTCCAAAAATTGAGAAAGCTATGGGGGCCATCTCATTATAACGCATGTGGTCAACATTGTTGCAAGCATTCATCTTATTGCAAGCAACGGGAAAAATTGAATGACTAGCATGACAAAGCATGTCCATAGAAATTGGAGGATACACACAAGATGCATAGCATGGCATGTTTATGGCAATGATATCGCAATCAAACAATTCCACATGATCAATATTATGCAAAGGAAAATCATCACATGGGAAAGTGGATGAAGCATATGTAATGTCACAAGTATCATCCAGAGCATGCATATCCTCACAATTCATCATGTCCACTAGTGGGATCATGGCATCATCAACACCCTTATTGGTACCTTGGTCATACCTCTCATATGAAGTGGGTGTTGTGGAAGTAGTGGCCTCCTTGTGGACGACTTCATCTTCTTGATGTATCCATGGCGTAGCATCTACCATGTACATCTTCTCCATTCGAGGCATCATTGCTTCATAGCATCGGGCGTCTTCATTCACGGAACCTAGCACAACATAAGAGAACACACTAGAGGTAGAGGGTAAGTTGTTAGAAATCGAAATGGTCTCACTTGACCTATCAAATACCACTCTCAACTCACTAGGAGTATCGCTCATGCCCTCCAAGTGGAAGCACTCAATCTCACATAAGGTGGAGTCACTCATCTCACTCTTGTTCTCACTCAAGTGGGCTAAGTGGCTCTCATACTCACATGGGATTGGTACCACATCATCACTCAAGCATATGGGGGTAGGCTCGGTTTCCTCAACTCCATGCGCCTCCTTTGGTGAAGGGAAAATCCCGTGCTTACCATTCTTGACCTTGTCGCCTCCAAGGTTGGATGCCATAAGATGGGCATCATTGCTCTCCTCCATGGTCGAAGGGAAAATCCCATGCTCGACCGTCTTGTGGCCATCTCGTAGTAGTGGTGGAGGTAGGCTCATGCTATCCAACTTGGCAAAGTAGGCATCTACATTATCCTCGTTCGCGAGGTCGTAGAAGTCAAGCGTAGGCGTTGAAGCTTGATGGCGTGGACGAAGGCTTGCTCTTGGTGCCATTTTGGTGGTGGCACTAGTAGTAGAAGGTGCCCGATGAAGGTGTCGACGGAGGTCATTGGCGTGCCTTGCCGATGGTTGATGTTGGTGAAGCACTTGGTCATCCACATGACGCTCGCGACGTTTATCATTTGCCTTGGCACTCTTCTTGTGCTTGTGGTGCCTTCTTGAGCTTGCTTGAGCATTATGGTTGGTGCTCATCTTGAGTTCTTCGTCTTTATGGCGAAGATGCCTTTGACGATGTCTTGTATCCTCTTTATGGTGGCGATGATCATGAGAGGATGTTTGTCGATGAAGAGTCTTGTTTCTTGGCGCCTCTTGATGCATATGATGTTTGGACGCCACTCTTGTTTCGATAGGAGTTGGAGCTTGGCGCCTTGGCGGTGATGAAGCTTGACGCCTTGGAGATGGTAGAGCTTGACGCCTTGGAGGTGATGGAGCTTGGTTCCTTGGAGATGGTGGCGCTTGACGCCATCTAGGTGGTGGCACATGTCGCCTTGGAGGTGAATCATCGAAGTAAGTGGTGCCCTTTGGTGTGGCATGCTTGGCCTTGAAGGTCATGGAATCTTGATGATGCGCCTCCTCTTGCTTGGCCTAGTAGGCTTCCTTCTCCACACGGTGGAGGAATTCTTCGTGGCTCATGGAGGAGCCATCAAAGTCGATGAAGTTCTCCGTGTCCTCCATGCTTGGCGAGGCGTCATCGATGTCGCACTCGAAGTCATCCATGCTTGGGGAGTAGTTGTTGGTGTAGTACTCCATATCACCCAAGCATGTGGAGCC
Source organism: Avena longiglumis (assembly GCA_030063025.1). Classification (NCBI taxonomy): domain Eukaryota; kingdom Viridiplantae; phylum Streptophyta; class Magnoliopsida; order Poales; family Poaceae; genus Avena; species Avena longiglumis. The sequence goes on along the minus strand of CP125974.1, from coordinate 329,332,455 downwards.
ATTGTCGGTGTAGTGCTCCATAGGCTCCATGCATGAGGAGCCATTGTCGATGTAGAGCTCCATATCTTCCATGCATGTGGAGTCGTCGTAGGTGTAGTGCTCCGGGTCCTCAAAGCATGCGGAGCCATTGTTGGTGTTGTGCTCCGTCATGTCCTCTATACTTGTGGAGTCGTAGTCATGGTGGCTCATCATGGATTCTTGATAGATATCATCCTCGGTTCCGGAGTCCCTAGACATGATGCACAAGACCAAGTGGTGTATATGGAAGTGGTAGTGGGAGTTAGGGATACAACGGCAAACCTTACTTTACCTTGGAAGATCGTATCGTACAAGTGGCCACACTTGAGAGCAATAAACCAAGCAAAGTGAAGTTCACGCGGAACACCAAAACCAACTACGAACCAAAAAACACACACACACAAGGCCTATGGTGGATAGGTATGGAAAGTGGCATGTCAAGAACCAATCCGAAATCAAGATGTTGTAATGGCAAGTAAAGAACCACAATGATCACAAAGCAAAACAAGTTAATCTACAAGATAGGAAATATGTACAAGGAAACACACACGGTGGGATAAATGGGACTTGTGCGACGGAGAAAGTGAGCTAAGAACCAAATGATTACCTAGCGAAGACTATAAGCTCGTGTCACACAAGTACAAGGAGAGACGCTAGTTCGATTGCATAAGATTGGTGGGCTACAAGATATGCACAATAAGTACCACCTATTTGATGTTCATCGATCTTGCGCTTCCTATTCTATGAGGCACATGTATATTTCTTTCTTTTTCTATTTTCCTTTTTCTAATTTTTTTCTTTTTTTTGTATCACTCTTTTTCTTTTTATTTCTTTTTCACTTGCCTCTTCCTTGTGCCAACAACTATACAAGATAACTATATGAGATAGCGCTCGCAATGTTTGCTCGGAATCTACAAGGTATCAAATGTGCATAGCCCAAGCAATCATAAGAGGAACTAGTCTCAATAGGTGTTTGTTGCTCGCAATGATAGTGGGGTTCACAAAGGAATGCAAGTGGGGAGAAGTCGTGGAATGTTTATACCTTTAAATTGATCTTCACCCTTTATTGTTGGATTCCGCCTTGCTCACGGAATTTGGATGGAGTAGATAGCATGAACCACGTGGATGATGATGTAGGGATCCTTCTCCTCTTCAAAACGAGCTAAAGAACACCAAAATCCGAGTTCGTATGCAAAGTTATGCCCAAAGCGGTGAGAGGTGAAATACGGAACTTTTGTTTTGGATCGATCGGGCGGTAGTACCGGTTGTTTGGGCCCGGTAGTACCGGTTAAGGGCGGTAGTACCGGTTTTTGGACCCGGTAGTACCGCTTGGACCTGAAACTCCCAGTTTTGACTCGTTTTCGCGATTTTGGGGTGATTTGGGCGGAAAATCTTCAAGAAAAGCACCAAATCGAAGGGGGAAATCAAGGAATTAGGCCATGGGAACGCAAAGGAAGGTAGATCAACAAGTTTAGCAAGTAATCCACGGATCAAAACCTACCAAAACGCACTCAAATCACAGATCGATCCAAAACACGAATTGGGGCTGTTTTTGGTGAAATTTTCGAATTTATGGGAAAAGACCAAATTGATGAGAAATCTGGCAACCAAAAGCTGCGATACCGGATGATGGAGGGTTAATCTCTTGGGTGCCCGATCTTCACGGATCTCGTGGTCAAATCGATGGGAAGCGGGGAAAGGGAGAAGGTAGCGGGCGAACACACACCTCGCGAAGAACACGATGAACACACGCAAAACTCACACGATACAAGGCCGATTGCTCGACGGTGGCCACGGTCCGATAGAATCCTCGCAAGGAAAGATCGGTCAACGTGCTCCCTCAAATCCACATCGGAGAGGGAAGAACACCTTGGGGAGGGTCTTGACAACTTGGAGACGGGACATGAACTCCAAGGCCTTGTTCAACGATGGATGCGTGATGCAAAGTCCAATCGAGGTTGGTGACGATAGTCGGTCCCCTTGGTAAAGGGGATGAGGCAAAACTAGAGATTCCACAATGGGGGTTTTCTTTAGTCTATCATCTATGCCTAAGGGATACATGAGGGGTGGGGGCTCTATTTATAGGCCAACCACTTAACAAGGGTAGTTTGGGGATAAACTAGGCGAATCGGTAAGTAAAGGGGCGGGGGGATACATGGGCTGTGGCCCAACTAGTGCGTGTAGGCACTGTCATGACCGGTAGTACCGGACTTGGGACCGGTAGTACCGGTCATCACCGGTAGTACCGCTTTGGGGACCGGTAGTACCGCTTGCGGGCGGTAGTACCGCAAGCCAGTACCGGGGCATCCAGTGGCGATGGCGAAGCTTGATCGCAGGCGGTAGTACCGTGACCGGTAATACTGGCCGACCGGTAGTACCGCTTGAACCTCTTGATCTGTCTTCTTCCTCCTCCTCTTCCAAGCTTCCGTCTTGTCGGGCTTGATGCTCAAGCTTCCTCCTTGCCTCCGTACTGGTCGGTGTGAACCTATCATGAATATGTGACGGAGTATGAAGTAGCATACCATTCAATAGGGTAGGAAGTGAGCTTTCATAGAGGAACGGATTCACCTTTGGAGTCCATGGCGGCTTGGCGTAAGTTGGAGACCTTGATGTAGTAACGACCGTAGGTCGGGCTGCATCATCGTCCATAGCTTAATATGGTGCTGCGACACCTTTATTTTTGGCCAGGCCCATGTAATTTTTGCAGGATTTTAATTAGCCACTTTTTAGAGTCCGTATTTGAGGGGAAAAGGACTTTTAGGGTTGGATTCGGCCACCACTTCCATGGCTGGCCGAAACCCCACCTTTTCGCCCTTAAATGCTCCCCATAGCCGACCCCCTAGACTCGGATTTTGTTTAGACATTAAGTTAGCCATCATAGCAACTTCGCCAAGGCTCGAGCGTCGCAGAGGCCTCTTGTACTTCGCGCCTATTTAGGATCCCACCTCTTAAATAAAGCTTTCCTCTTAATCCGTAATATCTTTATTGCAATATTGGTTCTTACTTGTTCTCGATTTCAGGTAGGAATTAAGACCCTCGCTGGTCAGGCTGATCGTGTTCACGCAGGATCGGTAACCTCCAGGAGATTGGCCTAGCGATTGCATTGGCGCTTGTGCTCGCACGTGTAGTCGGATCGTCAAGCCCGAACTACACCAAATCGATTATCGCCATCTCATCGAAAGATCAGACACCTTTGCCCTATCAGGGACCGCGCTTGGGCTAGTGCTTACTTGGATCAAACCTTTGGAGACGAGTTGGTTGATTTGACGTTCGATCTCCTTCGTCTCTTAGGGTTAAATGCGTCTGCGGCGCGGTTTGGGAGTGGGGCACCGGGTATGAGGTCGATGCGGTGCTCGATTCCACGAAGAGGAGGAAGGCCATGAGGAAGCTCTTCGGGAAATACATCTTGGAATTCCTGCAAAATAGCCATCAAAGAAGGAGGAACATTTGTCAAGTCGTTAGTTCCTTGCGCTAGTCCCTTGCATACAAGGACATAGTGCAAGATGAATGGGTTGTTCCGCACTTCTCTCATCTCACTTTTGGTGACAAGAAGAACACTCTTAGTTTTTCCACTCGAGTTTGGCTTGTAGCTCTCACTCACTATGGTGTGGTTCTCTCGCTCACCACTCTTTTCACAAGGTGATTTTTTTTATTGCGCCCTCGCTAAAGCCTTTGCATTGTCCGCAATTATTTGGCTAGGAGTCATTGGTTGCAACACACAAGTTTTATCAAGCCATTTGAAGGTGTAAGTGTTTGAGTGACCATTATGCAAAGCACGCTTGTTATATGCCACGGTTTTCCGAGCAACATATGACAAACCGTCATTGGGACCACGTCACATTCCACCGTGTCCTTGTAGTGCCCAATTGAGAACGTCACCGAGACGGTGTGCTTGATCTTGACGGATCCTTGGTCACTTAGCCATTGGATATGGTAGGGGTGTTTATGCGGATGGAGGGTGAGGTTGAGTTTCTCACACAATTCCGTGCTTGCAAGGTTGTGGCAACTCCCTCCATCGATGACAACTTTGATGGACTTCCCATTGATGCCGGCACAAGTTTGGAAGATGTTCGAGCGTTGGTGTTCATTTTCATTGACTTGGGTAGTCAAGACCCTTGTGACCACAAGCGATGGACTTGCGTCATGCTCACACACAAGAAGTTCTTGGTCCTCTTCCAAATGTTGCCTTGCCATGGCTTCCTTGACCCTTGCATCAAACTCTTGTTCACTCAAGTATTCTTCATCGCCGTTGTCATGGATGAACAAAACTTTCTTGTTTCCACATGCATTCGACTTGTGCCCTTTGCCTCCACACTTGTAGCATTCACCATTGAATGGTTGATCATCCCTTGTGTGTTTGCCACTTGGGGGCTATTTTCCTTGAGGGAGAGTTGGCTTGAAGGGAAGCTTGGTGGTACTTGAGGAGCTTCCACTTGGTGTTGTTGGAGTAGTCGTTGGCGCTTGCTTGTAGGTGAAGTATGTCTTTGGCTTGTTGTACTTGATGTCCTCTTGCACTTGACGCTCGGCCTTCGATGCGATGTGCACAAGCTTAACCATGTTGTTGTACTTTTGGAACTCGGTGATGCGCTTGATGGGATGGTTCAAGCCATTGAGGAAACGTGCCATTGTTTGTTCATCTCGCTCTTCAATGTTGGCACGGATCATGTTGAGCTCCATTTGCTTGAAGTACTCTTCCACGGTCTTTGTCCCTTGACTAAGCGTTTGAAGCTTGTTGAAAAGGTCACGCGTGTAGTGTGAAGGAACAAAGCGGGATCTCATATGAGCCTTCATATCTTGCCAAGTTGCGATTGGAGGCTCTTCTTTTGCTTCGCGAGCGAGTTGAACTTGTTCCCACCAAAGGTTGGCATACTCATCAAACTCGAGGGATGCCATGGCCATCATCTTCTCATTGCTATAGTTGTGCATGCGGAAGATCTTGTCGACCTTGAGTTCCCACGAGAGATATTCCTTGGGCTCATTGGAACCGGTGAACTTGGGCATGGTGAATTTGAGCTTGCCGAAAGTTTCTTCTCCATTGCGGTTCCGGTTGCGTCGGTTGCCATGATTTGGGCGGTCATCATCATCATCCGAGCTCTCATGTCTTGCTTGGTGATTGTTGCGTTGCTCTTGCGGTTGTTGAGGTGCCGCGTTTGGTGGTGGAACTTGGTGTTGACGACAAGCTTGGGGAGCTTGCTCGTGTTCTTGTCGTGGTTGATGCCGAGGAGCATTGGCTTGCGCCATTTGGCGAGGAGGACGTCGAGCCGCATGCGCAATGGGCTGCTCTTATTCTTCTTGGTGTAGTGGAGGCTCGTCATGACCATCATGTTGCCGACGTGGACGATCATGTCGATGAAGACGCCTTGGAGGATCTTCGAGTGCTTCATGTCGACAGTGATCTTGTTCGTCCTCTGATGCAGCCCGTCCTACGACCGCTACTACATCTACTCCCACGAGCTCCCCAAGTGGACCCATGACTCGCGCCCGAGCCACACTCCTTCAAGCTAAGGTGAACTCGCTCCTCTCCTTGTGTGACTTCGACACACCCTTGGATGGCTTGCTACTTCATACGCAAACACTGTGCATCATCAGGTACGAAGAGAAGGACCCAAGGGACGGAGGGAAGCGGCCCGGTCGCACGCATAGCGATACTATCGGTTGAGACGACCGGTACTACCGCTCAAGCGGTCCTACCGCCACTAACGGACACTCCAGAAGCACCGCCCACGCCCTTAGGGTACTACTGTCCCGCCAGACCTACCGCCCCTCTGCCGCCACAGCGCCTCGGAAGCTCAGGCCCTCAAGCGGTACTACCGCTCGAGCGGTACTCTGGGTTACCACTGTACCTCTGGTTCGGGACCGGTACCAGTCTACCTGCCCCTGATCGCCTAAGTTCGGCCCTGTGCCTTGTAATCCTACCTATAATTTACCTTTTCGTTCCGAAACTACCCCAGTTTTGTGGCTGGACTATATATAGCCCCCACCCTCCATTGTAAACCCTAGACTTGGATAATAATAGATATTAAGGAAACCCTTTGAGGACTTATATCTATTGGTCTCATGCTCCTCCCAAGGAGCACCGGATTATCCACCCACCTCTTGGATCTTGCCTAGTTCTTTCAAGTTGTACAAGGCCTTGGGTTCTCGGTTTCTCGCCCCCAAGTCGTCAAGATCTCACCAAGCACCTCATCCCCCGTTGTTGGCGTGGAGAGCGAGCTTCGCCCAACACCGATCCTAGAGATTATGTTGGACCGGTTGCCACCGGCGTGAGGAGTAGGTGTGTATCGTGTTTTGGTGTGTGTGTTCGTGGTTTTCATCGCTTTCCTCGATTTCATCCCCGACCACCTCTTTCCCCTCGTTTCTCGTGGAATTCATGAAAGATCGGGCCAACCCCAGGGTTACCCCCTAACATATTGGTATCAAGAGCATGGTTGATCACGAATTTTCCCCCAATTTTTCTTTTATCCACCTTAAAAACGAAAATCCTACCAAAAAGAGACCCAATTTGCCTTCGGATCGATCTCTGGATTTGGTGAGTTTTTCGTGGTTTTGGTCCATAGATCTGTTGCTTTGGGAGTCGATCTATAGCCCCTGTTGTTTCTAGCCCAGCCTTTGTCCGATTTCCCGAATTTGAGGTTTTGACAAGTTCTTCGTTCAGATCTGTGCTAAGCGGTACTACCGCTGATAGGGCAAGGTGTCGATCTTCGATGAGATGGCGATATTCGATTTGGTGGAGTTCGGGCTTGACGATCCGACTACTGCGTGCACGAGCCAATGCAATCGCTAGGCCAATCTCACGGTTACCGATCCTGCGTGAACACGATCAGCCTGACCAGTGAGGGTCTTAATTCCTACCTGAAATCGAGAACAAGTAAGAACCAATATTGCAATCAAGATATTGCGGATTAAGAGGAAAGCTTTATTGAAGAGGTGGGATCCCGAATAGGTGCGGTACAAGAGGCCTCTGCGACGCCGAGCCTTGGCGAAGTGCGACTATGGCTAACTTAATGTCTAAACAAAATCCGAGTCTAGAGGTTCGGCTATGGCGTTAAGGGCGAAAAGGTGGGGTTTCCAGCCATGGAAGTGGTGGCGAATCCAACCCTAAAAGTCCTTTTCTCCTCAAAGGACTCTAAAAAGTGGCTAATTAAAATCTCATGAAAATTACATGGGCCGCCCAAAATAAAAGGTGTCATGACACCATATTAAGCTATGGACGAATTCGTAAAGTATTGATCTTGAATATTTCGTCCAAGCCTTCTTTCTTCATTATGGTGGCCTCAAAGTTCTGAAATCTTCATCTGTGGCCTTCTCTTGGATCATCACATGCTTGCTGCCATCTCCATGCATAGCCATGCTCCAATGCTTGTCCCTCTCATCCATGCTTGGTCCATCATTCCTAAGAGTAAGAAATATATCCGATTTAGGCAGCATCATATTCTCATGTATGTGAGGAATAGTTCCAAGAAACGAAAGTACCTGATAGTTAAGTTGTTTGGCACGAGATCTTGTGATGGGCCTTGTATGTGTGTTGCTGTTGGTACAACGGTTGTATCAATAGTAGGGATGTTCACATCAGACGGTCACACAAGTGAGGAGTTTTCTTCGCACCTAGACATTAAGTTATCCATAGTCGCAACTTCGCCAAGGCTCGAGCGTCGTAGAGGCCTCTTGTACTTCGCACCTATTCAGGATCCCACCTCTTCAATAAAGCTTTCCTCTTAATCCGCAATATCTTGATTGCAATATTGGTTCTTACTTGTTCTCGATTTCAGGTAGGAATTAAGACCCTCGCTGGTCAGGCTGATCGTGTTCACGCAGGATCGGTAACCTCCAGGAGATTGGCCTAGCGATTGCATTGGCGCTCGTGCTCGCACGTGTAGTTGGATCTTCAAGCCCGAACTCCACCAAATCTAATATCGCCATCTCATCGAAAGATCGGACACCTTTGCCCTATCAACCACCTTGACAGCCCCATATCTTCCTTTGTGTGTATCTATCCTATGAGAGCAACTCATTTTGTGTTTGTCTAAGCATTGTGCACTTGCCTTCGGAAAGTGAGAGTATGAGGCCAAATACAAAAGCTAACATAGTAGCATAGCAAGGGAGAAAAGGAGAAAGAATAAAAAAAACAAAAAAAAGGAAAAGAAAAATATAAAATAGAAAGATACATAGTCCCCCAATACATAGAGAATACCAAGATTGTAAGCCAACAAGAGAGAAGAAAGAGCGCACCGAGGCAAGTGCACAAATCTATTGCTTATCCTCTTTTTGCAAACGAGTTGTGGTCTCTCCTTTTGTTGGCACGACAACCGAGCGTAGTCTTCGTTAGGACCTTTTGTGCTCATTTTCATAGTCGTGCTAATCCCGTTTTTCTCCACGTGTGTGTTTTCCGTGTTTTTGTAGATCGTATCCTTTTTGCTTTTGATCTTTGGTTCTTTACCACGTAGGACAATAACCTTTTGCTTGGATCGTTTCGTTTGGTTTTTCAACAATTCTAACCTTGCACCAAAAGCCTTTGAGAGTTGTAGCATATTTGTGTGTGAGTTTCTTGCCATTTCACTTTGCACGCCTTTTCGCTCATTTGTGTAGCAATTGGTTTGATATAATCTCCAAGGTGAGGTAAAAGGCTAACTCTCCGCATCCTTTCTCTCCATATACAACCCTTGTTGGCTTTGCATCATGGACAGGCATGGAGAGCCATCCCAACCACCACCACCTCCGGAGGATGACACACAATTCATGACAAGATGGGACCATTGGAAGGTCCGAGGTGAATTCAACTACCGTTGTGAAGCACTCGAGCGGCGCCAAGATGAACAATTTAGCGAGGCCCGTATGGAATTCAAGAACAACGACAACCGCTTCGAAGAAGTCCGTGGCCAAATGCATGCCATGCAACACAACCTCGGTCATCAAAATGAAGCTCTTGGTCATGCAGTCGCATCAACGGATGAGAAGCTTCAACGCATCATTGATGGACTCGCAAGGCCACGCTCGCGCGAATCAAGTTCATCTCGGCACTCCTCAAGTGAATCAAGTGCACCTCGCCGTCACGCTTCAAGGCACCGGGATGGACCCGTTCTTCAATCCATGAGCTCTTATAGCGGTACCATCTCGGCGTCGCAAGCAGCGTCAAGCTATGATGGTGACCTCTCCGCAAGACCTCCAAGGCGCAAAGCGAACAGGCCACAACCAAGGGCACTTGTGATTCAGCAAGAGCAACCTCGCATGGACCACCAAGGCCATCGACGTCGACATGCCCCTTCAACAACAAGTGAAGCATCCGAAGAGGACGAACAAGATCACCGGCGACGTGAAGCACTCGAAGATCCTCCAAGGCGTCATCATCGACATGATCGTCCACGTCGGCACCATGATGGTCATGACGAGCCTCCCCTGCACCAACAAGAACAAGAGAAAGCTCCCCAAGCTCGTCGTGAGGATCAACAACCTCCGCCTCGTCCTCAACCGCGCCAACAAAACGAGCAAGCTCCCCAAGATCGTCGTCAACAACAAGTTCCACCACCAAACGTGGCACCTCAACAACCGCAAGAGCAACGCAACAATCACCAAGCAAGACATGAGAGCTCGGATGATGATGATGACCGCCCAAATCATGGCAACCGCATGGCCGAACCGCAAGAATGGAGAAGAAACTTTCGGCAAGCTCAAGTTCACCATGCCAAAGTTCACCGGTTCCAATGAGCCCGAGGAATATCTCTCTTGGGAACTCAAGGTCGACAAGATCTTCCGCATGCACAACTATAGCAATGAGAAGATGATGGCCATGGCATCCCTCGAGTTTGATGAGTATGCCAACCTTTGGTGGGAACAAGTCCAACTCGCTCGCGAAGCAAAAGAAGAGCCTCCAATCGCAACTTGGCAAGCTATGAAGGCTCATATGAGATCCCGCTTTGTTCCTTCAAACTACACGCGTGACCTTTTCAACAAGCTTCAAACGCTTAGTCAAGGAACAAAGACCGTGGAAGAGTACTTCAAGCAAATGGAGCTCAACATGATCCGTGCCAACATTGAAGAGCGAGATGAACAAACAATGGCACGCTTCCTCAATGGCTTGAACCATCCCATCAAGCGCATCACCGAGTTCCAAAAGTACAACAACATGGTTGATCTTGTGCACATCGCTTCAAAGGCCGAGCGCCAAGTGCAAGAGGACATCAAGTACAACAAGCCAAAGACGTACTTCATCTACAAGCAAGCATCCACCACTACTCCAACGACACCAAGTGGAAGCTCCTCAAGTACCACCAAGCTTCCCTTCAAGCCAACTCTCCCTCAAGGAAAACAGCCCCCAAGTGGCAAACACACAAGAGATGATCAACCATTCACCGGTGAATGCTACAAGTGTGGAGGCAAAGGGCACAAGTCGAATGCATGTGGGAACAAGAAAGTTTTGTTCATCCATGGCAACAGCGACGAAGAATACTTGAGTGAAGAAGAGTTTGATGCAAGAGTCAAGGAAGCCATGGCAAGGCAACATTTGGAAGAGGACCAAGAACTTCTTGTGTGTGAGCATGACGCAAGTCCATCGCTTGTGGTCACAAGGGTCTTGACTACCCAAGTCAACGAAAATGAAGACCAACGCTCGAACATCTTCCAAACTCGTGCCGGCATAAATGGGAAGTCAATCAAAGTTGTCATCGATGGAGGGAGTTGCCACAACCTTGCAAGCACGGAATTGTGTGAGAAACTCAACATCACCCTTAATCCGCATAAGCACCCCTACCATATCCAATGGCTAAGTGACCAAGGATCCGTCAAGATCAAGTACACCGTCTCGGTGACGTTCTCCATTGGGCACTACAAGGACACGGTGGAATGTGACGTGGTCCCAATGACGGTTTGTCACATGTTGCTCGGAAGGCCGTGGCAATATGACAAGCGTGCTTTGCATAATGGTCACTCAAACACTTACACCTTCAAATGGCTTGATAAAACTTGTGTGTTGCAACCAATGACTCCTAGCCAAATAATTGCGGACAATGCAAAGGCTTTAGCGAGGGCGCAATACGCAAAACCACCTTGTGAGAAGAGTGGTGAGTGAGAGAACCACACCATAGTGAGTGAGAGCTACAAGCCAAACTCGAGTGGAAAAACTAAGAGTGTTCTTCTTGCCACCAAAAGTGAGATGAGAGAAGTGCGGAACAACCCATCCATCTTGCACTATGTCCTTGTATGCAAGGGACTAGCGCAAGGAACTAACGACTTGACAAATGTTCCTCCTTCTTTGATGGCTATTTTGCAGGAATTCCAAGATGTTTTTCCCGAAGAGCTTCCTCATGGCCTTCCTCCTCTTCGTGGAATCGAGCACCACATCGACCTCATACCCGGCGCACCACTTCCAAATCATGCGTATCGCACAAACCCGGAAGAGACGAAGGAGATCGAACGTTAAATCAACCAACTCGTCTCCAAAGGTTTGATCCAAGTAAGCACTAGCCCAAGCGCGGTCCCCGTGATCCTAGTACCAAAAACGGATGATACGTTGCGGTTATGCATGGACTGTCGTCCAATCAATGCTATCACCGTGCGTTATCGACATCCTATACCTCGTCTTGATGACATGCTTGATGAGTTATGTGGAGCAACTATATTTTCGAAAATTGATCTTCATAGTGACTACCATCAAATTCACATGGCTGAAGGTGATGAGTGGAAAACCGCCTTCAAGACCAAGCTTGGTCTCTATGAATGGTTGGTTATGCCTTTTGGCTTATCCAATGCCCCATCTACCTTCATGCGCCTCATGAACCATATTTTGCGATCTCTCATTGGAAAGAGTGTAATTGTTTACTTTGATGACATTCTTGTCTATAGTAAGTCACTAGAGGAGCATGTTACTCATGTTAAGGAGGTCCTTGAAATCCTTCGTCATGAAAAGCTTTATGCTAATCTCCCAAAGTGCACTTTTGCAAGAGACAAGCTGATTTTCCTTGGTTTTGTTGTGTCTTCTAATGGCATAGAAGTGGATGTCTCAAAAGTCAAGGACATACGAGATTGGCCCATCCCAACAAATGTTAGTGAACTTCGTAGTTTTCATGGGTTGGCTAGCTTTTACCGTCGCTTTGTGAAAGATTTTTCTACCATTGCTTGCCCCCTCAACGAATTGACCAAGAAAAATGTCACGTTCGTTTGGGGAAAAGCACAACAAAAGGCTTTTGATGAGCTCAAAAAGAGGCTCACCAAAGCACCACTTCTTGCATTGCCGGATTTCACAAAAACCTTTGAGGTTGAATGTGACGCTAGTGGTATTGGCATTGGTGGCGTCCTTATGCAAAATGGGCGTCCTATTGCTTACCATAGTGAGAAACTTGATGGCGCACGCCTCAATTATCCCATTTATGACAAAGAACTTTTTGCCTTGGTTCGAGTCCTTCAAGTGTGGCAAGACTACCTTTGGCCCAAAGAATTTATCATCCATTCCGACCATGAGTCGTTGAAGTATCTTAAGGGCCAAGCCAACTTGAGTAAAAGGCACGCAAAATGGGTTGAGTTCATGGAGTCTTTTCTTACATTGTCAAATACAAGAAGGGCAAAGAAAATGTGGTAGTGGACGCCTTGTCTCGCAAAAACACAAGCCTTCTTACAAGACTCGAAGTCAATGTCTTGGGTCTTGATGACATCAAATCTTTGTACGCGTCCGACTCCTTTGGACCAATATTTGCACAATGTTCAATACACAAAAGGATTGATGATTTCTATTTGCATAAGGGGTTTCTTTTCAAACAAAACAAGCTTTGCATTCCGAAATCGTCTCTCCAACTTTTGCTTCTTCAAGAGTCCCATGGTGGAGGCCTTATGGGTCACTTTGGCCGTGACAAGACATATGACATGCTCTCCACTCACTACTTTTGGCCAAAGATGAAGCGCGACGTGGAGCGCCACGTTCAACGATGCACTACATGTATCCAAGCTAAGTCTAAGTCCAACCCCTTTGGTCTTTATATGCCATTGCCTATTCCTCATACACCTTGGTCAGACATTAGCATGGACTTTCTGTTAGGCTTGCCTAGATCTAAACATGGTCATGATTCCATATTTGTAGTCGTGGATCGCTTTTCTAAAATTGCACATTTCATTCCGTGCCATAAGACCGATGATGCTTCACATGTAGCCAATTTGTTTTTCAGGGAAATAGTTCGGCTACACGGGGTGCCTAGAACAATCGTCTCCGACCGCGACGTAAAATTCATGAGCTACTTCTGGAAGACTCTCATGGCCAAGCTTGGCATCAAGCTCCTCTTCTCGTCCGCCTCGCATCCTCAAACCGATGGACAAACCGAGGTCGTCAATCGAAGTCTTGGCACACTCCTCCGGGTGTTGATAAAGAAGAACCTCAAAGACTGGGAGGAATGTATCCCACACGCCGAGTTCGCCTACAACCGCGCCAAGCACTCCACCACCATGAGGAGCCCGTTCATGATCGTCTACGGCTTCGAGCCTCTCATCGCGCTCGATATCCTTCCACTTCCACTTCTTGAACGTGCCAATTTGGACGTTGTTGAGCGTTCCCAAACAATGAAGAAACTCCATGACGACACACGAGCTACTATCGAGCAACAAGTCCTTCGCCTAGCATCAAGGCTAAACAAGACCAAGAAAGAGATGATCTTTGATGAGGGCGACCTTGTATGGATACACTTGAGTAAAGACCGCTTCCCCAAGGAATGCGACTCCAAGCTAAAGCCAAGAGGCGATGGACCATTCAAGGTGCTAAAGAGGATCAACAACAACGCCTATGTGATCGATATACCAACATCGAAGTATCTTGTGAGCTCGACATTCAATGTCAAGGACCTCTCACCCTACCATGGTGAAGAGGAAGTTGACGGATTGTGAGTCGAGGGCGACTCTTTCCCAAGGGGAGCTGATGCAGCCGTCCTCACGCTACTACATCTACTCCCACAAGCTCCCCAAGTGGACCCATGACTCGCGCCCGAGCCAAACTCCTTCAAGCTAAGGTGAACTCGCTCCTCTCCTTGTGTGACTTCGACACACCCTTGGATGGCTTGCTACTCCATACGCATACACTGTGCATCATCAGGTACGAAGAGAAGGACCCAAGGGACGGAGGGGAAGCAACTAGTCGCTGCCAGACACAAGCGGTACTACCGGTTGAGACGACCGGTATTACCGCTCCAAGCGGTCCCATCGCCCTGACTCTGGGACACTCAGGAAGCACCGCTCCACGCCCATAAAGCGGTACTATCGGTCCATGACCGGTACTACCGGACAGTACTACGCCCCTCTCTCACCGCCACAGAGCCTCGGGCAGGCTCCGGGCCTCAAGCGGTACTACCGCTCCGGAAGCGGTACTACCGGTTACCACCGGTACTACCGGTTGCCGGACCGGTACTACCGGTCCTGCCTGCCCCTGATCGCCTAAGTTCGGCCCTGTGCCTTGTAATCCTACCTATAATTTACCATTTCGTTCCGAAACTACCCCTGTTTTGTGGCTGGACTATATATAGCCCCCACCCTCCATTGTAAACCCTAGACTTGTATAATAATAGATATTAAGGAAACCCTTTGAGGACTTAGATTTATTGGTCTCATGCTCCTCCCAAGGAGCACCGGATTATCCACCCACCTCTTGGATCTTGCCTAGTGCGTTCAAGTTGTACAAGGCCTTGGGTTCTCGGTTTCTCGCCCCCAAGTCGTCAATATCTCACCAAGCACCTCATCCCCCGTTGTTGGCGTGGAGAGCGAGCTTCGCCCAACACCGATCCTAGAGATTATGTTGGACCGGTTGCCACCGGCGTGAGGAGTAGGCGTGTGTCGTGTTTTGGTGTGTGTGTTCGTGGTTTTCATCGCTTTCCTCGATTTCATCCCCCGACCACCTCTTTCCCCTCGTTTCTCGTGGAATTCGTGAAAGATCGGGCCAACCCCAGGGTTACCCCCTAACATCCTCTTCGGATGCTTCACTTGTTGTTGAAGGGGCATGTCGACGTCGATGGCCTTGGTGGTCCATGTGAGGTTGCTCTTGTTGAATCACAAGTGCCCTTAGTTGTGGCCGGTTCGCTTGACGCGTGGAGGTCTTGCGGAGAGGTCACCATCATAGCTTGACGTTGCGGCGTGAGGCGGAGATGGTACCGCTTGCGAAGAGCTCATGGATTGAAGAACGGGGCCATCCCGGTGCCTTGAAGCGTGACGGCGAGGTGCACTTGATTCACTTGAGGAGTGCCGAGATGAGCTTGATTCGCGCGAGCGTGGCCTTGCTAGTCCATTAATGAGGCGTTGAAGCTTCTCATACGTTGACGCGAGTGCACGACCAAGAGCTTCATTTTAATGACCGAGGTTGTGTTGCATGGCATGCATTTGGCCACGGACTTCTTCGAAGCGGTTGTCGATGTTCTTGAATTCCACACGGGCCTCGCTAAATTGTTCATCTTGGCGCCTCTCGAGAGCTTCACAACGATAGTTGAATTCTCCTCAGACCTTCCAATGGTCCCATCTTGTCATGAATTGTGTGTCATCCTCCGAAGGTTGTGGTGGTTGGGATGGCTCTTCATGCCTGTCCATGATGAAAAGCCAACAAGGGTTGTATATGGAGAAAGAGGGTGTGGGGGGTTAGCCTTTTACCTCACCTTGGAGATTATATCAAACCAATTGCCACACAAATGAGCGAACAGCGTGCAAAGTGAAATGGCAATAAACGCACACACAAATATGCTACAACTCTCAAAAGCTTTTTGGTGGAAGGTTAGGATTGTGGAAAACCAAACGAAACGATCAAAGTAAAAAGGTTATTGTTCTACGTGGTAAAGAACCAAAGATCAAAAGCAAAAAGGATACGATCTACAAAAACACGAAAAACACACACGTGGAGAAAAATGGGGTTAGCACGACTATGAAAATGAGCACAAAAGGTCCTAACGAAGACTACGCTCGGTTGTCGTGCCAACACAAGGAGAGACCACAACTCGTTTGCCAAAAGAGGATAAGCAATAGATTTGTGCACTTGCCTCGGTGCACTCTTTCTTCTCTCTTTCTTGGCTTACAAGCTTGGTATTCTCTTTGTATTGGGAGACTATGTATCTTTTTTCTATGTTTTTTTTTATTCTTTCTCTTTTTCTCCCTTGCTATGCTACTATGTTAGCTGTTGTATTTGGCCTCACACTCTCACTTTACGAAGGCAAGTGCACAATGCTTAGACAAACACAAAATGAGTTTCTCTCATAGGATAGTTACACACAAAGGAAGATATGGGTCTGTCAAAGTGGTGCAAGTTATACCTTCGGTATTGTTGACGACTTGCAACCGTTGATGGGGGGAAATGTTCGAGTGTCGCGGTGTCGATGAGCGCGTGGTGACCTTGATGCGGAAGCTGTTGTGAATATGGCGACAAACACGCGAAACACGAACAAGTGAAGTGGAAAAGTCAGCAAACGAAATTGAGGCGTCAAAGGGCAAAGAAGTACGGTCAGAAGCGAGCGGTAGTACCGCTGGCAACAACCGGTAGTACCGGCGAGCGGTAGTACCGCTTGTGCGGCCGGTAGTACCGGTGACTTGCGGTAGTACCGCTTGCACGGCCGGTAGTACCGCTAGTTGCGGGACTGGAACGAACTCAACTTGACCAAAAACCTCAAATTCGTGGAGATCTGACCGAAAGGTTGGGATAGAAACAACAGGGGCTATAGATCGACTCCAAAAGCAACAGATCTATGGACCAAAACTCACCAAATCCAAAGATCGATCCGAAGGCAAATTGGGGCTCTTTTTGGTGGGATTTTCGATTTTAAGGTGGATCAAAGAAAAATTGGGGGGACATTCGTGATCAACCGTGCTCTTGATACCAATATGTTATGGGGTAACCCTTGGGTTGGCCCGATCTTTCACGAATTCCACGAGAAACGAGGGGAAAGCGATGGTCAGGGGAGGAAAGGGATGAAAACCACGAACACACGCACACCAAAACACGATACACGCCTATCCCTCACGCCGGTGGCAACCGGTCCAGCATAATCCCTAGGATCGGTGTTGGGCGAAGCTCGCTCTCCACGCCAACAACGGGGGACGAGGTGCTTGGTGAGATCTTGATGACTTGAGGCGAGAACCCAAGGCCTTGTACAACAGGCACTAGGCAAGATCCAAGAGGGGGGTGGATAATCCGGTGCTCCTTGGTAGGAGCATGAGACCAATAGATATAAGTTCCTCAAAGGGTTTCCTTAATATCTATTATTATCCAAGTCTAGGGTTTACAATAGAGGGTGGGGGCTATATGATGCAGCCCATCCTACGACCGCTACTACATCTACTCCCACGAGCTCCCACGAGCTCCCCACCCTCCATTGTAAACCCTTGACTTGGATAATAATAGATTAAGGAAACCCTTTGAGGAACTTATATCTATTGGTCTCATGCTCCTTGCGTGAGCACTTGATTATCCACTTGCCCATGCTTCAAGTTATGTAAGGCCTTGGGTTGGCCTCGCTCCCCAAGTCCGCCAAGATCTCACCAATCACCTCGCCCCCTGTCCCCGTTGGAGCGAGAGCGCCCAACACCGCATCCTAGAGATTATGTTGTTTGGGTTGGCACCGGCGTGGCAGTTAATGTGCGTGTTTTATGTTGCGTGAGTTGCGTGAGTTCTTCATGGCGCGTGTTCGTGGATTCCATCCCCTTTCCTTACCGCCACCTCGATTACCCTCGATTCGGCGGGCCAAGGGTTACCCCATAACATAACCAAACAAGATCGCCAACATCAAACACAACATGCTTTCTCCCTTTATCCCCATCAAGTTTATACTTAGCATTCATGTGTTCAATGTTATCTTTAGTAGTCTTATGCAAGTTTAATATCATTTCAGCATGTTGTGTAGCATCCAAATTATGTTGCACCGAAGAAGGTAAAGGCAATAAATCAATAGGTGCATGAGGAACAAAACCATACACAATCTCAAATGGGCACATCTTTGTGGTAGAATGCAGTGAACGATTATAAGCAAATTCTATATGAGGTAAACACTCTTCCCATAATTTTAAGTTCTTCTTTAAAACAGCCCGCAACATAGTAGACAAAGTTCTATTTACTACTTCTGTTTGACCATCAGTTTGGGGATGACATGTAGTACTAAAGAGCAATTTAGTCCCCAACTTAGCCCATAAACATCTCCAAAAGTGTCTAAGAAATTTAGTATCACGATCAGAGACAATAGTATTTGGCACACCATGCAAACGAACAATTTCACGAAAGAACAAATCAGCAATATGCGCAGCATCATCCGTTTTATGACAAGGAATAAAGTGTGCCATCTTAGAAAACCGATCCACAACAACAAAATACTCCTCCCCATACGTGTTCGTGGCAATCCCAAAACAAAGTCCATAGAAATATCCTCCCAAGGGACACTAGGAACAAGAAGAGGCATATATAAACCATGTGGATTAAGGCGAGACTTAGCTTTTTGACAAGTAGTGCAGCGTGCCACAAATCTCTCAACATCTCGACGCATACGTGGCCAAAAGAAGTGTGCAGCAAGAACATCCTCCGTCTTCTTGACACCAAAGTGTCCCATCAATCCTCCTCCATGCGCCTCCTGTAACAACAAAAGACGAACAGAACTATCTGGAATGCATAGTTTGTTAGCACGGAACACAAATCCATCATTGAAGACGAACTTGTTCCAAGTTCTACCATCTCTACAATTTTTGCAACACATCTTTAAATTCAGCATCATGCACATATTGTTCCTTAATAGTTTCCAATCCAAATATTTTGAAGTCAAGTTGAGATAACAAAGCATAACAGCGCGACAAAGCATCAGCAATAATATTATCTTTACCCTTTTTGTGTTTGATAACATAAGGAAAAGACTCAATAAATTCAACCCACTTTGCATGACGACGATTCAACTTAGCTTGACTACGAATATGCTTCAAAGATTCATGATCAGAATGAATAACAAATTCCTTAGGCCATAGATAATATTGCCAAGTTTCTAATGTCCGAACCAACGCATATAATTCTTTATCATAAGTAGAATAGTTTATACTAGCCCCACTCAATTTCTCACTAAAATATGCAACAGGTTTTCCCTCTTGTAATAACACCCCTCCAAACCAATTCCACTAGCATCAAATTCAAGCTCAAAAGTCTTAGTAAAATGAGGAAGTTGGAGTAAGGGAGCATGTGTTGCTTATCTTTTAATATGACGAAGGCCTGTTGTTGTGCATCGCCCCAAACAAAGGGCACATCCTTCTTGGTAAGCTCATTCAGCGGCGCGGCAATTGATCCAAAGTCTTTGACAAAGCGCCTATAAAAACCAGCGAGGCCAAGAAAACTCCTCACTTGTGTGACCATCTTGGGCTGCGGCCAATTCTCAATAGCTTCAATCTTGGCTGGATCCACTTCAATACCCTGTGATGTAACAACATAACCAAGAAACGCAACTCGATTGGTGCAAAAGGTGCACTTCTCAAGGTTACCAAAAAAACGTGCATCACGTAAAGCATTGAAAACAACACGTAAATGGTCCAAATGATCCTCTAAAGATTTACTATAAATCAGAATATCATCAAAGTAGACTACCACAAAACGTCCAATGAAACCACGTAAAACTTTGTTCATTAATCTCATGAAAGTGCTAGGTGCATTAGTTAAACCAAACGACATTACTAACCACTCATATAAAACGAACTTAGTTTTAAATGTTGTTTTCCATTCATATCCTAATTTCATACAAATCTGGTGGTAACCACTACGCAAATCAACTTTAGAAAACATGGTAGAGCCACTCAATTCATCAAGCATGTCATCTAAACGTGGAATAGGATGACGATATCGAATGGTAATATTATTGATAGCTCTACAATCAGTACACATGCGCGAATAACCATCTTTCTTAGGTACCAAAATAATAGGAACAGCACAGGGGCTAAGGGACTCACGAATATGATCTCTGTCGAGTAGTTCCTGAATTTGGCGTTGTATCTCCTTTGTCTCCTCTGGATTTGTTCTATATGGCGCGCGGTTGGGCAACGTGGCACCAGGAATTAGATCAATTTGGTGCTCAATTCCTCTAATAGGAGGTAGTCCTGGTGGCACTCGGTAGGAAAGACGTCCTCATATTCCTGCAAAAGGTTAGCAATAGCGGGTGGAAAAGAAGGAGGCATATCCTCAAATAAAAACAAAACCTCTTTGCAGACAATTGCATAACATTGAGTATTGTTTACATCTAGTTCAGCAATATCAATTTTATTTGCAAGCATACATGGACTCTTCAAGCAATTTCAGTAGCATGTGTAGAATCGATTTAGTGTTCTTTGGTGGTATAAAATCTGCAGAACAATCTGATTCTCACTTTTATTTTTCTCCTCGTTTTAGCTCTACTAGCTCTAGCAAGATCATCTTTTAAAATCTGTTCGGGAGTCATAGGTTTTAGACCAATTTTCTTTCCATCATGCATAAGAGAATAGTGATTAGTTTTGCCATTATGAACAGATTCTCTATCAAATTGCCATGGTCTACCAAGTAACAAAGAACAAGCTTGCATAGGTACAACATCACAATCAACAAAATCAGAATATGTACCAATAGTAAACTGCACGCGTACCGTTCTTGTTACCTTGATCTTGCGAGAACTCTCAAACCATTGGATGTAATATGAATGTGGGCGTTGTCTTGTTGGAAGCGCAAGCTTCTCTACCATGTCAACACTGGCCAGATTATTACAACTCCCTCCATCAATGATGATCTGTATAGCTCTGTCCTTGACAACACCACGTGTTTGGAACAGGTTGTTGTTGATCTTGCTTAGATTTACTCAATTGCACACTCAACACACGTTGTGTAATTAAGCTTTTGTATTGATCAGCAGCTTCAGCTCCCATTACCTCTGTCTCTTCATCAGCATCAGAATTGTCTCCATCTCGAGCAGAAATAAGGGCTAGTGTTTCTTCATCAAAGTCACTCGCTGAATCGTATTGACCATCTTCTCGCACCATCATCACACGTTGTGTTGTGCACTGTCTCTCAATATGACCAAAACCCCAGCACTTGCGGCATTGTATATCCTTTGTCTTACCCGTGGAAGCCATAGAAGATGCACTACGAGCAGGAGCATTGGATGATGATGGAGGAGCAGCTGGAAATCTTGTGGTAGCCTTGGATGTGGTAGTAGCTGGTGGCGAATCACGAGGAGGCGCTGATTGTCGGGATGTCCAAGTGGATGTGCGACCTGCAGAATTACTAGTCCTCCTCCATGGTGTTTGGCGATCCTGCACTTCACGTTCAGCTTTGCTAGCAAGGTGAAACAAACGAGTGGTAGAATTATATTCCTTATAATCTAAGATGTGCTTAATGTCCTTGTTTAATCCACCAAAGAAACGTGCAAGCATTTGTTCATTAGATTCAACAAGACCACACCGAACCATCCCTGTTTGCAATTCCTGATAATACTCTTCTACAGAAGTTTTCCCTTGCTCTAAACGTGTCAGATTCTTTAGTAAATCACGTTAATAAGTGGGAGGTACAAAACAAACACGCATAGCAGTTTTTAAAGCAGTCCAAGTACTAGGAATAGTAGTAGGATTTAAACGACAATACTCAGACCACCAAAGGGAAGCAAATTTAGTAAATTCACATCTAGCAGCACTAACACGCATATTCTGAGGATATTTTAAGCATGCAAAACGTTGTTCTACTTCCATCTCCCATGTAAGATATGCATCAGGATTATATTTACCCTCAAAAGATGGAATATTTAATTTAAGCTTTGCAACATGATCATCATCACGTACCGGTGGTCGAGCGTTGCGGTAGTAATGTCGAGGACGGCCCAGTACTGTGGAGCTTGTTTAACCTCCTCGTCAAACAGATAAATCGTCCTCGGGGTCATAGTAGTACCGTAAATACGTCCCCAAAGTCGCATGTAGCCGGAAGTCAGCGGCGGCAATGATCAGGCAAGTGATCGGAGCGCTGCGGCGCCATGTGAGTGGTGCGGGCAATATTTTCAAAATCTCCTTGAACCGAATGTCAAGCTTGGCGTTGAAGGATTTCTCGAGTCCATCGATCTTGTCCAAAGCATTGGTAAGCTTGGTGTCAAACTCCCCTAGGCGTATCCACGTCTTCAGAGCGACTGACCAAGAGCGCGGAGAAGTGGGCATGTAGTTCTTCGTTCGTCATTGTGGCAGGGTTCCGCGAAGTATCTGTCATTGTTAGTCCTTAAAAAGCACAGGTATATACTACGAAAAGATGGTGGAAGTCACGCGTAATCCGTCAAGCAATATACGAAGCTCTTACAAGTTCTTACTGAACAGCAGGAAAAGGCGATGCGCAACCGCGAGGATCAGTGCGTCCAGAGATTGAGCCAAGCGATTACCAGGAGTCGAGACACCGCACGTGGAGAATATCTGTGGAGCTCTGGGAAGGCTTAGCAAAGGGGGTTAGCAATTATCAAAACAGCAATGCAAAAGTTGAAAGAATGATCAACGACGTCTTGTCTTTGGTCCTAGGCTAGACCGTACTAGAGACGCGAGCCTAGATCACCAACGAAGTCACGACGCGACACAACAAGCAATGTATGATGATATGGCACCCTGAAAAGCGAACCGAGAGGTGGAAAAACACTATGATGGCGAGTGTCTAGAACTGATCTACGGGGTCTAAAAATAGGTTAGGCCCAAAAAAAAAATTCGATTTTTTTTATTTTGCTCCGGAAAGCGCGCAGGCGCCAAAAAAATATCGCTATAACGGCCGATGGAGAAAAGTGATCCCCGGGGTCGAAAAACAGTATAGCCTGAATTTTTTTTTTGCTCTCCTTCTGGACTTACGACCGAAATCGGAGCTCGACTCGGACTTTAGCTGAACACGGAAACAACAAAGAAGGAAAGTAAAAAGAAATAACTAGGAAACAATAACTCAACTCGAACTCGTGTCGCGGCAGGATAGGTGATCGGATCAGTGTCGCGGTAGGAAGGCGGTGGCAGAGTGTTTAGGGTTTATGGTGGCTGGGTATATGGCGGCGGAATATGGTGGCGGAATATGGTGGCGGTGATCGGCGAGTGTAGCGGTGACTAGTATGATCAGAACTCGAAACTCTAAGGGACGAGACACTAAGACCAGCAACTCGACGCGACGATGTAGACACAAATTCAACAATGCAAAAACTGAAAAGATAATGCGAGGCGTAGATTAGTTATGGGATGGATCTAAACTCGTGTTTTTAGCTTTTTCGTGGGTTATAGGTAAAAATAGATCTAATCTACGAAAACAGTAAAATCTCACCGAGCAACCTGAAATCTGATACCACTTGATAGGGCAAAGGTGTCCGATCTTTCGATGAGATGGCGATAATCGATTTGGTAGAGTTCGGGCTTGACGATCCGACTACACGTGCGAGCACGAGCGCCAATGCAATCGCTAGGCCAATCTCCTGGAGGTTACCGATCCTGCGTGAACACGATCAGCCTGACCAACGAGGGTCTTAATTCCTACCTGAAATCGAGAACAAGTAAGAACTAATATTGCAATCAAGATATTGCGGATTAGGAGGAAAGCTTTATTGAAAAGGTGGGATCCTGAATAGGTGCGAAGTACAAGAGGCCTCTGCGACGCTCGAGCCTTGGCGAAGTTGTTATGATGGCTAACTTAATGTCTAAACAAAATCCCAGTCTAGGGGGACGGCTATGGGGAGTATTTAAGGGCGAAAAGGTGGGGTTTCGGCCAGCCATGGAAGTGGTGGCCGAATCCAACCCTAAAAGTCCTTTTCCCCTCAAATACGGACTCTAAAAATTGGCTAATTAAAATCCTGCGAAAATTACATGGGCCTGGCCCAAAATAAAAGGTGTCGCAACACCATATTAAGCTATGGACGAATTCGTAAAGTATTGATCTTGAATATTTCGTCCAAGCCTTCTTTCTTCATTATGGTGGCCTCAAAGTTCTGAAATCTTCATCCGTGGCCTTCTCTTGGATCATCACATGCTTGCTGCCATCTCCATGCATGGCCATGCTCCAATGTTTGTCCCTCTCATCCATGCTTGGTCCATCATTCCTAAGAGTAAGAAATACATCTGATTTAGGCAGCATCATATTCTCATGTATGTGAGGAATAGTTCCAAGAAACGAAAGTACCTGATAGTTAAGTTGTTTGGCACGAGATCTTGTGATGGGTCCTTGTATGTGTGTTGCTGTAGGTACAACGGTTGTATCAATAGAAGTGATGTCCACATCAGGAAACCTGTTGCTCCTGCTGCTAGCACGGGTTCCAATATGTCAACAGCTCGTACTCGTGATGTGGAGTGCCATACTTGTGGAGGAAGGGGACATTTCAAGCGAGATTGTCCAAACCGCAAGGTGATGTTTGTTAATGATCAAGGAGAGTATGAGAGTGGAGATGATGTTGATCCTGATGATCATGGCGCTGATTATGAGGAGGAAGGTATGGATGCCTTTCCTGAGCATGCGCCTACCATAGTGGTCTCTCCACGTATCCTTAGTGTGCAGCCCGTTGTTGACTCTCAGCGATGCAACTTGTTCCAAACAAAAGCTCTAGTTGTCCCAAAAAAAGCTTGCAAAGTAATCATTGATGGAGGTAGTTGCAGAAATCTTGCAAGCAAGGAGTTGTGTGCCAAGCTGAATTAGACATATTTACCTCATCCCAAGCCATACTACATACAATGGTTGTGTGACAGTGGTGAGATGAAGGTAAACCATATGGTACGTGTGAACTTTGAAATAGGGCCATACAAGGATTCTATTGATTTTGATGTAGTTCCTATGACTGTGTGCCATTTACTATTGGGTCGGCCTTGGCTTTATGATCGCCATGTGCAACATAATGGCCGAGCTAATACATATCATTTGGAGTTCAAGGGCAAGAAAATCAATTTGCAGCCTATGACACCACAACAGATTGTGAATGAATCTCGTCAGAAGATTGAAGTGAACTTGCAAGATGCACCTAGGCAAGAGAGTGTTGAAACTGTGAGTGTTGTAAATGAGCCCCAAAAGAATGATATAACGAAAAGTGAGCGAGTGCCTAATCTAGTAATACTAGCCACCAAAGAGGATATGAGAGAATTTAGTGAGGATCCTACAGCCATGACACTTGTGCTCATGTATACGGGCGAGGTTTTGGTTTCTAACGACATGACCCCTATTTCTCTTGGTGTATCTACTGTTTTGCAGGATTTTGGTGATGTGTTTCTAGAAGATGTGCCAGCTGGATTGCCTCCATTGCGTGGCATTGAGTATCAAATAGATTTGATCCCTGACGCTACATTACCAAACCGGGCACCATACCGAACCAACCCCGAAGAAACTAAGGAGATACAGAAACAGGTACAAGCATTGCTCGACAAAGGGTACATTCGTGTTTCTCTTAGCCCTTGTGTTGTTCCTGTTATTTTAGTACCTAAGAAAGATGGTACATGGCGCATGTGTGTAGATTGTAGAGCTATTAATAACATCACTATTCGATATCGTCATCCTATTCCACGCTTAGAGGATATGTTAGATGAATTGAGTGGTGCTGCTATTTTCTCTAAAATTGATTTACGTAGTGGATACCATCAAATTAGGATGAAAGAAGGGGATGAATGGTTAGTTATGCCTTTTGGTCTTACTAATGCACCTAGTACATTCATGAGATTAATGAATCATGTTTTGAGAGAATATATTGGTCGTTTTGTGGTTGTTTATTTCGATGATATACTCATATACAGCCGCAATGAATCTGAACACTCTGATCATATTAGACAAGTTTTGCAAGTGTTGCGTGATAATCAATTATAGGCTAATCTTGAGAAGTGCACATTTGCAAAAGATAAGGTCATATTTCTGGGATATGTTGTATCTAAGCATGGGGTAGAAGTAGATCAATCTAAAATTGAAGCAATTCAAAATTGGCCTATTCCCATGAATGTGAGTCAAGTGCGTAGTTTCCATTGAATGTGGTTTAGCTGGTTTCTATAGGCGCTTTGTGAAGGATTTTAGCACTATTGCTGCACCATTGAATGAATTGACTAAGAAAGGTGTGCCATTTGTATGGGGCGCAGCCCAAGATATTGCATTTGATACATTAAAACGTTTGCTTACTACTGCACCTTTGCTTGCATTACCTGATTTTTCAAAGCAATTTGAAGTTGAATGTGATGCTAGTGGTATAGGAATTGGTGGCGTTTTGATGCAAGAGGGTCGTCCAATAGCATATTTTTCTGAGAAACTTGCTGGTGCTAGACTGAATTATCCAGTTTATGATAAAGAATTGTATGCACTTGTTAGAGTTCTTGAGGTTTGGCAACATTATTTGTGCCCAAAATAATTTATCATACATTCTGATCATGAAGCATTGAAGTATCTTAAAGCTCAATCAAACTTGCATAGACGCTTAGCTAAATGGGTTGAGTTTATTGAATCATTTCCTTACATTATAAAATATAAGAAAGGAAAAGAAAATGTGGTTGCTGATGCTTTGTCTTGGAAGAATATGTTATTGACACATCTTGATGTTAAAATTCCTGGATTAGAGAGTATTTCTGCACTTTATGCAACTGATCATGATTTTGCTGAACCATATCGTTTGTGTGCTTTGAAACATTCTTGGGATAAGTATCATATACATGATGGCTATTTGTTTAGAGCTAACCAACTATGCATTCCAGAATCGTCTTTGCGTTTGTTTTTAGTGCAGGAATCACATGCTGGAGGTTTGATGGGTCACTTTGGGCATGAGAAGACTTTTCTCATGCTCGCTGATCACTTTTATTGGCCCAAGATGAGGCGTGATGTTTATCGATTTGTGAGTCGCTGCATTACATGCAACAAAGCCAAATCAAAGTTGAAGCCTCATGGTTTGTATACACCTCTCTCTGCACCTACTACACCTTGGGAAGATATTAGCATGGACTTTGTGCTAGGTGTACCCAAAACTCAGAGAGGTCATGATTCTATATTTGTGGTAGTGGATAGATTCTCTAAGATGGCTCATTTTATTGCCTGCCACAAAAGCGACGATGCGTCGCATATTGCTAACCTGTTTTTCAGGGACATCGTGAGACTACATGGAGTACCCAAGACGATTGTTTCTGACCGTGATGTGAAGTTCATGAGCTACTTTTGGAAGACTTTATGGGGGAAGCTTGGAACAAAGTTGCTGTTCAGTACTACTTGTCATCCCCAAACAGATGGTCAGACGGAGGTGGTGAATAGAACATTGTCACAGTTATTGAGGACTATGATCAAGAAGAATCTGCGGGAGTGGGAAGAGTGTTTCCCACATGTAGAATTTGCTTACAATAGGGCTATGCATTCTACTACTCAGCTTTGTCCTTTTGAGGTGGTGTATGGATTCAAGCCATTGACGCCACTTGATTTGCTGCCATGAGAGAGTTGATATGGAGGCATCAAAACATTCTGAATATGTGAAGAAAATTCATGAGACAACTCGAGAGGCTATTGAGAAGAAAGGCAAGAACATTGCTGCTGCAAGGAATCAAGCAAGAAAGGAGGTTTTGTTCAAGCCTGGAGACATGGTATGGGTGCATCTGCGCAAGGATAGGTTCCCCAAGCTTCGACAATCCAAATTGAAGCCCCGTGGTGCTGGTCCTTACAAGGTGTTAGCCAAGATCAATGATAATGCCTACTCGATTGATATTCCTATTGCTGAGTTTGGTGGAGTTAGCAACAGTTTCAACGTTGCTGATTTGTCACCATATAATGGAGAAGACCTTGGAGCGTCGAGGTCGACGCCTTTTGAAGGGGGGGAGATGATGAGAACATCCCTATATTTACACCTACCCCAATTACTACTGAAGATGTTCCAGCCAATGCTAAGAAGGATCAGTCCAATGAGATTAGAATTGGACCCATTACACGGGCTCGTGCAAAGCTACTTGAACAACAGGTGAATTCACTCCTAAATGAATCTGATGTTTATGATAATGAGAACTTTATACTGCCTAAATCTATGCACTTGTGTATGATCAGGTTCATTGAGGAAACAAGCTTGACACGTGGAGGAGAAGGGTTACAAGAGGAGCCTAGCATGATGATCGCCAAGGATGCGCGAGGGAGGAGCGGGAGGAAGGCGCAAGAGAAGATCATCAAGAAGGAAGGTTCAGTTCGGACAGACAGAAGCCCTAAAATTGAAACGGATGTGGATTCTTCATACGAACTCCAAATCAAGCAAATAAGCACTTGTTGGAAAGATCACTCCGAGAGCTTTCCAACGAGTACTTACACGTCCCCAGGGGGCGGATAATCCGGCCCCCACAAGGAATTCTGCTAAGGACTTCAGGCGCAAGGCTCAGTAAGGTGGCGGATAATCCGCCCCAGGGGAGGATAATCCGGGGGGGGGGGGGCGGATAATCCGCCCCTACTTAGGGCGGAAAGTCCGGCCCTGAAAGTTACCAACAAATCTGGACGGATCTGACTGTATCGGATACGTTTTGTTTCGCGATTTTGGACGCCCCAGCCGCCCTTATAAGCCCTGGGACGTCCCCATAGTTAGGGTTAAAACTATTTTGGAGTTGTTTCTTATCAAGAACCTCTGGAATTACCCTATGATCGAGTTATACTACTGCAATTGAGTGTGATCTGTTGTTCCACTGGGAATTAGTAGATTGCAAACTACCGTTCGTGGTCGACGGCTGCGTGCGCAAGAGCGTGGTGTTGTGAATATCCCACAGGGTTCGAGAGCTGTTGTATTGGCATCAGGGTTTGAGCGGGAGAGTTCATAGCTACAGGCTAGTTATCTATCATCCACCATCATCATCGACAAATGCTTGCTGAGAAGATCGGGCCACCCCATATCAGTCATGCTCACACACAAGTAGTTCTTGGTCCTCTTCCAAATGTTGCCTTGCCAATTCTTCCTTGACCCTTGCATCAAACTCATCTTCACTCAAGTATTCTTCGTCTCCATTGTCATGGATGAACAAAACTTTCTTGTTCGCACATGCGGCCGACTTGTGTCCTTTGCCTCCACACTTTTAGCACTCACCATTGAATGGTTGATCATCCCTTGTGTATTTGCCACTCGGGGGCAGTTTTCCATGAGGGAGTGTTGGCTTGAAGGGAAGCTTGGTGGTACTTGATGAGCTTCCACTTGGTGTTGTTGGAGTAGTAGTTGGGGCTTGCTTGTATGTGAAGTACGTCTTTGGCTTGTTGTACTTGATGTCCTCTTGCACTTGACGCTCGGCCTTTGATTCTATGTGCACGAGCTCAACCATGTTGTTGTACTTTTGGAACTCGGTGATGCGCTTGATTGGATGGTTCAAGCCATTGAGGAAGCGTGCCATTGTGTGTTCATCGCGCTCTTCAATATTGGCACGGATCATGTTGAGCTCCATTTGCTTGAAGTACTCTTCCACGGTCTTTGTCCCTTGACTAAGCGTTTGAATCTTGTTGAAGAGGTCACGCGTGTAGTGTGAAGGAACAAAGCAGGATCTCATATGAGCCTTCATATCTTGCCAAGTTAAGATTGGAGGCTCTTCTATTGCTTCACGAGCGAGTTGGACTTGTTCCCACCAAAGGTTGGCATACTCATCAAACTCGAGGGATGACAAGGCCATCATCTTCTCATTGCTATAGTTGTGCATGCGGAATATCTTGTCAACCTTGAGTTCCCACGAGAGATATTCTTCGGGTTCATTGGAACCGGTGAACTTGGGCATGGTGAATTTGAGCTTGCCGAAGGTTTCTTCTCCATTGCGGGTTCGGTGTCAACGGTTGCCATGATTTTGGCGGCCATCTTCATCATCCGAGCTCTCATGTCTTGCTTGGTGATGGTGGCGTTGCTCTTGCGGTTGTTGAGGTGCCGCGTTTGGTGGTGGAACTTGGTTTTGACGACGAGCTTGGGGAGCTTGCTCGTGTTGTTGGCGCGGTTGAGGACGAGGCGGAGGTTGTTGATCCTCACGACGAGCTTGGGGAGCTTGCTCTTGTTCTTGTCGTGGTTGATGCCAATGAGCGTTGTCTTGCGCCATGTGGCGAGGAGGACGTCGAGCCGCATGCGCAATGGGCTGCTCTCCTTCTTCTTGATGTGGAGGAGGCTCGTCATGATGATCATGTTGTCGACGTTGAGGTTCATGTCGATGATGACGCCTTGGTGGATCTTCGAGTGCTTCACGTCGACGGTGATCTTGTTCGTCCACTTCGGATGCTTCACTTGTCATTGAGAGAACACGTCGTTGACGATGGGCTTGGTGGTCCGCTTGAGGTTGTTCTTGTTGAATCACAAGTGCCCTTTGTTGAGGCCGGTTCGCTTCACGTCTTGGAGGTCTTGCGGAGAGGTCACCATCATAGCTTGACGTCGCGGCGTGTCGCGGAGATGGTACCACTTGAGAAGAGCTCATGGATTGAAGGACGGGTCCATCCCGGTGCCTTGAAGCGTGACGGCGAGGTGCGCTTGATTCACTTGAGGAGTGTCGTGATGAGCTTGAGTCGCGCGATCGTGGCCTTGCGAGCCCATCAATGAGGCGTTGAAGCTTCTCATCCTTTGAGGCGAGGGCGCGACCAAGAGCTTCATTTTGATGGCCGAGGTTGTGTTGCATGGCATGCATTTGTCCTCGGACTTCTTCGAAGCGGTTGTCGATGTTCTTGAATTCCACGCGGGCTTCGCTAAATTGTTCATCTTGGCGCCGCTCAAGAGCTTCACAACGGTAGTTGAATTCACCTTGGACCTTCCAATGATCCCATCTTGTCATGTATTGTGTGTCGTCCTCCGGAGGTGGTGGTGGTTGGGACGGCTCGCCATTCCTGTCCATGATGCAAAGCCGACAAGGGTTGTATATGGAGAAGGAGGATGCGGGGAGTTAGCCTTTTACCTCACCTTGGAGATTATATCAAACCAATTGCCACACTTGAGAACTAATGGCGTGCAAAGTGAAATCGCAAAGAAACTCACACACCAATACGCTACAACTCTCAAAAGCTTTGGGTGGAAGGTTAGGATTGTGGAAAACCAAACGAAATGATCCAAGCAAAAGGATACGATCTACAAAAACACGGAAGAACGCACACGTGGAGAATAACGGGGTTAGCATGACTATGAAAATGAGCACAAAAGGTCCTAACGAAGACTACGCTCAGTTGTCGTGCCAACTCAAGGAGAGACCACAACTCGTTTGCCAAAAGAGGATAAGCAACAGATTTGTGCACTTGCCTTGGTGCGCTTTTTCCTCTCTCGCTTTGGCTTACAAGCTTGATATTCTCTTTGTATTGGGAGACTATGTATCCTTTTTTTATTCCTTTTTCTCCCTTTTTATACTACTATGTTAACTTTTGTATTTGGCCTCACACTCTCACTTTCCAAAGGCAACTGCACAATGCTTAGACAAACACAAAATGAGTTGCTCTCATAGGGTAGATACACACAAAGGAAGATATGGGGTTGTCAAAGTGGCGCAAGTTATACCTTTGGTATTGTTGATGACTTGCAACCGTTGGTGGGGATGATGTTCGAGTGTCATGGTGTCGTTGAGCGCGTGGTGACTTTGATGCGGAAGCTTTTGTTAAAATGGTGACAAACACGCGAAACACGAACAAGTTAAAGAGGATAGTCAGCAAACAAAGTTGAGGCGTCAAAGAGAAAAAGAAACACGGTTAGTTGCGGGCGGTAGTACCGCCAGGTATGACCGGTAGTATCGGAGAGCGGTAGTACCGCTTGTGCGACCGGTAGTACCGGTGACTTGCGGTAGTACCGCCAGACGCCGTAGTACCGCCCGGTAGCGAACTTGAACGAGATCAACTTGACAAAATCCTCAAATTCGTGGTAATCTGACCGAAAGGCTGGGCTAGGAACATAAAAGGCTATAGATCGACTCCAAAAGCAACAGATCTATGGACCAAAACCACGAAAAACTCACCGGATCCAAAGATCGATCCGAAGGCAAATTGGGGCTCTTTTTGGTGGGATTTTCGATTTTAAGGGGATAGAAGAAAAATTGGGGGAAAATTCGTGATCAACCTTGCTCTTGATACCAATATGTTAGGGGGTAACCCCTTGGGGTGGCCCGATCTTTCACGAATCTCTGCGGGAATCGAGGAGAAAGCGGTGGAAGGGGAAGAGGGGATGAAATCCACAAACACACACGCACTAAGAACCCGATGAACTCACGCACACAAATCACGATACACGCCGATAACTCACGCCGGTGGAAACCGGTCCAACATAATCCCTAGGATCGGTGTTGGGAGAAGCTCTCTCTCTCTCTCTCTCCATGGCCAACAACGGGGGCGAGGTTCTTGGTGAGATTTTGACTACTTGGGGGCGAGAAACCGAGAACCCAAGGCCTTGTACAACTTGAACGCACTAGGCAAGATCCAAGAGGTTGTGGATAATAGGGTGCCCCTTGGTAGGAGCATGAGACCAATAGATGAAAGATCCTCAAAGGGGGTGTCCTCAATCTATTATTATCCAAGTCTAGGGTTTACAATAGAGGGTGGGGGCTATATATAGGACAGCCACATAAACAGGGGTAGTTTAGGAACGAAATGGGAAAATATAGAAAGGGGTACTGATAGGGCAAAGGTGTCCGATCTTTCGATGAGATGATGATATTCGATTTGGTGGAGTTCGGGCTTGACGATCCGACTATACGTGCGAACACGAGCGCCAATGCAATCGCTAGGCCAATCTCCTGGAGGTTACCGATCATGCGGGAACATGAACAGCCTGACCAGCGAGGGTCTTAATTCCTACCTGAAATCGAGAACAAGTAAGAACCAATATTGCAATCAAGATATTGCGGATTAAGAGGAAAGCTTTATTGAAGAAGTGGGATCCTGAATAGGTGCGAAGTAAAAGAGGCCTCTGCGACGCTCGAGCCTTGGCGAAGTTGCGACTATGGCTAACTTAATGTCTAAACAAAATCCGAGTCTAGGGGGTCGGCTATGGGGAGTATTTAAGGGCGAAAAGGTGGGGGCAACCATGGAAGTGGTGGCCGAATCCAACCCTAAAAGTCCTTTTCCCCTCAAATACGGACTCTAAAAAGTGGCTAATTAAAATCCTGCGAAAATTACATGGGCCTGGCCCAAAATAAAGGTGTCGCAGCACCATATTAAGCCATGGACAAATTCGTAAAGTATTGATCTTGAATGTTTCGTCCAAGCTTTCTTTCTTCATTATGGTGGCCTCAAAGTTCTGAAATCTTCATCCGTGGCCTTCTTTTGGATCATCGCATGCTTGCTGCCATCTCCATGCATGGCCATGCTCCAATGCTTGTCCCTCTCATCCATGCTTGGTCCATCATTCCTAAGAGTAAGAAATATATCTGATTTAGGCAGCATCATATTCTCATGTATGTGAGGAATATTTCCAAGAAATGAAAGTACCTGATAGTTAAGTTGTTTGGCACGAGATCTTGTGATGGGTCCTTGTATGTGTGTTGCTGTAGGTACAACGGTTGTATCAATAGTAGGGATGTCCACATCATGCTCCCCTTCATGAATTGAAGTCGTCCTCGACGCAATCTCATCTTCCTCACCAAAGAAAGGCTTCAAATCTGCAATGTTAAACGTAGGAGTAACCGTACCAAAGTCTGCAGGCAACTCAAGTTTATATGCATTATCATTGATTTTCTCTAACACCTTAAAGGGACCAGCAACACGTGGCATTAACTTAGACTTGCATAATTCAGGAAAACAATCTTTACGCAAATGTAACCAAACAAGATCGCCAACATCAAACACAACATGCTTTCTCCCTTTATCCCCAGCAAGTTTATACTTAGCATTCATGTGTTCAATGTTATCTTTAGTAGTCTTATGCAAGTTTAATATCATTTCAGCGCGTTGTGTAGCATGCAAATTATGTTGCACCGAAGAAGGTAAGGCAATAAATCAATAGGTGCACGAGGAACAAAACCATACACAATCTCAAATGGGCACATCTTTGTGGTAGAATGCAGCGAACGATTATAAGCAAACTCTATATAAGGTAAACACTCTTCCCACAATTTTAAGTTCTTCTTTAAAACAGCCCGTAACATAGTAGACAAAGTTCTATTTACTACTTCAGTTTGACCATCAGTTTGGGGATGACATGTAGTACTAAAGAGCAATTTAGTCCCCAACTTAGCCCATAAACATCTCCAAAAGTGGCTAAGAAATTTAGTATCACGATCAGAGACAATAGTATTTGGCACACCATGCAAACGAACAATTTCACGAAAGAACAAATCAGCAATATGCTGACATCATCCGTTTATGACAAGGAATAAAGTGTGCCATCTTAGAAAACCGATCCACAACAAAAATACTATCCCTCATACGTGTTCATGGCAATCCCAAAACAAAGTCCATAGAAATATCCTCCCAAGGACCACTAGGAACAGGAAGATGCATATATAAACCATGTGGATTAAGGCGAGACTTAGCTTTTTGACAAGTAGTGCAGCGTGCCACAAATCTCTCAACATCTCGACGCATAAGTGGCCAAAAGAAGTGTGCAGCAAGAACATCCTCCGTCTTCTTGACACCAAAGTGTCCCATCAATCCTCCTCCATGCGCCTCCTGTAACAACAAAAGACAAACAGAACTATCCGGAATGCATAGTTTGTTACGAACACAAATCCATCATTGAAGACGAACTTGTTCCATGTTCTACCATCTCTACAATTCTGCAACACATCTTTAAATTCAGCATCATGCACATATTGTTCCTTAATAGTTTCTAATCCAAATATTTTTAAGTCAAGTTGAGATAACAAAGTATAACAGTAGCGACAAAGCATCAAGAATAATATTATCTTTACCCTTTTTGTGTTTGATAACATAAGGAAAAGACTCAATAAATTCAACCCACTTTGCATGACGACGATTCAACTTAGCTTGACTACGAATATGCTTCAAAGATTCATGATCAGAATGTATAACAAATTCTATAGGCCATAGATAATGTTGCCAAGTTTCTAATGTCCGAACCAACGCATATAATTCTTTATCATAAGTAGAATAGTTCAGACTAGACCCACTCAATTTCTCACTAAAATATGCAACCGGTTTTCCCTCTTGTAATAACACCCCTCCCAAACCAATTCCACTAGCATCACATTCAAGCTCAAAAGTCTTAGTAAAATCAGGAAGTTGGAGTAAGGGAGCATGTGTTAGCTTATCTTTCAATATGACGAAGGCCTGTTGTTGTGCATCGCCCCAAACAAAGGGCACATCGTTCTTGGTAAGCTCATTCAACATGGCAATTGATCCAAAGTCTTTGACAAAGCGCCTATAAAAACTAGCGAGGCCAAGAAAACTCCTCACTTGTGTGACCGTCTTGGGCTGCGCCAATTCTCAATAGCTTCAATCTTGGTGGATCCACTTCAATCTGTTGCGCCAAAACCCACCGAAGCGGATAGCAACACGGAGAGCCGGGAGGCTCAGGGCTGGTGGGCCTGGTCCCTCGGGCGACGCATAAAGCTCGCACATGTCACGGCTTGGTTTGAGGCGTGCCACGACCTATACCAGTCGGAAGGTGAAGGATTGCTCCGATTGATTTCTGCATGATAAACAAGTATCGTAAAATTCGAGCCGTAATCGGCTCCGTGTTTCCAGTAAATCGGCTCCTAAAGCCGATTGCCCCATGGTTCTGCGTTAGATTTATGATAACATGGGGTTTTGCTTGATCATTACAAGTTAAATCGATCTACGATAGTTTAACGTTTTCACCACGAATCGAACGTCCCACGCGTAATTGAGCCTAATGCATAAAGATGAAGAATATCAACCCTAGAGGAGGCCTAATAACCAACATAAAGCCAATTACCGGAACATCCTCTCTAGAACGAATAAGCCACATCCTTATGCATTACCGGATCGTTCAACCCGTTTGTAAGGCCTGATTACGTAGATATTAAACTAAACCTTGACGAACAAGGCACAACTATAACAGATCGAATCGACTAAATAAATATCAAGCAAGGTGCTACCCTTGCACTTTGGGACACGGTGCAAGGGTAGCGAGATAGCTAGAGGTAGCATAACTTCGACGATAATAATGAAACAGTGCCGATGCTAGCCTCAAACAATCTATGATAATGGTATTACTCGCCATCAACAACGCTTCAAGACGAGTAAAACGGTAACGAAATAAGTAGATCGCCTAGATCGCAAGATGCGATCTAGGCAACATGGCACTTACGAAGAAACCCTAAGAACAAGGGGTGGCGATGCGCCGAGATTGTGTTTGTCGTGAACGTGGTTGTCCTCCCTCTTTCAATAACCCTAGGTACATATTTATAGTCCGGAGACTCTCTACTTTTGGAATAACTCTACAACTCTATCTTTACCTAAACATAAACGGAACCTAAACAAACACGAAACCTACTATGATACAAGATACACGGGCAATTTAGCCCAAATCCACACACTAGGCCGATCCAACAACTCGTTGAATATATGTATCTTCTAAGCCCATCTTGATCACGGCCCATCTCCGTCTCTGGCCAAAATATGGTGATAACACATGCCCCCCTGGTTTTGGCAATGATAATTCCAAAACCACTCTGTGTGTTTTTTTCCTTCTTCTCCTCTTTTTTTTATTGGGCTGCGTGTAGGCGAGAATGTGGCGTAACAGGCGCCACGCTACCCTTTCATCATGATGCCTGTCTTCTCAACTCTGCGCGTGCATGATTTGACGATTTTGGCGAGGTAATGGGAAACCGCTATGGCGTTGAACCGTCATCCACTATTCCCTTATTTAAATCAGCTGAACAGTTCGCGGTCCCCATCTTCCTCCGGTTGCGAAACCCCTCTCCTTTGCTGAAAAACCCTCTTTCTCGCCATGGCCTCCTCTGCTTCCTCCGTCCTCCCGCCTCCAACTCGATTAGCGAGAGCCAACGCCAGAGCATCCGCCACGGCGATGTCTGATACTTACCCCACGATGGTGGGACGAAAGTGAAGATTTCGCCGTCTGTCGAGGGACGATCGTCCGACGGCGAAGAGAGCCTGCAGATTCCTCGTCGACGAGAACCGGAGGCGGCGGCAACGACAATCGGTCGTGGGACGGCGTCGACTCTTCCGTAGGAGGAGGAATCGGAGGAGGACACCTCCTCCGATGAGTATCTCCGACGAAGCGCTTGCTCTGGGTCCAGCGAAGATCGAAGATGACGACGAGGACGAAGAGGTCCCGTTGGTTTCTTCAAAGAAGCAGCATGAGGGCGATCTTTGGGAGTAGCGCCGAGGACGAAGGGCGGCGGCGGCAACGGCGGCGATTTAATTTGGCTTAGATTAGAATCGGTAGTAATGGCCATAGCATTAGTAGGCCCCTTTTGTAATCGATCATCCTGTAAGAAATGATCCTTTGAATGAATGAAAATCTGATTCCCAAATATTGTTTCTCTTTGCTCCAATTTTGCCGATAACCGAAATAGGTTGATGCTTCAGAAGTCGATGACACCGCATCGGCTTTCATCATGCTGCACGTATATAGTCAAACAAGTTAAATCACACAGAGCCGATGACTAACCATCGGCCTCTCCCGAAAAACGTTGACAGGGTCAACCTTCAGTCGCACCCATAGACACATCACAACGGCCATTTTTTTTATTTCAAATGACGACCTGCAACCTTCCTCAACACGGTGGATTCAAACACAAACGACCCAAATCTCCA
Source organism: Avena longiglumis (assembly GCA_030063025.1). Taxonomy (NCBI): domain Eukaryota; kingdom Viridiplantae; phylum Streptophyta; class Magnoliopsida; order Poales; family Poaceae; genus Avena; species Avena longiglumis. The sequence goes on along the minus strand of CP125974.1, from coordinate 329,294,870 downwards.
ATTGCCCACCGAAAAACGTGCCCCGCACAGACGACTAGTGACTAGCAAAGATGAAGATGACGAGGCTGAGACCGTCGAGGTGGCCCTTTCTGTAACATGTGTGAACCTCTAGCATCGATGACCGTGCATCGGCTACATATACGTATATATTTTTTTTTACTCGGCCGATTTCTCAGCCATATTTATATTACCGTCCATCGCTTCTCGTGTCTTTACCTAGCCGATTTCACGAACGGCTCCTCGGTTCTTGTCCAACATCCCACATGCTTGGGAAATATTTCTTGAGATGTTGTCCATTGATCGCCATCGGAATTTTACTCCATCCAACTGCTCAAGCATGTATGCGTTTCCTCTTAAAACTTGGTCAACCTATGCGGACCGTGCCAATTTGGAGACCATTTACCATATGTTGCATCCTTAGTCCCCAAAGGCAACTGACTTCCCATACCATCACCAACTTGGAACTCCTTTGGCTTCACTTTCTTGTTGTATGCACGAGCTACCTTGGCCTTGTTTTCTTTGATTTTATCCAGGACCATAACTGAGCTCGGTTAACTCCTCTACACATCACTCATCGTACTGCATATTCTTGATCGTTAGATCGTCCTAAAAGTGACGTCTTGATCCAGGTAATTTCCCGGTGGTAGGACGGCTTCTTGTCCATATACTAGATGATATGGTGAGGTTTTATTGCACCATGGCATGACATACGATAAGCCCATAACGCCTCGACAAAACCTCGTGCCAGCGCCTTGGGTGCTCATCGACTTTTCTCTTGATCAACTTGATGAGACTCGATTGGGCCTTGACTTGCCCATTTGCTTGAGCATAGTATGGAGATGATCTAATCAGCTTAATCCCCATGTCCTCACAAAATATTCTAAATTCACGAGAAATAAAGACCGAACCCCATCGGTCGTGATAGTTTGGGAATCCGAATCGATGGATGACATGTTCCTTCACAAAATTGATAACATCCTTCGAGTTCGACTTCATCGGGACAGCCTCTACCCATTTAGTGAAGTAGTCGGTGATAGCAGAATCCACATGTGGCCTTTGCTTGATGGAGGATTGATCTTGCCGATCATGTCCATGCCCCAACCTCGGAATGGCCAAGGCTTGATGATGGGGTTCATTCTTGTCGCGCTGGTACCATCTGGATTTTTCCAAATTTCTGACATGCTTGACACCCTTTATAGTAGTTGAAACAGTCCTCAAGCATGGTGGGCCAATAAAACCCTGATCGCCTGATCAACCATTTCATCTTATGAGCCGATTGGTGAGTTCCACAGGTGCCTTCGTGTACCTCGTGTAGGAGCTGATTGGCCTCTGCTGTCCCCAAGCACTTGAGCAATAGCCCTTCCAGAGTCCTGTAAGACATGTCATCTCCAATAAGCACGTACTTCATGGCTTTGTACCTTATCCGTTTAGGTGCCCCCCGAGCCGAATCTTTCAAGTAATTGAAGATATCGGCTCTCCAGTCGTCTGCTTCTAGGCTGCACGAACATCGGCTCCTTCTACCACATCCTTGTACCACAAGCTATCTGCGCAAGATCGTTCGCCTCGGTATTCTGCGTTCGTGGGATCCAAGTGAAGTTGACGTCTGGAATTGCGTCATCATGGCAAAGGCAGCCATAATGGGAAGAGGGACTCGCTCTCGCACTTGTAGTCCTCCGTGAGCTGGAAATCACCAACTTGGAGTCTCCAAAATTTCCACGCTTCGCTCCGGCCGAGGAGTAACTCCATCCCCTTGCGTATCGCCTCGTACTCGGCTACATTGTTAGTGCGAGGTAGACAATCGATGGAGAAGGAAAATGTTGCCCCAGGCGACACGAGTAAAATGCCGATGCCGCAGCCATCGTCACAAAGCGATCGTCGAAAAACATAGCCCACGCTTTTATGGATAGTGCGGCTATGTTAGTGTTGATCCTTTCAGCGATAAGATCAGCCGGCCTTTGTCCCTTAATCGCTTTACGGGTTGATACCGGATGTCAAACTCGACAATGCAAACATCCATTTGCCCAGCTTCTTAACATAGGAGCCGACGGCATGTGCTTTATGACGTCGATTTGCATATGATGATGATTTCCGATAGCAAAATGTGCAACTTAGTGCGGTGAAAAACAGTGAGGCACAACTTATCGATATCGGTACCTTGTTTCTGCGTCGACATCCTCCACCTTATGTAAAAGACGACTCGCTCCAGCCCATCATAAACTTGCACCACTACCGAGGCGATGGGCGTGTACTACGGACAAGTAAATGTAGAATGGCTGTCGGTGAGGTGGAACTAACACTCGGTGGCTTTGTCGGTACTCTTTGATCTCGTCAAAGGCTCGTTGTTGCTCGCCCCAAATGAATTCCTCGTCAGATTTGATTTTAACTAGTCCCATGAACGGCTCAATCCTTCCTGATAGATTGGAGATGAATCGTTTGACGAAGTTGATCTTGCCGATAAGGGACTGCAGTTCTTTCTTTGTGGTGGGTGGCTTCATCGTTCGCGCTGCCTCCTGACTTTTTAGGCCGATCTCAATTCCGCGTTCATGGACCAAAAAACCCAAGAACTGACCGGCCGTCACCCCGAAAGCGCACTTCTTTGGATTCATCCGTAGGCCGAATTTTCTTGTTCGGTCCAGGACATGTTGCAGATCGTCCAAGTGTCCGTGCGCTGAAGCAGACTTGACCACCACGTCATCGATGTATATTTCCACCAATTTGCCGATCAGGTCATGGAAAATATAATTCATGGCCCTTTGGTACGTGGCGCATTTTCGGTCAAACGTCATGACTACATATTCAAATAACCCCACGGACCACAGGACTCGAATGCGTTGTGTATGTCTTACGGAGCCATGAAGATCTGGTTGTACCGGCATTGCCGTCCATGAAGCTCAAAATTTTATGACCATTCTGCATTGATCAATGTTTACGCCACCGGCATCGGATATTCATCCTTTGGGTAGCTGTTGAGATCTCGAAAATCTATAGCAACACGCCATTGGCCGCCCTTCTTCTCTACAGGCACGATGCTAGAAATCCATTCAGCATACCTGCATGGTCTGATCAACTTGGCCGTCAACATTTTCTCGACCTCTTTCTTGACTTCTTCCAGAATTTCGGCCTTCATTTGTCGTGCTCGCTGTTGAAATGGCCGAAATCCTTTTTTGAGCGGGAGCCGATGCTCGATGATGCTCCTGTCCAACCGAGCATCTGTGTAGTCGGCGGCGATGCGGATATTGTTTCAACAGGGCTATCATCGGGTCCCGCAGACTTGGTTCTAACTTTCTGCTGATAAATGTTGGTCGTGGCTTATCCCCAGGACCAATGTCGATCTCTTCTAGCTCATCAGCTGATGTAAACCCGTACCCTAGCTTTCCGTCACCTGTCAAATCGACGCTAAACACAGGGCAAACGGTGGGTGAGGACAACAAAAATAATTTGGGCCGATCGCTGAATCGCCCCTTTTGCTTGCATCATCAAGGACGGTTTACACCTTATTATTTTACATGTGCGAGCATCTCTACCTTTCGACTACATGAAGCTTGTCGTATGATCGCTGCTTTTTATTTTTGTGGCGATCGCAGGATCGGTATACCACGGATGATCGTGGGCTTTTCTACTCTGTAAGGCCGATGGATAAGACCAGCCTCACCCCGTTTTGTAGCTTCAATACGTTCGCCCGTCTAGATTGATTCGAGATCGGCTCTTGGTCTTCCGCTTCCTGACGTTCATGCCGGCTATGGAGATCTCGATAGAATCGTCTGCGTGGATGACCTCGACTTCTCCATCCCTTTGGATCGAGACGATGCATTTTGGACGGATGCGAATTAGCGTGAATCAATCCCTTCCTAGCAAGGCGGTGTAAGTGCTCTTCCGTCACGACGAAAAATGACGTGGGTACGGTTTTCACCGCTTGTCAAGTCCACGTTCAGTACACCTTGTGTCCCCGAAGACTGACCGTTGAAGTCGCTCAACGTGACGTTGGTTTTGATCGGATCTGCAGTGGAGCGTCCCAAACGTCGTAGCATGGAGTATGGCATGATATTGATGCGCTCGGTGTCCACCAACATCTTCGACAGTTGCCCATTGATGTAACCTCGCAGTCTGAGCTTTGATGTTTGTAACCCTTCTCACGTGGCTTCTCAAAGATAACCGCCGTGGGCGCGATCAAGTTGTGCCACGGTAGCTCGTCGGTTCTTGGCGCAGAATTACGGAGAGCACGAACACCATGTTTGTGCACCGATGTCCTTGCATCGGCTTTTATCGGTTAGGCGCCACTCTTTTACGGTCGGGTGGTCATCCGTTCCCACCTGCCTCACTTTGGCGGCAGATCAGGCCGTGCTTTCTTCAAAGCGTGGAGATCTGCGCTTGACTTCCTCTAAGTTACGCAGCTGCACTCTCGCTTCGGGGTGTCTCGAGTCCGTCGGGCACCACCTTGGCGGTGATACTGTCTTCGCCTTGCCATCCTTCGCTCCTCGAGGTCTCCCTCGGCGGACTCCTTGTGTCGGGGCCGGAAGAGGCCCTAGGCGTTGAATACTAACACCGGCCTCGTGTCCTTTTTCTGCTGATTGCATTCCGGCGGTTGTCGTAGCAATCGGCTCATTCCGTGCCCAGCAATACTTGAAGAAAGGACAATCCCAATGCACCTGCGCCTTCCTTCTCTTTCGACGGTTCCCTAGCAAGGTGCTCATATCTTCCGTCGTCTCGTCGTCTTGGCGACGTTGGTCATCTTGGCGCTCATACTTGTTAAGGAGATGCGTAGAATGTGGCCCGATATCGCACTCTCCTCACTTGTTCCTTTGTTAAGTACCGCTTTGTCATTGTGGGCGGTCGCTGGACTAGCCTCCTTTCTTTCCTTGCCTCGAGTGACCACCGTCCTCCTTATGCGTGTCACGGTGGTATCCAGACCCTGCCATGTTAACGCCGAACGAGAAATCCAGCTTACGTCTTGCAGAGCGACTGAGTTCTACCATGTTGACGCCGGGAAATGGGTTTGTGTCCACTTTCATGGCGAACTGCCCCAGGATCAGACGACCTTGCTCTATCGCCATTTGGATTTGGCGGCGAAGCTCCTTGCACTCGTTGGTGGCGTGAGTGAACGAATGATGCCACTTGCAGTATGGTCTCCCGTTCACCTCCTGAGCCGTAGGGATTTTGTGGCCTTCGGGCAACCTCAGCTGCTTCTCCTTCAGCAGTAGATCGAATATCTGCTCAGCTTTGCTCACATCGAAGTCGAACCCTTTCGCAGGCCCTTCTTTGTTTCACCCATTTGCGAGCCACGAGATCGCCCCGAGCCCATTCACCACGGCCACCTCCACGGTCTGCGTAGGATCTTCCTCTTCGCATCGACCGGGCTTATCGGACGTTTGAATTTGTCTTGGTACAACTCGGTGGCGCTGCTCATACATCGCCGTTTCGGGCCATGCGCCAATGAGTTGTATTCTACAGAATGCCACGTCCTTGATGGGTCTTGAGGCCTAACATCGCCACTCGACGGCTTCCTTCTCGATTAAGCGAAGTAACATCGGTTCTTGCGATCTGGCCTTTGGATGTACTGGCTGATTTCTCCTCGCTTCTGCCGCACTTGTGTCAGTCGCAATGCCACCTTAGTAGCCTCTGAATGGTCGATGTGGAACCGCTCTTCGATTGCTTCCGGTATGAATCGAGTCGGTGGTAGTGAGGTGTACCACCAAGGCTGTCTGTCGAGATTGCGCAAAGAATCTCACGCGCGCGATCGATGCGAAATCATCCCTAGTTGTGCGGTATCGCTTATGTGCTCGATCGAGCTTGACCCTTGACCACTGAACCTTGAGAACTCGGGGAGTTTATACTTGGGTGGCGGAATCAGTCGAACTTCGTTGGTACGGCTTGAATAGCCGATTGTCCTTCTCTTCGGCACAAAGCCGAACTGGTCCCTTAAGATGGCACCGATTTGCTCCACAGTTTGAGCCGTAGGGGCTAAATTCTCATGACTTGCGCCAGTGGCATACTTGGCTAGCCACGCCTGTTTGTCAGCGTCCATCCCGACCATCGCGCTCGGACACGCCTGCCCCGGAAGATCTGGCCCAAGGGTTCTGCCGAAACTCTGCGGTTGCAATCTGTTTGGTGCGTGTCGTTATTGCGATCCGACGTAGGCGCATATATATCCGTGTGGGATCTCCTTAGGTGGCTCGAGGAATTGGCATCGCTGGGTCGCCTCCGCCTTGTAGACGACGTAAGCCGCCTCGGCGGTTACGGAGCGGCAAGTGCGACGGGATCTGCGGCACGATGCAGGCGGTCTTTCCCGATGAGTCCCTAAAGTAGGTCTGACGGGAGTCTTGATGCTTCATGATCTCTGGACTACGCGGACCGCGACCGCTCGAAAGCGTTCACGGGCTCTCGGAATGGCGGTGCAAAGAATGAGCCACCATGTAGTTGACTTCCGTCAGAGCCACAGTGCGCTCCTCCGAAGAAACAGCAGATCCACCTCATTAAGAGCGCCCTCGAGAACCCTTTCCACCGATGCCATGCGACGGGTCCTCTCAAAAGAGCCGATGAGGTCTTCCTCGAGAGGGCCTTGATCTCGTCGTACTTGGCCTTGTGCTCGCCAGGCGGATCGTCGTAAGTGGTCTGCATTCTCCATCGCCGCGTCGGGTGTTGATGTGAAGCGTTGTTGAAGGTCCCACGTGCGAGAATGTGTTTGCCAAAACCCACCGTGAAAGCGGCGGCAACACGAGAGGGGAGGCTCCGGAGGCTCAGGTGGGCCCTGGTCCCTCGGCGACGGCCGCAAAAGCTCCGACACACGTCTGGCTTGGTTCAAGGCGTGCCACGACCTATACCTGGTCGGGAAGGTGAAGGATTGCTCGATTGATTTCTGCATGATAAACAAGTATCGTAAAATTCGAGCCGTAATCGGCTCCTGGGTTTCTCCAAATCGGCTCCTAAAGCCGATTGCTCCATGGTTCTGCGTTAGATTTATGATAACATGGGGTTTGCTTGATCATTACAAGTTAAATCGATCTACGATAGTTTAACGTTTTCACCACGTAATCGGAACGTCCCTACGCGTAATTGAGCCTAGTATGCGTACAAAGATGAAGAATATCAACCCTAGAGGAGGCCTAATAACCAACATAAAGCCAATTCGGAACATCCTCTCTAGAACGAATAAGCCACATCCTTATGCATTACCGGATCGTTCAACCCGTTTGTAAGGCCTGATTACGTAGATATTAAACTAAACCTTGACGAACAAGGCACAACTATAACAGATCGAATCGACTAAATAAAGATCAAGCAAGGTGCTACCCTTGCACTTTGGGACACGGTGCAAGGGTAGCGAGATAGCTAGAGGTAGCATAACCGGCGATAATAATGAAACAGGCCGATGCTAGCCTCAAACAATCTATGATAATGGTATTACTCGCCATCAACAACGCTTGATGCAGTAAAACCGTAACGAAATAAGTGAATCGCCTAGATCGCAAGATGCGATCTAGGCAGCATGGCACTTACCCGAAAGAAACCCTAAGAACAAGGGGTGGCGATGCGCCGAGATTGTGTTTGTCGTGAACGTGGTTGTCCTCCCTCTTTCAATAACCCTAGGTACATATTTATAGTCCGGAGACTCTCTACTTTTGGAATAACTCTACAACTCTATCTTTACCTAAACATAAACGGAACCTAAACAAACACGAAACCTACTATGATACAAGATACACGGGAAATTTAGCCCAAATCCACACACTAGGCCGATCCAACAACTCGTTGAATATATGTATCTTCTAAGCCCATCTTGATCACGGCCCATCTCCGTCTCTGGCCAAAATATGGTGATAACAAATACCCTGTGATGTAACAACATAGCCAAGAAACACAACTCGATTGGTGCAAAAGGTGCACTTCTCAAGGTTACCAAACAAACTTGCATCACGTAAAGCATTGAAAACAGCACGTAAATGGTCCAAATGATCCTCTAAAGATTTGCTATAAATCAGAATATCATCAAAGTAGACTACCACAAAACGTCCAATGAAAGCACGTAAAACTTCGTTCATTAATCTCATGAAAGTGCTAGGTGCATTAGTTAAACCAAACGGCATTACTAACCACTCATATAAACCGGACTTAGTTTTAAATGTTGTTTTCGATTCGTCTCCTAATTTCATGTGAATCTGGTGGTAACCACTACGCAAATCAACTTTAGAAAACATGGTAGAGCCACTCAATTCATCAAGCATGTCATCTAAACATGGAATAGGATGACGATATCGAATAGTAATATTATTGATAGCTCTACAATCAGTACACATGCGCGAAGAACCATCTTTCTTAGGTACCAAAATAATAGGAACAGCACAGGGGCCAAGGGACTCACGAATATGATCTCTGCCGAGTTGTTCCTGAATTTGGCGTTGTATCTCCTTTGTCTCCTCTGGATTGGTTCTATATGGCGCGCGGTTGGGCAACGTGGCACCAGGAATTAGATCAATTTGGTGCTCAATTCCTCTAATAGGAGGTACTCCTGGTGGCACTCGGAGGAAAACGTCCTCATATTCTGCAAAGGTTAGCAATAGCGGGTGGCAAAGAAGGAGGCATATCCTCAAATGAAAACAAAACCTCTTTGCGACATTGCATAACATTGAGTATTGTTTACATCTAGTTCAGAATATCAATTTTATTTGCAAGCATACATGGACTCTTCAAGCAATTTCAAGAGCATGTGTAGAATCAGATTTAGTGTTCTTTGGTGGTATAAAATCTGCAGCAACAATCGATTCTCACTTTTATTTTTCTCCTCGGTTTAGCTCTACTAGCTCTAGCAAGATCATCTTTTAAAATTTGTTAAAGTCATAGGTTTTAGACCAATTTTCTTTCCATCATGCATAAGAGTATAGTGATTAGTTTTGCCATTATGAACAGATTCTCTATCAAATTGCCATGGTCTACCAAGTAACAAAGAACAAGCTTGCATAGGTACAACATCACAATCAACAAAATCAGAATATGTACCAATAGTAAAATGCACGCGTACCGTTCTTGTTACCTTGATCTTGCGAGAACTCTCAAACCATTGGATGTAATATGAATGTGGGCGTTGTCTTGTTGGAAGCGCCAGCTTCTCTACCATGTCAACACTGGCCAGATTATTACAACTCCCTCCATCAATGATGATCCGTATAGCTCTTTCCTTGACAACACCACGTGTTTGGAACAGGTTATGGCGTTGATCTTTCTCAGATTTGCTCAATTGCACACTCAACACACGTTGTGTAATTAAGCTCTTGTATTGATCAGCAGCTTCAGCTCCCATTACCTCTGTCTCCTCATCAGCATCAGAATTGTCTTCATCTCGAGCCAAAATAAGGGCTAGTGTATCTTCATCAAAGTCACTCGCTGAATCGTATTGACCATCTTCTCGCACCATCATCACACATTGTGTTGTGCACTGTCTCTCAATATGACCAAAACCACAGCACTTGCGGCATTGTATATCCTTTGTCTTACCCGTGGAAGCCATAGAAAATGCACTACGAGCAGGAGCATTGGATGATGGTGGAGGAGCAGCTGGAAATCTTGTGGTTGCCTTGGATGTGGTAGTAGCTGGTGGCGAATCACGAGGAGGCGCTGATTGTCGGGATGTCCAAGTGGATGTGCAACCTGCAGAATTATTGGTCCTCCTCCATGGTGTTTGGCGATCCTGCACTTCACGTTCAGCTTTGCAAGCAAGATGAAACAAACGAGTGATAGAATTATATTCCTTATAATCTAAGATGTGATGAATGTCCTTGTTTAATCCACCAAAGAAACATGCAAGCATTTGTTCATTAGATTCAACAAGACCACACCGAACCATCCCCGTTTGCAATTCCTGATAATACTCTTCTACAGAATTTTTTCCTTGCTCTAAACGTGTCAGATTCTTTAGTAAATAACGTTGATAAGTGGGAGGTACAAAACGAACACGCATAGCAGTTTTTAAAGCAGTCCAAGTACTAGGAATAGTAGTGATGTAGCCCGACCTACGGTCGTGACCACATCATCGTCTCCAACTTACGCCAAGTCGTCATGGACTCCAAAGGTGAACCCGTTCCTCTATGCGAGCCCACTTCCTGCCCTATTGAATGGTATGCTACTTCATACTCCGTCACGTTTGCATGATAGGTTCACACCGACAAGTACGGAGGCAAGGGAGGAAGCCCAGGACATCAAGCCCGACAAGACGGGGGCTTGGAAGAGGAGACGGAAGAAGCCACAGCTGAACCACCGGAGTCTGTGGCCTACACCGGAGTCTCCGGTCCTGCTACACCGGAGTCTCCGGACCGACCCAAAGAACTTGAGGGGCGGTCAGAACGCCACTCCGGAGGCGACACGGAGACATACCGAGTCTCCGGCCCCACACCGAGTCTCGGCCCACATGATGGGCTGCTGGCCAAATGAGCCTTCGGCCCATGTACCCCTCTATCTCGTCCAAACCCTAGTTTTATCCCCAAACTACCCCTGTTTATGTGGCTGGCCTATAAATAGAGCCCCCACCCCTTCATGTATCCCTTAGGCATAGATGATAGACTAAAGACAACCCCCTTGTGTGGAATCTCTAGTTTTGCCTCATCCCCTTACCAAAGGGGATCGACTATCGTCACCAACCTCGATTGGACTTTGCATCACGCATCCATCGTTGAACAAGGCCTTGGAGTTCGACGTCTCGTCTCCAAGTTGTCAAGACCCTCCCCAAGGTGTTCTTCCCTCTCCGATGTGGATTTGAGGGAGCACGTTGACCGATCTTTCCTTTCGAGGATTCTATTGGACCGGTGGCTGCCGTTCGGGAGCAATCGGCCTTGTATCGTGTGAGTTTTGCGTGTGTTCATCGTGTTCTTCGCGAGGTGTGTGTTCGCTTCCGCTACCCTCTTCCTTTCCCCTCGCTTTCCCATTGATTTGACCACGAGATCCGTGAAGATCGGGCACCGAAGAGGTTAACCCCTCCATCATCTGGTATCAGCAGCTTTTGGTTGCCACGGATTTCTCATCGATTTGGTCTTTTCCCCATAAATTCGAAAATTTCACCGAAAACAGCCCCAATTCGTGTTTTGGATCGATCTATGATTTGAGTGTGTTTTGGTAGGTTTTGATCCGTGGATTACTTGCTAAACTAGTTGATCTACCTTCCCCTGCGTTCCCATGGCCTAATTCCTTGATTTCCCCCATCAATCTGAGGTTTTGGTTCGAGTTTTTCCGCCCAAAACGCGTCCCGTTCGAGTTCTGGACGCTCTGGAATCTCCCGGACCGGAGTCTCCTGCCTAGACCGGAGTCTCCGGACTTTTTGGGCTCCAAACCGGAGTCTCCGGACCCCCAGACCGGAGTCTCCGCCCCTTCCTGCAGACAGAAAAACTGCAGCACGGTTTTGAGCATAACTTTTGCATTTCAACTCGGATTTTGGTGTTCTTTAGCTCGTTTCGAAGAGGAGGAGCCCTACATCATCATCTGCTTTGTTCATGCTATCTACTCCATCCAAATTCCATGAGCAAGGCGGAATCCAACAATAAAGGGTGAAGATCGTCGACGAAAGGTATAAACATTCCTCGACATCTCCCCACTTGCATACCTTTGTGAACCCCACTATCTTTGCGAGCAACAAACACCTATTGAGACTAGTTCCTCTTATGATTGCTTGGGCTATGCACATTTGATACCTTGTAGAATTCTGAGCAAACGTGTGAGCGCTATCTCATATAGTTATCTTGTATAGTTGTTGGCACAAGGAAGAGGCAAGTGAAAAAGAAAAAAAGAAAGAAAGAAAAAATAAATAGAAAAAGGAAAAGAAAAAGGAAAAAAAAGAAAGAGATATACATATGCCTCATAGAATAGGAAGCGCAAGCTCGATGAACATCATATAGGTGGTACTTATTGTGCATATCTTGTAGCCCACCAATTAATTGCAATCGAACTAGCGTCTCTCCTTGTACTTGTGTGACACGAGCTTATAGTCTTCGCTAGGTAATCTTTTGGTTCTTAGCTCACTTTCTCCGTCGCACAAGTCCCTTTTATCCCACCGTGTGTGTTTCCTTGTACATATTTCCTATCTTGTGGATTGACTTGTTTTACTTTGTGATCATTGTGGTTCTTTACTTACCATTACAACATCTTGATTTCGGATTGTTTCTTGACATGCCAATTTTCACACCTATCCACCATAGGCCTTGTGTGTGTGTGTTTTTTGGTTAGTAGTTGTTTTTGGGTGTTCCGCGTGAACTTCACTTTGCTTGGTTTATTGCTCTCAAGTGTGGCCACTTGTACGATACGATCTTCTAAGGTAAAGTAAGGTTTGACGTTGTATCCCTAACTCCCACTACCACTTCCATATACATCGCTTGGTCTTGTGCATCATGTCTAGGGACTCTGGAACCGAGGATGATATCTATGAAGAATCCACGATGAGCCACCATGACTACGACTCCACAAGTATAGAGGACATGACGGAGCACAACACCGATATTGGCTCCGCATGCTTTGAGGACCCGGAGCACTACACCTACGATGACTCCACATGCATGGAAGACATGGAGCTCTACGTCGACAATGGCTCCTCATGCATGGAACCTATTGATAGGGCAAAGGTGTCCGATCTTTTGATGAGATGGCGATATTCAATTTGGTGGAGTTCGGGCTTGACGATCCGACTACACGTGTGAGCACGAGCGCCAATGCAATCGCTAGGCCAATCTCCTGGAGGTTACCGATCCTGCATGAACACGATCAGCCTGACCAGCGAGGGTCTTAATTCCTACCTGAAATCGAGAACAAGTAAGAACCAATATTGCAATCAAGATATTGCGGATTAAGAGGAAAGCTTTATTGAAGAGGTGGGATCCTGAATAGGTGCGAAGTACAAGAGGCCTCTGCGACGCTCGAGCCTTGGCGAAGTTGCGACTATGGCTAACTTAATGTCTAAACAAAATCCGAGTCTAGGGGCTCGGCTATGGGGAGTATTTAAGGGCGAAAAGGTGGGGTTTCGGCCAGCCATGGAAGTGGTGGCCGAATCCAACCCTAAAAGTCCTTTTCCCCTCAAATACGGACTCTAAAAAGTGGCTAATTAAAATCCTGCGAAAATTACATGGGCCTGGCCCAAAATAAAGGTGTCATGACACCATATTAAGCTATGGGAATTAAGTAAAGTATTGATCTTGAATATTTCGTCCAAGCCTTCTTTCTTCATTATGGTGGCTTCAAAGTTCTGAAATCTTCATCCGTGGCCTTCTCTTGGATCATCACATGCTTGCTGCCATCTCCATGCATGGCCATGCTCCAATGCTTGTCCCTCTCATCCATGCTTGGTCCATCATTCCTAAGAGTAAGAAATATATCTGATTTAGGCAACATCATATTCTCATGTATGTGAGGAATAGTTCCAAGAAAGCGAAAGTACGATAGTTAAGTTGTTTGTACGAGATCTTGTGATGGGTCCTTGTATGTGTGTTCTTTTGGTACAACGGTTGTATCAATAGTAGGGATGTCCACATCATGCTCCCCTTCTTGAATTGAAGTCGTCCTCGACGCAATCTCATCTTCCTCACCAAAGTAAGGCTTCAAATTTGCAATGTTAAATGTAGGACTAACCGTACCAAAGTCTGCAGGCAACTCAAGTTTGTATGCATTATCATTGATTTTCTCTAACACCTTAAAGGGACCAGTAGCACGTGGCATTAACTTAGACTTGCGTAAATCAGGAAAACGATCTTTACGCAAATGTAACCAAACAAGATCGCCAACATCAAACACAACATGCTTTCTCCCTTTATCCCCAGCAAGTTTATACTTAGCATTCATGTGTTCAATGTTATCTTTAGTAGTCTTATGCAAGTTTAATATCATTTCAGCGTGTTGTGTAGCATCCAAATTATGTTGCACCGAAGAAGGTAAAGGCAATAAATCAATAGGTGCACGAGGAACAAAACCATACACAATCTCAAATGGGCACATCTTTGTGGTAGAATGCAATGAACGATTATAAGCAAATTCTATATGAGGTAAACACTCTTCCCACAATTTTAAGTTCTTCTTTAAAACAGCCCGTAACATAGTAGACAACGTTCTATTTACTACTTCAGTTTGACCATCAGTTTGGGGATGACATGTAGTACTAAAGAGCAATTTAGTCCCCAACTTAGCCCATAAACATTTCCAAAAGTGGCTAAGAAATTTAGTATCACGATCAGAGACAATAGTATTTAGCACACCATGCAAACGAACAATTTCACGAAAGAACAAATCAGCAATATGCGCAGCATCATCCGTTTTATGACAAGGAATAAAGTGTGCCATCTTAGAAAACCGATCCACAACAACAAAAATACTATCCCTCATACGTGTTCGTGGCAATCCCAAAACAAAGTCCATAGAAATATCCTCCCAAGGAACACTAGGAACAAGAAGAAGCATATATAAACCATGTGGATTAAGGCGAGACTTAGCTTTTTGACAAGTAGTGCGGTGCCACAAATCTCTCAACATCTCGACGCACACGTGGCCAAAAGAAGTGTGCAGAAGAACATCCTCCGTCTTCTTGACACCAAAGTGTCCTATCAATCCTCCTCCATGCGCCTCAGAATAACAACAATGAGCGAATGAACTATCTCGAACGCATAGTTTGTTAGCACGAACACAAATCCATCATTGAAGACGAACTTGTTCCAAGTTCTACCATCTCTACAATTGCAACACCTCTTTAAATTCAGCATCATGCACATATTGTTCCTTAATAGTTTCCGGTCCAAATATTTTGAAGTCAAGTTGAGATAACAAAGCATAACAGTAGCGACAAAGAATCAGCAATAATATTATCTTTACCCTTTTGTGTTTGATAACATAAGGAAAAGACTCAATAAATTCAACCCACTTTGCATGACGATTCAACTTAGCTTGACTATGACTATGCTTGAAGATTCATGATCGGAATGAATAACAAATTCCTTAGGCCATAGATAATGTTGCCAAGTTTCTAATGTCCGAACCAACGCATATAATTCTTTATCATAAGTAGAATAGTTCGGACTAGCCCCACTCAATTTCTCACTAAAATATGCAACAGTTTTCCCTCTTGTAATAACACCCTCCCAAACCAATTCCACTAGCATCACATTCAAGCTCAAAGTCTTAGTAAAATCGGGAAGTTGGAGTAAGGGAGCATGTGTTAGCTTATCTTTCAATCTGACGAAGGCGTGTTGTTGTGCATCGCCCAAACAAAGGGCACATCCTTCTTGGTAAGCTCATTCAATGGTAGCGGCAATTGATCCAAAGTCTTTGACAAAGCGCCTATAAAAACCAGCGAGGCCAAGAAAAATCCTCACTTGTGTGACCGTCTTGGGCTGCGGCCAATTCTCAATAGCTTCAATCTTGGCTGGATCCACTTCAATACCCTGTGATGTAACAACATAGCCAAGAAACGCAACTCGATTGGTGCAAAAGGTGCACTTCTCAAGGTTATCAAACAAACGTGCATCACGTAAAGCATTGAAAACAGCACGTAAATGGTCCAAATGATCCTCTAAAGATTTGCTATAAATCAGAATATCATCAAAGTAGACTACCACAAAACGTCCAATGAAAGCACGTAAAACTTCGTTCATTAATCTCATGAAAGTGCTAGGTGCATTAGTTAAACCAAACGGCATTACTAACCAATTATATAAACCGAACTTAGTTTTAAATGCTGTTTTCCATTCATCTCCTAATTTCATACGAATCTGGTGGTAACCACTACGCAAATCAACTTTAGAAAACATGGTAGAGCCACTCAATTCATCAAGCATGTCATCTAAACGTGGAATATGATGACGATATCGAATAGTAATATTATTGATAGCTCTACAATCATTACACATGCACGAAGAACCATCTTTCTTAGGTACCAAAATAATAGGAACAGCACAAGGGCTAAGGGACTCACGAATATGATCTCTGTCGAGTAGTTCCTGAATTTGGCGTTGTATCTCCTTTGTCTCCTCTGGATTGGTTCTATATGGCGCGCAGTTGGGCAACGTGGCACCAGGAATTAGATCAATTTGATGCTCAATTCCTCTAATAGTAGGTAATCCTGGTGGCAACTCAGCGGGAAAGACATCCTCATATTCCTGCAAAAGGTTAGCAACAGCGGGTGGCAAAGAAGGAGGCATATCCTCAAATGTAAACAAAACCTCTTTGCAGACAATTGCATAACATTGAGTATTGTTTACATCTAGTTCAGCAATATCAATTTTATTTGCAAGCATACATGGACTCTTCAAACGAATTTCAGTACCATGTGTAGAATCAGATTTAGTGTTGTTTGGTGGTATAAAATCTGCAGCAACAATCTGATTCTCACTTTTATTTTTCTCCTCAGTTTTAGCTCTACTAGCTGTAGCAAGATCATCTTTTAAAATTTGTTCGGGAGTCATAGGTTTTAGACCAATTTTCTTTCCATCATGTATAAGAGAATAGTGCTTAGTTTTGCCATTATGAACAGATTCTCTATCAAATTGCCATGCTCTACCAAGTAACAAAGAACAAGCTTGCATAGGTACAACATCACAATCAACAAAATCAGAATATGTACCAATAGTAAAATGCACGCGTACCGTTCTTGTTACCTTGATCTTGCGAGAACTCTCAAACCATTGGATGTAATATGAATGTGGGCATTGTCTTGTTGGAAGCGCAAGCTTCTCTACCATGTCAACACTGGCCAGATTATTACAACTCTCTCCATCGATGATGATCCGTATAGCTCTTTCCTTGACAACACCACGTGTTTGGAACAGGTTGTGGCGTTGATCTTGCTTAGATTTGCTCAATTGCACACTCAACACACGTTGTGTAATTAAGCTCTTGTATTGATCAGCAGCTTCAGCTCCCATTACCTCTGTCTCTTCATCAGCATCAGAATTTTCTCCATCTCGAGCAGAAATAAGGGCTAGTGTATCTTCATCGAAGTCACTCGCTGAATCGTATTGACCATCTTCTCGCACCATCATCACATGTTGTGTTGTGCACTGTCTCTCAATATGACCAAAACCCGAGCACTTGCGGCATTGGATATCCTTTGTCTTACCCGTGGAAGCCATAGAAGATGCACTACGAGCAGGAGCATTGGATGATGGTGGAGGAGCAGTTGGAAATCTTGTGGTGGCCTTGGATGTGGTAGTAGCTGGTGGCGAATCACGAGGAGGCGCTGATTGTCGGGATGTCCAAGTGGATGTGCGACCTGCAGAATTATTAGTCCTCCTCCATGGTGTTTGGCGATCCTGCACTTCACGTTCAGCTTTGCAAGCAAGATGAAACAAACGAGTGATAGAATTATATTCCTTATAATCTAATATGTGTTGAATCTCCTTGTTTAATCCACCAAAGAAATGTGCAAGCATTTGTTCATTAGATTCAACAAGACCACACCGAACCATCCCTGTTTAAATTCCTGATAATACTCTTCTACAGAATTTTTCCCTTGCTCTAAACGTGTCAGATTCTTTAGTAAATCACGTTGATAAGTAGGAGGTACAAAACGAACACGCATAGCAGTTTTTAAAGCAGTCCAAGTACTAGGAATAGTTGTAGGATTTAAACGACAATACTCAGACCACCAAAGGGAAGCAAATTTAGTAAATTCACATGTAGCAGCACTAACACACATATTCTAAGGATATTTTAAGCATGCAAAACGTTGTTCTACTTCCATCTCCCATGTAAGATATGCATCAGGATTATATTTACCCTCAAAAGATGGAATATTTAATTTAAGATTTGCAACATGATCATCATCACGTACCAGTGGGCGAGCGTTGCGGTAGTAATGTCGGGGACGGCCAGCAGGTACCTGTGGAGGTTGTTCAACCTCCTCGTCAAACAGATCGTCGTCGTCGGGGTCGTAGTAGTACCCGTCGTCTGTCCCCAATGTCGCAGCAGCAACCGCGGCAGAAGTCTGAGGAGCGTCAGACGCAGCGGTAGCCGCCAGGGGTGCGGCGGCAGCTGAACCAGCAATCCGACCCGTGATCGGAATGCGCCGTGCGCCATGTGTGGGTGCCGGTGAGGGTGCGGGCAATCGGTTCAAAAGCTCCATGAACCGAATGTCAAGCTTGGCGTTGAAGGATTTCTCGAGTCCATCGATCTTGTCCACGGCGTTGGTGAGCTTGGTGTCAAAATCCCCGAGGCGCGTATCCACGTCTTCAGCGCGACTGACCAAGAGCACAGAGAAGTGGGCATGTAGTTCTTCGTTCGTCATTGTGGCAGGGTTCCGCGAAGTATCTGTCATGGTTAGTCCTTAAAAAGCACAGGTATATAGTACGGAAATATGGTGGAAGTCACGCGTAATCCATCAAGCAATATACGAAGCTCTTACAAGTTCTTACCAAACAGCAGGAAAAGGCGATATGCAACCACGAGGATCAGTGGGTCCAGAGATTGAACCAAGCAATTACCAGGAGTCGAAACACCGCACATGGAGAGTATCTGTGGAGCTCTGGGAAGGCTTAGCAAGCAGGGTTAGCAATTATCAAAACAGCAATGCAAAAGTTGACAGAATGCTCAACGACGGTACTGTGCTGGTCCTAGGCTAGACCGTACTAGAGACGCGAGCCCAGATCACCAACGATGTCACGACGCGACACAACAAGCAATGTATGATGATATGGCACCCTGAAAAGCGAACCGAGAGGTGAAAAATCACTATGATGGCGAGTGTCTAGAATTGATCTACGGGGTCTAAAAAATAGGTTAGCCCCAAAAAAAAATTTCGAAATTTTTTATTTTGCTCCGGAAAGCGCGCAGACGCCAAAAAAATATTGCTATAACGTCCGATGGACAAAAGTGATCCCCGGGGTCGAAAAATAGTATAGCCAGAAATTTTTTTCGGAGGCGGTTCCAGACTTTTTTTTTTGCTCTCCTTCTGGACTTACGACCGGACTCTTAGCGCGACACGGACTTTAGCTGAACACGGACACAACAAAGAAGGAAAGTCAAAAGAAATAACTAGGAAACAGTAACTCTACTCGGACTCGTACCGCGGCAGGAAAACTGATCGGATCTGTGTCGCAGTAGGAAGGCGGTGGCGGAGTATTAGGGTTTATGGTGGCTGGGTATATGGCGGCGGAATATGGTGGCGGAATATGGTGGCGGTGATCGGCGAGTGTGGCGGTGACTAGTATGATTAGAACTCGAAACTCTAAGGGACGAGACACTAAGACCAGCAACTCGACGCGACGATGTAGACACAAATTCAACAATGCAAAAACTGAAAAGATAATGCGAGGCGTAGATTGGTTATGGGATGGATCTAAACTCTAAGCTGTTTTGGATTTTTCGTGAGTTATAGGTAAAACAGATCTAATCTACGAAAACAGTAAAATCTCACCGAGCAACCTGAAATCTGATACCACTTGATAGGGCAAAGGTGTCCGATCTTTCGATGAGATGGCGATATTCGATTTGGTGGAGTTCGGGCTTGACGATCCGACTACACGTGCGAGCACGAGCGCCAATGCAATCGCTAGGCCAATCTCCTGGAGGTTACCGATCCTGCGTGAACACGATCAGCCTGACCAGCGAGGGTCTTAATTCCTACCTGAAATCGAGAACAAGTAAGAACCAATATTGCAATCAAGATATTGCGGATTAAGAGGAAAGCTTTATTGAAGAGGTGGGATCCTGAATAGGTGCGAAGTACAAGAGGCCTCTGCGACGCTCGAGCCTTGGCGAAGTTGCGACTATGGCTAACTTAATGTCTAAACAAAATCCGAGTCTAGGGGGTCGGCTATGGGGAGTATTTAAGGGCGAAAAGGTGGGGTTTCGGCCAGCCATGGAAGTGGTGGCCGAATCCAACCCTAAAAGTCCTTTTCCCCTCAAATACGGACTCTAAAAAGTGGCTAATTAAAATCCTGCGAAAATTACATGGGCCTGGCCCAAAATAAAGGTGTCGCGGCACCATATTAAGCTATGGACGAATTCGTAAAGTATTGATCTTGAATATTTCGTCCAAGCCTTCTTTCTTCATTATGGTGGCTTCAAAGTTCTGAAATCTTTATCCGTGGCCTTCTCTTGGATCATCACATGCTTGCTGCCATCTCCATGTATGGCCATGCTCCAATGTTTGTCCCTCTCATCCATGCTTGGTCCATCATTCCTAAGAGTAAGAAATATATCTGATTTAGGCAGCACCATATTCTCATGTATGTGAGGAATAGTTCCAAGAAACGAAAGTACCTGATAGTTAAGTTGTTTGGCACGAGATATTGTGATGGGTCCTTGTATGTGTGTTGCTGCAGGTACAACGGTTGTATCAATAGTAGGGATGTCCACATCACCTATGGAGCACTACACCGACATGGCTCCACATGCTTGGGTGATATGGAGTACTACACCAACAATTACTCCCCAAGCATGGATGACTTCGAGTGCGACATCGACGACGCCTCGCCAAGCATGGAGGACACGGAGAACTTCATCGACTTTGATGGCTCCTCCATGAGCCATAAAAAATTCATCCACCGTGTGGATATGGAAGCCTACTATGCCAAGCAAGCGGAGGCGCATCATCAAGATCCCATGACCTTCAAGGCCAAGCGTGCCACACCAAAGGGCACCACCTACTTCGATGATCCACCTCCAAGGCGACAAGCGCTACCACCTCCAAGGCGTCAAGCTCCACCATCAACAGGGCATCAAGTGCCACCACCTAGATGGCGTCAAGCTCCACCATCTCCAAGGCGCCAAGCTCCATCACCTCCAAGGCGCCAAGATCCACCTCCTATCCAAACAAGAGTGGCGTCCAAACATCATATACATCAAGAGGCGCCAAGAAACAAGAATCTTCATCGACAAACATCCTCTCATGAGCATCGACACCATAAAAAGGATACACAACACCGTCAAAGGCATCTTCGCCATAAAGACGAAGAATTCGTGATGAGCACCAACCATAATGCTCAAGAAAGCTCAAGAAGGCACCGCAATCACAAGAAGGGTGCCAAGGCAAATGATCACCGTCGTGAGGGTCATGTGGATGACCAAGTGCTTCACCAACATCAACCATCGGCAAGGCACGCCAATGACCTCCATCGACACCATCATAGGGCACCTTCAACTACTCGTGTCAGCACCACAATGGCACCAAGAGAAAGCCTTCCTCCACACCATCAAGCTTCAACGCCTACGCTTGACTTCCATGACCTCGCGAACGAGGAAAATGTAAACCTCTACTTCGCCAAGTTGGATAGCATGAGACTACCTCCACCACTACTACGAGATGGCCACAAGACAGTCGAGCATGGGATTTTCCCTTCGACCATGGAGGAGAGCAATGATGCCCATCTTATGGCATCCAACCTTGAAGGCGACAAGGTCAAGAATGGTGAGCATGGGATTTTCCGTTCACCAAAGGAGGCGCTTGGAGTTGAGGAAACCGAGCCTATCCCCATATGCTTGAGTGATGATGTGGTACCAATCCCATGTGAGTATGAGAGCCACTTAGCCCACTTGAGTGAGAACAAGAGTGAGATGAGTGACTCCACCTTATGTGAGATTGAGTGCTTCCACTTTGAGGGCATGAGTGATACACCAAGTGAATTGAGAGTGGTAGTTGATAGGTCAAGTGAGACCATTTCCATTTCTAACAACTTACCCTCTACCTCTAGTGTGTTCTCTTATGTTGTGCTAGGTTCCATGGATGAAGACGCGCCAAGCCATGAAGCAATGATGCCTCAATTGGAGAAGATGTACATGGTGCACGAAGATGATGTTATGCCATGGCTACATCAAGAAGACGAAGTCGTCCACAAGGAGGCCACTACTTCCACAACACCCACTTCACATGAGAGGTATGACCAACGTAACAATAAGGGTGTTGATGATGCCATGATCCCACTAGTGGACATGATGAATTGTGAGGATATGCATGCTATGGATGATACTTTGATAGGGCCAAGGTGTCCAATCTTTCGATGAGATGATGATAATCGATTTGGTGGAGTTCGGGCTTGACGATCCGACTACACGTGTGAACACGAGCGCCAATGCAATCGCTAGGCCAATCTCCTGGAGGTTACCGATCCTGCGGGAACACGATCGACTGACCGGAGGGTCTTAATTCCTACGAAATCGAGAACAAGAACCAATATTGCAATCAAGATATTGCGGATTAGGAGAAAGCTTTATTGAAAAGGTGGGAACTGAATAGGTGCGAAGGCAAGAGGCCTCTGCACTCGAGCCTTGGCGAAGTTGCGACTATGGCTAACTTAATGTCTAAACAAAATCCGAGTCTAGGGGGTGCTATGGGGAGTATTTAAGGCGAAAAGATGGGGTTTGGGCAGCCATGGAAGTGGTGGCGAATCCAACCCTAAGTCCTTTTCCTCAAATCGGACTCTAAAAAGTGGCTAATTAAAATCCTGCGAAAATTACATGGGCTGGCCCAAAATAAAGGTGTCAGACACCATATTAAGCTATGGACGAATTCGTAAAGTATTGATCTTGAATATTTCGTCCAAGCCTTCTTTCTTCATTATGGTGGCCTCAAAGTTCTGAAATCTTCATCCGTGGCCTTCTCTTGGATCATCACATGCTTGCTGCCATCTCCATGCATGGCCATGCTCCAATGCTTGTCCCTCTCATCCATGCTTGGTCGATCATTCCTAAGAGTAAGAAATATATCTGATTTAGGCAGCATCATATTCTCATGTATGTGAGGAATAGTTCCAAGAAACGAATGTACCTGATAGTTAAGTTGTTTGGCACGAGATCTTGTGATGGGTCCTTGTATGTGTGTTGATGTAGGTACAACGGTTGTATCAATAGTAGGGATGTCCACATCATGCTCCCCTTCTTGAATTGAAGTCATCCTCGATGCAATCTCATCTTCCTCACCAAAGTAAGGCTTCAAATCTGCAACGTTAAACGTAGGACTAACCGTACCAAAGTCTGCAGGCAACTCAAGTTTATATGCATTATCATTTATTTTCTCTAACACCTTAAAGGGACCAGCAGCACGTGGCAATAACTTAGACTTGCGTAAATCAGGAAAACGATCTTTACGCAAATGTAACCAAACAAGATCGCCAACATCAAACACAACATGCTTTCTCCCTTTATCCCCAGCAAGTTTATACTTAGCATTCATGTGTTCAATGTTATCTTTAGTAGTCTTATGCAAGTTTAATATCATTTCAGCGCGTTGTGTAGAATCCAAATTATGTTGCACCGAAGAAGGTAAAGGCAATAAATCAATAGGTGCACGAGGAACAAAACCATACACAATCTCAAATGGGCACATCTTTGTGGTAGAATGCAGCGAACGATTATAAGCAAATTCTATATGAGGTAAACACTCTTCCCACAATTTCAAGTTATTCTTTAAAACAGCCCGCAACATAGTAGACAAAGTTCTATTTACTACTTCAGTTTGACCATCAGTTTGGGGATGACATGTAGTACTAAAGAGCAATTTAGTCCCCAACTTAGCCCATAAACATCTCCAAAAGTGGCTAAGAAATTTAGTATCACGATCAGAGATAATAGTATTTGGCACACCATGCAAATGAACAAATCAGCAATATGTGCAGCATCATCCGTTTTATGACAAGGAATACAGTGTGCCATCTTAGAAAACCGATCCACAACAACAAAAATACTATCCCTCCCCTTCTGTGTTCGTGGTAATCCCAAAACAAAGTCCATAGAAATATCCTGCCAAGGAACACTAGGAACAGGAAGAGGCATATATAAACCATGTGGATTAAGGCGAGACTTAGCTTTTTGACAAGTAGTGCAGCCTGCCACAAACCTCTCAACATCTCGACGCATACGTGGCCAAAAGAAGTGTGCAGCAAGAACATCCTCCGTCTTCTTGACACCAAAGTTTCCCATCAATCCTCCTCCATGCGCCTCCTGTAACAACAAAAGACGAACAGAACTATCTGGAATGCATAGTTTGTTAGCATGGAACACAAATCCATCATTGAAGACGAACTTGTTCCAAGTTCTACCATCTCTACAATTCTGCAACACATCTTTAAATTCAGCATCATGCACATATTGTTCCTTAATAGTTTCCAATCCAAATATTTTGAAGTCAAGTTGAGATAACAAAGCATAACGGCGCGACAAAGCATCAGCAATAATATTATCTTTACACTTTTTGTGTTTGATAACATAAGGAAAAGACTCAATAAATTCAACCCACTTTGCATGACGACGATTCAACTTAGCTTGACTATGAATATGCTTCAAAGATTCATGATCCGAATGAATAACAAATTCCTTAGGCCATAGATAATGTTGCCAAGTTTCTAATGTCCGAACCAACGCATATAATTCTTTATCATAAGTAGAATAGTTTAGACTAGCCCCACTCAATTTCTCGCTAAAATATGCAACAGGTTTTCCCTCTTGTAATAACACCCCTCCCAAACCAATTCCACTAGCATCACATTCAAGCTCAAAATTCTTAGTAAAATAAGGAAGTTGGAGTAAGGGAGCATGTGTTAGCTTATCTTTCAATATGACAAAGGCCTGTTGTTGTGCATCGCCCCAAACAAAGGGCACATCCTTCTTGGTAAGCTCATTCAGCGGCGCGGCAATTGATCCAAAGTCTTTGACAAAGCGCCTATAAAAACCAGCGAGGCCAAGAAAACTCCTCACTTGTGTGACCGTCTTGGGCTGCGGCCAATTCTCAATAGCTTCAATCTTGGCTGGATCCACTTCAATACCCTGTGATGTAACAACATAGCCAAGAAACGCAACTCGATTGGTGCAAAAGGTGCACTTCTCAAGGTTACCAAACAAACGTGCATCACGTAAAGCATTGAAAACAGCACGTAAATGGTCCAAATGATCCTCTAAAGATTTGCTATAAATCAGAATATCATCAAAGTAGACTACCACAAAACGTCCAATGAAAGCACGTAAAACTTCGTTCATTAATCTCATCAAAGTGCTAGGTGCATTAGTTAAACCAAACGACATTACTAACCACTCATATAAACCGAACTTAGTTTTAAATGTTGTTTTCCATTCGTCTCCTAATTTCATACGAATCTGGTGGTAACCACTACGCAAATCAACTTTAGAAAACATGGTAGAGCCACTCAATTCATCAAGCATGTCATCTAAACGTGGAATAGGATGACGATATCGAATAGTAATATTATTGATAGCTCTACAATCAAAATAATAGGAACAACACAGGGGCTAAGGGACTCACGAATATGATCTCTGTCGAGTAGTTCCTGAATTTGGCGTTGTATCTCCTTTGTCTCCTCTGGATTGGTTCTATATGGCACGCGGTTGGGCAACGTGGCACCAGGAATTAGATCAATTTGGTGCTCAATTCCTCTAATAGTAGGTACTCCTGGTGGCAGCTCAGCGGGAAAGACGTCCTCATATTCCTGCAAAAGGTTAGCAATAGCGGGTGGCAAAGAAGGAGGCATATCCTCAAATGAAAACAAAACCTCTTTGCAGACAATTGCATAACATTGAGTATTGTTTACATCTAGTTCAGCAATATCAATTTTATTTGCAAGCATACATGGACTCTTCAAACGAATTTCAGTAGCATGTGTAGAATCAGATTTAGTGTTCTTTGGTGGTATAAAATCTGCAGCAACAATCTGATTCTCACTTTTATTTTTCTCCTCGGTTTTAGCTCTACTAGCTCTCGCAAGATCATCTTTTAAAATCTGTTCGGGAGTCATAGGTTTTAGACCAATTTTCTTTCCATCATGCATAAGAGAATAGTGATTAGTTTTGCCATTCTGAACAGATTCTCTATCAAATTGCCATGGTCTACCAAGTAACAAAGAACAAGCTTGCATAGGTACAACATCACAATCAACAAAATCAGAATATGTACCAATAGTAAAATGCACACGTACCGTTCTTGTTACCTTGATCTTGCGAGAACTCTCAAACCATTAGATGTAATATGAATGTGGGCGTTGTCTTGTTGGAAGCGCAAGCTTCTCTACCATGTCAACACTGGCCAGATTATTACAACTCCCTCCATTAATGATGATCCGTATAGCTCTTTCCTTGACAACACCACGTGTTTGGAACAGGTTGTGGCGTTGATCTTGCTCAGATTTGCTCAATCGCACACTCAACACACGTTGTGTAATTAAGCTCTTGTATTGATCGGTGACTTGACTCCATTACCTCTGTCTCTTCATCACATCGAATTGTCTCCATCTCGGCGTAAATAAGGGCTAGTGTATCTTCATCAAAGTCACTCGCTGAATCGTATTGACCATCTTCTCGCACCATCATCACACGTTGTGTTGTGCACTGTCTCTCAATATGACCAAAACCCCAGCACTTGTGGCATTGTATATCCTTTATCTTACCCGTGGAAGCCATAGAAGATGCACTACGAGCAGGGGCATTGGATGATGGTGGAGGAGCAGCTGGAAATCTTGTGGTGGCCTTGGATGTGGTAGTAGCTGGAGGCGAATCATGAGGAGGCACTGATTGTCGGGATGTCCAAGTGGATGTGCGCCTGCAGAATTATTAGTCCTCCTCCATGGTGTTTGGCGATCCTCCACTTCACGTTCAGCTTTGCAAGCAAGATGAAACAAACGAGTGATAGAATTATATTCCTTATAATCTAATATGTGTTGAATGTCCTTGTTTAATCCACCAAAGAAACGTGCAAGCATTTGTTCATTAGATTCAACAAGACCACACCGAACCATCCCCGTTTGCAATTCCTGATAATACTCTTCTACAGAATTTTTCCCTTGCTCTAAGCGTGTCAGATTCTTTAGTAAATCACGTTGATAAGTGGGAGGTACAAAACAAACACGCATAGCAGTTTTTAAAGCAGTCCAAGTACTAGGAATAGTAGTAGGATTTAAACGACAATACTCAGACCACCAAAGGGAAGCAAATTTAGTAAATTCACATGTAGTAGCACTAACACGCATATTCTCAGGATATTTTAAGCATGCAAAACGTTGTTCTACTTCCATCTCCCATGAAAGATATGCATCAGGATTATATTTACCCTCAAAAGATGGAATATTTAATTTAAGCTTTGCAACATGATCATCATCACGTACCGGTGGTCGAGTGTTGCGGTAGTAATGTCGGGGACGGCCAGCAGGAACCTGTGGAGGTTGCTCAACCTCCTCGTCAAACAGATCGTGTTATGGGGTAACCCTGGGGTTGGCCCGATCTTTCACGAATTCCACGAGGAACGAGGGGAAGAAAGGTGGTCGGGTATGAAATCGGGGAAGGCGATGAAAACCACGAACACACGCACACCAAAACACGATACACGCCTACTCCTCACGCCGGTGGCAACCGGTCCAACATAATCCCTAGGATCGGTGTTGGGCGAAGCTCGCTCTCCACGCCAACAACGGGGGATGAGGTGCTTGGTGAGACCTTGACGACTTCGGGCGAGAAACCGAGAACCCAAGGCCGAGTACAACTGAAGGCACTAGGCAAGATCCAAGAGGGGTGGATAATCCGGTGCTCTGGTAGGAGCATGAGACCAATAGATATAAGTCCTCAAAGGGTTTCCTTAATATCTATTATTATCCAAGTCTAAACGTTTACAATAGAGGTGGGGCTATATAGTCCAGCCACAAAACAGGGTAGTTCGGAATGGAGAGATAAATGATAGGTTGGGTTACAAGGCACAGGGCGAACTTAGGTGATCGAGGTCACGGGGACCGGTAGTACCGGTCCGTAACAGTAGTACCGGTGGTGACCGGTAGTACCGCTCGAGGCGGTACCGCTTGAGGGCTGGAGCTTCCGTCGGGCGTCGGTGGCGGCGGTGAGGGGCGGTAGTACTGCCACCGTAGTACCGATTACAAGACCGGTAGTACCGCTTATGCCTGGGGCATGGGGTAGTGCTTCCTATGGCGGTGGGAGGCGGTAGGAGTCCGCTTGGGCGGTAGTCCGGTCGTCCAACCGGTAGTACCGCTTGCGTCTGGCGATCGGTGGCTTCTTGTACTGATGATGCATGAGTTTGCGTGTGAAGTAGCAAGCCATCCAAGGGGTGTCAAGTCACACAAGGAGAGGCGAGTTCACCTTAGTTTGAAGGAGCTTGGCTCTGCACGAGTCATGGGTCCATTTGGGTAGCTCGTGGGAGTAGATGTAGTAGCGGTCGGGACGGGCTGCATCAGCTCCCCTTGGGAAAGAGTCGTCCTCGACTCTTCAACTGCTAACTTCCTCTTCGCCATGGTAGGGTGAGAGGTCCTTGACATTGAATGTCGAGCTCACAAGATACTTCGATGTTGGTATATCGATCACATAGGCGTTGTTGTTTATCCTTTTTAGCACCTTGAATGGTCCGTCGCCTCGTGGCTTTAGCTTGGAGTCGCGTTCCTTGGGGAAGCGGTCTTTACTCAAGTGTATCCATACAAGGTCGCCCTCATCAAAGATCATCTCTTTCTTGGTCTTGTTTAGCCTTGATGCTTGGCGAAGGACTTGTTGCTCGATAGTAGCTCGTGTGTCTTCATGGAGTTTCATCATTGCTTGGGCACGCTTGACAACGTCCATATTGGCACGTTCATGAAGTGGAAGTGGAAGGATATCGGCGCGGTGAGGCTCGAATCCATAGACGATCATGAACGGGCTCCTCATGGTGGTGGAGTGCTTGGCGCGGTTGTAGGCGAACTCGGCGTGTGGAATGCATTCCTCCCAGTCTTTAAGGTTCTTCTTTATCAATACCCGGAGAAGTGTGCCAAGACTTCGATTGACTACCTCGGTTTGTCCATCGGTTTGAGGATGCGAGGCGGACGAGAATAGGAGCTTGATGCCGAGCTTGGCCATGAGGGTCTTCCAGAAATAGCTCATGAATTTTACGTCACGGTCGAAGACGATTGTTCGTGGCACGCCATGTAGCCGAATTATTTCCCTGAAAAACAAATTTGCGACATGTGAAGCATCATCGGTCTTATGGCACGGAATGAAATGTGCCATTTTTGAAAAGCGATCCACGACTACAAATATGGAATCGTGACCATGTTTAGATCTAGGCAAGCCTAATACAAAGTCCATGCTAATGTCCGACCAAGGTGCATGAGGAATAGGCAATGGCATATAAAGACCAAAGGGGTTGGACTTAGACTTAGCTTGGATACATGTAGTGCATCGTTGAACGTGGCGCTCCACGTCGCGCTTCATCTTTGGCCAAAAGTAGTGAGTGGAGAGCATGTCATATGTCTTGTCACGGCCAAAGTGACCCATAAGGCCTCCACCATGGGACTCTTGAAGAAGCAAAAGTTGGAGAGAGGATTTCGGAATGCAAAGCTTGTTTTGTTTGAAAAGAAAACCCTTGTGCAAATAGAAATCGTCAATCCTTTGTCTATTGAACATTGTGCAAATATTGGTCCAAAGAAAGAATCGGACGCGTAAAGATTTGATGTCCTCAAGACCCAAAACATTGACTTCGAGTCGTGTAAGAAGGCTTGTGTTTTGCGAGACAAGGCGTCCGCCACCACATTTTCTTTGCCCTTCTTGTATTTTACAATGTAAGGAAAAGACTCCATAAACTCAACCCACTTTGCGTGCCTTTTACTCAAGTTGGCTTGGCCCTTAAGGTACTTCAACGACTCATGGTCGGAATGGATTATAAATTCTTTGGGCCAAAGATAGTGTTGCCACACTTGAAGAACACGAACCAAGGCAAAAAGTTCTTTGTCATAAATGGGATAATTGAGGCGTGCGCCATCAAGTTTCTCACTATGGTAAGCAATAGGACGCCCATTTTGCATAAGGACGCCACCAATGCCAATACCACTAGCGTCACATTCAATCTCAAAGGTTTTGTGAAATCCGCAATGCAAGAAGTGGTGCTTGGTGAGCCTCCTTTGAGCTCATCAAAGCCTTTTGTTGTGCTTTTCCCCAAGCACGTGACATTCTTCTTGGTCAATTCGTTGAGGGGCAAGCAATTGTGGAAAAATCTTTCACAAAGCGACGGTAAAAGCCACCATCCCATGAAAACTACGAAGTTCACTAACATTTGTAGGAGTGGGCCAAGCGCGTATGTCCTTGACTTTTGATACATCAACTTCAATGCCATTAGAAGACACGACAAAACCAAGGAAAATCAGCTTGTCTCTTGCAAAAGTGCACTTGGGAGGTTAGCATAAAGCTTTTCATGTGAAGGATTTGTAAGACCTCCTTAACATGAGTAACATGCTCCTCTAGTGACTTGCTATAGACAAGAATGTCATCAAAGTAAACAACTACACTCTTTCCAATGAGTGACCGCAAAATATGGTTCATGAGGCATGAAGGTAGATGGGGCATTGGATAAGCCAAAAGGCATAACCAACCATTCATATAGACCAAGCTTGGTCTTGAAGGCGGTTTTCCACTCATCACCTTGACCATGCGAATTTGATGGTAGCCACTACGAAGATCAATTTCGAAAATATAGTGGCTCCACATAACTCATCAAGCATGTCATCAAGACGCGGTATAGGATGTCGATAACATACGGTGATAGCATTGATTGACGGCGATCCATGCATAACCGCAACGTATCATCCGTTTTCGGGACTAGGATCACAGGAACCGCGCTTGGGCTAGTGCTTACTTGGATCAAACCTTTGGAGACGAGTTGGTTGATTTGACGCCGATCTCCTTTGTCTCTTAGGGTTTGTGCGATACGCAGCAGTTTGGTAGTGGTCTTGTAGGGTATGAGGTCGATCGGTGCTCGATTCCACGAAGAGGAGGAAGGCCATGAGGAAGCTCTTCGGGAAATACATCTTGGAATTCCTGCAAAACAGCCATCAAAGAAGGAGGAATATTTGTCAAGTCATTAGTTCCTTGCGCTAGTCCCTTGCATACGAGGACAGAGTGCAAGATGGATGGGTTGTTCCTCACTTCTCTCATCTCACTTTTGGTGGCAAGAAGAACACTCTTAGTTTTTCCGCTCGAGTTTGGCTTGTAGCTCTCACTCACTATGGTGTGGTTCTCTCGCTCACCACTCTTCTCACAAGGTGTTTTTGCGTATTGCGCCCTCGCTAAAGCCTTTGCATTGTCCGCAATTATTTGGCTAGGAGTCATTGGTTGCAACACAAGTTTTATCGAGCCATTTGAAAGTGTAGGTGTTTGAGTGACCATTATGCAAAGCACACTTGTCATATTGCCACGGCCTTCCGAGCAACATGTGACAAACCGTCATTGGAACCACGTCACATTCCACCGTGTCCTTGTAGTGTCCAATGGAGAACGTCACCGAGACGGTGTGCTTGATCTTGACGGATCCTTGGTCACTTAGCCATTGGATATGGTAGGGGTGTCTATGTGGGTGAAGGGTGAGGTTGAGTTTCTCACACAATTCCGTGCTTGAGGTTGTGGCAACTTCCTCCATCGATGACAACTTTGATGGACTTCCCATTGATGCCGGCACGAGTTTGGAAGATGTTCGAGCGTTGGTCTTCATTTTCATTGGCTTGGGTAGTCAAGACCCTTATGACCACAAGCGATGGACTTGCGTCATGCTCACACACAAGAAGTTCTTGGTCCTCTTCCAAGTGTTGCCTTGCCATGGCTTCCTTGACCCTTGCATCAAACTCTTCTTCACTCAAGTATTCTTCATCGCCGTTGTCATGGATGAACAAAACTTTTTTGTTTCCACATGCATTGGACTTGTGCCCTTTGCCTCCACACTTGTAGCATTCACCATTGAATGGTTGATCATCCCGTGTTTGTTTGCCACTTGGGGGCTGTTTTCCTTGGGGAATAGTTGGCTTGAAGGGAAGCTTGGTTGTACTTGGGGAGCTTCCACTTGGTGTTGTTGGAGTAGTGGTTGGCGCTTGCTTGTAGGTGAAGTACGTCTTTGGCTTGTTGTACTTGATGTCCTCTTGCACTTGGCGCTCGGCCTTGGATGCGATGTGCACAAGCTCAACCATGTTGTTGTACTTTTGGAACTCGGTGATGCGTTTGATGGGATGGTTCAAGCCATTGAGGAAGCGTGCCATTGTTTGCTCATCTCGCTCTTCAATGTTGGCACGGATCATGTTGAGCTCCATTTGCTTGAAGTACTCTTCCACGGTCTTTGTCCCTTGACTAAGCGTTTGAAGCTTGTTGAAGAGGTCACGCGTGTAGTGTGAAGGAACAAAGCGGGATCTCATATGAGCCTTCATATCTTGCCAAGTGGCGATTGGAGGCTCTTCTTTTGCTTCGCGAGCGAGTTGGACTTGTTCCCACCAAAGGTTGGCATACTCATCAAACTCGAGGGATGCCATGGCCATCATCTTCTCATTGCTATAATTGTGCATGCGGAAGATCTTGTCGACCTTGAGTTCCCAAGAGAGATATTCCTCGGGCTCATTGGAACCGGTGAACTTGGGCATGGTGAATTTGAGCTTGCCGAAAGTTTCTTCTCCATTGCGGTTCCGGTTGCATCGGTTGCCATTATTTGGACGGTCATCATTATCATCCGAGCTCTCATGTCTTGCTTGGTGATTGTTGCGATGCTCGCGTGGTTGTTGAGGTGCCGCGTTTGGTGGAGGAACTTGTTGTTGACGACGAGCTTGGGGAGCGTGCTCGTTTTCTTGTCGCGGATGCGGACGAGGAGGAGGTTGGTGGTCCTCACGACGAGCTTGGGGAGCTTGCTCTTGCTCTTGTCGTGGTTGATGGCGAGGAGCATTAGCTTGCGCCATGTGGCGAGGAGGACGTCGAGCCGTATGCGCCATGGGCTGCTCTTCTTCTTGGTGTAGGGGAGGCTCGTCATGACCATTATGTTGGCGACGAGGACGCTCATGTCTATGATGACGCCTTGGAGGATCTTCGAGTGCTTCACGTCGACGATGATCTTGTTCGTCCTCTTCGGAAGTTGCACTTGTTGTTGAAGGAGCGTGTCGACGTCGATGGCCGTGGTGGTCTATGCGAGGTTGCTCTTGTTGAATCACCAGTGCCCTTGGTCGTGGTCGGGTTGCTTCACGTCTTGGAGGTCTTGCGGAGAGGTCACCATCATAGCTTGATGTCGCGGCGTGACGCGGAGATGGTACCACTTGCGAAGAGCTTATGGATTGAAGAACGGGTCCATCCCGGTGCCTTGAAGCGTGACGGCGAGGTGCACTTGTTTCACTTGATGAGTGCCGAGATGAGCTTGATTCGCGCGAGCGTGTCCTTGCGAGTCCATCGATGATGTGTTGGAGCTTCTCATCCGTTGAGGCGAGTGCACGACCAAGAGCTTCATTTTGATGCCCGAGGTTGTGTTGCATGGCATGCATTTGTACGGACTTCTTGAGCGGTTGTCGATGTTTTTGAATTCCACGGGCCTCGCTAAATTGTTCATCTTGGCGCCGCTCGAGAGCTTCACAACGATAGTTGAATTCTCCTCGGATCTTCCAATGGTCCCATCTTGTCATGAATTGGTTATCATCCTCTGGAGGTGGTGGTGGTTGGGATGGCTCTCCATGCCTGTCCATGATGCAAAGCCAACAATGGTTGTATATGGAGAGAAAGGGTGTGGAGAGTTAGCCTTTTACCTCACCTTGGAGATTATATCAAACCAATTGCCACACAAATGAGCGTGCAAAGTGAAATGGCAAGAAACTCTCAAAGGCTTTTGGTGGAAGGTAAGGGTTGTGGAAAACCAAACGAAACGATCCAAGCAAAAGGTTATTGTCCTACGTGGTAAAGAACCAAAGATCAAAAGCAAAAAGGATACGATCTACCAAAAACACGGAAAACACACACGTGGAGAAAACGGGGTTAGCACGACTATGAAAATGAGCACAAAAGGTCCTAATGAAGACTACGCATTTGTTGTGCCAACACAAGGAGAGACCACAACTCGTTTGCCAAAAGAGGGTAAGCAATAGATTTGTGCACTTGCCGCGGAGCGCTCTTTCTTCTCTCTTTCTTGGCTTACAAGCTTGGTATTCTCTTTGTATTGGGGGACTATGTATCTTTTTTTTCTCTTTTTTTTTGATTCTTTTTCCTTTTTCTCCCTTGCTATGCTACTATGGTGGCTTTTGTATTTGGCGTCAAACTCTCACTTTCCGAAGGCAAGTGCACAATGCTTAGACAAACACAAAATGAGTTGCTCTCATAGGATAGATACACACAAAGGAAGATATGGGCTGTCAAGGTGGTGCAAGTTATACCTTTGGTATTGTTGACGACTTGCAACCGTTGGTGGGGGAAAATGTTCGAGTGTCGCGGTGTCGTTGAGCGCGGGATGACGTTGATGCGGAAGCTGTTGTGAAAATGGCGACAAACACGCGAAACACGAACAAGCGAGGTGGAAAAGGTCGTGACAGCAGGTCAAAACGAGGCGCAGCGGTGGCGGTAGTACAGCAGTAACGGTAGTACCGGTGAGCGTAATACTGCTTGTACTACCGGTAATCTGGGTAACTAAGCGGTAGTACCGCTTACGCAAGTACCGCTGCAGCACAGCTCGAACGAGGTGAACTTGCCAAAAACCTCAAATTCGTGGAAAAACTGACCGAAAGGCTGAGCTAGAAACAAGAGGGGCTATAGATCGACTCCCAAAGCAACAGATCTATGGACCAAAACCACGAAAAACTCACAAAACCAAAGATCGATCCGAAGGCAAATTGGGCTCTTTTTGGTAGGATTTTCGTTTTTAAGGTGGAGAAAAGAAAAAATTGGAGGAAATTCGTGATCAACCGTGCTCTTGATACCAATATGTTACGGGGTAACCCTGGGGTTGGCCCGATCTTTCACGAATTCCACGAGGAACGAGGGGAAGAAAGGTGGTCGGGTATGAAATCGGGGAAGGCGATGAAAACCACGAACACACGCACACCAAAACACGATACACGCCTACTCCTCACGCCGGTGGCAACCGGTCCAACATAATCCCTAGGATCGGTGTTGGGCGAAGCTCGCTCTCCATGCCAACAACGGGGGATGAGGTGCTTGGTGAGACCTTGACGACTTGGGGGCGAGAACCCAAGGCCTTGTACAACTTGAACGCACTAGGCAAGATCCAAGAGGGGGGTGGATAATCCGGTGCTCCTTGGTAGGAGCATGAGACCAATAGATATAAGTCCTCAAAGGGTTTCCTTAATATCTATTATTATCCAAGTCTAAACGTTTACAATAGAGGGTGGGGGCTATATATAGTCCAGCCACAAAACAGGGGTAGTTTCGGAATGGAGAGATAAATGATAGGTTGGGTTACAAGGCACAGTGCCGAACTTAGGTGACCAGGTTCAGGCAGGACCGGTAGTACCGGTCCGGTAACCGGTAGTACCGCTTCCGAGGCGGTAGTACCGCTTGAGGGCCTGGAGCTTCCGTCGGAGGCGTCAGTGGCGAGCGATAGGAGGGGGCGGTAGTACCGGCCACCGGTAATCCGATACAAGACCGTAGTACCGCTGCGTCTGGGGCATGGGGTAGTGCTTCTGGCGAAGCGGTAGGAGGAGGTCCGCTTGAGCGGTAGTACTGGTCGTCCCAACCGGTAGTACCGCTTGCGTCTGGCAGCGACTGGTGGCTTCTTCGTACCTGATGATGCACAGAGTTTGCGTGTGAAGTAGCAAGCCATCCAAGGGGGTGTCGAAGTCACACAAGGAGAGGAGCGAGTTCACCTTAGTTTGAAGGAGCTTGGCTCGGGCACGAGTCATGGGTCCATTTGGGTAGCTCGTGGGAGTAGATGTAGTAGCGGTCGGAGGACGGGCTGCATCAGATCGTCGTCGTCGGGGTCATAGAAGTACCCGTCTTCCGTCCCCAATGTCGCAGCAGCTTGTGGAAGTCCGAGGTGCGTCGGCAATGTAGCCGGGAAGTGCGGCAACACCAGCAGTCCGACCCGTGATCGGAATGCGCCGGCGCCATGTGTGGGTGCGCGGCAATCGGTTCAAAAGCTCCTTGAACCGAACGTCAAGCTGCGTTGAAGGATTTCTCGAGTCCATCGATCTTGTCCACGACGTTGGTGAGCTTGGTGTCAAACTCCCGAGCGTATCCGTCTTCAACGCGATCCGACCAAGAGCGGAGAAGTGGGCATGTAGTTCTTCGTTCGTTATTATGGCGGGGTTCCGCGATGTATCTCGAGTTAGTCCTTAAAAAGCACGGTATATAGTGCGAAATATGGTGGAAGTCACGCGTAATCCGTCAATCAATATCTGAGCTCTTACAAGTTCTTACCAAAAGCAGGAAATGGCAATGTGCAACCGCGAGGATCGGTGGGTCCAGAGATTAAACCAAGCGATTACTGTGAGTCGAGACCGCATGGAGAATATATGTGGAGCTCGGGAAGGCTTAGCAAGGGGGTTAGCAATTATCAAAACAGAATGCAAAATTTGAAAGAATGCTCAACGACGTTCTTGTCTGGTCCTAGGCTACACCGTACAAGAGACGCGAGCCTAGATCACCAACGATGTCACGATGCAACACAACAAGCACTGTATAATGATATGTTACCCTGAAAAGCGAACCGAGATGCAGAAAATCACTATGATGGCGAGTGTCTAGAACTGATCTACGGGGTCTAAAAATAGGTTAGCCCCAAAAAAAATTTCAAAATTTTTTATTTTGCTCCGGAAAGCGCGCCGGCGCCAAAAAAAATATCGCTATAACGGCCGATGGAGAAAAGTGATCCCGGGGTCGAAAACTAGTATAGCCAGAAAAAAATTTCGGAGGCGGTTCCAAACTTTTTTTTTGCCTCCTTCTGGACTTACGACCGGACTCTTAGCTCGACACGAACTTGAGCTTAACACGGAAACAACAAAGAAGGAAAGTAAAAAGAAATAACTAGGAAACAATAACTCTACTCGGACTCGTGCACTAGCAGAAACTGATCGGATCTGTCGCGGTAGGAAGGCGTGGCGAGTATTAGGGTTTATGGTGGCGGTATATGGCGGAATATGGTGGCGGAATATGGTGGCGGTGATCGTGAGGTGGCGGTGACTACTATGATCGAACTCGAAACTCTAAGGGACGAGACACTAAGACCAAGAACTCGAGGCGTTATGTAGACACAAATTCAACAATGCAAAAACTGAAAACATAATGCGAGGCGTAGATTGGTTATGGGATGGATATAAACTCTAACTGTGTTTTTGGCTTTTTCGTGGGTTATAGGTAAAAACAGATCTAATCTACGGAAACAGTAAAATCTCACCGAGCAACCTGAAATCTGATACCACTTGATAGGGCCAAGGTGTCCGATCTTTCGATGAGATGATGATAATCGATTTGGTGGAGTTCCGGCTTGACGATCCGACTACACGTGTGAACACGAGCGCCAATGCAATCGCTAGGCCAATCTCCTGGAGGTTACCGATCCTGCGGGAACACGATCAGCCTGACCAGCGAGGGTCTTAATTCCTACCTGAAATCGAGAACAAGTAAGAGCCAATATTGCAATCAAGATATTGCGGATTAGGAGGAAAGCTTTATTGAAAAGGTGGGAACCTGAATAGGTGCGAAGTAC
Source organism: Avena longiglumis (assembly GCA_030063025.1). Classification (NCBI taxonomy): domain Eukaryota; kingdom Viridiplantae; phylum Streptophyta; class Magnoliopsida; order Poales; family Poaceae; genus Avena; species Avena longiglumis. The sequence goes on along the minus strand of CP125974.1, from coordinate 329,257,513 downwards.
AAGAGGCCTCTCAACGCTCGAGCCTTGGCGAAGTTGCGACTATGGCTAACTTAATGTCTAAACAAAATCCGAGTCTAGGGGGTCGGCTATGGGGCGTATTTAAGGGCGAAAAGGTGGGGTTTCGGCCAGCCATGGAAGTGGTGGCTGAATCCAACCCTAGAAGTCATTTTCCCCTCAAATACGGACTCTAAAAAGTGGCTAATTAAAATCCTGCGAAAATTACATGGGCCTGACCTAAAATAAAGGTGTCGCAGCACCATATTAAGCTATGGACGAATTCGTAAAGTATTTGATGGAGGGGTTAACCTCTTGGGTGCCCGATCTTCACGGATCTCGTGGTCAAATCGATGGGAAAGCGAGGGGAAAGGGAGAAGGTAGCGGAAGCGAACACACACCTCGCGAAGAACACGATGAAGACACGCAAAACTCACACGATACAAGGCCGATTGCTCCCGAACGGCGGCCACCGGTCCGATAGAATCCTCGCAAGGAAAGATCGGTCAACGTGCTCCCTCAGATCCACATCGGAGAGGGAAGAACACCTTGGGGAGGGTCTTGACAACTTGGAGACGAGACATCGAACTCCAAGGCCTTGTTCAACGATGCATGCGTGATGCAAAGTCCAATCGAGGTTGGTGACGATAGTCGGTCCCCTTGGTAAAGGGGATGAGGCAAAACTAGAGATTCCACAATGGGGGTTGTCTTTAGTCTATCATCTATGCCTAAGGGATACATGAGGGGTGGGGGCTCTATTTATAGGCCAGCCACTAAACAAGGGTAGTTTGGGGATAAACTAGGCGAATAGGTAAGTAAAGGGGGATACATGGGCTGTGGCCCAACTGGTGCGCGCAGGCACATACATGACCGGTAGTACCGGACTTTGGACCGGTCATCACCGGTAGTACCGCTCTTGGACCGGTAGTACCGCTTGCAGTCTTGGAGCATCCGTTGGAGCCGTCAGTAGCGAGCGGTAGAAGGGGGCGGTAGTACCGCTGACCGGTAGTACCGGTTCTGACAACCGGTAGTACCGCTTGGACCTGGCAGTTGCCGACTTGTCTTCTTCCGTCTCCTCTTCCAAGCCTCCGTCTTGTCGGGCTTGATGTTCCGGGCTTCCTCCCTTGCCTCCGTACTGGTCGGTGTGAACCTATCATACATATGTGATGGAGTATGAAGTAGCATACCATTCACTAGGGTAGGAAGTGGGCTTGCATAGAGGAACGGATTCACCTTTGGAGTCCATGACGACTTGGCGTAAGTTGGAGACCTTGATGTAGTAACGACCGTAGGTCGGGCTACATCATCTCTCCTCCCTTAAAAAAGAGTCGTCCTTGACTTTCCATGTTCATCACGAAGTAGAAGAGGTGGAAGGACATCCTTGATCCTGGGGTTCACCATATAGTCGTTCTCGGGAAGATTGACTTGACAACACTTCAATGTTCCTTCACCTTCCTTGAAGCCTACAAAGCTCACAACAAAAGCAAAGCAACACTCAAAGCGTAGCCAATTCATGAAGATTATTGCATGAGTCCTCAAGTAGAAGGAAGTCACCTTATCGTGTAGAGATAGCTCGATGAAGGGTAGCCATAGGTAACTCTCTTCGGTTCTTCTTGTCAACATATAGTCCATAGAGGTTGACGTGTATGCATTTGTACCTTCATACAACAAAGACCAAGCAACATATGTTTGTGTGTGATAGAGGAGCATGTCATTTGTGGCATGTCCATTCTTGTTCACAACACGATTAGCACAACTCAAGTATAGCAAACAGGATGCATATGCAAGGTCAATGTGCATGGAAATCGTTTGAACATCATCCAAATGTGGAAACTCAAAAACTCCATATAACATCTTATTGTGGCATTCACAGCAATCGAATAGAAATTTGATCAACATCTTTGATGCAAAACTAGGAGAATTTGGCAAAAACACAAAAGGAAGAATGTCCAAAGCAACATCATTATGTGTGCCAACCAACCATTGGAAAAAGAAATTGTTCGACATGTTGGATGTCACACACAAATAATCGATAGCAAATGTCATTGGAATATGAGTATCCCAAGCGGAAGCCAAAGTAACGTGTTTGCAAACAAACCAAATGAAAGAGCAAGTGTTCCTTATTTTTGTTGCAACAACAAGATGAGATTCTTGGAAGCTCTCATGACAATACATTTTCTTAATGGAATTGTGGTTGCACATAAAACATCGTAAAGGTAATTTGTTCAACATTTTTGTTGCAACACACAAAGCATCATTATCTAAAAGCGAAGAAGCATGAATGTCACAAGGGAAGATAATACCATTAACATGCTTGCAATCAAACCATAGGAAAGAGCAATTTGCCAACATGAAAGATGCAAAGCATGCAAAAGGTATCAGAGCTGGGTTCGATCTTGAACTCACTTGTGGGATGCTCTCAAGAGCTATTTTTGTCAACTCGTGCTCAACCGAGGTTGACATTCTCGTGAGGGCACCTACACACATCATATGTAAAAGGAAGAACATGTGTGCATGGTAGAGATACACATCATCCATCATGACGTATCTCTTCTTGTGCACATCACCATTAATGTCAATCAAGTATGAAAGAGATGCATGGTGAGTATGCAAGTGGGGAACATGCTTATCATGGCAAGCATCAAAATCTCCAAAAATTGAGAAAGCTATGGGGGCCATCTCATTATAACGCATAAGATCAATATTGTTGCAAGCAAAACAAGTGAAATAGCAAGCATTCATCTTATCGCAAGCAACGGGAGAAATTGAATGACTAGCATGACAAGGAAAGTCCGAAGCAATTGGAGGATACACACAAGATGCATAGCATGGCATGTTTATGGCAATGATATCACAATCAAACAATTCCACATGATCAATATTATGCAAAGGCAAATCATCACATGGGAAAGTGGATGAAGCATATGTAATGTCACAAGTATCATCCATAGCATGCATATCCTCACAATTCATCATGTCCACTAGTGGGATCATGGCATCATCAACACCCTTATTATTACCTTGGTCATACCTCTCATATGAAGTGGGTGTTGTGGAAGTAGTGGCCTCCTTGTGGACGACTTCGTTTTCTTGATGTAGCCATGGCATAACATCATCTTCATGCACCATGTACATCTTCTCCAATTGAGGCATCCTTGATTCATAGCTTGGAGCGTCTTCATCCATGGAACCTAGCACAACACAAGAGAACACACTAGAGGTAGAGGGTAAGTTGTTAGAATTCGAAATGTTCTCACTTGACCTATCAACTACCACTCTCAACTCACTAGGAGTATCGCTCATGCCCTCCAAGTGGAAGCACTCAATCTCACATAAGGTGGAGTCACTCATCGCACTCTTATTCTCACTCAAGTGGGCTAAGTGGCTCTCATACTCACATGGGATTGGTACCACATCATCACTCAAGCATATGGGGATAGGCTTGGTTTCCTCAACTCCATGCGCCTCCTTTGGTGAAGGGAAAATCCCATGCTCACCATTCTTGACCTTGTCGCCTCCAAGGTTGGATGCCATAAGATGGGCATCATTGCTCGCCTCCATGGTCGAAGGGAAAATCCCATGCTCGACCGTCTTGTGGCCATCTTGTAGAAGTGGTGGAGGTAGGCTCCTGCTATCCAACTTGGCGAAGTAGAGGTCTTCATTTTCCTCGTTCATGAGGTCTTCAAATGCAAGCGTAGTCGTTGAAGCTTGATGGCGTGGACGAAGGCTTGCTCTTGGTGCCATTTTGGTGGTGGCACTAGTAGTTGAAGGTGCCTTGTGACGGTGTCGACGGAGGTCATTGGCGTGCCTTGCCGATGGTTGGTGTAGGTGGCGCACTTGGTCATCCACATGACGCTCGCGACAATGACCCTTGTCCTTGGCACTCTTCCTTGTAAGTTTTTCTAATGAGCGCAAAGCATCATTAGTCTTGGCGACCATCCTCATGTTTTTGTCGAAGTCGTTAATGTGGACATCCCTACTATTGATACAACCGTTGTACCTACAGCAACACACATACAAGGACCCATCACAAGATCTCGTGCCAAACAACTTAACTATCAGGTACTTTCGTTTCTTGGAACTATTCCTCACATACATGAGAATATGATGTTGCCTAAATCATATATATTTCTTACTCTTAGGAATGATGGACCAAGCATGGATGAGAGGGACAAGCATTGGAGCATGGTCATGCATGGAGATGGCAGCAAGCATGTGATGATCCAAGAGAAGGCCACAGATGAAGATTTCAGAACTTTGAGGCCACCATAATGAAGAAAGAAGGCTTGGACGAAATATTCAAGATCAATACTTTACGAATTCGTCCATAGCTTAATATGGTGCCGCGACACCTTTATTTTGGGCCAGGCCCATGTAATTTCCGCAGGATTTTAATTAGCCACTTTTTAGAGTCCGTATTTGAGGGGAAAAGGACTCTTAGGGTTGGATTCGGCCACCACTTCTATGGCTGGCCGAAACCCCACCTTTTCGCCCTTAAATACGCCACATAGCCGAACCTCTAGACTCGGATTTTGTTTAGACATTAAGTTAGCCATAGTCGCAACTTCGTCAAGGCTCGAGCGTCGCAGAGGCTTCTTGTACTTCGCACCTATTCAGGATCCCACCTCTTCAATAAAGCTTTCCTCTTAATCCGCAATATCTTGATTGCAATATTGGTTCTTACTTGTTCTCGATTTCAGGTAGGAATTAAGACCCTCGCTGGTCAGGCTGATCGTGTTCACGCAGGATCGGTAACCTCCAGGTGTTCCTTGAGCATTCTTTCAACTTTTGCATTGCTGTTTTGATAATTGCTAAACCCCTTGCTAAGCCTTCCCAGAGCTCCACAGATATTCTCCACGTGCGGTGTCTCGACTCCTGGTAATCGCTTGGTTCAATCTCTGGACCCACTGATCCTCGCAGTTGCACATCGCCTTTTCCTGCTGTTTGGTAAGAACTTGTAAGAGCTTCGTATATTGCTTGACGGATTACGCGTGACTTCCACCATATTCCTGTAGTATATACCTTTGCTTTTTAAGGACTAACCATGACAGATACTTCGCGGAACCCTGCCACCATGACGAACGAAGAACTACATGCCCACTTCTCCGCTCTTGGTCGGTCCCGAAGACGTGGATACGCGCCTAGGGGAGTTTGACACCAAGCTCACCAACGCCGTGGACAAGATCGATGGACTCGAGAAATCCTTCAACGCCAAGCTTGACGTTCGGTTCAAGGAGCTTTTGAACCGATTGCCCGCACCCGCACCGGCACCCACACATGGCGCACGGCGCATTCCGATCACGGTGATCTGGTTCGGTTGCCGCCGCCAAGACTTTGCTGCTGACGCTCCTCAGACTTCCGTCGTGGCTGCTGCTGCGACATTGGGGACAGACGACGGGTACTACTACGACCCCGACGACGACGATCTGTTTGACGAGGAGGTTGAACAACCTCCACAGGTACCTGCTGGCCGTCCCCGACATTACTACCGCAACGCTCGCCCACCGGTACGTGATGATGATCATGTTGCAAAGCTTAAATTAAATATTCCATCTTTTGAGGGTAAATATAATCATGATGCATATCTTACATGGGAGATGGAAGTAGAACAACGTTTTGCATGCTTAAAATATCCTGAGAATATGCGTGTTAGTGCTGCTACATGTGAATTTACTAAATTTGCTTCCCTTTGGTGGTCTGAGTATTGTCGTTTAAATCCTACTACTATTCCTAGTACTTGGACTGCTTTAAAAACTGCTATGCGTGTTCGTTTTGTACCTCCCACTTATCAACGTGATTTACTAAAGAATCTGACATGTTTAGAGCAAGGGAAAAATTCTGTAGAAGAGTATTATCAGGAATTACAAACGGGGATGGTTAGGTGTGGTCTTGTTGAATCTAATGAACAAATGATTGCACGTTTCTTTGGTGGATTAAACAAGGACATTCAGCACATATTAGATTATAAGGAATATAATTCTATCACTCGTTTGTTTCATCTTGCTTGCAAAGCTGAACGTGAAGTGCAGGATCGCCAAACACCATGGAGGAGGACTAATAATTCTGCAGGTCGCACATCCACTTGGACATCCCGACAATCAGCACCTCCTCGTGATTCGCCACCAGCTACTACCACATCCAAGGCCACCACAAGATTTCCAGCTGCTCCTCCACCATCATCCAATACTCGTGCTCGTAGTGCATCTTCTATGGCTTCCACGGGTAAGACAAAGGATATACAATGCCGCAATTGCTGGGGTTTTGGTCATATTGAGAGACAATGCACAACACAACGTGTGATGATGGTGCGAGAAGATGGTCAATACGATTCAGCGAGTGACTTCGATGAAGATACACTAGCCCTTATTTCTGCTCGAGATGGAGAAAATTCTGATGCTGATGAAGAGCCAGAGGTAATGGGATCTGAAGCTGCTGATCAATACAAGAGCTTAATTACACAACGTGTGTTGAGTGTGCAATTGAGCAAATCTGAGCAAGATCAACGCCACAACCTGTTACAAACACGTGGTGTTGTCAAGGAAAGAGCTATACGGATCATCATTGATGGAGGGAGTTGTAATAACCTGGCTAGTGTTGACATGGTAGAGAAGCTTGCGCTTCCAACAAGACAACGCCCACATTCATGTTACATCCAATGGTTTGAGAGTTCTCGCAAGATCAAGGTAACAAGAACGGTACGCGTGCATTTTACTATTGGTACATATTCTGATTTTGTTGATTGTGATGTTGTACCTATGCAAGCTTGTTCTTTATTACTTGGTAGACCATGGCAATTTGATAGAGAATCTGTTCATAATGGCAAAACTAATCACTACTCTCTTATGCATGATGGAAAGAAAATTGGTCTAAAACCTATGACTCCCGAACAGATTTTAAAAGATGATCTTGCTAGAGCTAGTAGAGCTAAAACTGAGGAGAAAAATAAAAGTGAGAATCAGATTGTTGCTGCAGATTTTATACCACCAAAGAACAATAAATCTGATTCTACACATGCTCTTGAAATTGCTTGAAGAGCCCATGTATGCTTGCAAATAAAATTGATATTGCTGAACTAGATGTAAACAATACTCAATGTTATGCAATTGTCTGCAAAGATTTTGTTTTCATTTGAGGATATGCCTCCTTCTTTGCCACCATTTGCTAACCTTTTGCAGAATATGAGAACGTCTTTCCATGAGCTGCCACCAGGACTACCTCCTATTAGAGGAATTGAGCACCAAATTGATCTCATTCCTGGTGCCACGTTGCCCAACCGCGCGCCATATAGAAGCAATCCAGAGGATACAAAGGAGATACAACGCCAAATTCAGGAACTACTCGACAGAGATCATATTCGTGAGTCCCTTAACCCTGTGTTGTTCCTATTATTTTGGTACCTAAGAAAGATGGTTCTTCGCGCATGTGTACTGATTGTAGAGCTATCAATAATATTACTATTCGATATCGTCATCCTATTCCACGTTTAGATGACATGCTTGATGAATTGAGTGGCTCTACCATGTTTTCTAAAGTTGATTTGCGTAGTGGTTACCACCAGATTCATATGAAATTAGGAGATGAATGGAAAACAGCATTTAAAACTAAGTTCGGTTTATATGAGTGGTTAGTAATGCCGTTTGGTTTAACTAATGCACCTAGCACTTTCATGAGATTAATGAACGAAGTTTTACGTGCTTTCATTGGACGTTTTGTGGTAGTCTACTTTGATGATATTCTGATTTATAGCAAATCTTTAGAGGATCATTTGGACCATTTACGTGTTGTTTTCAATGCTTTACGTGATGCACGTTTGTTTGGTAACCTTGAGAAGTGCACCTTTTGCACCAATCGAGTTGCGTTTCTTGGCTATGTTGTTACATCACAGGGTATTGAAGTGGATCCAGCCAAGATTGAAGCTATTGAGAATTGGCCGCAACCCAAGACGGTCACACAAGTGAGGAGTTTTCTTGGCCTCTGGTTTTATAGGCGCTTTGTCAAAGACTTTGGATCAGTTACTGGCATGAATGAGCTTACCAAGAAGGATGTGCCCTTTGTTTGGGGCGATGCACAACAACAGCCTTCGTCATATTAAAAGATAAGCTAACACATGCTCCCTTACTCCAACTTCTGATTTTACTAAGACTTTTGAGCTTGAATGTGATGCTAGTGGAATTGGTTTGGGAGGGTGTTATTACAAGAGGGAAAACTGTTGCATATTTTAGTGAGAAATTGAGTGGGGCTAGTGAACTATTCTACTTATGATAAAGAATTATATGCGTTGGTTCGGACATTAGAAACTTGGCAACATTATCTATGGCCTAAAGAGTTTGTTATTCATTATGATCATGAATCTTTGAATCATATTCGTAGTCAAGCTAAGTTGAATCGTCGTCATGCAAAGTGGGTTGAATTTATTGAGTCTTTTCCTTATGTTATCAAACACAAAAAGGGTAAAGATAACATTATTGCTGATGCTTTGTCACGCCGTTATGCTTTGTTATCTCAACTTGACTTCAAAATATTTGGATTGGAAACTATTAAGGAACAATATGTGCATGATGCTGAATTTAAAGATGTGTTGCAGAATTGTAGAGATGGTAGAACTTGGAACAAGTTCGTCTTCAATGATGGATTTGGGTTCCGTTCTAACAAACTATGCATTCCAGATAGCTCTGTTCGTCTTTTGTTGTTACAGGAGGCGCATGGAGGAGGATTGATGGGACACTTTGGTGTCAAGAAGACGGAGGATTTTCTTGCTGCACACTTCTTTTGGCCACGTATGCGTCGAGATGTCGAGAGATTTGTGGCACGCTGCACTACTTGTCAAAAAGCTAAGTCTCGCCTTAATCCACATGGTTTATATATGCCTCTTCCTGTTCCTAGTGTTCCTTGGGAAGATATTTCTATGGACTTTGTTTTGGGATTACCACGAACACAGAAGGGGAGGGATAGTATTTTTGTTGTTGTGGATCGGTTTTCTAAGATGGCACACTTTATTCCTTGTCATAAAACGGATGATGCTGCGCATATTGCTGATTTGTTCTTTCGTGAAATTGTTCGTTTGCATGGTGTGCCAAATACTATTGTCTCTGATCGTGATACTAAATTTCTTAGCCACTTTTGGAGATGTTTATGGGCTTAGTTGGGGACTACATTGCTCTTTAGTACTACATGTCATCCCCAAACTGATGGTCAAACTGAAGTAGTAAATAGAACTTTGTCTACTATGTTACGTGTTGTTTTAAAGAAGAACTTAAAATTGTGGGAAGAGTGTTTACCTCATATAGAATTTTCTTATAATCGTTCATTGCATTCTACCACAAAGATGTGCCCATTTGAGATTGTGTATGGTTTTGTTCCTCGTGCACCTATTGATTTATTGCCTTTACCTTCTTCGGTGCAACATAATTTGGATGCTACACAACGCGCTGAAATGATCTTAAACTTGCATAAGACTACTAAAGATAACATTGAACACATGAATGCTAAGTATAAACTTGCTGGGGATAAAGGGAGAAAGCATGTTGTGTTTGATGTTGGCGATCTTGTTTGGTTACATTTGCGTAAAGATCGCTTTCCGATTTACGCAAGTCTAAGTTAATGCCACGTCTGCTGGTCCCTTTAAGGTGTTAGAGAAAATCAATGATAATGCATATAAACTTGAGTTGCTCGCACTTTGGTACGGTTAGTCCTACATTTAACATTGCAGATTTGAAGCCTTACTTTGGTGAGGAAGATGAGATTGCGTCGAGGACGACTTCAATTCAAGAAGGGGAGCATGATGTGGACATCCCTACTATTGATACAACTGTTGTACCTACAGCAACACACATATAAGGACCCATCACAAGATCTCGTGCCAAACAACTTAACTATCAGGTACTTTCGTTTCTTGGAACTATTCCTCACATACATGAGAATATGATGCTGCCTAAATCGGATATATTTCTTACTCTTAGGAATGATGGACCAAGCATGGATGAGAGGGACAAGCATTGGAGCATGGCCATGCATGGAGATGGCAGCAAGCATGTGATGATCCAAGAGAAGGCTACAGATGAAGATTTTAGAACTTTGAGGCCACCATAATGAAGAAAGAAGGCTTGGACGAAATATTCAAGATCAATAGTTTACGAATTCGTCCATAGCTTAATATGGTGCTGCGACACCTTTTATTTTGGGCCAGGCCCATGTAATTTTCACAGGATTTTAATTAGCCACTTTTTAGAGTCCGTATTTGAGGGGAAAAGGACTTTTAGGGTTGGATTCGGCCACCACTTCCATGGCTGGCCGAAACCCCACCTTTTCGCCCTTAAATACGCCCCATAGCCGAACCTCTAGACTCGGATTTTGTTTAGACATTAAGTTAGACATTGTCACAACTTCGCCAAGGCTTGAGCGTGGCAGAGGCCTCTTGTACTTCGCACCTATTCACGATCCCACCTCTTCAATAAAGCTTTCCTCTTAATCCGCAATATCTTGATTGCAATATTGGTTCTTACTTGTTCTCGATTTCAGGTAGGAATTAAGACCCTCGCTGGTCAGGCTGATCGTGTTCACGCAGGATCGGTAACCTCCAGGAGATTGGCCTAGCGATTGCATTGGCGCTCGTGCTCGCACGTGTAGTCGGATCGTCAAGCCCGAACTCCACCAAATCGACTATCGCCATCTCATCGAAAGATCGGACACCTTTGCCCTATCAATGATGGACCAAGCACGGATGAGAGGGACAAGCATTGGAGCATGGTCATGCATGGAGATGGCAGCAAGCATGTGATGATCCAAGAGAAGGCCACGGATGAAGATTTCAGAACTTTGAGGCCTCCATAATGAAGAAAGAAGGCTTGGACGAAATATTCAAGATCAATACTTTACGAATTCGTCCATAGTTTAATATGTTGTTGTGACACCTTTATTTTGGGCCAGGCCCATGTAATTTTCGCAGGATTTTAATTATCCACTCTTTAGAGTCCGTATTTGAGGGGAAAAGGACTTTTAGGGTTGGATTCGGCCACCACTTCCATGGCTGGCCGAAACCCTACCTTTTCGCCCTTAAATACTCCCCATAGCCGACCCCCTAGACTCGGATTTTGTTTAGACATTAAGTTAGCCATAGTCGCAACTTCGCCAAGGCTCGAGCGTCGCAGAGGCCTCTTGTACTTCGCACCTATTCAGGATCCCACCTCTTCAATAAAGCTTTCCTCTTAATCCGCAATATCTTGATTGCAATATTGGTTCTTACTTGTTCTCGATTTCAGGTAGGAATTAAGACCCTCGCTGGTCAGGCTGATCGTGTTCACGCAGGATCGGTAACCTACAGGAGATTGGCCTAGCGATTGCATTGGCGCTCGTGCTCGCACGTGTAGTCGGATCGTCAAGCCCGAACTCCACCAAATCGATTATCGCCATCTCATCGAAAGATCGGACACCTTTGCCCTATCAGTCGTTGTCCATGTCCTTCTTGAAGTTGTGGCGGTCGCTTTGGAACTTGTCCATTTGATGATGGCCCTTGGCGCACTCGAGTTGGAGGCTCCGTCTTGGTCGGTGCGACGTGAGGAGCTTGGCGTTGTCGTTCTTGAAGTCGCCCATGCTTGGGGAGTCGTTGTTGTTGTAGCACTCCATGTCACCCAAGCATGTGGAGCCATTGTCGGTGTAGTGCTCCATCATGTTATCCATGCTTGTGGAGACATATGCATGATGGCTCATCATGGATTCTTCATGGAAAACATTCTCGGTCCCGGAGTCCCTAGACATGCTTCACAAGATCAAGTGTTGTATATGGAAGTGGTAGAGGGTGTTAGGGATACAACGTCAAACCTTACTTTACCTTGGAAGATCGTATCGTACAAGTGGCCACACTTGAGAGCAATAAACCAAGCAAAGTGAAGTTCACGCGGAACACCAAAACCAACTACGAACCAAAAAACAAACACACACAAGGCCTATGGTGGATAGGTATGGAATGTGGCATGTCAAGAACAAATCCGAAATCAAGATGTTGTAATGGCAAGTAAAGAACCACAATGATCACAAAGCAAACAAGTTAATCCACAAGATAGGAAATATGTACAAGGAAACACACACGGTGGGATAAATAGGACTTGTGCGACGGAGAAAGTGAGCTAAGAACCAAATGATTACCTAGCGAAGACTATAAGCTCGTGTCACACAAGTACAAGGAGAGACGCTAGTTCGATTGCACAAAATTGGTGGGCTACAAGATATGCAGAATAAGTACCACCTATATGATGTTCATCGATCTTGCGCTTCCTATTCTATGAGGCACATGGATATTTCTTTCTTTTTCTCTTTTCCTTTTTTTCTCTTTTTTTCTTTTTGTATCACTCCTTTTCTTTTTATTTCTTTTTCATTTGCCTCTTCCTTGTGCCAACAACTATACAAGATTACTATATGAGATAGCGCTCACAATGTTTGCTCGGAATTCTACAAGGTATCAAATGTGCATAGCCCAAGCAATCATAAGAGGAACTAGTCTCAATAGGTGTTTGTTGGTCGCAAAGATAGTGGGGTTCACAAAGGAATGCAAGTGGGGAGAAGTCGCGGAATGTTTATACCTTTCGTCGACGATCTTCACCCTTTATTGTTGGATTCCGCCTTGCTCACGGAATTTGGATGGAGTAGATAGCATGAACAACGCGGATGATGATGTAGACCTCCTTCTCCTCTTCGAAATGAGCTAAAGAACACCAAAATACGAGTTCGGATGCAAAAGTTATGCTCAAAACGATGAGAGGCTGAAATCTGGAACCTGCTGTTTTTGATCAGGATAGGGCGGTAGTACCGGATATTTGAGCCCGGTAGTACCGATTTTGGACCCGGTAGTACCGGTTGGACCTGGGACGCCCAGATTTGACGCGTTTTCGCGATTTTGGGGTGATTTGGGTGGAAAATCCTCAAGAAAAGCACCAAATCGAAGGGGGAAATCAAGAAATTAGGCCATGGGAACGCAAAGGAAGGTAGATCAACAAGTTTAGCAAGTAATCAATGGATCAAAACCTACCAAAACGCACTCAAATCACAGATCGATCCAAAACACGAATTGGGGCTATTTTTGGTGGAAATTTCGAATTTATGGGGAAAAGACCAAATCGATGAGAAATCCGTGGCAACCAAAAGCTGCTGATACTAGATGATGGAGGGGTTAACCTCTTGGGTGCCCGATCTTCACGGATCTCGTGGTCAAATCGATGGGAAAGCGAGGGGAAAGGGAGAAGGTAGTGGAAGCGAACACACACCTCGCGAAGAACACGATGAACACACGCAAAACTCACACGATACAAGGCCGATTGCTCCCGAACGGCGGCCACCGGTCCGATAGAATCCTCGCAAGGAAAGATCGGTCAACGTGCTCCCTCAGATCCACATCGGAGAGGGAAGAACACCTTGGGGAGGGTCTTGACAACTTGGAGACGATACATCGAACTCCAAGGCCTTGTTCAACGATGGATGTGTGATGCAAAGTCCAATCGAGGTTGGTGACGATAGTCGGTCCCCTTGGTAAAGGGGATGAGGCAAAACTAGAGATTCCACAATGGGGGTTGTCTTTAGTCTATCATCTATGCCTAAGGGATACATGAGGGTGGTGGGGCTCTATTTATAGGCCACCACTAAACAAGGGTAGTTTGGGGATAAACTAGGCGAATAGGTAAGTAAAGGGGATACATGGGTCATGGCCCAACCTGGTGTAGTGAGCACATACATGACCGGTAGTACCGGACTTTGGACCGGTAGTACCGGTCATCACCGGTAGTACCGCTCTAGGACCGGTAATACCGCTTGCAGTCTTGGAGCATCCGTTGGAGCCGTCAGTAGCGAGCGGTAGAAGGGGGCGGTCGTACCGCTGACCGGTTGTACCGGTTCTGACAATCGGTAGTACCGCTTGGACTTGGTAGTTGCCGACCTGTCTTCTTCCGTCTCCTCTTCCAAGCCTCCGTCTTGTCGGGCTTGATGTTCCGGGCTTCCTCCCTTGCCTCCGTACTGGTCGGTGTGAACCTATCATACATATGTGACGGAGTATGAAGTAGCATACCATTCACTAGGGTAGGAAGTGGGCTTGCATAGAGGAACAGATTCACCTTTGGAGTCCATGACGACTTGGCGTAAGTTGGAGACCTTGATGTAGTAACGACCGTAGGTTGGGCTGCATCAGTATTGATCTTGAATATTTCGTCCAAGCCTTCTTTCTTCATTATGGTGGCCTCAAAGTTCTGAAATCTTCATCCGTGGCCTTCTCTTGGATCATCACATGCTTGCTGCCATCTCCATGCATGGCCATGCTCCAATGCTTGTCCCTCTCATCCATGCTTGGTCCATCATTCCTAAGAGTAAGAAATATATCTGATTTAGGCAGCATCATATTCTCATGTATGTGAGGAATAGTTCCAAGAAACGAAAGTACCTGATAGTTAAGTTGTTTGGCACGAGATCTTGTGATGGGTCCTTGTATGTGTGTTGCTGTAGGTACAACGGTTGTATCAATAGTAGGGATGTCCACATCATACTTGTGACATTACATATGCTTCATTCATATTCCCATGTGATGCTTTGCCTTTGCATAATATTGCTCATGTGGAATTGTTTGATTGCGATACCATTTCCATAAACATGCCATGCTATGCATCTTGTGTGTATCCTCCAATTGCTTCGGACTTGCTTTGTCATGCTAGTCATTCAATTTCTACCGTTGCTTGCAATAAGATGAATGCTTGCTATTTCACTTGTTTTGCTTGCAACAACATTGATCATATGCGTTATCATGAGATGGCCCCCATAGCTTTCTCAATTTTTGGAGATTTTGATGATTGCCATGATATCGCTATAACGGCCGATGGAGAAAAGTTATCCCCGCGGTCGAAAACTAGTATAGCCAGAAAATTTTTTTCTCTCCTTCTGGACTTACGACCAGACTCGGAGCTCGACTCGGACTTTAGCTCGACACGGAAACAACAAAGAAGGAAATTAAAAAGAAATAACTAGGAAATAATAACTCTACTCGGACTCGTACCGCGGCAGGAAAACTGATCGGATCTGTGTCGCGCTAGGAAGGCGGTGGCGGAGTATTAGGGTTTATGGTGGCTGGGTATATGGCGGCGGAATATGGTGGCGGAATATGGTGGTGGTGATCGGCGAGTGTGGCGGTGACTACTATGATCAGAACTCGAAACTCTAAGGGACAAGACACTAAGACCAGCAACTCGACGCGACGATGTAGACACAAATTCAACAATGTAAAAACTGAAAAGATAATGCGAGGCGTAGATTGGTTATGGGATGGAGCTAAACTCTAACTGTGTTTTTGGCTTTTTCGTGGGTTATAGGTAAAAACAGATCTAATCTACGAAAAACAGTAAAATATCACCGAGCAACCTGAAATCTGATACCACTTGATAGGGCAAAGGTGTCCGATCTTTCGATGAGATGATGATAATCGATTTGGTGGAGTTCGGGCTTGACGATCCGACTACACGTGCGAACACGAGCGCCAATGCAATCGCTAGGCCAATCTCCTGGAGGTTACCGATCCTACGGGAACACGATCAGCCTGACCAGCGAGGGTCTTAATTCCTACCTGAAATCGAGAACAAGTAAGAACCAATATTCCAATCAAGATATTGCGGATTAAGAGGAAAGCTTTATTGAAGAAGTGGGATCCTGAATAGGTGCAGTACAAGAGGCCTCTCATGACGCTCGAGCCTTGGCGAAGTTGTGACTATGGCTAACTTAATGTCTAAACAAAATCCGAGTCTAGGGGGTCGGCTATGGGGAGTATTTAAGGGCGAAAAGGTGGGGTTTCGGCCAGCCATGGAAGTGGTGGCCGAATCCAACCCTAAAAGTCCTTTTCCCCTCAAATACGGAATCTAAAAAGTGGCTAATTAAAATCCTGCAAAAATTACATGGGCCTGGATAAATAAAGGTGTCGCAGCACCATATTAAGCTATGGACGAATTCGTAAAGTATTGATCTTGAATGTTTCGTCCAAGCCTTCTTTCTTCATTATGGTGGCCTCAAACTTCTGAAATCTTCATTCGTGGCCTTCTTTTGGATCATCACATGCTTGCTGCCATCTCCATGCATGGCCATGCTCCAATGCTTGTCCCTCTCATCCATGCTTGGTCCATCATTCCTAAGAGTAAGAAATATATCTGATTTAGGCAGCATCATATTCTCATGTATATGAGGAATAGTTCCAAGAAAGGAAAGTACCTGATAGTTAAGTTGTTTGGCACGAGATCTTGTGATGGGTCCTTGTATGTGTGTTGCTGTAGGTACAACGGTTGTATCAATAGTAGGGATGTCCACATCAGGTATAGGGCGCTGGGCCGAACTGATGCGATCAGGTTCAGTTAAGACCGGTAGTACCGGTCGGGCAACCGGTAGTTCCGCTCAGGGTGCGGTAGTACCGCTGGCGGTCCTGGAGCTTCCGTCGGAGTCGCTTTGTGGCGAAGGTAGAGGGGCGGTACTGGGTTCGGTCCCAGTACCGCAATGCGTCTGGGCCTTGGTTGGGTTCCTCCTGGAGCGTCCTGTAGTTGGGGCCGGTTGTGCCGCTTGAACTGGTAGTACCGGCCGTAGGGTCCGGTTGTATCGCTGGGGTATGGCAGCGATTGGTTGCTTCCGCTCCGGTTTCTCCGTTCCATGGGTCCTTCTCTTCGTAACTGATGATGCACAGTGTATGCGTATGAAGTAGCAATCCATCCAGGGTGTATCGAAATCACAAAAGGAAAGGAGCGAGTTAACCTTGGCTAGTAGGAGCTTGGCTCGGGCGCGAGTCATTGCGATAGGGCAAAGGTGTCCGATCTTTCGATGAGATGGCGATAATCGATTTGGTGGAGTTCGGGCTTGACGATCCGACTACACGTGCGAGCATGAGCGCCAATGCAATCGCTAGACCAATCTCCTGGAGGTTACCGATCCTGCGGGAACACGATCAGCCTGACCAGCAAGGTTCTTAATTCCTACCTGAAATCAAGAACAAGTAAGAACCAATATTGCAATCAAGATATTGCGCATTAAGAGGAAAGCTTTATTGAATAGGTGGGATCCTGAATAGGTGCGAAGTACTAGAGGCCTCTGCGACGTCGACGCTCGAGCCTTGGTGAAGTTGCTATGATGGCTAACTTAATGTCTAAACAAAATCCGAGTCTAGGGTGACGGCTATGGGGAGTATTTAAGGAGGAAAAGGTGGGGTTTCGGCCAGCCTTGGAAGTGGTGGCCGAATCCAACCCTAGAAGTCCTTTTCCCCTCAAATACGGACTCTAAAAAGTGGCTAATTAAAATCCTGCGAAAATTACATGGGCCTGGCCCAAAATAAAGGTGTCGCAGCACCATATTAAGCTATGGACGAATTCGTGAAGTATTAATCTTGAATATTTCGTCCAAGCCTTCTTTCTTCATTATGGTGGCCTCAAAGTTCTGAAATCTTCATCCGTGGCGTTCTCTTGGATCATCACATGCTTGCTGCCATCTCCATGCATGGCCATGCTCCAATGCTTGTCCCTCTCATCCATGCTTGGTCCATCATTCCTAAGAGTAAGAAATACATCTGATTTAGGCAACATCATATTCTCATGTATGCGAGGAATAGTTCCAAGAAACCAAAGTACCTGATAGTTAAGTTGTTTGGCATGAGATCTTGTGATGGGTCCTTGTATGTGTGTAGCTGTAGGTACAACGGTTGTATCAATAGAAGGGATGTCACATCATGCTCCCCTTCTTGAATTGAAGTCGTCCTTGATGCAATATCATCTTCCTCACCAAAGTAAGGCTTCAAATCTGCAATGTTCAACGTAGGACTAACTGTACCAAGTTCTGCAGGCAACTCAAGTGTATATGCATTATCATTTATTTTCTCTAACACCTTAAAGGGACCAGCAGCATGCGGCATTAACTTAGACTTGCGTAAATGATGCAGCCCGTCCTACGACCGCTTCTACATCTACCCCCACAAGCTCCCCAAGTGGACCCATGACTCGCGCCCGAGCCAAACTCCTTCAAGCTAAGGTGAACTCGCTCCTCTCCATGTGTGACTTCAATACACCCTTGGATGGCTTGCTACTTCATACCCATACCTTGTGCATCATCAGGTACGAAGAGAAGAACCCGCAGGACGGAGGAGCACCCGAAGAAGAGACCAAATGCTCTCTGTCGCCAGCGGTACTACCGGACCTGGCGACCGGTACTACCGCTTGGCGGTACTACCGGCCAACGCTACCGCCAACGACAGAAGGTCCCAGAGCTGCCCAAACGCTCTCTGTCACCAGCAGCACTACCGCCTCGGATCCGTACTACTGGCTCTGATTACCGCCTACCGCCCCTCAATGAAGGCCCCACAAGAAGCCCCAGGACGACAAGCGGTACTACCGGTCCAGGAACCGGTACTACCGCATGACCGGTACTACCGGTCCCGCCAGGCGGTACTACCGCCAGAGACAGAGACTTTACGTGATATTTCGGCCCAGCGCCTTGTAACCCTCTCCATATTTCTCTATTTATCCCCAAACTACCCCTGTTTTTGTGGCTGGACTATATATAGCCCCCCACCATCCATTGTAAACCCTAGACTTGGATAATAATAGATATTAAGGAAACCCTTTGAGGACTTATATCTATTGGTCTCATGCTCCTACCAAGGAGCACCGGATTATCCACCCCCCTCTTGGATCTTGCTTAAGTGCGTTCAAGTTGTACAAGGCCTTGGGTTCTCGGTGTCTCGCCCCCAAGTCGTCAAGATCTCACCAAGCACCTCATCCCCGTTGTTGGCGTGAGAGCGAGTCACCAACACCGATCCTAAGGATTATGTTGGACCGGTTGCCACCGGCGTGAGGAGTAGGCGTGTATCGTGTTTTGGTGTGTGTGTGTTCGTGGTTTTTCATCGCTTTCCTCGATTTCATCCCCCGACCACCTCGTTCCCCTCGTTTCTCGTGGAATTCGTGAAAGATCGGGCCAACCCCAGGGTCACCCCCTAACATATTGGTATCTAGAGCACGGTTGATCACGAATTTCCCCCAATTTTTTCTTTTATCCGCCTTAAAATCGAAAATCCCACCAAAAAGAGCCCCAATTTGCCTTCGGATCGATCTCTGGATTTGGTGCGTTTTTCGTGGTTTTGGTCCATAGATCTGTTGCTTTGGGAGTCGATCTATAGCCCCTGTTGTTCCTAGCCAGCCTTTCGGTCAGTTTTCCCACGGATCTGAGGTTTGTGTCAAGTGGATCTCGTTGTAGTTCGTGTTCTGTCACAAGCGGTACTACCGCCGTCCGGTACTACCGCCCGTAACAAGCGGTACTACCGCCGTCCGGTACTACCGCCTGTACCAAGCGGTACTACCGCCAGTAACAGAAGGTTTTTCCTTCGTCTTGACGCCTCAGTTTCGTTCGCTGACTTTCCCCTTTAGCTTGTTCGTGTTTCGCGTGCTTGTCGCCATCTTAACACAAGCTTCCGCATCAACGTCATCACGCGCTCAACGACACCGCGACACTCGAACATCATCCCCCCCACCAACGGTTGCAAGTCGTCAACAATACCAAAGGTATAACTTGCACCACCTTGACAGCCCCATATCTTCCTTTGTGTGTATCTATCCTATGAGAGCAACTCATTTTGTGTTTGTCTAAGCATGGTGCACTTGCCTTCGGAAAGTGAGACTGTGAGGCCAAATACAAAATCTAACATAGTAGCATAGCAAGGGAGAAAAAGGAAAAAGAATCAAAAAAAAAGAGAACAAAAGAAAAAGAGAAAAAGCTACATAGTCTCCCAATACAAAGAGAATACCAAGCTTGTAAGCCAAGAAAGAGAGAAGAAAGAGCGCTCCGCGGCAAGTGCACAAATCTATTGCTTACCCTCTTTTGGCAAACGAGTTGTGGTCTCTCCTTGTGTTGGCACGACAACCGAGCGTAGTCTTCGTTAGGACCTTTTGTGCTCATTTTCATAGTCGTGCTAACCCCGTTTTTCTCCACGTGTGTTTTCCGTGTTTTTGTAGATCGTATCCTTTTTGCTTTTGATCTTTGGTTCTTTACCACGTAGGACAATAACCTTTTGCTTGGATCGTTTCGTTTGGTTTTCCACAACACTAACCTTCCACCAAAAGCCTTTGAGAGTTTCTTGCCATTTCACTTTGCACGCTTAGCTCATTTGTGTGGCAATTGGTTTGATATAATCTCCAAGGTGAGGTAAAGGCTAACTCTCCACACCATTTCTCCATATACAACCATTGTTGGCTTTGCATCATGGATGTGCATGGAGAGCCATCCCAACCACCACCACCTCCGGAGGATGATAACCAATTCATGACAAGATGGGACCATTGGAAGGTCCGAGGAGAATTCAACTATCGTTGTGAAGCTCTCGAGCGGCGCCAAGATGAACAATTTAGCGAGGCCCGTGTGGAATTCAAGAACATCGACAACCGCTTCGAAGAAGTCCGTGGCCAAATGCATGCCATGCAACACAATCTCGGACATCAAAATGAAGCTCTTGGTCGTGCACTCGCCTCAACGGATGAGAAGCTCCAACACATCATTGATGGACTCGCAAGGCCACGCTCGCGCGAATCAAGCTCATCTCGGCACTCCTCAAGTGATTCAAGTGCACCTCGTCACGCTTCAAGGCACCGGGATGGACCCGTTCTTCATTCCATGAGCTCTTCGCAGCGGTTCCATCTCCGCCACGCCGCAACGCTATGATGGTGACCTCCGCAAGACCCCCAAAGGCGCCGGTTTAACCGCCACAACCAAGGGCACTTGTGATTCAACAAGAGCAACCTCGCATGGACCACCAAGGCCATCGACGTCGACATGTCCCTTCAACAACGAGTGACACTTCCGAAGAGGACGAACAAGATCATCGTCGACGTGAAGCACTCGAAGATCCTCCAAGGCGTCATCATCGACATGAGCATCCACGTCGCCAACATGATGGTAAGGACGAGCCTCCTCTACACCAAGAAGAAGAAGAGCAGCCCATTGCGCATGGCTCGTCGTCCTCCTCGCCACAGGGCGCACGACAATGCTCCTCGGCATCAACCGCGACAAGAACAAGAGCAAGCTCCCCAAGCTCGTCGTGAGGACCATCAACCTCCTCCTCGTCCTCATCCGCGACAACAAAACGAGCAAGCTCCCCAAGCTCGTCGTCCACAACAAGTTCCACCACCAAACGCGGCACCTCGACGACCGCAAGAGCAACGCAACAATCACCAAGCAAGACATGAGAGCTCGGATGATGATGATGACCGCCCAAATCAGGGCAACCGACGCAACCGGAACCGCAATGGAGAAGAAACTTTCGGCAAGCTCAAATTCACCATGCCCAAGTTCACCGGTTCCAATGAGCCCGAGGAATATCTCTCTTGGGAACTCAAGGTCGACAAGATCTTCCGCATGCACAACTATAGCAATGAGAAGATGATGGCCATGGCATCCCTCGAGTTTGATGAGTATGCCAACCTTTGGTGGGAACAAGTCCAACTCGCTCGCGAAGCGAAAGAAGAGCCTACAATGGCAACTTGGCAAGACATGAAGGCTCATATGAGATCCCGCTTTGTTCCTTCGCACTACACGCGTGACCTCTTCAACAAGCTTCAAACGCTTAGTCAAGGGACAAAGACCGTGGAAGAGTACTTCAAACAAATGGAGCTCAACATGATCCGTGCCAACATCGAAGAGCGAGATGAACAAACAATGGCACGCTTCCTCAATGGCTTGAACCATCCCATCAAGCGTATCACCGAGTTCCAAAAGTACAACAACATGGTTGAGCTTGTGCACATCGCATCCAAGGCCGAGCGCCAAGTGCAAGAGGACATCAAGTACAACAAACCAAAGACGTACTTCACCTTCAAGCAAGTGTCAACCACTACTCCAACAACTCCAAGTGGAATCTCCTCAAGTACAACCAAGCTTCCCTTCAAGCCAACTCTCCCTCAAGGAAAACAGCCCCCAAGTGGCAAACACACAAGGGATGATCAACCTTTCACCGGTGAATGCTACAAGTGTGGAGGCAAAGGGCACAAGTCGAATGCATGTGGAAACAAGAAAGTTTTGTTCATCCATGACAACGGCGATGAAGAATACTTGAGTGAAGAAGAGTTTGATGCAAGGGTCAAGGAGGCCATGACAAGACAACATTTGGAAGAGGACCAAGAACTTCTCGTATGTGAGCATGACGCAAGTCCATCGCCAGGTCACAAGGGTCTTGACTACCCAAGCCAATGAAAATGAAGACCAACGCTCGAACATCTTCCAAACTCGTGCCGGAATCAATGGGAAGTCCATCAAAGTTGTCATCGATGGAGGGAGTTGCCACAACCTTGCAAGTACGGAATTGTGTGAGAAACTCAACCTCACCCTCTTCCCGCATAAACACCCCTACCATATCCAATGGCTAAGTGACCAAGGATCCGTCAAGATCAAGCACACCGTCTCGGTGACGTTCTCCATTGGGCACTACAAGGACACGGTCGAGTGTGACGTGGTCCCAATGACGGTTTGCCATATGTTGCTCGGAAGGCCGTGGTAATATGACAAGCGTGCTTTGCATAATGGTCACTCAAACACTTACACCTTCAAATGGTTTGATAAAACTTGTGTGTTGCAACCAATGACTCCTAGACAAATAATTGAGGACAATGCAAAGGCTTTAGCGAGGGCGCAATACGCAAAAACACCTTGTGAGAATAGTGGTGAGCGAGAGAACCACACCATAGTGAGTGAGAGCTACAAGCCAAACTCGAGTGGAAAAACTAAGAGTGTTCTTCTTGCCACCAAAAGTGAGATGAGAGAAGTGTGGAACAACCCATCCATCTTGCACTATGTCCTTGTATGCAAGGGACTAGCGCAAGGAACTAACGACTTGACAAATGTTCCTCCTTCTTTGATGGCTGTTTTGCAGGAATTCCAAGATGTTTTTCCCGAAGAGCTTCCTCATGGCCTTCCTCCTCTTCGTGGAATAGAACACCGCATCGACCTCATACCCGGCACCACTCCCAAACCGCGCAGATCGCATGAACCGGAAGAGACGAAGGAGATCGAGCATCAAATCAACCAACTCGTCTCCAAAGGTTTGATCCAAGTAAGCACTAGCCCAAGCGGTCCCGTGATCCTAGTCCCAAAACGGATGATACGTTGCGGTTATGCATGGATCGCCGTCAATCAATGCTATCACCGTGCGTTATCGACATCCTATACCGCGACTTGATGACATGCTTGATGAGTTATGTGGAGCCACTATATTTTCCAAAATTGATCTTCGTAGTGGTTACCATCAAATTCGCATGGCTGAAGGTGATGAGTGGAAAACCGCCTTCAAGACCAAGCTTGGTCTCTATGAATGGTTCGTTATGCCCTTTGGCTTATCCAATGCCCCATCTACCTTCATGCGCCTCATGAACCATATTTTGCGATCTCTCATTGGAAAGAGTGTAGTTGTCTACTTTGATGACATCCTTGTCTATAGCAAGTCACTAGAGGAGCATGTTACTCATGTTAAGGAGGTCCTTCAAATCCTTCGTCATGAAAAGCTTTATGCTAATCTCCCAAAGTGCACTTTTGCAAAAGACAAGCTGATTTTCCTTGGTTTTGTTGTGTCTTCTAATGGCATAAAAGTGGATGTCTCAAAAGTCAAGGACATACGAGATTGGCCCATCCCAACAAATGTTAGTGAACTTCGTAGTTTTCATGGGTTGGCTGGCTTTTACCGTCGCTTTGGTGAAAGATTTTTCTACAATTGCTTGCCCCCTCAACGAATTGACCAAGAAAAATGTCACGTTCGTTTGGGGAAAAGCACAACAAAAGGCTTTTGATGAGCTCAAAAAGAGGCTCACTGAAGCACCACTTCTTGCATTGCCGGATTTCACAAAAACATTTGAGATTGAATGTGACGCTAGTGGTATTGGCATTGGGGGCGTCCTTATGCGAAATGGGCGTCCTATTGCTTACCATAGTGAGAAACTTGATGGTGCACGCCTCAATTATCCCATTTATGAGAAAGAACTTTTTGCCTTGGTTCGAGTTCTTCAAGTGTGGCAACACTATCTTTGGCCCAAAGAATTTATCATCCATTCCGACCATGAGTCGTTGAAGTATCTTAAGGGCCAAGCCAACTTGAGTAAAAGACACGCAATATGGGTTGAGTTTATGGAGTCTTTTCCTTACATTGTCAAATACAAGAAGGGCAAAGAAAATGTGGTAGCGGACGCCTTGTCTCGCAAAAACACAAGCCTTCTTACACGACTCGAAGTCAATGTCTTGGGTCTTTATGACATCAAATCTTTGTACGCGTCCGACCCTTTCTTTGGACCAATATTTGCACAATGTTCCGTAGACAAAGGGATTGATGATTTCTATTTGCATAAGGGTTTTCTTTTCAAACAAAACAAGCTTTGCATTCCGAATCGTCTCTCCAAATTTTGCTTCTTCAAGAGTCCCATGGTGGAGGCCTTATGGGTCACTTTGGCCGTGACAAGACATACGACATGCTCTCCACTCACTACTTTTGGCCAAAGATGAAGCGCGACGTGGAGCGCCACGTCCAACGATGCACTACATGTATCCAAGCTAAGTCTAAGTCCAACCCTTTTGGTCTTTATATGCCATTGCCTATTCCTCATGCACCTTGGTCGGACATTAGCATGGACTTTGTGTTAGGCTTGCCTAGATCTAAGCATGGTCATGATTCCATTTTTGTAGTAGTGGATCGTTTTTCCAAAATGGCACATTTCATTCCATGCCATAAGACCGATGATGCTTCACATGTAGCAAATTTGTTTTTCAGGGAAATAATTCGGCTACACGGTGTGCCAAGGACAATCGTCTCCGATCATGACGTAAAATTCATGAGCTACTTCGAAGACACTCATGGCCAAGCTCGATCAAGCTCCTCTTCTCGTCGCCTCGCATCCTCAAACCGATGGACAAACCGAGGTCGCTAATCGAAGTCTTGGCACACTCCTCCGTGTTGATAAAGAAGAACCTTAAAGACTGGGAGGAATGCATTCCACACGCCGAGTTCGCCTACAACCGCGCCAAGCACGCCACCACCATGAGGAGCCCGTTCATGATCGTCTACGGCTTCAAGCCTCTCACCGCGCTCGATATCCTTCCACTCCCACTTCATGAACGTGCCAATATGGACGTTGCCAAGCGCGCCCACACAATGAAGAAACTCCATGATGACACACGAGCTACTATCGAGCAACAAGTCCTTCGCCAAGCATCAAGGCTAAACAAGAATAAGAAAGAGATAATCTTCCAAGAGGGCGACCTTGTGGATACACTTATAAAGACCGCTTCCCAAGGAACGCGACTCCAAGCTAAAGCCTAGAGGAAATGGACCATTCAAAGTGCTCAAGCGAATCAACAACAACGCTTATGTCATCGATATCCCAACTTCCAAGTATCTTGTGAGCTCGACATTCAATGTCAAGGACCTCTCACCCTACCATGGAGAAGAGAAAGTCGAGCCGGTTGAAGAGTCGAGGACGGATCTTTCCCAAGGGGGGGAGCTGATGCACCGGCCCCACGACCGCTTCTACATCTACCCCACAAGCTCCCAGTGGACCCATGACTCGCCTCGAGCCAAACTCCTTCAAGCTAAGGTGAACTCGCTCCTCTCCATGTGTGACTTCAATACACCCTTGGATGGCTTGCTACTTCATACCCATACCTTGTGCATCATCAGTACAAGAGAAGAACCCGCAGACGAGGAGCACCGAAGAAGAGACCAAATGCTCTCGTCGCCAATGCAGTACACCGACCACATCGGTACTGGCAAGCTACCGCCAACGCTACCGCTAACGACAGAAGGTCCCAGAGCTGCCCAAACGCTCTGTCACCAGCACTATCACCTGGATCCCAGACTACTGCTACGCAGACACGCCCGGCCACCGCCCCTCAACAAGGCCCCAGCAAGAAGCCCAGATCGACAGCGGTACTACCGTCCAGAACCGGATTACCGCATGACCGTACTACTGGTCCGCCAGCGGTACTACCGCCAGACAGAGACTTTACGTGATATTTCGCCCAAAGACCTTGTAACCCTCCATATTTCGCTATTTATCCCCAACCACCTGTTTTTTTGTGGCTGGACTATATATAGCCCCCACCATCCATTGTAAACCCTAGACTTGGATAATAATAGATATTAAAGAAACCCTTTGAGGACTTATATCTATTGGTCTCATGCTCCTACCAAGGAGCACCGGATTATCCACCCCCCTCTTGGATCTTGCTTAAGTGCGTTCAAGTTGTACAAGGCCTTGGGTTCTCGGTGTCTCGCCCCCAAGTCGTCAAGATCTCACCAAGCACCTCATCCCCGTTGTTGGCGTGAGAGCGAGCTCACCAACACCGATCCTAGGGATTATGTTGGACCGGTTGCCACCGGCGTGAGGAGTAGGCGTGTATCGTGTTTTGGTGTGTGTGTGTGTTCGTGGTTTTTCATCGCTTTCCTCGATTTCATCCCCCGACCACCTCGTTCCCCTCGTTTCTCGTGGAATTCGTGAAAGATCGGGCCAACCCCAGGGTTACCCCCTAACAGTAAATCAGGAAAACGATCTTTACGCAAATGTAACCAAACAAGATCTCCAACATCAAACACAACATGCTTTCTCCCTTTATCCCCAGCAAGTTTATACTTAGCATTCAGGTTGATGCAGGGGTTAACCTCTTGGGTGGCCCGATCTTCACGGATCTCGTGGTCAAATCGATGGGAAAGCGTGGGGAAAGGGAGAAGGTAGCGGAAGCGGACACACACCTCGCGAAGAACAAGATGAACACACGCAAAACTCACAGGATACAAGGCTGATTGCTCCCGAACGGCGGCCACCGGTCCGATACAATCCTCGCAAGGAAAGATCGGTCAACGTGCTCCCTCAAATCCACATCGGAGAGGGAAGAACACCTTGGGGAGGGTCTTGACAACTTGGAGACGAGACGTCGTACTCCAAGTCCTTGTTCAACGATGGATGCGTGATGCAAAGTCCAATCGAGGTTGGTGACGATAGTCGGTCCCCTTTGGTAAGGGGATGAGGCAAAACTAGAGATTCCACACAAGGGGGTTGTCTTTAGTCTATCATCTATGCCTGAGGGATACATGAGGGGTGGGGGCTCTATTTATAGGCCAACCACATAAACAAGGGTAGTTTGGGGATAAACTAGACAAATAGGTAAGTAAAGGGGGATACATGGGCGGTGGCCCAACTAGTGCGTGCAGGCACTGACATGAGCGGTAGTAATCTGGGACTTGGGGGGTAGTACCGCTTGTCCAAGAGTGCCTCGGGACCGGTAGTACCGCTTATGTCCCGGGCTTCACATGCTGCCTCAGGTAGCGGTCGTAGGGGCGGTAGTACGGGTGGCGACAGAGAGAATTTGGCGATCTGTCTTCTTCCGCCTTGATGTAGCCCGACCTACGGTCGTTACCACATCTTGGTCTCCAACTTATGCCAAGTCGTCATGGACTCCAAAGGTGAATCCATTCCTCTATGCGAGCCCCCTTCCTACCCTATTGAATGGTATGCTACTTCATACTCCGTCACATATGCATGATAGGTTCACATTGACAAGTACGGAGGCAAGGGAGGAAGCCCGGAGCATCAAGCCCGACAAGACGGAGGCTTGGAAGAGGAGGCGGAAGAAGACAGATCAAATGCTCTTCGCCAGCAGCACGATTCTGGGACCGGCAAGCAAGGCACTACCGCCTCCCCCCGCCACCAATGCAGACGACGCCAAAGCCAAATACTGTCTTCGCGGTACTACCAGCCCTGAACCGGTACTACTTGGTCTCAAGACTACCGCCTATACCACATAGACGGCTCCAGCTGACGCTCCAGGACCGCAAGCGGTACTACCGGTCCCAGAGCGGTACTACCGGTCCTGTGTGCCTGCGCGCACCTATTGGGCCTTTGGCCCATGTACCCCTTTAGCTCGTCCAAACCCTAGTTTTATCCCCAAACTACCCTTGTTTAGTGGTTGGCCTATAAATAGAGCCCCCACCCCTCATGTATCCCTTAGGCATAGATGATAGACTAAAGACAACCCCCATTGTGGAATATCTAGTTTTGCCTCATCCCCTTTACCAAGGGGACCAACTATCGTCACCAACCTCGATTGGACTTTGCATCACGCATCCATCGTAGAACAAGGCCTTGGAGTTCGACATCTCGTCTCCAAGTTGTCAAGACCCTCCCCAAGGTGTTCTTCCCTCTCCGATGTGGATTTGAGGGAGCACGTTGACCGATCTTTCCTTGCGAGGATTCTATCGGACCGGTGGCCACCATTCGGGAGCAATCGACCTTGTATCGTGGGAGTTTTGCGTGTGTTCATCGTCTTATTCGCGAGGTGTGTGTTCGCTTTTGCTACCTTCTCCCTTTCCCCTCGCTTTCCCATCGATTTTACCACGATATCCGTGAAGATCGGGCCACCCAAGAGGTTAACTGATGCAGCCTGGCCTACGACCGCTTCTACATCTACCCCCACAAGCTCCCCAAGTGGACCCATGACTCGCGCCCGAGCCAAACTCCTTCAAGCTAAGGTGAACTCGCTCCTCTCCATGTGTGACTTCAATACACCCTTGGATGGCTTGCTACTTCATACCCATACCTTGTGCATCATCAGTTTAAGAGAAGAACCCGCGGAGGAGCACCGAAGAAGAGACCAAATGTTTCAGGTCGCCACGGTACACGGACACAGCGACGGTACCTGGCAGCGGTACTACCGCCAAACGCTACCGCCAACGATAGAAGGTCCCCGAGCTACCCAAACGCTCTGTCACCACCACATCACTTCCCGATCCCAGATTACCTGCTACTCAGATTACCGCCCTACCAATGAAAGGGCCCCAAAGAAGCCAGGGGCGACAAGCGGTACTACCGGTCCAGAACCCAGATTACCGCATGACCGTACTACCGGTCCCGAGCCATGGTACTACCGCGAGACAGACTTTACGTGATATTTCAGCCCGATACCTTGTAACCCTCTCCATATTTCGCTATTTATCCCCAAACTACCCCTGTTTTTGTGGCTGGACTATATAGCCCCCACCATCCATTGTAAACCGAGACTTGGATAATAATAGATATTAAGGAAACCCTTTGAGGACTTATATCTATTGGTCTCATGCTCCTACCAAGGAGCACCGGATTATCCACCCACCTCTTGGATCTTGCTTAAGTGTGTTCAATTGTACAAGGCCTTGGGTTCTCGGTGTCTCGCCCCCAAGTCGTCAAGGTCTCACCAAGCACCTCATCCCCGTTGTTGGCGTGGAGAGCTTAGCCAACACCGATCCTAGGGATTATGTTGGACCGGTTGCCACCGCGTGAGGAGTAGCGTGTATCGTGTTTTGGTGTGTGTGTTCGTGGTTTTCATCGCCTTCATCGATTTCATCCCCGACCACCTCGTCCCCTCGCTTCTCGTGGAATTGTGGAAAGATCGCCAACCCTGTGGTTACCCCTAACATATTGGTATCAAGAGCACGGTTGATCACGAATTTCCCAATTTTTCTTTTATCCGCCTTAAAATCGAAAATCCCACCAAAAGAGCCCCAATTTGCCTTGGATCGATCTCGGATTTGGTGCGTTTTGTGGTTTTGGTCCATAGATCTGCTTTGGGAGTCGATCTATAGCCCCGTTGTTCCTAGCCGCCTTTCGGCCGCTTTTCCCACGGACCGAGGTTTGTGTCAAGTGGATCTCGTTTGTTCAGAATTGTCACCGGTACTACCGCCGTTCCAAGCGGTACTACCGTCCCGCACTACCGTCAGAAAAGCGGTACCTGGCCGTCAGATTACCGCTTTGTACCAAGCGGTACTACCGCCAGTAACAGAAGGTTTTTCCTTCTTCTTGACACCTCAGTTTCGTTTGCTGACTTTCACCCTTTAGCTTGTTCGTGTTTCGGGTGTTTGTCGCCATCTTAACACAAGCTTCCGCATCAACGTCATCCCGCGCTCAACGCCACCGCGACACTCGAACATCATCCCCCCCACCAACGGTTGCAAGTCGTCAACAATACCAAAGGTATAACTTGCACCACCTTGACAGCCCCATATCTTCCTTTGTGTGTATCTATCCTATGAGAGCAACTCATTTTGTGTTTGTCTAAGCATTGTGCACTTGCCTTCGGAAAGTGAGAGTGTGAGGCCAAATACAAAAGCTAACATAGTAGCATAGCAAGGGAGAAAAAGGTAAAAGAATCAAAAAAAAAGAGAAAAAAAAAGATACATAGTCTCCCAATACAAAGAGAATACCAAGCTTGTAAGCCAAGAAAGAGAGAAGAAAGAGCGCTCCGCGGCAAGTGCACAAATCTATTGCTTACCCTCTTTTGGCAAACGAGTTGTGGTCTCTCCTTGTGTTGGCACGACATCCGAGCGTAGTCTTCGTTAGGACCTTTTGTGCTCATTTTCATAGTCGTGCTAACCCCGTTTTTCTCCACGTGTGTGTTTTCCGTGTTATTGGTAGATCGTATCCTTTTTGCTTTTGATCTTTGGTTCTTTACCATGTAGGACAATAACCTTTTGCTTGGATCGTTTCGTTTGGTTTTCCACAACACTAACCTTCCACCAAAAGCCTTTGAGAGTTTCTTGCCCTTTCACTTTGCACGCTTTTCGCTCATTTGTGTGGCAATTGGTTTGATATAATCTCCAAGGTGAGGTAAAAGGCTAACTCTCCACACCCTTTCTCTCCATATACAACCATTGTTGGCTTTGCATCATGGACAGGCATGGAGAGCCATCCCAACCACCACCACCTCGAGGATGATAACCAATTCATGACAAGATGGGACCATTGGAAGGTCCGAGGAGAATTCAACTATCGCTAGAAGCTCTCGAGCGCCAAGATGAACAATTTAGCGAGGCTCGTGGAATTCAAGAACATCGACAACCGCTCAAGAAGTCCGTACAAATGCATGCCATGCAACACAATCTCGCATCAAAATTAAGCTCTTGGTCGCACTCGCCTCAACGGATGAGAAGCTTCAACACATCATTGATGGACTCGCAAGGACACGCCGAGCGAATCAAGCTCATCTCGCACTCCTCAAGTGATTCAAGTGCACCTCGCGTCACGCTTCAAGGCACCGGATGGACCCGTCTTCATTCCATGAGCTCTTCGCAGCGGTTCCATCTCCGCCACGCCGCGTCAACGCTGTTACGATGGTGACCTCTCCGCAAGACCTCCAAGGCGCCGGTTAACCGCCACAACCAAGGGCACTTGTGATTCAACAAGAGCAACCTCGCATGGACCACCAAGGCCATCGCCACGACATGTACCTTCAACAACAAGTGAAGCATCCGAAGAGAACGAACAAGGTCAACGTCGACAAGAAGAACTCGAAGACCCTCCAAGGCGTCATCATCGACATGACCCCACGCCGGCACCATGATGGTCATGATGACCCTCCTTACACCAAGAAGAAGAGCCCATTGCAGACGGCGGCCGACGTCCTCCTCGCCACATGGCGCAAGCTAATGCTACTCGGCATCAACCACGACAAGAACAAGAGCAAGCTCCCCAAGCTCGTCGTGAGGACCATCAACCTCCTCCTCGTCCTCAACCGCGACAACAAAACGAGCAAGCTCCCCAAGCTAGTCGTCAACAACAAGTTCCACCACTAAACGCGGCACCTCAAAAACTGCAAGAGCAACGCAACAATCACCAAGCAAGACATGAGAGCTCGGATGATGATGATGATGACCGCCCAAATCATGGCAACCGACGCAACCGGAACCGCAATGGAGAAGAAACTTTCGGCAAGCTCAAGTTCACCATGCCAAAGTTCACCGGTTCCAATGAGCCCGAGGAATATCTTTCTTGGGAACTCAAGGTCGACAAGATCTTCCGCATGCACAACTATAGCAATGAGAAGATGATGACCATGGCATCCCTCGAGTTTGATGAGTATGCCAACCTTTGGTGGGAACAAGTCCAACTCGTCATGCGAAAAAAGAAGAGCCTCCAATTGCAACTTGGCAAGACATGAAGGCTCATATGAGATCCCGCTTTGTTCCTTCGCACTACACGCGTGACCTCTTCAACAAGCTTCAAACGCTTAGTCAAGGGACAAAGACCGTGGAAGAGTACTTCAAACAAATGGAGCTCAACATGATCCGTGCCAACATCGAAGAGAGAGATAAACAAACCATGGCACGCTTCCTCAATGGCTTGAACCATCCCATCAAGCGTATCACCAAGTTCCAAAAGTACAACAACATGGTTGAGCTTGTGCACATCGCATTCAAGGCCGAGCGCCAAGTGCAAGAGGACATCAAGTACAACAAACCAAAGACGTACTTCACCTTCAAACAAGCGTCAACCACTACTCCAACAACTCCAAGTGGAAGCTCCTCAAGTACAACCAAGCTTCCCTTCAAGCCAACTCTCCCTCAAGGAAAACAGCCCCCAAGTGGAAAACACACAAGGGATGATCAACCTTTCACCGATGAATGCTACAAGTGTGGAGGCAAAGGGCACAAGTCGAATGCATGTGGAAATAAGAAAGTTTTTGTTCATCCATGACAACGGCGATGAAGAATACTTGAGTGAAGAAGAGTTTGATGCAAGGGTCAAGGAAGCCATGGCAAGGCAACATTTGGAAGAGGACCAAGAACTTCTTGTGTGTGAGCATGACGCAAGTCCATCGCTTGTGGTCACCAGGGTCTTGACTACCCAAGCCAATGAAAATGAAGACCAACGCTCGAACATCTTCCAAACTCGTGCCGGCATCAATGGGAAGTCCATCAGAGTTGTCATCGATGGAGGGAGTTGCAACAACCTTGCAAGTACGGAATTGTGTGAGAAACTCAACCTCACCCTCTTTCCGCATAAACACCCCTACCATATCCAATGGCTAAGTGACCAAGGATCCGTCAAGATCAAGCACACCGTCTCGGTGACGTTCTCAATTGGGCACTACAAGGACACGGTCGAGTGTGACGTGGTCCCAATGACGGTTTGCCATATGTTGCTCGGAAGGCCGTGGCAATATGACAAGCGTGCTTTGCATAATGGTCACTCAAACACTTACACCTTCAAATGGCTTGACAAAACTTGTGTGTTGCAACCAATGACTCCTAGGCAAATAATTGCGGACAATGCAAAGGCTTTAGCGAGGGCGCAATACGCAACAACACCTTGTGAGAAGAGTGGTGAGCGAGAGAACCACACCATAGTGAGTGAGAGCTACAAGCCAAACTCGAGTGGAAAAACTAAGAGTGTTCTTCTTGCCACCAAAAGTGAGATGAGAGAAGTGCGGAACAACCCATCCATCTTGCGCTATGTCCTTGTATGCAAGGGACTAGCGCAAGGAACTAACGACTTGACAAATGTTCCTCCTTCTTTGATGGCTGTTTTGCAGGAATTCCAAGATGTTTTTCCAAGAGCTTCCTCATGGCCTTCCTCCTTCGTGGAATAGAACACCGATCGACCTCATACCCAAGCACCACTACCAAACCGCCCGCATATCGCATTTAACCGGAAGAGTCGAAGGAGATCGGCGCCAAATCAACCAACTCGCTCCAAAGGTTTGATCCAAGTAAGCACTAGCCCAAGCGCGATCCCGTGATCCTAGTCCCAAAAGCGGATGATACGTTGCGGTTATGCATGGATGCCGTCCAATCAATGCTATCACCATGCGTTATCGACATCCTATACCGCGTCTTGATGACATGCTTGATGAGTTATGTGGAGCCACTATATTTTCCAAAATTGATCTTCGTAGTGGTTACCATCAAATTCGCATGGTCAAGGTGATGAGTGGAAAACCTTCAAGACCAAGCTTGGTCTCTATGAATGGTTGGTTATGCCCTTTGGCTTATCCAATGCCCCATCTACCTTCATGCGCCTCATGAATCATATTTTGCGATCTCTCATTGGAAAGAGTGTAGTTGTTTACTTTGATGACATCCTTGTCTATAGCAAGTCACTAGAGGAGCATGTTACTCATGTTAAGGAGGTCCTTCAAATCCTTCGTCATGAAAAGCTTTATGCTAATCTCCCAAAGTGCACTTTTGCAAAAGACAAGCTGATTTTCCTTGGTTTTGTTGTGTCTTCTAATGGCATAGAAGTGGATGTCTCAAAAGTCAAGGACATACGAGATTGGCCCATCCCAACAAATGTTAGTGAACTTCGTAGTTTTCATGGGTTGGCTGGCTTTACAATCGCTTTGTGAAAGATTTTTCTACAATTGCTTGCCCCCTCAACGAATTGACCAAGAAAATGTCACGTTCGTTTGGGGAAAAGCACAACAAAAGGCTTTTGATGAGCTCAAAAAGAGGCTCCGGAAGCACCACTTCTTGCATTGCCAGATTTCACAAAAACATTTGAGATTGAATGTGACGCTAGTGGTATTGGCATTGGGGCGCCCTTATGCAAAATGGGCGCCCTATTGCTTACCATAGTGAGAAACTTGATGGTGCACGCCTCAATTATCCTATTTATGACAAAGAACTTTTTGCCTTGGTTCGAGTTCTTCAAGTGTGGAAACACTATCTTTGGCCCAAAGAATTTATCATCCATTCACCATGAGTCGTTGAAGTATCTTAAGGGCCAAGCCAACTTGAGTAAAAGACACGCAAATGGGTTGAGTTTATGGAGTCTTTTCCTTACATTGTCAAATACAAGAAAGGCAAAGAAAATGTGGTAGCGGACGCTTGTCTCGAAAAACACAAGCCTTCTTACACGACTCGAAGTCAATGTCTTGGGTCTTGATGACATCAAATCTTTTACGCGTCAACCCTTTCTTTGGACCAATATTTGCACAATGTTCCGTAGACAAAGGGATTGATGATTTCTATTTGCATAAGGGTTTTCTTTTCAAACAAAACAAGCTTTGCATTCGAAATCGCTCTCCAAATTTTGCTTCTTCAAGAGTCCCATGGTGGAGGCCTTATGGGCCACTTTGGCTGTGACAAGACATACGACATGCTCTCCACTCACTACTTTTGGCCAAAGATGAAGCGACGTGAGCGCCACGTCCAACGATGCACTACATGTATCCAAGCTAAGTCTAAGTCCAACCCTTTGGTCTTTATATGCCATTGTATTCCTCATGCACCTTGGTGACATTAGCATGGACTTTGTGTTAGGCTTGCCTAGATCTAAGCATGGTCATGATTCCATTTTTGTAGTAGTGGATCGTTTTTCCAAAATGGCACATTTCATTCCGCCATAAGACCGATGATGCTTCACATGTAGCAAATTTGTTTTTCAGGAAATAATTCGCCACACGGTGTTAAGGACAATCGCTCCCGATCGCGACGTAAAATTCATGAGCTACTCGAAGACACTCATGGCCAAGCTCGGCATCAAGCTCCTCTTCTCGTCCGCCTCGCATCCTCAAACCGATGGACAAACCGAGGTCGTCAATCGAAGTCTTGGCACACTCCTCCGGGTGTTGATAAAGAAGAACCTTAAAGACTGGGAGGAATGCATTCCACACGTCGAGTTCGCCTACAATCGCGCCAAGCACGCCACCACCATGAGAAGCCCGTTCATGATCGTCTACGGCTTCGAGCCTCTCACCGCGCTCGATATCCTTCCACTCGCACTTCATGAACGTGCCAATATGGACGTTGACAAGCGCGCCCACACAATGAAGAAACTCCATGATGACACACGAGCTACAATCGAGCAACAAGTCCTTCGCCAAGCATCAAGGCTAAACAAGAATAAGAAAGAGATAATCTTCCAAGAGGGCGACCTTGTGTGGATACACTTAAGTAAAGACCGCTTCCCCAAGGAACGCGACTCCAAGCTAAAGCCTAGAGGAAATGGACCATTCAAAGTGCTCAAGCGAATCAACAACAACGCTTATGTCATCGATATCCCAACTTCCAAGTATCTTGTGAGCTCGACATTCAATGTCAAGGACCTCTCACCCTACCATGGAGAAGAGGAAGTCGAGCCGGTTGAAGAGTCGAGGACGACTCTTTCCCAAGGGGGGGGAGCTGATGCAGCCCGTCCTACGACCGCTTCTACATCTACCCCCACAAGCTCCCCAAGTGGACCCATGACTCGCGCCCGAGCCAAACTCCTTCAAGCTAAGGTGAACTCGCTCCTCTCCATGTGTGACTTCAATACACCCTTGGATGGCTTGCTACTTCATACCCATACCTTGTGCATCATCAGGTACGAAGAGAAGAACCCGCAGGACGGAGGAGCACCCGAAGAAGAGACCAAATGCTCTCTGTCGCCAGCGGTACTACCGGACCTGGCGACCGGTACTACCGCTTGGCGGTACTACCGCCAACGACAGAAGGTCCCCGAGCTACCCAAACGCTCTCTGTCACCAGCGGCACTACCGCCCCTGGATCCGGTACTACCGGGCTACGGTACTACCGCCCCCGGCTACCGCCCCCAACAGAAGGCCCCAGCGCAAGCCCCAGGACGACAAGCGGTACTACCGGTCCAGGAACCGGTACTACCGGTCCCGCCAGGCGGTACTACCGCCAGAGACAGAGACTTTTACGTGATATTTCGGCCCAGCGCCTTGTAACCCTCTCCATATTTCGCTATTTATCCCCAAACTACCCCTGTTTTTGTGGCTGGACTATATATAGCCCCCACCATCCATTGTAAACCCTAGACTTGGATAATAATAGATATTAAGGAAACCCTTTGAGGACTTATATCTATTGGTCTCATGCTCCTACCAAGGAGCACCGGATTATCCACCCACCTCTTGGATCTTGCTTAAGTGCGTTCAAGTTGTACAAGGCCTTGGGTTCTCGGTGTCTCGCCCCCAAGTCGTCAAGGTCTCACCAAGCACCTCATCCCCCGTTGTTGGCGTGGAGAGCGAGCTTCGCCCAACACCGATTCTAGGGATTATGTTGGACCGGTTGCCACCGGCGTGAGGAGTAGGCGTGTATCGTGTTTTGGTGTGTGTGTGTTCGTGGTTTTCATCGCCTTCATCGATTTCATCCCCCGACCACCTCGTTCCCCTCGTTTCTCGCGGAATTCGTGAAAGATCGGGCCAACCCCAGGGTTACCCCCTAACATTAACCCCTCCATCATCTGGTATCAGCAGCTTTTGGTTGCCACGGATTTCTCTTCGATTTGGTCTTTTCCCCATAAATTCGAAAATTTCACCAAAAACAGCCCCAATTCGTGTTTTGGATTGATCTGTGATTTGAGTGAGTTTTGGTAGGTTTTGATCCGTGCATTACTTGCTAAACTTGTTGATCTACCTTCCTTTGCGTTCCCATGGCCTAATTCCTTGATTTCCCTGTCGATTTGGTGTTTTTCTTGAAGATTTTCTGCCCAAATCATCCCAAAATCGCGAAAACGCGTCGGATCTGGGCTTCTCTGTCTCCAGCGGTACTAACGCTACAAAAATCCGGTACTACCGCCCTTTTCCGGTACTACCGGGCCCAAAATCCGGTACTACCGCCCAAGACAGAAAGAAAACAGCAGGTTCCAGATTTCAGCCTCTCACCGTTTTGAGCATAACTTTTGCATTCGAACTCGGATTTTGGTGTTCTTTAGCTCGTTTCTAAGAGGAGAAGGAGCTCTACACCATCATCCACGTTGTTCATGCTATCTACTCCATCCAAATTCCGTGAGCAAGGCGGAATCCAACAATAAAGGGTGAAGATCATCGACGAAAGGTATAAACATTCCGCGACTTCTCCCCACTTGCATTCCTTTGTGAACCCCACTATCTTTGCGAGCAACAAACACCTATTGAGACTAGTTCCTCTTATGATTGCTTGGTCTATGCACATTTGATACCTTGTAGAATTCCGAGCAAACATTGTGAGCGTTATCTCATATAGTTATCTTGTATAGTTGTTGGCACAAGGAAGAGGCAAGTGAAAAAGAAATAAAAAGAAAAAGAGTGATACAAAAAGAAAAAAATAGAAAAAAGGAAAAGAAAAAAATATACATGTGCCTCATAGAATAGGAAGCGCAAGCTCGATGAACATCATATAGGTGGTACTTATTGTGCATATCTTGTAGCCCACCAATTTTGTGCAATCGAACTAGCGTCTCTCCTTGTACTTGTGTGACACGAGCTTATAGTCTTCGCTAGGTAATCATTTGGTTCTTAGCTCACTTTCTCCGTCGCACAAGTCCCATTTATCCCACCGTGTGTGTTTCCTTGTACATATTTCCTATCTTGTGGATTAACTTGTTTTGCTTTGTGATCATTGTGGTTCTTTACTTGTCATTACAACATCTTGATTTCGGATTGGTTCTTGACATGCCACTTTCCATACCTATCCACCATAGGCCTTGTGTGTGTTTGTTTTTTTGTTGGTAGTTGGTTTTGGTGTTCCACGTGAACTTCACTTTGCTTGGTTTATTGCTCTCAAGTGTGGCCACTTGCACGATACGGTCTTCCAAGGTAAAGTAAGGTTTGACGTTGTATCCCTAACACCCTCTACCACTTCCATATACACCGCTTGGTCTTGTGAAGCATGTCTAGGGACTCCGGGACCGAGGATGATTTCCATGAAGAATCCATGATGAGCCACCATGCATATGTCTCCACAAGCATGGATAACATGATGGAGCACTACACCAACAATGGCTCCACATGCTTGGGTGATATGGAGTACTACAACAACAATGACTCCCCAAGCATGGACGACTTCAAGAACGACAACGCGAAGCTCCTCACGTCGCACCGACCAAGACGGAGCCTCCAACTCGAGTGCGCCAAGGTCCATCATCAAATGGACAAGTTCCAAAGCGACCTCCACAACTTCAAGAAGGACATGGACAACGACTTCGACAAAAACATGAGGATGGTCGCCAAGACTAATGATGCTTTGCGCTCATTAGAAAAACTTACAAGGAAGAGTGCCAAGGTCAAGGGCCATCGTCGTGAGCGTCATATGGATGACCAAGTGCGCCACCTACATCAACCATCGGCAAGGCACGCCAATGACCTCCGTCGACACCATCACAAGGCACCTTCAACTTCTTGTGCAACCACCAAAATGGCACCAAGAGCAAGACTTCGTCCACGCCATCAAGCTTCAACGACTATGATATGGGGTGGCCCGATCTTCTCAGCAAGCACTTGTCGATGATGATGGTGGATGATAGATAACTAGCATGTAGCTATGAACTCTCCCGCTCGAACCCTGATGCCAATGCAACAGCTCTCGAACCCTATGGGATATTCACAACACCACGCTCTTGCAGCCGTCGACCACGAACGGTAGTTTGCAATCTACTAATTCCCAATGGAACAACAGATCACACTCAATTGCAGTAGATAATTCGACCACAGGGTAATTCCAGAGGTTCTTGATAAGAAACAACTCCCAAATAGTTTTAACGTGGTCTTACCCTAACTATGGGGACGTCCCAGGGCTTATAAGGGCGGCTGGGGCGGCCAAAATCGCGAAACAAAACATGTCCGATACAGTCAGATCCGTCCAGATCTGTTGGTAACTTTCAGGGCCGGACTTTCCGCCCTAAGTAGGGGCGGATTATCCGCCCCCCCGGATTATCCTCCCCTGGGGCGGATTATCCGCCCCCTATACTGAGCCTCGCGCCTGAAGTCCTTAGCAGAATTCCTGGAGCAGGGCTGGATTAT
The DNA here is from genome assembly GCA_030063025.1 of Avena longiglumis. Lineage (NCBI taxonomy): Eukaryota > Viridiplantae > Streptophyta > Magnoliopsida > Poales > Poaceae > Avena > Avena longiglumis. The sequence continues at coordinate 329,217,979 of CP125974.1, read as the reverse complement.
CCGCCCTTGTGGGGGCCGGATTATCCGCCCCCTGGGGACGTGTAAGTACTCGTTGGAAAGCTCTCGGAGTGATCTTTCGAACAAGTGTTTATTTTCTTGATTTGGAGTTCGTATGAAGAATCCACGTCCGTTTCAATTTCAGGGCTTCTGTCTGTCCGAACTGAACCTTCCTTCTTGATGATCTTCTCTTGCGCCTTCCTCCCGCTCCTCCCTCGCGCATCCTTGGCGATCATCATGCTAGGCTCCTATTGTAACCCTTCTCCTCCTCGTGTCAAGCTTGTTTCCTCAACGAACCTGATCATACACAAGTGCATAGATTTAGGCAGTATAAAGTTCTCATTATCATAAACATTAGATTCATTTAGGAGTGAATTCACCTGTTGTTCAAGTAGCTTTGCACGAGCCCGTGTAATGGGTCCAATTCTAATCTCATTGGACTGATCCTTCTTAGCATTGGTCGAACATCTTGAGTAATTGGGGTAGGTGTAAATATAGGGATGTCCTCATCATCTCCCCCCTTCAAAAGGTGTCGACCTCGACGCGCTCAAGGTCTTCTCCATGATATGGTGACAAATCAAGAACGTTGAAACTGCTAACCCCACCAAACTCAAAGAATAGGAATATCAATCGAGTAGGCATTATCATTGATCTTGGCTAACACCTTGTAAGGACCAGCACCACGGGCTTCAATTTGGATTGTCAAGCTTGGGAACCTATCCTTGCGCAGATGCACCCATACCATGTCGCCAGGCTTGAACAAAACCTCCTTTCTTGCTTGATTCCTTGCAGCAGCAATGTTCTTGCCTTTCTTCTCAATAGCATCTCGAGTCTTCTCATGAATTTTCTTCACATATTCAGGACGTTTTGATGCCTCCATATCAACTCTCTCATGCAATGGTAGAGGCAACAAATCTAGTGGCGTCAATGGCTTGAATCCATACACCACCTCAAAAGGACAAAGCTGAGTAGTAGAATGCATAGCCCTGTTGTAAGCAAATTCTACATGTGGCAAACACTCTTCCCACTCTCGCAGATTCTTCTTGATCATAGTCCTCAATAACTGTGACAATGTTCTATTCACCACCTCCGTCTGACCATCTGTTTGGGGATGACAAGTAGTCTTGACAAAGAACTTCGCTCCAAGCTTCCCCATAAAGTCTTCCAAAAGTAGCTCATGAACTTCACATCACGGTCAAACAATCGCCTCTTGGGTACTCCATGTAGTCTCACGATGTCCCCGAAAAATAGGTTAGCAATATGCATTTATCCGCTTTTGTAAGGTGCAATAAAATGAGCCATCTTAGAGAATCTATCCACTACCACAAATATAGAATCATGACCTCTGAGTTTTGGGTAAACCTAGCACAAAGTCCATGCTAATATCTTCCCAAGGTGTAGTAGGTGCAGAGAGAGGTGTATACAAACCATGAGGCTTCAACTTTGATTTGGACTTGTTGCATGTAATGCAGCGACTCACAAATCGATAGACATCACGCCTCATCTTGGGCCAATAAAAGTGATCAGCGAGCATGAGCAAAGTCTTCTCACGCCCAAAGTGACCCATCAAACCTCCAGCATGTGATTCCTGCACTAAAAACAAACGCAAAGACGATTCTGGAATGCATAGTTTGTTAGCTCTAAACAAATAGCCATTATGTATATGATACTTATCCCACGCATGTTTCAAAGCACACAAACGATATGGTTCAGCAAAATCATGATCAGTTGCATAAAGTGCAGAAATACTCTCTAATCCAGGAATTTTAACATCAAGATGTGTCAACAACATATTCTTCCTAGACAAAGCATCAGCAACCACATTTTCTTTTCCTTTCTTATATTTTATAATGTAAGGAAATGATTCAATAAACTCAACCCATTTGGCTAAGCGTCTATGCAAGTTTGATTGAGCTTTAAGATACTTCAATGCTTCATGATCAGAATGTATGATAAATTCTTTTGGCCACAAATAATGTTGCCAAACCTCAAAAACTCTAACAAGTGCATACAATTCTTTATCATAAATAGGATAATTCAGTCTAGCACCAAAGAAGTTTCTCGAAAAATATGCTATTGGACGACCCTCTTGCATCAAAACTCCACCAATTCCTATACCACTAGCATCACATTCAACTTCAAATTGCTTTGAAAAATCAGGTAATGCAAGCAAAGGTGCGAGTAAGCAAACATTTTAATGTATCAAATGCAATATCTTAATGCGCCCATACAAATGGCACACCTTTCTTAGTCAATTCATTCAATGAAAAGCAATAGTGCTAAAATCCTTCACAAAGCGCCTATAGAAACCAGCTAAACCATGGAAACTACGCACTTGACTCACATTCATGGGAATAGGCCAATTTTGAATTGCTTCAATTTTAGATTGATCTACTTCTACCCCATGCTTAGATACAACATATCCCAGAAATATGACCTTATCTTTTGCAAATGTGCACTTCTCAAGATTAGCATATAATTGATTATCACGCAACACTTGCAAAACTTGTCTAATATGATCAGAGTGTTCAGATTCATTGCGGCTGTATATGAGTATATCATCGAAATAAACAACCACAAAACGACCAATATATTCTCTCAAAACATGATTCATTAATCTCATGAATGTACTAGGTGCATTGGTAAGACCAAAAGGCATAACTAACCATTCATACAAACCAAATTTTGTTTTGAAAGCAGTTTTCCATTCATCCCCTTCTTTCATCCTAATTTGATGGTATCCACTACGCAAATCAATTTTAGAGAAAATAGCAGCACCACTCAATTCATCTAACATATCCTCTAAGCGTGGAATAGGATGACGATATCGAATAGTGATGTTATTAATAGCTCTACAATCTACACACATGCGCCATGTACCATCTTTCTTAGGTACTAAAATAACAGGAACAGCACAAGGGCTAAGAGAAACACGAATGTACCCTTTGTCGAGCAACGCTTGTACTTGTTTCTGTATCTCCTTAGTTTCTTCGGGGTTGGTTCGGTATGGTGCCCGGTTTGGTAATGTAGCGCCAGGGATCAAATCTATTTGATGCTCAATGCCACGCAATGGAGGCAATCCAGCTGGCACATCTTCTGGAAACACATCACCAAAATCCTGCAAAACAGCAGATACACCAAGAGAAATAGGGGTCATGTCGTTAGAAACCAAAACCTCGCCCTTATACATGAGCACAAGTGGCATGGTCAGAGGATCCTCACTAAATTCTCTCATATCCTCTTTGGTGGCTAGTATTACTAGATTAGGCACTCGCTCACTTTTCGTTATATCATTCTTTTGGGGCTCATTTACAACACTCACAGTTTCAACACTCTCTCGCCTAGGTGCATCTTGCAAGTTCACTTCAATCTTCTGACGAGATTCATTCACAATCTGTTGTGGTGTCATAGGATGCAAATTGATTTTCTTGCCCTTAAACTCCAAATGATATGTATTAGCTCGGCCATTGTGTTGCACATGGTGATCATAAAGCCAAGGCTGACCCAATAGTAAATGGCACACAGTCAAAGGAACCACATCAAAATCAATAGAATCCTTGTATGGCCCTATTTCAAAGTTCACACGTACCATATGGTTTACCTTCATCTCACCACTGTCACTCAACCATTGTATGTAGTATGGCTTGGGATGAGGTAAATATGTCAAATTCAGCTTGGCACACAACTCCTTGCTTGCAAGATTTCTGCAACTACCTCCATCAATGATTACTTTGCAAGCTTTGTTTAGGCCAACTAGAGCTTTTGTTTGGAACAAGTTTCAGCGCTGAGAGTCAACAACAGGCTGCACACTAAGGATACGTGGAGATACCACTATGGTAGGCGCATGCTCAGGAAAGGCATCCATACCTTCCTCCTCATAATCAGCGCCATGATCATCAGGATCAACATCATCTCCACTCTCATACTCTCCTTGATCATTAACAAACATCACCTTGCGGTTTGGACAATCTCGCTTGAAATGTCCCCTTCCTCCACAAGTATGGCACTCCACGTCACGAGTACGAGCTGTTGACATATTGGAACCCGTGCTAGCAGCAGGAGCAACAGGTTTCCTAGCTTGAGAACCATAGGATGACTGAGGTGTTGGCTTGGAAGATGGTGTACTAGTGTGGCCGGCCGTGCATTAGGTGTAGAAACACGGCGCGGTGTAGACCTTGTGGAAAAGCGGCCTGTGGAAGGGAATCTTGTACGCGCCTTCGCCTCTTCAGCAAGCTGTGATTCGGCCTCCCTTGCATGATGCAACAATTCATTCATAGTCTCATACCTATGATGACGGACAATGCTCTTGATTGGTAGCTTCAAATTATTGAGAAATCGTTGCATGGTCATCTCAAGCGATTCACGAACTCTAGCACGCTGCATAAGCATCTCCATCTCCATGTAGTACTCATCAACCGACATGGTTCCTTGTCTCAAGTTTGTTAACTTATCAAAAACTGAGCGCAGGTAGTTGGTGGGTACAAAGCGTTCCTTCATGATACGCTTCATCTCTCGCCAAGTCATCACCGGAAGGTCATTGTCATCCCTTCTATTCTGCACAAGGGCATCCCACCAACGCAAAGCATAACCATCAAATTCTGACGCTGCAAGCTTGACCTTCTTTTTCTTGATGTACTCATACAAGCGCCAGAGCTTCTCAATCTTCAACTCCCATGTGAGGTAATCTTGTGATAAATGGAGCCATCGAACTTGGGAATTGAAAACTTGGGCTTGCCAATCCATCATCAATCGGTTGGTGAGGTATCTGAGCACGCCCAATTGGAGCAAAGCCACGTCCATGAACAGGTTGAGGAGCACGGCCACGGCCAACTTGTGGTTGTTGACCATCCCCGGCATTACTTGCTTCTTCATCGTCATGGGCATCATCATATTGCTGCCTTTGTCCAATTGCTATTGTGAGAGCATCAAGAGAACGTTGCAAAGCTGTGACATTGTTGTTGATAGTTGTTACTTGTGTCTGTATGGTAGCGACTGCCTCAATATTTGCTCCCAAAGTCACTTGCACGTCCTGAATATTCTTGTCAATGGCATCTGTTGTATGGTTGAACACACGTGTCAAATGGGACTTCAATGCTTCATATTCCCGCCAGTTGACAAGCTCATCGTCCTTCTTTTTCTGTGACACAACATCATCACTAGTCGACATCATTAGTAGATTAGTGCAAAAAGCAAAATCGATATGGTGAAACACTCACAACTCACTTCAACTGACAAGAAAGTAGATCTTACCGTTCCAAAGTGAATAGAGGTGCTTTACCAATTCGAAATCAACAACGAATGCACTGATGTGATGAAGTGAATATCAAGGGTATGGAGAACGATCGCAGGGCACACAGGTTATTTATGGTGGAGCTGTAGGTATGGTATCCTAACTACACCGCAAACAAGTCCGAAAGTCGATCGTTATGATAACCCAAGACACACATGTGGAGATAAACGTGGCAAAGCAATTTATGAATAGGAATCTTGCAATGCACAAGAGAGACACTAGTAATAGCTCAAAATAAACAGGCACAAGATTGCTCAATCTACAAGTGCTATGATCAACTAGGCCTCCAATAATGCACACTTTGGTATCTCTTTTGTCACGCTTGTAGCTCTTTTCTCGCTTTTTTTTTATACTGAATCTCTTTTCCTTTTCTGCTTTTTTCAACTATATGACTCAATGCAAAACGAATGCAAACTAGGAGGGGCCGATAATCCGGTTTGTCGGGGCGGATAATCCGTGCTGTGGGCAAAAATGTGCACTTTCAAAACCCTAATGAGCAACTGTTAGAGCAAAGCAACTACTCTGGGTAATGCTCCTAGGCACGGATCTTGTAGATAGGCTGTAGCTAGGTTTGAAACACAAAAGTACGCTATGTGGACTCGGAAAGTAGATGGAAACTTATGGAAAACGATGATGGTGGACTCGGTGGAAAACAAGATCAAAACCCTAAACTTAAACACAAACGAAAACTAGACTCTGCGAGAAAACCTTCAGATCGGATCTACGAGAAGACACGACCAAATAAAACTTGAAAACGATGCAATCTAGGCTAGGGCAAATCTTTTTGTATGGCTTTTTCTGTATAGGACGAAAACAAGAACTAATCTATGGATGGATTTGTGGATGCTCACCGAGTAAACGAGGAAATCTGATACCAAGATGATATGGGGTGGCCCGATCTTCTCAGCAAGCACTTGTCGATGATGATGGTGGATGATAGATAACTAGCATGTAGCTATGAACTCTCCCGCTCGAACCCTGATGCCAATGCAACAGCTCTCGAACCCTATGGGATATTCACAACACCACGCTTGCAAGACGCAAATGTCGACCACTTAACGGTAGTTTGCAATCTACTAATTCCCAATGGAACAACAGATCACACTCAATTGCAGTAGATAATTCGATCATAGGGTAATTCCAGAGGTTCTTGATAAGAAACATGATGCAGCCCGACCTACGGTCGTTACTACATCTTGGTCTCCAACTTACGCCAAGTCGTCATGGACTCCAAAGGTGAATCCGTTCCTCTATGCGAGCCCCCTTCCTACCCTATTGAATGGTATGCTACTTCATACTCCGTCACATATGCATGATAGGTTCACATTGACAAGTACGGAGGCAAGGGAGGAGTCGAGCATCAAGCCCGACAAGACGGAGGCTTGGAAGAGGAGGCGAAGAAGATCGCCAAATGCTCTTCGTCAGCATGTACACGGACACAGATCGGTACTACCGCCAAGCAGATACCTTTGCTACCGCCAAGAATGACGACGCCAAATACTCTCTGTCGGTACCACGGATCTGGACCGGATTACGGCCACAGACTACCGCCCCTTACTACCGCCTCCAGACCGATAGCTCCAATGAAGCTCCAGATCAAGCGGTACTACGAGCGGTACTCACGGACCAAGCGGTACTACGGTCCTCGAGCAGATTATCGACTGGGTACGGTACCGGTCCCAAGTCCCAGATTACCGCTCTGGCAAAGGCTTCACAGCACTAGTTGGGCCACAGCCCATGTATCCCCCTTTACTTACCAAACCCTAGTTTTATCCCCAAACTACCCTTGTTTTGTGGTTGGCCTATAAATAGAGCCCCCACCCCTGCATAGATGATAGACTAAAGACAACCCCCATTGTGGAATCTCTAGTTTTGCCTCATCCCCTTTACCAAGGGGACCGACTATCGTCACCAACCTCGATTGGACTTTGCATCACGCATCCATCCTTGAACAAGGCCTTGGGTTCTCGGTTTCTCGCCCCCAAGTCGTCAAGACCCTCCTCAAGGTGTTCTTCCCTCTCCGATGTGGATTTGAGGGAGCACGTTGACCGATCTTTCCTTGCGAGGATTCTATCGGACCGGTGGCCGCCGTTCGGGAGCAATCGGCCTTGTATCGTGTGAGTTTTGCGTGTGTTCATCGTGTTCTTTGCGAGGTGTGTGTTTGCTTCCGCTACCTTCTACCTTTTCCCTCACTTTCCCATCGATTTGACCACGAGATCCGTGAAGATCGGGCACCCAAGAGGTTAACCCCTTCCATCATCTGGTATCAGCAGCTTTTGGTTGCCACGGATTTCTCATCGATTTGGTCTTTTCCCCATAAATTCGAAAATTTCACCAAAAATAGCCCCAATTCGTCTTTTGGATCGATATGTGATTTGAGTGCGTTTTGGTAGGTTTTGATCCGTGGATTACTTGCTAAACTTGTTGATCTACCTTCCTTGGCGTTCCCATAGCCTAATTCCTTGATTTCCCCCTTCGATTTGGTGTTTTTCTTGAAGATTTTCCACCCAAATCACCCCAAACTCGCGAAATCGCGTCAGATCTGGTTTTCTCTGTCCCAAGCGGTACTACCGCTCCAAAAATACGGTACTACCGCCCAGCGGTACCAAAATCCGGTACTACCGCCCGATACAGAAAGAAAACAGCAAGTTCCAGATTTCAGCCTCTCACCGTTTTGAGCATAACTTTTGCATCCGAACTCGGATTTTGGTGTTCTTTAGCTCGTTTCGAAGAGGAGAAGGAGCTCTACATCATCATCCACGTGGTTCATGCTATCTACTCCATCCAAATTCCGTGAGTTAGGCGGAATCCAACAATAAAGGGTGAAGATCATCGACGAAAGGTATAAACATTCCGCGACTTCTCCCCACTTGCATTCCTTCGTGAACCCCACTATCTTTGCGAGCAACAAACACCTATTGAGACTAGTTCCTCCTATGATTGCTTGGGCTATGCACATTTGATACCTTGTAGATTTCGAGCAAACATTGTGAGCGCTATCTCATATAGTTATCTTGTATAGTTGTTGGCACAAGGAAGAGGCAAGTGAAAAAGAAATAAAAAGAAAAAGAGTGATACAAAAAGAGGAAAAAAAATAGAAAAAAGAAAAATAAAGAAAAAGAAAGAGATATACATGTGCCTTATAGAATAGGAAGCACAAGCTCGATGAAAATCATATAGGTGGTACTTATTATGCATATCTTGTAGCCCGCCAATTTTGTGCAATCGAACTAGCGTCTCTCCTTGTACTTGTGTGACACGAGCTTATAGTCTTCGCTAGGTAATCATTGGGTTCTTAGCTCATTTTCTCCGTCACACAAGTCCCATTTATCCCACCGTGTGTGTTTCCTTGTACATATTTCCTATCTTGTGGATTAACTTGTTTGCTTTGTGATCATTGTGGTTCTTTACTTGCCATTACAACATCTTGATTTCGGATTGGTTCTTGACATGCCACTTTCCATACCTATCCACCATAGGCCTTGTGTGTGTGTGTTTTTTGGTTCGTAGTTGGTTTTGGGTGTTCCGCGTGAATTTAACTTTGCTTGGTTTATTGCTCTCAAGTGTGGCCACTTGCACGATACGATCTTCCAAGGTACAGTGAGGTTTGACGTTGTATCCCTAACTCCCACTACCACTTCCATATACACCGCCTGGTATTGTGCATCATGTCTAGGGACTCCGGAACCGAGGATGATATCTATGAAGAATCCATGATGAGCCACCATGACTACGACTCCACAAGTATAGAGGACATGACGGAGCACAACACCGACAATGGCTCCGCATGCTTTGAGGACCCGGAGCACTACACCTACGACGACTCCACATGCATGGAAGACATGGAGCTCTACGTCGACAATGGCTCCTCATGCATGGAGCCTATGGAGCACTACACCGACAATGGCTCCACATGCTTGGGTGATATGGAGTACTACACCAACAACTACTCCCCAAGCATGGACGACTTGAAAAGCGACATCGATGACGCCTCTCCAAGCATGGAGGACACGGAGAACTTCATCGACTTTGATGGCTCCTCCATGAGCCATGAAGAATTCCTCCACCATGTGGAGATGGAAGCCTACTACGCCAATCAAGAGGAGGCGCATCATCAAGATTCCATGACCTTCAAGGCCAAGCGTGCCACACCAAAGGGCACCACCTACTTCGATGATTCACCTCCAAGGAGACATGTGCCACCACCTAGATGGCGTCAAGCGCCACCATCTCCAAGGCACCAAGCTCCATCACCTCCAAGGCGTCAAGCTCTACCATCTCCAAGGCGCCAAGCTTCATCACCGCCAAGGCGCCAAGATCCAACTCCTATCCAACCAAGAGTAGCGTCCAAACATCATATGCATCAAGAGGCGCCAAGAAACAAGGCTCTTCATCGACAAACATCCTCTCATGAGCATCGCCACCATAAAGAGGATACAAGACATCGTCAAAGGCATCTTCGCCATAAAGACGAAGAATTCATGATGAGCACCAACCATAATGCTCAATCAAGCTCAAGAAGGCACCACAAGCACAAGAAGAGTGCCAAGGAAAATGATCACCGTCGCGAGCGTCATGTGGATACCCAAGTGCTTCACCAACATCAACCATCGGCAAGGCACGCCAATGACCTCCGTCGACACCTTCATCAGGCACCTTCTACTACTACTGCCACCACCAAAATGGCACCAAGAGCAATCCTTCGTCCACGCCATCAAGCTTCAACGCCTACGCTTGACTTCTACGACCTCGCGAACGAGGAAAATGTAGACGCCTACTTCGCCAAGTTGGATAGCATGAGCCTACCTCCACCACTACTACGAGATGGCCACAAGACGGTCGAGCATGGGATTTTCCCTTTGACCATGGAGGGGAGCGATGATTCCCATCTTATGGCATCCAACCTTGAAGGCGACAAGGTCAAGAATGGTGAGCATGGGATTTTCCCTTCACCAAAGGAGGCGCATGGAGTTGAGGAAACCGAGCCTACCCCCATATGCTTGAGTGATGATGTGGTACCAATCCCATGTGAGCATGAGAGCCACTTAGCCCACTTGAGTGAGAACAAGAGTGAGATGAGTGACTCCACCTTATGTGAGATTGAGTGCTTCCACTTGGAGGGCATGAGTGATACTCCTAGTGAGTTGAGAGTGGTAGTTGATAGGTCAAGTGAGACCATTTCGATTTCTAACAACTTACCCTCTACCTCTAGTGTGTTCTCTTGTGTTATGCTAGGTTCCATGGAGGACGACTCCCCAAGCCATGAAGCAATGATTCCACAATTGGAGAAGATGTACTTGGTGCACGGAGATGATGCTACGCCATGGCTACATCACGAAAACGAAGTCGTCCACAAGGAGACCACTACTTCCACAACACCCACTTCATATGAGAGGTATGACCAAGGTACCAATAAGGGTGTTGATGATGCCATGATCCCACTAGTGGACATGATGAATTGTGAGGATATGCATGCTATGGATGATACTTGTGACATTACATATGCTTCATCCACTTTCCCATGTGATGATTTAGCTTTGCATAATATTGATCATGTGGAATTGTTTGATTGCGATATCATTGCCATAAACATGCCATGCTATGCATCTTGTGTGTATCCTCCAATTTCTATGGACATGCTTTGTCATGCTAGTCATTCAATTTTTCCCGTTGCTTGCAATAAGATGAATGCTTGCAACAATGTTGACCACATGCGTTATAATGAGATGGCCCGCATAGCTTTCTCAATTTTTGGAGATTTTGATGCTTGCCATGATAAGCATGTTCCCCACTTGCATACTCACCATGCATCTCTTTCATACTTGATTGACATTAATGGTGATGTGCACAAAAAGAGATACGTCATGATGGATGATGTGTATCTCTACCATGCACACACGTTCTTCCTTTTACATATGATGTGTGTAGGTACCCGCACGAGAATGTCAACCTCGGTTGAGCACGAGTTGACAAAAAGAGCTCTTGAGAGCATCCCACAAGTGAGTTCAAGATCGAACCCAGCTCTGATACCTTTTGCATGCTTTGCATCTTGCATGTTGGCAAATTTCTCTCTCATATGGTTTGATTGCAAGCATGTTAATGGTATTATCTTCCCTTGTGACATTCATGTTTCTTCGCATCTAGATAATGATGTTTTGTGTGTTGCAACAAAAATGTTGAACAATTTCCCTTTCCGATGTTTTGTGTGCAACCACAATTCCTTTAAGAACATGTATTGTCATGAGAGCTTCCAAGAATCTCGTCTTGTTGTTGCAACAAACATAAGGACCACTTGCTCTTTCATTTGGTTTGTTTGCAAACATAATACTTTTGTTTTGGATATGCTTCCTTGTGTGTTTTTGCCAAATTCTCCAAGCTTTGCATCAAAGATGTTGATAAAATTTCTATTCGATTGCTTTGAGTGCCTCAATAATATGTTATATGGAGTTTTTGAGTTCCAACATTTGGATGATGTTCAAACGATTTCCATGCACACTGACCTTGCATATGCATCCCGTTTGCTATACTTGAGTTGTGCTAATCGTGTTGCGAACAAGAATGGACATGCCACAAATGACATGCTCCTCTATCACACACAAACATATGTTGCTTGGTCTTTGTTGTATGTAGGTACAAATGCATACACGTCAACCTCTATGGACTATATGTTGACAAGAAGAACCGAAGAGAGTTACCTATGGCTACCCTTCATCGAGCTATCTCTACACGCTAAGGTGACTTCCTTCTACTTGAGGACTCATGCTATAATCTTCATGAATTGGCTACGCTTTGAGTGTTGCTTTGCTTTTGTTGTGAGCTTTGTAGGCTTCAAGGAAGGTGAAGGAACATTGAAGTGTTGTCAAGTCAATCTTCCCGAGGACGACTATATGGTGAACCCTAGGATCAAGAAGGTCTCTCGACCGCTTCTACTTTGTGATGAGCATGTAGAGTCGAGGACGACTCTTTTTGAAGGGGGGGGCAGCTGATGTAGCCCGACCTACGGTCGTTACTACATCTTGGTCTCCAACTTACGCCAAGTCGTCATGGACTCCAAAGGTGAATCCGTTCCTCTATGCGAGCCCCCTTCCTACCCTATTGAATGGTATGCTACTTCATACTCCATCACATATGCATGATAGGTTCACATTGACAAGTACGGAGGCAAGGGAGGAAGCCCGGAGCATCAAGCCCGACAAGACGGAGGCTTGGAAGAGGAGGCGGAAGAAGACAGATCGCCAAATGCTCTCTGTCGCCAGCGGTACTACCGGACCTGGCGACTGGTACTACCGCCCCTGCTACCGCCAAGACAGCATATGAAGCCAAATACTCTCTCTCTGCGGTACTACGGATCGGACCCAGTACTACCCGGCCGTACTGCCACCACTACTACCGCTCACTTGACGGCTCCAGTGAAGCTCCAGGACTAAGCGGTACTCGGTCCTCGAGCGGTACTACGGACCAAGCGGTACTAGTCCCAAGTCCCAGATTACTCGCTCGAAAGGCTCTGCGCACTAGTTGGGCCACAGCCCATGTATCCCCCTTTACTTACCAAACCCTAGTTTTATCCCCAAACTACCCTTGTTTTGTGGTTGGCCTATAAATAGAGCCCCCACCCCTCATGTATCCCTGAGGCATAGATGATAGACTAAAGACAACCCCCATTGTGGAATCTCTAGTTTTGCCCCATCCCCTTTACCAAGGGGACCGACTATCGTCACCAACCTCGATTGGACTTTGCATCACGCATCCATCCTTGAACAAGGCCTTGGGTTCTCGGTTTCTCGCCCCCAAGTCGTCAAGACCCTCCTCAAGGTGTTCTTCCCTCTCCGATGTGGATTTGAGGGAGCACGTTGACCGATCTTTCCTTGCGAGGATTCTATTGGACCGGTGGCCGCCGTTCGGGAGCAATCGGCCTTGTATCGTGTGAGTTTTGCGTGTGTTCATCGTGTTCTTCGCGAGGTGTGTGTTCGCTTCCGCTACCTTCTCCTTTTCCCCTCTCTTTCCCATCGATTTGACCACGAGATCCGTGAAGATCGGGCACCCAAGAGGTTAACCCCTCCATCAAAACAACTCCAAAATAGTTTTAACGTGGTATTACCCTAACTATGGGGACGTCCCAGGGCTTATAAGGGTGGCTGGGGCGGCCAAAATCGCGAAACAAAACGTGTCCGATACAGTCAGATCCGTCTAGATATGTTGGTAACTTTCAGGGCCGGACTTTCCGTCCTAAGTAGGGGCGGATTATCCGCCCCCCCGGATTATCCTCCCCTGGGGCGGATTATCCGCCCCCTATACTGAGCCTCGCGCCTGAAGTCCTTAGCAGAATTCCTGAAGCAGGGCCGGATTATCCGCCCTTGTGGGGGCCGGATTATCCGCCCCTTGGGGACGTGTACTCTGGAAAGCTCTGAGTGATCTTTCCAACAAGTGCTTATTTGCTTGATTTGGAGTTCATGAAGAATCCATGTCCGTTCAATTTGTGGCTTCTGCATCCGAATTGAACCTTCCTTCTTGATGATCTTCTCTTGCGCCTTCCTCCGCTCCTCCTCGCGCATCCTTGGCGATCATCATGCTAGGCCTCTTGTAACCCTTATCCTCCTCGTGTCAAGCTTGTTTCCTCAACGAACCTGATCATACACAAGTGCATAGATTTAGGCAGTATAAAGTTCTCATTATCATAAACATTAGATTCATTTAGGAGTGAATTCACCTGTTGTTCAAGTAGCTTTGCACGAGCCCGTGTAATGGGTCCAATTCTAATCTCATTGGACTGATCCTTCTTAGCATTGGCTGGAACATCTTCAGTAGTAATTGGGGTAGGTGTAAATATAGGGATGTCCTCATCAGACTACGCTTGCATTTGAAGACCTCATGAACGAGGAAAATGAAGACCTCTACGTCGCCAAGTTGGATAGCATGAGCCTACCTCCACCACTACTACAAGATGGCCACAAGACGGTCGAGCATGGGATTTTCCCTTCGACCATGGAGGTGAGCAATGATTCCCATCTTATGGCATCCAACTTTGAAGGCGACAAGGTCAAGAATGGTGAGCATGGGATTTTCCCTTCACCAAAGGAGGCGCATGGAGCCTACCCCCATATGCTTGAGTGATGATGTGGTACCAATCCCATGTGAGTATGAGAGCCACTTAGCCCACTTGAGTGAGAACAAGAGTGACATGAGTGACTCCACCTTATGTGAGATTGAGTGCTTCCACTTGGAGGGCATGAGCGATACTCCTAGTGAGTTGAGGGTGGTAGTTGATAGGTCAAGTGAGACCATTTTGAATTCTAACAACTTACCCTCTACCTCTAGTGTGTTCTCTTGTGTTGTGCTAGGTTCCATGGATGAAGACGTGCCAAGCCATGAATCAATGATGCCTCAATTGGAGAAGATGTACATGGTGCACAAAGATGATGCTATGCCATGGCTACATCAAGAATACGAAGTCGTCCACAAGGAGGCCACTACTTCCACAACACCCACTTCATATGAGAGGTATGACCAAGGTAACAATAGGGGTGTTGATGATGCCATGATCCCACTAGTGGACATGATGAATTGTGAGGATATGCATGTTATGGATGACACTTGTGACATTACATATGCTTCACTCATATTCCCATGTGATGCTTTGCCTTTGCATAATATTGATCATGTGGAATTGTTTGATTGCGATATCATAGCCATAAACATGCCATGCTATGCATCTTGTGTGTATCCTCCAATTGCTTCGGACTTGCCTTGTCATGCTAGTCATTCAATTTCTCCCGTTGCTTGCGATAATATGAATGCTTGCTATTTCACTTGTTTTGCTTGCAACAATATTGATCATATGCGTTATAATGAGATGGCCCCCATAGCTTTCTCAATTTTTGGAGATTTTGATGATTGCCATGATAAGCATGTTCCCCACTTGCATACTCACCATGCATCACTTTCATACTTGATTGACATTAATGGTGATGTGCACAAGACGAGATACATCATGATGGATGATGTGTATCTCTACCATGCACACACATTCTCCCTTTTGTGTATGATGTGTGTAGGTACCCGCATTATCATGTCAACCTCGGTTGAGCACGAGTTGACAAAAAGAGCTCTTGAGAGCATCCCACAAGTGAGTTCAAGATCGAACCCAGCTCTGATACCTTTTTCATGCTTTGCATCTGCCATGTTGGCAAATTGCTCTTTCCTATGGTTTGATTGCAAGCATGTTGATGGTATTATCTCACCTTGTGACATTCATGTTTCTTTGCTTTTGGATAATGATGTTTTGTGTGTTGCAACAAGAATGTTGAACATTTTCTCTTTCGATGTTTTGTGTGCAACCGCAATTCCATTAAGAGCATGTATTGTCATGAAAACTTACAAGAATCTCGTCTTGTTGTTGCAACAAACATAAGGACCACTTGCTCTTTCATTTAGTTTGTTTGCAAACACATTACTTTGGCTTCCGCTTGGGATACTCATATTCCCATGAAATTTTCTTTTGATGATTTGTGTGTGACATCCAACATGTTGAACAATTTCTCTTTCCAATGGTTGGTTTGCACACATAATGATGTTTCTTTGGACATTCTTCCTTGTGTGTTTTTGCCAAATTATCCTATTCTTGCATCAAAGATGTTGTTTGAAATTTGGATCCAATGCTTTGAATGCCCCACTTCTATGTTATATGGAGTTTTTGAGTTTCCACATTTGGATGATGTTCAAACGAGTTCCATGCACATTGACCTTGCATATGCATCCCGTTTGCTATACTTGAGTTGTGCTAATCGTGTTGTGAACAAGAATGGACATGCCACAAATGACATGCTCCTCTATCACACACAAACATATGTTGCTTGGTCTTTGTTGTATGAAGGTACAAATGCATACACGTCAACCTCTATGGACTATATGTTGACAAGAAGAACCGAAGAGAGTTACCTATGGCTACCCTTCATCGAGCTATCTCTACAAGCTAAGGTGACTTCCTTCTACTTGAGGACTCATGCAATAATCTTAATGAATTGGCTACGCTTTGAGTGTTGCTTTGCTTTTGTTGTGTGCTTTGTCGGCTTCAAGGAAGGTGAAGGAACATTGAAGTGTTGTCAAGTCAATCTTCCCGAGGACGACTATATGGTGAAACCCAGGATCAAGGATGTCCTTCGACCGCTTCTACTTTGTGATGAGCATGTAGAGTCGAGGACGACTCTTTTTGAAGGGGGGGGGGGGCTGATGTAGCCCGACCTACGGTCGTTACCACATCTTGATCTCCAACTTATGCCAAGTCATCATGGACTCCAAAGGTGAATCCGTTCCTCTATGCAAGCCCCCTTCCTACCCTATTGAATGGTATGCTACTTCATACTCCATCACATATGCATGATAGGTTCACATTGACATGTACGGAGGCAAGGGAGGAATCCCGGAGCATCAAGCGCGACAAGACGGAGGCTTGGAAGAGGAGGCGGAAGAAGACAGATCGCCAAATGCTCTCATGCCCGGTGGTACTATCGGACTGCGGCGGCGGTACTACCGCCTGGCACTTCGCCCTGCTACCGCCACCAGCATGACGCCAACAGCAGCCAAATACTCTGCCTCCAAGGCGGTACTCGGACACACTACTGGGTCTCCGGCACTTCACTACCGCCCTGCTACGCACTAAACGGCTCCGGTGACGCCCAGACGGTACTACCGGTCCCAGAGCGGTACTACCGGTGTTGACCGGTACTACCAGACCCAAGTCCGGTACTACCGGTCATGTGTGCCTGCGCGCACCTGTTGGGCCTTTGGCCCATGTACCCCTTTAGCTCGTCCAAACCCTAGTTTTATCCCCAAACTACCCTTGTTTAGTGGTTGGCGTATAAATAGAGCCCCCACCCCTCATGTATCCCTTAGGCATAGATGATAGACTAAAGACAACCCCCATTGTGGAATCTCTAGTTTTGCCTCATCCCCTTTACCAAGGGGACCGACTATCGTCACCAACCTCGATTGGACTTTGCATCACGCATCCATCGTTGAACAAGGCCTTGGAGTTCGACGTCTTGTCTCCAAGTTGTCAAGACCCTCCCCAAGGTGTTCTTCCCTCTCCGATGTGGATTTGAGGGAGCACGTTGACCGATCTTTCCTTGCGAGGATTATATCGGACCGGTGGCCGCCGTTCGGGAGCAATCGGCCTTGTATCGTGTCAGTTTTGCGTGTGTTCATCATGTTCTTCGCGAGGTGTGTGTTCGCTTCCGCTACCTTGTCCCTTTCCCCTCGCTTTCCCATCGATTTGACCACGAGATCCGTGAAGATCGGGCCACCCAAGAGGTTAACCCCTCCATCACGCCTCCTCTTCCAAGCCTCCGTCTTGTCGGGCTTGATGCTTCGGGCTTCCTCCCTTGCCGCCGTACTTGTCAATGTGAACCTATCATGCATATGTGACGGAGTATGAAGTAGCATACCATTCAATAGGGTAGGAAGGGGGCTCGCATAGAGGAACGGATTCACCTTTGGAGTCCATGACGACTTGGCGTAAGTTGGAGATCAAGATGTGGTAACGACCGTAGGTCGGGCTACATCAGCTCCCCCCCCTTCAAAAAGAGTCGTCCTCGACTCTACATGCTCATCACAAAGTAGAAGCGGTCGAAGGACATCCTTGATCCTGGGTTTCACCATATAGTCGTCCTCGGGAAGATTGACTTGACAACACTTCAATGTTCCTTCACCTTCTTTGAAGCTGACAAAGCTCACAACAAAAGCAAAGCAACACTCAAAGCGTAGCCAATTCATGAAGATTATTGCATGAGTCCTCAAGTAGAAGGAAGTCACCTTATCTTGTAGATATAGCTCAAAGAAGTGTAGCCATAGGTAACTCTCTTCAGTTCTTCTTGTCAACACGTAGTTGGTAGAGGTTGACGTGTATGCACTTGTACCTTCACACAACAAAGACCAAGCAAAATATTTTCGTGCGTGATAGAGGAGCATGTCAAATGTGGCATGTCCATTCTTGTTCACAACACTATTAGTACAATGCATGTATAGCAAATGGAATGCATATGCAAGGTCAAAGTGCATGGAAATCGTTTGAACATCATCCAAATGTGGGAACTCAAAAACTCCATACAATGTTTTAGTGTGGCACTCAAGGCAATTAACTAGAATTTTGATCAACGTCCTTGATGCGAGAATAAGAGAATTCGGCAAAAACACGCAAGGAAGAATGTCCAAAGAAACATCCTTATGTGTGCGAACCAACCATTGGAAAGAGAAATTGTTCGACATGTTGGGTGTCACACACAAATCATGGAAAGCAAATATCATGGGAATATGAGTATCCCAAACGGAAGCAAAAACAATATATTTGCAAACAAACCAAATGAAAGAGCAAGTGGTCCTTATGTTTGTTGCAACAATAAGACGAGATTCTTGGAAGCTCTCATGACAATACATGCTCTTAATGGAATTGTGGTTGCACCCAAAACATCGGAAAGAGAAAATGTTCAAATTTTTTGTTACAACACACAAAACATCATTATCTAGATGCGAAGAAACATGAATGTCACAGGGGGAGATAATACCATTAACATGCTTGCAATCAAACCATAGGAAAGAGCAATTTGCCAACATGAAAGATGCAAAGCATGCAAAAGGTATCAGAGCTGGGTTCGATCTTGAACTCACTTGTGGGATGCTCTCTAGAGCTCTTTTTGTCAACTCGTGCTCAACCGAGGATGACATTCTCTTGCGGGTACCTACACATATCATATGTAAAAGGAAGAACGTCTGTGCATGGTAGAGATACACATCATCCATCATGACGTATCCCTTCTTGTGCACATCACCATTAATTTCAATCAAGTATGAAATAGATGCATGGTGAGTATGCAAGTGGGGAACATGCTTATCATGGCCATCATCAAAATCTCCAAAAATTGAGAAAGCTATGGGGGCCTTCTCATTATAACGCATAAGATCAATATTGTTGCAAGCAAAACAAGTGAAATAGCAAGCATTCATCTCATCGCAAGCAACGGGAGAAATTGAATGACTAGCATGACAAGGCAAGTCCGAAGCAATTGGAGGATACACACAAGATGCATAGCATGGCATGTTTATGGCAATGATATCGCACTCAAACAATTCCACATGATCAATATTATGCAAAGGCAAAGCATCACATGGGAATATGAGTGAAGCATATGTAATGTCCTCACAATTCATCATGTCCACTAGTGGGATCATGGCATCATCAACACCCCTATTGTTACCTTGGTCATACCTCTCATATGAAGTGGGTGTTGTGGAAGTAGTGGCCTCCTTGTGGATGACTTCGTATTCTTGATGTAGCCATGGCATAGCATCATCTTTGAGCACCATGTACATCTTCTCCAATTGAGGCATCATTGCTTCATGGCTTGGCGCGTCTTCATCCATGGAACCTAGCACAACACAAGAGAACACGCGAGAGGTAGAGGATAAGTTGTTAGAATTCGAAATGGTCTCACTTGACCTATCAACTACGACTCTCAACTCACTAGGAGTATTGCTCATGCCCTCCAAGTGGAAGCACTCAATCTCACATAAGGTGGAGTCACACATGTCACTCTTGTTCTCACTCAAGTGGGCTAAGTGGCTCTCATACTCACATGGGATTGGTACCACATCATCACTCAAGCATATGGGGGTAGTCTCGGTTTCCTCAACTCCATGCGCCTCATTTGTTGAAGGGAAAATCCCATGCTCACCATTCTTGACCTTGTCGCCACCAAAGTTGGATGCCATAAGATGGGCATCATCGCTCTCCTCCATGGTCGAAGGGAAAATCCCATGCTCGACTGTCTTGTGGCCATCTCGTAGTAGTGGTGGAGGTAGGCTCATGCTATCCAACTTGGCGAAGTAGAGGTTTACATTTTCCTCGTTCGCGAGGTCGTGGAAGTCAAGCATAGGCGTTGAAGCTTGATGGCGTGGAGGAAGGCTTGCTCTTGGTGCCATTTTGGTGGTGGCACTAGTAGTAGAAGGTGCCCTATGAAGGTGTCGACGGAGGTCATTGGCGTGCCTTGCCGATGGTTGATGTAGGTGGCGTACTTGGTCGTCCACATGACACGCGCGACGATGATCACTTTCCTTGGCACTCTTCTTGTGCTTGTGGTGCCGTCTTGAGCTTGCTTGAGCATTATGGTTGGTGCTCATCACGAATTCTTCGTCTTTATGGCGAAGATGCCTTTGACGATGTCTTGTATCCTCTTTATGGTGGCGATGCTCATGAGAGGATGTTTGTCGATGAAGAGTCTTGTTTCTTGGTGCCTCTTGATGCATATGATGTTTGGAAGCCACTCTTGTTTGGGTAGGAGTTGGAGCTTGGCGCCTTGGAGTTGATGTAGCTTGGCGCCTTGGAGATGGTGGAGCTTGACGCCTTGGAGGTGATGGAGTTTGGCGCCTTGGAGATGGTGGCGCTTGCGCCATCTAGGTGGTGGCACTTGTCGCCTTGGAGGTGGATCATCGAAGTAGGTTGTGCCCTTTGGTGTGGCACGCTTGGCCTTGAAGGTCATGGATTCTTGATGATGCGCCTCCTCTTGCTTGGCGTAGTAGGCTTCCATCTCCACGCGGTGGAGGAATTCTTCATGGCTCGTGGAGGAGCCATCAAACTCGATGAAGTTCTCCGTGCCCTCCATGCTTGGCGAGGCGTCGTCGATGTCGCACTCGAATTCATCCATGCTTGGGGAGTAATTGTTGGTGTAGTACTCCATATCACCCAAGCATGTGGAGCCATTGTCGGTGTAGTGCTCCATAGGCTCCATGCATGAGGAGCCATTGTCGACGTAGAGCTCCATGTCTTCCATGCATGTGGAGTCATCGTAGGTGTAGTGCTCCGGGTCCTCAAAGCATGCGGAGCCATTGTCGGTGTTGTGCTCCGTCATGTCCTCTGTACTTCTGGAGTCGTAGTCATGGTGGCTCATCATGGATTCTTCATAGATATCATCCTCGGTTCCGGAGTCCCTAAACATGATGCACAAGACCAAGCGGTGTATATGGAAGTGGTAGTGGGAGTTAGGGATACAACGTCAAACCTTACTTTACCTTGGAAGATCGTATCGTACAAGTGGCCACACTTGAGAGCAATAAACCAAGCAAAGTGAAGTTCACGCGGAACACCAAAACCAACTACGAACCAAAAAAAACACACACACAAGGCCTATGGTGGATAGGTATGTAAAGTGGCATGTCAAGAACCAATCCGAAATCAAGATGTTGTAATGGCAAGTAAAGAACCACAATGATCACAAAGCAAAACAAGTCAATCCACAAGATAGGAAATATGTACAAGGAAAACCACACGGTGGGATAAATGGGACTTGTGCGACGGAGAAAGTGAGCTAAGAACCAAATGATTACCTAGCGAAGACTATAATCTCGTGTCACACAAGTACAAGGAGAGACGCTAGTTCGATTGCACAAGATTGGTGGGCTACAAGATATGCACAATAAGTACCACCTATATGATGTTCATCGAGCTTGCGCTTCCTATTCTATGAGGCACATGTATATTTATTTCTTTTTCTCTTTTCCTTTTTTCTTTTTTTTGTATCACTCTTTTTCTTTTTATTTCTTTTTCACTTGCCTCTTCCTTGTGCCAACAACTATACAAGATAACTATATAAGATAGCGCTCACAATGTTTGCTCGGAATCTACAAGGTATCAAATGTACATAGCCCAAGCAATCATAAGAGTAACTAGTCTCAATAGGTGTTTGTTGCTCGCAAAAATAGTGGGAGTTCACAAAGGAATGCAAGTGGGGAGAAGTCGCGGAATGTTTATACCTTTCGTCGACGATCTTCACCCTTTATTATTGGATTCCGCCTTCCTCACGGAATTTGGATGGAGTAGATAGCACTAACAACGTGGATGATGATGTAGAGCTCCTTCTCCTCTTCGAAACGAGCTAAAGAACACCAAAATCCGAGTTCGAATGCAAAAGTTATGCTCAAAACGGTGAGAGGCTGAAATCTGGGAACCTGCTGTTTTCTTTCTGTACTGGGCGGTAGTACCGGATTTTGGGCCCGGTAGTACCGGAAAAGGGCGGTAGTACCGGATTTTAAGCCCGGTAGTACCGCTGGGTCCAGAAACTCCCAGTTTTGACGCGGTTTCGCGATTTTGGGGTGATTTGGGCAGAAAATCTTTAAGAAAAACACCAAATCGAAGGGGGAAATCAAGGAATTAGGCCATGGGAACGCAAAGGAAAGTAGATCAACAAGTTTAGCAAGCAATCCACGGATCAAAACCTACCAAGACGCACTCAAATCACAGATTGATCCAAAAAAAGAATTGGGGCTATTTTTGGTGGAATTTTCGAATTTATGGGGAAAGACCAAATCGATGAGAAATCCGTGGCAACCAAAAGCTGCTGATACCAGATGATGGAGGGGTTCACCTCTTGGATGGCCCGATCTTCATGGATCTCGTGGTCAAATCGATGGGAAAGCGAGGGGAAAGGGAGAAGGTAGCGGAAGCGGACACACACCTCGCGAAGAACACGAAGAACACACGCAAAACTCACACGATACAAGGCCGATTGCTCCCGAACGGCGGCCATCGGTCCGATAGAATCCTCGCAAGGAAAGATCGGTCGACGTGCTCCCTCAAATCCACATCGGAGAGGGAATAACACCTTGGGGAGGGTCTTGACAACTTGGAGACGAGACATCGAACTCCAAGGCCTTGTTCAACGATGGATGCGTGATGCAAAGTCCAATCGAGGTTGGTGACGATAGTCGGTCCCCTTGGATAAGGGGATGAGGCAAAACTAGAGATTCCACACAAGGGGGTTGTCTTTAGTCTATCATCTATGCCTAAGGGATACATGAGGGGTGGAGGCTCTATTTATAGGCCAACCACATAAACAACGGTAGTTTGGGGATAAACTAGACGAATAGGTAAGTAAAGGGGGATACATGGGCGGTGGCCCAACTAGTGCGTGCAGGCACTGACATGAGCGGTAGTACCGGACTTGGGGCCGGTAGTACCGCTTGGTCCAGTAGTGCCGCTCCGGGACCGGTAGTACCGCTTGCGGTCCTGGGGCTTCTGTTGGCGTCGTCTGTAGGTAGCGGTCGTAGGGGCGGTAGTCACTGGCCGTCTGCATCGTAGTACTGCATTGTGACAGAGCATTTGGCAATCTGTATTCTTCCGCCTCCTCTTCCAAGCCTCCGTCTTGTCGGGCTTGATGCTCCGGGCTTCCTCCCTTGCCTCCGTACTTGTCAATGTGAACCTATCATGCATATGTGACGGAGTATGAAGTAGCATACCATTCAATAGGGTAGGAAGGGGGCTCGCATAGAGGAACGAATTCACCTTTGGAGTCCATGACGACTTGGCGTACGTTGGAGACCAAGATGTGGTAACGACCGTAGGTCGGGCTACATCACATGTGTTCAATGTTATCTTTATTAGTCTTATGCAAGTTTAATATCATTTCAGCGTGTTGTGTAGCATCCAAATTATTTTGCACCGAAGAAGGTAAAGGCAATAAATCAATAGGTGCACGAGGAACAAAACCATACACAATCTCAAATGGGCACATCTTTGTGGTAGAATGCAGCGAACGATTATAAGAAAATTCTATATGAGGTAAACACTCTTCCCACAATTTTAAGTTCTTCTTTAAAACAGCCCGCAACATAGTAGACAAAGTTCTATTTACTACTTGGTTTGTCCATCGGTTTGGGGATGACATGTAGTACTAAACAGCAATTTAGTCCCCAACTTAGCCCATAAACATCTCCAAAAGTGGCTAAGAAATTTAGTATCATGATCGAGACAATAGTATTTGGCACACCATGCAAGCGAACAATTTCACGAAAGAACAAATCAGCAATATGCGACATCATACGTTTATGACAAGGAATAAAGTGTGCCATCTTAGAAAACCGATCCACAACAACAAAAATACTATCCCTCCCTTACGTGTTCGTGGCAATCCCAAAACAAAGTCCATAGAAATATCTTCCCAAGGAACACTAGGAGCAGGAAGAGGCATATATAAACCATGTGGATTAAGGAGACTTAGCTTTTGACAAGTAGTGCGGCGTGCCACAAATCGCTCAACATATCGGCGACACGTGGCCAAAAGAAGTGTGCAAGAACATCCTCCGTTCTTGACACCAAATTGGCCCATCAAGCCTCCGCCATGCGCCCCCTGTAACAACAAAAGACGAACAGAACTATCCGGAATGCATAGTTTGTTAGCACGGAACACAAATCCATCATTGAAGACGAACTTGTTCCATGTTCTACCATCTCTACAATTCTGCAACACATCTTTAAATTCAGCATCATGCACATATTGTTCCTTAATAGTTTCTAATCCAAATATTTTGAAGTCAAGTTGAGATAACAAAGTATAACGGTGCGACAAAGCATCAGCAATAATATTATCTTTACCCTTTTTGTGTTTGATAACATAAGGAAAAGACTCAATAAATTCAACCCACTTTGCATGACGACGATTCAACTTAGCTTGACTACAAATATGCTTCAAAGATTCATGATCAGAATGAATAACAAATTCTTTAGGCCATAGATAATGTTGCCAAGTTTCTAATGTCCGAACCAACGCATATAATTCTTTATCATATGTAGAATAGTTCAGACTAGCCCCACTCAATTTCTCACCAAAATATGCAACATGTTTTCCCTCTTGTAATAACACCCCTCCCAAACCAATTCCACTAGCATCACATTCAAGCTCAAAAGTCTTAGTAAAATCAGGAAGTTGGAGTAAGGGAGCATGTGTTAGCTTATCTTTCAATATGACGAAGGCCTATTGTTGTGCATCGCCCCAAACAAAGGGCACATCCTTCTTGGTAAGCTCATTCAGCGGCGCGGCAATTGATCCAAAGTCTTTGACAAAGCGCCTATAAAAACCAGCGAGGCCAAGAAAACCCCTCACTTGTGTGACCGTCTTGGGCTGCGGCCATTTCTCAATAGCTTCAATCTTGGCTGGATCCACTTCAATACCCTGTGATGTAACAACATAGCCAAGAACGCAACTCGATTGGTGCAAAGGTGCACTTCTCAAGGTTACCAAACAAGCGTGCATCACGTAAAGCATTGAAAACAAGACGTAAATGGTCCAAATGATCCTCTAAAGATTTGCTATAAATCAGAATATCATCAAAGTAGACTACCACAAAACGTCCAATGAAAGCACGTAAAACTTCGTTCATTAATCTCATGAAAGTGCTAGGTGCATTAGTTAAACCAAACGGCATTACTAACCACTCATATAAACCGAACTTAGTTTTAAATGCTGTTTTCCATTCGTCTCCTAATTTCATACGAATCTGGTGGTAACCACTACGCAAATCAACTTTAGAAAACATGGTAGAGCCACTCAATTCATCAAGCATGTCATCTAAACGTGGAATAGGATGACGATATTGAATAGTAATATTATTGATAGCTCTACAATCAGTACACATGTGCGAAGAACCATCTTTCTTAGGTACCAAAATAATAGGAACAACACAGGGGCTAAGGGACTCACGAATATGATCTCTGTCGAGTAGTTCCTGAATTTGGCGTTGTATCTCCTTTGTCTCCTTTGGATTGGTTCTATATGGCACGCGGTTGGGCAACGTGGCACCAGGAATTAGATCAATTTGGTGCTCAATTCCTCTAATAGGAGGTACTCACAGTGGCCTCATGGAAAGACGTCCTCATATTCCTGCAAAAGGTTAGCAATAGCGGGTGGCAAAGAAGGAGGCATATCCTCAAATGAAAACAAAACCTCTTTGCAAATAATTGCATAACAATGAGTATTGTTTACATCTAGTTCAGCAATATCAATTTTATTTGCAAGCATACATGGACTCTTCAAACGAATTTCAGTAGCAGGTAGAATCAGATTTAGTGTTCTTTGGTGGTACAAAATCTGCAGCAACAATCTGATTCTCACTTTTATTTTTCTCCTCAGTTTTAGCTCTACTAGCTCTAGCAAGATCATCTTTTAAAATCTGTTCGGGATTCATAGGTTTTAGACCAATTTTGTTTCCATCAGGCATAAGAGAATAGTGATTAGTTTGGCCATTATGAACAGATTCTCTATCAAATTGCCATGGTCTACCAAGTAACAAAGAAAATCTTGCATAGGTACAACATCACAATCAACAAAATTAGAATTTCTACCAATAGTAAAATGCACGCGTACCGTTCTTGTTACCTTGATCTTGCGAGAACTCTCAAACCATTGACTATAATATGAATGTGTGCGTTGTCTTGTTGGAAGCACAAGCTTCTCTACCATGTCAACACTAGCCAGATTATTACAACTCCCTCCATCAATGATGATCCGTATAGCTCTTTCCTTGACAACACCACGTGTTTGGAACTGGTTGTGGCGTTGATCTTGCTCAGATTTGCTCAATTGCACACTCAACACACGTTGTGTAATTAAGCACTTGTATTGATCAGCAGCTTCAGCTCCCATTACCTCTGTCTCTTCATCAGAATCACACTTGTCTCCATCTCGAGCAGAAATAAGGGCTAATGTATCTTCATCAAAGTCACTCGCTGAATCGTATTGACCATCATCACGCACCATCATAACACGTTGTGTTGTTGATGTGGACATCCCTACTATTGATACAACCGTTGTACCTACAACAACACACATACAAGGACCCATCACAAGATCTCGTGCCAAACAACTTAACTATCAGGTACTTTCGTTTCTTGGAACTATTCCTTACATACATGAGAATATGATGCTGCCTAAGTCAGATACATTTCTTACTCTTAGGAATGATGGACCAAGCATGGATGAGAGGGACAAGCATTGGAGCATGGCCATGCATGGAGATGGCAGCAAGCATGTGATGATCCAAGAGAAGGCCACGGATGAAGATTTCAGAACTTTGAGGCCACCATAATGAAGAAAGAAGGCTTGGACGAAATATTCAAGATCAATACTTTACGAATACGTCCATAGCATAATATGGTGTCACGACACCTTTATTTTGGGCCAGACCCATGTAATTTTCGCAGGATTTTAATTAGCCACTTTTAGAGTCCGTATTTGAGGGGAAAAGGACTTCTAGGGTTGGATCCGGCCACCACTTCCATGGCTGGCCGAAACCCCACCTTTTCGCCCTTAGCCGAACCTCTAGACTCGGATTTTGTTTAGACATTAAGTTAGCCATAGTCGCAACTTCGCCAAGGCTCGAGCGTCGTAGAGGCCTCTTGTACTTCACACCTATTCAGGATCCCACCTCTTTCAATAAAGCTTTCCTCTTAATCCGCAATATCTTGATTGCAATATTGGTTCTTACTTGTTCTCGATTTCAGGTAGGAATTAAGACCCTCGCTGGTCAGGCTGATCGTGTTCCCGCAGGATCGGTAACCTCCAGGAGATTGGCCTAGCGATTGCATTGGCGCTCGTGCTCGCACGTGTAGTCAGATCGTCAAGCCCGAACTCCACCAAATCGACTATCATCATCTCATCGAAAGATCGGACACCTTTGCCTCCGAAAAAATTTTCTGGCTATACTGGTTTTTGGCTTTGGGGATCACTTTTCTCCATCGGCCGTTATAGCGATATTTTTTTGGCGCTTGCGCGCTTTCCGGAGCAAAATAAAAAAATTTCGAAAATTTTTTTTTGGGGCTAACCTCTTTTTAGACCCCGTAGATCAGTTCTAGACACTCGCCATACTAGTAATTTTCTGCATCTCGGATCGCTTTTCAGGGTGCTATATCATCATACAGTGCTTGTTGTGTCGCGTCGTGACATCGTTGGTGATCTAGGCTCGCGTCTCTAGTACGGTCTAGCCTAGGACCAAGACCTGACCGTCGTTGAGCATTCTTTCAACTTTTGCATTGCTGTTTGATAATTCGACCCCTTTGCTAAGCCTTCCCGAGCTCCACAGATACTCTCCACGTGCGGTGTTTGACTCACGTAATCGCTTGGTTCAATCTCTGGACCCACTGATCCTCGCGGTTGCACATTGCCTTTTCCTGCTGTTTGGTAAGAACTTGTAAGAGCTTCGTATATTGCTTGACGGATTACGCGTGACTTCCACCATATTCCTGTAGTATATACATGTGCTTTTAAGGATTAACCATGATGATACTTCATGAACCCCGCCACCATGACGAACGAAGAACTACATGCCCACTTCTCGCGCTCTTGGTCGGTCGAAGACGTGGATACGCGCCTAGGGGAGTTTGACACCAAGCTCACCAACGCCGTGGACAAGATCGATGGACTCGAGAAATCCTTCAACGCCAAGCTTGACGTTCGGTTCAAGGAGCTTTTGAACCGATTGCCCGCACCGGCACCCACACATGGCGCACGGCGCATTCCGATCACGGGTCGGACTGCTGGTTCGGCTCCCGCCGCACCCCCGGCGGCTCCTGCTGCGACTGACGTTCCTCAGACTTCCGCCGCGGCTGCTGCTGCGACATTGGGGACAGACGACGGGTACTACTACGACCCCGACGACGACGATCTGTTTGACGAGGAGGTTGAACAACCTCCACAGGTACCTGCTGGTCGTCCCCGACATTACTACCGCAACGCTCGCCCACCGGTACGTAATGATGATGATCATGTTGCAAAGCTTAAATTAAATATTCCATCTTTTGAGGGTAAATATAATCCTGATGCATATCTTACATGGGAGATGGAAGTAGAACAACGTTTTGCATGCTTAAAATATCCTGAGAATATGCGTGTTAGTGCTGCTACATGTGAATTTACTAAATTTGCTTCCCTTTGGTGGTCTGAGTATTGTCGTTTAAATCCTACTACTATTCCTAGTACTTGGACTGCTTTAAAAACTGCTATGCGTGTTCGTTTTGTACCTCCCACTTATCAACGTGATTTACTAAAGAATCGACACGCTTAGAGCAAGGGAAAAATTCGTAGAAGAGTATTATCAGAATTGCAAGCGGGATGGTTAGGTGTGGTCTTGTTGAATCTAATGAACAAATGCTTGCACGTTTCTTTAGTGGATTAAACAAGGACATTCAGCACATATTAGATTATAAGGAATATAATTCTATCACTCGTTTTTTTCATCTTGCTTGCAAAGCTGAACGTGAAGTGCAGGATCGCCAAACACCATGGAGGAGGACTAATAATTCTGCAGGTTGCACATCCACTTGGACATCCCGACAATCAGCGCCTCCTCGTGATTCGCCTCCAGCTACTACAACATCCAAGGCCACCACAAGATTTCCAGCTGCTCCTCCACCATCATCCAATGCTTCTGCTCGTAGTGCATCTTCTATGGCTTCCACGGGTAAGACAAAGGATATACAATGCCGCAAGTGCTGGGGTTTTGGTCATATTGAGAGATAGTGCACAACACAACGTGTGATGACGGTGCGAGAAGATGGTGAATACGATTCAGCGAGTGACTTCGATGAAGATACACTAGCCCTTATTTCTACTCGAGATGGAGACAATTCTGATGATGATGAAGAGCCAGAGGTAATGGGAGCTGAAGCTGCTGATCAATACAAGAGTTTAATTACACAACGTGTGTTGAGTGTGCAATTGAGCAAATCTGAGCAAGATCAACGCCACAACCTGTTCCAAACACGTGGTGTTGTCAAGGAAAGAGCTATACGGATCATCATTGATGGAGGGAGTTGTAATAATCGGCGGTGTTGACATGGTAGAGAAGCTTGCGCTTCAACACGACAACGCCCACATTCATACTACATCCAATGGTTTGAGAGTTCTCGAAGATCAAGGTAACAAGAGCGATGCGTGCATTTTACTATTGGTACATATTCTGATTTTGTTGATTGTGATGTTGTACCTATGCAAGCTTGTTCTTTGTTACTTGGTAGACCATGGCAATTTGATAGAGAATCTGTTCATAATGGCAAAACTAATCACTATTCTCTTATGCATGATGGAAAGAAAATTGGTCTAAAACCTATGACTCCCGAACAGATTTTAAAAGATGATCTTGCTAGAGCTAGTAGAGCTAAAACTGAGGAGAAAAATAAAAGTGAAAATCAGATTGTTGCTGCAGATTTTATACCACCAAAGAACACTAAATCTGATTCTACACGCTACTAAAATTCGTTTGAAGAGTCCATGTATGCTTGCAAATAAAATTGATATTGCTGAACTAGATGTAAACAATACTCAATGTTATGCAATTGTCTGCAAAGAGGTTTTGTTTTCATTTGAGGATATGCCTCCTTCTTTGCCACCCGCTGTTGCTAACCTTTTGCAGGAATATGAGGACGTCTTTCCCGCTGAGTTGCCACCAGGACTACCTCCTATTAGAGGAATTGAGCATCAAATTGATCTCATTCCTGGTGCCACGTTGCCCAACCGCGCGCCATATAGAACCAATCCAGAGGAGACAAAGGAGATACAACGCCAAATTCAGGAACTACTCGACAGAGATCATATTCGTGAGTCCCTTAGCCCTTGTGTTGTTCCTATTATTTTGGTACCTAAGAAAGATGGTTCTTCGCGCATGTGTACTGATTGTAGAGCTATCAATAATATTACTATTCGATGTCGTCATCCTATTCCACGTTTAGATGACATGCTTGATGAATTGAGTGGCTCTACCATGTTTTCTAAAGTTGATTTGCGTAGTGGTTACCACCAGATTCGTATGAAATTAGGAGATGAATGGAAAACAGCATTTAAAACTAAGTTCGGTTTATATGAGTGGTTAGTAATGCCTTTTGGTTTAACTAATGCACCTAGCACTTTCATGAGATTAATGAACGAAGTTTTACGTGCTTTCATTGGACGTTTGTGGTAGTCTACTTTGATGATATTCGATTTATAGCAAATCTTTAGAGGAACATTTGGATCATTTACGTCTGTTTTCAATGCTTTACGTGATGCACGTTTGTTTGGTAACCTTGAAGTGCACCTTTTGCACCAATCGAGTTGCGTTTCTTGGCTATGTTGTTACATCACAGGTATTGAAGTGGATCCACCAAGATTGAAGCTATTGAGAATTGGCGCAAGCAGTCACACAAGTGAGGAGTTTTCTTGGCCTCATTGGTTTTATAGGCGCTTTGTTAAAGACTTTGGATCAATTGCCTTGCTGAATGAGCTTACCAAGAAGGATGTGCCCTTTGTTTGGGCGATGCACAACAACAGCCTTCGTCATATTGAAAGATAAGCTAACACATGCTCCTTACTCCAACTTCGATTTTACTAAGACTTTTGAGCTTGAATGTGATGCTAGTGGAATTGGTTTGGGAGGAGTGTTATTACAAGAGGAAAACCTGTTGCATATTTTAGTGAGAAATTGAGTGGGGCTAGTCTGAACTATTCTACTTATGATAAAGAATTATATCGTTGGTTGGGACATTAGAAACTTGGCAACATTATCTATGGCCTAAGGAATTTGTTATTCATTCGATCATGAATCTTTGAAGCATATTCGTAGTCAAGCTAAGTTGAATCGTCGTCATGCAAAGTGGGTTGAATTTATTGAGTCTTTTCCTTATGTTATCAAACACAAAAGGGTAAAGATAATATTATTGTTGATGCTTTGTCACCGTTATGCTTTGTTATCTCAACTTGACTTCAAAATATTTGGATTGGAAACTATTAAGGAACAATATGTGCATGATGCTGAATTTAAAGATGTGTTGCGAATTGTAGAGATGGTAGAACTTGGAACAAGTTCGTCTTCAATGATGGATTTGTGTTCGTGCTAACAAACTATGCATTCGAGATAGCTCTGTTAGTCTTTTGTTGTTACAGGAGGCGCATGGAGGAGGATTGATGGGACACTTTGGTGTCAAGAAGACGGAGGATGTTCTTCTTGCACACTTCTTTTAGCCACGCATGCGTCGAGATGTTGAGAGATTTGTGGCACTGCACTACTTGTCAAAAGCTAAGTCTCGCCTTAATCCACATGGTTTATATATGCCTCTTCCTGTTCCTAGTGTTCCTTGGGAGGATATTTCTATGGACTTTGTTTTGGGATTGCCATACACAGAAGGGATAGTATTTTTGTTGTTGTGGATCGGTTTTCTAAGATGGCACACTTTATTCCTTGTCATAAACGGATGATCTGCATATTGCTGATTTGTTCTTTCGTGAAATTGTTCGTTTGCATGGTGTGCCAAATACTATTGTCTCTGATCGTGATACTAAATTTCTTAGCCACTTTTGGAGATGTTTATGGGCTAAGTTGGGGACTAAATTGCTGTTTAGTACTACATGTCATCCCCAAACTGATGGTCAAACTGAAGTAGTAAATAGAACTTTGTCTACTATGTTACGGGCTGTTTTAAAGAAGAACTTAAAATTGTGGTAAGAGTGTTTACCTCATATAGAATTTGCTTATAATCGTTCATTGCACTCTACCACAAAGATGTGCCCATTTGAGATTGTGTATGGTTTTGTTCCTCGTGCAACTATTGATTTATTGCCTTTACCTTCTTCGGTGCAACATAATTTGGATGCTACAACGCTATTTGAAATGATATTAAACTTGCATAAGACTACTAAAGATAACATTGAACACATGAATGCTAAGTATAAACTTCTTTGGGGATAAAGGGAGAAAGCATGTTGTGTTTGATGTTGGCGATCTTGTTTGGTTACATTTGCGTAAAGATCGTTTTCTGATTTACATAAGTCTAAGTTAATGCCACGTCAGCTGGTCCCTTTAAAGTGTTAGAGAATCAATGATAATGCATATAAACTTGAGTTGCTGCAGACTTTGGTGCAGTTAGTCCTACATTTAACGTTGCAGATTTGAAGCCTTACTTTGGTGAGGAAGATGAGATTGCGTCGAGGGCGACTTCAATTCAAGAAGGGGAGCATGATGTGGACATCCCTACTATTGATACAACCGTTGTACCTCTGACACATACAAGGACCCATCACAAGATCTCGTGCCAAACAACTTAACTATCGTACTTTCGTTTCTTGGAACTATTCCTTACATACATGAGAATATGATCTTGCCTAAGTCGGATACATTTCTTACTCTTAGGAATGATGGACCAAGCATGGATGAGAGGGACAAGCATTGGAGCATGGCCATGCATGGAGATGGCGACAAGCATGTGATGATCATGAAGATTTCGAACTTTGAGGCCACCATAATGAAGAAAGAAGGCTTGGACGAAATATTCAAGATCAATACTTTACGAATCGTCCATAGCATAATATGGTCTTGTGACACCTTTATTTTGGGCCAGGCCCATGTAATTTTCGCAGATTTTAATTAGCCACTTTTTAGAGTCCGTATTTGAGGGAAAAGGACTTTTAGGGTTGGATTCGCCACCACTTCCATGGCTGGCGAAACCCCACCTTTTCGCCATTAAATCGCCCATAGCCGAACCTCTAGACTCGGATTTTGTTTAGACATTAAGTTAGCCATAGTCGCAACCGCCAAGGCTCGGCGTCGAGAGGCCTCTTGTGCCGCACCTATTCAGGATCCCACCTCTTTCAATAAAGCTTTCCTCTTAATCCGCAATATCTTGATTGCAATATTGGTTCTTACTTGTTCTCGATTTCGGTAGGAATTAAGACCCTCATGGTCGGTCGATCGTGTTCCCGCAGGATCGGTAACCTCCAGGAGATTGGCCTAGCGATTGCATTGGCGCTCGTGCTCGCACGTGTAGTCGGATCGTCAAGCCCGAACTCCACCAAATCGACTATCATCATCTCATCTAAAGATCGGACACCTTTGCCCTATCAGTTGTGCACTGTCTCTCAATATGACCAAAACCCCAGCACTTGCGGCATTGTATATCCTTTGTCTTACCCGTAGAAGTCATAGAAGATGCACTACGAGCAGGAGCATTGGATGACGGTGGAGGAGCAACTGGAAATCTTGTGGTGGCCTTGGATGTGGTAGTAGCTGGTGCCGAATCACGAGAAGTTGATGCTGATTATCGGGATGTCCAAGTGGATGTGCGACCTGCAGAATTATTACTCCTCCTCCATGGTGTTTATCGATCCTGCACTTCACGTTCAGCTTTCCAAGCAA
Source organism: Avena longiglumis (assembly GCA_030063025.1). Classification (NCBI taxonomy): domain Eukaryota; kingdom Viridiplantae; phylum Streptophyta; class Magnoliopsida; order Poales; family Poaceae; genus Avena; species Avena longiglumis. Next base: position 329,183,718 of record CP125974.1, on the reverse strand, counting down.
GATGAAACAAACGAGTGATAGAATTATATTCCTTATAATCTAATATGTGCTGAATGTCCTTGTTTAATCCACCAAAGAAACGTGCAAGCATTTGTTCAGTAGATTCAATAAGACCACACCGAACCATCCCTGTTTGCAATTCCTGATAATACTCTTCTACAGAATTTTTTCCTTGCTCTAAACGTCTCGGATTCTTTATTAAATCACGCTGATAAGTGGGAGGTACAAAACAAACACGCATAGCAGTTTTTAAAGCAGTCCAACTACTAGGAATAGTAGTAGGATTTAAACGACAATACTCAGACCACCAAAGGGAAGAAAATTTAGTAAATTCACATGTAGCAGCACTAACACGCATATTCTCAGGATATTTTGAACATGCAAAACGTTGTTCTACTTCCATCTCCCATGTAAGATATGCATCAGGATTATATTTACCCTCAAAAGATGGAATATTTAATTTAAGCTTTGCAAGATGATCATCATCACGTATCGGTGGTCGAGTGTTGCGGTAGTAATGTAGGGGACTGCTAGCAGGTACCTGTGGAGGTTGTTCAACCTCCTCGTCTAACAGATCGTCGTCGTCGGGGTCGTCGTAGTACCCGTCGTCTCTCCCCAATGTCGCAGCAGCAGCCGCGGCGGAAGTCTGGCGTGCGTCGATGATACCGCTGACGTCTTGCGGCCGAACCAGATCCGATCCATGATCGGAATACGCCGTGCGCCATGCCGAGGTGCCAATGGGGCGGGTGCGGGTGCCGGCAATCTGGCCAAAACCTCCTTGAACCGAGCGTCAAGCTTGTCGTTGAAGGATTTCTCGAGCCCATCGATCTTGTCCATGGCGTTGGTGAGCTTGGTGTCAAACGCCCCTAGGCGTGCATCCACATCTTCAGCGCGACCGAGCAAGAGCTCGGAGAAGTGTGCATATAGTTCTTGGTTCGTCATTGTGGCAGGGTTCCGCGAAGTATCTGTCATGGTTAGTAAAGGGGTTAGCAATTATCAAAACAACAATGCAAAAGTTGAAAGAATGCTCAACGACGGTACTGTGTTGGTCCTAGGCTAGAATATACTAGAGACGCGAGCCTAGATCACCAACGATGTCACGACGCGACACAACAAGCAATGTATGATGATATGGCACCCTGAAAAGCGAACCGAGATGCGGAAAATCACTATGATGGCGAGTGTCTAAAACTGATCTACGGGGTCTAAAAATAGGTTAGCCCCAAATTTATTTTTCGAAATTTTTGTATTATGATTCGGAAAGCGCGCAGGCACCAAAAAAATGTCGCTATAACGGCCGATGGAGAAAAGTGATCCCCGGGGTCGAAAAACAGTATAGCCAGAAAATGTTTTTGGAGGCGGTTCCAAATTTTTTTTTGCTCTCCTGGACTTACGTCCGGACTCTAAGCTCGACATGAACTTTAGCTTAACACGGAAACAACAAAGAAGGAAAGTAAAAAAGAAATAACTAGGAAACAATAACTCAACTCGGACTCGTGCCGCGGCAGGATAGGTGATCGGATCCGTGTCGCGGTAGGAAGGCGGTGGCGGAGTTTTAGGGTTTATGGCGGCGGAATATGGTGGCGGAATATGGTGGCGGTGATCTGCGAGGGTCGCGGTGACTACTATGATTAGAACTCGAAACTCTACGGGACGAGACACTAAGACCAGCAACTTGACGCGACGATACAGACACAAATTCAACAATGCAAAACTGAAAGATAATGCAAGGCGTAGATTGGTGATGGGATGGATCTAAACTCTAATTGTGTTTTTGGCTTTTTCGTGGGTTATAGGTAAAAACAGATCTAATCTACGAAAACAGTAAAATCTCACCGAGTAACCTGAAATCTGATACCACTTGATAGGGCAAAGGTGTCCGATCTTTCGATGAGATGATGATAGTCGATTTGGTGGAGTTCGGGCTTGATGATCCGACTACACGTGCGAGCACGAGCGCCAATGCAATAGCCAGGCCAATCTCCTAGAGGTTACCGATCCTGCGGGAACACGATCAGCCTGACCAGCGAGGGTCTTAATTCCTACCTAAAATCGAGAACAAGAACTAATATTGCAATTAAGATATTGCGGATTAAGAGGAAAGTTTTATTGAAAAGGTGGGATCCTGAATAGGTGCGAAGTATAGGAGGCCTCTGCGACGCTCGAGCCTTGGCGAAGTTGCTACGATGGCTAACTTAATGTCTAAACAAAATCCGAGTTTAGGGTGACGGCTATGGGGAGTATTTAAGGATGAAAAGGTGGGGTTTCGGCCAGCCATGGAACTAGTGGCCGAATCCAACCCTAGAAGTCCTTTCCCCCTCAAATACGGACTCTAAAAAGTGGCTATTTAAAATCCTGCGAAAATTACATGGGCCTGGCCCAAAATAAAGGTGTCGCAGCACCATATTAAGCTATGGATGAATTCATGAAGTATTAATCTTGAATATTTCGTCCAAGCCTTCTTTCTTCTTATGGTGGCCTCAAAGTTCTGAAATCTTCATCTGTGGCCTTCTCTTGGATCATCACATGCTTGCTGCCATCTCCATGCATGGCCATGCTCCAATGCTTGTCCCTCTCATCCATGCTTGGTCCATCATTCCTTAGAGTAAGAAATACATCTGATTTAGGCAGCATCATATTCTCATGTATGTGAGGAATAGTTCCAAGAAACGAAAGTACCTGATAGTTAAGTTGTTTGGCACGAGATCTTGTGATGGGTCCTTGTATGTGTGTAGCTGTAGGTACAACGGTTGTATCAATAGAAGGGATGTCCACATCAGAAAGGGAGAAGGTAGCGCAAGCGAACACACACCTCGCGAAGAACACGATGAACACACGCAAAACTCACACGATACAAGGCCGATTGCTCCCGAATGGCGGCCACCGGTCCGATAGAATCCTCGCAAGGAAAGATCGGTCAACGTGCTCCCTCAAATCCACATCGGAGAGGGAAGAACACCTTGGGGAGGGTCTTGACAACTTGGAGACGAGACACCGAACTCCAAGGCCTCGTTCAATGATGGATGCGTGATGCAAAGTCCAATCGAGGTTGGTGACGATAGTCGGTCCCCTTGGTAAAGGGGATGAGGCAAAACTAGAGATCCACAATGGGGGTCGTCTTTAGTCTATCATCTATGCCTAAGGGATACATGAAGGGGTGGGGGTCTATTTATAGGCCAGCCACATAAACATGGGTAGTTTAGGGATAAAACTAGGGTTTGGACGAGCTAGACGGGTACATGGGCCGAAGGCCCAGCTGGCGGCGCGCAGACCCATCGTGGCCGAGACTCGGTGTGGGCGGAGACTCGGTCTGGGCCGAGATTCAGGCCCTCTCCGTGTCGTCTCCAGTGGCATCTGAGGCCCTCGGGCAGTTGGTAGGGTCGATCCGGAGGTAGGTCCGGAGACTCTGGTGTAGCAGGACCGGAGACTCCGGTGTAGGCCGGAGACTCTGGTGGTTCAGCCATGGATTCTTCCGTCTCCTCTTCCAAGCCTCCATCTTGTCGGGCTTGATGTTCTGGGCTTCCTCCCTTGCCTCCGTACTTGTCGGTGTGATCCTATCATGCATATGTGACGGAGTATGAAGTAGCATACCATTCAATAGGGTAGGAAGTGGGCTCGCATAGAGGAACGAATTCACCTTTGGAGTCCATGACAACTTGGCGTAAGTTGGAGACCATGATGTGGTAACGACCGTAGGTCGGGCTACATCAGTTCCCCCCTTCAAAAAGAGTTGTCCGCGACTCTACATGCTCATCACCAAGTAGAAGAGGTCGAGAGACCTTCTTGATCCTAGGGTTCACCATATAGTCGTCCTCGGGAAGATTGACTTGACAACACTTCAATGTTCCTTCACCTTCAATGAAGCCTATAAAGCTCACAACAAAAGCGAAGCAACACTCAAAGCATAGCCAATTCATGAAGATCATAGCATGAGTCCTCAAGTAGAAGGAAGTCACCTTATCTTGTAGATATAGCTCGATGAAGGGTAGCCATAGGCAACTCTCTTCAGTTCTTCTTGTCAACATATAGTCCATAGAGGTTGGCGTGTATGCATTTGTACCTTCACACAACAAAGACCAAGCAAAATATTTTCGTGCGTGGTAGAGGAGCATGTCATTTGTGGCATGTCCATTCTTGTTCACAACACTATTAGCACAATACAAGGATAGCAAATGGAATGCATATGCAAGGTCAAAGTGCATGGAAATTGTTTGAACATCATCCAAATGTGGAAACTCAAAAACTCCATATAACATAGTAGGGTGGCACGCAAAGCAATTGACTAAATATATCAACATCTTTGATGCAGGAATTGGAGAATTTGGCAATAACACACGAGGAAGCATATCCAAAACAAAAGCATTATGTGTGCAAACCAACCATTGGAAAGAGAAATTGCTCAATATGTTGGATGCCATATACATATCATCAAAATCAAATATCATGAGAATATGAATATCCCAAGCGGAAGCAAACACAACAAGTTTGCAAACAAACCATATGAAAGAGCATGTGGTCCTTATGTTTATTGCAACAACACGTCAAGATACTTGGAAGATCTCATGACAATACATGCTCTTAATGGCATTATGGTTGCACACAAAACATCGGAAAGAGAAATTGTTCAACATTTTTGTTGCAACACACAAAGCATCATTATCCAAAAGCAAAGAAACATGATTATCATAAGGGGAGATAATACCATTAACATGCGTGCAATCAAACCATAGGAAAGAGCAATTTGCCAACATGAAAGATGCAAAGCATGCAAAAGGTATCAGAGCTGGTTCGATCTTGAACTCACTTGTGGGATGCTCTCAAGAGCTCTTTTTGTCAACTCGTGTTCAACCGAGGTTGACATGATAGTGCGGGTACCTACACACATCATACACAAAAGGAAGAACGTGTGATGGAGGGGTTAACCTCTTGGGTGCCCGATCTTCACGGATCTCGTGGTCAAATCGATGGGAAAGCGAGGGGAAAGGGAGAAGGTAGCGGAAGCGAACACACACCTCGCGAAGAACACGATGAACACACGCAAAACTCACACGATACAAGGCCGATTGCTCCCGAACGGCGGCCACCGGTCCGATAGAATCCTCGCAAGGAAAGATCGGTCAACGTGCTCCCTCAAATCCACATCGGAGAGGGAAGAACACCTTGAGGAGGGTCTTGACGACTTGGGGGCGATAAACCGAGACCCCAAGGCCTTGTTCAACGATGGATGCGTGATGCAAAGTCCAATCGAGGTTGGTGACGATAGTCGGTCCCCTTGGTAAAGGGGATGAGGCAAAACTAGAGATTCCACAATGGGGGTTGTCTTTAGTCTATAATCTATGCCTAAGGGTTACATGAGGGGTGGGGGCTCTATTTATAGGCCAACCACATAAACAAGGGTAGTTTGGGAATAAAATAGGCGAATAGGTAAGTAGAGGGGGATACAAGGGCTGTGGCCCAACTAGTGCACGCAGCTTTGCCAGAGCCAGTAATCTGGGACTTGGGACCCAGTAGTACCGCTTGGTCCAGTAGTACCTCGAGGGACCAGTAGTACGCCATGATCCCGGAGCTTCAGCTGGAGCCGTCAGTGGGGAGCGGTAGTAAGGGGCGGTAGTACCGCTGACCGGTAGTACCGGGTCCAGATCCGGTAGTACCGCCGGAGACAGAGAGTATTTGGCTTCGTATGCATGCTTGGCGGTAGTGTCACTGGCGGTAGTAATCGCTGTGTCCGTAGTACCGGCATGAGAGCATTTGCGATCTCTTCTTCCGCCTCCTCTTCCAAGCCTCCGTCTTTCGGGCTTGATGCTCCGGCCTTCCTCCCTTGCCTCCGTACTTGTCAATGTGAACCTATCATGCATATGTGACGGAGTATGAAGTAGCATACCATTCAATAGGGTAGGAAGGGGGCTCGCATAGAGGAACGGATTCACCTTTGGAGTCCATGACGACTTGGCGTAAGTTGGAGACCAAGATGTAGTAACGACCGAGGTCGGCTGCATCGACTCCCCCTTCAAAAAGAGTCGTCCTCGACTCTACATGCTCATCACAAAGTAGAAGCGGTCGAGAGACCTTCTTGATCCTGGGGTTCACCATATAGTCGTCCTCGTGAAGATTGACTTGACAACACTTCAATGTTCCTTCACCTTCCTTGAGCCTACAAAGCTCACAACAAAAGCAAAGCAACACTCAAAGCGTAGCCAATTCATGAAGATTATAGCATGAGTCCTCAAGTAGAAGGAAGTCACCTTAGCTTGTAAAGATAGCTCGATGAAGGGTAGCCATAGGTAACTCTCTTCGGTTCTTCTTGTCAACATATAGTCCATAGAGGTTGACGTGTATGCATTTGTACCTTCATACAACAAAGACCAAGCAACATATGTTTGTGTGTGATAGAGGAGCATGTCATTTGTGGCATGTCCATTCTTGTTCACAACACGATTAGCACAACTCGAGTATAGCAAACGGGATGCATATGCAAGGTCAATGTGCATCTAAATCGTTTGAACATCATCCAAATGTGGGAACTCAAAAACTCCATATAACATATAAGTGGGGCATTCAAAGCATTGGGTCCAAATTGCAAACAACATCTTTGATGCAATAATAGGAGAATTTGGCAAAAACACACAAGGGAGCATATCCAAAACAAAAGTATTATGTTTGCAAACAAACCAAATGAAAGAGAAAGTGGTCCTTATGTTTGTTGCAACAACAAGACGAGATTCTTGGAAGCTCTCATGACAATTCATGCTCTTAATGGAATTGTGGTTGCACCCAAAACATCGGAAAGAGAAAATGTTCAACATTTTTGTTGCAACACACAAAGCATCATTATCTAAAAGCGAAGAAACATGAATGTCACAAGGGAAGATAATACCATTAACATGCTTGCAATCAAACCATAGGAAAGAGAAATTTGCCAACATGAAAGATGCAAATCATGCAAAAGGTATCAGAGCTGGGTTCGATCTTGAACTCACTTGTGGGATGCTCTCAAGAGCTCTTTTTGTCAACTCGTGCTCAACCGAGGTTGACATTCTCGTGCGGGTACCTACACACATCATATGTAAAAGGAAGAACGTGTGTGCATGGTAGAGATACACATCATCCATCATGACGTATCTCTTCTTGTGCACATCACCATTAATGTCATTCAAGTATGAAATAGATGCATGGTGAGTATGCAAGTGGGGAACATGCTTATCATGGCCATCATCAAAGTCTCCAAAAATTGAGAAAGCTATGGGGGCCATCTCATTATAACGCATGTGGTCAACATTGTTGCAAGCATTCATCTTATGGCAAGCAACGGGAAAAATTGAATGACTAGCATGACAAAGCATGTCCATAGCAATTGGAGGATACACACAAGATGCATAGCATGGCATGTTTATGGCAATGATATCGCACTCAAACAATTCCACATGATCAATATTATGCAAAGGCAAATCATCACATGGGAAAGTGGATGAAGCATATGTAATGTCACAAGTATCATCCATAGCATGCATATCCTCACAATTCATCATGTCCACTAGTGGGATCATGGCATCATCAACACCCTTATTATTACCTTGTTCATACCTCTCATATGAAGTGGGTGTTGTGGAAGTAGTGGTATCCTTGTGGACTACTTTGTTTTCTTGATGTAGCCATGGCGTAGCATCATCTTTGTGCACCATGTACATCTTCTCCAATTGAGGAATCATTGCTTCATGGCTTGGCGCTTCTTCATCCATGGAACCTAGCACAACACAAGAGAACACACTAGAGGTAGAGGGTAAGTTGTTAGAAATCGAAATGGTCTCACTTGACCTATCAACTACCACTCTCAACTCACTAGTAGTATCGCTCATGCCCTCCAAGTGGAAGCACTCAATCTCACATAAGGTGGAGTCACTCGTCTCACTCTTGTTCTCACTCAAGTGGGCTAAGTGGCTCTCATACTCACATGGGATTGGTACCACATCATCACTCGAGCATATGGGGGTAGGCTCGGTGTCCTCAACTCCATGCGCCTCCTTTGGTGAAGGGAAAATCCCATGCTCACCATTCTTCACCTTGTCGCCTTCAAAGTTGGATGCCATAAGATGGGCATCATCGCTCTCCTCCATGGTCGAAGGGAAAATCCCATGCTCGACCGTCTTGTGGCCATCTCGTAGTAGTGGTGGAGGTATGCTCATGCTATCCAACTTGGTGAAGTAGGCGTCTACATTTTCCTCGTTCGCGAGGTCGTAGAAGTTAAGCGTAGGCGTTGAAGCTTGATGGCGTGGACGAAGGCTTGCTCTTGGTGCCATTTTGGTGGTGGCACTAGTAGTAGAAGGTGCCCGATGAAGGTGTCGACGGAGGTCATTGGCGTGCCTTGCCGATGGTTGATGTTGGTGAAGCACTTGGTTATCCACATGACGCTCGCGACGGTGATCATTTTCCTTGGCACTCTTCTTGTGCTTGTGGTGCCTTCTTGAGCTTGATTGAGCATTATGGTTGGTGCTCATCACGAATTCTTCGTCTTGGTGGCGAAGATGCCTTTGACGATGTCTTGTATCCTCTTTATGGTGGCGATGCTCATGAGAGGATGTTTGTCGATGAAGAGTCTTGTTTCTTGGCGCCTCTTGATGCATATGATGTTTGGACGCCACTCTTGTTTGGATAGGAGTTGGAGCTTGGCGCCTTGGCGGTGATGAAGCTTGGCGCCTTGGAGATGGTAGAGCTTGACGCCTTGGAGGTGATGGAACTTGGTGCCTTGGAGATGGTGGCGCTTGACGCCATCTAGGTGGTGGAACATGTCGCCTTGGAGGTGAATCATCGAAGTAGGTGGTGCCCTTTGGTGTGGCACGCTTGGCCTTGAAGGTCATGGAATCTTGATGATGCGCCTCCTCTTGCTTGGCGTAGTAGGCTTCCATCTCCACACGGTGGAGGATTCTTCATGGCTCATGGAGGAGCCATCAAAGTCGATGAAGTTCTCCGTGTCCTCCATGCTTGGCGAGGCGTCATTGATATCGCACTCGAAGTCGTCCATGCTTGGGGAGTAGTTGTTGGTGTAGTACTCCATATCACCCAAGCATGTGGAGCCATTGTCGGTGTAGTGCTCCATAGGCTCCATGCATGAGGAGCCATTGTCGACGTAGAGCTCCATGTCTTCCATGCATGTGGAGTCGTCAGAGGTGTAGTGCTCAGGGTCCTCAAAGCATGCGAGCCATTGGGTGTTGTGCTCCGTCATGTCCTCTATACTTGTGGAGTCGTAGTCATGGTGGCTCATCATGGATTCTTCATAGATATCATCCTCGGTTCCGGAGTCCCTAGACATGATGCACAAGACCAAGCGGTGTATATGGAAGTGGTAGTGGGAGTTAGGGATACAACGTCAAACCTTACTTTACCTTGGAAAATCGTATCGTACAAGTGGCCACACTTGAGAGCAATAAACCAAGCAAAGTGAAGTTCACGCGGAACACCAAAACCAACTACTAACCAAAAAACACACACACACAAGGCCTATGGTGGATAGGTATGGAAAATGGCATGTCAAGAACCAATCCGAAATCAAGATGTTGTAATGGCAAGTAAAGAACCACAATGATCACAAAGCAAACAAGTTAATCCACAAGATAGGAAATATGTATAAGGAAACACACACGGTGGGATAAATGGGACTTGTGCGGCGGAGAAAGTGAGCTAAGAACCAAATGATTACCTAGCGAAGACTATAAGCTCGTGTCACACAAGTACAAGGAGAGACACTAGTTCGATTGCACAAAATTGGTGGGCTACAAGATATGCACAATAAGTACCACCTATATGATGTTCGTCGAGTTTGCGCTTCCTATTCTATGAGGCACATGTATATTTCTTTTTTTCTTTCTTTCTTTTTCTTTTTCTATTTTTTTTCTCTTTTTCTTTCTTTTTTTTCACTTGCCTCTTCCTTGTGCCAACAACTATATAAGATAACTATATGAGATAGCGCTCACAATGTTTGCTCGGAATCAACAAGGTATCAAATGTGCATAGCCCAAGCAATCATAAGAGGAACTAGTCTCAATAGGTGTTTGTTGCTCGCAAAGATAGTGGGGTTCACAAAGGAATGCAAGTGGGGAGAAGTCGCGGAATGTTTATACCTTTCGTCGACGATCTTCACCCTTTATTGTTGGATTCCGCCTTGCTCACGGAATTTGGATGGAGTAGATAGCATGAACCACGTGTATGATGATGTAAAGCTCCTTCTCCTCTTCGAAACGAGCTAAAGAACACCAAAATCCGAGTTCGTATGCAAAAGTTATGGTCAAAACGGTGAGAGGCTAAAATCTGGAACTTGCTGTTTTCTTTCTGTATCGGGCGGTAGTACCGGATTTTGGTACCGCTGGGCGGTAGTACCGTATTTTTGGAGCGGTAGTACCGCTCGGGACAGAGAAAACCAGATCTGACGCGATTTCGCGAGGTTGGGGCGATTTGGGCGGAAAATCTTCAAGAAAAACACCAAATCGACGGGGGAAATCAAGGAATTAGGCTATGGGAACGCAAAGGAAGGTAGATAAACAAGTTTAGCAAGTAATCCACGGATCAAAACCTACCAAAATGCACTCAAATCACAGATCGATCCAAAACACGAATTGGGGCTATTTTTGGTGGAATTTTCGAATTTATGGGGAAAAGACCAAATCGATGAGAAATCCGTGGCAACCAAAAGCGCGATACCGATGATGGAGGGTTAACCTCTTGGGTGCCCGATCTTCACGGATCTCGTGGTCAAATCGATGGGAAAGCGAGGTAAAGGAGAAGGTAGCGAGCGAACACACCTCGCGAAGAACACGATGAACACACGCAAAACTCACACGATACAAGGCCGATTGCTCCGAACGGCGGCCACCGTCCGATAGAATCCTCGCAAGGAAAGATCGGTCAACGTGCTCCCTCAAATCCACATCGGAGAGGGAAGAACACCTTGAGGAGGGTCTTGGCGACTTGGGGCGAAACCGAGAACCCAAGGCCTTGTTCAACGATGGATGCGTGATGCAAAGTCCAATCGAGGTTGGTGGCGATAGTCGGTCCCTGGTAAAGGGATGAGGCAAAACTAGAGATTCCACAATGGGGTTGTCTTTAGTCTATCATCTATGCCTAAGGGTTACATGAGGGTGGGGGCTCTATTTATAGGCCAATCACATAAACAAGGGTAGTTTGGGAATAAACTAGGCGAATAGGTAAGTAGAGGGGGATACAAGGGGTGTGGCCCAACTAGTGCACGCAGGCACTGCCAGGAGCGGTAGTACCGGACTTGGGACCGGTAGTACCGCTTGGTCCCAATACCGCTCAGGACCGTGTAGTACCGCTTGCGATCCTAGAGCTTCAGTGGAGCCGTCGGTGGGGAGCGGTAAGGCGGTAGTACACTGACCGACAGTAATCTGGTCAAGATCCGTACCGCCGAGATGAGAGTATTTGGCTTCTGTTGGCGTCATTCTGTTGGCGGTAGCATAGAGTGTAGTGCTTGGTGGGCGGTACAGTCGCCAGTAGTACCATGGCGAGAGAGCATTTGGCGATCTGTCTTCTTCCGCCTCCTCTTCCAAGCCTCCGTCTTGTCGGGCTTGATGCTCCGGCCTTCCTCCCTTGCCTCCGTACTTGTCAATGTGAACCTATCATGCATATGTGACGGAGTATGAAGTAGCATACCATTCAATAGGGTAGGAAGGGGGCTCGCATAGAGGAACGGATTCACCTTTGGAGTCCATGACGACTTGGCGTAAGTTGGAGACCAAGATGTAGTAACGACCGTAGGTCGGGCTGCATCAACGTGTGTGCATGGCAGAGATACACATCATCCATCATGACGTGTCTCTTCTTGTGCACATCACCATTAATTTCAATCAAGTATGAAATAGGTGCATGGTGAGTATGCAAGTGGGGAACATGCTTATCATGGCAATCATCAAAATATCCAAAATGGAGAAAGCTATGGGGGCCATCTCATTATAACGCATATCATGATGCAGCCCGTCCTACGGACGCACCTCCATCTACAACACCTACTCCCCCAAGTGGACCAATGACTCGCGCCCGAGCCAAGCTCCTACAAGCCAAGGTTAACTCGCTCCTTTCCTCGTGTGATTTTGGTCTACCTTTGGACGGCTTGCTACTTCATGCAACTATGTTGTGTATCCTCAGATATGAAGCAACACCACCACACCAAGCCACCAAGGAAGCAGGACCAGGAGAAGAAGATGCTGGAGCGCTGCACACCAGAATCTCTGGTGTAGACCGGAGTCTCCGGTCTCCTACACCGGAGTCTCCGGACCCTCCTCCGGTCCAGACCGGAGACCCAAGCCCGGGACAGCCAGAAGCCCCCTCCGGAGACGGGCCCGGAGATAGACCGGAGTCTCCGGTCCAGACCGGAGTCTCCGGACTGATCGTCGCCAGGCATGTTAAGGCCTTTTGGGCCTGGCCCATGTAACCCCCAAATTCGCCCAAACTTCCAGTTTTATCCCAGAACTACCCCTGTTTATGTGGCTGGCCTATATATAGCCCCACCCCTCATATGTAAACCCTAGACTTGGATAATAATAGATTAAGGACCCTTTGAGGATCGTTCAATCTATTGGTCTCATGCTCCTACCAAGGAGCACCTATTGTCCACCCTCCTCTTGGATCTTGCCTAGTGCGTTCAAGTTGTACAAGGCCTTGGGTTCTCGCCCCCAAGTCGTCAAGGTCTCACCAAGCACCTCGTCCCCCGTTGTTGGCGTGGAGAGAGAGCTTCGCCCAACACCGATCCAAGAGATTATGTTGGACCGGTTGCCACCGGCGTGAGATAATGGTGTGTATCGTGATTTGTGTGCGTGTGTTCGTGGTTTTCATCCCTTCTTCCCCCGTCCACCGCTTTACCCCTCGTTTCCCGTGGAGATTCGTGAAATATCGGGCCACCCCAAGGGGTTACCCCATAACATCTTGGTATCAAGAGCAAGGTTGATCACGAATTTCCCCCCAATTTTTCTTCTATCCATCATAAATACGAAAATTTCCCAAAAACAGCCCCAATTTGCCTTTGGATCGATCTGTCGTTTTGGAGTGTTATTTGTGGTTTTGATCCGACCAAATCTTGTCGAAGGTGTTGGTTCAGCTTTTGCCTGCGTTTCCTAGCCCAATTTTGGCCACATTTTCGCGGATTTGAGGACTCTAGGCGTGGATTTCCGCTCAAGAGCACGAGCAGACCTCCCACACCGGAGTCTCCGGCCCTGTGCACCGGAGTCTCCGGTCTACACCAGAGTCTCCGGCCCTGGACGACAGTTTTGCCCATTTTTCCTCTTTTCTGCATTGGCTAATCTGTCCACTTGTTGTTTGTGTTCCGTGTGCGTGTCACCAACTAACAGATAGCTTCCGCAACATCGCCGCGCTCTTCGACACCACGGACCCCAAACTCTTCCCCGCTCCATCGACACAAGATCATCACCATCAACTAAGGTATAACTTGTGTCAATCCTTGTAGCCATATCTTCCTTTGTGTGTACCTATCCTATGATAGCAACTCATTTTGTGTTTGTCTAAGCATTGTGCACTTGCCATTGGAAAGTGAGAGTGTGAGGGCAAATACAAAAGTTAACATAGTAGCATAGCAAGGGAGAAAAAGAAAAGGAATCAAAAAAAAAGAGAAAAAGAAAAATAGAAAGATACATAGTCTCCCAATACAAAGAGAGCATCAAGCTTGTAAGCAAAAGAGAGAGGAAGAAGCGCGCTAAGGCAAGTGCACAAATCCGTTGCTTACCCTCTTTTGGCAAACGAGTTGTGGTATCTCCTTGCGTTGGCACGACACCCGAGCATAGTCTTCGTTAGGCCATTTCGTGCTCACTTTCATAGTCGTGCTAACTCCATTTTTCTCCACGCGTGTGTGTAGTCGTAGGTTCTCGTCACCTTTTGAGTTGACCATTTCCTTTTGACTTGAGTTGTTGGATTTTCTCCACTTTTGACTATCCTTTGCGTTCGGTTGGTTCTTTGGCTTCCCCACAATCATACCCATCCACCAAAAGCTTTTGAGAGTTGTAGCTCCTTTGTGTGTGAGTTTCTTTGCCTTTTCACTATGCACGCTGTTCGCTCCTTTGTGTGGCAATTGGTTTGATATAATCTCCAAGGTGAGGTAAAGGGCTAACTCTACGTACCCCTTTTTCTCCATATACAACCCTTGTCGGCTTTGCATCATGGACAGGAATGGCGAGCCGTCCCAACCACCACCACCTCCGGAGGACGAACCACAATACATGACAAGATGGGACCATTGGAAGGTCCGAGGAGAATTCAACTACCGTTGTGAAGCACTTGAGCGGCGCCAAGATGAACAATTTAGCAAAGCCCGAGTGGAGTTCAAGAACATCGACAACCGCTTCGAAGAAGTCCGAGGCCAAGTGCATGCCATGCAACACAACCTTGGTCATCAAAATGAAGCTCTTGGTCGTGCCCTCGCCTCAACGGATGAGAAGCTTCAACGCCTCATTGATGCGTTAGCAAGGCCACGCTCGCGAGACTCAAGATCATCACGGCACTCCTCAAGTGAATCAAGTGGTCCTCGCCGTCACGCTTCAAGGCACCGGGATGGACCCGTCCTTCAATCCATGAGCTCTTCTCAAGCGGTACCATCTCCGCGACACGCCGCAACGTCAAGCTATGATGGTGAACTCTCTGCAAGACCTCCAAGACGTGAAGTGGACCGGCCACAACAAAGGGCGCTTGTGCTTCAACAAGAACAACCTCGCATGGACCACCAAGCCCATCGCCATCGACATGTTCTTTCCACAACAAGTGAAGCATCCGAAGGGGAAGAACAAGTTCGCCGGCGGCGTGAAGCACTCGAAGATCCACCAAGGCATCCTCCTCGACATGAACGTCAACGTCGTCAACATGATCTTCACGATGAGCCTCCTCCACATCAAGAGGAAAGAGAGCATCCCATTGCGCATGCGGCTCGACGTCCTCCTCGCCACATGGCGCAAGATAATGCTCCTCGGCATCAACCACGACAAGAACAAGAGCAAGCTCCCCAAGCTCGCCGTGAGAACCAACAACCTCCTCCTCGTCCTCAACCGCGCCAACAACACGAGCAAGCTCCCCAAGCTCGTCGTCCAAACCAAGTTTCACCACCAAACGCGGCACCTCAACAACCGCAAGAGCAACGCCACCATCAACAAGAAAGACATGAGAGCTCGGATGATGAAGATGGCCGCCACAATCATGGCAACCGTCGAAACCGGAACCGCAATGAGGAAGAAACTTTTGGCAAGCTCAAGTTCACCATGCCCAAGTTCATCGCTTCCAATGATCCCGAAGAATACCTCTCATGGGAACTCAAGGTTGACAAGATCTTCCGCACGCACAACTTTAGAAATGAGAAGATGATGGCCATGGCATCCCTCGAGTTCAATGAATATGCCAACCTTTGGTGGGAACAAGTCCGACTCGCTCGTGTATCAAAAGAAGAGCCCCCAATCTCAACTTGGCAAGATATGAAGGCCCATATGAGATCCCTCTTTGTTCCTTCACACTACACGCGTGACCTCTTCAACAAGCTTCAAATGCTTAGTCAAGGAACAAAGAACGTGGAAGAGTACTTCAAGCAAATGGAGCTCAACATGATCCGTGCCAACATTGAAGAGCGTGATGAACAAACAATGGCACGTTTCCTCAATGGCTTGAACCATCCTATCAAGCGCATTACCAAGTTCCAAAGGTACAACAACATGGTTGAGCCTGTGCACATGGCATCAAAGGCCGAACGTCCAGTGCAAGAGGACATCAAGTTTAACAAGCCAAAGACATACTTCACATACAAGCAAGCTCCAACCAATGCTCCAACAACACCAAGTGGAAGCTCCTCAAATACCACCAAGCTTCCCTTCAAGCCAACACTTCCTCAAGGAAAACCGCCCCCAAGTGGCAAGTACACAAGAGATGAACAACCATTCAATGGTGAGTGCTACAAGTGTGGAGGCAAAGGACACAAGTCGGCCGCATGTGGGAACAAGAAAGTTTTGTTCATCCATGACAACGGCGATGAAGAATACTTGAGTGAAGAAGAGTTTGATGCAAGGGTCAAGGAAGCCATGGCAAGGCAACATTTGGAAGAGGACCAAGAGCTACTCATGTGTGAACATGACGCAAGTCCATCGCTTGTGGTCACAAGGGTCTTAACTACTCAAGCCAATGAGAATGCAGACCAACGATCAAACATCTTCCAAACCCGTGCCGGTATCAATGGGAGGTCCATCAAAGTTGTCATCGATGGAGGGAGTTGCCACAATCTCGCAAGCACGGAATTGTGTGAGAAACTCAACCTCACCCTCCATCCGCATAAACACCCCTACCATATCCAATGGCTAAGTGACCAAGGATCCTTCAAGATCAAAAACACCGTCTCGGTAACGTTCTCAATTGGACCATACAAGGACACGGTGGAATGTGACGTGGTCCCAATGACGGTTTGCCATATGATTTTAGGAAGGCCGTGGCAATTTGACAAGCGTGCTTTGCATAATGGTCACTCAAACACTTATACCTTCAAATGGCTTGATAAAACTTGTGTGTTGCAACCAATGACTCCTAGCCAAATAATTGCGGACAATGCAAAGGCTTTAGCGAGGGCGCAATACACAAAAACATCTTGTGAGAAGAGTGGTGAGCGAGAGAACCACACTATAGTGAGTGAGTGCCACAAGCCAAACTCGAGTGGGAAAACTAAGAGTGTTCTTCTTGCCACCAAAAGTGAGATGAGAGAAGTGCGGAACAACCCGTCCATTTTGCACTATGTCCTTGTATGCAAGGGACTAGCGCAAGGATGATACGTTGCGGTTATGCATGGACTGCCGTCCAATCAATGCGGTTATGCATGGACTGCCGTCCAATCAATGCTATCACCGTGCGTTATCGACATCCTATACCGCGTCTTGATGACATGCTTGATGAGTTATGTGGAGCCACTATATTTTCAAAAATTGATCTTCGTAGTGGTTACCATCAAATTCGCATGGCCGAAGGTGATGAGTGGAATACCGCCTTCAAGACCAAGCTTGGTCTCTATGAATGGTTGGTTATGCCTTTTGGCTTATCAAATGCCCCTTCTACCTTCATGCGCCTCATGAACCATATTTTGCGATCTCTCATTGGGAAGAGTGTAGTTGTTTACTTTGATGACATCCTTGTCTATAGCAAGTCACTAGAGGAGCATGTTACTCATGTTAAGGAGGTCCTTCAAATCCTTCGTCATGAAAAGCTTTACGCTAATCCCCCAAAGTGCACTTTTGCAAAATACAAGCTGATTTTCCTTGGTTTTGTTGTGTCTTCCAATGGCATCGAAGTTGATGTCTCAAAAGTCAAGGACATACGAGATTGGCCCATCCCTACAAATGTTAGTGAACTTCGAAGTTTTCATGGGTTGGCTGGCTTTTACCGTCGCTTTGTGAAAGACTTTTCTACCATTGCTTGCCCCTCAACGAATTGACCAAGAAAAATGTCACGTTCGTTTGGGGAAAAGCACAACAAAAGGCTTTTGATGAGCTCAAAAAGAGGCTCACCGAAGCACCACTTCTTGCATTACCGGATTTCACAAAAACCTTTGAGATTGAATGTGACGCTAGTGGTATTGGCATTGGTGGCGTCCTTATGCAAAATGGGCGTCCTATTGCTTACCATAGTGAGAAACTTGAGGGCGCACGCCTCAACTATCCCATTTATGACAAAGAACTTTTTGCCTTGGTTCGAGTCCTTCAAGTGTGGCAACACTATCTTTGGCCCAAAGAATTTATCATCCATTCCGACCATGAGTCGTTGAAGTATCTTAAGGGCCAAGCCAACTTGAGTAAAAGGCACGCAAAATGGGTTGAGTTCATGGAGTCGTTTACTTACATTGTCAAATACAAGAAGGGCAAAGAAAATGTGGTAGCAGACGCCTTGTCTCGCAAAAACACAAGCCTTCTTACACGACTCGAAGTAAATGTCTTGGGTCTTGATGACATCAAATCTTTGTACGCATCCGACCCTTTCTTTGGACCAATTTTTGCAAAATGTTCAATAGACAAAGGGATTGATGATTTCTATTTGCATAAGGGTTTTCTATTCAAACAAAACAAACATTGCATTCCGAAATCGTCTCTCCAACTTTTGCTTCTTCAAGAGTCCCATGGTGGAGGCCTCATGGGTCACTTTAGCCGTGACAAGACCTATGACATGCTCTCCACTCACTACTTTTGGCCAAAGATGAAGCGCGACGTGGAGCGCCACATCCAACGATGCACTACATGTATCTAAGCTAAGTCTAAGTCCAACCCCTTTGGTCTTTATATGCCATTGCCTATTCCTCATGCACCTTGGTCGGACATTAGCATGGACTTTGTGTTAGGCTTGCCTAGATCTAAACATGGTCATGATTCAATATTTGTCATAGTGGATCGCTTTTCAAAAATGGCACATTTCATTCCGTGCCATAAGACCGATGATGCTTCACATGTAGCAAATTTGTTTTTCAGGGAAATAATTCGGCTACACGGTGTACCAAGGACAATCGTCTCCGATCGCGACGTAAAATTCATGAGCTACTTCTGGAAGACTCTCATGGCCAAGCTCGGCATCAAGCTCCTCTTCTCGCCCGCCTCGCATCCTCAAACCGATGGACAAACCGAGGTCGTCAATCGAAGTCTTGGCACACTCCTCCGGGTGTTGATAAAGAAGAACCTTAAAGACTAGGAGGAATGTATTCCACATGCCGAGTTCGCCTACAACCGCGCCAAGCACTCCACCACCATGAGGAGCCCGTTCATGATCATCTATGGCTTCGAGCCCCTAACCGCGCTCGATATCCTTCCTCTACCTCTTCATGAACGTGCCAATATGGACGTGGTCAAGCGTGCCCAAACAATGAAGAAACTCCATGAAGACACAAGAGCTACGATCGAGAAACAAGTCCTTCGCCAAGCATCAAAGCTAAACAAGAACAAGAAAGAGATGATCTTCGAAGAAGGCGACCTTGTATGGATACACTTGAGTAAAGACCGCTTCCCCAAGGACCGCGACTCCAAACTAAAGCCAAGAGGTGATGGACCGTTCAAAGTGCTCAAGAGGATCAACAACAACGCCTACATCATAGATATCCCAACATCCAAGTATCTTGTGAGCCCGACATTCAATGTCAAGGACCTATCACCCTACCAAGGGGTTACCCCATAACACCACACCAAGCCACCAAGGAAGCAGGACCAGGAGAAGAAGATGCTAGAGCGCTGCACACCGGAATCTCCGGTGTAGACCGGAGTCTCCGGTCTCCTACACCGGAGTCTCCGGACCCTCCTCCGGTCCAGACCGGAGACCCAAGCCCGGGACAGCCAGAAGCCCCCTCCGGAGACGGGTCCGGAGATTGACCGGAGTCTCCGGTCCAAACCGGAGTCTCTGGACTGATCGTCGCCAGACATGTTAAAGCCTTTTGGGCCTGGCCCATTTAACTCCCAAATTCGCCCAAACTTCCAGTTTTATCCCAGAACTACCCCTGTTTATGTGGCTGGCCTATATATAGCCCCACCCCTCATATGTAAACCCTAGACTTGGATAATAATAGATTAAGGACACCCTTTGAGGATCTTTCAATCTATTGGTCTCATGCTCCTACCAAGGAGCACCTATTGTCAACCCTCCTCTTGGATCTTGCCTAGTGCATTCAAGTTGTACAAGGCCTTGGGTTCTCGGTTTCTCGCCCCCAAGTCGTCAAGGTCTCACCAAGAACCTCGTCCCCCGTTGTTGGCGTGGAGAGAGAGCTTCGCCCAACACCGATCCTAGAGATTATGTTGGACCGGTTGCCACCGGCGTGAGATAACGGCGTGTATCGTGATTTGTGTGCGTGTGTTCGTGGTTTTCATCCCTTCTTCCCCCGTCCACCGCTTTCCCCCTCGTTTCCCGTGGAGATTCGTGAAAGATCGGGCCACCCCAAGGGGTTACCCCATAACATATCATCAATATTGTTGCAAGCAAAACAAGTGAAATAGCAAGCCTTCATCTTATCGCAAGCAACGGGAGAAATTGAATGACTAGCATGACAAGGCAAGTCCGAAGCAATTGGAGGATACACAAGATGCATAGCATGGCATGTTTATGGCAATGATATCGCAATCAAACAATTCCACAAGATCAATATTATGCAAAGACAAAGCATCACATGGGAGTAGTAAAGAAGCATATGTAATGTCACGAGTATCATCCATAGCATGCATATCCTCACAATTCATCATGTCCACTAGTGGGATCATGGCATCATCAACACCCTTATTGTTACCTTGTTCATACCTCTCATATGAAGTGGGTGTTGTGGAAGTAGTGGCCTCCTTGTGGACGACTTCGTCTTCTTGATATAGCCATGGCGTAGCATCCTCTATCCACCATGTACATCTTCTCCATTCGAGACATTATTGCTTCATGGCTTGGCACGTCTTCCTCCATGGAACCTAGCACAACACAAGAGAACACACTAGAGGTAGAGGGTAAGTTGTTAGAAATCGAAATGGTCTCACTTGACCTATCAACTACCACTCTCAACTCACTAGGAATATCTCTCATGCCCTCCAAGTGAAAGCACTCAATCTCACATAACGTGGAGTCACTCATCTCACTCTTGTTCTCACTCAAGTGGGCTAAGTGGCTCTCATACTCACATGGGATTAGTACCACATCATCACTCAAGCATATGGGTATAGGCTCGGTTTCCTCAACTCCATGCGCCTCCTTTGGTGAAGGGAAAATTCCATGCTCACCATTCTTGACCTTGTCGCCTTCAAGGTTGGATGCCATAAGATGGGCATCATTGCTTGCCTCCATGGTCGAAGGGAAAATCCCATGCTCGACCGTCTTGTGGCCATCTTGTAGTAGTGGTGGAGGTAGGCTCATGCTATCCAACTTGGCGAAGTAGAGGTCTACATTTTCCTCGTTCGCGAGGTCATGGAAGTCAAGCGTAGGCATTGAAGCTTGATGGCGTGTAGAAAGGCTTGCTCTTGGTGCCATTGTGGTGGTGGCACGAGTAGTTGAAGGTGCCCTATGATGGTGTTGACGGAGGTCATTGGCGTGCCTTGCCGATGGTTGATGTTGGTGAAGCACTTGGTCATCCACACGACGCTCACAGCGGTGATCATTTGCCTTGCCACTCCTCTTGTGCTTTTGGTGCCTTCTTGAGCTTGCTTGAGCATTATGGTTGGTGCTCATCATGAATTCGTCGTCTTGGTGGTGAAGATGCCTTTGACGATGTATTGTATCCTCTTTATGGTGGTGATGCTCATGAGAGGATGTTTGTCGATGAAGATTCTTGTTTCTTGGAGCCTCTTGATGTATATGATGTTTGGACGCCACTCTTCTTTGGATACGAGGTGCTTGGCGCTTTGGAGGTGATGGAGCTTGGCGCCTTGGAGATGGTGGAGCCTGACGCCATCTAGGTGGTGGCACTTGATGCCTTGTCGATGGTGGCGCTTGATGCCTTGGAGTTGGTAGCGCTTGTCGCCTTGGAGGTGGATCATCGAAGTAGGTGGTGCCCTTTGGTGTGGCACGCTTGGCCCTGAAGGTCATGGAATCTTGATGATGCGCCTCCGCTTGCTTGGTGTAGTAGGCTTCCATCTCCACACGGTGGAGGAATTCTTCATGGCTCGTGGAGGAGCCATCAAAGTCAATGTAGTTCTCCGTGTCCTCCATGCTTGGCGACGCGTCGTCAATGTCACACTCGAAGTCGTCCATGCTTGGGGAGTAATTGTTGGTGTAGTACTCCATATCACCCAAGCATGTGGAGCCATTGTCGGTGTAGTGCTCCATAGGCTCCATGCATGAGGAGCCATTGTCGACGTAGAGCTCCATGTCTTCCATGCATGTGGAGTCGTCGTAGGTGTAGTGCTCCGGGTCCTTAAAGCATGCGGATCCATTGTCGGTGTTGTGCTCCGTCATGTCCTCTATACTTGTGGAGTCTTAGTCATGGTGGCTCATCATGGATTCTTCATAGATATCATCCTCGGTTTCGGAGTCCCTAGACATGATTCACAAGACCAAACGGTGTATATGGAAGTGGTAGTGGGAGTTAGGGATACAACGTCAAACCTTACTTTACCTTGGACGATCGTATCGTGCAAGTGGCCACACTTAAGAGCAATAAACCAAGCAAAGTGAAGTTCACGCGAAACACCAAAAACAACTACTAACCAAAAAACACACACACAAGGCCTATGGTGGATACGTATGAAAAGTGGCATGTCAAGAACCAATCCGAAATCAAGATGTTGTATTGGCAAGTAAAGAACCACAATGATCACAAAGCAAAATAAGTCAATCCACAAGATAAGAAATATGTACAAGGAAACACACACGGTGGGATAATTGGGACTTGTGCGACGGAGAAAGTGAGCTAAGAACCAAATGATTACCTAGCGAAGACTATAAGCTCGTGTCACACAAGTACAAGGAGAGACGCTAGTTCGATTGCAATTAATTGGTGGGCTACAAGATATGCACAATAAGTACCACCTATATGATGTTCATCGAGCTTGCGCTTCCTATTCTATGAGGCACTTGTTTGTTTCTTTCTCTTTTCTTTTTTTCCTTTTTTCTATTTTTTTCTTTTTCTTTTTCTTTTTCGCTTGCCTCTTCCTTGTGCCAACAACTATACAAGATAACTGATGCAGCCCGTCCTACGACCGCTACTACATCTACGCCTACGAGCTCCCCAAGTGGACCCATGACTCGCGCCCGAGCCAAACTCCTTCAAGCTAAGGTGAACTCGCTCCTCTCCTTGTGTGACTTCGATACACCCTTGGATGGCCTGCTACTTCATCGCATACCTTGTGCATCATCAGTCTGAAGAGAAGGACCCATGAGGAGCACCGGAAGAGACCAAATGCTCTCATGCATGTATACTACGGACTGGCGACCAGAACTACGCCGGCGGCACTACCGCCCTCTGCCACCAATGAGACGACACCATGAAGCCAAATACTCTACATCATGGCGGTACTACCAGGACCAGTACTAGACTGACGGCACTCAGCCCTATCGCCACCAAGAAGACTCCAGTGAAGTCCCAGTCGACAAGCGGAACTACCGGGCCAGAAAGCGGTACTACCGTATTTGTCAACACCGGATTTTTCAATCCTAGATGCTGTATGCCATACATCGCAATCCAGGATTACCATTTTGCGAGACATACAGAATTAGATACCATAGTACTT
The DNA here is from genome assembly GCA_030063025.1 of Avena longiglumis. NCBI lineage: Eukaryota > Viridiplantae > Streptophyta > Magnoliopsida > Poales > Poaceae > Avena > Avena longiglumis. The sequence continues at coordinate 329,160,520 of CP125974.1, read as the reverse complement.
CATCCATTACAAACGATACATAAGTTCTTACACAAATGGGGATCTCATGATCCAGTTCTTAATACAACATCAAGCGTGAATACGTAATAATAGCGGTGGCGTGGCGAAGCTCCATCTTGAGGTCACAGCAATCCGACGATGGGAGATGATCCTAGTTGTCGTAACCTTCCTGGGGTCCATCCTCCAGGTACTCCTCTTCATAGTCTGGCCATGGGAATTGCCAGGGACAAAGCCATGAGTACTCCTAATAGATGATCTAGCATCATCTCTAACATTACAAGGTTAAGGTTTGGTTTAAATCTTTTTATTTTTAGAAAAGTAATTTCTACTCATTGAAAAACTACTTAAGATTTAATATTCTCCAAACTAAACATGGGATCATGTTGACACATGTCATCACCACATATTGTAGTCCATGGGAATGTGATTTAAAGTGGTGTCACAATTTAATAAGGTTTTACCCTTTTATTTTAATTAATTAAAGTGGCTAGAAATGCTTATGAAGCATTCTTTTATTACTTGAACATTATTTCTGCAAGTAAACCTATATATTTTTATATATTCTGAAAGGTATGGTTAAATGTGATTTTTGAGAGTTGGAATCAACTCAAAAGCTTTTATGGTTGAAAATTGAAAAATGTTTGAATGCAGAAAAGCTTCTTCCTTGTTATTTTTACTATGGGTGATCTACAGATCCAAATGAATTGAATCCAACGGGCTTGGATTAAGCATTTACAGACCTTTCCAACAAAATTGATTTCATTCAATTTGGTGCACTGAATCGATCTGGGTTGATTTTTGAAGTTGGGTGCTGAAGTGTTTTTGAATTGAAAAAGAAAAGGTTTAATTTGAATTGCTGGGCTGTGCGGGAAATTCTAACGGGCCGGCCTGCTAAGCGCAGTGCTCCCGCGGGCTGCTTAAGTGGGTGTCCCCACTTCGGTGACACGGGCTGGTGAAGCGGTATGGGGCTACGTGGATCGTTCGATCTAGTTCTAATCCAAGGTGAGGTCATCGTCGGCAGGACAGCTCATGAGAACGAAACCTAAGCGGTGAGGGGTGCTGGGGCTCACCGGAGTGCAGGCGAGGTCGGCGGTAACGATGAAGTCGATGTGCGAACCTCCTGTACCGGTGGCTTCTCTGGGGCGGCTCAATGCTGGCTCCTTTCTTCTCCGGCGTGGCGAGCTTGATGAAATTCCGCGAGGTGGTGCTTGGCTTGCTCGAGGGTGGTGTGGCACGGTCGGTGGGGAGAGGAGTGAGATGGTGTGAAGAAATCGTGCGGGTGGCCTCTATTTATAGTCGGCGGCGGCCGTCGGGCGCCGGTGAGCTCGTCGAAGCGGCGTTCTGGCGGCTATAGGCATGGGCAAGGTAGGACAGTGATGTGTCTCTGGCGATGCTCAACGACATGGTCGCGAGGCATGGGCGGTGTGGTTTGGTCTAGAACAGGCGGCTTCTGCCGGAAGAGCGGCGTCTTCGACGGCGGTGGCTGTATGTACGGGCGGCAAGCACGGGGGGTGTCTGGCGGTCTCCTGGGTCGGTGGTGATCGTGTATGCACGCGGTGAGGGCGGCGCGCGGTTTGTGGGTGATGGTCGAGGGTGGCGCTCTGGCGCACGCTCGGCATGGTCTGGGCGTGGCTCGTGCGAGTGGTCCAGGGCTTGGCAATGCTCGCGGCTGGGACAGGCAGTGGCGGTGGACGGTGGGCTGCTGTAACACCCTCAGAATCGGACCTATGCAAGTTTGGGCAAAATTCACCAAACCCGCATAGAAACGATTCAAAGGTGCCCACCAGGCACTTTCGTGCGGGTGGAAAACGAAGTAATAACATTACACAACAGTCCTCGATGGGACCCACAGAACAGATATATATATGGCTGACTCCATGAGTCAAGAATACCGATATAATATACAAAGATCCAAATCACCTTGAAAGCGATAGGCGTCCGACTACGGACAAGAAGCAAATGGGGCTAAGAGCCACGAAGAATAACCAATGGCGTCCATAACCTGCCCGAGGCCAAGCGGAAGGGTAACCACCTAACAACGTCGATCTCAAAACACCTTAAACAAAGGGTGCCGACAAAGGGCAAAGGAAAAAGAAGGGCGTCGATCGAGGCGATTACAGCGAGGCTAGAATTGGCGATCCTCGCCTACATAGGTATGTGGTGGCGGCAGCGGCAGCATGCACTAAACAACCTATAGAGACTCGATACAACTGGCGGCAATCAGAGAGGGGTAAGATAGACCTATCCGGATCCAACCTGAAGCTATCACCGAACAAACCCATCCTGGTGTTTCCCCCTCGAGACCAAACGAGGAAGTCAACCGAGGCACTCACACAGTTGGCAGTTTTAGTTATTCAGTTATAGTTGCGTCACTTTACTAGTCAGGTTTAGATAATCGTCCTGATGAAGTAAGCAGTGGGCACTTTTAGTTAATCATTCCGTTGTAGTTACAACAATTACTAATCAGATACAGATAGCATGATGTAATCCCAAAACCCAGCAGTTGTTGGTTCTTTTATTCAGCCATTTCGTTGTAGTTGCAATACTTACTAGTCAGGTACCATGGTCGCAAGCGACAACCAAACAAGCAATTGTGGGCAGTATTAATTAGCCATTCCATTATAGTGAAGCTGATTACTAGTCATTATAAGTCAAATTTATAGCAGTAAACTTTAGTTATGCTTGTCTATGATCGAGATACTGTGCTCCAAGTCGTCCATATCCGGACACGGCTTTGAGAAAGTTTTACGGCGGGGTGCACCAATAGCAACACACGCTCGATCAACCTCGGAAAAACCAAATCAAAACCCAACGAGGCTTTCACGATTGAACAATCACAGGATTGAGAAATATTTGGGGCCACCCATTGAGTAGATCATAGCGGAGTAAGCAAGCTCAGACGGACTCAAGGTTTGCGACAATGGTAAGCATGGCGGGAACCCGAAAGTGTGGCTGGGCTTGTCGATACAGCGTAATCAATCCGCTTACCTAAGCGAAGATTGTGCTCCTCGCACAAATTAAATACAGAAAGTAGCATGGCATAAGTACAGGATCGTAAATAAAACCTCAAACTAGTTTGTGGCCCCAAGAAATAAGAATGAATCAAGCTCTGGCTCAGGGGGGTCCCATATACCTCCCGGATGTGGATAGCGCGATAAATCAAGGAACAGGTATCAAGTACTCGGGGTCTTACGGGACACAAGTGGGCGTTCGGAAACCAAATATTTTCTATCACCCACCGATGCCTCTGCTTATTTCAATTTTAGTTGTTAAACAGAAATTAAAGTGACGATAAGTAAACTAGCATCATCTCCATCAACGTCATGCGACAATACATCAACAACTGTGGCATTGAACGACACGCAACAGCACTTGAGCAAGCGACTACGACGCGCAAGTCCAACTATCTACCAAACAACAGGTAATAGGATGTGTCCAAGGCAATATAGGGCTGCACGGTATATCACAGGTACGGAAACTAAAGCATCGCATAACGAGATAGCAATAGATCAACAGAGGAATAAAGACTATAAAAGTAAGATAGGTAGAAAGGAGATGCTACTTTGAAAACATTGTCGAAGGGTTCATCCGAAGATCGGGGCGAAGCTCACATCAACTCAACGGCCTTATCCGCGAAGAACCAAAACGCTAGAAGAACACCGGATGCAATATTTAATAATAAGGCAGAAGATCGGCATGGTGCATGTATGATGTATGACATGGCAAAGGGTGCGATGCAATTAGGTCATATTAAGCGGAACCGGGGTCCCGACAATTAATTAGGTGGTTCAAGTTGTTTAGCTACCCCGCAATTTAAATGTTGTATTAACATGGCCAAGATATAGTACCGGTTCTCTACACAAATTTAAATGAGGCCAATATGAGACTAGATTTGCCCGCATATGGGCCCCATATTTTATTATTAGGTGAATCGGCATAAGGCCCCCAAACCACATGATATGCATGCGAGATAACAATTAAATATGCGACAAGTTGTTATTATGTTATAAAATAGGGTTTGCGGGAAGGGGTTCACACATTAGAGGGGGATCGACGATCTTGGGGTTCCGGGGTTCGGTTCAGGTCCAGTGCAGGGTTGAGTTCGGGGAACGTTCTCGGTTAGTGGGGTAGGTCTTGGCGCTTCCGGGGTCTTCGGGTCAAGTTGTCGGTCTTGACGTTCGGGACGAAGCACTTGTCGCCTCTGGGTCTCGGTGTCCTCGGGGCATCGGGGTTCGACGAGCTCGGCGTCCGGAACGAGGATCATGGCATCCGTGAGGGAGAACATGGCATGACGAGTTCGGGCTTCGGGGTCCTGCGGGAGAGCTTGGCGTTCCGCGGTCTTGGCATTCTTCCGGTTCGGGTGTTGGCGTCCGAGGTAATACTTGGCGTTCCGGATCGGTCGATCCTGGTGTTCCATGAGGAAGTACTTGTTGTTCCGTGAGGTAGGTCTTGTCGGTTCCACCCCCGAATCCTTGTGGTCCCGGGACGGAGGTCTCTGGGTTCGGACTTGCCATGATGGCGAACTTGGCGTAACGTGGAGGTCTTGCGGTTTGATCTCGGGGTCTTCGAGGGGCATCTTGCGTCTTCGGGTTAGAGCACCTTTGGCGGGCGAGGTGCGGCCACAGGCTGCGTCTTGAGCCTGAGGCCGCTTGCAAAAGCGGCGGGACTCCGGCTCAAGCGGTCAGCAGTGACCCATCCGCGAGGGACACGACGGCAGCAGAGAGGAGGGCGGCCTCGATCGGCAGCCTTGGCGGAGGAGGCGAGCCCATGGTGGCAGCAGTGGCTGCCGCGAGGACAGCAGTGGCGGTTGCAGCCTTGTGAAATGGCGTGAGGAGGCCGAGGCGGTGAGCTCGGCCGTGGCGCTGACGGTGGTTGGAGCGGGCGAGGTTGGTCTTGGCAGCAGCAAGCGACCTTGAGCGGTGGAGAACCCGACGGCGAGGACTGGCATGATCTTGGAGGCAGTGGGCCAGGCGGGCTCAGCCTGAGCGAGGCTGGCAAGTGGAGTATGAGTCTGCATGAGTTGAAAGCAAAGTGAGAGGCGGCTGGCGCGGCGGGAGCCAGTGGGAGGTGGTGGTTCGGGAGGCAGGAGGGAAGGGCCGAGGCGGGAGAGGCGGGCAGTCTTGGTCAGCACGTGGCGAGGACCAGCCGGAGGAGGAGGAGGAGGGCGGTGGCGTCGGGTGAGGAGGTCTTGGGGAGGCACTGTGAAGGTGGAAGCGCGTGGGGGCGTGGCTGAGAGAGGTGGGGCCGGGGAGAGGAGGTTGGCCGGGTGAGGTGTTGTGGTGGACTGGTCCAGTGGTAGGTGATGGGCCCAGCGTCGAGGGGAAGTGGGGTGGGCCGCGGCTGAGAGGAGAGAGAGGGTGGGTAGGAGTAGATTGGGTGAGACTAGGATTTAGGGGGAGGCTGTTTTATTATTTGTGTTAGTTTGGTCCTGTTCTAATTAAACAAACCACTTTGCAAAAATAGTTTTTAGACAAATAAGATCTCCGATGCGATCGGGGTTTTGTGTTTGAAATTAAGAGGGGCTTTTATACAATTCAAAACTAGGCTTTTCAAATAATGCAGACAACCATGCATGATGATGACGATGCAATGCACAAATTCAACGCGATTTTCTAGTAGTGGTTTTGCGGGATGCCACAGCTGCCTCCCAGACATGCTGGCTAGGCTTGCTGCTGCTCCTAGCTTGCGGTCCACAATGGGGTGACATGGGGGTGCTCGGCTGTTCACCATTAATGACAATGGCAAGCTCACAGGGGTGCTAGTCCTTAGTTAAACTTCCTAGATGATCTCTTTGATCGTGTGTGAGCTAACTAGGGAACAAGTTAGGCTCAAAACACTGCACACTATAGTGTTTGATGTTTTTGTTGATTTGTGTCTGCAACCTGTTTGATGAAATGGCCGCATGAAATCAAGTTTTGAATTTTGAAATGAATTTTGGTTGGTTTGCTAGATTGGTTCTGGTGAGTCTGCAGATGCTTGGGTTTTGATAGTTGATCTTGTTTGAGTGGGTTTTGAAAAAGTTGGATCTTCCCATATGAAGAAGATTCAATTTTGAATTGTCATTTAAACTATGCATTTGAAAGTTTCTGAATGATCACAAAGTGGGCCTTGATACTTTGTTCTGAGTACATTCAAGGGGTTGATAGGGCAAAGGTGTCCGATCTTTCGATGAGATGGCGATAATCGATTTGGTGGAGTTCGGGATTGACGATCCGACTACACGTGCGAGCACGAGCGCCAATGCAATCGCTAGGCCAATCTCCTGGAGGTTACCGATCCTGCGTGAACACGATCAGCCTGACCAGCGAGGGTCTTAATTCCTACCTGAAATCGAGAACAAGTAAGAACCAATATTGCAATCAAGATATTGCGGATTAAGAGGAAAGCTTTATTGAAGAGGTGGGATCCTGAATAGGCGCGAAGTACAAGAGGCCTCTGCGATTCTGGAGCCTTGGCGAAGTTGCTATGATGGCTAACTTAATGTCTAAACAAAATCCGAGTCTAGGGGGTCGACTATGGGGCGTATTTAAGGGCGAAAAGGTGGGGTTTCGGCCAGCCATGGAAGTGGTGGCCGAATCCAACCATAGAAGTCCTTTTCCCCACAAATACGGACTCTAAAACGTGGCTAATTAAAATCCTGCGAAAATTACATGGGCCTGGCCCAAAATAAAGGTGTCGCAGCACCATATTAAGCTATGGACGAATTTGTAAAGTATTGATCTTGAATATTTCGTCCAAGCCTTCTTTGTTCATTATGGTGGCCTCAAAGTTCTGAAATCTTCATCTGTGGCCTTCTCTTGGATCATCACATGCTTGCTGCCATCTCCATGCATGGCCATGCTCCAATGATTGTCCCTCTCATCCATGCTTGGTCCATCATTCCTAAGAGTAAGAAATACATCTGATTTAGGCAGCATCATATTCTCATGTATGTGAGGAATAGTTCCAAGAAACGAAAGTACCTGATAGTTAAGTTGTTTGTCACAAGATCTTGTGATGGGTCCTTATATGTGTGTTGTTGTTGGTACAACGGTTGTATCAATAGTAGGGATGTCCACATCATGCTCCCCTTCTTGAATTGAAGTCGTCCTCGACGTAATCTCATCTTCCTCACCAAAGTAAGGCTTCAAATCTGCAATGTTAAACGTAGGACTAACCGTACCAAAGTCTGCAGGCAACTCAAGTTTATATGCATTATCATTTATTTTCTCTAACACCTTAAAGGGACCCGAAGACGTGGCATTAACTTAGACTTGCGTAAATCAGAAAAGCGATCTTTACGCAAATGTAACCAAACAAGATCGCCAACATCAAACACAACATGCTTTCTCCTTTATCCCCAAAGAAGTTTATACTTAGCATTCATGTGTTCAATGTTATCTTTAGTAGTCTTATGCAAGTTTAATATCATTTCAGCCCGTTGTGTAGCATCTAAATTATGTTGCACCGAAGAAGGTAAAGGCAATAAATCAATAGGTGCACGAGGAACAAAACCATACACAATCTCAAATGGGCACATCTTTGTGGTAGAATGCAATGACGATTATAAGCAAATTCTATATGAGGTAAACACTCTTCCCACAATTTTAAGTTCTTCTTTAAAACAGCCCGCAACATAGTAGAAAAAGTTCTATTTACTACTTCAGTTTGACCATCAGTTTGGGGATGACATGTAGTACTAAAGAGCAATTTAGTCCCCAACTTAGCCCATAAACATCTCCAAAAGTGGCTAAGAAATTTAGTATCACGATCAGAGACAATAGTATTTGGCACACCATGCAAACGAACAATTTCACGAAAGAACAAATCAGCAATATGCGTGACATCATCCGCTTTTATGACAAGGAATAAAGTGTGCCATCTTAGAAAACCGATCCACAACAACAAAAATACTATCCCTCCCTTACGTGTTCGTGGCAATCCCAAAACAAAGTCCATAGAAATATCCTCCCAAGGAACACTAGGAACAGGAAGAGGCATATATAAACCATGTGGATTAAGGCGAGACTTAGCTTTTTGACAAGTAGTGCAGCGTGCCACAAATCTCTCAACATCTCGACGACACGTGGCCAAAAGAAGTGTGCGGCAAGAACATCATCCGTCTTCTTGACACCAAAGTGTCCCATCAATCCTCCTCCATGCCTCCTGTAACAACAAAAGACGAACGAGCTATCGGAATGCATAGTTTGTTAGCACGGAACACAAATCCATCATTGAAGACGAACTTGTTCCAAGTTCTACCATCTCTACAATTCTGCAACACATCTTTAAATTCAGCATCATGCACATATTGTTCCTTAATAGTTTCCAATCCAAATATTTTGAAGTCCAGTTGAGATAACAAAGCATAACGGCGTGACAAAGCATCAGCAATAACATTATCTTTTCCCTTTTTGTGTTTGATAACATAAGGAAAAGACTCAATAAATTCAACCCACTTTGCATGACGACGATTCAACTTAGCTTGACTACGAATATGCTTCAAAGATTCATGATCAGAATGAATAACAAATTCCTTAGGCCATAAATAATGTTGCCGAGTTTCTAATGTCCGAACCAACGCATATAATTCTTTATCATAAGTAGAATAGTTCAGACTAGCCCCACTCAATTTCTCACTAAAATATGCAACAGGTTTTCCCTCTTGTAATAACACCCCTCCCAAACCAATTCCACTAGCATCACATTCAAGCTCAAAAGTCTTAGTAAAATCAGGAAGTTGGAGTAAGGGAGCATGTGTTAGCTTATCTTTCAATATGTGAAGGCACATTGTTGTGCATCGCCCCAAACAAAGGGCACATCCTTCTTGGTAAGCTCATTCAGCGGCGCGGCAATTGATCCAAAGTCTTTGACAAAGCGCCTATAAAAACCAGCGAGGCCAAGAAAACTCCGCACTTGTGTGACCGTCTTGGGCTGCGGCCATTTCTCAATAGCTTCAATCTTGGCTGGATCCACTTCAATACCCTGTGATGTAACAACATAGCCAAGAAACGCAACTCGATTGGTGCAAAAGGTGCACTTCTCAAGGTTACCAAACAAACGTGCATCACGTAAAGCATTGAAAACAGCACGTAAATGGTCCAAATGATCCTCTAAAGATTTGCTATAAATCAGAATATCATCAAAGTAGAATACCACAAAACGTCCAATGAAAGCACGTAAAACTTCGTTCATTAATCTCATGGAAGTGCTAGGTGCATTAGTTAAACCAAACGACATTACTAACCACTCATATAAACCGAACTTAGTTTTAAATGTTGTTTTCCATTCATCTCCTAATTTCATACGAATCTGGTGGTAACCACTACGCAAATCAACTTTAGAAAACATGGTAGAGCCACTCAATTCATCAATCATGTCATCTAAACGTGGAATAGGATGATGATATCGAATAGTAATATTATTGATAGCTCTACAATCAGTACACATGCACGAAGAACCATCATTCTTAGGTACCAAAATAATAGGAACAACACAAGGGCTAAGGGACTCACGAATATGATCTCTGTCGAGTAGTTCCTAAATTTGGCGTTGTATCTCCTTTGTCTCCTCTGGATTGGTTCTATATGGCGCGCGGTTGGGCAACGTGGCACCAGGAATTAGATCAATTTGGTGCTCAATTCCTCTAATAGGAGGTAGTCCTGGTGGCAGCTCGGCGGGAAAGACGTCCTCATATTCCTGCAAAAGGTTAGCAATAGCGGGTGGTAAAGAAGGAGGCATATCCTCAAATGAAAACAGAACCTCTTTGCAGACAATTGCATAACATTGAGTATTGTTTACATCTAGTTCAGAAATATCAATTTTATTTGCAAGCATACATGGACTCTTCAAACGAATTTCAGTAGCATGTGTAGAATCATATTTAATGTTCTTTGGTGGTATAAAATATGCAGCAACAATCTGATTCTCACTTTTATTTTTCTCCTCAGTTTTAGCTCTACTAGCTCTAGCAAGATCATCTTTTAAAATCTGTTCGGGAGTCATAGGTTTTAGTCCAATTTTATTTCCATCATGCATAAGAGAATAGTGATTAGTTTTGCCATTATGAACAGATTCTCTATCAAATTGCCATGGTCTACCAAGTAACAAAGAACAGGCTTGCATAGGTACAACATCACAATCAACAAAATCAGAATATGTACCAATAGTAAAATGCACGCGTACTGTTCTTGTTACCTTGATCTTGCGAGAACTTTCAAACCATTGGATGTAATATGAATGTGGGCGTTGTCTTGTTGGAAGTGCGAGCTTCTCTACCATGTCAACACTGGCCAGATTATTACAACTCCCTCCATCAATGATGATCCGTATAGCTCTATCCTTGACAACACCACGTGTTTGGAACAGGTTGTGGCGTTGATCTTGCTCAGATTTGCTCAATTGCACACTCAACACACGTTGTGTAATTAAGCTCCTGTATTGATCGGACTTGACTCCCATTACCTCTGTCTCTTCATCAGCATCAGAATTGTCTCCATCTTGAGCAGAAATAAGGGCTAGTGTATCTTCATCAAAGTCACTTGCTGAATCGTACTGACCATCTTCTTGTACCATCATCACACGTTGTGTTGTGCACTGTCTCTCAATATGACCAAAACCTCAGCACTTGCGGCATTGTGTATCCTTTGTCTTACCCGTGGAAGCCATAGAAGATGCACTACGAGCAGGAGCATTGGATGATGGTGGAGGAGCAGCTGGAAATCTTGTGGTGGCCTTGGATGTCGTAGTAGCTGGTGGCGAATCACGAGGAGGCGCTGATTGTCGGGATGTCCAAGTGGATGTACGACCTGTAGAATTATTAGTCCTCCTCAATGGTGTTTGGCGATCCTGCATTTCACGTTCAGCTTTGCAAGCAAGATGAAACAAACGAGTGATAGAATTATATTCCTTATAATCTAAGATGTGCTGAATGTCCTTGTTTAATCCACCAAAGAAACGTGCAAGCATTTTTTCATTAGATTCAACAAGACCATACCGAACCATCCCAGTTTGCAATTCCTGATAATACTCTTCTACAGAATTTTTCCCTTGCTCTAAACGTGTCAGATTCTTTAGTAAATCACGTTGATAAGTAGGAGGTACAAAACGAACACGCATAGCAGTTTTTAAAGCAGTCCAAGTACTAGGAATAGTAGTAGGATTCAAACGACAATACTCAGACCACCAAAGGGAAGCAAATTTAGTAAATTCACATGTAGCAGCACTAACACGCATATTCTCAGGATATTTTAAGCATGCAAAACGTTGTTCTACTTCCATCTCCCATGTAAGATATGCATCAAGATTATATTTACCCTCAAAAGATGGAATATTTAATTTAAGCTTTGCAACATGATCATCATCACGTACCGGTGGTCGAGCGTTGCGGTAGTAATGTCGGGGACGACCAACAGGTACCTATGGAGGTTGTTCAACCTCCTCGTCAAACAGATCGTCGTCGTCAGTAGTACCCGTCGTCTGTCCCCAATGTTGCAGCAGCAATGGCCAGAACTCGAGGAGCGTTAGCCGCGATAGCCGAAGTGCGGCGGCCGAACAGCATCCGACCCGTGATCGGAATGCGCCGTGTAATATGTGGGTGCGGTCTGGTGCGGGCAATCGGTTCAAAAGCTCCTTGAACCGAACGTCAAGCTTGGCGTTGAAGGATTTCTCGAGTCCATCGATCTTGTCCACGGCGTTGGTGAGATGGGTGTCAAACTCCCCGAGGCGTGTATCCACGTCTTCAGGGCGACTGACCAAGAGCGCGGAGAAGTGGGCATGTAGTTCTTCGTTCGTCATTGTGGCAGGGTTCCGCGAAGTATCTGTCATGGTTAGTCCTTAAAAATCATAGGTATATAGTACGGAAATATGGTGGGAGTCACGCGTAATCCGTTAAGCAATATACGAAGCTCTTACAAGTTCTTACCAAACAGCAGGAAAAGGCGATGTGCAACCATGAGGATCAGTGGGTCCAGAGATTGAACCAAGCGAGTACCAGGAGTCGAAACACCGCACGTGGAGAGTATCTGTGGAGCTCTAGGAAGGCTTAGCAAGGGGGTTAGCAATTATCAAAATAGCAATGCAAAAGTTGAAAGAATGCTCAACGACGGTACTGTGCTGGTCCTAGGCTAGACCGTACTAGAGACGCGAGCCTAGATCACCAACGATGTCACGACGCGACACAACAAGCACTGTATGATGATATGGCACCCTGAAAAGCGAACCGAGATGCAGAAAATCACTATGATGGCGAGTGTCTAGAACTGATCTACGGGGTCTAAAAATAGGTTAGCCCCAAAAAAAAATTTCGAATTTTTTTATTTTGCTCCGGAAAGCGCACAGGCGCCAAAAAAATATTGCTATAACGGCCGATGGAGAAAAGTGATCCCCGGGGTCGAAAACTAGTATAGCCAAAAAATATTGCTATCTACGGGGTCTAAACGATTTTTTTTGCTCTCCTTCTAGACTTACGACCGGACTCTTAGCTCGACACGGACTTTAGCTTAATACGGAAACAACAAAGAAGGAAAGTAAAAAAGAAATAACTAGGAAACAATAACTCTACTCGGACTCGTACCACGGCAGGAAACGATCGGATCTGTGTCACGATAGGAAGGCGGTGGCGGAGTATTAGGGTTTATGGTGGCGGAATATGGTGACGGAATATGGTGGCAATGATCGGCGAGTGTGGCGGTGACGAGACACTAAGACCAGCAACTCGATGCGACGATGTAGACACAAATTCAACAATGCAAAAACTGAAAAGATAATGCGAGGCATAGATTGGTTATGGGATGGATCTAAACTATAACTGTGTTTTTGGATTTTTCGTGGGTTATAGGTAAAAAAACAGATCTAATCTACGAAAACAGTAAAATCTCACCGAGCAACCTGAAATCTGATACCACTTGATAGGGCAAAGGTGTCCGATCTTTCGATGAGATGGCGATAATCGATTTGGTGGAGTTCGGGCTTGACGATCCGACTACACGTGCGAGCACGAGCGCCAATGCAATCGCTAGGCCAATCTCCTGGAGGTTACCGATCCTGCGTGAACACGATCAGCCTGACCAGCGAGGGTCTTAATTCCTACCTGAAATCGAGAACAAGTAAGAACCAATATTGCAATCAAGATATTGCGGATTAAGAGGAAAGCTTGATTGAAGAGGTGGGCTTCTGAATAGGCGCGAAGTACAAGAGGCCTCTGCGACGCTCGAGCCTTGGCGAAGTTGCTATGATGGCTAACTTAATGTCTAAACAAAATCCGAGTCTAGGGGATCGACTATGGGGCGTATTTAAGGGCGAAAAGGTGGGGTTTCGGCCAGCCATGGAAGTGGTGGCCGAATCCAACCCTAGAAGTCCCTTTCCCCTCAAATACGGACTCTAAAACGTGGCTAATTAAAATCCTGCGAAAATTACATGGGCCTGGCCCAAAATAAAGGTGTCGCAGCACCATATTAAGCTATGGACGAATTTGTAAAGTATTGATCTTGAATATTTCGTCCAAGCCTTCTTTCTTCATTATGGTGGCCTCAAAGTTCTGAAATCTTCATCCGTGGCCTTCTCTTGGCTCATCACATGCTTGCTGCCATCTCCATGCATGGCCATGCTCCAATGCTTGTCCCTCTCATCCATGCTTGGTCCATCATTCCTAAGAGTAAGAAATACATCCGATTTAGGCAGCATCATATTCTCATGTATGTGAGGAATAGTTCCAAGAAACGAAAGTACCTGATAGTTAAGTTGTTTGGCACGAGATCTTGTGATGGGTCCTTGTATGTGTGTTGCTGTAGGTACAACGGTTGTATCAATAGTAGGGATGTCCACATCAGGGGCGCAAAGATCCAGAAAAGATTCTGTTAGGTTTTGAAAGTTTGAGACAGCCAAAGTAGGCATGGGAGTTAAATTGGTCAAAATGACCATTCACTTAATATATTTGTTTTGGTTTACTTGTCTTCAGGAAAAGTGTGGGGAATGTTTTAGATGATGTTCATTTCACATAAGAAACATTTTACAAGCAATGGTTCACACAAACAAGGTGGTTTTTAAAGAAATTCAAAATTCATGCATACATATATACATGCATTCATGAATTCATTTAGAAAAGTTTTTGTTAACCCTAATCTTGATGATTAGTGTTTGATGATCTAAGTTTGATATTTTTGGGATGTTACAAACCTTCCCCCCTTAAACAAAATCTCGTCCCGAGATTTTAAAAAGGACGAAAAGATTACCTAGGATTTGAAGAGATCGGGAAACTCCGTCCTTATGTGATCTTCGCGTTCCCAGGTAGCTTCCTCTTCTGTGTGGTTGCTCCACTGAATCTTGAGAAACTTGATGCTTCGGGTTGTGGTAGTTCGAAAGGCTTCTTCCAATATACGGATGGGTACTTCGGGATAGGTCAGGTCATCATTGATCTCTATGGTCCGGTGATCGATATTTTTGAACACTTCGGTCTTCTCGGGGACTTCGAGACATTTGTGAAGTAACGAGATATGGAACACATTGTGCACAGCTGACATCTCTTCTAGTAGTTCCAGTTGATACGATACTTCTCCTCGACGGTTCAGAATTTTGAAAGGTCCGATATATCTGGGGGCTAACTTTCCTGATGCAGCCCGTCCTACGACCGCTACTACATCTACTCCCACGAGCTCCCCAAGTGGACCCATGACTCGCACCCGAGCCAAACTCCTTCAAGCTAAGGTGAACTCGCTCCTCTCCTTGTGTGACTTCGACACACCCTTGGATGGCTTGCTACTTCATACGCATACACTGTGCATCATCAGGTACGAAGAGAAGGACCCAAGGAACGGAGGGAAAGCAACGATCATGCCGGGCATAAGCGGTACTACCGGTTGAGCCGACCGGTACTACCGCTCCAAGCGGTCCTACCGGCCCCAGCTACCGGACGCTCCAGGAAGCACCACTCCATGCCCCAGACGCAAGCGGTACTACCAGCCCCGCAACCGGTACTACCGGACAGCGGTACTACCGCCCCCTCCTACCGCTCGCCACAGGTGCCTCCGACGGAAGCTCCAGGCCCTCAAGCGGTACTACCGCTCCCGGAGCGGTACTACCGGTTACCGGACCGGTACTACCGGCCCTGACTGATCCTGAACGCCTAAGTTCGGCCCTGTGCCTTGTAACCCTACCTATAATTTACCTTTTCGTTCCGAAACTACCCCTGTTTTGTGGCTGGACTATATATAGCCCCCACCCTCCATTGTAAACCCTAGACATGGATAATAATAGATATTAAGGAAACCCTTTGAGGACTTATATCTATTGGTCTCATGCTCCTACCAAGGAGCACCGGATTATCCACCCCCCCTCTTGGATCTTGCCTAGTGCGTTCAAGTTGTACAAGGCCTTGGGTTCTCGGTTTCTCGCCCCCAAGTCGTCAAGATCTCACCAAGCACCTCACCCCCCGTTGTTGGCGTGGAGAGCGAGCTTCGCCCAACACAGATCATAGGGCTTATGTTGGACGGGTTGCCACCGGCGTGAGGGATAGGCGTGTATCGTGTTTTGGTTTGCGTGTGTTCGTGGTTTTCATCTCCTTCCTCGTTTTCATCCCTCGACCACCGCTTTCCCCCTCGTTTCTCGTGGAATTCGTGAAAGATCGGGCCAACCCCAGGGTTACCCCATAACATATTGGTATCAGAGCACGGTTGATCACGAATTTCCCCCCAATTTTCCTTGTATCCACCTTAAAATCGAAAATCCCACCAAAAAGAGCCCCAATTTGCCTTCGGATCGATCTCTGGATTTGGTGAGTTTTTCGTGGTTTTGGTCCATAGATCTGTTGCTTTGGGAGTCGATCTACAGCCCCTATTGTTCCTATTGACCTTCGATCGGATCTCATGAATTTGAGGTTTTGGCAAATTCATCCTGTTCGATTCTGTGCCAGCGGTACTACCGGCCGTGTGCGGTACTACATAAATGCAGGTACTACCGGTAGTACAAGCGGTACTACCGCTCACCGGTACTACCGCTAGTTACCAGCGGTACTACCGCTCGACTCTGACCGCGTTTCCTTGCCCTTTGACGCCTCAGTTTCGTTTGCTGACCTTTCCACTTCGTTTGTTCGTGTTTTGCGTGTTTGTCGCCATTTTCACAACAGCTTCCGCATCAAAGTCATCCCGCGCTCCACGACACCGCGACACTCGAACATCATCCCCCACCAACGGTTGCAAGTCGTCAAAAATACCAAAGGTATAACTTGCACCAACTTGACAGCCCCATATCTTCCTTTGTGTGTATCTATCTATGAGAGCAACTCATTTTGTGTTTGTCTAAGCATTGTGCACTTGCCTTCGGAAAGTGAGAGTGTGAGGCCAAATACAAAAGCTAACATAGTAGTATAGAGAGGGAGAAAAAGAATCAAAAAAAAGGAAAAGAAAAAGATAAAATAGGAAGATACATAGTCTCCCAATACAAAGAGAATACCAAGCTTGTAAGCCAAGAAAGAGAGAAGAAAGAGCGCACCGAGGCAAGTGCAAAAATCTATTGCTTATCCTCTTTTGGCAAACGAGTTGTGGTCTCTCCTTGTGTTGGCACGACAACCGAGCGTAGTCTTCGTTAGGACCTTTTGTGCTCATTTTCATAGTCGTGCTAACCCCGTCATTCTCCACGTGTGTGTTTTCCGTGTTTTTGTAGATCGTATCCTTTTGCTTTTGCTCTTTGGTTCATTACCACGTAGGACAATAACCTTTTGCTTGGATCGTTTCGTTTGGTTTTCCACAATCCTAACCTTACACCAAAAGCTTTTGAGAGTTGTAGCATATTTGTGTGTGAGTTTATTGCCCATTTCACTTTGCACACTTTTTTCGCTCATTTGTGTGGCAATTGGTTTGATATAATCTCCAAGGTGAGGTAAAGGGCTAACTCTCCGCACCCTTTCTCTCTATATACAACCCTTGTTGGCTTTGCATCATGGACAGGCATGGAGAGCCATCCCAACCATCACCACCTCCGGAGGATGACACACAATTCATGACAAGATGGGACCATTGGAAGGTCCGAGGAGAATTCAACTATCGTTGTGAAGCCCTCGAGCGGCGCCAAGATGAACAATTTAGCGAGGCCCGTGTGGAATTCAAGAACATCGACAACCGCTTCGAAGAAGTCCGTGGCCAAATGCATGCCATGCAACACAACCTCGGGCATCAAAATGAAGCTCTTGGTGATGCACTCGCCTCAACGGATGAGAATCTTCAACGCCTCATTGATGGACTCGCAAGGCCATGCTCGCACGAATCAAGCTCATCTCGGCACTCCTCAAGTGAATCAAGTGCACCTCGCCGTCACGCTTCAAGGCACCGGGATGGACCCGTTCTTCAATCCATGAGCTCTTCGCAAGCAGTACCATCTCCGCGTCACGCCGCAACGTCAAGCTATGATGGTGACCTCTCCGCAAGACCTCCAAGGCGCGAAGCGAACCGGCCACAACCAAGGGCACTTGTGATTCAACAAGAACAACCTCGCATGGACCACCAAGGCCATCAACGTCGACATGCCCCTTCAACAACAAGTGAAGCTTCCGAAGATGACGAACAAGATCACCGTCGACGGGAAGCACTCGAAGATCCTCCAAGGCTCATCATCGACATGATCGTACACGTCGGCAACATGATGGTCATGACGAGCCTCCCCTACACCAAGAAGAAGAAGAGCAGCCCATTGCGCATGCGGCTCGACGTCCTCCTCGCCACATGGCGCAAGCTAATGCTCCTCGGCATCAACCACGACAAGAACAAGAGCAAGCTCCCCAAGCTCGTCGTGAGGACCATCAACCTCCTCCTCGTCCTCAACCGCGACAACAAAACGAGCAAGCTCCCCAAGCTCGTCGTCAACAACAAGTTCCACCACCAAACGCGGCACCTCAACAACCGAAAGAGCAATGCAACAATCACCAAGCAATACATGAGAGCTCGGATGATGATGATGACCGCCCAAATCATGGCAACCGACACAACCGGAACCGCAATGGAGAAGAAACTTTTGGCAAGCTCAAGTTGACCATGCCAAAGTTCACCGGTTCCAATGTGCCCGAGGAATATCTCTCCTTAGAACTCAAGGTCGACAAGATCTTCCGCATGCACAACTATAGCAATGAGAAGATGATGGCCATGGCATCCCTCCAGTTTGATGAGTATGCCAACCTTTGGTGGGAACAAGTCCAACTCGCTCGCGAAGCAAAAGAAGAGCCTCCAATCGCAACTTGGCAAGATATGAAGGCTCATATGAGATCCCGCTTTGTTCCTTCACACTACACGCGTGACCTTTTCAACAAGCTTCAATCGCTTAGTCAAGGGACAAAGACCGTGGAAGAGTACTTCAAGCAAATGGAGCTCAACATGATCCGTGCCAACATTGAAGAGCGAGATGAACAAACAATGGCACGCTTCCTCAATGGCTTGAACCATCCCATCAAGCGCATCACCGAGTTCCAAAAGTACAACAACATGGTTGAGCTTGTGCACATAAAAGGCGGCGTCAAGTGAAAGAGGACATCAAGTACAACAAGCCAAGGCGTACTTCACCTACAAGCAAGCGCCAACCACTACTCCAACAACACCAAGTGGAAGCTCCTCAAGTACCACCAAACTTCCCTTCAAGCCAACTCTCCCTCAGGAAAACAGCCCCAAGTGGCAAACACACAAGGGATGATCAACCATTCAATGGTGAATGCTACAAGTGTGGAGGCAAAGGGCACAGTCGAATGCATGTGGAAACAAGAAAGTTTTGTTCATCCATGACAACGGCGATGAAGAATACTTGAGTGAAGAAGAGTTTGATGCAAGGGTCAAGGAAGCCTTGGCAAGTCAACATTTGGAAGAGGACCAAGAACTTCTTGTGTGAGCATGGCGCAAGTCCATCGCTTGTGGTCACAAGGGTCTTGAATACCCAAGTCAATGAAAATGAAGAGCGGCAGACATCTTCAAACTCGTCGGAATCAATGGGAAGTCCAGCAAAGTTGTCATCGATGGAGGAGTTGCCACAACCTTGCAAGCGAAATTGTGTGAAGCTCAACCTCACCCTCCATCCGCATAAACACCCTACCATATCCAATGGCTAAGTGACCAAGGATCCGTCAAGATCAAGCACACCGTCTCGGTGGCGTTCTCAATTAGGAACTACAAGGACACGGTGGAATGTGGCGTGGTCCCAATGACGGTTTGCCATATCTTTTCGGAAGGCCGTGGCAATATGACAAGCGTGCTTTGCATAATGGTCACTCAAACACTTACACCTTCAAATGGCTTGATAAAACTTGTGTGTTGCAACCAATGACTCCTAGCCAAATAATTGCGGACAATGCAAAGGCTTTAGCGAGGGCGCAATACACAAAAACACCTTGTGAGAAGAGTGGTGAGCGAGAGAACCACACCATAGTGAGTGAGAGCTACAAGCCAAACTCGAGTGGAAAAACTAAGAGTGTTCTTCTTGCCACCAAAAGTGAGATGAGAGAAGTGCGGAACAACCCATCCATTTTGCACTATGTCCTTGTATGCAAGGGACTAGCGCAAGGAACTAATGACTTGACAAATGTTCCTCCTTCTTTGATGGCTGTTTTGCAGGAATTCCAAGATGTATTTCCTGAAGAGCTTCCTCATGGCCTTCCTCCTCTTCGTGGAATCGAGCACCGCATCAACCTCATACCCGGCGCCCCACTCCCAAACCGCGTCGCGTATCACACGAACCCGGAAGAGACAAAGGAGATCGAACGTCAAATCAACCAACTCGTCTCCAAAGGTTTGATCCAAGTAAGCACTAGCCCAAGCGCGGTCTCCGTGATTCTAGTCCCAAAAACGGATGATACGTTGCGATTATGCATGGATTGCCGTCCAATCAATGCTATCACCGTTCGTTATCGACATCCTATACCGCGTCTTGATGACATGCTTGATGAGTTATGTGGAGCCACTATATTTTCGAAAATTGATCTTCGTAGTGGTTACCATCAAATTCGCATGGCCGAAGGGGATGAGTGGAAAACCGCCTTCAAGACCAAGCTTGGTCTCTATGAATGGTTGGATATGCCTTTTGGCTTATCTAACGCCCCATCTACCTTCATGCGTCTAATGAACCATATTTTGAGATCTCTCATTGGGAAGAGTGTAGTTGTTTATTTTGAGGACATTCTTGTCTATAGCAAGTCACTAGAGGAGCATGTTACTCATGTTAAGGAGGTCCTTCAAATCCTTCGTCATGAAAAGCTCTATGCTAATCTCCCAAAGTGCACTTTTGCAAGAGACAAGCTGATTTTCCTTGGTTTTGTCGTGTCTTCTAATGGCATTGAAGTTGATGTCTCAAAAGTCAAGGACATACGAGAGTGGCCCATCCCTACAAATGTTAGTGAACTTCCTAGTTTTCATGGGTTGGCTGGCTTTTACCGTCGTTTTGTCAAAGACTTTTCTACAATTGCTTGCCCCCTCAACGAATTGACCAAGAAAAATGTCACGTTCGTTTGGGGAAAAGCACAACAAAAAGCTTTTGATGAGCTCAAAAAGAGGCTCACCGAAGCACCACTTCTTGCATTGCCGGATTTCAC
Organism: Avena longiglumis; assembly: GCA_030063025.1. Taxonomy (NCBI): domain Eukaryota; kingdom Viridiplantae; phylum Streptophyta; class Magnoliopsida; order Poales; family Poaceae; genus Avena; species Avena longiglumis. Next base: position 329,139,987 of record CP125974.1, on the reverse strand, counting down.
AAAAACCTTTGAGATTGAATGTGACGCTAGCGGTATTGGCATTGGTGGCGTCCATATGCAAAATGGGCGTCCTATTGCTTACCATAGTGAGAAACTTGATGGCGCACGCCTCAATTATCCCATTTATGACAAAGAACTTTTTGCCTTGGTTCGCGTTCTTCAAGTTGGCTTCGAGACCCAACTTTTGTTGTCGGACGTGTACAAACATTTGATGTCATCAAGACCCAAGACATTGACTTCGAGTCGTGTAAGAAGGCTTGTGTTTTTGCGAGACAAGGCGTCCGCTACCACATTTTCTTTGCCCTTCTTGTATTTGACAATGTAGGGAAAAGACTCCATGAACTCAACCCATTTTGCGTGCCTTTTACTCAAGTTGGCTTGGCCCTTAAGATACTTCAACGACTCATGGTCGGAATGGATGATAAATTCTTTGGGCCAAAGATAGTGTTGCCACACTTGAAGAACTCGAACCAAGGCAAAAAGTTCTTTGTCATAAATGGGATAATTGAGGCGTGCGCCATCAAGTTTCTCACTATGGTAAGCAATAGGACGCCCATTTTGCATAAGGACGCCACCAATGCCAATACCTCTAGCGTCACATTCAATCTCAAAGGTTTTTGTGAAATCCGGCAATGCAAGAAGTGGTGCTTCGGTGAGCCTCTTTTTGAGCTCATCAAAAGACTTTTGTTGTGCTTTTCCCCAAACGAACGTGACATTTTTCTTGGTCAATTCGTTTAGGGGGCAAGCAATTGTAGAAAAGTCTTTGACAAAACGACGGTAAAAGCCAGCCAACCCATGAAAACTAGGAAGTTCACTAACATTTGTAGGGATGGGCCACTCTCGTATGTCCTTGACTTTTGAGACATCAACTTCAATGCCATTAGAAGACACGACAAAACCAAGGAAAATCAGCTTGTCTCTTGCAAAAGTGCACTTTGGGAGATTAGCATAGAGCTTTTCATGACGAAGGATTTGAAGGACCTCCTTAACATGAGTAACATGCTCCTCTAGTGACTTGATCTGGAGTAAAACATTGTGTCTTTAATGAGACCAACGATCCGACTACATTAGAGCGCATGAAGGTAATGCAATCGCTAGGCCAATCTCCTGGAGGTTACAGATCCTGCGTGAACACGATCAGCCTGAATAGGTGCGAAGATATTGCAATCGAGAACAAGTAAGAACCAATATTGCAATCAAGATATTGTGGATTAAGAGGAAAGCTTTATTGAAGAGGTGGGATCCTGAATAGGTGCGAAGAACAAGAGGCCTCTGCGACGCTCGATCCTTGGCGAAGTTGCGACTATGGCTTACTTAATGTCTAAACAAAATCCGAGTCTAGGGGGTCGGCTATGGGGAGTATTTAAGGGCGAAAAGGTGGGGTTTCGGCCAGCCATGAAAGTGGTGGCCGAATCCAACCCTAAAAGTCCTTTTCCCCTCAAATACGGACTCTAAAAAGTGGCTAATTAAAATCCTGCGAAAATTACATGGGCCTGGCCCAAAATAAAAGGTGTCACAACACCATATTAAGCTATGGACGAATTCGTAAAGTATTGATCTTGAATATTTCGTTCAAGCCTTCTTTCTTCATTATGGTGGCCTCAAAGTTCTGAAATCTTCATCCGTGGCCTTCTCTTGGATCATCACATGCTTGCTGCCATCTCCATGCATGGCCATGCTCCAATGCTTGTCCCTCTCATCCATGCTTGGTCCATCATTCCTAAGAGTAAGAAATATATCTGATTTAGGCAGCACCATATTCTCATGTATGTGAGGAATAGTTCCAAGAAACGAAAGTACCTGATAGTTAAGTTGTTTGGCACGAGATTGATGTAGCCCGACCTACGGTCGTTGCCACATCTTGGTCTCCAACTTACACCAAGTCGTCATGGACTCCAAAGGTGAATCCGTTCCTCTATGCGAGCCCCCTTCCTACGCTATTGAATGGTATGCTACTTCATACTCCGTCACATATGCATGATAGGTTCACATTGACAAGTACGGAGGCAAGGGAGGAAGCCCGGAGCATCAAGCCCGACAAGACGGAGGCTTGGAAGAGGCGGAAGAAGGCAGATCGTAAATGCTCTCATGCTTCGCCCGGTACTAGGACACGGCCGTACTACCGGCGGCACTACCTCCCTCTGCTACCGCCAACATGAGATGACACCTAAGAAGCCAAATGCTCTCTGTCACCGGCGGTACTGGCCCGGATCCGGTACTAAAGCCCGCCACTAGCCCTTACTCACTACCACCAACAAGCGGCTCGGTGAAGCTCCGGGACCTAAGCGGTACTACAGGTCCCAGGCGGTACTCTAGGACAAGCGGTACCGGTCCCAAGTCCGTACTATCAGCTCTGGCGATGCTGCTGGCGCACTAGTTGGTCCTGACCCATGTATCCCCCTTTACTTACCAAACCCTAGTTTTATTCCCAAACTACCCTTGTTTAGTGGTTGGCCTATAAATAGAGCCCCCACCCCTCATGTATCCCTTAGGCATAGATGATAGACTAAAGAAAACCCCATTGTGGAATCTCTAGTTTTGCCTCATCCCCTTTACCAAGGGGACCGACTATCGTCATCAACCTCGAATGGACTTTGCATCACGCATCCATCGTTGAACAAGGCCTTGGGTTCTCGGTTTCTCGCCCCCAAGTCGTCAAGACCCTCCTCAAGGTGTTCTTCCCTCTCCGATGTGGATTTGAGGGAGCACGTTGACCGATCTTTCCTTGCGAGGATTCTATCGGACCGGTGGCCGCCGTTCGGGAGCAATCGGCCTTGTATCGTGTGAGTTTTGTGTGTGTTCATCGTGTTCTTCGCGAGGTGTGTGTTCGCTTCCGCTACCTTCTCCCTTTCCCTCGCTTTCCCATCGATTTGACCACGAGATCCGTGAAGATCGGGCACCCAAGAGGTTAACCCCTCCATCATATGGTATCAGCAGCTTTTGGTTGCCACGGATTTCCCATCGATTTGGTCTTTTCCCCATAAATTCGAAAATTTCAGCAAAAATAGCCCCAATTCGTGTTTTGGATCGATCTGTGATTTGAGTGCGTTTTGGTAGGTTTTGATCCGTTGATTACTTGCTAAACTTGTTGATCGACCTTCCTTTGCGTTCCCATAGCCTAATTCCTTGATTTCCCCCGTCGATTTGGTGTTTTTCTTGAAGATTTTCCGCCCAAATCGCCCCAAACTCGCGAAATCGCGTCAGATCTGGTTTTCTCTGTCCCGAGCGGTACTACCGCTCCAAATCTCTTACTACCGCAGTAGTACCAAAATCGGTACTACCGCCCAAGACAGAAAAACAACAAGTTCAGTTGACCTCTCACCGTTTTGAGCATAACTTTTGCATCCGGACTCAGATTTTGGTGTTATTTAGCTCGTTTCGAAGAGGAGAAGGAGCTCTACATCATCATCCATGTGGTTCATGCTATCTACTCCATCCAAATTCCGTGAGCAAGGCGGAATCCAACAATAAAGGGTGAAGATAAATCGAAGGTATAAACATTCATGACTTCTCCCCACTTGCATTCCTTTGTGAACCCCACTATCTTTGCGAGCAACAAACACCTATTGAGACTAGTTCCTCTTATGATTGCTTGGGCTATGCGCATTTGATACCTTGTAGAATTCCGAGCAAACTTTGTGAGCGCTATCTCATATAGTTATCTTGTATAGTTGTTGGCACAAGGAAGAGGCAAGTGAAAAAGAAATAAAAAGAAAAAGAGTGATACAAAAAGGAAAAAAATAGAAAAGAAAAGAAAAGAAAAAGATATACATGTGCCTCATAGCATGGGAAGCGCAAGCTCGATGAACATCAAATAGGTGGTACTTATTGTGCATATCTTGTAGCCCACCAATTTTGTGCAATCGAACTAGCGTCTCTCCTTGTACTTGTGTGACACGAGCTTATAGTCTTCGCTAGGTAATCATTTGGTTCTTAGCTCACTTTCTCCGTCACACAAGTCCCATTTATCCCACCGTGTATGTTTCCTTGTACATATTTCCTATCTTGTGGATTGACTTGTTTGCTTGGTGATCATTGTGGTTCTTTACTTGCCATTACAACATCTTGATTTCGGATTGGTTCTTGACATGCCATTTTCCATACCTATCCCCCATAGGCCTTGTGTGTGTGTGTTTTTTTGTTGGTAGTTGGTTTGGGTGTTCCGCGTGAACTTCACTTTGCTTGGTTTATTGCTCTCAAGTGTGGCCACTTGCACGATACGATCTTCCAAGGTAAAGTAAGGTTTGATGTTGTATCCCTAACACCCTGTACCACTTCCATATACAACACTTGGTCTTGTGAAGCATGTCTAGGGACTCCGGGACCGAGGATAATTTCTATGAAGAATCCACGATGAGCCACCATGCCTATGTCTCCACAAGCATGGATAACATGATGGAGCACTACACCAACAATGGCTCCACATGCTTGGGTGACATGGAGCGCTACAACAACAACAACAACAACAACAACAACAACCCAAGCATGGGCGACTTCAAGAACGACAACGACAAGCTCCTCAAGTCGCACCGGCCAAGACGGAGCCTACACCTCGAGTGCGCCAAGGTCCACCATGAAATGGACAAGTTCGAGAGCGACCTCCACAACTTCAAGAAGGACATGGACAATGACTTCGACAAAAACATGAGCATGGTTGCCAAGACTAATGATGCCTTGTGCTCATTAGAAGAACTTATAAGGAAGCGTGACAAGGACAAGGGTCATCGTCGCGAGCGTCATGTGGATGACCAAGTGCGCTACCTACACCAACCATCGGCAAGGCACGCCAATGACCTCCGTCGACACCGTCACAGGGCACCTTCAACTACTAGTGCCACCACCAAAATGGCACCAAGAGCAAGCCTTCGTCCACGCCATCAAGCTTCAACGACTACGCTTGCATTCGAAGACCTCATGAACGAGGAAAATGAAGACCTCTACTTCACCAAGTTGGATAGCATGAGCCTACCTCCACCACTACTACAAGATGGCCACAAGACGGTCGAGCATGGGATTTTCCCTTCGACCATGGAGGAGAGTGATGATGCACATCTTAGGGCATCCAACTTTGAAGGCGACAAGGTCAAGAATGGTGAGCATGGGATTTTCCCTTCACCAAAGGAGGCGCATGGAGTTGAGGAAACCGAGCCTACCCCCATATGCTTGAGTGATGATGTGGTACCAATCCCATGTGAGTATGAGAGCCACTTAGCCCACTTGAGTGAGAACAAGAGTGAGATGAGTGACTCCACCTTATGTGAGATTGAGTGCTTCCACTTGGAGGGCATGAGTGATACTCCTAGTGAGTTGAGAGTGGTAGTTGATAGGTCAAGTGAGACCATTTCGATTTCTAACAACTCACCCTCTACCTCTAGTGTGTTCTCTTGTGTTGTGCTAGGTTCCATGGAGGAAGACGCCCGATGCTATGAAGCAATGATGCCTTGAATGGAGAAGATGTACATGGTGCACGAAGATGATGCTACGCCATGGCTACATCAAGAAAACGAAGTCGTCCACAACGAGACCACTACTTCCACAACACCCACTTCATATGAGAGGTATGACCAAGGTAACAATAAGGGTGTTGATGATGCCATGATCCCACTAGTGGACATGATGAATTGTGAGGATATGCATGCTATGGATGATACTTGTGACATTACATATGCTTCATCCACTTTCCCATGTGATGATTTGCCATTGCATAATATTGATCATGTGGAATTGTTTGAGTGCGATATCATTGCCATAAACATGCCATGCTATGCATCTTGTGTGTATCCTCCAATTGCAATGGACATGCTTTGTCATGCTAGTCATTCAATTTTTCCCGTTGCTTGCAATAAGATGAATGCTTGCAACAATGTTGACCACATGCGTTATAATGAGATGGCCCCCATAGCTTTCTCAATTTTTGGAGATTTTGATGATGGCCATGATAAGCATGTTCCCCACTTGCATACTCACCATGCATCTATTTCATACTTAATTGACATTAATGGTGATGTGCACAAGAAGAGATACGTCATGATGGATGATGTGTATCTCTACCATGCACACACGTTCTTCCTTTTGTGTATGATGTGTGTAGGTACCCGCACGAGAATGTCAACCTCGGTTGAGCACGAGTTGACAAAAAGAGCTCTAGAGAGCATCCCACAAATGAGTTCAAGATCGAACCCAGCTCTGATACCTTTTGCATGCTTTGCATCTTTCATGTTGACAAATTGTTCTTTCCTATGGTTTGCTTGCAAGAATGTTAATGGTATTATCTTCCCTTGTGACATTCATGTTTCTTCGCTTTTAGATAATGATGCTTTGTGTGTTGCAACAAAAATGTTGACCAATTTACCTTTCCGATGTTTTGTGTGCAACCACAATCCCATTAAGAACATGTATTGTCATGAGAGCTTCCAAGAATCTCGTCTTGTTGTTGCAACAAACATAAGGACCACTTGCTCTTTCATTTGGTTTGTTTGCAAACATAATACTTGTGTTTTGGATATGCTTCCTTGTGTGTTTTTGCCAAATTCTCCTATTCTTGCATCAAAGATGTTGTTTGAAATATGGATCCAATGCTTTGAGTGCCCCACTACTATGTTATATGGAGTTTTTGAGTTTCCACATTTGGATGATGTTCAAACGATTTCCATGCACATTGGCCATGCATATGCATCCCATTTGCTATACTTGAGTTGTGCTAATCGTGTTGTGAATAAGAATGGACATGCCACAAATGACATGCTCCTCTATCACACACAAACATTGTCACATCCCAAGATTTTCCAAATCTTGTAACGTGAAAATAAATGAATAAAATAAAACTTTGTCTAAATTTCAGAGCTAGAAGAAACTTTTTGAATTCAATTGGAACTTCAAACCCATTTGAATTAAATAAAACCTAAAGGGATTTAAGATGATAAACTTTTATTAAAGGAAAATAAAAATATTTAAAATACTATTTTGAAACTCTTAAATGAAAAGATTTGTTTTCAAATGAAATAGAAGTTTTACAAATAAGGATTATTTAATAAAGCCAAATTAAAACTTTGACCAAGCCTTGGAAATTAAAACATTTAGTTTTGAATAAAAATAAACAAAGGTTTATTTGAAATAAAATAATAAGGAATTAATATCAAAAATTTATTCAAATAAAAGGTTTTACCATTTTAATTAAAACTGCAAAACTTATTAAATTGTTTTAAATAGGTTTTCCAAGTATTTTATTTTCTCTAATAAAACCTACTAAGGTGTTTTGACTTTAATTTAGATTTCAAAATAAATATCTCAATAAAATAAAACTTATTTGAAACAATAATGAAAGTCTATTATATTTAATTATTAATGAACCCTATAATAAAATGTTATTTTATTTTTAACAAGTATTTCAAGTATCTTATATTCTCAAATAAAACCTACTGATTTGGTTTTGAAAATATTTGGATTTCAAATGGGGATTTTATTAATTAAACCAAACCCTATTTTATTAATAAACCATAGTCCATTTTGTTTGAGTAATAAATGGAACTTAAAAAGATTTAAAATATTATTTAATTTTGAAGTATTGGATTATGTTGATGAACAGAACCAAAAACACAATGCAAAGTTTAAGGATTTTTTGAATTGTTGAATTATTTGAATGCTTGAATAATTGTTTAAAATAACAAATCAGGAAATAGAAATAGAAAAAGAAAAAGGATTAGACAGAAAAAAAAATAGAACAAAACGAGCAGCCCAACCATCTGACTCGACCCATCTAGCCCACCTCCTCTCCCGAACCGTTTTCTTCACCTGAAAGAACCCATGAACCAGCGAGGTGGACCTCCCTCACATTTTCTATTCCCACTGACCGCTGGACCCCACCGTCACTGTTCTCCTTCCCCACCCGCTCGACCAGTTCTTCCCCACCTCGTCGCCGTTTCCTGCTGAAATTTCGCGGCATCAATTCGCTTTAACACGGCCATCTTAACTCGCAGCGACCACGCTCCCTTAAAAGCCTCCCTCTCCTCTGTCATTTCCCCCAGACGACGCCTCCACTTTGCCCCTAGGCTGCCTCCATTTCTCTCTATACCGCCGCCGCTCCGACGAGCTCCCGTCTCCGATTCCGACCAAACCTCGCCGCCCCTTGCCTCCTCGACCATGCTCTCGTGATCCACACCTCCTGGCGATCATCCCCGTAGCACCAGCTTGCCCCCGAGCGACCCAGAGCGTCGACAACCATTGTCTGCCTCTTTCTCCGACGAGCATCACAGGTAGATTCCGGTCACCCCTCTCCTCCCCGAGAACACGATGATGATCTCCAAGCTCAGACGAACCTAACGGCACTTTCTGTTTGTATTAGGGCGCCCCAATCTTCGCCATCGTCAAACACTGAGCACCGCCGCGTCTGCCTCACTCCGGCGAGTACCCCAGGTAGTTTCCGTCCGCCCCTTTCCCTCTCGTTCACGCACGCATCCTCGCCAGACGTATGCGCATCGACTGTCTTCCGTTTGCCACAGGCAGCGCTGTAGCCTCGTCCTCGGCCGCCTTTGAGCAAGCCCGACGCTGACAACGTCTCCGACGAGCAATCGCCGCCGTCCCCGTGCGGCCCCTGCCCAACGACGAGCACCTTGAGCTTCAGAGCGTCACCGCGATCGCTGTAAGCACCCTCACCTCCTTCCTCGTTTCCTGTTTCGCCAGCTTGCCACTATCGACCGCCGCCGCCGCTTAGCCGCTACGCCGCAAATGGTCGAGCACGTTAGCACCGTAGGATCACGATCCGACGCTCCCGATAGAATGACTTAAACACGAAGAGGTACTCAATCTGGGCCACTCGATCTAACTAGATCTAACGTTCCACAGAGACGATCCGGCCGAACCGGTATCGACCAGTAAGAACACGCCGCGTGTCCCTGTTCTGATTAAAAACAGAATTTTGATCTGATTAGAATACAAATTTGTAATTGCTATAACTTTCAAACCACACGTCCAAATTTGGCAAATTTTATATCAATGAAATCAGGAGAACAAGCCCTAGCTAACCATGGCCTTAGTTTTGAAAATAGTATCTGTGAGCTTGTTTGAATTTACAGAAACATTTGTGTACTTGTTTAGAGTATAAAAATTGTTTAAAATTGATTTTAGGATTAAATCTTTTGCAAAATAGAATTGTGTGATCTTACTGACCCTAGGAACCAACCAAAAGTGTTAAAAATGATTTTTGTGAAATTTAAGTTGAAATATTTAACTTAGCCATTTTCTAGCCAAATAAACCCATCTGATTTTATTATGGAAAGGTTTTTGCAAGGAAAAACTTTGGGAAAATGTTATGGACCAAACTTACTGACCCAAAACACCAAGCCTTGCCAAAGGCAACTTACTTGGTGAAAAACATAAAGTTTTGCTTTGAAAAGAATAATTTTCACCACATAAAATGTTGAATGGATTTTAAAATAGACTTTGAGCAAAACCCTCTAACTAATGACTTTGCCATTTTTTGGTAAATGACCAATGTGGACCTTACAAAGTTTATAAACCTAGTAGAGACCAACCTTGCAATAGAACCCTCTTTTTGCAAGACTTAGGATCCATTGCTTTGTGTGTGAAATAATGTTTGAATGTTAGTATGGAATGCTACTTGATACTATGCTTGTTTGATTGTAGTAAAAATAGCAAAGTGAGAGACTAGCAAGATCAAGGAGTGACTATCATTCCCTAAACAAAAAGGCAAGTTACACTATCATACAAAAGACCTACTATTTTCATTATACTTAGTGGATTTTGTAAACATGCATGAAAGTGTTTTATACTTATGCTATGCTAATCCTAATAGGATTCCCTATACACTCCTTAGTAAAAATATTGAAGTTGTACATGCTTAGCCATGCTATGTTTTGAAAAGAGATACATGTTGAGATTTTACAAAGGTTGAGAAAAGACTTGTGTTTTATATAATAAAACAAGGACTCAATGAACCACCTAGGTGGTGGACACTTATGTTTTGGAGAAGGTGGCAACAAAAGGGAACCATGTCTATGGCAATCACTTTGTGTTGTGCTCCAAATGAAAACCACCTAGGAAACTTAGAGATTGAACATGTTTCTCCAATTGTGGCTTTCGTGTACAACCACATGCTATTATGGCTCTGGCTTAGTCAACTACATTAGGAAGACCCATACATTGTCTTTAGTTACCGGACATGGGGATCTGGAATGCTTCATGGGGGCTGAAGACAAGCTAGCAATGATGTATGGGAGGACCTCTTGGAAGACTTCGTCACATTCTCGGTCTGCCAAGATTACTCCATCTTGGTGAGCACTAATCCAGTGAGCCCTTGGTGGCAACAAGATGGGATTGTGTCATGTGGGTAAAGTGTACTCCTTCTGCAGAAGTTAATAAAATCTAAGTACTTAGCCGTGTCCCCGGTTATGGACAATACTGAGCAACTAAAGTTTGAACTATGGGAGATCTCGACATTCCAACTTCTAATATAAAAACTTGATGCACTTGGGGGTACCAAGGAATTCAAAGAGATTTGATAAAGCTTGTTGCACATGGGGTTACCAAGGTGCACAAGAGCATGATGTACTTGGGGTTACCAAGGAACTCATGAGGTTTTGATAAAACTTGTTACACTTGGAGTTACCAAGTAGCTCAAGGGATTTTGACAAGGACTTGAATACTTGAGTTTCTACCAAGGAGTTCAAGGAACTTGGAAAAAGAGATTTAACAAAGGACTTAAAAACCATTTTTGAAAAGATAGGATAAAATATTGCTTCATGCAAATAAGCCTTAAACTCCACTTAGCCTGATATGCATATAATGATAGGATCCACTCTTTTTATACATAAAAGTGAAGCTTGCCAATACAATTCAAACTGTAACCCTTGTGGCTGTAACTTGTAATGTTGCAGGTTGATTGTTTTAAAATGAAGATTGTTTGATTGACTAGGATTACAAAGTCTACAACCAACATCTGCTTGTGGCACTTTGAAGATGAAGGACCCATGCTTATAGTTATTCCGCTGCAATGTAATGTAATAGCCAAATGAGCTATGTATGATGTAATAAAAATTATGTTATTCCTGGTTATAAATTTATATTATGACCTTTGTATCTTGATATTACATCTTTACTGTGGATGCTAGCTATTGATCCAGGGACTAGCATTGTAAAACACAGGAGGACTCTACCTTATCAGGTTGGGACCCCTACAAACATATGTTGCTTGGTCTTTGTTGTGTGAAGGTACAAGTGCATACACATCAACCTCTATGGACTATATGTTGACAAGAAGAACCGAAGAGAGTTACCTATGGCTACCCTTCATCGAGCTATCTCTACAAGCTAAGGTGACTTCCTTCTACTTGAGGACTCTTGCAATAACCTTCATGAATTGGCTCCGCTTTGAGTGTTGCTTCGCTTTTGTTGTGAGCTTTGTAGGCTTCCAGGAAGGTGAAGGGACATTGAAGTGTTGTCAAGTCAATCTTCCCGAGGACGACTATATGGTGAACCCCAGGATCAAGAAGGTCTCTCGACCGCTTCTACTTGGTGATGAGCATGTAGAGTCGAGGACGACTCTTTTTGAAGGGGGGGAGCTGATGTAGCCCGACCTACGGTCGTTGACACATCTTGGTCTCCAACTTACACCAAGTCGTCATGGACTCCAAAGGTGAATCAGTTCCTCTATGCGAGCCCCCTTCCTACCCTATTGAATGGTATGCTACTTCATACTCCGTCACATATGCATGATAGGTTCACATTGACAAGTACGGCAAGGGAGGCCGGAGCATCAAGCCCGACAAGACGGAGGCTTGGAAGAGGCGGAAGAAGGCAGATCGCCAAATGCTCTCTGTCGCCCGGTGATCTAGGACCTGGCGGCCGGTACTACCGCTCGGCACTAGCCCTCTGCTACCGCCAGACAGACGACACCAAATAAGCCAAATGCTCTGTCACCGGCGGTACTACCGCCCGGATCCGTACTCACCGGCACCACTGCTACCGCCACCAACAGACGGCTCAGTGAAGCTCCAGATCATAAGCGGTACTACCGGTCCCAGAGCGGTACTACCGGACCAAGCGGTACTACCGGTCCCAAGTCCGGTACTACCGCTCCTGGCAGTGCCTGCGCGCACTAGTTGGGCCACAACCCATGTATCCCCCTTTACTTACCAAACCCTAGTTTTATTCCCAAACTACCCTTGTTTAGTGGTTGGCCTATAAATAGAGCCCCCACCCCTCATGTATCCCTTAGGCATAGATGATAGACTAAAGAAAACCCCCATTGTGGAATCTCTAGTTTTGCCTCATCCCCTTTACCAAGGGGACCGACTATCGTCACCAACCTCGAATGGACTTTGCATCACGCATCCATCGTTGAACAAGGCCTTGGGTTCTCGGTTTCTCGCCCCCAAGTCGTCAAAACCCTCCTCAAGGTGTTCTTCCCTCTCCGATGTGGATTTGAGGGAGCATGTTGACCGATCTTTCCTTGCGAGGATTCTATCGGACCGGTGGCCGCCGTTCGGGAGCAATCGGCCTTGTATCGTGTGAGTTTTGCGTCTGTTCATCGTGTTCTTCGCGAGGTGTGTGTTCGCTTCCGCTACCTTCTCCCTTTCCCCTCGCTTTCCCATCGATTTGACCACGAGATCCGTGAAGATCGGGCACCCAAGAGGTTAACCCCTCCATCAGAAATCTTGTGATGGGTCCTTGTATGTGTATTGCTGTAGGTACAACGGTTGTATCAATAGTAGGGATGTCCACATCATGCTCCCCTTCTTGAATTGAAGTCGTCCTCGACGCAATCTCATCTTCCTCACCAAAATAAGGCTTCAAATCTGCAATGTTAAATGTAGGACTAACCGTACCAAAATCTGCAGGCAACTCAAGTTTATATGCATTATCATTGATTTTCTCTAACACCTTAAAGGGACCAGCAGCACGTGGCATTAACTTAGACTTGCGCAAATCAGGAAAACGATCTTTACTCAAATGTAACCAAACAAGATCGCCAACATCAAACACAAGATGCTTTCTCCCTTTATCCCCAGCAAGTTGATACTTAGCATTCATGTGTTCAATGTTATCTTTAGTAGTCTTATGCAAGTTTAATATCATTTCAGCGCGTTGTGTAGCATCCAAATTATGTTGCACCGAAGAAGGTAAATGCAATAAATCAATAGGTGCACGAGGAACAAAACCATATACAATCTCAAATGGGCACATCTTTGTGGTAGAATGCAACGAACGATTATAAGCAAATTCTATATGAGGTAAACACTCTTCCCACAATTTTAAGTTCTTCTTTAAAACAGCCCGTAACATAGTAGACAAAGTTCTATTTACTACTTCAGTTTGACCATCAGTTTGAGGATGACATGTAGTACTAAAGAGCAATTTAGTCCCCAACTTAGCCCATAAACATCTCCAAAAGTGGCTAAGAAATTTAGTATCACGATCAGAGACAATTGTATTTGGCACACCATGCAAACGAACAATTTCACGAAAGAACAAATCAGCAATATGCGCAGCATCGTCCGTTTTATGACAGGGAATAAAGTGTGCCATCTTAGAAAACCGATCCACAACAACAAAAATACTATCCCTCCCCTTCTGTGTTCGTGGCAATCCCAAAACAAAGTCCATAGAAATATCCTCCCAAGGAACACTAGGAACAGGAAGAGGCGTATATAAACCATGTGGATTAAGGCGAGACTTAGCTTTTTGACAAGTAGTGCAGCGTGCCACAAATATCTCAACATCTCGACGCATACGTGGCCAAAAGAAGTGTGCAGCAAGAACATCCTCCGTCTTCTTGACACCAAAGTGTCCCATCAATCCTCCTCCATGCGCCTCCTGTAACAACAAAAGACGAACAAAACTATCTGGAACGCATAGTTTGTTAGCACGGAACACAAATCCATCATTGAAGACGAACTTGTTCCAAGTTCTACCATCTCTACAATTCTGCAACACCTCTTTAAATTCAGCATCATGCACATATTGTTCCTTAATAGTTTCCAATCCAAATATTTTGAAGTCAAGTTGAGATAACAAAGCATAACGGCGCGACAAAGCATCAGCAATAATATTATCTTTACCCTTTTTGTGTTTGATAACATAAGGAAAAGACTCAATAAATTCAACCCACTTTGCATGACGACGATTCAACTTAGCTTGACTACGACTATGCTTCAAAGATTCATGATCAGAATGAATAACAAATTCCTTAGGCCATAGATAATGTTGCCAAGTTTCTAATGTCCGAACCAATGCATATAATTCTTTATCATAAGTAGAATAGTTCAGACTAGCCCCACTCAATTTCTCACTAAAATATGCAACAGGTTTTCCCTCTTGTAATAACACCCCTCCCAAACCAATTCCACTAGCATCACATTCAAGCTCAAAAGTCTTAGTAAAATCAGGAAGTTGGAGTAAGGGAGCATGTGTTAGCTTATCTTTCAATATGACAAAGGCATGTTGTTGTGCATCGCCCCAAACAAAGGGCACATCCTTCTTGGTAAGCTCATTCAGCGGCGCGGCAATTGATCCAAAGTCTTTGACAAAGCGCCTATAAAAACCAGCTAGGCCAAGAAAACTCCTCACTTGTGTGACCGTCTTGGGCTGCGGCCAATTCTCAATAGCTTCAATCTTGGCTGGATCCACTTCAATACCCTGTGATGTAACAACATAGCCAAGAAACGCAACTCGATTGGTGCAAAAGGTGCACTTCTCAAGGTTATCAAACAAACGTGCATCACGTAAAGCATTGAAAACAGCATGTAAATGGTCCAAATGATCCTCTAAAGATTTGCTATAAATCAGAATATCATCAAAGTAGACTACCACAAAACGTCCAATGAAAGCACGTAAAACTTCGTTCATTAATCTCATGAAAGTGCTAGGTGCCTTAGTTAAACCAAACGGCATTACTAACCACTCATATAAACCGAACTTAGTTTTACATGCTGCTTTCCATCCTTCTCCTAATTTCATACGAATCTGGTGGTAACCACTCATAAATCAACTTTAGAAAACATGGTAGAGCCCCTCAATTCATCAAGCATGTCATCTAAACATGGAATAGGATGACGATATCGAATAGTAATATTATTGATAGCTCTATAATCAGTACACATGCGCGAAGAACCATCTTTCTTAGGTACCAAAATAATAGGAACACAGGGCTAAGGGACTCACGAATATGATCTCTGAGTAGTTCCTGAATTTGGCGTTGTATCTCCTTTGTCTCCTCTGGATTGGTTCTATATGGCGCGCGGTTGGGCAACGTGGCACCAGGAATTAGATCAATTTGGTGCTCAATTCCTCTAATAGGAGGTAGTCCTGGTGGCAACTCAGCGGGAAAGACGTCCTCATATTCCTGCAAAAGGTTAGCAACAGCGGGTGGCATAGAAGGAGGCATATCCTCAAATGAAAACAAAACTTCTTTGCAGACAATTGCATAATATTGAGTATTGTTGGCATCTAGTTCAGAAATATCAATTTTATTTGCAAGCATACATGGACTCTTCAAACGAATTTCAGTAGCATGTGTAGAATCAGATTTAGTGTTCTTTGGTGGTATAAAATCTGCAGCAACAATCTGATTCTCACTTTTATTGTTCTCGTCAGTTTTAGCTCTACTAGCTCTAGCAAGATCATCTTTTAAAATCTGTTCGGAAGTCATAGGTTTTAGACCAATTTTCTTTCCATCATGCATAAGAGAATAGTGATTAGTTTTGCCATTGTGAACAGATTCTCTATCAAATTGCCATGGTCTACCAAGTAACAAAGAACAAGCTTGCATAGGTACAACATCACAATCAACAAAATCAGAATATGTACCAATAGTAAAATGCACGCTTACCGTTCTTGTTACCTTGATCTTGCGAGAACTCTCAAACCATTGGATGTAATATGAATGTGGGAGTTGTCTTGTTGGAAGCGCAAGCTTCTCTACCATGTCAACACTGGCCAGATTATTACAACTTCCTCCATCAATGATGATCCGTATAGCTCTTTCCTTGACAACACCACGTGTTTGGAACAGGTTGTGGCGTTTATCTTGCTCAGATTTGCTCAATTGCACACTCAACACACGTTGTGTAATTAAGCTCTTGTATTGATCGTGACTTGACTCCCATTACCTCTGCTCTTCATCATCGTATTGTCTCCATCTCGAGCGAAATAAGGGCTAGTGTATCTTCATCAAAGTCACTTTTGAATCGTATTGACCATCTTCGCACCATCATCACACGTTGTGTTGCCTTTGTCTCTCAATATGACCAAAACCCCAGCACTTGCGGCATTGTATATCCTTTGTCTTACCCGTGGAAGCCATAGAAGATGCACTCTGACGGGGAGCATTGGATGATGGTGGAGGAGCATTTGGAAATCTTGTGGTGGCCTTGGATGTGGTAGTAGTGGAGGCGAATCACGAGGAGGCGCTGATTGTCGGGATGTCCAAGTGGATGTGCGACCTGCAGAATTATTAGTCATCCTCCATGGTGTTTGGCGATCCACGCACTTCACGTTCGACTTTGCAAGCAAGATGAAACAAAAGAGTGATAGAATTATATTCCTTATAATCTAATATGTCTGAATGTCCTTGTTTAATCCACCAAAGAAACGTGCAAGCATTTGTTCATTAGATTCAACAAGACCACACCTAACCATCCCGTTTGCAATTCACGATAATACTCTTCTCTAATTTTTCCCTTGCTCTAAGTGTGTCGATTCTTTAGTAAATCACGTTGATAAGTGGGAGGTACAAAACGAACACATAGCAGTTTTAAAGTCAAGTACTAGGAATAGTAGTAGGATTTAAACGACAATACTCGGACCACCAAAGGGAAGCAAATTTAGTAAATTCACATGTAGCAGACTAACACGCATATTCTCGGGATATTTTAAGCATGCAAAACGTTGTTCTACTTCCATATCCCATGTAAGATATGCATCGTGATTATATTTACCCTCAAAAGATGGAATATTTAATTTAAGCTTTGCAACATGATCATCATCACGTCTTGGGCGGCGTTGCGTAGTAATGTCGGGGATGACCAAGGTACCGTGGAGGTTGTTCAACCTCCTTGTCAAGCAGATCGTCGTCGTCATTAGTAGTAGTACCCGTCGTACATCCCCAATGTCGCAGTAGCATGGCGGAAGTCGAGGAACGTCAGCGCGGTAAAGCCGAAGTGCGGCGGCAACAGGCAATGATCGGCCGTGATCGGAATGCGCCAGGCGCCATGTGTGGGTGCGGTCTTGGTCGGCAATCGGTTGAGCTCCTTGAACCGAACGTCAAGCTTGGCGTTGAAGGATTTCTCTAGTCCATCGATCTTGTCCACGGCATTGGTGAGCTTGGTGTCAAACTCCCCGAGGTGAGTATCCACGTCTTCAGCGCGACTGACCAAGAACGCGGAGAAGTGGGCATGTAGTTCTTCGTTCGTCATTGTGGCAGGGGTCCGCGAAGTATCTGTCATGGTTAGTCCTTAAAAAGCACAGGTATATAGTACGGAAATATGGTGTAAATCACGTGTAATCCGTCAAGCAATATACAAAGCTCTTACAAGTTCTTACCAAACAGTAGGAAAAGGCGATGTGCAACCACGAGGATCAGTGGGTCCAGAGATTGAACCAAGCGATAACCAGGAGTCGAAACACCGCACGTGGAGAGTATCTGTGGAGCTCTGGGAAGGCTTAGCAAAGGGGGTTAGCAATTATCAAAACAGCAATGCAAAAGTTGAAAGAATGCTCAACGATGCATGTCTTGGTCCTAGGCTAGACCGTACTAGAGACGCGAGCCTAGATCACCAACGATGTCACGACGCGACACAACAAGCACTGTATGATGATATGGCACCCTAAAAAGCGAACCGAGAGGTGAAAAATCACTATGATGGCGAGTGTCTAGAATTGATCTACGGGGTCTAAAAATAGGTTAGCCCCAAAAAAAATTTCAAAATTATTTATTTTGCTCCGGAAAGCGCGCAGACGCCAAAAAAATATTGCTATAACGGCCGATGGAGAAAAGTGATCCCCGGGGTCAAAAAATAGTATAGCCAGAAAATATTTTTTTTTTGCTCTCCTTCTGGACTTACGACCGGACTCTTAGCGCGACACGGACTTTAGCTGAACACGGAAACAACAAAGAAGGAAAGTCAAAAGAAATAACTAGGAAACAGTAACTCTACTCGGACTCGTCATGGCTGTGAAAACGATCGGATGTGTGTCGCGGTAGGAAGGAGGTATGGCGAGTATTAGGGTTTATGGTGGCTGGGTATATGGCGGCGGAATATGGTGGAGGAATATGGTGGCGGTGATCGTGAGTGTGGCGGTGACTAGTATGATCGAACTTCGAAACTCTAAGGGACGAGACACTAAGACCAAAGAACTCGGCCGACGATGTAGACACAAATTCAACAATGCAAAAACTGAAAAGATAATGCGAGGCGTAGATTGGTTATGGGATGGATCTAAACTCTAACTGTATTTTTGGATTTTTCGTGGGTTATAGGTAAAAACAGATCTAATCTATGAAAAAAAGTAAAATCTCACCGAGCAACCTGAAATCTGATACCACTTGATAGGGCAAATGTGTTCGATCTTTCGATGAGATGGCGATATTCGATTTGGTGGAGTTCGGGCTTGACGATCCGACTACACGTGCGAGCACGAGCGCCAATGCAATCGCTAGGCCAATCTCCTGGAGGTTACCGATCCTGCGTGAACACGATCAGCCTGACCAGCGAGGGTCTTAATTCCTACCTGAAATCGAGAACAAGTAAGAAGCAATATTGCAATCAAGATATTGCGGATTAAGAGGAAAGCTTTATTGAAGAGGTGGGATCCTGAATAGGTGCGAAGTACAAGAGGCCTCTGCGACGCTCGAGCCTTGGCGAAGTTGCGACTATGGCTAACTTAATGTCTAAACAAAATCCGAGTCTAGGGTCGGCTATGGGGAGTATTTAAGGCGAAAAGGTGGGGTTTGGCTAGCCATGGAAGTGGTGGCGAATCCAACCCTAAAGTCCTTTTCCCTCAAATATGGACTCTAAAAAGTGGCTAATTAAAATCCTGCGAAAATTACATGGGCTGGCCCAAAATAAAAGGTGTCGAGCACCATATTAAGCTATGGACGAATTCGTAAAGTATTGATCTTGAATATTTCGTCCAAGCCTTCTTTCTTCATTATGGTGGCCTCAAAGTTCTGAAATCTTCATCCGTGGCCTTCTCTTGGATCATCACATGCTTGCTGCCATCTCCATGCATGGCCATGCTCCAATGCTTGTCCCTCTCATCCATGATTGGTCCATCATTCCTAAGAGTAAGAAATATATCTGATTTAGGCAGCATCATATTCTCATGTATGTGAGGAATAGTTCCAAGAAACGAAAGTACCTGATAGTTAAGTTGTTTGGCACGAGATCTTGTGATGGGTCCTTATATGTGTATTGCTGTAGGTACAATGGTTGTATCAATAGTAGGGATGTCCACATCATTTTGGAACTCGGTGATGCGCTTGATGGGATGGTTCAAGCCATTGAGTAAGCGTGCCATTGTTTGTTCATCTCGCTCTTCAATGTTGGCACGGATCATGTTGAGCTCCATTTGCTTGAAGTACTCTTCCACGGTCTTTGTTCCTTGACTAAGCGTTTGAAGCTTGTTGAAGAGGTCACACATGTAGTGTGAAGGAACAAAGCGGAATCTCATATGAGCCTTCATATCTTGCCAAGTTGTGATTGGAGGCTCTTCTTTTGCTTCGCGAGCGAGTTGGACTTGTTCCCACCAAAGGTTGGCATACTCATCAAACTCGAGGGATGCCATGGCCATCATCTTCTCATTGCTATAGTTTTGCATGCGGAAGATCTTGTCGACCTTGAGTTCCCAAGAGAGATATTCTTCGGGCTCATTGGAACCGGTGAACTTTGGCATGGTGAATTTGAGCTTGCCGAAAGTTTCTTCTCCGTTGCGGTTTCGGTTGCGGCGGTTGCCATGATTTGGGTGTTCATCATCATCATCCGAGCTCTCATGTCTTGCTTGGTGATTGTTGTGTTGCTCTTGCGGTTGTTGAGGTGCCGCGTTTGGTGGTGGAACTTGGTTTTGACGACGAGCTTGGGGATCTTGCTCGTTTTGTTGTCGCGGTTGAGGACGAGGAGGAGGTTGATGGTCCTCACGACGAGCTTGGGGAGCTTGCTCTTGTTCTTGTCGTGGTTGATGCCGAGGATCGTTGTCTTGCGCCCTGTGGCGAGGAGGACGTCGAGCCGCATGCGCAATGGGTTGCTCTTCTTCTTCTTGATGTGGCGGAGGCTCATCATGACCATCATGTTGCCGACGTGGACGATCATGTCGATGATGACGCCTTGGAGGATCTTCGAGTGCTTCTCGTCGACGGTGATCTTGTTCGTCCTCTTCGGAAGCTTCACTTGTTGTTGAAGGGGCATGTCGACGTCGATGGCCTTGGTGGTCCATGCGAGGTTGCTCTTGTTGAATCACAAGTGCCCTTGGTTGTGGCCGGTTCGCTTCGCGTCTTGGAGGTCTTGCGGAGAGGTCACCATCATAGCTTGATGTTGCGGCGTGACGCGGAGATGGTACCGCTTGCGAAGAGCTCATGGATTGAAGAACGGGTCCATCCCGGTGCCTTGAAGCGTGACGGCGAGGTGCACTTGATTCACTTGAGGAGTGCCGAGATGAGCTTGATTCACATGAGCGTGGCCTTGCGAGTCCATCAATGAGGCCTTGAAGCTTCTCATCCGTTGAGGCGAGTGCACGACAAAGAGCTTCATTTTGATGACCGAGGTTGTGTTGCATGGCATGCATTTGGCCACGGACTTCTTCGAAGCGGTTGTCGATGTTCTTGAATTCCACACGGGCCTCGCTAAATTGTTCATCTTGGCGTCGCTCGAGAGCTTCACAACGATAGTTGAATTCTCCTCGGACCTTCTAATGGTCCCATCTTGCCATGAATTTTGTGTCATCCTCCGGGGGTGGTGGTGGCTGGGATGGCTCTCCATGCCTGTCCATGATGCAAAGCCAACAAGGGTTGTATATGGAGAGAAACTGTGCGGAGAGTTAGCCTTTTACCTCACCTTGGAGATTATATCAAACCAATTGCCACACAAATGAGCGAAAAGCATGCAAAGTGAAATGGGCAAGAAACTCACACACAAATATGCTACAACTCTCAAAAGCTTTTGGTGGAAGGTTAGGTTGTCGTGCCAACTCAAGGAGAGACCACAACTCGTTTGCCAAAAGAGGATAAGCAATAGATTTGTGCACTTGCCTCGGTGCGCTCTTTCTTCTCTCTTTCTTGGCTTACAAGATTGGTATTCTCTTTGTATTGGGAGACTATGTATCTTTCTATTTTATCTTTTTATTTTCCTTTTTTTTATTCTTTTTCTCCCTCTCTATACTACTATGTTAGCTTTTGTATTGGGCCTCACACTCTCACTTTCCGAAGGCAAGTGCACAATGCTTAGACAAACACAAAATGAGTTACTCTCATAGGATAGTTACACACAAAGGAAGATATGGGGTTGTCAAGGTGGTGCAAGTTATACCTTTGGTATTGTTGACGACTTGCAACCGTTGGTGGGGGATGATGTTCGAGTGTCGCGGTGTCGTTGAGCGCGTGATGAATTTGATGCGGAAGCTGTTGTGAAAATGGCGACAAACACGCGAAACACGAACAAGCGAGGTGGAAAAAGTCAGCAAACGAAATTGAGGCGTCAAAGGGCAGGAAACACGGTCAGAGTCAAGCGGTAGTACCGCTTGCAATGAGCGGTAGTACCGGTGAGCGGTAGTACCGCTTGTACTACCGGTTACTTGCGGTAGTACCGCTTGCACGGCCGGTAGTACCGCTTGGCACAGAACTGGAACGGGATGAACTTGCCAAAAACCTCAAATTCGCGGAGATCTGACCGAAAGGCTGGGCTAGAAACAACAGGGGCTATAGATCGACTCCCAAAGCAACAGATCTATGGACCAAAACCACGAAAAACGCACCAAATCCAGAGATCGATCCGAAGGCAAATTGGGGCTCTTTTTGGTGGGATTTTCGATTTTAAGGTGGATAAAAGAAAAAATGGGGTGAAATTCGTGATCAACCGTGCTCTTGATACCAATATGTTATGGGGTAACCCTTGGGTTGGCCCGATCTTTCACGAATTCCACGAGAAACAAGGGGAAAGTGGTGGACGGGGGATGAAATCGAGGAAGGAGATGAAAACCACGAACACACGCACACCAAAACACGATACACGCCTACTCCTCACGTCGGTGGCAACCGGACCAACATAATCCCTAGGATCGGTGTTGGGCGAAGCTCGCTCTCCACGCCAACAACGGGGGATGAGGTGCTTGGTGAGATCTTGACGACTTGGGGGCAAGAAACCGAGAACCCAAGGCCTTGTACAACTTGAACGCACTAGGCAAGATCCAAGAGGGGGGTGGATAATCCGGTGCTCCTAGGTAGGAGCATGAGACCAATAGATATAAGTCCTCAAAGGGTTTCCTTAATATCTATTATTATCCATGTCTAGGGTTTACAATGGAGGGTGGGGGCTATATATAGTCCAGCCACAAAACAGGGGTAGTTTCGGAACGAAAAGGTAAATTATAGGAAGGGTTACAAGGCACAGGGCCGAACTCAGGCGTTCAGGATCAGTCAGAGCCGATAGTACCGGTCCGGCAACCGGTAGTACCGGTCGTAACCGGTACTACCGCTTGAGGGCAAGGGGCTTCCGTCGGAGGCGCCTGTGGCGAGCGGTAGGAGGGGGCGGTAATCCGTGTCAGAGTACCGGTTCGGGCAGTAGTACCGCTTGCGTCTGGGGAGTGGAGTGGTGCTTCCTGGAGCGTCCGGTAGCTGGGTCCGGTAGGACCGCTTGGAGCGGAAGTACCGGTCGACTCAACCGGTAGTACCGCTGACGTCTGGCAGCGACTGGTTGCTTCCCCTCCATTCCTTGGGTACTTCTCTTCGTACCTGATGATGCACAGGGTATGCGTATGAAGTAGCAAGCCATCCAAGGGTGTGTCGAAGTCACACAAGGAGAGGAGCGAGTTCACCTTAGCTTGAAGGAGTTTGGCTCGGGCGCGAGTCATGGGTCCACTTGGGGAGCTCGTGGGAGTAGATGTCGTAGCGGTCGTAGGACGGGCTGCATCAACTCGCCTCACACTTGTCGGTCCATTCAAACTTATTGTCCTTCTTCAGCAATTGGGTCATGGGTCGGGCGATACTCGAGAATCCTTCTACGAATTTGCGGTAATATCCCGCCAATCCGAGAAAAGCACGAACTTGGGTTTGAGTGGTTGGGGCTTGCCAATCTTCTACATCTTTCACTTTGGCAGGGTCAACGGCAATTCCTCCGGCTGATACAATGTGACCGAGGAATCCTACTTCTTGTAACCAGAATTCACATTTGCTAAATTTTGCATACAACTGATGCTCTCTAAGGGTTCCAAGAATGGTCCTTAGGTGTAGCTCATGTTCTTCTTCTGATTTGGAATAAATCAGAATGTCATCGATGAAAACAACGACAAACTTATCCAGGAAGTCCATAAAAATCTTATTCATGAGGTTCATGAAATAAGCGGGGGCATTGGTTAATCCAATAGACATGACTTTATACTCATATAATCCATATCTGGTGGTAAAGGCAGTCTTTGGAATATCCTCTGCACGAATTTTGAGTTGATGATAGCCAGTCCTAAGATCAATCTTAGAAAACACTTTGGCACCGGTCAACTGATCAAACAAATCTTCTATCTTAGGCAAGGGGTACTTGTTCTTGATGGTGACATCATTCAACTTCTGATAATCCGTACACAAACGGTTACCTCCATCTTTCTTGTCCACAAATAAGACAGGTGATCTCCATGGGGACGCACTCAGTTGAATCAATCCGATTTCCAACATGGAATCCAGTTGCTTCTTCAGTTCTTCTAGTTCTGACGGGTTCATACTATAGGGTCTCTAGGCTATGGGTCCTGTTCCGGGGATTAGTTCGATGATAAACTCGATATCCCGATCTAGGGGCATACCGGGCAAAACATCTGGAAATACATCGGGGTATTCGCAGACTATCCGAACTTGGTCAATGGTAGGTTGGGCTATACTCTTGTTACACTTGAATTGGCGAGGTAAGGTTTCCGATATATGCTCGACTGATATTCCGGTGGTACTGGTCATGGTAATGGCTTTCTTGGCACAGTCAATCAATCCTTTATATTTGGACATCCAATCCATTCCTAGTACTACTTCCAAACCTTTAGTTCCGAGTACTATTAGATTAGCATAAAAATCTATGCCATGGATTCGGATAGGGACGGCCTTGCAAATTTGCCTAGCCTTGGTGGTTGATCCGGGAATTTGTACAATCATCACATGCTTCAATTTGGTTGGTTGAATTTTACTAGTGCAGGCAAATTCTTCGGTGACAAATGAATGCGATGCACCAGAATCAAACAACACTCTTGCAAGTACTGAATTAACAGAAAACATACCCAAAGACGACGTCTGGGCGCTTCGAGCTTCTTCAAGATGCATGAGAAAAAGACGGCCATTGCGGTTGAGTGAACTCCACAGGGCAAATCTTCTCCAATTTGGACACGACGCTTTGGTAGGACATTGGCATTAGGGGCTATAGCATTCTTCTTGTTGGGGCACTCATTGGAATAGTGGCCTTTATTTCCACTGATAACAGGTCACTTGTGACTTGTCCTTAGTCATGACACAGCATTGCTTCCGATCCTCGGGCATGTTGGGGTTGGTGGTAGCATTGTTGGTGTTGAAATTGGGTGGGCGGTGAAATTGCTAGAGTTGCCGAGGTTGTTGTGATTTCCTCGGTCTAGGGTTTCCACGTTGGGATAGGTCGGACGGGTCATAGGGGTCTTGGTTCTTGGGGCAAATCCTGGAGATGGGTTGGGGCGATACTTTGGGGTCTGATGGGTTCCTGGTTGATGCATCATGCGACGCTTGCGGTTCTCATTGGCTTGGTTGATCTTTCCTTCCATTTGGATAGCAGAGTCGACAAGGGCTTCAATATCAGCAAAGGGGATATTGACTAACACTATCTGCATCTCGTCATGCAGACCATTCAGGAATCTTTCTTTCTTCTTGGCTTCCGTGTCTATCTCGTCCGGGGCATACCTAGCTAATGACAAAAATTTGTCACGGTATTCCACTACAGTCATCCTTCCTTGCTTCAATTCCCTGAACTCGTCTCTCATTCTCTTGATCAAACCTGGGGGCACATGGGTTCTGCTAAACTTGACCTTGAATTCCTCCTGGTCATCATCGGCCTCGGTCATTGCACGAACATTTGTTCCACCATGCCCGCATCTCCGGCTAGACAATGGGTGGTGAACAAGACTTTCTCGTTGGCTTCCACTGCTAATTCTAAGTTATTTTCCATGGTTTACACCAATCATCGTCTAGGGGTTCTTCCGACTTGGTGAAACGGTGGATTGGTATTCGAAATTCTTGAGCTTAGATCCGTGGTTGTCCTGATTTCCATGGCCTTGGTTGTTGTGGGCTAGCTGGGCTATCATTCAGCAGTGTCTAGGTTGGCTTGATGTTCCGCTCTTTCATCTTCGCGTCGAAGTCAACATTTGCGGATCTGCAACATCGGTCCGGCTGAACCACTTCCTCCACGTGGCATCCGAAGATTGATATAGATCATGAGAAAAGAGGGAAATTTCTAAGGTTTTGGGTTTTGAAAAGTTTTTAGAGTTTGACTCAGGTTTTTCTAGCAACTTGCTTTTTCATTCATTCACTCATAGCACACAGTACAACACACACCACAACAAGGAAAAAGATGGTTTTAAGAACCATTCGGAATCTACGATCTGATGGGGACTACTACTCACTACGCTGGTGCTCGGTGCTACTATCGCTCGAGTCGTGGCTTCATCATCTTCACAGATCATCGATGAAGGCGAAATCATCCTCATCGGTGAAGAAGTCCATGGCCCGATCCTCCGGAAAATCATCGTCATTCTTTGAGATAGGAGTAAGGGTCTCCACGAAGATCTTCTCGGCATTCTCCCTTTCCTCTAATCGCATGTCTCTCTCGTGGATGGTCTCTTCCGGAGATGATATGCGATAAGACGGCAATAATGCGCTCCTTCTTGTCGAGTGGCGAGACTTGCGATCCTTTGCTAGCATGGCGATGGTGCGATCCTTCGTCTTGATGATGGAAGACTTGTGGTTGCAATAGTCACGGCGGTTGTCCAACTCTTGCCGACGATCATACATCATGAAGCTAAGGTGGTCCAATTGAGTCTTCACTCGGGGTGGTATGGGCTTCCGGTGGTTGGCCATTTGCATCACGCCTTGGGCAAAACTCAAAGCGAGTACCCTTGATCGATTGATGCTCGCTTACGCACGGGAAAGAGCTTCTGCATTGCTCTGGCAAGTCCATCGAGCCGCTTGTTTTCCCTCAAGGTAAACTGAATTCCCTCCGATGGGAGGTTCAATCTTTCCTCGAGACTTTCAACAATTAGCCACTGGATATTCTCCTCCTTGATCATTGAGTGAGCTCCGAAGAACTCGAAAGTGCGGACGCTCGAAGTTCAAAGTCGATCCAGATCCTCTCAAAGATAAGGTCCCCTCTATTTCCGAGTTGATAAAACTTGTTGTACTTCACGTCCATCTATAAAAATAGAGGATGAGTAGATTAGCAAAGTGATCAAGTGTGTCAAAATTTTATCTATTTTGCAAGAGTTTTTGAGGAACATGAAGTTTTATTAAAGAATTAAAGGGGTAAGAATGAGAATAAGTTTTCATAAATATTTTTGTTCTTTGGTTTTGAAACTAAGTTTTTGGTTCAACGTCCAACCTAACTAGGGTCTCCTATGGTCAGGATGGCTCTGATACCAACTTGTCAACACCCGGATTTTTCAATCCTAGATGCCTGTTATGCCATACATCGCAATCCCAGGATTACCATTTTTGCGAGACATAACAGAATTGGATAACATAGTACTTCATCCATTACAAACGATACATAAGTTCTTAAACAAATGGGGATCTCATGATCCAGTTCTTAATACAACATCAAGCAGCGGAATACGTAATAATAACGGTAGCGTAGGCGAAGCTCCATCTTCGGTGATAGGGCAAAGGTGTCCGATCTTTCGATGAGATGGCGATAATCGATTTGGTGGAGTTCGGGCTTGACGATCCGACTACACGTGCGAGCACGAGCGCCAATGCAATCGCTAGGCCAATCTCCTGGAGGTTACCGATCCTGCGTGAACACGATCAGCCTGACCAGCGAGGGTCTTAATTCCTACCTGAAATCGAGAACAAGTAAGAACCAATATTGCAATCAAGATATTGTGGATTAAGAGGAAAGCTTTATTGAAGAGGTGGGATCCTGAATAGGTGCGAAGTACAAGAGGCCTCTATGACGCTCGAGCCTTGGCGAAGTTGCGACTATGGCTAACTTAATGTCTAAACAAAATCCGAGTCTAGAGGTTCGGCTATGGGGCGTATTTAAGGTCTAAAAGGTGGGGTTTCGGCCAGCCATGGAAGTGGTGGCCGAATCCAACCATAAAAGTCATTTTCCCCTCAAATACGGACTCTAAAAAGTGGCTAATTAAAATCCTGCGAAAATTACATGGGCCTGACCCAAAATAAAGGTGTCGCAGCACCATATTAAGCTATGGACGAATTCGTAAAGTACTGATCTTGAATATTTCGTCCAAGCCTTTTCTTCATTATGGTGGCCTCAAAGTTGAAATCTTCATCCGTGGCCTTCTCTTGGATCATCACATGCTTCTTGCCATCTCCATGCATGGCCATGCTCCAATGCTTGTCCCTCTCATCCATGCTTGGTCCATCATTCCTAAGAGTAAGAAATATATCCGATTTAGGCATCATATTCTCATGTATGTGAGGAATAGTTCCAAGAAACGAAAGTACACGATAGTTAAGTTGTTTGGCATGAGATCTTGTGATGGGTCCTTGTATGTGTGTTCTTTGAGGTACAACGGTTTGTATCAATAGTAGGGATGTCCACATCATGCTCCCTTCTTGAATTGACGTCGTCCTCGACGCAATCTCATCTTCCTCACCAAAGTAAGGCTTCAAATCGCAATGTTAAATGTAGGACTAACTACCAAAGTGCAGGCAACTCAAGTTTATATGCATTATCATTGATTTTCTCTAACACCTTAAAGGGACCAGTGACGTGGCATTAACTTAGACTTGCGTAAATCGGAAAGCGATCTTTACGCAAATGTAACCAAACAAGATCGCCAACATCAAACACAACATGCTTTCTCCCTTTATCTGACAAGTTTATACTTAGCATTCATGTGTTCAATGTTATCTTTAGTAGTCTTATGCAAGTTTAA
This sequence comes from Avena longiglumis, assembly GCA_030063025.1. Lineage (NCBI taxonomy): Eukaryota > Viridiplantae > Streptophyta > Magnoliopsida > Poales > Poaceae > Avena > Avena longiglumis. The sequence continues at coordinate 329,111,655 of CP125974.1, read as the reverse complement.
GATCATTTCAGCGTTGTAGCATCCAAATTATGTTGCACCGAAGAAGGTAAAGGCAATAAATCAATAGGTGCACGAGGAACAAAACCATACACAATCTCAAATGGGCACATCTTTGTGGTAGAATGCAATGAACGATTATAAGCAAATTCTATATAAGGTAAACACTCTTCCCACAATTTTAAGTTCTTCTTTAAAACAGCCCGTAACATAGTAGAAAAGTTCTATTTACTACTTCAGTTTGACCATCAGTTTAGGGATGACATGTAGTACTAAAGAGCAATTTAGTCCCCAACTTAGCCCATAAACATCTCCAAAAGTGGCTAAGAAATTTAGTATCACGATCAGAGACAATAGTATTTGGCACACCATGCAAACGAACAATTTCACGAAAGAACAAATCAGCAATATGCGCAGCATCATCCGTTTTATGACAAGGAATAAAGTTTGCCATCTTAGAAAACCGATCCACAACAACAAAAATACTATCCCTCCCCTTCTGTGTTCGTGGCAATCCCAAAACAAAGTCCATAGAAATATCCTCCCAAGGAACACTAGGAACAGGAAGAGGCATATATAAACCATATGGATTAAGGCGAGACTTAGCTTTTTGACAAGTAGTGCAGCGTGCCACAAATCTCTCAACATCTCGACGCATACGTGGCCAAAAGAAGTGTGCAGCAAGAACATCCTCCGTCTTCTTGACACCAAAGTGTCCCATCAATCCTCCTCCATGCGCCTCCTGTAACAACAAAAGACGAACAGAGCTATCTGGAATGCATAGTTTGTTAGCACGGAACATAAATCCATCATTGAAGACGAACTTCAGTTCAAAAAAAAAAAACTTGTTCCAAGTTCTACCATCTCTACAATTCTGCAACACATCTTTAAATTCAGCATCATGCACATATTGTTCCTTAATAGTTTCCAATCCAAATATTTTGAAGTCAAGTTGAGATAACAAAGCATAACGGCGTGACAAAGCATCAGCAATAATATTATCTTTACCCTTTTTGTGTTTGATAACATAAGGAAAAGACTCAATAAATTCAACCCACTTTGCATGACGATGATTCAACTTAGCTTGACTACGAATATGCTTCAAAGATTCATGATCAGAATGAATAACAAACTCTTTAGGCCATAGATAATGTTGCCAAGTTTCTAGTGTCCGAACCAACGCATATAATTCTTTATCATAAGTAGAATAGTTCAGACTAGCCCCACTCAATTTCTCACTAAAATATTGATAGGGCAAAGGTGTCCGATCTTTCGATGAGATGGCGATATTCGATTTGGTGGAGTTCGGGCTTGACGATCCGACTACACGTGCGAGCACGAGCGCCAATGCAATCGCTAGGCCAATCTCCTGGAGGTTACCGATCCTGCGTGAACACGATCAGCCTGACCAGCGAGGGTCTTAATTCCTACCTGAAATCGAGAACAAGTAAGAACCAATATTGCAATCAAGATATTGCGGATTAAGAGGAAAGCTTTATTGAAGAGGTGGGATCCTGAATAGGTGCGAAGTACAAGAGGCCTCTGACGCCGAGCCTTGGCGAAGTTGCGACTATGGCTAACTTAATGTCTAAACAAAATCCGAGTCTAGAGGTTCGGCTATGGGCGTGTTAAGGGCGAAAAGTGGGGTTTCGGCCAGCCATGGAAGTGGTGGCGAATCCAACCCTAAAGTCCTTTTCCTCAAATCTGGACTCTAAAAAGTGGCTAATTAAAATCCTGCGAAAATTACATGGGCTGGCCCAAAATAAAGGTGTCATGACACCATATTAAGCTATGGACGAATTCGTAAAGTATTGATCTTGAATATTTCGTCCAAGCCTTCTTTCTTCATTATGGTCGCCTCAAAGTTCTGAAATCTTCATCTGTGGCCTTCTCTTGGATCATCACATGCTTGTTGCCATCTCCATGCATGACCATGCTCCAATGCTTGTCCCTCTCATCCATGCTTGGTCCATCATTCCTAAGAGTAAGAAATATATCTGATTTAGGCAGCATCATATTCTCATGGATGTGAGGAATAGTTCCAAGAAAGCGAAAGTACACGATAGTTAAGTTGTTTGTACGAGATCTTGTGATGGGTCCTTGTATGTGTGTTCTTTGTAGGTACAACGGTTGTATCAATAGTAGGGATGTCCACATCATGCTCCCCTTCTTGAATTGAAGTCGTCCTCGACGCAATCTCATCTTCCTCACCAAAGTAAGGCTTCAAATGCAATGTTAAATCTAGGACTAACTGTACCAAAGTCTGCAGACTCAAGTTTATATGCATTATCATTGATTTTCGCTAACACCTTAAAGGGACCAAGAGACGTGGCATTAACTTAGACTTGCGTAAATCGGAAAAGCGATCTTTACGCAAATGTAACCAAACAAGATCGCCAACATCAAACACAACATGCTTTCTTTCCTTTATCTGACAAGTTTATACTTAGCATTCATGTGTTCAATGTTATCTTTAGTAGTCTTATGCAAGTTTAATATCATTTCAGCGTTGTGTAGCATCCAAATTATGTTGCAATCGAAGAAGGTAAAGGCAATAAATCAATAGGTGCACGAGGAACAAAACCATACACAATCTCAAATGGCCACATCTTTGTGGTAGAATGCAGTGAACGATTATAAGCAAATTCTATGTGAGGTAAACACTCTTCCCACAATTTTAAGTTCTTCTTTAAAACAGCCCGCAACATAGTAGACAAAGTTCTATTTACTACTTGGTTTGACCATCGGTTTGGGGATGACATGTAGTACTAAAGAGCAATTTAGTCCCCAACTTAGCCCATAAACATCTCCAAAAGTGGCTAAGAAATTTAGTATCACGATCGAGACAATAGTATTTGGCACACCATGCAAACGAACAATTTCACGAAAGAACAAATCAGCAATATGCGCAGCATCATCCGTTTTATGACAAGGAATAAAGTTTGCCATCTTAGAAAACCGATCCACAACAACAAAAATACTATCCCTCCCCTTCTGTGTTCGTGGCAATCCCAAAACAAAGTCCATAGAAATATCCTCCCAAGGAACACTAGGAACAGGAAGAGGCATATATAAACCATGTGGATTAAGGCGAGACTTAGCTTTTTGACAAGTAGTGCAACGTGCCACAAATCTCTCAACATCTCGACGCATACGTGGCCAAAAGAAGTGTGCAGCAAGAACATCCTCCATCTTCTTGACACCAAAGTGTCCCATCAATCCTCCTCCATGCGCCTCCTGTAACAACAAAAGACGAACAGAACTATCTGAAATTCATAGTTTGTTAGCACGGAACACAAATCCATCGTTGAAGACGAACTTGTTCCATGTTCTACCATCTCACAATTCTGCAACACATCTTTAAATTCAGCATCATGCACATATTGTTCCTTAATAGTTTCCAATCCAAATATTTTGAAGTCAAGTTGAGATAACAAAGTATAACGGCGCGATAAAGCATCAACAATAATATTATCTTTACCCTTTTTGTGTTTGATAACATAAGGAAAAGACTCAATAAATTCAACCCACTTTGCATGACGATTCAACTTAGCTTGACTACGAATATGCTTCAAAGATTCATGATCAGAATGAATAACAAACTCTTTAGGCCATAGATAATGTTGCCAAGTTTCTAGTGTCCGAACCAACGCATATAATTCTTTATCATAAGTAGAATAGTTCAGACTAGCCCCACTCAATTTCTCACTAAAATATGCAACAGGTTTTCCCTCTTGTAATAACACCCCTCCCAAACCAATTCCACTAGCATCACATTCAAGCTCAAAAGTCTTAGTAAAATCAGGAAGTTGGAGTAAGGGAGCATGTGTTAGCTTATCTTTTAATATGACGAAGGCTTTGTTGTGCATCGCCCCAAACAAAGGGCACATCCTTCTTGGTAAGCTCATTATTGTAGCGGCAATTGATCCAAAGTCTTTGACAAAGCGCCTATAAAAACCAGCGAGGCCAAGAAAACTCCTCACTTGTGACCGTCTTGGCTGACCAATTCTCAATAGCTTCAATCTTGGCTGGATCCAATTCAATACCCTGTGATGTAACAACATAGCCAAGAAACGCAACTCGATTGGTGCAAAAGGTGCACTTCTCAAGGTTACCAAATAAACGTGCATCACGTAAAGCATTGAAAACAGCACGTAAATGGTCCAAATGATCCTCTAAAGATTTGCTATAAATCAGAATATCATCAAAGTAGACTACCACAAAACGTCCAATGAAAGCACGTAAAACTTCGTCCATTAATCTCATGAAAGTGCTAGGTGCATTAGTTAAACCAAACGGCATCACTAACCACTCATATAAACCGAACTTAGTTTTAAATGCTGTTTTCCATTCATCTAATAATTTCATACGAATCTGGTGGTAACCACTACGCAAATCAACTTTAGAAAACATGGTAGAGCCACTCAATTCATCAAGCATGTCATCTAAACGTGGAATAGGATGACGATATCGAATAGTAATATTATTGATAGCTCTACAATCAGTACACATGCGCGAAGAACCATCTTTCTTAGGTACCAAAATAATAGGAACATCACAGGGGCTAAGGGACTCACAAATATGATCTCTGTCGAGTAGTTCCTGAATTTGGCGTTGTATCTCCTTTGTCTCCTCTGGATTGGTTCTATATGGCGCGCGGTTGGGAAACGTGGCACCAGGAATGAGATCAATTTGGTGCTCAATTCCTCTAATAGGAGGTAGTCCTGGTGGCATTTCGGTAGGAAAGACGTCCTCATATTCTCGCAAAGGTTAGCAACAATGGTGGCAAAGAAGGAGGCATATCCTCAAATGAAAACAAAACCTCTTTGGCACAATTGCATAACATTGAGTATTGTTTACATCTAGTTCAAGAATATCAATTTTATTTGCAAGCATACATGGACTCTTCAAGCAATTTGGTAGCATGTGTAGAATCAGATTTATTGTTCTTTGGTGGTATAAAATCTGCAGCAACAATCTGATTCTCACTTTTATTTTTCTCCTCAGTTTTAGCTCTACTAGCTCTAGCAAGATCATCTTTTAAAATCTGTTCGGGAGTCATAGGTTTTAGACCAATTTTCTTTCCATCATGCATAAGAGAGTAGTGATTAGTTTTGCCATATGGTGGAAGTCACGCGTAATCCGTCAAGCAATATACGAAGCTCTTACAAGTTCTTACCAAGCAGCAGGAAAAGGCGATGTGCAACTGCGAGGATCAGTGGGTCCAGAGATTGAACCAAGCGATTACCAGGAGTCGAGACACCGCACGTGGAGAATATCTGTGGAGCTCTGGGAAGGCTTAGCAATTATCAAAACAACAATGCAAAAGTTGAAAGAATGCTCAACGACGGTACTGTGCTGGTCCTAGGCTAGACCGTACTAGAGACGCGACTTGTAGCTCGACACGGACTTACGACCGGACTTGTAGCTTGACACGGACTTTTTTTTTTGCTCTCCTTCTGGACTTACGACCGGACTTGTAGCTCGACACGGACTTTAGCTTAACACGGAAACAACAAAGAAGGAGAGTAAAAAGAAATAACTAGGAAACAATAACTCTACTCGGACTCGTACCCGACTGGCCCGATCGGATCGTGTCATGTAGGAAGGCGGTGGCGGAGTATTAGGGTTTATGGTGGCAGGGTATATGGTGGCGGAATATGGTGGCGGAATATGGTGGCGGTGATCGGCGAGTGTGGCGGTGACTATTATGATCGAACTTCGAAACTCTAAGGACGAGACACTAAGACCGGCAACTCGACGCGACGATGTAGACACAAATTCAACAATGCAAAAGCGAAAAGATAATGCGAGGCGAGATTGGCTATGGGATGGATCTAAACTCTAAGCGTGTTTTTGGCTTTTTCGTGGGTTATAGGTAAAAGCAGATCTAATCTCGAAAACAGTAAAATCTCACCGACCAACCCGAAATCGATACCACTTGATAGGGCAAAGGTGTCCGATCTTTCGATGAGATGGCGATAATCGATTTGGTGGATTTCGGGCTTGACGATCCGACTACGTGCGAGCACGAGCGCCAATGCAATCGCTAGGCCAATCTCACGGAGGTTCGATCCCGCTTGAACACGATCGGCTGACCGTGAGGTCTTAATTCCTACCTGAAATCGAGAACAAGTAAGAACCAATATTGCAATCAAGATATTGCGGATTAAGAGGAAAGCTTTATTGAAGAGGTGGGATCACGAATAGGTGCGAAGTACAAGAGGCCTCTGCTGACGCCGATCCTTGGCGAAGTTGCGACTATGGCTAACTTAATGTCTAAACAAAATCCGAGTCTAGAGGTTCGACTATGGGTATTTAAGAGGCGAAAAGGTGGGGTTTCGGCCAGCCATGGAAGTGGTGGCGAATCCAACCCTAAAAGTCCTTTTCCTCAAATCTGGACTCTAAAAAGTGGCTAATTAAAATCCTGAAAATTACATGGGCTGGCCCAAAATAAAAGGTGTCATGACACCATATTAAGCTATGGACGAATTCGTAAAGTATTGATCTTGAATATTTCGTCCAAGCCTTCTTTCTTCATTATGGTGGCCTCAAAGTTCTGAAATCTTCATCTGTGGCCTTCTCTTGGATCATCACATGCTTGCTGCCATCTCCATGCATGGCCATGCTCCAATGCTTGTCCCTCTCATCCATGCTTGGTCCATCATTCCTAAGAGTAAGAAATATATCCGATTTAGGCAGCATCATATTCTCATGTATGTGAGGAATAGTTCCAAGAAACGAAAGTACCTGATAGTTAAGTTGTTTGGCACGAGATCTTGTGATGGGTCCTTGTATGTGTGTTGCTGTAGGTACAACGGTTGTATCAATAGTAGGGATGTCCACATCATTCGGGGTCACTGGCAATGCTCACGATGGGAGATGATCCTAGTTGTCGTAACCTTCCTGGGGTCCATCCTCCAGGTACTCCTCTTCATAGTCTGGCAATGGGAATAGCCAGGGACAAAGCCATGAGTACTCTTTAAGTACTCGCAAACTAATACTAATAGGTAAGGGGTTTTTGGATAATAGGACACTAGGCTCTAGGGTTGTTTTGCAAAAAGCCAGGTTTATCTTCACTAAGTTCCAAAACTAGTCACAATTTTATAACTCCTAAATGGGATCTTGTAATCCAGGTCACAACTCTGTTGTGGTCAAGTCAAAGTCTCAATTCATTTCACAAGTCATTTTTAAAGTCGGATGGGAACAGTGTATGGCCACTCCAACTGTCCATAACCGCGGATGCGGCTATTCGAATAGTTTGACACTCTGCAGAGATTGTACACTTTCACCACAACATTCGATACATCCGTCAGGAACAAATCCTGAATTCACCATACTCAGTATGCGGTTAATCAATCCTAACCTTTCAATTACACTCCCTAGAATAAGCACCTCTCCTGTGAGTTTGGCCTCCCAACCATGACCATCTGTCATCTTGGGTACTGCACAGGTGGACAATCTTCACAAGGTAGCCTCAGCTCAGACCTTGGCTGTGAGGGAACTAATACTAAGGTATATAAGTTTCCAGTCAAGCCCTACCCAATATTCGGGTATTGTGGTTGTACTCTAAAATTGGAATGGTATCGCATCCAGACAACCATCAGTTTTATAAAGGGCTAAGGCTCATGCCTCAACATTTTTATCACCAGAAATCATCAAGTGTTTGGGAACACATGTCCAAAACATTTCAATAGAATGATCTGTCATTCCAAGGTTTTCATAACCATTTTTCCACCAAGTATTCCCATCTAAAAGTTGATCAAGTTTTATGCTTAGCACTAGCATCTACAGGTGCAGGTAGTAATAATGAGGGGTGGTAACTGGTGGAGTTTCACTAAGTCCAACCTTATATCTTAGAATGATATCAAGGTTTCTAGCTTAGGCCAAATTTTATGCTCTTTAAGCAATCTTCAGCACAACTATCTAATATCTACCAAACTCTTAGGTAGACTCTAAGTAAGCTTTGATAAAGAAATAAAGTAAGAAAATTGCCATAAAACTAGGATTGGTTTAGCAAGTGGGTATGATCACATATGCTTAAGGCATAAAGTAGTCATCTCACAAGTATGGGTTTGTGGCATCAGTAAGGTATCTGGCAAGTGTTAACTTGCATAGGTCAACTTGATTAGTCATGCTTGCATCAATATCAATATAAGCTTGCCTTGTGCAGAGCAGTGGTTGAAGTTCTCCTCGGCTTCCTCTTCGTAGTATCCTCCTTCCTCCTCGTATCCTTGGTCGGTACTAGCGTCTATGAATAAATACGAGGTACACAATCACCAAACAATACTTAACTACTTGCAATCATCACACACAAGGGTGTTGGAATTATGCCCTAGAGGCAATAATAAAGATGTTATTATTATTATAATTCTTGTTCATGATAAAGTTTATATTCCATGCTAGAATTGTATTAAGCGGAAACTTTAATACTTGTGTGGTTTGTGAACAACACCGTGTCCCTAGTACTCCTCTATGGACTATCTCATTGATCAATGATGGTTAAGGTTTCCTAACCATAGACATGAGTTGTCAATTGATAATGAGATCATATCATTGGAGAATGATATGATGGACAGACCCAAACTAAGCGAAGCAATTAGATCGTGTCATCGTGTTCGTCTTTGCAAAGCTTTTCTTATGTCAAATATTGTATTCCTTAGACCATGAGATAATACAACTCCCTGGTATCGGAAGAAAGCTTTGAGGTCATCAAACGTCATCCTATGAGAGGGTGATCATAAAGGTGTCTCTCAGGTGATCGAAAAGTATCTGTTGGGTTGTATGTATCGAGATGGGATTTGTCCCTCCCAAGTCGAAGAGATATACTTCGGGCCCACTCGGTAATCGATATCAACACTGCTTGCAAGCATGTGGTTAAGGAGTTAATCACAAAGTGATATCGGATTACGGAACGAGTAAAGTACTTCGTGAGCGAGATTGAACTAGGTATGGCGGATGCACGATCAAATCTCGGGCAAGTAAAATATCGCGAGACGAAGGAATATATATATGGGATTGTTTGAATCACGGCATCGTGGTTCATCCGATATGATCATCGATGAATGTGTGAGTCAATATGGGTTTCGGACCACTGTTGATTATTAATAGAAGATCATGTTTGCATATTCTCGAACTCAGGGTCACACACTTAACGTGTCTCGGCTAGGATAGATTGGATAATTGGTTTATGAGTTTTTGTTGGAGTCTCGGATGGGATCCGAGACATCACGAGAGATTCGAGTGGTCAGGAGAATAAGATTCATATAAGGCGTGCAGTTTTGGAGTTGAATTGTTAGGATTAATCGGTATTATGAAGCTTCTAGAACCTTCGGAAGGGGACCAACGTGGCCCCACCTTCCGGGAGGGGCATGGGCCTATGAGGGAGTGTCCTGGCGCTTTGGGCCGGGGCACAAGGCCCCATAGGGCCCAGCCTGTGAGGGTTTAAACCGGAGATAGGGTTTCTAGAAGGAGAGTCCTCACCCACTCCTCCTCCCTTGGTCGGCCCAAGGCTTGGAGGAGGGCAAGGGCCGCCCCTCTATATAAAGAGGGATGGGGCCCCCTCCCACCTTGCCTCCAAACCCTAGTTACCCAGTGCCCTTCCTCTCTCCTCCCGATTGTTTGTAGGCGAAGCCTGTGCAAAATTCTCCACCATATACACCACGCCTCGTGTTGTAGATCCAATCTATCTGTCCCACCATACTTGCTGGTCCGAGGAAGGAGGAGACGTCGAGTCTGCTGCGTGTGCATCTCACGGAGGCACCGCCACTTGTGGTGCTAGATCGGATCGGATCGTGAGGAGGAGAAGCGATGCGACTACATCACCCACGTTCAGGAGGCGTTCCGTGTGAATCTTCAAGGGTATGAAGATCTAATCCAATCTCTCGTTGATTGCATCTCCTAGATTAGATCTTGGCTTTCCTGCTCGCATCCGTAGAAAATTTTGATTTACTATGCCGCGAAACCCTTGATGGTATCGAGCTAGATCTATGCGTAGATGTGTTTCACGAGTAGAACGCAACATGGTTGTTGCGGCGTTGATGTTTTCTATTGCAAGCCTCTTGTTTGTGTTCTTCTTATGGCGGGATAGTGAGATTGAAGCGGTCCGAGCCAACCTTCTGGCGATGTCGTTCGAGACCGGCTCCGCACTTGACGTGTGGCTTGTACCACACATGCTGGTGGATGTCGTTTCTCTCACTATAGTTGTCATGGGATTAACACGGAGTTTGGCAACCATAATATCACCGTTGTGGCTTTCCGTAGGTAAGAATCGTTCTTAGCATCTACTCCCATAAGCCACGTAAAACATGCAACAACAAAGTAGAGGCGTCTAACTTGTTTTTGCAGGGAGTGTTTTCTGTGATATGGTATGGCCCAAGATGTGATGTGTATATTGTATGCGATGATCATGTTTTGTAATGTTTCACGACTTGCATGTCGATGAGTACACAACCGGCAGGAGCCATATGGTTGTCTTTATAATTGTGTATGACCTACGAGTCAACTTCTTATACGCCATGTAATAGCTTTACTTTATCGCTAAGTAGTTAGCAATATTTGTAGTTTCTATTCGTGGTGGAGGCAATCATGGTGGAGTGATGGAGATCATGCCGGAACGCACAAGATGGAGATCATTGCGCGAAGATTGGCTATACCATGTTACATAAAGTTATATGCATGTGATGTTTATCCTTTTATGTATCTTATTATGCTTAGATCGCGACGGTAGCATTATAAGATGATTCCTCACTTAAAGATCAAGATAAAAACTGTGTTCTCCCCAAGTATGCACCGTTGCGAAAGTTCGTCGTGTCCAAGCATCACGTGATGATCGGGTGCTATAGACTCTACGCTCACATACAACGGGTGCAAGCCGGCTTACTGCAGCGGAAATACTTGGGTCTAGCTTGACGAGCCTAGAATGTACAGACATGGCCTCGGAACACAAGAACCGAAAGGTTAAGCATGAGTCATATGAATGATATGATCGACACTTTGTTGTCCACCATTGAAACCACATCTCTTCTCGTGATGATCGGATTAGGTGTGGTGAATTTGGATCGTGTTCACTAAACAACTTGAGGGATGTTGAATTTAGTGGGAGTTCATCTAGTAATTTGATTAAGTTGAACTATTTATCATGAACATAGTCTAAGTTGTACTTGCAAATACTGTAGATCACATGGCCAAGTCCAACTTCAACTTCAACGTTTTTGCTGAGAAGGAAAAGCTTAGAAACAATGGGTCTAACTTCACCAATTGGTTCCGCAATCTAAGAATCATTACATGCGGCGGACAAAGGACTATGTCCTTGGGAAAGCGTTAGGTGACCCCCTGCAATCGCTATGGTGATGAGAAAGCTGTATATCGATCACAAAGATGATTATGGTGTGATTAAGAGCACCATGTTGTTTGCTATGGGCAGGAACTTCAAAATCGTTTTGAAGAGTATCCGGACCATTTGAGATTCTCGAGGCTGAAAACCATGTTTCGGACTCAGGCCGTTCCGAGAGATATGAGATCTCCGAGAAGTTCTTTAAGCGCAAGATGGAGGAAGGGAGTTCCGTTAGTGAGCACGCCATAAAGATGACGGGCTACACTCAACGCTTGAGCAAGCTGGAATGCACGATTCGGAGGAGCTCAAGATTGACAGGTTCTGCAATCACTCCCTCCCGGCTACAAAAGTTTTGTAGTGACTCATAATCGATTGGCTCCAGATACGATCACGAGCTCTTCAAAGTCAAGGCTGGGAGGTGGACATCAAGAAGGATAATCATGTGTTGATGGTCAACAAGCCCTCCTTTAAGAAAGGTAAGGAGCAAAGAAGCCCTTCAAGAAGGCGGCGGAAGCGCAATGCTCCTGCCGAGAAGAAGCTCAAGTCGGTCCTAAGCGGACCTTTGAGTGCTTCTATTGCAAGGACAAGGGTCACTAGAGCTGAATCGTGTCAAGTACTTAGCGGACAAAAAGGTGGCACCATCAAAGGTATATTTGATATACATGTTATTGATGTTTTCCTTACTAGCCCTCGTTGTAGTGCACGGTATTTGATACTGGTTCGGTTGCTAATATTTGTAACTCGAAGCAGAGCTACGGAATAGGCGGGCTGCGAGGATGAGGTTACGATGCGCCTTGGCAACGGATCAAGAGTTGATGTGATGGCGTCGACGCGCTCTCCTTAGTTTTACCTTCGGGATTAGTTTTAAACCTTAATAAATGTTATTATGTGCCTGCGTTGAGCATGAACATTATTTCTGGATCGTGTTTATTGCAAGACGGTTATTCATTTAAATCGGAGAATAATGGTTGTTCTATTTATATGAGTAACATATTTTATGGTCATGCACCTCTTGTGAATGGTTTATTTCTTCTAAATCTAGAAAGGGATGAAACACACATCCATAACATTGAGGCTAAGAGATGCAAAGTAGATAGTGATAATACTACTTATTTGTGGCACTGTCGTCTAGGTCATATTGGTGTAAAGCGCATGAAGAAACTCCATTCTGATGGACTTTTGGAGTCTCTTGATTTTGAATCATTTGACACATGCGAACCATGCCTCATGGGCAAGATGATCAAAACCCCATTCTCCGGTATGATGGAGCGAGCAACGGACTTGTTGGAAATCATACATACCGATGTATGCGGACCGATGAGTGTTTCGACGCGTGGTGGATATCGCTATTTCCTCACTTTTACCGATGAATTAAGTAGATATGGATATATCTATTTAATGAAACATAAATCTGAAACATTTGAAAAGTTCAAGGAATTTCAGAATGAAGTGGAGAACCATCATAACAGAAAGATTAAGTTTCTACGATCCGATCGTGGAGGTGAATATTTGAGTTATGATTTTCTCATGCACCTTAAAGCAAGTGGAATCGTTTCACAACTCACGCCACCCAGAACACCACAGCGCAATGGTGTGTCTGAACACCGAAATCGAACCCTATTAGATATGGTCCGATCAATGATGTCTCTTACTGATTTGCCGTTATCATTTTGGGGTTATGCATTAGAAACCGCTGCATTCACTTTAAATAGGGCTCCATCTAAATCCGTTGAGACGACACCGTATGAACTGTGGTTTGGTGCTAAACCTAAGTTGTCGTTTCTTAAAGTTTGGGGATGCGAAGCTTACGTCAAGAAGTTGATGCCGGACAAGCTCGAACCCAAAGCGGAGAAATGTGTCTTCATAGGATACCCTAAGGAAACTATTGGGTATACCTTCTATCACAGAACCGAAGGAAAAGTGTTTGTCGCAAAGAACGGTTCCTTTCTTGAGAAGGAGTTTCTCTCGAAAGAAGTGAGTGGGAGGAAAGTAGAGCTTGACGAGGTTATTGAACCTTCTCTTGAATTGGAGAGTAGCGCAACACCTGAAATTGTTCGATTGCTTTGCACCAACGATAGAGGAAGCTAATGACAAGGATCATGAAGCTTGGACGATCTCTCTTGAGCGTCAGGTCGACAAGGTCGCGTACCCTCCCGAGTGGTGCAACCTGTCTTATTTGTCTTGTTAGTAGAATAGTGAACCTACGAACTATGAGGAAGCGATGATGAGCCCGGACTCGAGAAATGACCGAAGCCATGAAATCCGAATTGGGATCCATGAGCGAAAACCAAGTATGGACTTTGGTGGACCCTCCTAGCGACCGAAAGGCCGTTGAGTGCAAATGGATATTCAAGAAGAAAACGGACGCGGATGGTAATGTTACCGTCTATAAAGCACGGCTTGTCGCAAAAGGTTTTCGACAAGTTCACGGTGTTGACTACGATGAGACTTTCTCTGCCGTAGCGATGTTTAAGTCCATTCGGATTTTATTAGCAATTACTGCGTTTCATGATTATGAAATATGGCAGATAGATGTCAAGACTGCGTTCCTCAATGGCAACATTGATGAAGAGTTGTATATGCTGCAACCCGAAGGTTTTGTCGATCCTAAGGATGCTGATAAAGTATGCAAACTTCAGCGTTACATTTATGGACTGAAGCAAGCATCTCGGAGTTGGAACCTTCATTTTGATCAAGTGATCAAGAGCTTTGGATTTGTTCCAAATTGCTACGAAGCTTGTATCTACAAGAAATTGAGTAGGAGCTCGGTGACGTTTCTGGTACTATATGTGGATGACATATTGATTATTGGAAATGACATCAACATGCTTAACGATGTGAAGAGTTATTTGAACAAATGTTTTCAATGAAAGACCTAGGTGAAGCTGCTTATATATTGGGCATCAAAATCTATAGAGATAGACAAAGACGCCTGATAGCTTTAAGCCAGAGTACATATCTAGAAAAAGTTCTGAAAAGGTTCAGAATGGATAAGGCAAAGAAAAGTTAAGTGACTATGTTGTCAGGTAAGATATTGAGCAAGGCTCAGTGTCCAACTACGGTAAATGATAGGGAAGCTATGAGCAAAGTGCCTTATGCCTCGGCCATAGGTTCCATCATGTATGCCATGCTGTGTACTAGACCGGATGTGTCCAATGCTCTTAGTTTGACGAGCAGATATCAAAGTGATCCAGGAGTGGAACACTGGACAGACGTGAAGAACATCCTAAAGTACCTGAATAGTTGTCTATGGGGGTGATGAACAGCTTGTCGTAAAAGGTTACGTCGACGCTAGTTTTGACACCGACAAGGATGATTCCAAATCTCAGACAGGATACGTTTATATTTTGAATGGAGGAGCTGTGAGATGGAGAAGCTGCAAGCAAAGCGTGATCGCGGGATCTACAGTGGAAGCGGAATACATGGCTGCTGGAGAAGCGTCAAGTGAAGGAGTTTGGATCAGAAACTTCATCACTGAGCTTGGAGTGGTTCCAAGTGTATTGGACCCACTGGAGATATTGTGTGACAACACTGGCGCCATAGCACTTGCTAAGGAACCAAGATATCATCCAAAGACCAAGCATATCAACCGCAAGTTTCATATAATCCGAGATTATATTGCAGATGGAGATCTGAAGATTAGCAAAGTACATACACATCTGAATGTCGCAGATCCATTGACTAAACCTCTTCCACGTGCAAAACATGATCAGCACCTCAGTGCCATGGGTGTGAGATTGTTGCCAAATGTAAACTAGATTATTGACTCTAGTGCAAGTGGGAGACTGTTGGAATTATGCCCTAGAGGCAATAATAAAGATGTTATTATTATTATTATAATTCTTGTTCATGATAAAGTTTATATTCCATGCTAGAATTGTATTAAGCGGAAACTTTAATACTTGTGTGGTTTGTGAACAACACCGTGTCCCTAGTACGCCTCTATGGACTAGCTCATTGATCAATGATGGTTAAGGTTTCCTAACCATAGACATGAGTTGTCAATTATAATGAGATCATATCATTGGAGAATGATATGATGGACAGACCCAAACTAAGCGAAGCAATTAGATCGTGTCATCGTGTTCGTCTTTGCGAAGCTTTTCTTATGTCAAATGTTGTATTCCTTAGACCATGAGATAATACAACTCCCTGGTATCGGAAGAATGCTTTGAGGTCATCAAACGTCATCCTATGAGAGGGTGATCATAAAGGTGTCTCTCAGGTGATCGGAAAGTATCTGTTGGGTTGTATGTATCGAGATGGGATTTGTCCCTCCCAAGTCGGAGAGATATACTTCGGGCCCACTCGTGTCGATATCAACACCGCTTGCAAGAATGTGGTTAAGGAGTTAATCACAAAGTGATATCGGATTACGAGCGAGTAAAGTACTTCGTGAACGAGATTGAACTAGGTATGATGCAAGCGATCAAATCTCGCAAGTAAAATATCGAGACGAAGGGAATATATATATGGGATTGTTTGAATCTCGGCATCGTGGTTCATCCGATATGATCATCGATGAATGTGTGGGAGTCAATATGGGTTTCGGACCCAGTTGATTATTGATAGAAGATCATGTTTGCATATTCTCGAACCCGCAGGGTCACACACTTAACGTGTCTCGACGCTAGGATAGATTGGATAATTGGTTTGTGAGTTTTTGTTCGGAGTCTCGGATGGGATCCGGGACATCACGAGAGATTCCGGAGTGGTCCGGAGAATAAGATTCATATAAGGTGCAGTTTTGGAGTTGAATTGTTCCGGATTAATCGGTATTGTACCTAAGCTTCTAGAACCTTCGGAAGGGACCAACGTGGCGCACCTTCGGGAGGGGCATGGGCCTATGAGGGAGTGTCCTGGCGCTTTGGGCGAGAACAAGGCCCCATAGGGCCCAGCCGCCTAGGAGGGTTTAAACGGAGATAGGGTTTCTAGAAGGGAGAGTCCTCAACCCCTCCTCCTCCTCCCTTGGCCCAAGGCTTGGAGGAGGGGCAAGGGCTGGCCGCCCCCCTCTATATAAAGAGGGCTGGGGCGCCCCCTCCCCCTTACACCTTGCCTCCAAACCCTAGTTGCCCTGCTGCCCTTCCTCTCTCCTGTGGCATCCCGCAAAACCACTACTAGAAAATCGCGTTGAATTTGTGCATTGCATCGTCATCATCATGCATTGTTTGCCAAAACTATTTTTGCAAAGCTCGATTTGTTTTCCAAACGCCCCATCTTAATTCAACTACAAAGCCGGTCCCGGAATATTTTTGTTTTAATCAAAATGTTGTGCAAACAGTCCGTTAAAATAAATAAAGTATTTTATTATTTTAGCGAGGCGTCGAGCAGGCGTGTCGACCCACGACCACCCCCATAATTTGGATCGGTCCAACCTCTAATCCTAAGTCTACCCAGAAATCTACCCTCTCTCTCCAGCCACCTCACCCCCTCCTATCAGATTGCGCCACCTAAGCACCCCTCTCCCCACTACCCAATCCTAAACTGCCAACTAGCCCACCCCAATCCCTCATGCCCACTCTCTCCCCAACCCCGGTCCCACCCCGGTGAGCACACACACACACACAAGCGCCAAGACGCCACAACGCCACACACGCTACTGTCACACGCCTCCACCTGGCCCCACCAGACCGCCTCCCACCGCCACAGCATGCTTCTTCCCCGAAGCGCCCTTCCTCAAGCCACCTCCGCCTGGGTCCTCCTCTCTCGCCACGCCCCGCACCGCCTCACCTCCGCGCCCATCATGAGTCCTCCTCTCCCAACCCGCCACGCGCCACCGAGGCCCTCACAGCCGCCCTACTACTGCCGCCTCCCGCCCGCCTCGCCTCCACTGCCGCGTCGCCTCTCTCGCCAACCTCCGCGACCCTCTCATTTCGCCTCGGCCTTGCGCCCGACATGGCCGTGCACCCTCTGCCGGTTCATGCGCCTTGCGCCCGACGCCAGCTCCTCCTTCGCTGGCCCGGCACTCTCGTGAACCTCCTTCCGTCTGGCCCCTCGCCTCACGCGGCGCGCCGCCGCGCCGTCGGCCGGCAACCTCTCTCGCCAGCCACTGTCCTCGTGGCCTCCTCCGCGTCTCCGAGCCACCTCGGCCTCTCCTCGCGGGTGGCTCCGGCCAGGCCTACTGCCTCGACCTACCAAGCGCTGCATTTTTCGGGCGAGCCGTCGCCTCAGGGTCGCCCCGCCTTTGTGCTCGCCTGTGTCTCTGCAGGTTGCAGATCAACAACGACTAAAACCCCGAGGCGACACGGAACATGGAGGACACCTGGCGAAACCCAAGACCCGTCCACGGACTCAAGGCCCTGCAAGACGCTCGTTGTCAAGACCTTCCCACGGACTCGATGGCCATGGCCGCCGAACCTCAGACGCCGAGCTCTCCTTCATGGAACGCCGAACACAGATTAACCTCAAGGCCGAACACCGGAGTGACTAGTACTTCCCGACGCCAAGACCGACGCCAACCAAGCTCGCCTGGATGCAACAAGTGCTTCATCGAACGCCTCGCCCATCGCCACGAACCTCGAAGACCGATCCGGAGCCCGATCCAAGAGACCATGCGGCGAAAGCATCCTCTCCCGGACGGACGCGGATCTCGAGTTCTCCTCACGGACTCAAGATCCTCGGACGCCAAGACCGGCATTGGGAAGACCCGGATGCGCCGAGACCCTAACCCCAGAGTCCGAGAGAACGATTCCGCCAAGATCGACTCGATGGCGCAGAAACAAGAGCTTAGCGACAAGAACGACAACAACGGTGATACCGATGCCACGACGCCGGGCAAGTACTCCGTCATGGTACGCCGAGACTTTAATGCGACGACAAGAACGACCCCAAGATACTCAAGGACGCTTCTGTCGAGACCGCTCCGTCGAACCCTGGACCCTGAGACCGACCCCGAACCCCGAACCCAGGAACCCCAAGATCGTCGAGAACCCTAAAGTGTGACCCCTTTCCGAAAACCCTATTTTATAACATAATAACTTCATGCATGTTTAATTGTCATCCATCTCGCATGCATGTCATTGGTTTGGGGGCCTTATGCCGAATCACCTAATAATTAAATATGGGGCCCATATGCGGGCAAATATAGCCTTATATTGGCCTCATTTAAACTTGTGTAGCAAACCGGTATCTTATTGATGCAGCCCGTCCTCCGACCGCTACTACATCTACTCCCACGAGCTACCCAAATGGACCCATGACTCGCGCCCGAGCCAAGCTCCTTCAAACTAAGGTGAACTCGCTCCTCTCCTTGTGTGACTTCAACACCCCCTTGGATGGCTTGCTACTTCACCCGCAAACTCTGTGCATCATCAGTGCAGAAGCCACCGATCGCCAGACATAAGCGGTACTACCGGGTTGGGACGACCGTACTACCGCTCAGCGGTCCTACCGCCTCCCCTACCGCCGCCACAGGGCGCCCACTCACGCCTCGAAGCCGGTACTCGGTCCTACAACCGGTACTACCGGTGGCAGTACTACCGCCTCCCTACCGCCGCCACTAACGCCCGACGGAAGCCCAGGCCCTCAAGCGGTACTACTGCTCGAAGCGGTACTCTAGGTGACCGGTACTACCGGTTGCCGGACCGGAACTACCGGTCCTGCCAGACCCTGATTGCTTCAGTTCGGCCCTGTGCCTTGTAACTCCACTTATAATCTATCTTTTCATTCCGAAACTACCCCTGTTTTGTGGATGGACTATATATAGCCCCCACCCTCTATTGTAACCGTTCAGACTTGGATAATAATAGATATTAAGGAAACCCTTTGAGGACTTATATCTATTGGTCTCATGCTCCTACCACGGAGCACCGGATTATCCACCCACCTCTTGGATCTTGCTTAAGTGCGTTCAAGTTGTACAAGGCCTTGGGTTCTCGGTGTCTCGCCCCCAAGTCGTCAAGATCTCACCAAGCACCTCATCCCCCGTTGTTGGCGTGGAGAGCGAGCTTCGCCCAACACCGATCCTAGGGATTATGTTGGACCGGTTGCCACCGGCGTGAGGAGTAGGCGTGTATCGTGTTTTGGTGTGTGTGTGTTCGCGGTTCTCATCGCCTTCATCGCTTTCATTCCCCGACCACCTCGTTTCCCTCGTTTCTCGTGGAATTCGTGAAAGATCGGGCCAACCCCAGGGTTACCCCATAACATATTGGTATCAAGAGCCAGGTTGATCACGAATTTCCTCCAATTTTTCTTTTCTCCGCCTTAAAAACGAAAATCCTACCAAAAAGAGCCCAATTTGCCTCCGGATCGATCCCTGGTTTTGGTGAGTTTTTCGTGGTTTTGGTCCATAGATCTGTTGCTTTGGGAGTCGATCTATAGCCCTCTTGTTTCTAGCTCAGCCTTTCGATCCGCTTTTTCAACGAATTTGAGGTTTTTGGCAAGTTCACCTCGTTCGGGCTGTGCCAATGATGCTGCTGTAAGATTTACACTGCAGTTAACCGGTGTTGACCGTACTACCGCTCACCGTACTACCGCTTGTTACCGGTACTACCGCGTGATCTGCCGGTGCCTCCCGCCTTTGACGCCTCGATTTCGTTCACGACTGTTCCACCTCGTTTGTTCGTGTTTCGCGTGTTTGTCGCCATCTTCACATCGCCCGCATCAACGTCATCCCGCTACCAACGACACCGCGACACTCGAACATCTTTTCCCACCAACGGTTGCAAGTCGTCAACAATACCAAAGGTATAACTTGCACCACCTTGTCAGCCCATATCTTCCTTTGTGTGTATCTATCCTATGAGAGCAACTCATTTTGTGTTTGTCTAAGCATTGTGCACTTGCCTTCGGAAAGTGAGAGTGTGAGGTCAAATACAAAAGCTAACATAGTAGAATAGCAAGGGAGAAAAAGGGAAAAGAATCAAAAAAAAAAAAAAAAAAAAAAAGAAAGAACAAAAGAAAAAGAGAAAAAAAAAAAAAAAATAATACATAGTCTCCCAATACAAAGAGTATACCGAGCTTGTAAGCCAAGAAAGAGAGTCGCAAGAGCGCACCGAGGCAAGTGCACAAATCTATTGCTTACCCTCTTTTGGCAAACGAGTTGTGGTCTCTCCTTGTGTTGGCACGACAGCCGAGCGTAGTCTTCGTTAGGACCTTTTGTGCTCATTTTCATAGTCGTATAACCCGTTTTCTCCACGTGTGTGTTTCCGTGTTTTTGGTAGATCGTATCCTTTTGCTTTTGATCTTTGGTTCTTTACCGAGAACAATAACCTTTTGCTTGGATCGTTTGTTTGGTTTTCCACAACCCTTACCTTCCACCAAAAGCCTTTTAGAGTTTCTTGCCATTTCACTTTGCACGCTTTTGCTCATTTGTGTGGCAATTGGTTTGATATAATCTCCAAGGTGAGGTAAGCTAACTCTCCACACCCTTTCTCTCCATATACAACCATTGTTGGCTTTGCATCATGGACAGGCATGGAGAGCCATCCCAACCACCACCACCTCCAGAGGATGATAACCAATTCATGACAAGATGGGACCATTGGAAGATCCGAGGAGAATTCAACTATCGCTAGAAGCTCTCGGCGCCAAGATGAACAATTTAGCGAGGCCCGTGTGGAATTCAAGAACATCGACAACCGCTTCGAAGAAGTCCGTGGCCAAATGCATGCCATGCAACACAACCTCGGCCATCAAAATGAAGCGCTTGGCCGTGCACTCGCCTCCACGGATGAGAAGCTCCAACACATCATCGATGGACTCGCAAGGACACGCTCGCGCGAATCAAGCTCATCTCGGCACTCATCAAGTGAAACAAGTGCACCTCGCCGTCATGCTTCAAGGCACCGGAATGGACCCGTTCTTCAATCCATGAGCTCTTCGCAAGTGGTACCATCTCCGCGTCACGCCGCGACATCAAGCTATGATGGTGACCTCTCCAAGACCTCCAAGACGTGAAGCAAACCGACCACAACCAAGGGCACTGGTGATTCAACAAGAGCACCCTCGCATAGACCACCACGGCCATCGACGTCGACATGCTCCTTCAACAACAAGTGAAACTTCCGAAGAGGACGAACAAGATCATCGTCGACGTGAAGCACTCGAAGATCCTCCAAGGCGTCATCATCAACATGAACGCCCTCGCCAACATAATGGGCATGACGAGCCGCCCCTACACCAAGAAGAAGAGCAGCCCATGGCGCATACGGCTCGACGTCCTCCTCGCCACATGGCGCAAGCTAATGCTCCTCGCCATCAACCACGACAAGAGCAAGAGCAAGCTCCCCAAGCTCGTCGTGAGGACCATCAACCTCCTCCTCGTCCGCATCCGCGACAAGAAAACGAAAGCACGCTCCCCAAGCTCGTCAACAAGTTCCTCCACCAAACGCGGCACCCCAACAACCACGCGAGCATCGCAACAATCACCAAGCAAGACATGAGAGCTCGGATGATGATGATGACCGTCAAAATAATGGCAACCGACGCAACCGGAACCGCAATGGAGAAGAAACTTTCGGCAAGCTCAAATTCACCATGCCCAAGTTCACCGGTTCCAATGAGCCCGAGGAATATCTCTCTTGGGAACTCAAGGTCGACAAGATCTTCCGCATGCACAATTATAGCAATGAGAAGATGATGGCCATGGCATCCCTCGAGTTTGATGAGTATGCCAACCTTTGGTGGGAACAAGTCCAACTCGTCATGAAGCAAAGAAGAGCCTCCAATCGCCACTTGGCAAGATATGAAGGCTCATATGAGATCCCGCTTTGTTCCTTCACACTACACGCGTGACCTCTTCAACAAGCTTCAAACGCTTAGTCAAGGGACAAAGACCGTGGAAGAGTACTTCAAGCAAATGGAGCTCAACATGATCCGTGCCAACATTGAAGAGCGAGATGAGCAAACAATGGCACGCTTCCTCAATGGCTTGAACCATCCCATCAAACGCACCGAGTTCCAAAAGTACAACAACATGGTTGAGCTTGTGCACATCGCATCCAAGGCCGAGCGCCAAGTGCAAGAGGACATCAAGTACAACAAGCCAAAGACGTACTTCACCTACAAGCAAGCGCCAACCACTACTCCAACAACACCAAGTGGAAGCTCACCAAGTACAACCAAGCTTCCCTTCAAGCCAACTATTCCCCAAGGAAAACAGCCCCCAAGTGGCAAACAAACACGGGATGATCAACCATTCAATGGTGAATGCTACAAGTGTGGAGGCAAAGGGCACAAGTCCAATGCATGTGGAAACAAAAAAGTTTTGTTCATCCACGACAACGGCGATGAAGAATACTTGAGTGAAGAAGAGTTTGATGCAAGGGTCAAGCACACCGTCTCGGTGACGTTCTCCATTGGACACTACAGGGACACGGTGGAGTGTGACGTGGTTCCAATGACGGTTTGTCACATGTTGCTCGGAAGGCCGTGGCAATATGACAAGTGTGCTTTGCATAATGGTCACTCAAACACCTACACTTTCAAATGGCTTGATAAAACTTGTGTGTTGCAACCAATGACTCCTAGCCAAATAATTGCGGACAATGCAAAGGCTTTAGCGAGGGCGCATAAAAACACCTTGTGACAAGAGTGGTGAGCGAGAGAACCACACCATAGTGAGTGAGAGCTACAAGCCAAACTCGAGCGGAAAAACTAAGAGTGTTCTTCTAGCCACCAAAAGTGAGATGAGAGAAGTGCGGAACAACCCATCCATCTTGCACTACGTCCTCGTATGCAAGGGACTAGCGCAAGGAACTAATGACTTGACAAATATTCCTCCTTCTTTGATGGCTGTTTTGCAGGAATTCCAAGATGTATTCCCCGAAGAGCTTCCTCATGGCCTTCCCCCTCTTCGTGGAATCGAGCACCGTATCGACCTCATACCCGGCGCACCACTTCCAAACCGCGCTGCGTATCGCACAAACCCGGAAGAGACAAAGGAGATCGAGCGTCAAATCAACCAACTCGTCTCCAAAGGTTTGATCCAAGTAAGCACTAGCCCAAGCGCGGTTCCCGTGATCCTAGTCCCGAAAACGGATGATACGTTGCGGTTATGCATGGACTGCCGTCCAATCAATGCTATCACCGTGCGTTATCGACATCCTATACCGCGTCTTGATGACATGCTTGATGAGTTATGTGGAGCCACTATATTTTCGAAAATTGATCTTCGTAGTGGCTACCATCAAATTCGCATGGCTGAAGGTGATGAGTGGAAAACCGCCTTCAAAACCAAGCTTGGTCTCTATGAATGGTTGGTTATGCCTTTTGGCTTATCCAATGCCCCATCTACCTTCATGCGCCTCATGAACCATATTTTGCGGTCACTCATTGGAAAGAGTGTAGTTGTTTACTTTGATGACATTCTTGTCTATAGCAAGTCACTAGAGGAGCATGTTACTCATGTTAAGGAGGTCGACAAATCCTTCGTCATGAAAAGCTTTATGCTAACCTCCCAAGTGCACTTTTGCAAGAGACAAGCTGATTTTCCTTGGTTTTGTCGTGTCTTCTAATGGCATTGAAGTTGATGTATCAAAAGTCAAGGACATACGAGATTGGCCCACCCTACAAATGTTAGTGAACTTCGTAGTTTTCATGGGTTGGTGGCTTTTACCGCTTTGTGAAAGATTTTTCCACTATTGCTTGCCCCTCAACGAATTGACCAAGAAGAATGTCACGTTCGTTTGGGGAAAAGCACAACAAAAGGCTTTGATGAGCTCAAAAGGAGGCTCACCAAGCACCACTTCTTGCATTGGGATTTCACAAAACCTTTGAGATTGAATGTGACGCTAGTGGTATTGGCATTGGTGGCGTCCTTATGCAAAATGGGCGTCCTATTGCTTACCATAGTGAGAAACTTGATGGCGCACGCCTCAATTATCCCATTTATGACAAAGAACTTTTTGCCTTGGTTCGTGTTCTTCAAGTGTGGCAACACTATCTTTGGCCCAAAGAATTTATAATCCATTCCGACCATGAGTCGTTGAAGTACCTTAAGGGCCAAGCCAACTTGAGTAAAAGGCACGCAAAGTGGGTTGAGTTTATGGAGTCTTTTCCTTACATTGTAAAATACAAGAAGGGCAAAGAAAATGTGGTGGCGGACGCTTTGTCGCGCAAAACCACAAGCCTCCTTACACGACTCGAAGTCCATGTTTTGGGTCTTGAGGACATCAAATCTTTGTACACGTCCGATTCTTTCTTTGGACCAATATTTGCACAATGTTCAATAAACAAAGGGATCGACGATTTCTATTTGCACAAGGGTTTTCTTTTCAAACAAAACAAGCTTTGCATTCCGAAATCCTCTCTCCAACTTTTGCTTCTTCAAGAGTCCCATGGTGGAGGCCTTATGGGTCACTTTGGCCGTGACAAGACATATGACATGCTCTCCACTCACTACTTTTGGCCAAAGATGAAGCGTGACGTGGAGCGCCACGTTCAACGATGCACTACATGTATCCAAGCTAAGTCTAAGTCCAACCCCTTTGGTCTTTATATGCCATTGCCTATTCCTCATGCACCTTGGTCGGACATTAGCATGGACTTTGTACTAGGATTGCCTAGATCTAAACATGGTCACGATTCCATATTTGTAGTCGTGGATCGCTTTTCAAAAATGGCACATTTCATTCCGTGCCATAAGACCGATGATGCTTCACATGTCGCAAATTTGTCTTTCAGGGCAATAATTGGCTACGGCGTGCCAAGAACAATCGTCTCCGACCGTGACGTAAAATTCATGAGCTACTTCTGGAAGACCCTCATGGCCAAGCTCGGCATCAAGCTCCTCTTCTCGTCCGCCTCGCATCCTCAAACCGATGGACAAACCGAGGTAGTCAATCGAAGCCTTGGCACACTTCTCCAGGTGTTGATAAAGAAGAACCTTAAAGACTGGGAGGAATGCATTCCACATGCCGAGTTCGCCTACAACCGCGCCAAGCACTCCACCACCATGAGGAGCCCGTTCATGATCGTCTATGGCTTCGAGCCTCTAACCGCGCTCGATATCCTTCCCCTTCCACTTCATGAACGTGCCAATATGGACGTTGTCAAGCGTGCCCAAGCAATGATGAAACTCCATGAGGACACACGAGCTACTATCGAGCAACAAGTCCTTCGCCAAGCATCAAGGCTCAACAAGACCAAGAAAGAGATGATCTTTGATGAGGGCGACCTTGTGTGGATACACTTGAGTAAAGACCGCTTCCCCAAGGAACGCGACTCCAAGCTAAAGCCAAGAGGCGACGGACCATTCAAGGTGCTAAAAGGATAAACAACGCCTATGTGATCGATATACCAACATCGAAGTATCTTGTGAGCTCGACATTCAATGTCAAGGACCTCTCACCCTACCATGGCGAAGAGGAAGTTGTGACGGTTGAAGAGTCGAGGACGACTCTTTCCCAAGGGGGGGGAGCTGATGCAGCCCGTCCTCCGACCGCTACTACATCTACTCCCACGAGCTACCCAAATGGACCCATGACTCGCGCCCGAGCCAAGCTCCTTCAAACTAAGGTGAACTCGCTCCTCTCCTTGTGTGACTTCAACACCCCCTTGGATGGCTTGCTACTTCACCCGCAAACTCTGTGCATCATCAGGTACGAAGAAGCCACCAGTCACGCCAGGGCAAGCGGTACTACGGTTGGGACGGCCACTACCGCTCAAGCGGTCCTACCGCCTCCCTTCGCCACAGACGCCCCACTCCACGCCTCGAAGCAGCGGTACTACGGTCCTACAACGGTACTACGGTGGCAGTACCGCGCCCTCCTACCGCCATCGACGCCCGACGGAAGCCCCAGGCCCTCAAGCGGTACTACCGCTCGAAGGCGGTACTCCGGTGACCACCGGTACTGGGGTTGCGGGCCGAACTACCGGTCTGCCAGACCTGATTGCTTGATTCGGCCTGTGCCTTGTAACTCCACTTATAATCTATCTTTTCATTCGAAACTACCCCTGTTTTGTGGATGGACTATATATAGCCCCACCTCTATTGTAACCGTTCAGACTTGGATAATAATAGATATTAAGGAAACCCTTTGAGGACTTATATCTATTGGTCTCATGCTCCTACCACGGAGCACCGGATTATCCACCCACCTCTTGGATCTTGCTTAAGTGCGTTCAAGTTGTACAAGGCCTTGGGTTCTCGGTGTCTCGCCCCCAAGTCGTCAAGATCTCACCAAGCACCTCATCCCCCGTTGTTGGCGTGGAGAGCGAGCTTCGCCCAACACCGATCCTAGGGATTATGTTGGACCGGTTGCCACCGGCGTGAGGAGTAGGCGTGTATCGTGTTTTGGTGTGTGTGTGTTCGTGGTTCTCATCGCCTTCATCGCTTTCATTCCCCGACCACCTCGTTTCCCTCGTTTCTCGTGGAATTCGTGAAAGATCGGGCCAACCCCAGGGTTACCCCATAACACTTATCCTGCCTTGGTAAACAACATTTAAAATGCGGGGTAGCTAAATAACTTGAACCACCTAATCATTGTCGGGACCCCGGTTCCGCTTAATATGACCTAATTGCATCGCCTCTTTGCCATGCCATACATCATGCATGCATCATGCCGATCTTCTGCCGTTGTATTAAATATTGCACCCGGTGTTTCTCCTAGTGTTTTGGTTCTTCGCGGACTAGGCCGATGAGTTGATGCGAGTGTCGACCCGATCTTCGGTTGAACCCTTCGACAATGTTTTCAGGCGAGCATCTCCCCCTTTCTACCTATCTTACTTTTATAGTATTTACTTCCCTCCTGTTGATCTATTGCTATCTGTGTTGCGATGCTTTAGTTTCCGTACCTGTGATATACCGACCCTATATTGCCTTGGACACACCCTATTACCGTTGTTTGGTAGATAGTTGGACTTATGCGTCGTAGTTGCTTGCTCCAAAGGATGATGTGTCGTCATATGCCACGATTCTTGATGTATTGCCGCATGTTGATGTTGGAGATGATTCTAGTTTTACTTATCGCCACTTTACTTTCGCTTAACAACTAAAATTGGAATAAGCAATGCATCGGTGGGTGATAGATAATATTTGGTTTCGAACGCCCACTTGTGTCCCAGAAGACCCCGAGTACTTGATAATTCCTTGATTTTTGGCGCTATCCACATCCGGAGGTATATGGGACCCCCGAGGAGCTTGATTCATCTTATTTCTTGGGGCCACAAACTAGTTTGAGGTGTTTTTACTATCCTGTCTATGCCATGCTACTTTACGTATTTAAATTGTGCGAGGTACTGCACAATCGCATCTTGTTAGGATCGGGACACGATTCCGCGGTGTCGACAAGCCCAGCCACACTTCGGGTTCCCATCGTTCACACCAGTATACCCAAACCTTGAGCCCGTCTGAGTCACCGGCTTTTGCGGATCTACTTAAGGTGGCCTCAAATATTTCGAATCCTGTGATTGTTCAATCGTGAAAGCCTCGTTGGGTTTTGATTTGGTTTTTCCGAGGTTGATCGAGCGTGTTGCTATTGGTGCACCCCGGTAAAACTTTCAAAGCCGTGTCCATGGATATGGACGACTTGGAGCACTGATCTCGATCATAGACAAGCATAACTAAAGTTTACGCTATAAATTTGGCTTATAATGACTAGTAATCAGCTTCACTATAACGGAATGGCTAATTAATACCGCCCACAATTGCTTGTTTGGTTGTCGCCATGACAATTGTATCGACTAGTAAGTATTGCAACTACAATGAATGGCTGAATAAAAGTACCAACAACTGCTGGGTTTGGAATTACATCATGCTATCTCAGATCCGATTAGTAATTGCTGCAACTACAACGGAATGATTAACTAAAAGGGCCCACTGCTTACTTTATCAGGACAATTATCTATACCTGACTAGTAATTGCTGCAACGATAACCCAATAAGTAAAACTGCCAACTGTGTGAGTTCCTCGGTTGACTTCCTCGTTTGGTCTCGAGGGGGAAACACCAGGATGGGTTTGTTTGGTGTTAGTTTCAGGTTGGTTCCGGTTAGGTCATTCTTACCCCTCTCTGATAACCGCCAGTGTATCGAGTCTCTATAGGTTGTTTAGTGCATCTCGCCGCCGCTCTGATCCACCATACCTATGTAGGCGAGGACCGCAATTCTAGCCTCGCTGCATCGGCCTCGATCGACGCTCCTCTTTTTCCTTTGCCCTTTGTCGGCACCCTTTTGTTTAAGCAGGTTTTGAGATCGACGTTAGCGGGGTTACTCTTCCGCTTGGCACGGCAGGGTTATGGACGCCATTGGTTATTCTTCAGGGCTCTTAGCCCCATTTGCTTCTTGTCCGTAGTCGGACGCTCTACCATTTTCAAGGTGATTTGGATCTTGTATCTTATATCCGTATTCTTGACTCATGGAGTCGCTGTTATATATATCTGTTCTGTGGGTCCCATCGAGGACTGTTGTGTAATGTTATTACTTCGTTTTCCACCCGCACGAAAGTGCCTGGTGGGCACCTTTGAATCGTTTCTATGCGGCTTTTAGAGAATTTTGCTCAAACTTGCATAGGTCCGATTCGAGGGTGTTGAGTGGTATCGAGCTCAGCTATGATTTCACAAGTCCAAATTTCAGAGGATAACCTAGCTAACGGTCAAGTAGAGTGTCAAAACTATTTTGCAAAATCGGTTGGATAGTTACGATTAGGTCTGATTTACTCCTTATCCTCTGCTGTTCTCCTCTTACCTCACGTGTTTTGAATCCGCTCTCTTCCTTTCTTGAGTCCGTGAATTCTCGTGGTTGGGTTTCCGTCGTACCTTTAGGGTTTCGCTTCCTTCTTTGATAACGGTGTGCCACCATCCGGTGTTCAAGCTGCCTGATGAATCCATCTACGGTGTTACCATTCTTTGTTCTTTGTTTGTGCCTTCCGGTGTTTTCCGACGCGATGACCTCAGTCATGCCAGATCCGATGCAGGGTCTGCATCACTCCGTTGTTCCGAACCTCGCTTGTCGAGATCTTCAGTCTGACTCCGAGAGTTGGTTGCACAATCCGCCTATTCGTGTGCAGAGTAATGGTTTGAGTGCGGGATGGAGTAGCTACCATACCACTACTCTTATCATTCGCTCTTGTACGCCGAATCAGTGGATCCAGCAGTTTTACTCCGTCCACGGAAGTTAGGGGTGGCTTATTTGTTGATACCTCTACCTTCGACTTTTTGTTTCCGGAGTGTTCCCTCGACAATCACGGACAACAACTCTTGTTAGTGGTGTCGCGGGGATCTACACAAAGCGAGAAGACGGAGTACGCCGACCTTCCTTCCGGTATCATGAGGCGGATATCGAGGGCGAGATCCATTGTTAGTGGTGTCGAATTGTGGCATCCCGCAAAACCACTACTAGAAAATCGCGTTGAATTTGTGCATTGCATCGTCATCATCATGCATTGTTTGCCAAAACTATTTTTGCAAAGCTCGATTTGTTTTCCAAACGCCCCATCTTAATTCAACTACAAAGCCCGGTCCCCGGAATATTTTTGTTTTAATCAAAAATGTTGTGCAAACGGTCTGTTAAAATAAATAAAGTATTTTATTATTTTAGCGGGGGCAGTCGAACGGGCCGTATCGACCCGCACGACCACCCCCATAATTCGGATCGGTCCAACCTCTAATCCTAAGTCTACCCAGAAATCTACCCTCTCTCTCCAGCCACCTCACCCCCTCCTATCAGATTGCGCCACCTAAGCACCCCTCTCCCCACTACCCAATCCTAAACTGCCAACTAGCCCACCCCAATCCCTCACAGCCACTCTCTCTCTCCCCACCAACCCCGGTCCCACCCCGCAGTGAGCACACACACGCACCTGCCAAGACGCACGCGCCACAGCAAGCACACCCACGCGCGCCTGTCACCTACCTCCTGGGCCCCACCCCGGGCCCGCCACTCCCACCGCACACCGCCCCCCCCCCGCCCCGTGCTTCTTCCCCGAGCGGCCCTTCCTCGCCCCATAAGCTCCACCTCCGCCGGGTCCTCCCTCTCTCCGGCCACGGCCCCGCCTCACCTCACCTCATTGCCCCCTCATGCGAGTCCTCCCTCTCTCCAACCCGCTACGCCCCGCGCCACCTGAGGCCCTCCCGCCAACACCGCCCCTACTCGGCCGCCTCCAGCGCCCACACTCAGACGCCGCCTCTCCGCCCAACCTCCGCGACCACCTCTCGGCTCGCCCCATAGCGTCAAGGCCCGGCGCCGTGCACCCTCCGGTTCCGCCTTGCGCTTCGACGCGCTCCAGCTCGCCAAGGCCTCGCCCGGCGAACCTCCTTCCGCGTCTGGCCTTTCGCCACCGCGTGGCGAAGCCGACGCCCAGCTACCGCCGGGCAACCTCTCGCCCAGGCCGAGTCCTCGTGGCCTCCTCCGCGTCTCCGAGCCACCTCCGGCCCTCTCCTCGCCGGCGCCGGTGGCTCCCGACGCTGGGCCCTACCGTCCTCGACCTACCAAGCGCCGCTGCGTTTTTCCGAGCTGCCGCCGCTCGCAGGTCGCCCCGCCTACTGCTTTCGCCGCTGTGTCTCTGCTGCGATTGCGATCAACGACCCCAAAACCCGAGGCGCGACACGGAACATGGAGGACACCGCTGAAACCCAAGACCCGCCCACGGACTCGAAGGCCCTGCAGACGCACGCCTGGTTGTCAAGATCTTCCCACGGACTCCGATGGCCATGGCCGCCGAACCTCGCAGGCGAGCTCTCCTTCATGGAACGCCGTAACACGATTTAACCTCAAGGCCGAACACCGGAGTGACTAGTACTTCCCCGAACGCCAAGACCGACGCCGAACCAAGCCCTGCCCCTGGATGCAACAAGTGCTTCATCCCGAACGCCTCGCCCATCGCCACGAACCCCGAAGACCGATCCCGGAGCCCGATCCGAAGACCCCGGTGCGACGAGCATCCTCTCCCCGGACACCGGGACGCGGGATCCTCGAGTTCTCCCTCACGGACTCCAAGATCTGCCTCGGACGCCAAGACCGACAGCTGGGCCGAAGACCCCGGATGCGCCGAGACCCTAACCCCCAGAGTCCGAGAGAACGATTCCGCCAAGATCGACTCGATGGCGCAGAATCGCTAAGAGCTTAGAACGACAAGAACGACAACAACCAGACGGTATCGATGCCCCGACGCCAAGTACTCCGTCATGGTACGCCGAGACCGAATCGACAAGAACGACCAAGTACCAAGGACGCTTGCCGAGACCGCCGTCGAACCCTGGACCCTGAGACCGACCCCGAACCCCGAACCCCGGAACCCCAAGATCGTCGAGAACCCTAAAGTGTGACCCCTTTCCGAAAACCCTATTTTATAACATAATAACTTCATGCATGTTTAATTGTCATCCATCTCGCATGCATGTCATTGGTTTGGGGGCCTTATGCCGAATCACCTAATAATTAAATATGGGGCCCATATGCGGGCAAATATAGCCTTATATTGGCCTCATTTAAATTTGTGTAGCAAACCGGTATCTTATCCTGCCTTGGTAAACAACATTTAAAATGCGGGGTAGCTAAATAACTTGAACCACCTAATCATTGTCGGACCTTGCCCGCTTAATATGACCTAATTGCATCGCCTCTTTGCCATGCCATACATCATGCATGCATCATGCCGATCTTCTTCCGTTGTATTAAATATTGCACCCGGTGTTTCTCCTAGTGTTTTGGTTCTTCGCGGACTAGGCCGATGAGTTGATGCGAGTGTCGACCCGATCTTCGGTTGAACCCTTCGACAATGTTTTCAAAGCATCTCCCTTTCTACCTATCTTACTTTTATAGTATTTACTTCCTCCTGTTGATCTATTGCTATCTCGTTATGCGATGCTTTAGTTTCCGCACTGTGATATACCGTGCGACCCTATATTGCCTTGGACACACCCTATTACCGTTGTTTGGTAGATAGTTGGACTTATGCGTCGTAGTTGCTTGCTCCGTCTTGATGTGTGTCGTCATATGCCATTTGCGATGTATTGCCGCATGTTGATGTTGGAGATGATTCTAGTTTTACTTATCACCACTTTACTTTCTGCTTAACAACTAAAATTGGAATAAGCATCGGTGGGTGATAGATAATATTTGGTTTCAACGCCCACCGTGTCCCGTAAGACCCCGAGTACTTGATACTGTTCCTTGATTTTATGCGCTATCCACATCCGGAGGTATATGGGACCCCCGAGCGAGCTTGATTCTCTTATTTCTTGGGGCCACAAACTAGTTTGAGGTGTTTTTACTATCCTGTACTTATGCCATGCTACTTTACGTATTTAAATTGTGCGAGGTAACGCATTCGCATCGCTTGTTAGGATCGGGACACGATTCCGCGGTGTCGACAAGCCCAGCCACACTTTCGGGTTCCCGATGCTCACAAACAGTATACCCAAACCTTGAGCCCGTCTCGAGTCGGTGGCCGCTTGCTATGGATCTACTTAAGGTGGCCTGAAATATTTCGAATCCTGTGATTGTTCACCGTGAAAGCCTCGTTGGGTTTTGATTTGGTTTTTCCGAGGTTGATCGAGCGTGTGTTGCTATTGGTGCACCCCGGCCGGGTAAAACTTTCTGAAAGCCATGTCCGCGGATATGGACGACTTGGAGCACAGTATCTCGATCATAGACAAGCATAACTAAAGTTTACTGCTATAAATTTGGCTTATAATGACTAGTAATCAGCTTCACTATAACGGAATGGCTAATTAATACTGCCCACAATTGCTTGTTTGGTTGTCGCTTGCGACAATTGTATCTGACTAGTAAGTATTGCAACTACAACAGAATGGCTGAATAAAAGTACCAACAACTGCTGGGTTTCGGGAATTACATCATGCTATTTGTATCTGATTAGTAATTGCTGCAACTACAACGGAATGATTAACTAAAAGGGCCCACTGCTTACTTTATCAGGACAATTATCTATACCTGACTAGTAATTGCTGCAACGATAACCCAATAAGTAAAACTGCCAACTGTGTGAGTTCCTCGTTTGACTTCCTCGTTTGGTCTCGAGGGGGAAACACCAGGATGGGTTTGTTTGGTGTTAGTTTCAGGTTGGTTCCGGTTAGGTCATTCTTACCCCTCTCTGATAACCGCCAGTGTATCGAGTCTCTATAGGTTGTTTAGTGCATGCTGCCGCTGCCGCTACAGTCCACCATACCTATGTAGGCGAGGACCGCCGAATTCTAGCCTCGCTGCATCGGCCTCGATCGACGCCTCTTTTTCCTTTGCCCTTTGTCGGCACCCCTTTTGTTTAAGCAGGTTTTGAGATCGACGCCGTTAGCAGGGTTACTCTTCCGGCTTGGCCTGGGCAGGGTTATGGACGCCATTGGTTATTCTTCAGGGCTCTTAGCCCCATTTGCTTCTTGTCCGTAGTCGGACACTCTACCATTTTCAAGGTGATTTGGATCTTGTATCTTATATCCGTATTCTTGACTCATGGAGTCGCTGTTATATATATCTGTTCTGTGGGTCCCATCGAGGACTGTTGTGTAATGTTATTACTTCGTTTTCCACCCGCACGAAAGTGCCTGGTGGGCACCTTTGAATCGTTTCTATGCGGGTTTGGCGAATTTTGCTCAAACTTGCATAGGTCCGATTCTGAGGGTGTTACATCTCCCTCCCGACTGTTTGTAGGCGAAGGCCTGCTGCAGAAATTCTCCACCATATACACCACGCCGTCGTGTTATAGATCCAATCTATCTCTCCACCATACTTGCTGGTCCGAGGAAGGAGGAGACGTCGAGGTGCTGCACGTGTGCATCTCACGGAGGCACCGCCACTTGTGGTGCTAGATCGGATCGGATCGCGAGGAGGAGAAGCGAGTACGACTACATCACCCACATTCCGACGAACGTTCACTGCGAATCTTCAAGGGTATGAAGATCTAATCCAATCTCTCTCGTTGATTGCATCTCCTAGATTAGATCTTGGCTTTCCCTCTGTTCGCATCCGTAGAAAATTTTGATTTACTATGCCGCGAAACCCTTCAAAGGGTCCTATAGATGATCTAGCATCATCTCTAACATTACAAGGCTAAGGTTTGGTTTAAATCTTTTTATTTTTAGAAAAGTAATTTCTACTCATTGAAAAACTACTTAAGATTTAATATTCTCCAAACTAAACATGGGATCATGTTGACACATGTCATCACCACATATTGTAGTCCATGGGAATGTGATTTAAAGTGGTGTCACAATTTAATAAGGTTTTACCCTTTTATTTTAATTAATTAAAGTGGCTAGAAGTGCTTATGAAGCATTCTTTTATTACTTGAACATTATTTCTGCAAGTAAACCTATATATTTTTATATATTCTGAAAGGTATGGTTAAATGTGATTTTTAAGAGTTGGAATCAACTCAAAAGCTTTTATGGTTGAAAATTGAAAAATGTTTGAATGCAGAAAAGCTTCTGCCTTGTTATTTTTACTATGGGTGATCTACAGATCCAAATGACTTGAATCCAACGGGCTTGGATTAAGCATTTACAGACCTTTCCAACAAAATTGATTTCATTCAATTTGGCGCACTGAATCGATCTGGGTTGATTTTTGAAGTTGGGTGCTTAAGTGTTTTTGAATTGAAAAAGAAAAGGTTTAATTTGAATTGCTGGGCTACGCGGGAAATTCTAACGGGCCGGCCTGCTAAGCGCAGTGCTCCCGCGGGCTGCTTAAGTGGGTGTCATCCCCAAACCGATGGTCAAACTGAAGTAGTAAATAGAACTTTGTCTACTATGTTACGGTCTGTTTTAAAGAAGAACTTAAAATTGTGGGAAGAGTGTTTACCTCATATAGAATTTGCTTATAATCGTTCATTGCATTCTACCACAAAGATGTGCCCATTTGAGATTGTGTATGGTTTTGTTCCTCGTGCACCTATTGATTTATTGCCTTTACCTTCTTCGGTGCAACATAATTTGGATGCTACACAACACGCTGAAATGATCTTAAACTTGCATAAGACTACTAAAGATAACATTGAACACATGAATGCTAAGTATAAACTTCTTTGGGGATAAAGGGAGAAAGCATGTTGTGTTTGATGTTGGCGATCTTGTTTGGTTACATTTGCGTAAAGATCGTTTTCCGATTTACGCAAGTCTAAGTTAATGCCACGTGCTTTGGTCCCTTTAAGGTGTTAGAAAATCAATGATAATGCATATAAACTTGAGTTGCGCAAACTTTGGTGCAGTTAGTCCTACATTTAACATTGCATTTGAAGCCTTACTTTGGTGAGGAAGATGAGATTGCGTCGGCGACTTCAATTCAAGAAGGGAGCATGATGTGGACATCCCTACTATTGATACAACTGTTGTACCTACAAGAACACACACAAGGACCCATCACAAGATCTCGTGCCAAACAACTTAACTATCGGTACTTTCGTTTCTTGGAACTATTCCTCACATACATGAGAATATGATGCTGCCTAAATCGGATATATTTCTTACTCTTAGGAATGATGGACCAAGCATGGATGAGAGGGACAAGCATTGGGCGTGGCCATGCATGGAGATGGCGACAAGCATGTGATGATCCAAGAGAAGGCCACAGATGAAGATTTGAACTTTGAGGCCACCATAATGAAGAAAGAAGGCTTGGACGAAATATTCAAGATCAATACTTTAAATTCGTCCATAGCTTCATATGGTCTTTGCGACACCTTTTATTTTGGGCCAGGCCCATGTAATTTTCGCAGGATTTTAATTAGCCACTTTTTAGAGTCCGTATTTGAGGGGAAAAGGACTTTTAGGGTTGGATTCGGCCACCACTTCCATGGCTGGCCGAAACCCCACCTTTTCGCCCTTAAATACACCCCATAGCCGAACCTCTAGACTCGGATTTTGTTTAGACATTAAGTTAGCCATAGTCGCAACTTCGCCAAGGCTCGAGCGTCGCAGAGGCCTCTTGTACTTCGCACCTATTCAGGATCCCACCTCTTCAATAAAGCTTTCCTCTTAATCCGCAATATCTTGATTGCAATATTGGTTCTTACTTGTTCTCGATTTCAGGTAGGAATTAAGACCCTCATGGTCGGTGATCGTGTTCACGCAGGATCGGTAACCTCCGGAGATTGGCAAGCGATTGCATTGGCGCTCGTGCTTTCGCCGCGTGTAGTCGGATCGTCAAGCCGAACTCCACCAAATCGAATATCGCCATCTCATCAAAAGATCGGACACCTTTGCCCTATCAAGTGGTATCAGATTTCGGGTTGCTCGGTGAGATTTTCTTGTTTTGTAGATTAGATCTGTTTTTACCTATAACCCACGAAAAAGCCAAAAAAACAGTTAGAGTTTAGATCCATCCTATAACCAATCTACACCTCGCATTATCTTTTCAGTTTTTGCATTGTTGAATTTGTGTGTACATCGTCGCCGAGTTCTTTGGTCTTAGTGTCTCGTCCCTTAGAGTTTGAGTTCGATCATAGTAGTCACCGCCACACTTTCGATCACCGCCACCATATTCCGCCACCATATTCCGCCATATACCCCGCCTCCATAAACCCTAATACTCCGCCACCGCCTTCCTACCGCAATACAGATCCGATCGGTTTCCTGGCGTGAGTACGAGTAGTAGTTATTGTTCCTAGTTATGGAACCTCGAAAAATTTTACGCTATACTAGTTTTCGGCTTTGGGGATCACTTTTCTCCATCGGCCGTTATAGCGATATTTTTTGGCGCCTGCGCGCTTTCCGGAGCAAAATAAAAAATTTCAAAAACTTTTTTTGGGGCTACCCTCTTTTTAGACACCGTAGATCAGTTCTAGCCACTTGCCATCATAGTGATTTTCTGCATCTCGTTTCTCTTTTCAGTTGCCATATTATCATACGATTGCTTGTTGTGTCGTCGTGACATCGTTGGTGATCTAGGCTCGCGTATCTAGTACGGTCTAGCCTAGGACCCACCGATGGTCGTTGGGCATTCTTTCAACTTTTGCATTCTTGTTTTGATAATTTCTAACCCCTTGCTAAGCCTTCCCGAGCTCCACAGATATTCTCCACGTGCGGTGTATCGACCCCTGGTAATCGCTTGGTTCAATCTCTGGACCTACTGATCCTCGCAGTTGCACATCGCCTTTTCCTGCTGCTTGGTAAGAACTTGTAAGAGCTTCGTATATTGCTTGACGGATTACGCGTGACTTCCACCATATTCCGTAGTATATACATGCTTTTAAGGACTAACCATGGAGATACTTCGGAACCCCGCCACCATGACAAGCGAAGAACTACATGCCCACTTCTCCGCTCTTGGTCGGTCATTTGAAGACGTGGATACGCGCCTAGGAGAGTTTGACACCAAGCTCACCAACGCCGTGGACAAGATCGATGAACTCGAGAAATCCTTCAACGCCAAGCTTGATGTTCGGTTCAAGGAGCTTTTGAACCGATTGCCCCCCCATAGCACCACACATGGCGCCGCGGCGCATTCCGATCACGGTCGGACTGCTGGTTCATTGCCGC
The DNA here is from genome assembly GCA_030063025.1 of Avena longiglumis. NCBI lineage: Eukaryota > Viridiplantae > Streptophyta > Magnoliopsida > Poales > Poaceae > Avena > Avena longiglumis. The sequence continues at coordinate 329,073,956 of CP125974.1, read as the reverse complement.
ACCCAGCGGTTGCCACTGGTGGCGCTCCTCGAGACTTCCGCCACGGCTGCGACATTGGGGAGACGGCAGCGGGTACTACTACGACCCCGACGACGATCTGTTTGATGAGGAGGTTGAACAACCTCCGGTACTGCCGGCGTCCCGACATTACTACCGCAACGCCGCCCACCGATGCGTGATGATGATCATGTTGCAAAGCTTAAATTAAATATTCCATCTTTTGAGGGTAAATATAATCCTGATGCATATCTTACATGGGAGATGGAAGTAGAACAACGTTTTGCATGCTTAAAATATCCTGAGAATATGCGTGTTAGTGCTGCTACATGTGAATTTACTAAATTTGCTTCCCTTTGGTGGTCTGAGTATTGTCGTTTAAATCCTACTACTATTCCTAGTACTTGGACTGCTTTAAAAACTGCTATGCGTGTTCGTTTTGTACCTCCCACTTATCAACGTGATTTACTAAAGAATCTGACACGTTTGGAGCAAGGGAAAAATTCTGTAGAAGTGTATTATCAGGAATTACAAACGGGGATGGTTCGGTGTGGTCTTGTTGAATCTAATGAACAAATGCTTGCACGTTTCTTTGGTGGATTAAACAAGGACATTCAACACATATTAGATTATAAGGAATATAATTCTATCACTAGTTTGTTTCATCTTGCTTGCAAAGCTGAACGTGAAGTGCAGGATCGCCAAACACCATGGAGGAGGACTAATAATTCTGCAGGTCGCACATCCACTTGGACATCCCGACAATCAGCACCTCCTCGTGATTCACCACCATCTACTACCACATCCAAGGCCACCACAAGATTTCCAGCTGCTCCTCCACCATCATCCAATGCTCACCTTTCGTAGTGCATCTTCTATGGCTTCCACGGGTAAGACAAAGGATATACAATGCCGCAAGTCTGGGATTTTGGTCATATAGAGGCGATTGCACAACACAACGTGTGATGATGGTGCGAAGATGGTCAATACGATTCAGTGACTTCGATGAAGATACACTAGCCCTTATTTCTGCTCGAGATGGAGACAATTCTGATGCTGATGAAGAGCCAGAGGTAATGGGAGCTGAAGCTGCTGATCAATAGAAGAGCTTAATTACACAACGTGTGTTGAGTGTGCAATTGAGAAAATCTGAGCAAGATCAACGCCACAACCTGTTCCAAACACGTGGTGTTGTCAAGGAAAGAGCTATATGGATCATCATTGATGGAGGGAGTTGTAATAACCTGGCCAGTGTTGACATGGTAGAGAAGCTTGCGCTTCCAACAAGACAACGCCCACATTCATATTACATCCAATGGTTTGAGAGTTCTCGCAAGATCAAGGTAACAAGAACGGTACGCGTGCATTTTACTATTGGTACATATTCTGATTTTGTTGATTGTGATGTTGTACCTATGCAACTTTTTTTTTTTTTACTTGGTAGACCATGGCAATTTGATAGAGAATCTGTTCATAATGGCAAAACTAATCACTACTCTCTTATGCATGATGGAAAGAAAATTGGTCTAAAACCTATGACTCCCGAACAGATTTTAAAAGATGATCTTGCTAGAGCTAGTAGAGCTAAAACTGAGGAGAAAAATAAAAGTGAGAATCAGATTGTTGCTGCAGATTTTATACCACCAAAGAACAATAAATCTGATTCTACACATGCTACTGAAATTCGTTTGAAGAGTCCATGTATGCTTGCAAATAAAATTGATATTGCTGAACTAGATGTAAACAATACTCAATGTTATGCAATTGTTTGCAAAGAGGTTTTGTTTTCATTTGAGGATATGCCTCCTTCTTTGCCACCCGCTGTTGCTAACATTTTGCAGGAATATGAGGACGTCTTTCCCATTTGCCAGGACTACCTCCTATTAGAGGAATTGAGCACCAAATTGATCTCATTCCTGGTGTCACGTTGCCCAACCGCGCGCCATATAGAACCAATCCAGAGGAGACAAAGGAGATACAATGCCAAATTCAGGAACTACTCGACAAAGATCATATTCGTGAGTCCCTTAGCCCCTGTGATGTTCCTATTATTTTGGTACCTAAGAAAGATGGTTCTTCGCGCATGTGTACTGATTGTAGAGCTATCAATAATATTACTATTCGATATCGTCATCCTATTCCACGTTTAGATGACATGTTTGATGAATTGAGTGGCTCTACCATGTTTTCTAAAGTTGATTTGCGTAGTGGTTACCACCAGATTCGTATGAAATTAGGAGATGAATGGAAAACAGCATTTAAAACTAAGTTCGGTTTATATGAGTGGTTAGTGATGTCGTTTGGTTTAACTAATGCACCTAGCACTTTCATGAGATTAATGAACGAAGTTTTACGTGCTTTCATTGGACGTTTTGTGGTAGTCTACTTTGATGATATTCTGATTTATAGCAAATCTTTAGAGGGTCATTTGGACCATTTACGTGCTGTTTTCAATGCTTTACGTGATGCACGTTTGTTTGGTAACCTTGAGAAGTGCACCTTTTGCACCAATCGAGTTGCGTTTTTTGGCTATGTTGTTACATCACAGGGTATTGAAGTGGATCCAGCGAAGATTGAAGCTATTGAGAATTGGCCGCAGCCCAAGACGGTCACACAAGTGAGGAGTTTTCTTGGCCTCGCTGGTTTTTATAGGCGCTTTGTCAAAGACTTTGGATCAATTGCCGCGCCGCTGAATGAGCTTACCAAGAAGGATGTGCCCTTTGTTTGGGGCGATGCACAACAACAGGCCTTCGTCATATTAAAAGATAAGCTAACACATGCTCCCTTACTCCAACTTCCTAATTTTACTAAGACTTTTGAGCTTGAATGTGATGCTAGTGGAATTGGTTTGGGAGGGGTGTTATTACAAGAGGGAAAACCTGTTGCATATTTTAGTGAGAAATTGAGTGGGGCTAGTCTGAACTATTCTACTTATGATAAAGAATTATATGCGTTGGTTCGGACATTAGAAACTTGGCAACATTATCTATGGCCTAAAGAGTTTGTTATTCATTCTGATCATGAATCTTTGAAGCATATTCGTAGTCAAGCTAAGTTGAATCGTCGTCATGCAAAGTGGGTTGAATTTATTGAGTCTTTTCCTTATGTTATCAAACACAAAAGGGTAAAGATAATATTATTGTCGATGCTTTGTCACTGTTATGCTTTGTTATCTCAACTTGACTTCAAAATATTTGGATTGGAAACTATTAAGAACAATATGTGCATGATGCTGAATTTAAATATGTGTTGTAGAATTGTAGAGATGGTAGAACTTGGAACAAGTTCGTCTTCAATGATGGATTTGTGTTCGTGCTAACAAACTATGCATTCGGATAGCTCTGTTCGTCTTTTGTTGTTACTGAGGCGCATGGAGGAGGATTGATGGGACACTTTGGTGTCAAGAAGACGGAGGATGTTCTTCTGCACTTCTTTTGGCCACGTGTCGTCGAGATGTTGAGAGATTTGTGGCACTGCACTACTTGTCAAAAAGCTAAGTCTCGCCTTAATCCACATGGTTTATATATGCCTCTTCCTGTTCCTAGTGTTCCTTGGGAGGATATTTCTATGGACTTTGTTTTGGGATTACCGCGAACACAGAAGGGGAGGGATAGTATTTTTGTTGTTGTGGATCGGGTTTCTAAGATGGCACACTTTATTCCTTCTCATAAAGCGGATGATCTTTGCATATTGCTGATTTGTTCTTTCGTGAAATTGTTCGTTTGCATGGTGTGCCAAATACTATTGTCTCGATCGTGATACTAAATTTCTTAGCCACTTTTGGAGATGTTTATGGGCTAAGTTGGGGACTAAATTGCTCTTTAGTACTACATGTCATCCCCAAACCGATGGTCAAACTGAAGTAGTAAATAGAACTTTGTCTACTATGTTACGGGCTGTTTTAAAGAAGAACTTAAAATTGTGGGAAGAGTGTTTACCTCATATAGAATTTGCTTATAATCGTTCATTGCATTCTACCACAAAGATGTGCCCATTTGAGATTGTGTATGGTTTTGTTCCTCGTGCACCTATTGATTTATTGCCTTTACCTTCTTCGGTGCAACATAATTTGGATGCTACACAACGCGCTGAAATGATCTTAAACTTGCATAAGACTACTAAAGATAACATTGAACACATGAATGCTAAGTATAAACTTCCTGGGGATAAAGGGAGAAAGCATGTTGTGTTTGATGTTGGCGATCTTGTTTGGTTACATTTGCGTAAAGATCGTCTTCCTGATTTCATAAGTCTAAGTTAATGCCACGTCTTGCTGGTCCCTTTAAGGTGTTAGAGAAAATCAATGATAATGCATATAAACTTGAGTTGCACGCAAACTTTGGTGCAGTTAGTCCTACATTTAACATTGCAGATTTGAAGCCTTACTTTGGTGAGGAAGATGAGATTGCGTCGAGGCGACATCAATTCAAGAAGGGAGCATGATGTGGACATCTCTACTATTGATACAACCGTTGTACCTCAACACACATACAAGGACCCATCACAAGATCTCGTACAACAACTTAACTATCAGGTACTTTCGTTTCTTGGAACTATTCCTCACATACATGAGAATATGATGCTGCCTAAATCGGATATATTTCTTACTCTTAGGAATGATGGACCAAGCATGGATGAGAGGGACAAGCATTGGAGCGTGGCCATGCATGGAGATGGCAGCAAGCATGTGATGATCCAAGAGAAGGCCACAGATGAAGATTTCAGAACTTTGAGGCCACCATAATGAAGAAAGAAGGCTTGGACGAAATATTCAAGATCAATACTTTAAGAATTCGTCCATAGCTTAATATGGTGCTGCGACACCTTTTATTTTGGGCCAGGCCCATGTAATTTTCGCAGGATTTTAATTAGCCACTTTTTAGAGTCCGTATTTGAGGGGAAAAGGACTTTTAGGGTTGGATTCGGCCACCACTTCCATGGCTGGCCGAAACCCCACCTTTTCGCCCTTAAATACACCCCATAGCCGAACCTCTAGACTCGGATTTTGTTTAGACATTAAGTTAGCCATAGTCGCAACTTCGCCAAGGCTCGAGCGTCGCAGAGGCCTCTTGTACTTCGCACCTATTCAGGATCCCACATCTTCAATAAAGCTTTCCTCTTAATCCGCAATATCTTGATTGCAATATTGGTTCTTACTTGTTCTCGATTTCAGGTAGGAATTAAGACCCTCGCTGGTCAGGCTGATCGTGTTCACGCAGGATCGGTAACCTCCAGGAGATTGGCCAAGCGATTGCATTGGCGCTCGTGCTCGCACGTGTAGTCGGATCGTCAAGCCCGAACTCCACCAAATCGAATATCGCCATCTCATCGAAAGATCGGACACCTTTGCCCTATCATGGGGCTACGTGGATCGTTCGATCTAGTTCTAATCCAACGGCTGAGGGTCATCGTCGACGCGGGACAGCTCCGGCGAGAACCTAAGCGCGGCGGTGAGGGTGCTGGGGCTCACCGGGTATGGGCGAGGGTCGGCGAGGCGAGCAACGAATTCGACGACGGCGAACCTCCTGTACCGGTGGTTTCTCTGGGCGGCTCAATCGCTGGCTCCTTTCTTCTCCGTGGCGAGCTTCGGTGAAATTCCCAGGTGGTGCTTGGCTTGCTCACGAGGTGGTGTGGCACGGTCGTGGGGAGAGGGGAGTGAGATGGTGTGAAGAAATCGTGCGGGGGTGGCCTCTATTTATAGTCGAGCGAGGCGATCGTCGGGACGCACGGTGAGCTCGTCGGGGGCGACGTTACAGGCGGCTATAGGCATGGGCAAGGGTAGGGGACGGTGTTGTGTCTCCTGGCGATGCTAAACGACATGGTCGCGAGGCATGGGGCGGTGTGGTTTGAGTGCAGGCAGGCGCTCTGCTAGGCGGGCGTCTTCGACGGCGGGCGGTGGCTGTATGGCACGGGGCGGCAAACAGGGGTGTCTGGCGGTCTCCTGGGTCGGTGGTGATCGTGTATGAACGCGGTGAGGGCGCCGCGTGGTCTGTGGGTGATGGTCGAGGGTGGCGCTCTGGCGCACGGTCGGCATGGTCTGGGCGTGGCTCGTGCGAGTGGTCCAGGGCTTGGCCTTCATGGTGGGACAGCGATGGCGGTGGACGGTGGGCTGCCTCCCAGACATGTTGGCTAGGCTTGCTGCTCCTAGCTTGCTGTCCACAATGGGGTGACATGGGGGTGCTCGGCTGTTCACCATTAATGACAATGGCAACCTCACAGGGTGCTAGTCCTTAGTTAAACTTCCTAGATGATCTCTCGCTACGTGTGTGAGCTAACTAGGGAACAAGTTAGGCTCAAAACACTGCACACTATAGTGTTTGATGTTTTTGTTGATTTGTGTCTGCAACCTGTTTGATGAAATGGCCGCATGAAATCAAGTTTTGAATTTTGAAATGAATTTTGGTGGGTTTGCTAGATTGGTTCTGGTGAGTCTGCAGATGCTTGGGTTTTGAAAGTTGAGCTTGTTTGAGTGGGTTTTGGAAAAGTGGGATCTTCCCATATGAAGAAGATTCAATTTTGAATTGTCATTTAAACTATGCATTTGAAAGTTTCTGGATGATCACAAAGTGGGCCTTGATACTTTGTTATGAGTACATTCAAGGGGTGCAAAGATGATAGGGCAAAGGTGTCCGATCTTTCGATGAGATGGCGATAATCGATTTGGTGGAGTTCGGGCTTGACGATCCGACTACACGTGCGAGCACGAGCGCCAATGCAATCGCTAGGCCAATCTCCTGGAGGTTACCGATCCTGAACACGATCACCGACCAATGAGGGTCTTAATTCCTACCAAATCGAGAACAAGTAAGAACCAATATTGCAATCAAGATATTGCGGATTAAGAGGAACGCTTTATTGAAGAGGTGGGATCCGAATAGGTGCGGTACAAGAGGCCTCTGACGCCGAGCCTTGGCGAAGTTGCGACTATGGCTAACTTAATGTCTAAACAAAATCCGAGTCTAGGGGTCGGCTATGGAGAGTATTTAAGGCGAAAGGTGGGGTTTCGCCAGCCATGGAAGTGGTGGCGAATCCAACCCTAAAAGTCCTTTTCCCTCAAATACGGACTCTAAAAAGTGGCTAATTAAAATCCTGAAAATTACATGGGCCTGGCCCAAAATAAAGGTGTCATGACACCATATTAAGCTATGGACGAATTCGTAAAGTATTGATCTTGAATATTTCGTCCAAGCCTTCTTTTCTTCATTATGGTGGCCTCAAAGTTCTGAAATCTTCATCCGTGGCCTTCTCTTGGATCATCACATGCTTGCTGCCATCTCCATGCATGGCCATGCTCCAATGCTTGTCCCTCTCATCCATGCTTGGTCCATCATTCCTAAGAGTAAGAAATATATCTGATTTAGGCAGCATTATATTCTCATGTAAGTGAGGAATAGTTCCAAGAAACGAAAGTACCTGATAGTTAAGTTGTTTGGCACGAGATCTAGTGATGGGTCCTTGTATGTGTGTTGCTGTAGGTACAACGGTTGCCTCAATAGTAGGGATGTCCACATCATGCTCCCCTTCTTGAATTTAAGTCGTCCGCGACGCAATCTCATCTTCCTCACCAAAGTAAGGCTTCAAATCTGCAATGTTAAATGTAGGACTAACTGCATAAAGTCCGCAGCAACTCAAGTTTATATGCATTATCATTGATTTTCTCTAACACCTTAAAGGGACCAGCAGCACGTGGCATTAACTTAGACTTGCGTAAATCAGGAAAACGATCTTTACGCAAATGTAACCAAACAAGATCGCCAACATCAAACACAACATGCTTTCTCCATTTATCCCCAACAAGTTTATACTTAGCATTCATGTGTTCAATGTTATCTTTAGTAGTCTTATGCAAGTTTAATATCATTTCAGCGTGTTGTGTAGCATCCAAATTATGTTGCACCGAAGAAGGTAAAGGCAATAAATCAATAGGTGCACAAGGAAAAAACCATACACAATCTCAAATGGGCACATCTTTGTGGTAGAATGCAATGAATGATTATAAGCAAATTCTATATGAGGTAAACACTCTTCCCACAATTTTAAGTTTTTCTTTAAAACAGCCCGTAACATAGTAGACAAAGTTCTATTTACTACTAAAGAGCAATTTAGTCCCCAACTTAGCCCATAAACATCTCCAAAAGTGGCTAAGAAATTTAGTATCACGATCAGAGACAATAGTATTTGGCACACCATGCAAACGAACAATTTCACGAAAGAACAAATCAGCAATATGCGCAGCATCATCCGTTTTATGACAAGGAATAAAGTGTGCCATCTTAGAAAACCGATCCACAACAACAAAAATACTATCCTCCCTTCTCGTGTTCGTGGCAATCCCAAAACAAAGTCCATAGAAATATCCTACCAAGGAACACTAGGAACAGGAAGAGGCATATATAAACCATGTGGATTAAGGCGAGACTTAGCTTTTGACAAGTAGTGCAGCGTGCCACAAATCTCTCCACATCTCGACGCACGTGGCCAAAAGAAGTGCAAGAAGAACATCCTCCGCCTTCTTGACACCAAAGTGTCCCATCAATCCTCCTCCATGCGCCTCCTCAGAAACAAAAGACTAACAGAGCTATCTCGAATGCATAGTTTGTTAGCACGGAACACAAATCCATCATTGAAGACGAACTTGTTCCAAGTTCTACCATCTCTACAATTCTGCAACACATCTTTAAATTCAGCATCATGCACATATTGTTCCTTAATAGTTTCCAATCCAAATATTTTGAAGTCAAGTTGAGATAATAAAGCATAACGGCGTGACAAAGCATCAGCAATAACATTATCTTTACCCTTTTTGTGTTTGATAACATAAGGAAAAGACTCAATAAATTCAACTCACTTTGCATGACGACGATTCAACTTAGCTTGACTACGAATATGCTTCAAAGACTCATGATCAGAATGAATAATAAATTCCTTAGGCCATAGATAATGTTGCCAAGTTTCTAATGTCCGAACCAACGCATATAATTCTTTATCATAAGTAGAATAGTTCAGACTATCCCCACTCAATTTCTCACTAAAATATGCAACAGGTTTTCCCTCTTGTAATAACACCCCTCCCAAACCAATTCCACTAGCATCACATTCAAGCTCAAAAGTCTTATTAAAATCAGGAAGTTGGAGTAAAGGAGCATGTGTTAGCTTATCTTTCAATATGACGAAGGCTTGTTGTTGTGCATCGTCCCAAACAAAGGGCACATCCTTCTTGGTAAGCTCATTCAGTGGCGCGGCAATTGATCCAAAGTCTTTGACAAAGCGCCTATAAAAACCAGCGAGGCCAAGAAAACTCCTCACTTGTGTGACCGTCTTGGGCTGCGGCCAATTCTCAATAGCTTCAATCTTGGCTGGATCCACTTCAATACCCTGTGATGTAACAACATAGCCAAGAAACGCAACTCGATTGGTGCAAAAGGTGCACTTCTCAAGGTTACCAAACAAACGTGCATCACGTAAAGCATTGAAAACAACACGTAAATGGTCCAAATGTTCCTCTAAAGATTTGCTATAAATCAGAATATCATCAAAGTAGACTACCACAAAACGTCCAATGAAAGTTCATTAATCTCATGAAAGTGCTAGGTGCATTAGTTAAACCAAACGGCATTACTAACCACTCATATAAACCGAACTTAGTTTTAAATGTTGTTTTCCATTCATCTCCTAATTTCATACGAATCTGGTGGTAACCACTACGCAAATCAACTTTAGAAAACATGGTAGAGCCACTCAATTCATCAAGCATGTCATCTAAACGTGGAATAGGATGACGATATCGAATAGTAATATTATTGATAGCTCTACAATCAAGACACATGCCGAAGAACCATCTTTCTTCGGTAGAAAATAATAGGAAAAGACAAGGGCTAAGGGACTCACGAATATGATCTCGTCGAGTAGTTCTGAATTTGGCGTTGTATCTCCTTTGTCTCCTCTCGGATTGGTTCTATATGGCGCGTTTGGGCAACGTGGCACCAGGAATTAGATCAATTTGGTGCTCAATTCCTCTAATAGGAGGTAGTCTGTGGCAGCTCAATGGAAAGACGCCTCATATTCCTCAAGGTTAGCAATAGCGGTGGCAAAGAAGGAGGCATATCCTCAAATGAAAACAGAACCTCTTTGCACACAATTGCATAACATTGAGTATTGTTTACATCTAGTTCAAAGAATATCAATTTTATTTGCAAGCATACATGGACTCTTCAAACGATTTCAAGAGCATGTGCGTAATCGATTTAGTGTTCTTGGTGGTATAAAATCTGCACCAACAACTGATTCTCACTTTTATTTTTCTCCTCGCTTTAGCTCTACTAGCTCTAGCAAGATCATCTTTTAAAATCTGTTCGGAGTCATAGGTTTTAAACCAAATTTTCTTTCCATCATGCATAAGAGAATAGTGATTAGTTTTGCCATTATGAATGATTCTCTATCAAATTGTTATGGTCTACCAAGTAACAAAGAACAGGCTTGCATAGGTACAACATCACAATCAACAAAATCGAATATGTACCAATAGTAAAATGCACGCATCTCGCTCTTGTTACCTTGATCTTGCGAGAACTCTCAAACCATTGGATGTAATATGAATGTGGGCGTTGTCTTGTTGGAAGTGCAAGCTTCTCTACCATGTCAACACTAGCCAGATTATTACAACTCCCTCCATCAATGATGATCCGTATAGCTCTATCCTTGACAACACCACGTGTTTGGAACAGGTTGTGGCGTTGATCTTGCTCAGATTTGCTCAATTGCACACTCAACACACGTTGTGTAATTAAGCTCCGGTATTGATCAGCAGCTTCAGCTCCCATTACCTTTGTCTCTTCATCAGCATCAAAATTGTCTCCATCTCGAGAAGAAATAAGGGCTAGTGTATCTTCATCAAAGTCACTTGCTGAATCGTACTGACCATCTTCTCGCACCATCATCACACATTGTGTTGTGCACTGTCTCTCAATATGACCAAAACCCCAGCACTTGCGGCATTGTATATCCTTTGTCTTACCCGTGGAAGCCATAGAAGATGCACTACGAGCAGGAGCATTGGATGATGGTGGAGGAGCAGCTGGAAATATTGTGGTGGCCTTGGATGTGGTAGTAGTTGGTGGCGAATCACGAGGAGGCGCTGATGGTCGGGATGTCCAAGTGGATGTGCGACCTGCAGAATTATTAGTCCTCCTCCATGGTGTTTGGCGATCCTGCACTTCACGTTCAGCTTTGCAAGCAAGATGAAACAAACGAGTGATAGAATTATATTCCTTATAATCTAAGATGTGCTGAATGTCCTTGTTTAATCCACCAAAGAAACGTGCAAGCATTTGTTCATTAGATTCAACAAGACCACACCGAACCATCCCCGTTTGCAATTCCTGATAATACTCTTCTACAGAATTTTTCCCTTGCTCTAAACGTGTCAGATTCTTTAGTAAATCACGTTGATAAGTGGGAGGTACAAAACGAACACGCATAGCAGTTTTTAAAGCAGTCCAAGTACTAGTAATAGTAGTAGGATTTAAACGACAATACTCAGACCACCAAAGGGAAGCAAATTTAGTAAATTCACATGTAGCAGCACTAACACGCATATTCTCAGGATATTTTAAGCATGCAAAACATTGTTCTACTTCCATCTCCCATGTAAGATATGCATCAGGATTATATTTACCCTCAAAAGGTGGAATATTTAATTTAAGCTTTGCAACATGATCATCATCACGCATCGGTGCGGCGTTGCGGTAGTAATGTCGGGACGGCCATGTGTACCGTGGAGGTTGTTCAACCTCCTCACAAACAGATCGTCGCCGAGGTCGTAGTAGTACCTGCCCGTCCCCAATGTCGCAAAGCACGCGGAAGTCCGAGGAGCATCAGCAGCGGCGGCCGGAAGCGGCGGCGAACCAAGATCCGACCCATGATCGGAATGCGCCAGGCGCCATGTGTGGGTGCGGTGCGGCAATCGGCAAAAGCTCCTTGAACCGAACGTCAAGCTTGGCGTTGAAGGATTTCGAGTCCATCGATCTTTCCACGGCGTTGGTGAGCTTGGTGTCAAACTCCCTAGGCGCCAGATCCACGTCTTCGGCTGACTGACCAAGAGCGCGGAGAAGTGGGCATGTAGTTCTTCGTTCTTCATGGTGGCAGGGTTCCGCGAAGTATCTGTCATGGTTAGTCCTTAAAAAGCGCAGTTATATACTACATGAATATGGTGGAAGTCACGCGTAATCCGTCAAGCAATATACGAAGCTCTTACAAGTTCTTACCAAACAGTAGGAAAAGGCGATGTGCAACTGCGAGGATCAGTCGGTCCAGAGATTGAACCAAGCGATTACCAGGAGTCGAGACACCGCATGTGAAGAATATCTGTGGAGCTCTGGGAAGGCTTAGCAAGGGGGGTTAGCAATTATCAAAACAGCAATGCAAAAGTTGAAAGAATGCTCAACGATGGTACTGTGCTGGTCCTAGGCTAGACCGTACTAGAGACGCGAGCCTAGATCACCAACGATGTCACGACGCGACACAACAAGCACAGTATGATGATATGGCACCCTGAAAAGCGAACCGAGATGCAGAAAATCACTATGATGGTGAGTGTCTAGAACTGATCTACGGGGTCTAAAAAGAGGTTAGCCCCAAAAAAAATTCGATTTTTTTTATTTTGCTCCGGAAAGCAGCGCCAAAAAATATCGCTATAACGGCCGATGGAGAAAAGTGATCCCCAAAGCCGAAAACTAGTATAGCAATTTTTTTTTGCTCTCCTACGACTTACGACCGGACTCTTAGCGCGACACGACTTTAGCGAACACGGACACAACAAAGAAGGAAAGTCAAAAGAAATAACTAGGAAACAGATCTCTACTCGGACTGCATCGGGCAGAAAACTAATCGGATCCGTGGTCGCAGAGGGAAGGCGGTGGCGAGTATTAGGGTTTATGGTGGTGGGTATATGGCGCGGAATATGGTGGCGAATATGTTGGCGGTGATTGGCGAGTGTGGCGGTGACTAGTATGATTAGAACTCGAAACTCTAAGGGACGAGACACTAAGACCAAAGAACTCGACGACGATGTAGACACAAATTCAACAATGCAAAACTGAAAAGATAAATGCGAGGCGAGATTGGTTATGGGATGGATCTAAATTCTCACTTGTTTTTGGCTTTTTCGTGGGTTATAGGTAAAACAGATCTAATCTTTAAAAAAGTAAAATCTCACCGAGCAACCCGAAATCGATACCACTTGATAGGGCAAAGGTGTCCGATCTTTCGATGAGATGGCGATAATCGATTTGGTGGAGTTCGGGCGACGATCCGACTACACGTGCAGCACGAGCGCCAATGCAATCGCTAGGCCAATCTCCGAGGTTACCGATCCTGCGTGAACACGATCACCGACCAGCCGAGGGTCTTAATTCCTACCTAAAATCGAGAACAAGTAAGAACCAATATTGCAATCAAGATATTGGATTAAGAGGAAAGCTTTATTGAAGAGGTGGGATCCTAAATAGGTGCGAAGAACAAGAGGCCTCATGACGCCGAGCCTTGGCGAAGTTGCGACTATGGCTAACTTAATGTCTAAACAAAATCCGAGTCTAGGGGTCGGCTATGGGGAGTATTTAAGGTGGGGTTTCGCCAGCCATGGAAGTGGTGGCGAATCCAACCCTAAAAGTCCTTTTCCTCAAATACGGACTCTAAAAGTGGCTAATTAATATCCTGCGAAAATTACATGGGCCTGGCCCAAAATAGAGGTGTCGCAAGACCATATTAAGCTATGGACTAAGTAAAGTATTGATCTTGAATATTTCGTCCAAGCCTTCTTTTCTTCATTATGGTGGCCTTAAAGTTCTGAAATCTTCATCCGTGGCCTTCTCTTGGATCATCACATGCTTGCTGCCATCTCCATGCATGGCCATGCTCCAATGCTTGTCCCTCTCATCCATGCTTGGTCCATCATTCCTAAGAGTAAGAAATATATCTGATTTAGGCAGCATCATATTCTCATGTAAGTGAGGAATAGTTCCAAGAAACGAAAGTACCTGATAGTTAAGTTGTTTGGCACGAGATCTAGTGATGGGTCCTTGTATGTGTGTTGTTGTAGGTACAACGGTTGCATCAATAGTAGGGATGTCCACATCAAAAGATCCAGAAAAGTTTCTGTTAGGTTTTGAAAGTTTGAGACAGCCGAAGTAGGCATGGGAGTTAAATTGGTCAAAATGACCATTCACTTAATATATTTGTTTTGATTTACTTGTCTTTAGGAAAAGTGTGGGGAATGTTTTAGATGATGTTCTTTTCACCTAAGAAACATTTTACAAGCAATGGTTCACACAAACAAGGTGGTTTTGAAAGAAATTCAAAATTCATGCATACACATATACATGCATTCACGAATTCATTTAGAAAAGTTCTTGTTAACCCTAATCTTGATGATTAGTGTTTGATGATCTAAGTTTGATATTTTTGGGATGTTACACTGACCGGTACTACCGGACGAGCTGGACCGATACTACCAGACGTGTGTGGACCTGATCGTGTTAGGTCGGCCCAGCGACTTGTAACCCTCTCTATATTTCGCTATTTGTTCCCAAAATACCCCTGTTTATGTGGTTGGCCTATATATAGCTCCCACCCTCCATTGTAAACCCTAGATTTGGATAATAATAGATTAAGGAAACCCTTTGAGGATCTTACATCTATTGGTCTCATGCTCCTACCAAGGAGCACCCTATTATCCACCCTCCTCTTGGATCTTGCCTAGTGCGTTCAAGTTGTACAAGGCCTTGGGTTCTGCTCGCCCCCAAGTCGTCAAGGTCTCACCAAGCACCTCGTCCCCCGTTGTTGGCGTGGAGAGAGAGCTTCGCCCAACACCGATCCTAGAGATTATGTTGGACCGGTTGCCACCGGCGTGAGAGATCGGCGTGTATCGTGATTTGCGTGCGTGTGTTGGTGGTTTTCATCCCGTTCTTCCCCCGACCACCGCTTTCCCCTCGTTTCTCGTGGAAATTCGTGGAAGATCGGGCCACCCCAAGGGGTTACCCCATAACATCTTGGTATCAAGAGCAAGGTTGATCACGAATTTCCCCCCAATTTTTCTTTATCCCCCTTAAAATCGAAAATCCCACCAAAAAGAGCCCCAATTTGCCTTCGGATCGATCTTTGGATTTGGTGAGTTTTTCATGGTTTTGGTCCATAGATCTGTTGCTTTTGGAGTCGATCTATAGCCCCGATTGTTCCTAGCCCGCCTTTGATTGCGATTCCCACGAATTTGAGGTTTGTGTCAAGTGGATCTCGTTCTTGTTCATGCGACCAGTACTACGGCCGGCAAAGCAGATTACGTCCGGTACTACCGGTCCTGCCTAGCGGTACTACCGCCCGTCACAGAAACTATTTCCTATTCTCTTGACGCCTCAATTTCGTTTGCTGACTTTTCCCCTTTAGCTGGTTCGTGTTTCGTGTTTGTCGCCATTTTGATGCAGCCCGTCCTACGACCGTTACTACATCTACCCCCACGAGTCCCCCAAGTGGACCCATGACTCGCGCCTGAGCCAAACTCCTACAAGCTAAGGTGAACTCGCACCTCTCCTTGTGTGACTTTGATACACCCTTGGATGGCCTGCTACTTCATACGCATACACTGTGCATCATCAGGTACGAAGAGAAGGACCCAAGGGACGGAGGAACAGGAGTGGAAGCAGCCAGCCGCTGCCAAACTCAACCGGTACTACCGGTTAAGGTGACCGGTACTACCGGTACAAGCGGTACTACCGGACCCCGCTACCGGACGCTCCAGGAAGACCCACTCCACGCCCCAGACGCCAGCGGTACTACCGGAGCTACAACCGGTACTACCGGTCAGCGGTACTACCGCCCCCTCCTACCGCCATAAGCTTCTGACGGAAGCTCCAGACCGCCCGGTATCACTACTTGAAGCGGTACTAGGTTGACTACCGATTACTGCACAAGCGGTACTACCGGTCCTGATTGAACCTGAACGCATCAGTTCGGCCCAGCGCCCTGTACCCCTTTCTATATTTTCCTAATTCGTTCCGAAACTACCCCTGTTTATGTGGCTGGACTATATATAGCCCCCACCCTCTATTGTAAACCCTAGACTTGGATAATAATAGATTAAGGAAACCCTTTGTAACATCCCTAAAATCATAATTTCAAAGTTTGCATATCATTCATGCATGCATATAGATTTGAGAACAATTTCAAACTCATTTTAGAAGACAGTAACCCAAAGTGCTATGATTTTATGTGAGCTGATTCAAATCAAATGGCCATCCCCATTTGAGAAGTTTGATTGATTTTAAACTTAGCTTGTTTGCCTTTCTTATAGAAAGGATTGATTGTGATTTTGGACCAAGGTTTACAAATTTGAAATGTTTCAAAAACTATTTCTCAATTTTTGCAAACCAAGTGCCAAGCCTCCGATTTTATGATCCCCAAGCTTGACCAAGCCTTTGCAAAGCAACCACTTGATCTTATGCCTATATTTGAGACCACTGCTCACTGCAAAAAAACCAAGAAAATTTGAATTCAAATGGAACTTGAATTCATTTGAAAATCAATTCAGAAAATAGAAATAGAAAAAGAAAAGGAGTAAACAAAAGAAAAGGGCCGAGCGCCAGAATCTAGCCAGCTTGAACAGCCAACTAGCCCACCCTGCTATCTCTTTCCACTCGCACGCCGACGCACCCTGCATACCGACCCACTGCACCTCCTCTTGGCCACGACGAGTGGGCCCTCCACGTTGCCCTCGTCTTCCCCAAACCGCGACCACGTCGCCGCCGCTGCTGTCAAGGCCGGTAATGGCGCGGTGTAATTAGCCTTAAAGACGCAGGCGTTTCCTGTCGCACCAGGGCCTATAAAATCCCCTCTGCACCACGAGCTTTTCCTCCCACTCTCCTCGCTCACTCCGCCACCAGGCTGCGCACATTTGCTGTCGAAGCCCATGGCAGCGACGACCGGCACCGATTCCGGTGAGCCTCGACCGCCCCTCTCTCTCTCTCTCGTTCAAACGAGGATGCTCAGCATGTTCTTGCGCACCTGCTGACACATTTCTTTTGCCTGCTCGTGACCCAGGTCATCGTCTCCGTCCACGACCGAAACCACATGCGCCGCCGCTTGACTCCGGCGACCAATTCAGGTAAAACCCGAGCGCCCCTTGCCCCCTCCTTCATGCGAGTTTGTTCGCCTGCGTTTTGCACAACTTCTGATGCCTCTGGCTCGTGTTAGGGCGACGCCAAACCTCGGCAAGCACCACGTCTGCAAGCGACCGACGCCGCCCGTTTCTCCGACGAGCTCCAGGCGTGCCGCCTTCGCAAAACCAACACCACGTCAAGCTTCAAGACGCCACGCTGCGGTTCTGGTACGCCACTTCCTCTCGCACGACCGGAAACGCTAGCGCCAGAGATGAGCGCCCGCCACGACGCTGCTACGCCAGACATGGTCGCGTGCTCGAGCACCGTTAGATCTAGATCCAAGCGTCGATAGAATCACTTATCGTGACAGTGTACGCGCCAGGACCGTGCGATTTATTTAGATCCTACGGCCCAGAGCTCGATCCGGCGAACGATGCACGCCAATAGAAACACGACGCGTGGCTAGAGTTTAAATCAAAAACAGAATTCAAATCAGATTTAGATCCAATTTTCAAATGGCTATAACTTTTGATTCCCACGTTAGATTTTTGCAAATTTTATACCGTTGGAATCAGTGAATCAAGGCCTTTCTGAATCTGCAATGTGTTTAACAAATAGTATCTGTTAAAATGAATTTTTATGCAGAAACATGTTTAGGTCCATTTTGGGCATAGTTTTTGTTTAACAAATTGTTTTAGGGATAAATGAGTTTGGTTAGCAAACTTTTTGGCTTGGTTATGTTTCTGTTTCATGCACTTGCTTGGTAGAGTTTTTCAAAAATCATCACTTAGCATTTTCTTGCATGCATGCATTCATATTTTTGCTTGTATATGAATTGTATGTAATTGTGTGCTACAAAATTTTTGTGTAGATTTTGCTAGTGACTGTGATTCTGAAGAGTGCCACTCTCCCCATTACCAAGGCAAGTGATACTACATGATATTTCCACCATTTATTTTGAATAAGCATTAGAATTATTTTTGCTAAGTCTTGCATGCTACTTTTGCCAAATGTTATGTTGGGAAATCCTATGTAGTGTAGAATTGTAGCATTGTTAGGGAATTTTCCTAAGTTAAGTTACTATGCCATGCTTATCCTAGCTAGTAGAAAACAAGGGTTGGCAAAGAATGTACATGCTATGATGAAATAATTCTAAGTCCTTTGGGACTCATGCTTTTCTTAATAAAACAACTAAGTCAATGAACTTCCTGGGTGGAATGGGACTTGAATGGTGGTTTTTGGTTGAGTGGTTACACAAGGCCATGGATTTGGCTTGTGTATCTCACTTGTGGTTTGCCACCCAGGCACAAAGGGATTTGGAGGCCAAGTGTTGAGAAAGCTTACAGTGCAACCACTTGGCAATATGGGCTCTGTCATGATCATATAGGTTGCTAGAACTTTGTCACTTGGACAGTTGGTGGTAGTGGGAATGATAGGTTGGAGCGCGTCCATTTGACAAAGGAATGGCTTCTGAAAGGTCCTGTCTTGGGAAACCAAGTCTGGTGGGGAAAGTGCACAGCCTCTGCAGATGGAAAATCTAAGTACTTAGCCAGGTCCATGGCAATGGACAACTTGAGCATCAAGACATGGAAGCTACAAGAATCTCATCACTCCAAATTCTAAGTAAAACTTGTGGGTGAACAAGGGCGAAGCACCCCAATGTCTATTGGTGGTTTCTTGGGGAAGTTTTTGATAAAGAAAAACTTAGTGATTTCAACTAATAGGGAAAACCTATTTTCAAGCAAAGCAAGCCAAGCTACACTTAGCCAAAATGCATATAGTAATATAGTCCACTTAAAATTTACCAAGGTATCACTTGCCAATACTATTCCAAAGTATTGACCCTTGTGGTCAGTAACTTGTGATGTTGCAGGTTACTCTGATGATGAGTAGGAGTCATGAGTCTACACTCAACATGCTTGCCTATGGCACATGAAGATGAAGACTTATGTTTATTTACTTATTCCAAAACTCTTGTATTAGGCCTTTGGCCCTGAGTTGTAAAAGACTATGTTTTATCTCTGGAATGAATGTAATAAACGACCTTTGTATCTGTGTACTTCATCTTAAACTGTGGATGCTAGCATTGATCCAGGGACTAGCATTGCAATCACAGGGGTCCTTTCCTTTACAAAGGAGGGATCTTACAGATGGTATCAGAGAACTGTGTTGCCTGTAGGATTATGACCCCTAGGATTGGAAAACCAATAAGGAAAATTTTTCAACTACTTCTACACTTGTCTATTCTTCTCGTAAAACTTTTCTAATTTTCTCATTCTCATCTCCATTTGTAGATGAACTCCATCAACGAAGCCGTGAAGAAAGGGCCACTCATGACCATGACCTTGGAGTGTGAAACTGAGTTTCCCAAGATTCTCAAGGACCTCATGGTGGCAATGGAAGCACATGGTGCAGCTGTTTACAAAGGCTTTCCGGTGATGGATGAAGGAGTGGAGTATTGGTGGGTGCAACTTCACTTGTACAAAAACAAGGAAGACAACCACAAAGAAAGAGGATTCTGCATGTATACCAACACTGTGATGCACACCACATTCTTTGAGTCAGCAAGAGAAGCAGCTTGGAGGACTATCAAAGAACTAAGTGCTAGAGTCAAGTGCAGAATGCTCAACCTCCAAAAAGACTTAGAGAAAGAGAAGGAGCTTACCCAAGAGTTGGAAGCCACCAACCAAACCTTAAGGGGAGATATTATAGACTTAGTGATGGAATCATGTGAACAAGATAGGTGGATTGCCTCTAGGAACATTGTGTTAGCCAATGATCCAGTGAGATAGGGTTGTAAACACATTTCGTTAGTTGGACCACCACCTATCACCTTATTTTCCAAAATGATACCTTAAATAAGTTTGGACCTTGATTGATGTATTGGATTCATGTATGCATGACTTGTGTGATTTTGTGTTCCAAGGATGTGTATGTGATGTTTGTCTTTGTTTATCTTAAATAATGTTGTTCTAACTTTTCTATCTTATAAATAGATGCCTATTACCATCAGCACTGTTGAGGAGTTCCAGGTTACCCGTTTCCGTCCTCGTATCGTTGAGCTTACCACTTTGCTCGATCTTCCTCTTCCCACCATCATGGTGCATCCACTCACCAAGTTCGAGAGGAAGGACCTCTGGGGCTTCAAGGTGAACCAGCCCGGACGCCAGACGGAGCCTACTACAGAGGCCATCGTCTTCAAGCTGATGCACGACGACAGGGAGAGAGGCATGGAGGTAGTCATGCGGGACCTGATAGGAAGTCTGTTAGGCCACTCCCGCAAAGTTAGGGGCACCCACTTCCACGTCTTCGGAAGACGTGATGTTGATGGAGAGTCCATCGACTTTGAGGACGACTCGAGGGACGCGGCAGAGCCGATACGTCTCTATCTCTAGGACTTAGAGTCTCTCATCAGGCACGTGGACACGACAGACGTAACGTCATGCTCAAAGAATGACGAGCTCTGTGCAGCTCATGAGAAGGACAAGCTTTTTGCACAGCAGGATGAGATGGCCAAGGAAATGGAGACGAAGTTCGAGGCCCAGGACCGTAAGTTCAAGAGTCAGGAGAAACGCGTCCAGGATAAGAACAAGAAGATCCGGGACATGACCGAGGAACCAAGTCCAAGGATTTCGAGCTAGAGCAGCAGGATGGTGATCGAGAGGCTCGGCCCCGAAGAGGGCTCTCAAGGCCAAGATCGATTCCTTGACCACTACGATTGAGGAGAACAAGACCGCGATGGAGAACGCAGGTCTTACCTTTGTCGAGGAGGAGATTGATGCTGATGAGTAGACTTAACTACTCGTTTATCTTTCATTATCATACTTGTTATTCTTGAACTTGTTATTGGACCATCCGACATATGGATGGCTTGCCACTTGTGTGTTTCATTTCGAGAACTTTGTTATTCTGTTGTTGAGCTTTTATTCTTGAGTTGCATGCTATGTGTTTGCTTGTGATGTATTGTACATAAAACATCTAAGGGTATCTCATTCTTACCTCTATTTGAACAAACCACAGATGCCTCCCCGTCGCGCAAACCCCAACCCCAACAACATCACTCCAGAAATGCAACAGATGATGAATGCTCAGACGCAGCTTATGCAGATGATGACAACATTCATCCAAAACCAGAACAACAACAACAATCCCAATAACAACAACAACAACAACAACAACCCTCCGGGTTTTGATATGCTCACCAGATTTCTGCGTTTGAGGCCAGCTAAGTTCTCGGGGACAACTGATCCCATGGTGGCCAATGATTGGCTACGTTCTGTGAACAAGGACTTAGTGACCGTGGGCTGCACGTATCTTTGAAAAGGTCGTTCACAAGCATCATTGGAAGGACCAGCCACATGGTGGGACAACTTCCAAATCACCACTCCTTTGGATGAGGTGACTTGGGCTATCTTTGAAGATGGCTTTCACATCGCTCATATCTCATCGGGAATGATGAGTGCGAAAAGAAGGAGTTTCACAATCAAGCACCCAGCTGCGTGGTGAATACATAGAAGAGTTCAACAATCAGTGCGCTATGCAGGATGAGGTTGACACGATGCCAAAAGAAAGGAAAAGTTTCTGGAAGGCTTGAATGATGAGTTAAACTTGCAGTTGTCTGTGGCTTATGTTCCAACTTATCAGTCTCTGTGTGATAAGGCTGCTATTTTGGAGAATAAAATGAAGCAAGTCGAGAGTAGGAAGAGGAAACACTCCGACAAGCACAGCTCGGGGTCGTCTCACAAACGATCTGACTATGATGACAGTGGAAGCTCAGGATTCCATAAGCATGGGAAATTCAACAAGCACCACAACCACAACCGTCATGACAACAAACACCACCGCAGTCATGACAATGACAAGTACAAGAACCACAAGAGTGGACATAAGAGCCACCACAGTGGAAATGGTAGTGGAAGTGGAAGTCAGCCTACAAAAAGGGACATCAGTCAGGTTGAGTGCTTCAAATGCAAGAAGCCGGGGCATTATGCTAATGAGTGCCTTGAGAAAAAAGTTGAAGGACCTGTCAAGCCCAATCCTTTCCAGAAAGGTCAGGTGAACCACATTGATGTGGAGGAGGTCTATGAGGAGCCTGACGCTGTTGCTGGTAAGTTCAGACTCAATTCCATTCCAGCATTTGTACTCTTTGACACTGGTGCATCTCATTCATTCATATCAAAAGCATTTGTTGATAGAAATGGGTTTGCATCTGAAAACATTGGGTGTCCAATAAAAGTTAGTTCTCCGGGTGGAGATATGATAGTAAGTCTTGGATGCCGGGATCTTGTCATAGAGTTTGGAAAGCATAAGTTTCCAGTGAGCCTGATAATCCTAGATTCCCAAGGACTAGACGTAATATTGGGAATGGATTGGATGGCTAAGTATGAAGGAGTACTAGATTGTGCTAATCGTACTGTTGCACTCACAACCTGTTATGGGGGGGAACCCTGGGGTTGGCCCGATCTTTCACGAATTCCACGAGAAACGAGGGGAAAGAGGTGGTCGGGAGATGAAATGGAGGAAAGCGATGAAAACCACGAACACACACACACCAAAACACGATACACACCTACTCCTCACGCCGGTGGCAACCGGTCCAACATAATCTCTAGGATCGGTGTTGGGCGAAGCTCACTCTCCACGCCAACAACGGGGGATGAGGTGCTTGGTGATATCTTGACGACTTGGGGGCGAGAAACCGAGAACCCAAGGCCTTGTACAACTTGAACGCACTAGGCAAGATCCAAGAGGGGGGTGGATAATCCGGTGCTCCTTGGTAGGAGCATGAGACCAATAGATATAAGTCCTCAAAGGGTTTCCTTAATATCTATTATTATCCAAGTCTAAGGGCTTACAATGGAGGGTGGGGGCTATATATAGTCCAGCCACAAAACAGGGGTAGTTTCGGAACGAAAAGGTAAATTATAGGTAGGGTTACAAGGCAGGGGCGAACTTAGGCATTCAGGATCGGTCAGGGCAGTGGTCCTGCAACCCAGTAGTACCGGTGGTAACCGTAGTACCGCTCGAGCGGTAGTACCGCTTGAGGGCCCTGGAGCTTCAGTCGGAGACGCCTGTGGCGAGCGGTAGGAGGGGGCGGTCGTGCCGCTGTCCGGTAGTACCGGTTGCTGGACCGGTAGTACGGCAGCCGCAGCTGCGTCTGGGCGTGATTAGAGCTTCCGTGAGGCGCCTGTGGCGCGGTAGGAGAGGGCGGTAGTACCGGCCGTAGTACCGGCCGTGATACCGCTTGCGTCTGGCTGCGACTGGTTGCTTCTCCTCCGTTCCTTGGGTCCTTCTCTTCGTACCTGATGATGCACAGTGTATGCGTGTGAAGTAGCAAGCCATCCAAGGGTGTGTCGAAGTCACACAAGGAGAGGAGCGGGTTCACATTAGCTTGAAGGAGTTTGGCTCGGGCGCGAGTCATGGGTCCACTTGGGGAGCTCGTGGGAGTAGATGTAGTCGCGGTCGTAGGACGGGCTGCATCAGCTCCCCCCCCTTGGGAAAGAGTCGTCCTCGACTCTTCAACCGTCACAACTTCCTCTTCGCCATGGTAGGGTGAGAGGTCCTTGACATTGAATGTCGAGCTCACAAGATACTTCGATGTTGGTATATCGATCACATAGGCGTTGTTGTTGATCCTCTTTAGCACCTTGAATGGTCCATCGCCTCTTGGCTTTAGCTTGGAGTCGCGTTCCTTGGGGAAGCGGTCTTTACTCAAGTGTATCCACACAAGGTCGCCCTCATCAAAGATCATCTCTTTCTTGGTCTTGTTGAGCCTTGATCCTTGGCGAAGGACTTGTTGCTCGATAGTAGCTCGTGTGTCTTCATGGAGTTTCATCATTGTTTGGGCACGCTTGACGACGTCCATATTGGCACGTTCATGAAGTGGAAGTGGAAGGATATCGAGCGCGGTGAGAGGCTCGAAGCCATAGACGATCATGAACGGGCTCCTCATGGTGGTGGAGTGCTTGGCGCGGTTGTAGGCGAACTCGACGTGTGGAATGCATTCCTCCTAGTCTTTAAGGTTCTTCTTTATCAACACCCGGAGGAGTGTGCCGAGACTTCGATTGACGACCTCGGTTTGTCCATCTGTTTGAGGATGCGAGGCGGACGAGAAGAGGAGCTTGATGCCGAGCTTGGCCATGAGAGTCTTCCAGAAGTAGCTCATGAATTTTACATCGCGGTCGGAGACGATTGTTCTTGGCACACCGTGTAGCCGAATTATTTCCCTGAAAAACAAATTTGCTACATGTGAAGCATCATCGGTCTTATGGCACGGAATGAAATGTGCCATTTTTGAAAAGCAATCCACTACGACAAATATGGAATCATGACCATGTTTAGATCTAGGCAAGCCTAACACAAAGTCCATGCTAATGTCCGACCAAGGTGCATGAGGAATAGGCAATGGCATATAAAGACCAAAGGGGTTGGACTTAGACTTAGCTTGGATACATGTAGTGCATCGTTGAACGTGGCGCTCCACGTCGCGCTTCATCTTTGGCCAAAAGTAGTGAGTGGAGAGCATGTCATATGTTTTGTCACGGACAAAGTGACCCATTAGGCCTCCACCATGGGACTCTTGAAGAAGCAAAAGTTGGAGGGACGATTTCGGAATGCAAAGCTTGTTTTGTTTAAAAAGAAAGCCCTTATGCAAATAGAAATCATCAATCCCTTTGTCTAATGAACATTGTGCAAATATTGGTCCAAAGAAAGGGTCGGACGCGTACAAGGATTTGATATCTTCAAGACCCAAGACATTGACTTCGAGTCGTGTAAGAAGGCTTGTGTTTTTGCGAGACAAGGCGTCCGCTACCACATTTTATTTGCCCTTCTTGTATTTGACAATGTAAGGAAAAGACTCCATAAACTCAACCCATTTTGCATGCCTTTTACTCAAGTTGTCTTGGCCCTTAAGATACTTCAACGACTCATGGTCGGAATGGATGATAAATTCTTTGGGCCAAAGATAGTGTTGCCACACTTGAAGGACTCGAACCAAGGCAAAAAGTTCTTTGTCATAAATGGGATAATTGAGGCGTGCGCCATCAAGTTTCTCACTATGGTAAGCAATAGGACGCCCATTTTGCATAAGGACGCCACCAATGCCAATACCACTAGCGTCACATTCAATCTCAAAGGTTTTTGTGAAATCCGGCAATGCAAGAAGTGGTGCTTCGGTGAGCCTCTTTTTGAGCTCATCAAAAGCCTTTTGTTGTGCTTTTCCCCAAACGAATGTGACATTTTTCTTGGTCAATTCGTTGAGGGGGCAAGCAATTGTAGAAAAATCTTTCACAAAGCGACGGTAAAAGCCAGCCAACCCATGAAAACTATGAAGTTCACTAACATTTGTTGGGATGGGCCAATCTCGTATGTCCTTGACTTTTGAGACATCCACTTCTATGCCATTAGAATACACAACAAAACCAAGGAAAATCAGCTTGTCTCTTACAAAAGTGCACTTTGGGAGATTAGCATAAAGCTTTTCATGACGAAGGATTTGGAGGACCTCCTTAACATGAGTAACATGCTCCTCTAGTGACTTGCTATAGACAAGAATGTCATCAAAGTAAACAACTACACTCTTTCCAATGAGAGATCGCAAAATATGGTTCATGAGGCGCATGAAGGTAGATGGGGCATTGGATAAGCCAAAAGGCATAACCAACCATTCATAGAGACCAAGCTTGGTCTTGAAGGCGGTTTTCCACTCATCACCTTCAGCCATGCGAATTTGATGGTAGCCACTACGAAGATCAATTTTCGAAAATATAGTGGCTCCACATAACTCATCAAGCATGTCATCAAGACGCGGTATAGGATGTCGATAACGCACGGTGATAGCATTGATTGGACGGCAGTCCATGCATAACCGCAACGTATCATCCGTTTTTGGTACTAGGATCACGGGGACCACGCTTGGGCTAGTGCTTACTTGGATCATACCTTTGGAGACGAGTTGGTTGATTTGACGTTTGATCTCCTTTGTCTCTTCCGGGTTTGATGCAGCCCGTCCTACGATCGCTTCTACATCTACCCCCACAAGCTCCCCAAGTGGATCCATGACTCGCGCCCGAGCCAAACTCCTTCAAGCTAAGGTGAACTCGCTCTTCTCCATGTGTGACTTCAATACACCCTTGGATGGCTTGCTACTTCATACCCATACCTTGTGCATCATCAGGTACGAAGAGAAGAACCCGCAGGACGGAGGAGCACCCGAAGAAGAGACCAAATGCTCTCACAGATGCCGTACTAGGACACAGTGATCTAGCTTACATTGGCGGTACCGCAAACGCTACCGCCATGAGAAGGTCCCGAGCTACCCAAACGCTCTCTCACCAGCTACTCTCGCCCAGATCGGTACTACACATTCTACTACCGCCCACTACCGCCCAAACAAAAGGCCCAAATAAGCCCCAGACGACAAGCGGTACTACGGTCCGAGAACAGTACTACCGGTCCGCCAGTACTACCGCTTGAGAGAGAAGACTTTACGTGATATTTCGGCCCAGCGCCTTGTAACCCTCTCCATATTTTGCTATTTATCCCCAAACTACCCCTATTTTTGTGGCTGGACTATATAGCCCCCACCATCCATTGTAAACCCTAGACTTAGATAATAATAGATATTAAGGAAACCCTTTGAGGACTTATATCTATTGGTCTCATGCTCCTACCAAGGAGCACCGGATTATCCACCCACCTCTTGGATCTTGCTTAAGTGCGTTCAAGTTGTACAAGGCCTTGGGTTCTCGGTGTCTCGTCCCCAAGTCGTCAAGATCTCACCAAGCACCTCATCCCCTGTTGTTGGCGTGGAGAGCGAGTCACCCAACCGATCCTAGGGATTATGTTGGACCGGTTGCCAAGGCGTGAGGAGTAGGCGTGTATCGTGTTTTGGTGTGTGTGTGTGTGTTCGTGGTTTTCATCGCCTTCGATTTCTTCCCCGACCACCTCGTTCCCTCGTTTCGTGGAATTCGTGAAAGATCGGGCCAACCCTGTTACCCCTAACATATTGGTATCAAGAGCACGGTTGATCACGAATTTCCCCCCAATTTTTCTTTTATCCGCCTTAAAACCGAAAATCCCACCAAAAAGAGCCCCAATTTGCCTTCGGATCGATCTCTGGATTTGGTGCGTTTTTCGTGGTTTTGGTCCATAGATCTGTTGCTTTGGGAGTCGATCTATAGCCCATGTTGTTCCTAGCCAGCCTTTCGGTCAGTTTTCCCACGGATCTGAGGTTTGTGTCAAGTGGATCTCGTTTTTGTTTGTGTTCTGTCACCAGCGGTACTACCACCCGTTCCAAGCGGTACTCTGCCGCATTACCAAAAGCCGTACTACCGTACTAAGCCGCCACCAGAAGGTTTTTCCTTCTTCTTGACGCCTCAGTTTCGTTTGCTGACTTTTCCCCTTTAGCTTGTTCGTGTTTCGCGTGTTTGTCGCCATCTTAACACAAGCTTCCGCATCAACGTCATCCCGCGCTCAACGACACCGCGACACTCGAACATCATCCCCCCCACCAACGGTTGCAAGTCGTCAACAATACCAAAGGTATAACTTGCACCACCTTGACAGCCCCATATCTTCCTTTGTGTGTATCTATCCTATGAGAGCAACTCATTTTGTGTTTGTCTAAGCATTGTGCACTTGCCTTCGGAAAGTGAGAGTGTGAGGCCAAATACAAAAGCTAACATAGTAGCATAGCAAGGGAGAAAAAAAAGAGAACAAAAGAAAAAGAGAAAAAACTACATAGTCTCCCAATACAAAGAGAATACCAAGCTTGTAAGCCAAGAAAGAGAGAAGAAAGAGCGCTCCGCGGCAAGTGCACAAATCTATTGCTTACCCTCTTTTGGCAAACGAGTTGTGGTCTCTCCTTGTGTTGGCACGACACCCGAGCGTAGTCTTCGTTAGGACCTTTTGTGCTCATTTTCATAGTCGTGCTAACCCCGTTTTTCTCCACGTGTGTGTTTTCCGTGTTTTTGTAGATCGTATCCTTTTTGCTTTTGATCTTTGGTTCTTTACCACGTAGGACAATAACCTTTTGCTTGGGTCTTTTCGTTTGGTTTTCCACAACACTAACCTTCCACCAAAAGCCTTTGAGAGTTTCTTGCCATTTCACTTTGCACGCTTTTAGCTCATTTGTGTGGCAATTGGTTTGATATAATCTCCAAGGTGAGGTAAAAGGCTAACTCTCCACACCCTTTCTCTCCATATACAACCCTTGTTGGCTTTGCATGGGATGGGCATGGAGAGCCATCCCAACCACCACCACCTCCGGAGGATGATAACCAATTCATGACAAGATGGGACCATTGGAAGGTCCGAGGAGAATTCAACTATCGTTGTGAAGCTATCGAGCGGCGCCAAGATGAACAATTTAGCGAGGCCCGTGTGGAATTCAAGAACATCGACAACCGCTCAAGAAGTCTGGCCAAATGCATGCCATGCAACACAACCTCGGTCATCAAAATGAAGCTCTTGGTCGTGCACTCGCCTCAACGGATGAGAAGCTTCAACACATCATTGATGGACTCAAGGACACGCTCGCGAATCAAGCTCATCTCGGCACTCCTCAAGTGAATCAAGTGCACCTCGCCGTCACGCTTCAAGGCACCGAGATGGACCCGTTCTTCACTCCATGAGCTCTTCGCAAGCGGTACCATCTCCGCGTCATGCCCGCAACGTCAAGCTACGATGGTGACCTCTCCGCAAGACCTCCAAGGCGCGAAGCGAACCGGCCACAACCAAGGGCACTTGTGATTCAACAAGAGCAACCTCGCATGGACCACCAAGGCCATCGCCGTCGACATGTACCTTCAACAACAAGTGAAGCATCCGAAGAGGACGAACAAGGTCACCGTCGACAAGAAGAACTCGAAGACCCTCCAAGGCGTCATCATCGACATGACCGCCCATGTCCGCACCATGATGGTCATGATGACCCTCCCATACACCAAGAAGAAGAGCAGCCCATTGCACGTGCGGCTCGACGTCCTCCTCGCCACATGGCGCAAGCTCATGCTACTCGGCATCAACCACGACAAGAACAAGAGCAAGCTCCCCAAGCTCGTCGTGAGGACCATCAACCTCCTCCTCGTCCTCAACCGCGACAACAAAACGAGCAAGCTCCCCAAGCTCGTCGTCAACAACAAGTTCCACCACCAAACGCGGCACCTCAACAACCGCAAGAGCAATGCAAAAATCACCAAGCAAGACATGAGAGCTCGGATGATGATGATGATGACCGCCCAAATCATGGCAACCGACGCAACCGGAACCACAATGGAGAAGAAACTTTCGGCAAGCTCAAGTTCACCATGCCAAAGTTCACCGGTTCCAATGAGCCCGATGAATATCTTTCTTGGGAACTCAAGGTCGACAAGATCTTCCGCATGCACAACTATAGCAATGAGAAGATGATGGCCATGGCATCCCTCGAGTTTGATGAGTATGCCAACCTTTGGTGGGAACAAGTCCAACTCACTCGCGAAGCGAAAGAAGTGCCTCCAATTGCAACTTGGCAAGACATGAAGGCTCATATGAGATCCCGCTTTGTTCCTTCGCACTACACGCGTGACCTCTTCAACAAGCTTCAAACGCTTAGTCAAGGGACAAAGACCGTGGAAGAGTACTTCAAACAAATGGAGCTCAACATGATCCGTGCCAACATCGAAGAGCGAGATGAACAAACCATGGCACGCTTCCTCAATGGCTTGAACCATCCCATCAAGCGTGTCACCGAGTTCCAGAAGTACAACAACATGGTTGAGCTTGTGCACATCGCATCCAAGGCCGAGCGCCAAGTGCAAGAGGACATCAAGTACAACAAACCAAAGACGTACTTCACCTTCAAGCAAGCGTCAACCACTACTCCAACAATTCCAAGTGGAAGCTCCTCAAGTACAACCAAGCTTCCCTTCAAGCCAACTCTCCCTCAAGGAAAACAGCCCCCAAGTGGCAAACACACAAGGGATGATCAACCTTTCACCGGTGAATGCTACAAGTGTGGAGGCAAAGGGCACAAGTCGAATGCATGTGGAAACAAGAAAGTTTTGTTCATCCATGACAACGGCGATGAAGAATACTTGAGTGAAGAAGAGTTTGATGCAAGGGTCAAGGAAGCCATGGCAAGGCAACATTTGGAAGAGGACCAAGAACTTCTTGTGTGTGAGCATGACGCAAGTCCATCGCTTGTGGTCACCAGGGTCTTGACTACCCAAGCCAATGAAAATGAAGACCAACGCTCGAACATCTTCCAAACTTGTCTTTGGCATCAATGGAAGTCCATCAAAGTTGTCATCGCTGGAGGGAGTTGCCACACCCTTGCAAGCACGCAATTGTGTGAGAAACTCAACCTCACCCTCTTTCCGCATAAACACCCCTACCATATCCAATGGCTAAGTGACCAAGGATCCGTCAAGATCAAGCACACCGTCTCGGTGACGTTCTCAATTGGGCACTACAAGGACACGCGAGTGTGGCGTGGTCCCAATGACGGTTTGCCATATGTTGCTCGGAAGGCCGTGGCAATATGACAAGCGTGCTTTGCATAATGGTCACTCAAACACTTACACCTTCAAATGGCTTGATAAAACTTGTGTGTTGCAACCAATGACTCCTAGCCAAATAATTGCGGACAATGCAAAGGCTTTAGCGAGCGCAATACAACAACACCTTGTGAGAAGAGTGGTGAGCGAGAGAACCACACCATAGTGAGTGAGAGCTACAAGCCAAACTCGAGTGGAAAAACTAAGAGTGTTCTTCTTGCCAGCAAAAGTGAGATGAGAGAAGTGCGGAACAACCCATCCATCTTGCACTATGTCCTTGTATGCAAGGGACTAGCGCAAGGAACTAACGACTTGACAAATGTTCCTCCTTCTTTGATGGCTGTTTTGCAGGAATTCCAAGATGTTTTTCCCGAAGAGCTTCCTCATGGCCTTCCTCCTCTTCGTGGAATAGAACACCGCATCGACCTCATACCCGGCGCACCACTCCCAAACCGCGCCGCGTATCGCACGAACCCGGAAGAGACAAAGGAGATCGAGTGTCAAATCAACCAACTCGTCTCCAAAGGTTTGATCCAAGTAAGCACTAGCCCAAGCGCGGTCCCCGTGATCCTAGTCCCAAAAACGGATGATACGTTGCGGTTATGCATGGACTGCCGTCCAATCAATGCTATCACCGTGCGTTATCGACATCCTATACCGCGTCTTGATGACATACTTGATGAGTTATGTGGAGCCACTATATTTTCCAAAATTGATCTTCGTAGTGGTTACCATCAAATTCGCATGGCTGAAGGTGATGAGTGGAAAACCGCCTTCAAGACCAAGCTTGGTCTATGAATGGTTGGTTATGCCCTTTGGCTTATGCAATGCCCCATCTACCTTCATGCGCCTCATGAACCATATTTTGCGATCTCTCACTGGAAAGAGTGTAGTTGTTTACTTTGATGACATCCTTGTCTATTGCAAGTCACTAGAGGAGCATGTTACTCATGTTAAGGAGGTCCTTCAAATCCTTCGTCATGAAAAGCTTTATGCTAATCTCCCAAAGTGCACTTTTGCAAAACACAAGCTGATTTTCCTTGGTTTTGTTGTGTCTTCTAATGGCATAGAAGTGGATGTCTCAAAAGTCAAGGACATACGAGATTGGCCCATCCCAACAAATGTTAGTGAACTTCGTAGTTTTCATGGGTTGGCTGGCTTTTACCGTCGCTTTGTGAAAGATTTTTCTACAATTGCTTGCCCCCTCAACGAATTGACCAAGAAAAATGTCACGTTCGTTTGGGGAAAAGCACAACAAAATGCTTTTGATGAGATCAAAAAGAGGCTCACGGAAGCACCACTTCTTGCATTGCCGGATTTCACAAAAACATTTGAGATTGAATGTGACGCTAGTGGTCTTGGCATTGGGGGCGTCCTTATGCAAAATGGGCGTCCTATTGCTTACCATAGTGAGAAACTTGATGGTGCACGCCTCAATTATCCTATTTATGACAAAGAACTTTTTGCCTTGGTTCGAGTTCTTCAAGTGTGGCAACACTATCTTTGGCCCAAAGAATTTATCATCCATTCCGAAAATGAGTCGTTGAAGTATCTTAAGGGCCAAGCCAACTTGAGTAAAAGACATAAAATGGGTTGAGCTTATGGAGTCTTTTCCTTACATTGTCAAATCTGAGAAAGGCAAAGAAAATGTGGTAGACGCCTTGTCTACATAAAAACACAAGCCTTCTTACGACTCGAAGTCAATGTCTTGGGTCTTGATGACATCAAATCTTTGTAGCGTCAGGCCCTTTCTTTGGACCAATATTTGCACAATGTTCCGTAGACAAAGGGATTGATGATTTCTATTTGCATAAGGGTTTTCTTTTCAAACAAAACAAGCTTTGCATTCCGAAATCGTCTCTCCAAATTTTGCTTCTTCAAGAGTCCCATGGTGGAGGCCTTATGGGCCACTTTGGCCGTGACAAGACATACGACATGCTCTCCACTCACTACTTTTGGCCAAAGATGAAGCGCGACGTGGAGCGCCACGTCCAACGATGCACTACATGTATCCAAGCTAAGTCTAAGTCCAACCCTTTTGGTCTTTATATGCCATTGCCCATTTGATGCAGCCCGTCCTCCGACCGCTACTACATCTACTCCCACGAGCTACCCAAATGGACCCATGACTCGTGCCCGAGCCAAGCTCCTTCAAACTAAGGTGAACTCGCTCCTCTCCTTGTGTGACTTCGACACCCCCTTGGATGGCTTGCTACTTCACACGCAAACTCTGTGCATCATCAGTCTGAAGAAGCCACCGATCATTGCCAGGGCATAGCGGTACTACCGGTTGGGACGGCCAGTACTCGCTCAAGCGGACCTACCGCCTCCTCCTACCTCTCGCCACAGAAGCCTTGCCCCATGCCCAGGCCTTAGCGGTACTACCGGTCTTAGAGTACTACCGGTGGCAGTACTAGCCCCCTCCTCTGCCGCTTCGCCACGGCGCCTCACGCCAGCTCCGGGCCCTCAGCGGTACTAGCTCACGAGGCGGTACTCACCACCTGCGTACTACGATTACGGACCGGTACTGGTCTGCGACCACGATCACCTAAGTTCGTCCACTGTGCCTTGTAACCCAACCTATCATTTATCTCTCCATTAAAATTACCCCATTTTGTGGCTGGACTATATATAGCCCCACCCTCTATTAAACGTGGAGACTTGGATAATAATAGATATTAAGGAAACCCTTTGAGGACTTATATCTATTGGTCTCATGCTCCTACCAAGGCACCGGATTATCCACCACCTCTTGGATCTTGCTTAAGTGCGTTCAAGTTGTACAAGGCCTTGGGTCCTCGGTTTCGCCCCCAAGTCGTCAAGGTCTCACCAAGCACCTCGTCCCCGTTGTTGGCGTGGAGCGAGCCAGCCCAACACCGATCCTAGGGATTATGTTGGACCGGTTGCCACCGGCGTGAGGAGTAGGCGTGTATCGTGTTTTGGTGTGTGTGTGTGTGTGTTCGTGGTTTTCATCGTTCTCCTCGATTTCATCCACCGACCACCTCTTTCCCCCTCGTTTCTCGTGGAATTCGTGAAAGATCGGGCCAACCCCAGGGACAGATCTATGGACCAAAACCACAAAAAACTCACCAAATCCACGAATTCCACGAGAAACGAGGGGAAAGAGGTGGTCGGGAGATGAAATCGAGGAAAGCGATGAAAACCACGAACACACACACACCAAAACACGATACACGCCTACTCCTCACGCCGGTGGCAACCGGTCCAACATAATCTCTAGGATCGGTGTTGGAACGGGATGAGGTGAGATCTGGCGACTTGAGGCGGCCAACAGGCACGCAGGCAAGATCCAAGAGGGGTGGATAATCGTGCTCAGGAGCATGAGACCAATAGATATAAGTCCTCAAAGGTTTTATCTATTATTATCCAAGTCTACTGGAGGTAATTGGGGCTATAATCCAGCAAATGTGGGTAGGGTTACAAGCACAAAATAGGCATTCAGGATCGGTCGGGCGGTAGTACCGATCTGCCGCTTACCGGGAATCGGTGGCTTACGCTGAGGGCCGAGCTTCCGAGGGCCTGTGGCGCGGTGAGGCGATCGCCGCTATCATTAATCTGGGTTCTTTGGACTTGAGTACCGCTGGACAGAGTACCGGTCGGATGCCGCTTGCGTCTAGCGATGGTTAGAGCTTCGTCGGGCGCTGTGGCGCGGTAGGAGAGGAGGTAATACCTGCTGTCCAGTACTTCGGCGACCGCTTGCGTCTGGCAACGACTGGTTGCTTCTCCTCCGTTCCTTGGGTCCTTCTCTTCGTACCTGATGATGCACAGTGTATGCGTGTGAAGTAGCAAGCCATCCAAGGGTGTGTCGAAGTCACACAAGGAGAGGAGCGAGTTCACCTTAGCTTGAAGGAGTTTGGCTCGGGCGCGAGTCATGGGTCCACTTGGGGAGCTCGTGGGAGTAGATGTAGTCGCGATCGTAGGACGGGCTGCATCACAACGCTAGAAGGAAAAAGAATAAAATTCAGGTCAAACTTTGAATCCAAAGGAAGTAAGCTGAATTCTCTTAAGGGGGTTAGCATGGACAGTGTGCCAATTGTATGTGAGTATCCGGTTGTGTTTCCGGAAGAGTTGCCAGGAATGCCACCAGACAGAGATGTGGAATTTCTGATAGATTTGGTACCAGGTTCTGGACCAATAGCAAAGAGACCATACAAAATGTCAGTTGATGAACTGAAGGAGCTCAAGAAGCAACTAGGGGAGCAGTTGCAGAAAGGATTTATTCAACCAAGTTCCTCATCTTGGGGAGCCCCAGTATTGTTCGTGGAGAATAAAGATAGAAGCCAAAGGTTATGCATAGATTACCGTTCTCTCAACGAGGTAACTATCAAGAACAAATATCCCTTGCCTAGAATCAATGACTTGTTTGATCAGCTAGAGGGAGCATGTGTGTTCTCAAAGATTGATCTCCGGTCAGGCTATTTTCAACTCAAGATAAGAGAGCAAGACATACCTAAAACAGCATTCACCACAAGGTATGGATTGTATGAGTATACCGTGATGCCTTTTGGCTTAACCAATGCTCCAGCATACTTCATGAATATGATGAACAAGGTGTTCATGGAATTCCTCGACAAGTTTGTTGTCGTTTTCATCGATGACATCTTAGTTTACTCTAAGAGCAAAGAAGAACATGAAGGACACTTACGCTTGATACTCGAGAAGTTGAGAGAGCATAAGCTTTATGCCAAATTCAACAAGTGTGAGTTCTGGTTAGAGGAAGTTGGTTTTCTTGGTCATGTTATGACAAAGGATGGTGTGGCAGTTGATCCTCCTAAAGTTTCAGCTGTGACAGAATGGGAATCTCCCAAGAATGTGAAAGAAGTTCGTAGTTTCCTTGGCTTAGCAGGTTACTACAGAAGATTCATTGAGAATTTCTCAAAAGTTGCTAAGCCCATGACTGAATTGTTAAAGAAAGACAAGAAGTTTGCCTCGTCTGAAGGTTGTGAAGTCAGCTTTCAGGAATTAAAGAAGAGACTTGTGTGACACCGGTTCTATATGCGCGGATTTGGAAAAGGATTTCCAAGTATATTGTGATGCGTCTCATCAAGGTTTGGGTGCCGTACTTATGCAAGACGGTAAAGTTGTGGCCTATGCCTCGAGACAACTCAAAACTCATGAAGTAAACTACCCTACTCATGATTTAGAGTTAGCCTCTGTCGTCCATGCACTCAAAACATGGAGACATTACCTTTTGGGTAAGCGTTGTGAAGTGTTCACGGACCACAAAAGTTTGAAGTATATCTTCACCCAAAAGGAAATCAATATGAGACAAAGAAGATGGTTAGAGCTTATCAAGTATTATGGCTTGAGTTTGCAATACCACCCCGGTAAAGCAAACGTTGTAGCAGATGCTCTAAGTCGTAAGGTATTTGTGAATGGCCTTACCAAAGGTGAATTGCCAGATGATTTGTGTGCTCAATTCAAATAACTCAGATTAGAGATTGTGCCTGAAGGACATCTCATGTCTTTGGATGTTCAACCCACTTTGTTGGACAAGATCCGAGAAGCTCAGAAGACCGATAAGGAAATTGAAAGGATCAAGGAAAATATTGGCCAAGGGAGCTAAAATTTCCATGAAGACGAACAGGGTACGTTATGGCATGGGAAACGTATCTATGTTCCACAAGATCCGGAGATACGAAAACTGATTTTACAAGAAGCACACAACTCTCCGTATTCTATTCATCCGGGTAACACCAAAATGTACATGGACATGAAAGAAAGATTTTGGTGGAGCAATCTCAAGAGAGACATCGCCGAACATATTGCTTTGTGTGATGTGTGTAGTAGAGTAAAAGCGGAGCATCAGAAACCAGCCGGTTTGCTTCAACCACTACCTATTCCTGATTGGAAATGGGACAAAATTGGTATGGATTTCATCACCGGATTACCAAGGACCAGATCAGGATATGATTCCATTTGGGTAGTCGTGGATCGCTTAACTAAAGTGGCACATTTCATACCCGTGAAGACAACCTATACAAGTGCCAAGTTAGCTAAAATCTACATGAGTAGAATTGTATGCCTTCACGGTGTGCCTAAGAGTATTGTATCCGATAGGGGAACCCAATTCACTTCCCATTTTTGGAGACAGCTACATGAGTCATTGGGAACGAGGTTGGAATTCAGTACTGCTTTTCATCCTCAAACTGATGGTCAAACAGAAAGGACTAACCAAATCCTTGAAGATATGTTGAGGGCATGTGCCCTAGACTATGGAGCAAGTTGGGATGAAAGTCTGCCTTACGCAAAATGAGTTGCTCTCAAAGGATAGATACACACAAAGGAAGATATGGAATTTGTCAAGGTGGTGCAAGTTATACCTTTGGTATTGTTGACGACTTACAACCGTTGGTGGGAAAGGTGTTCGAGTGTCACGGTGTCGTTGAGCGGGATAGCGTTGATCACGGAAGCTATTGTGAAATGGTGACAAACACGCGAAACACGAACAAGCGAAGTGGAAAAAACAGCGAGCAACGAGGCGTCAAGAAGGTTTGGTCGATGGCGGTAGTAGTACGCTTATGACAACCGGTAGTTCGGTGGCGGTAGTACGCTTGTACTACCGGTAGTACCGGTTACTTGGTAGTACCGCTTGCCAGTAGTACCGCTTGCAGCACAGGCTGGAGCAGGATGATGTTGCCAAAACCTCAAATTTGGGAAATCGGCCGAAGGCTGGGCTAGAAACAACGGGGGCTATAGATCGACTCCCAAAGCAGCAGATCTATGGACCAAAACCACGAAAACTCACGATCGAGATCGATCCGAAGGCAAATTGGGGCTCTTTTGGTAGGATTTTCGTTTTTAAGGTGGATAAAAGAAAAATTGGGGAAATTCGTGATCAGCTGTGCTCTTGATACCGTATGTTATGGGGTAACCACGGGGTTGGCGATCTTTCACAATTCCACGAGAAACGAGGGAAAGAGGTGGTGGGAGATGAAATCGAGGAAAGCGATGAAAACCACGAACACACACACACACCAAAACACGATACCGCCTACTCCTCACGCCGTGGCAACGGTCCAACATAATCTCTAGGATCCGTGTTGGGCGAAGCTCACTCTCCACGCCAACAACGGGGGATGAGGTGCTTGGTGAGATCTTGACGACTTGGGGGCGAGAAACCGAGGACCCAAGGCCTTGTACAACTTGAACGCACTAGGCAAGATCCAAGAGGGGTGGATAATCCGGTGCTCCTTGGTAGGAGCATGAGACCAATAGATATAAGTCCTCAAAGGGTTTCATTAATATCTATTATTATCCAAGTCTAAGAGCTTACAATGGAGGGCGGGAGCAATATATAGTCCAGCCACAAAACTGAGGTAGTTTCGGAACGAAAAGGTAAATTATAGGTAGGGTTACAAGGCACAGGGCGAACATAGGCATTCGAGGATCGGTCGGGCGGTAGTACCGGTCACTGCAGTCTGGTGGTAACGGTAGTACCGCTTCGAGCGGTAGTACCGCTTGAGGGCTGGAGCTTCCGTCGGGCGCTGTGGCGGTAGGAGGAGCGGTCGTCAGCTATATCCGTAGTACCGGTTCTTTGGACCGGTAGTACCGCTTGGACCAGTAATCCGGTCAGCATTACGCTGCGTCTAGCAGATTAGAAACTCCGTCGGAGGCGCCTGTGGCGAGCGGTAGGAGAGGGAGGTAGTACCGCTGTCCGGTAGTACCGGTCGGCAGTACCGCTTGCGTCTGGCAACGACTGGTTGCTTCTCCTCCGTTCCTTGGGTCCTTCTCTTCGTACCTGATGATGCACAGTGTATGCGTGTGAAGTAGCAAGCCATCCAAGGGTGTGTCGAAGTCACACAAGGAGAGGAGCGAGTTCACCTTAGCTTGAAGAAGTTTGGCTCGGGCGCGAGTCATGGGTCCACTTGGGGAGCTCGTGGGAGTAGATGTAGTCGCGGTCGTAGGACGGGCTGCATCACAACGCTAGAAGGAAAAAGAATAAAATTCAGGTCAAACTTTGAATCCAAAGGAAGTAAGCTGAATTCTCTTAAGGGGGTTAGCATGGACAGTGTGCCAATTGTATGTGAGTATCCGGTTGTGTTTAGGAAGAGTTGCAGGAATGCCACAGAGCAGAGATGTGGAATTTCGATAGATTTGGTACGGTTGGACCAATAGCAAAGACCATACAAAATGTCAGTTGATGGTGAAGGAGCTCAAGAAGCAACTAGGGAAGCGATTCTTGAGAAAGGATTTATTCAACCAAGTTCCTCATCTTGGGGAGCCCCAGTATTGTTCGTGGAGAAGAAAGATGGAAGCCGAAGGTTATGCATAGATTACCGTTCTCTCAACGAGGTAACTATCAAGAACAAATATCCCTTGCCTAGAATCAATGACTTGTTTGATCAGCTAGAGGGCATGTGTGTTCTCAAAGATTGATCTCCAGGGCTATTTTCAACTCAAGATAAGAGAGCAAGACATACCTAAAACAGCATTCACCACAAGGTATGGATTGTATGAGTATACCGTGATGCCTTTTGGCTTAACCAATGCTCCAGCATACTTCATGAATATGATGAACAAGGTGTTCATGGAATTCCTCGACAAGTTTGTTGTCGTTTTCATCGATGACATCTTAGTTTACTCTAAGAGCAAAGAAGAACATGAAGGACACTTACGCTTGATACTCGAGAAGTTGAGAGAGCATAAGCTTTATGCCAAATTCAGCAAGTGTGAGTTCTGGTTAGAGGAAGTTGGTTTTCTTGGTCATGTTATGACAAAGGATGGTGTGGCAGTTGATCCTCCTAAAGTTTCATTTTGTGTGAATGGGAATCTCCCAAGAATGTGAAAGAAGTTCGTAGTTTCCTTGGCTTAGCAGGTTACTACAGAAGATTCATTGAGAATTTCTCAAAAGTTGCTAAGCCCATGACTGAATTGTTAAAGAAAGACAAGAAGTTTGCCTCGTCTGAAGGTTGTGAAGTCAGCTTTCAGGAATTAAAGAAGAGACTTGTGACAGCACCAGTTCTATGTCTGCCAGATTTGGAAAAGGATTTCCAAGTATATTGTGATGCGTCTCATCAAGGTTTGGGTGCCGTACTTATGCAAGACGGTAAAGTTGTGGCCTATGCCTCGAGACAACTCAAAACTCATGAAGTAAACTACCCTACTCATGATTTAGAGTTAGCCTCTGTCGTCCATGCACTCAAAACATGGAGACATTACCTTTTGGGTAAGCGTTGTGAAGTGTTCACGGACCACAAAAGTTTGAAGTATATCTTCACCCAAAAGGAAATCAATATGAGACAAAGAAGATGGTTAGAGCTTATCAAGTATTATGGCTTGAGTTTGCAATACCACCCCGGTAAAGCAAACGTTGTAGCAGATGCTCTAAGTCGTAAGGTATTTGTGAATGGCCTTACCAAAGGTGAATTGCCAGATGATTTGTGTGCTCAATTCAAATAACTCAGATTAGAGATTGTGCCTGAAGGACATCTCATGTCTTTGGATGTTCAACCCACTTTGTTGGACAAGATCCGAGAAGCTCAGAAGACCGATAAGGAAATTGAAAGGATCAAGGAAAATATTGGCCAAGGGAGAGCTAAAAATTTCCATGAAGACGAACAGGGTACGTTATGGCATGGGAAACGTATCTATGTTCCACAAGATCCGGAGATACGAAAACTGATTTTACAAGAAGCACACAACTCTCCGTATTCTATTCATCCGGGTAACACCAAAATGTACATGGACATGAAAGAAAGATTTTGGTGGAGCAATCTCAAGAGAGACATCGCCGAACATATTGCTTTGTGTGATGTGTGTAGTAGAGTAAAAGCGGAGCATCAGAAACCAGCCGGTTTGCTTCAACCACTACCTATTCCTGATTGGAAATGGGACAAAATTGGTATGGATTTCATCACCGGATTACCAAGGACCAGATCAGGATATGATTCCATTTGGGTAGTCGTGGATCGCTTAACTAAAGTGGCACATTTCATACCCGTGAAGACAACCTATACAAGTGCCAAGTTAGCTAAAATCTACATGAGTAGAATTGTATGCCTTCACGGTGTGCCTAAGAGTATTGTATCCGATAGGGGAACCCAATTCACTTCCCATTTTTGGAGACAGCTACATGAGTCATTGGGAGCGAGGTTGAATTGATCTGCTTTTCATC
Source organism: Avena longiglumis (assembly GCA_030063025.1). Classification (NCBI taxonomy): domain Eukaryota; kingdom Viridiplantae; phylum Streptophyta; class Magnoliopsida; order Poales; family Poaceae; genus Avena; species Avena longiglumis. Next base: position 329,033,136 of record CP125974.1, on the reverse strand, counting down.
CTCAAGCGATGGTCAAGCGAAGGACTAACCAAATCCTTGAAGATATGTTGAGGGCATGTGCCCTAGACTATGGAGCAAGTTGGGATGAAAGTCTGCCTTACGCAAAATGAGTTGCTCTCAAAGGATAGATACACACAAAGGAAGATATGGGGCTGTCAAGGTGGTGCAAGTTATACCTTTGGTATTGTTGACGACTTGCAACCGTTGGTGGGGAAAGGTGTTCGAGTGTCACGGTGTCGTTGAGCGCGGGATGACGTTGATGCGGAAGCTATTGTGAAATGGTGACAAACACGCGAAACACGAACAAGCGAAGTGGAAAAAAACAGCGAACGAAAACGAGGCGTCAAGGGGCAAGAAGGTTTGGTCAGTGGCGAGCGGTAGTACCGCTTATGACAACCGGTAGTTCCGGTGAGCGGTAGTACCGCTTGTACTACCGGTAGTACCGGTTACTTGCGGTAGTACCGCTTGCACAGCCGGTAGTACCGCTTGGCACAGGACTGGAACGGGATGATGTTGCCAAAAACCTCAAATTCGTGGGAAATCTGACCGGAAGGCTGGGCTAGAAACAACAGGGGCTATAGATCGACTCCCAAAGCAACAGATCTATGGACCAAAACCACGAAAAACTCACCAGATCCAGAGATCGATCCGAAGGCAAATTGGGGCTCTTTTTGGTAGGATTTTCGTTTTTAAGGTGGATAAAAGAAAAATTGGGGGGAAATTCGTGATCAACTGTGCTCTTGATACCAGTATGTTATGGGGGTAACCCTGGGGTTGGCCCGATCTTTCACGAATTCCACGAGAAACGAGGGGAAAGAGGTGGTCGGGAGATGAAATCGAGGAAAGCGATGAAAACCACGAACACACACACACACCAAAACACGATACACGCCTACTCCTCACGCCGGTGGCAACCGGTCCAACATAATCTCTAGGATCCGTGTTGGGCGAAGCTCACTCTCCACGCCAACAACGGGGGATGAGGTGCTTGGTGAGATCTTGACGACTTGGGGGCGAGACCCAAGGTAGTACGATTACTAACGGTACGCTTGCACACCGGTAGTACTGGCAACGCAGGCTGAGCAGGATGATGTTGCCAAAAACCTCAAATTCGTGGGAAATCTGACCGGAAGGCTGGGCTAGAAACAACAGGGGCTATAGATCGACTCCCAAAGCAACAGATCTATGGACCAAAACCACGAAAAACTCACCAGATCCAGAGATCGATCCGAAGGCAAATTGGGGCTCTTTTTGGTAGGATTTTCGTTTTTAAGGTGGATAAAAGAAAAATTGGGGGGAAATTCGTGATCAACTGTGCTCTTGATACCAGTATGTTATGGGGTAACCACAGGGTTGGCCGATCTTTCCACAATTCCACGAGAAACGAGGGGAAAGAGGTGGTCGGGAGATGAAATCGAGGAAAGCGATGAAAACCACGAACACACACACACACCAAAACACGATACACGCCTACTCCTCACGCCGGTGGCAACCGGTCCAACATAATCTCTAGGATCCGTGTTGGGCGAAGCTCACTCTCCACGCCAACAACGGGGGATGAGGTGCTTGGTGAGATCTTGACGACTTGGGGGCGAGAAACCGAGGACCCAAGGCCTTGTACAACTTGAACGCACTAGGCAAGATCCAAGAGGGGGGTGGATAATCCGGTGCTCCTTGGTAGGAGCATGAGACCAATAGATATAAGTCCTCAAAGGGTTTCCTTAATATCTATTATTATCCAAGTCTAAGGGCTTACAATGGAGGGTGGGGGCTATATATAGTCCAGCCACAAAACAGGGGTAGTTTCGGAACGAAAAGGTAAATTATAGGTAGGGTTACAAGGCACAGGGCCGAACATAGGCATTCAGAGGATCGGGGCGGTAGTCGGTCTGCCAGTAGTACCGGTGGTAACCGTAGTACCGCTCGAGCGGTAGTACCGCTTGAGGGCCTGGAGCTTCCGTCGGGCGCACATGGCGGTAGGAGGCGGTCGTGCCGCTATCCGTGTTACCGAGTTCTTTGGACAGTAGTACCGCTTGGACGATGCTGGTCAGCCCATGCTGCGTCTAGCGATGGTTAGAGCTTCCGTCGGGCGCTTGTGGCGGTAGGAGAGGGTAGTACGCTGTCCGGTAGTCGGTCGGCGATACCCATGCGTCAACGCCGGTTGCTTCTCCTCCGTTCCTTGGGTCCTTCTCTTCGCACTGATGATGCAGGTGTATGCGTGTGAAGTAGCAAGCCATCCAAGGGTGTGTCGAAGTCACACAAGGAGAGGAGCGAGTTCACCTTAGCTTGAAGAAGTTTGGCTCGGGCGCGAGTCATGGGTCCACTTGGGGAGCTCGTGGGAGTAGATGTAGTCGCGGTCGTAGGACGGGCTGCATCACAACGCTAGAAGGAAAAAGAATAAAATTCAGGTCAAACTTTGAATCCAAAGGAAGTAAGCTGAATTCTCTTAAGGGGGTTAGCATGGACAGTGTGCCAATTGTATGTGAGTATCCGGTTGTGTTTCCGGAAGAGTTGCCAGGAATGCCACCAGACAGAGATGTGGAATTTCTGATAGATTTGGTACCGAGTTACGGACCAATAGCAAAGAGACCATATAAAATGTCGGTTGATGAGCGAAGGAGCTCAAGAAGCAACTAGGGGCAGTTGCGAGAAAGGATTTATTCAACCAAGTTCCTCATCTTGGGAGCCCAGTATTGTTCGTGGAGAAGAAAGATAGAAGCCAAAGGTTATGCATAGATTACCGTCTCTCAACGAGGTAACTATCAAGAACAAATATCCCTTGCCTAGAATCAATGACTTGTTTGATCAGCTAGAGGAGCATGTGTGTTCTCAAAGATTGATCTCCGGGTCGGGGTGGGGCTATTTTCAACTCAAGATAAGAGAGCAAGACATACCTAAAACAGCATTCACCACAAGGTATGGATTGTATGAGTATACCGTGATGCCTTTTGGCTTAACCAATGCTCCAGCATACTTCATGAATATGATGAACAAGGTGTTCATGGAATTCCTCGACAAGTTTGTTGTCGTTTTCATCGATGACATCTTAGTTTACTCTAAGAGCAAATAAGAACATGAAGGACACTTACGCTTGATACTCGAGAAGTTGAGAGAGCATAAGCTTTATGCCAAATTCAGCAAGTGTGAGTTCTGGTTAGAGAAAGTTGGTTTTCTTGGTCATGTTATGACAAAGGATGGTGTGGCAGTTGATCCTCCTAAAGTTTCAATTTGTGATGAATGGGAATCTCCCAAGAATGTGAAAGAAGTTCGTAGTTTCCTTGGCTTAGCAGGTTACTACAGAAGATTCATTGAGAATTTCTCAAAAGTTGCTAAGCCCATGACTGAATTGTTAAAGAAAGACAAGAAGTTTGCCTCGTCTGAAGGTTGTGAAGTCAGCTTTCAGGAATTAAAGAAGAGACTTGTGACAGCACCAGTTCTATGTCTGCCAGATTTGGAAAAGGATTTCCAAGTATATTGTGATGCATCTCATCAAGGTTTGGGTGCCGTACTTATGCAAGACGGTAAAGTTGTGGCCTATGCCTCGAGACAACTCAAAACTCATGAAGTAAACTACCCTACTCATGATTTAGAGTTAGCCTCTGTCGTCCATGCACTCAAAACATGGAGACATTACCTTTTGGGTAAGCGTTGTGAAGTGTTCACGGACCACAAAAGTTTGAAGTATATCTTCACCCAAAAGGAAATCAATATGAGACAAAGAAGATGGTTAGAGCTTATCAAGTATTATGGCTTGAGTTTGCAATACCACCCGGTAAAAGCAAACGTTGTAGCAGATGCTCTAAGTCGTAAGGTATTTGTGAATGGCCTTACCAAAGGTGAATTGCCAGATGATTTGTGTGCTCAATTCAAATAACTCAGATTAGAGATTGTGCCTGAAGGACATCTCATGTCTTTGGATGTTCAACCCACTTTGTTGGACAAGATCCGAAGCTCGGAAGACCGATAAATTGAAAGGATCAAGGAAAATATTGGCCAAGGGAGAGCTAAAATTTCCATGAAGGCGAATAGATGCGTTATGGCATGGGAAGCGTGTCATGTTCCACAAGATCCGAGATGAAAACTGATTTTACAAGAAGCACACAACTCTCCGTATTCTATTCATCCGGGTAACACCAAAATGTACATGGACATGAAAGAAAGATTTTGGTGGAGCAATCTCAAGAGAGACATCGCCGAACATATTGCTTTGTGTGATGTGTGTAGTAGAGTAAAAGCGAACATCGAAACCAGCGGTTTGCTTCAACCACTACCTATTCACGATTGGAAATGGGACAAAATTGGTATGGATTTCATCACGGATTACCAAGGACCAGATCAGGATATGATTCCATTTGGGTAGTCGTGGATCGCTTAACTAAAGTGGCACATTTCATACCCGTGAAGACAACCTATACAAGTGCCAAGTTAGCTAAAATCTACATGAGTAGAATTGTATGCCTTCACGGTGTGCCTAAGAGTATTGTATCCGATAGGGGAACCCAATTCACTTCCCATTTTGGAAGCGACTACATGAGTCATTGGGAACGAGGTTGGAATTCAGTACTGCTTTTCATCCTCAAACTGATGGTCAAACAGAAAGGACTAACCAAATCCTTGAAGATATGTTGAGGGCATGTGCCCTAGACTATGGAGCAAGTTGGGATGAAAGTCTGCCTTACGCAGAATTTTCTTATAACAACAGCTATGAAGCCAGCATTGAGATGGCACCATTTGAGTTTCTCTATGGAAGAAAATGTACCACCCCATTGTTATGGAATGGTGTGGGAGAGAGAAGTCTATTTGGACCAGATCTTATCAAAGAAGCCGAAGAGATGGTCAAAATGGTTAAGGACCGGTTGAAGATAGCACAGTCCCGACAGAAAAGCTACGCATATCCTAAGCGTAGAGAAGTCACCTACGAAGTTGGTGATAGAGCCTATCTTAGAGTATCACCACTCCGTGGAGTGAAAAGATTCGGAGTCAAAGGAAAGTTGGCACCAAGATATTTTGGGCCATTCAAGATTCTGAGTCGCAAAGGAGAAGTTTCTTATGAAATTGAACTTCCAGCATCTCTATCAGCAGTCCATAATGTATTTCATGTGAGTCAGCTTAAGAAATGTCACCCAGAAATGGAAGAATCTTCTTTGAAGGATACCATACCTTTGGAAGAAGTTCAACTAGAAAGTGATCTCACTTATGAAGAAAAGCCTATCAAGATTCTTGAGACTGCAGAAAGAGTCACAAGGACAAAGACTATCAAGTTTTGCAAAGTGCAATGGAATCATCATTCCGAAGAGGAAGCAACATGGGAATGAGAAGATGATCTTCGGAAAGACCACCCTCACCTATTTGCTAGCCAATCCGAATCTCGAGGGCGAGATTCACCTTAAGGGGGTTAGATTTGTAACATCCCTAAAATCATAATTTCAAAGTTTGCATATCATTCATGCATGCATATAGATTTGAGAACAATTTCAAACTCATTTTAGAAGACAGTAACACAAAGTGCTATGATTTTATGTGAGCAGATTCAAATCAAATGGCCATCCCCATTTGAGAAGTTTGATTGATTTTAAACTTAGCTTGTTTGCCTTTCTTATAGAAAGGATTGATTGTGATTTTGGACCAAGGTTTACAAATTTGAAATGTTTCAAAAACTATTTCTCAATTTTTGCAAACCAAGTGCCAAGCCTCTAATTTTATGATCCCCAAGCTTGACCAAGCCTTTGCAAAGCAACCACTTGATCTTATGCCTATATTTGAGACCACTGCTCACTGCAAAAATCCCAAGAAAATTTGAATTCAAATGGAACTTGAATTCATTTGAAAATCAATTTAGAAAATAGAAATAGAAAAATAAAAGGAGTAAACAAAAGAAAAGGGCCGAGCGCCAGGAATCTAGCCCAGCTTCTGAACAGGCCCAACTAGCCCACCCGGGCTATCTCTTTTCCACTACGTTGACGCACCAGGGCAGGCGACCAGACCCCACCTCCTCTTGGCAGCATTGACAGCGGGCCCTCTCACGTTGCCTCGTCTTCCCCAAACGCGCGACCACGTCGCCATTCTTGTCAAAGGCCGGTAATGGCGCCATGTAATTAGCCTTAAAGCCGCAAGCGTTTCCTGTCGCACCAGGGCCTATAAAATCCCCTCTGCACCGCGAGCTTTTTCCCCCACTCTCCTCGCTCACTCCGCCACCAGGCTGCGCACATTTGCTCTCGAAGCCCGTGTGCAAGCGACTCCGGCGACCGATTCCGGTGAGCCTCGACCGCCCCCCTCTCTCTCGTTCAAACGAGGATGCTCAGCACGTTCTTGCGCACCTGCTGACACATTTCTTTTGCCTGCTCGTGACCTAGGTCATCATCTCCGTCCACGACCGAAACCACTTGCGCCGCCGCTTGACTCCGGCGACCAATTGAGTAAAACCGGCGCCCTTGCCCCTCCTTCACGCGAGTTTGTTCGCTGCGTTTTGCGCAACCGATGCCTCGGCTCGTGTTGGCGACGCCAAACCTCGGCAAGCACCACGCAAGCGGCAAGCGCGCCCGTTACTCCGACGAGCTCCTGAAGCCGTGCCAGCGCTCCCCTTCGCAAACCAACACCACGTCAAGTTTCAGCACGCCACTGCGGTTCTGGTAAGCCACTTCCCCCTCTCGCGCACGACCGGAAACGCTAGCGCCTGATGTGGACATCCCTACTATTGATACAACCGTTGTACCTGCAGCAACACACATACAAGGACCCATCACAAGATCTCGTGCCAAACAACTTAACTATCAGGTACTTTCGTTTCTTGGAACTATTCCTCACATACATGAGAATATGATGCTGCCTAAATCAGATATATTTCTTACTCTTAGGAATGATGGACCAAGCATGGATGAGAGGGACAAGCATTGGAGCATGGCCATGCATGGAGATGGCAGCAAGCATGTGATGATCCAAGAGAAGGCCACGGATGAAGATTTCAGAACTTTGAGGCCACCATAATGAAGAAAAGAAGGCTTGGACGAAATATTCAAGATCAATACTTTACGAATTCGTCCATAGCTTAATATGGTGCTGCGACACCTTTATTTTGGGCCAGGCCCATGTAATTTTCGCAGGATTTTAATTAGCCACTTTTTAGAGTCCGTATTTGAGGGGAAAAGGACTTTTAGGGTTGGATTCGGCCACCACTTCCATGGCTGGCCGAAACCCCACCTTTTCGCCCTTAAATACTCCCCATAGCCGACCCCCTAGACTTGGATTTTGTTTAGACATTAAGTTAGCCATAGTCGCAACTTCGCCAAGGCTCGAGCGTCGCAGAGGCCTCTTGTACTTCGCACCTATTCAGGATCCCACCTCTTCAATAAAGCTTTCCTCTTAATCCGCAATATCTTGATTGCAATATTGGTTCTTACTTGTTCTCGATTTCAGGTAGGAATTAAGACCCTCATTGGTCGGTGATCGTGTTCACGCAGGATCGGTAACCTCCAGGAGATTGGCCTAGCGATTGCATTGTCGCTCGTGCTCGCACGTGTAGTCGGATCGTCAAGCCCGAACTCCACCAAATCGAATATCGCCATCTCATCGAAAGATCGGACACATTTGCCCCATCAGTGCCGCCGTAGACAGAGCGCTCCACCGCTCGCTGACGCCGCGCGCCGCTAGGACATGGTCGCGTGCTCGAGCACCGTTAGATCTAGATCCAAGCGTCAGGATAGAATCACTTATCAGCGAACAGGTACGCGCTCAGGACCGTGCGATTTATTTAGATCCTACGGACCGCAGAGATCGAACGATGCAGCCTAATAGAAACACTGCGTGGCTAGAGTTTAAATCAAAAGCAATTCAAATCAGATTTAGATCCAATTTTCAAATGGCTATAACTTTTGATTCCCGTTAGATTTTTGCAAATTTTATACCGTTGGAATCAGTGAATCAAACCTTTCTGAATCTGCAATGTGTTTAACAAATAGTATCTGTTAAAATGACTTTTTATGCAGAAACATGTTTAGGTCCATTTTGGGCATAGTTTTTGTTTAGCAAATTGTTTTAGGGCTAAATGAGTTTGGTTAGCAAACTTTTTGGCTTGGTTATGTTTCTGTTTCATGCACTTGCTTGGTAGAGTTTTTCAAAAATCATCACTTAGCATTTTATTGCATGCATGCATTCATATTTTTGCTTGTATATGAATTGTATGTAATTGTGTGCTACAAAATTTTTGTGTAGATTTTGCTAGTGACTGTGATTGTGAAGAGTGCCACTCTCCCCATTATCAAGGCAAGTGATACTACATGATATTTCCACCCTTTATTTTGAATAAGCATTAGAATTATTTTTGCTAAGTCTTGCATGCTACTTTTGCCAAATGTTATGTTGGAAAATCCTATGTAGTGTAGAATTGTAGCATTGTTAGGGAATTTTCCTAAGTTAAGTTACTATGCCATGCTTAGCCTTGCTAGTAGAAAACAAGGGTTGGCAAAGAATGTACATGCTATGATGAAATAATTCTAAGTCCTTTGGGACTCATGCTTTTCTTAATAAAACAACTAAGTCAATGAACTTCCTGGGTGGAATGGGACTTGAATGGTGGTTTTTGGTTGAGTGGTTACACAAGGCCATGGATTTGGCTTGTGTATCTCACTTGTGGTTTGCCACCCAGGCACAAAGGGATTTGGAGGCCAAGTGTTGAGAAAGCTTACAGTGCAACCACTTGGCAATATGGGCTCTGCCATGATCATATAGGTTGCTAGAACTTAGTCACTTGGACAGTTGGTGGTAGTGGGAATGATAGGTTGGAGCGTCCATTTGACTAAGGAAAGGCTTCGAAAGGTCTGTCGTGGGAAACCAAGTGCTGGGGAAAGTGCATAACCTCTGCAGATGGAAAAGCTAAGTACTTAGCCAGGTCCATGGCAATGGACAACTTGAGCATCAAGACATGGAAGCTACAAGAATCTCATCACTCCAACTTCTAAGTAAAACTTGTGGGTGAACAAGGGTGAAGGACCCCAATGTCTATTGGTGGTTTCTTGGGGAAGTTTTTGATAAAGAAAAACTTAGTGATTTCAACTAATAGGGAAAACCTATTTTCAAGCAAAGCAAGCCAAGCTACACTTAGCCAAAATGCATATAGTAATATAGTCCACTTAAAATTTACCAAGGTATCACTTGCCAATACTATTCCAAAGTATTGACCCACTGTGGCTGTAACTTGTGATGTTCTTTGGTTACTCGATGATGAGTAGGAGTCATGAGTCTACACTCAACATGCTTGCCTGTGGCACATGAAGATGAAGACTTATGTTTATTTACTTATTCCAAAACTCTTGTATTAGGCCTTTGGCCCTGAGTTGTAAAAGACTATGTTTTATCTCTGGAATGAATGTAATAAACGACCTTTGTATCTGTGTACTTCATCTTAAACTGTGGATGCTAGCATTGATCCAGGGACTAGCATTGCAATCACAGGGGTCCTTTCCTTTACAAAGGAGGGATCTTACACCCTTTGAGGAACTTATATCTATTGGTCTCATGCTCCTACCAAGGAGCACCGGATTATCCACCCCCCTCTTGGATCTTGCCTAGTGCGTTCAAGTTGTACAAGGCCTTGGGTTCTCGGTTTCTCGTCCCCAAGTCGTCAAGATCTCACCAAGCACCTCATCCCCCGTTGTTGGCGTGGAGAGCGAGCTTCGCCCAACACCGATCCTAGAGATTATGTTGGACCGGTTGCCACCGGCGTGAGTTATCGGCGTGTATCGTGTTTTGTGTGCGTGAGTTCGTCGGGTTCTTCGTGGCGTGTGTTCATGGATTCCATCCCCTTTTCCCCTTCCACCGCTTTAACCTCGATTCCCGCGGAGATTCGTGAAAGATCGGGCCAACCCAAGGGGTTACCCCATAACATATTGGTATCAAGAGCACGGTTGATCACGAATTTTCCCCCAATTTTTCTTTGATCCCCCTTAAAATCGAAAATCCCACCAAAAAGAGCCCCAATTTGCCTTCGGATTGATCTTTGGATTTGGTGAGTTTTTCGTGGTTTTGGTCGATACATCTGTTGCTTTTGGAGTCGATCTATAGCCCCTGTTGTTCCTAGCTCAGCCTTTCGGTCAGATCACCACGAATTTGAGGATTTTGTCAAGTTGATCTCGTTCCAGTTCCGTGCCTTGCGGTACTACCGGTTGTGCAAGCGGTACTACCGCAACTCACCGGTACTACCGGTTGCACAACCGGTACTACCGCCTTGATTATCCAGACGTTGCCCGGTAGTACTACCGCTCGCCTCTGACCGTGTTTCTTTGCTCAGTTGACGCCTCAACTTCGTTTGCTGACTTTTCCACTTCACTTGTTCGTGTTTCGCGTGTTTGTCGCCATTTTCACAACAGCTTCCGCATCAAAGTCACCAGGCGCTCAACGACACCGCGACACTCGAACATCCCCCCACCAACGGTTGCAAGTCGTCAACAATACCGAAGGTATAACTTGCACCATTTTGACAGCCCCATATCTTCCTTGTGTGTGTTATGGGGTAACCCTGGGGTTGGCCCGATCTTTCACGAATTCCACGAGAAATGAGGGGGAAGAGGTGGTCGGAGGATGAAATCGAGGGAAGCGATGAAAACCACGAACACACACACACCAAAACACGATACACGCCTACTCCTCACGCCGGTGGCAACCGGTCCAACATAATCCCTAGGATCGGTGTTGGGCGAAGCTCGCTCTCCACGCCAACAACGGAGGATGAGGTGCTTGGTGAGATCTTGACGACTTGGGGGCGAGAAACCGAGAACCCAAGGCCTTGTACAACTTGAACGCACTAGGCAAGATCCAAGAGGGGGGTGGATAATCCGGTGCTCCTTGGTAGGAGCACGAGACCAATAGATATAAGTCCTCAAAGGGTTTCCTTAATATCTATGATTATCCAAGTCAAGGGATTACAATGGATGGTGGGGGCTATATATAGTCCAGACACAAAATAGGGGTAGTTTCGGAACGAAAAGGTAAATTATAGGTAGGGTTACAAGGCACAGGGCCGAACTTAGGCGTGCAGATTCAGTCAGGTCCGGTAGTACCGGTCCGGTAACCGGTAGTACCAGTGGTAACCGGTAGTACCTCTTCGGGAGCGGTAGTACCGGTGTCCGGTAGTACCAGTTTCTGGACCGGTAGTGCCGCTTGCGTCTGGGGCGTGGAGGGGTGCTTCCTGGAGCGTCCGGTAGCTGGGGCCGGTAGGCCAGTAGTATGCGGTCGGCTCAACCGGTAGTACCGCTTGCGTCTGGCAGCGACTGGATGCTTTCCCTCCGTTCCTTGGATCCTTCTCTTCGTACCTGATGATGCATAGTGTATGCGTATGAAGTAGCAAGCCATCCAAGGGTGTGTCGAAGTGACACAAGGAGCGGAGCGAGTTCACCTTAGCTTGAAGGAGTTTGGCTCGGGCGCGAGTCATGGGTCCACTTGGGGAGCTCGTGGGAGTAGATGTAGTAGCGGTCGTAGGACGGGCTGCATCAGTGTGTATCTATCCTATGAGAGCAACTCATTTTGTGTTTGTCTAAGCATTGTGCACTTGCCATTGGAAAGTGAGAGTTGAGGGCAAATACAAAAGTTAACATAGTAGCATAGAAAGAGAGAAAAAGAGAAAAAAAAATAGAAAGATACATAGTCTCCCAATACAAAGAGAATACCAAGCTTATAAGCCAACAAGAGAGAGGAAAAGAGCGCACCATGGAAAGTGCACAAATCTATTACTTATCCTCTTTTGGCAAACGAGTTGTGGTCTCTCCTTGAGTTGGCATGACAGCAGAGCGTAGTCTTCGTTAGGACCTTTTCTGCTCATTTTCATAGTCGTGCTAACCCCGTTTTTCTCCACGTGTGTGTTTTCCGTGTTTTTGTAGATTGTATCCTTTTGCTTTTGATCTTTGGTTCTTTACCACGTAGAACAATAACCTTTTGCTTGGATCGTTTCGTTTGGTTTTCCACAATCCTAACCTTCCACCAAAAGCTTTTGAAAGTTGTAGCATATTTGTGTGTGAGTTTCTTGCCCATTTCACTTTGCACGCTGTTCGCTCACTTGTGTGGAAATTGGTTTGATATAATCTCCAAGGTGAGGTAAAAGGCTAACTCTCCGCACCCTTTCTCTCCATATACAACCCTTGTTGGCTTTTCATCATGGACAGGCATGGAGAGCCATCCCAACCACCATAACCTCCGGAGGATGACACACAATTCATGACAAGATGGGACCATTGGAAGGTCTAAGGAGAATTCAACTACCGTTGTGAAGCTCTTGAGCGGCGCCAAGATGAACAATTTAGCGAGGCCCGTGTGGAATTCAAGAACATCGACAACCGCTTCGAAGAAGTCCGTGGCCAAATGCATGCCATGCAACACAACCTCGGTCATCAAAATGAAGCTCTTGGTCGTGCACTCGCCTCAACGGATGAGAAGCTTCAACGCCTCATTGATGGACTAGCAAGGCCACACTCGCGCGAATCAAGCTCATCTCGGCACTCCTCAAGTGAATCAAGTGCACCTCGCCGTCACGCTTCAAGGCATCGAGATGGACCCGTTCTTCAATCCATGAGCTCTTTGCAAGCGGTACCATCTCCACGTCACGCCGCAACGTCAAGCTATGATGGTGACCTCTCCGCAAGACCTCCAAGACGTGAAGCGAACCGGCCACAACCAAGGGCACTTGTGATTCAACAAGAGCAACCTCACATGGACCACCAAGGCCATCGCCGTCGACATGTCCCCTCAACAACAAGTGAAGCATCCGAAGAGGACGAACAAGATCACCGTCGACGTGAAGCACTCGAAGATCCTCCAAGGCGTCATCATCGACATGATCGTCCACGTCGGCAACATGATGGTCATGGCGAGCCTCCTCCACATCAAGAAGAAGAAGAGCAGTCCATTGCGCATGTGGCTCGACGTCCTCCTCGCCACATGGCGCAAGCCAATGCTCCTCGGCATCAACCACGGCAAGAACAACACGAGCAAGCTCCCCAAGCTCGTCGTCAAAACCAAGTTCCACCACCAAACGCGGATCCTCAACAACCGCAAGAGCAACGCAACCATCACCAAGCAAGACATGAGAGCTCGGACGATGATGATGACCGCTCAAATCATGGCAACCGCCGCAACCGGAACCGCAATGGAGAAGAAACTTTTGGCAAGCTCAAGTTCACCGGTTCCAATGAACCCGAGGAATATCTCTCGTGGGAACTCAAGGTCGACAAGATCTTCCGCATGCACAACTATAGCAATGAGAAGATGATGGCCATGGCATCCCTCGAGTTTGACGAGCATGCCAACCTTTGGTGGGAACAAGTCCAACTCGCTCGCGAACCTAAAGAAGAGCTTCCAATCGCAACTTGGCAAGATATGAAGGCTCATATGCGATCCCGCTTTGTTCCTTCGCACTACACGCGTGACCTCTTCAACAAACTTCAAACGCTTAGTTAGGGGACAAATACCGTGGAAGAGTACTTCAAGCAAATGGAGCTCAACATGATCCGTGCCAACATTGAAGAGCGAGATGAACAAACAATGGAACGCTTCCTCAATGGCTTGAACCATCCCATCAAGCGCATCACCGAGTTCCAAAAGTACAACAACATGGTTGAGCTTGTGCACATCGCATCAAAGGCCGAGCGTCAAGTGCAAGAGGACATCAAGTACAACAAGCCAAAGACGTACTTCGCCTACAAGCAAGCACCAACCACTACTCCAACAACACCAAGTGGAAGCTCCTCAAGTACCACCAAGCTTCCATTCAAGCCAACACTCCCTCAAGGAAAACAGCCCCCAAGTGGCAAACACACAAGGGATGATCAACCATTCAATGGTGAATGCTACAAGTGTGGAGGCAAAGGGCACAAGTCGAACGCATGTGGGAACAAGAAAGTTGATGCAGCCCGTCCTACGGACGCACCTCCATCTACAACACCTAGTCCCCCAAGTGGACCAATGACTCGCACCCGTGCCAAGCTCCTACAAGCCAAGGTTAACTCGCTCCTTTCCTCATGTGATTTTGGCCTACCTTTGGATGGCTTGCTACTTGATGCAGCCCGACCTACGGTCGTTACTACATCTTGGTATCCAACTTACGCCAAGTCGTCATGGACTCCAAAGGTGAATCCGTTCCTCTAGGCGAGCCCCCTTCCTACCCTATTGAATGGTATGCTACTTCATACTCCGTCACTTATGCATGATAGGTTCACATTGACAAGTACGGAGGCAAGGGAGGAAGCCCGGAGCATCAAGCCCGACAAGACGGAGGCTTGGAAGAGGAGGCGGAAGAAGACAGATCGCCAAATGCTCTCGCCATGTATTACTACCGGACACAGCGGTACTACCGCCCGGTACTACCGCCGACAACGACGACACCAGTATAAGCCAAATACTCTCTGTCTCCGGTACTACGGATCTGGACCCAGTACTACCGGTCGTGGTACTACCGCCCCTTACCGCTCCCCAGCGGCTCGGTGAAGCTCCGGATCGCAAGCGGTACTACCGGTCCCTGAGGGGTACTACCGGACCAAGCGGTACTACCGGTCCCAAGTCCGGTACTACCGCTCCTGGCAGTGCCTGCGCGCACTAGGTGGGCCACAACCCATGTATCCCCCTTTACTTACCAAACCCTAGTTTTATCCCCAAACTACCCTTGTTTAGTGGTTGGCCTATAAATAGAGCATCCACCCCTCATGTATCCCTTAGGCATAGATGATAGACTAAAGAAAACCCCCATTGTGGAATCTCTAGTTTTGCCTCATCCCCTTTACCAAGTGGACCGACTATCGTCACCAACCTCGATTGGACTTTGCATCACGCATCCATCATTGAACAAGGCCTTGGGTTCTCGGTTTCTCGCCCCCAAGTCGTCAAGACCCTCCTCAAGGTGTTCTTCCCTCTCCGATGTGGATTTGAGGGAGCACGTTGACCAATCTTTCCTTGCGAGGATTCTATCGAACCGGTGGCGCGTTCGAGCAATCGGCCTTGTATCGTGTGAGTTTTGCGTGTGTTCATCGTGTTCTTCGCGAGGTGTGTGTTCGCTTCCGCTACCTTCTCCCTTTCCCCTCGCTTTCCCATCGATTTGACCACGAGATCCGTGAAGATCGGGCACCCAAGAGGTTAACCCCTCCATCATCTGGTATCAGCAACTTTTGGTTGCCACGGATTTCTCATCGATTTGGTCTTTTCCCCATAAATTCGAAAATTCCACCAAAAATAGCCCCAATTCGTGTTTTGGATCGATCTGTGATTTGAGTGCGTTTTGGTAGCTTTTGATCCGTGGATTACTTGCTAAACTTGTTGATCTACCTTCCTTTGCGTTCCCATAGCCTAATTCCTTGATTTCCCCCGCCGATTTGGTGTTTTTCTTGAAGATTTTTCCGCCCAAATCGCCCCAAACTCGCGAAATCGCGTCAGATCTGGTTTTCTCTGTCCCGAGCGGTACTACCGCTCCAAAAATACGGTACTACCGTTCAGCGGTACCAAAATCCGGTACTACCGCCCGATACAGAAAGAAAACAGAAAGTTCAGATTTCAGCCTCTCACCGTTTTGGCCATAACTTTTGCATCCGAACTCGGATTTTGGTGTTCTTTAGCTCGTTTCGAAGAGGAGAAGGAGCTCTACATCATCATCCACGTGGTTCATGCTATCTACTCCATCCAAATTCCGTGAGCAAGGCGGAATCCAACAATAAAGGGTGAAGATCGTCGACGAAAGGTATAAACATTCCGCGACTTCTCCCCACTTGCATTCCTTTGTGAACCCCACTATATTTGCGAGCAACAAGCACCTATTGAGACTAGTTCCTCTTATGATTGCTTGGGCTATGCACATTTGATACCTTGTAGAATTCCGAGCAAACATTGTGAGCGCTATCTCATATAGTTATCTTGTATAGTTGTTGGCACAAGGAAGAGGCAAGTGAAAAGAAAAAGAAAGAAAAAGAAAAAGAGAAAAAAAAATAGAAAAATAAAAAGAAAAAGAAAAGAAAGAGATATACATGTGCCTCATAGAATAGGAAGCGCAAGCTCGATGAACATCATGTAGGTGGTACTTATTGTGCATATCTTGTAGCCCACCAATTTTATGCAATCGAACTAGCGTCTCTCCTAGTACTTGTGTGACACGAGCTTATAGTCTTCGCTAGGTAATCATTTGGTTCTTAGCTCACTTTGTCCGTCGCACAAGTCCCATTTATCCCACCGTGTGTGTTTCCTTGTATATATTTCCTATCTTGTGGATCGACTTGTTTTGCTTTGTGATCATTGTGGTTCTTTACTTGCCATTACAACATCTTGACTTCGGATTGGTTCTTGACATGCCACTTTCCATACCTATCCACCATAGGCCTTGTGTGCGTGTGTTTTTTGGTTAGTAGTTGGTTTTGGTGTTCCGCGTGAACTTCACTTTGCTTGGTTTATTGCTCTCAAGTGTGGCCACTTGTACGATACGATCTTCCAAGGTAAATTAAGGTTTGACGTTGTATCCCTAACGCCCACTACCACTTCCATATACACCACTTGGTCTTGTGCATCATGTCTAGGGACTCCGGAACCGAGGATGATAACTATGAAGAATCCATGATGAGCCACCATGACTACGACTCCACAAGTATAGAGGACATGACGGAGCACAACACCGACAATGGCTCCGCATGCTTTGAGGACCCGGAGCACTACACATACAACGACTCCACATGCATGGAAGACATGGAGCTCTACGTCGACAATGGCTCCTCATGCATGGAGCCTATGGAGCACTACACCGACAATGGCTCCACATGCTTGGGTGATATGGAGTACTTCACCAACAACTACTCCCCAAGCATGGACGACTTCGAGTGTGACATCGGCGACGCCTCGCCAAGCATGGAGGACACAGAGAACTTCATCGACTTTGATGGCTCCTCCATGAGCCATGAAGAATTCCTCCACCGCATGGAGATGGAAGCCTACTACGCCAAGCAAGAGGAGGCGCATCATCAAGATTCCATGACCTTCAAGGCCAAGCGTGCCACACCAAAGGGCACCACCTACTTCGATGATTCACCTCCAAGGCGACATGTGCCACCACCTAGATGGCGTCAAGCGCCACCATCTCCAAGGCACCAAGCTCCATCACCTCCAAGGCACCATGCTCCATCACCTCCAAGGCGTCAAGCTCTACCATCTCCAAGGCGCCAAGCTTCATCACCGCCAAGGCGCCAAGCTCCAACTCCTATCGAAACAAGAGTGGCGTCCAAACATCATATGCATCAAGAGGCGCCAAGAAACAAGACTCTTCATCGACAAACATCCTCTCATGAGCATCGCCACCATAAAGAGGATACAAGACATCGTCAAAGGCATCTTCGCCATAAAGACGAAGAATTCAAGATGAGCACCAACCATAATGCTCAAGCAAGCTCAAGAAGGCACCACAAGCACAAGAAGAGTGCCAAGGCAAATGATCATCGTCGCGAGTGTCGTGTGGACGACCAAGTGCGCCACCTACATCAACCATCGGCAAGGCACGCCAATGACCTCCGTCGACACCATCATAGGGCACCTTCAACTACTCGTGCCACCACCATAATGGCACCAAGAGAAAGCCTTCCTCGACGCCATCAAGCTTCAAAGCCGACGCTTGACTTCTACGACCTCGCGAACGAGGAAAATGTAGACGCCTACTTCGCCAAGTTGGATAGCATGAGCCTACCTCCACCACTACTACGAGATGGCCACAAGACGGTCGAGCATGGGATTTTCCCTTCGACCATGGAGGAGAGCGATGATGCCCATCTTATGGCATCCAACTTTGAAGGCGACAAGGTCAAGAATGGTGAGCATGGGATTTTCCCTTCACCAAAGGAGGCGCATGGAGTTGAGAAAACCGAGCCTACCCCCATATGCTTGAGTGATGATGTGGTACCAATCCCATGTGAGTATGAGAGCCACTTAGCCCACTTGAGTGAGAACAAGAGTGAGACGAGTGACTCCACCTTATGTGAGATTGAGTGCTTCCACTTGGAGGGCATGAGCGATACTACTAGTGAGTTGAGAGTGGTAGTTGATAGGTCAAGTGAGACCATTTCGAATTCTAACAACTTACCCTCTACCTCTAGTGTGTTCTCTTGTGTTGTGCTAGGTTCCATGGATGAAGACGCGCCAAGCCATGTAGCAATGATGCCTCAATTGGAGAAGATGTACATGGTGCACGAAGATGCTACGCCATGGCTACATCAAGAAAACGAAGTCGTCCACAAGGAGGCCACTAC
This sequence comes from Avena longiglumis, assembly GCA_030063025.1. Classification (NCBI taxonomy): domain Eukaryota; kingdom Viridiplantae; phylum Streptophyta; class Magnoliopsida; order Poales; family Poaceae; genus Avena; species Avena longiglumis. The sequence continues at coordinate 329,014,891 of CP125974.1, read as the reverse complement.
TTCCACAACACCCACTTCATATGAGAGAAATGAACAAGGTAACAATAAGGGTGTTGATGATGCCATGATCCCACTAGTGGACATGATGAATTGTGAGGATATGCATGCTATGGATGATACTTGTGACATTACATATGCTTCATCCACTTTCCCATGTGATGATTTTCCTTTGCATAATATTGATCATGTGGAATTGTTTGATTGCGATATCATTGCCATAAACATGCCATGCTATGCATCTTGTGTGTATCCTCCAATTGCTATGGACATGCTTTGTCATGCTAGTCATTCAATTTTTCCCGTTGCTTGCCATAAGATGAATGCTTGCAACAATGTTGACCACATGCGTTATAATGAGATGGCCACCATAGCTTTCTCAATTTTTGGAGATTTTGATGATTGCCATGATAAGCATGTTCCCCACTTGCATACTCACCATGCATCTATTTCATACTTAATTGACATTAATGGTGATGTGCACAAGAAGAGATACGTCATGATGGATGATGTGTATCTCTACCATGCACACACGTTCTTCCTTTTGTGTTTGATGTGTGTAGGTACCCGCATTATCATGTCAACCTCGGTTGAGCACGAGTTGACAAAAAGAGCTCTTGAGAGCATCCCATAAGTGAGTTCAAGATCGAACCCAGCTCTGATACCTTTTGCATGCTTTGCATCTTTCATGTTGGCAAATTGCTCTTTCCTATGGTTTGATTGCAAGCATGTTATTGGTATTATCTCCCCTTGTGACATTCATGTTTCTTCACATCTAGATAATGATGTTTTGTGTGTTGCAACAAAAATATTGAACATTTTCTCTTTTCGATGTTTTGGGTGCAACCACAATTCCATTAAGAGCATGTATTGTCATGAGAGCTTCCAAGAATCTCGTCTTGTTGTTGCAACAAACATAAGGACCACTCGCTCTTTCATTTGGTTTGTTTGCAAACATAATACTTTTGTCTTGGATATGCTTCCTTGTGTGTTTTTGCCAAATTCTCCAAGCTTTGCATCAAAGATGTTGATAAAATTTCTATTCGATTGCTTTGAGTGCCTCAATAAGATGTTATATGGAGTTTTTGAGTTCCCACATTTGGATGATGTTCAAACGATTTCCATGCACACTGACCTTGCATATGCATCCCGTTTGCTATACTTGAGTTGTGCTAATCGTGTTGTGAACAAGAATGGACATGCCACAAATGACATGCTCCTCTATCACACACAAACATATGTTGCTTGGTCTTTGTTGTATGTAGGTACAAATGCATACACGTCAACCTCTATGGACTATATGTTGACAAGAAGAACCGAAGAGAGTTACCTATGGCTACCCTTCATCGAGCTATCTCTACACGCTAAGGTGACTTCCTTCTACTTGAGGACTCATGCTATAATCTTCATGAATTGGCTACGCTTTGAGTGTTGCTTTGCTTTTGTTGTGAGCTTTGTAGGCTTCAAGGAAGGTGAAGGAACATTGAAGTGTTGTCAAGTCAATCTTCCCGAGGACGACTATATGGTGAACCCCAGGATCAAGAAGGTCTCTCGACCGCTTCTACTTTGTGATGAGCATGTAGAGTTGAGGACGACTCTTTTTGAAGGGGGGGAGCTGATGCAGCCCGACCTACGGTCGTTACTACATCTTGGTCTCCAACTTACGCCAAGTCGTCATGGACTCCAAAGGTGAATCCGTTCCTCTAGCCGAGCCCCCTTTCTACCCTATTGAACGGTATGCTACTTCATACTCCGTCACTTATGCATGATAGGTTCACATTGACAAGTACGGAGGCAAAGGAGGAAGCCCGGAGCATCAAGCCCGACAAGACGGAGGCTTGGAAGAGGAGGCGGAAGAAGACAGATCGCCAAATGCTCTCTGTCGCCAGCGGTACTGTTATGGGGTAACCCTGGGGTTGGCCCGATCTTTCACGAATTCCACGAGAAACGAGGGGAAAAGGGGTGGTCGGATATGAAATCGGGAAAGGCGATGAAAACCACGAACACACGCACACCAAAACACGATACATGCCTACTCCTCACGCCGGTGGCAACCGGTCCAACATAATCCCTAGGATCGGTGTTGGGCGAAGCTCGCTCTCCACGCCAACAACGGGGGACGAGGTGCTTGGTGAGACCTTGACGACTTGGGGGCGAGAAACCGAGAACCCAAGGCCTTGTACAACTTGAACGCACTAGGCAAGATCCAAGAGGGGGGTGGATAATCCGGTGCTCCTTGGTAGGAGCATGAGACCAATAGATTTAAGTCCTCAAAGGGTTTCCTTAATATCTATTATTATCCAAGTCTAAGCGTTTACAATAGAGGGTGGGGGCTATATATAGTCCAGCCACAAAACAGGGGTAGTTTCGGAATGAAGAGATAAATGATAGGTTGGGTTACAAGGCATGGGGCGAACTTAGGCGATCGGTGGCAGACCGGTAGTACGGTCCAAGAACCCAGTAGTACGGTGGTAACCGTGAGTACCGCTCGAGCGGTAGTACCGCTTGAGGGCTCGGAGCCTGGCCGAGGCGCCAGTAGGAGAGGGTAGAGTACGGCCACGGTAGTACCGGTTGCATGACCGTAGTACCGCTTGCTTCAGGCGTGGAGTAGCGCTTCTGGCGGGCGGTAGGAGGAGGCGGTAGGACCGCTTGAGCGGTAGTACCGGGTCGTCCCAACCGTAGTACCGCTATGTCTAGCAATGATCGGTGGCTTCTTCGTACCTGATGATGCACAGAGTTTGCGTGTGAAGTAGCAAGCCATCCAAGGGGGTGTCGAAGTCATACAAGGAGAGGAGCGAGTTCACCTTAGTTTGAAAGAGTTTGGCTCGGGCGCGAGTCATGGGTCCACTTGGGTAGCTCGTGGGAGTAGATGTAGTAGCGGTCGGAGGACGGGCTGCATCAGCTCCCCCTTGGGAAAGAGTCGTCCCCGACTCTTCAACCGTCACAACTTCCTCTTCGCCATGGTAGGGTGAGAGGTCCTTGACATTGAATGTCGAGCTCACAAGATACTTCGATGTTGGTATATCGATCACATAGGCGTTGTTGTTTATCCTCTTTAGCACCGTGAATGGTCCATCGCCTCGTGGCTTTAGCTTGGAGTCGCGTTCCTTGGGGAAGCGGTCTTTACTCAAGTGTATCCATACAAGGTCGCCCTCATCAAAGATCATCTCTTTCTTGGTCTTGTTTAGTCTTGATGCTTGGCGAAGGACTTGTTGCTCGATAGTAGCTCGTGTGTCTTCATGGAGTTTCATCATTGCTTGGGCACGCTTGACAACGTCCATATTGGCACGTTCATGAAGTGGAAGTGGAAGGATATCGATCGCGAGGCTCAAGCCATAGAGCGATCATGAACGGGCTCCTCATGGTGGTGGAGTGCTTGGGCGGTTGTAGGCGAACTCGGCGTGTGGAATGCATTCCTCCCAGTCTTTAAGGTTCTTCTTTATCAATACCGGAGAAGTGTGCCAAGACTTGATTGACTACCTCGGTTTGTCCATCGGTTTGAGGATGCGGCGGACGAGAAGAGGAGCTTGATCTCGAGCTTGGCCATGAGGGTCTTCCGAAGTAGCTCATGAATTTTACGTCACGGAGACGATTGTTCGTGCATGCCGTAGCCAATTATTTCCCTGAAAAACAAATTTGCGACATGTGAAGCATCATCGGTCTTATGGCACGGAATGAAATGTGCCATTTTTGAAAAGCGATCCACGACTACAAATATGGAATCGTGACCATGTTTAGATCTAGGCAAGCCTAATACAAAGTCCATGCTAATGTCCGACCAAGGTGCATGAGGAATAGGCAATGGCATATAAAGACCAAAGGGGTTGGACTTAGACTTAGCTTGGATACATGTAGTGCATCGTTGAACGTGGCGCTCCACGTCGCGCTTCATCTTTGGCCAAAAGTAGTGAGTGGAGAGCATGTCATATGTCTTGTGACCCATAAGGCCTCCACCATGGGACTCTTGAAGAAGCAAAAGTTGGAGAGACGATTTCGGAATGCAAAGCTTGTTTTGTTTGAAAAGAAAACCCTTATGCAAATAGAAATCATCAATCCCTTTGTCTATTGAACATTGTGCAAATATTGGTCCAAAGAAAGAATCGGACGCGTACAAAGATTTGATGTCCTCAACACCCAAAACATTGACTGGGATCGGTTTAAGAAGGCTTGTGGTTTTGCGAGACAAGGCGTCCGCCACCACATTTTCTTTGCCCTTCTTGTATTTTACAATGTAAGGAAAAGACTCCATAAACTCAACCCACTTTGCGTGCCTTTTACTCAAGTTGGCTTGGCCCTTAAGGTACTTCAACGACTCATGGTCGGAATGGATTATAAATTCTTTGGGCCAAAGATAGTGTTGCCACACTTGAAGAACACGAACCAAGGCAAAAAGTTCTTTGTCATAAATGGGATAATTGAGGCGTGCGCCATCAAGTTTCTCACTATGGTAAGCAATAGGAAGCCCATTTTGCATAAGGACGCCACCAATGCCAATACCACTAGCCACATTCAATCTCAAAGGTTTTTGTGAACCGCAATGCAAGAAGTGGTGCTTGGTGAGCCTCCTTTGAGCTCATCAAAAGCCTTTTGTTGTGCTTTTCCCCAAACGAACGTGACATTCTTCTTGGTCAATTCGTTGAGGGCAAGCAATTGTGGAAAAATCTTTCACAAAGTGACGGTAAAAGCCACCAACCCATGAAAACTACGAAGTTCACTAACATTTGTAGGTGGGCCAATCTCGTATGTCCTTGACTTTTGATACATCAACTTCAATGCCATTAGAAGACACAACAAAACCAAGGAAAATCAGCTTGTCTCTTGCAAAAGTGCACTTGGGAGGTTAGCATAAAGCTTTTCATGACGAAGGATTTGTAAGACCTCCTTAACATGAGTAACATGCTCCTCTAGTGACTTGCTATAGACAAGAATGTCATCAAAGTAAACAACTACACTCTTTCCAATGAGAGATCGCAAAATATGGTTCATGAGGCGCATGAAGGTAGATGGGGCATTGGATAAGCCAAAAGGCATAACCAACCATTCATAGAGACCAAGCTTGGTCTTGAAGGAGGTTTTCCACTCATCACCTTCAGCCATGCGAATTTGATGGTAGCCACTACGAAGATCAATTTTCGAAAATATAGTGGCTCCACATAACTCATCAAGCATGTCATCAAGACGCGGTATAGGATGTCGATAACGCACGGTGATAGCATTGATTGGACGGCAGTCCATGCATAACCGCAACGTATCATCCGTTTTCGGGACTAGGATCACGGGAACCACGCTTGGGCTAGTGCTTACTTGGATCAAACCTTTGGAGACGAGTTGGTTGATTTGACGCTCGATCTCCTTTGTCTCTTTCGGGTTTGTGCGATACGCAGCGCGGTTTGGTAGCGGTGCGCCGGGTATGAGGTCGATCGGTGCTCGATTCCACGAAGAGGAGGAAGGCCATGAGGAAGCTCTTGGAAATACATCTTGGAATTCTGCAAAACAGCCATCAAAGAAGGAGGAACATTTTTCAAGTCATTAGTTCCTTGCGCTATTCCCTTGCATACGAGGACGTAGTGCAAGATGGATGGGTTGTTCCGCACTTCTCTCATCTCACTTTTGGTGGCAAGAAGAACACTCTTAGTTTTTCCACTCGAGTTTGGCTTGTAGCTATCACTCACTATGGTGTGGTTCTCTCGCTCACCACTCTTCTCCCAAGGTGTTTTTGCGTATTGCGCCCTCGCTAAAGCCTTTGCATTGTCCGCAATTATTTGGCTAGGAGTCATTGGTTGCAACACACAAGTTTTATCAAGCCATTTGAAAGTGTAAGTGTTTGAGTGACCATTATGCAAAGCGCACTTGTCATATTGCCACGGCCTTCCGAGCAACATGTGACAAACCATCATTGGAACCACGTCACATTCCACCGTGTCTTTGTAGTGCCCAATGGAGAACGTCACCGAGACGGTGTGCTTGATCTTGACGGATCCTTGGTCACTTAGCCATTGGATATGGTAGGGGTGTCTGTGTGGGTGAAGGGTGAGGTTAAGTTTCTCACACAATTCCGTGCTTGCGAGGTTGTGGCAACTTCCTCCATCGATGACAACTTTGATGGACTTCCCATTGATGCCGGCACGAGTTTGGAAGATGTTCGAGTGTTGGTCTTCATTTTAATTGGCTTGGGTAGTCAAGACCCTTGTGACCACAAGCGATGGACTTGCGTCATGCTCACACACAAGAAGTTCTTGGTCGTCTTCCAAATGTTGCCTTGCCATGGCTTCCTTGACCCTTGCATCAAACTCGTCTTCACTCAAGTATTCTTCATCGCCGTTGTCATGGATGAACAAAACTTTCTTGTTTCCACATGCATTGGACTTGTGCCCTTTGCCTCCACACTTGTAGCATTCACCATTGAATGGTTGATCATCCCTTGTGTTTTTGCCACTTGGGGGTTGTTTTCCTTGAGGGAGAGTTGGCTTGAAGGGAAGCTTGGTTGTACTTGGGGAGCTTCCACTTGGTGTTGTTGGAGTAGTGGTTGGCGCTTGTTTGTAGGTGAAGTACGTCTTGGGCTTGTTGTACTTGATGTCCTCTTGCACTTGGCGCTCGGCCTTGGATGCGATGTGCACAAGCTCAACCATGTTGTTGTACTTTTGGAACTCGGTGGTGCGCTTGATAGGATGGTTCAAGCCATTGAGGAAGCGTGCCATTGTTTGCTCATCTCTCTCTTCAATGTTGGCACGGATCATGTTGAGCTCCATTTGCTTGAAGTACTCTTCCACGGTCTTTATCCCTTGACTAAGCGTTTGAAGCTTGTTGAAGAGGTCACGCGTGTAGTGTGAAGGAACAAAGCGGGATCTCATATGAGCCTTCATATCTTGCCAAGTTGCGATTGGAGGCTCTTCTTTTGCTTCGCGAGCGAGTTGGACTTGTTCCCACCAAAGGTTGGCATACTCATCAAACTCGAGGGATGCCATGGCCATCATCTTCTCATTGCTATAGTTGTGCATGTGGAAGATCTTGTCGACCTTGAGTTCCCAAGAGAGATATTCTTCGGGTTCATTGGAACCGGTAAACTTTGGCATGGTGAATTTGAGCTTGCCGAAAGTTTCTTCTCCATTGCGGTTCCGGTTGCGTCGGTTGCCATGATTTTGGCGGTCATCATCATCATCCGAGCTCTCATGCCTTGCTTGGTGATTGTTGCGTTGCTCTTGCGGTTGTTGAGGTGCCGCGTTTGGTGGTGGAATTTGTTGTTGACGACGAGCTTGGGGAGCTTGCTCGTTTTGTTGACGCGGTTGAGGACGAGGAGGAGGGTGATGGTCCTCATGACGAGCTTGGGGAGCTTGCTCTTGTTCTTGTCGTGGGTGCTGTCGAGGAGCATTGTCGTGCGCCCTGTGGCGAGGAGGACGTCGAGCCACGTGCGCCATGGGCTGCTCTTCTTCTTCTTGGTGTAGAGGAGGCTCGTCATGACCATCTTGTTGGCGACGAGGACGCTCATGTCGATGATGACGCCTTGGGGGATCCTCGAGTGCTTCACATCGACGATGATCTTGTTCGTCCTCTTCGGAAGCTTCACTTGTTGTTGAAGGAGCATGTCGACGCCGATGGCCGTGGTGGTTCTTGCGAGGTTGCTCTTGTTGAATCACCAGTGCCCTTGGTTGTGGCCGGTTCGCCGTGCCTTGGAGGTCTTGGAGAGGTCACCATCATAGCAGCGTTGAGGCGTGACGGAGATGGTACCGCTTGTGAAGAGCTCATGGATTGAAGAACGGGTCCGTCCTTGAAGCGTGACGGCGAGGTGCACTTGATTCACTTGAGGAGTGCCGAATGAGCTTGATTCAAAGCGTGGCCTTGCGAGTCCATCAATGATGTGTTGAAGCTTCTCATCCGTTGAGGCGAGTGCACGACCAAGAGCTTCATTTTGATGACCGAGGTTGTGTTGCATGGCATGCATTTGGCCACGGACTTCTTCGAAGCGGTTGTCGATGTTCTTGAATTCCACACGGGCCTCGCTAAATTGTTCATCTTGGCGCCGCTCAAGAGCTTCACAACGATAGTTGAATTCTCCTCGGATCTTCCAATGGTCCCATCTTGTCATGAATTGGTTATCATCCTCCGGAGGTGGTGGTGGTTGGGATGGCTCTCCATGCCTGTCCATGATGCAAAGCCAACAATGGTTGTATATGGAGAGAAAGGGTGTGGAGAGTTAGCCTTTTACCTCACCTTGGAGATTATGTCAAACCAATTGCCACACAAATGAGCGAAAAGCGTGCAAAGTGAAATGGCAAGAAACTCTCAAAGGCTTTTGGTGGAAGGTTAGGGTTGTGGAAAACCAAACGAAACGATCCAAGCAAAAGGTTATTGTCCTACGTGGTAAAGAACCAAAGATCGAAAGCAAAAAGGATACGATCTACAAAAACACGGAAAACACACACGTGGAGAAAAACGGGGTCAGCACGACTATGAACATGAGCACAAAAGGTCCTAACGAAGACTACGCTCGGTTGTCGTGCCAACACAAGGAGAGACCACAACTCGTTTGCCAAAAGAGGATAAGCAATTGATTTGTGCACTTGCCTCGGTTCGCTCTTTCTTGGCTTACAAGCTTGGTATTCTCTTTGTATTGGGAGACTATGTATCTTTCTATTATATCTTTTTCTTTTCCTTTTTTTTGATTCTTTTTCTTTTCTTTTTCTCCCTTGCTATGCTACTATGTTAGCTTTTGTATTTGGCCTCACACTCTCACTTTTCCGAAGGCAAGTGCACAATGCTTAGACAAACACCAAAATGAGTTGCTCTCATAGGATAGATACACACAAAGGAAGATATGGGGCTGTCAAGGTGGTGCAAGTTATACCTTTGGTATTGTTGACGACTTGCAACCGTTGGTGAGGGATGATGTTCGAGTGTCGCGGTGTCGTTGAGCGCGGTATGACGTTGATGCGGAAGATGTTGTGAAAATGGCGACAAACACGCGAAACACGAACAAGCGAGGTGGAAAAGGTCAGCGAACGAAATCGAGGCGTCAAAGGCGGGAGAATGCGATGAATCGGTAGTACAGCGGTAGTACGCTGTGAGCGGTAGTATCGCTTGTACTACCAGTAAGTTACTAAGCTAATGTAGTACCGCTTGCACAGCCGGTAGTACCGCTTGGCACAGGCTTGGAACGAGGTGAACTTGCCAAAAACCTCAAATTCGTTGAAAAACTGACCGAAAGGCTGAGCTAGAAACAACAGGGGCTATAGATCGACTCCCAAAGCAACAGATCTATGGACCAAAACCACGAAAAACTCACCAAATGAGATCGATCGGGAAGGTAAATTGGGGCTCTTTTTGGTAGGATTTTCGTTTTAAAGCGGATAAAAGAAAAATTGGAGGAAATTCGTGATCAACCGTGCTCTTGATACCAATATGTTATGGGTAACCACAGGGTTGGCCCGATCTTTCACAATTCCACGAGAAACGAGGGAAAAGGGTGGTCGGATATGAAATCGGAAAGGCGATGAAAACCACGAACACACGCACACCAAAACACGATACACGCCTACTCCTCACGCCGGTGGCAAGTCCAACATAATCCTAGGATCGGTGTTGGGAAGCTCGCTCCACGCCAACAACGGGACGAGGTGCTTGGTGAGACCTTGACGACTTGGGGGCGAGAAAGAGAACCCAAGGCCTTGTACAACTTGAACGCACTAGGCAGGATCCAAGAGGGGGGTGGATAATCCGGTGCTCCTTGGTAGGAGCATGAGACCAATAGATTTAAGTCCTCAAAGGGTTTCCTTAATATCTATTATTATCCAAGTCTAAGCGTTTACAATAGAGGTGGGGCTATATATAGTCCAGCCACAAAACAGGTAGTTTGAATGAAGAGATAAATGATAGGTTGGGTTACAAGGCACAGGCGAACTTAGGCGATCGAGGTGCAGGACCGGTAGTACCGGTCCGGCAACCGGTAGTACCGGTGGTAACCGGTAGTACCGCTTCCAGAGCGGTAGTACCGCTTGAGGGCCTGGAGCTTCCGTCGGAGGCGTCAGTGGCGAGCGGTAGGAGGGGGCGGTAGTACCGGCCACCGGTAGTACCGGTTGCAGGACCGGTAGTACCGCTGCTTCGGGCGTGAGGCGCTTCGTGGCGGCGGTAGGAGGCGTAGACCGCTTGGAGCGGTAGTACCGGTCGTCCCAACCGGTAGTACCGCTATGTCGGCGGCAGCGCGGTGGCTTCTTCGCACTGATGATGCATAGAGTTTGCGTGTGAAGTAGCCATCCAAGGGTGTCAAGTCACACAAGGAGAGGAGCGAGTTCACCTTAGTTTGAAGGAGTTTGGCTCGCGCGAGTCATGGGTCCACTGGGTAGCTGGGAGTAGATGTAGTAGCGATCGGAGGCCATTTGCATCAAGATTACCGACTGGCACGGTACTACCGCCCGTGCCATACTACAGACCGACACGGTAACAAGCCAAATACTCTCTGTCTCCGTCGGTACTACCGGATCTGGACCCGGTACTACCGGTGATACTCTTCTTACTACCGCTCCCCACGGCGGCTCCGGTGAAGCTCCAGGATCAAGCGGTACTACCGGTCCTGGCGGTACATTGAGCGGTACTACGGGTCCCAAGTCCCAGATTATCCGCTCTCATGCGTGCTGTGGCACTAGTTGGGCCACAGCCCATGTATCCCCTTTACTTACCAACCCCTAGTTTTATCCCCAAACTACCCTTGTTTAGTGGTTGGCCTAAATAGAGCCTCCACCCCTCATGTATCCCTTAGGCATAGATGATAGACTAAAGAAAACCCCATTGTGGAATCTCTAGTTTTGCCTCATCCCTTTACCAAGGGGACCGACTATCGTCACCAACCTCGATTGGACTTTGCATCACGCATCCATCGTTGAACAAGGCCTTGGGTTGTCGGTTTCGCCCCAAGTCGTCAAGACCCCTCCTCAAGGTGTTCTTCCCTCTCCGATGTGGATTTGAGGGAGCACGTTGACCGATCTTTCCTTGCGAGGATTCTATCGGACCGGTGGCCGCCGTTCGGGAGCAATCGGCCTTGTATCGTGTTAGTTTTGCGTGTGTTCATCGTGTTCTTCGCGAGGTGTGTGTTCGCTTCCGCTACCTTCTCCCTTTCCCCTCGCTTTCCCATCGATTTGACCACGAGATCCGTGAAGATCGGGCACCCAAGAGGTTAACCCCTCCATCACTACTTCATGCATCTACGTTGTGTATCCTCAGATATGAAGCAACACCACCACACCAAGCCACCAAGGAAGCAGGGCCAGGAGAAGAAGTTGCTGGAACTCTGCACACCGGAGTCTCCGGTGTAGACCGGAGTCTCCGGTCCCCTACACCGGAGTCTCCGGACCTTCCTCCGTCCGCAGGGAGACTCAAGCCAGACGGTACCGATGCCCCTCCGGAGACGGGTCCGAGATTGGCCGAGTCTCCTGACCGAGTCTCCGGACCCGCACGGAGTCTCGGACCGACCGACGCCAGCATGTTAAAGCCTTTGGGCCTGGCCCATGTAACCCCAATTTCGCCCAAACTTCCGTTTATTCGAACTACCCCTGTTTATGTGGTTGGCCTATATATAGCCCCACCCCTCATATGTAAACCCTAGACTTGGATAATGATAGATTAAGATACCCCTTGTGGATCCTTTAATCTATTGGTCTCATGCTCCTACCAAGGAGCACCTATCGTCCACCCTCCTCTTGGATCTTGCCTAGTGCGTTCAAGTTGTACAAGGCCTTGGGTTCTCGGTTTCTCGCCCCCAAGTCGTCAAGATCTCACCAAGCACCTCGTCCCCCGTTGTTGGCGTGGAGAGAGAGCTTGTAGAGGGATCTCAACCTAATAAGGTAGATTCCTCCTGTGTTTTACAATGCTAGTCCCTGGATCAATAGCTAGCATCCACAGTTAAGATGTAATATCAAGTTACAAAGGTCATAACATAACTTTATAACCAGGAATAACATAATTTTATTACATCATACATAGCTCATTTGGCTATTACATTACATTGCAGCGGAATAACTATAGTCATGGGGTCCTTCATCTTCAAAGTGCCACATGCAGATGTTGGTTGTAGACTTTGTAATCCTAATCAAACAATCTTCACTAAAATCAATCAAACCTGCAACATTACAAGTTACATCCACAAGGGTCAATACATTTGAATTGTATTGGCAAGTTTCACTGTGAATTGAACGCGGCATTACTGTGAATTGTATTGGCAAGTTTGACTTTGTAGCGGCATTACTGTGAATTGAACGCGGCATTCAAAGGCAGCAATGGCAGCGAGGTTTGGGGGTGACAGGGTCGCGCGGGTGTGGACGATGAGCAGTAGAGGTGGGGTCCACCGGTCAGTGGGAAAAGAAGTGAGAGTGAGGTCCATCGGTCGGTCTTTGTGGTCGATCACGAGGTGCTAAACGTTTTCTTGGGTGAGGAAGCTGGCTGGTTCTGGGCTGTTGGGCTGCTTGGGTTGGGTCGGCTTAAATCTTATTTTTTACATTTCGATTCTTTTCTTTTTCTATTTCTAAATTGTCTTAAATTTCAAACAATTTCCAAGCAATCAAAACAATCCAAATCTTCACCAATTTTGTAACTCAATTTAGTTCTGTTTAGTAACCTGAACCAAATTCTAAAGTCAAGATAATAATTTTATTTGTAGGTACCATTATTAATTAAATAACATGGTTCATGATTTATTAATCAAATAGGGTTTGATTTTATTAATAACATCTCCATTTGAAATCCAATTATTTTCAAAACCAAATCAGTAGGTTGTATTTGAAAATAAGGAATATTTAGAAAGCTTGTTTAAAATAAAATAACATTTTTGGTTATAGGGTCCATTATTAATTAAATTAAATGGGCCTTATTCAATTACTTCAAATAAGATTTGTTTTATTAGAATATGTATTTTGAAATCTAAAATAAAATCAAAACACTTCAATAGGTTTTATTTAAGAATATAAAATACTTAGAAAACTTATTAAAAATAAATAAATAAGTTTTAGTGTTTAATTAAAATAGGAAAAGCCTTTACTTAAATAAAATTGGATATTAAATCCTTATTAATTTATTTTGAATAAACCTTACTATTTTTATCAAATAGAAATATTTTTATTTCCAAAAGCTTGTCCAAGGTTAAATTTTGCTTTATAAAATAACCTTTATTTATAAATCTATCCTTTTCTTCTGATAACAAAATCTTTTTATTTAAAGATCCAAAATAGTAATTTTAAATATTTTTATTTTCCTTTAATAAAAGTTTATCTTTTTAAATCCCTTTAGTACTTTATTTGATTCCAATTGGTTTGAAGTTCCAATTAAATTCAAAAAGTTTCTTCTAGCCCTGAAAATCAAACAAAGTTTTATTTTATTCATTTATTTTCACATTACAAGATTTGGAAAATCTTGGGATGTGACATTTACCCCTTAAAAGAAATCTCGTCCGAGATTTGGGAAGGATAGGGTTACAAGGGTTCAAAACAATTAGGGTACTACCACCCTTAAAAATTTTCAAACAAAATTACACATTGTCCTTCTTGGGATCTGGAAAACTTCTCTAAGCAAACATTTGCATTGTGTCCTTGGTTTCCATTCTTGACTCATGGGCCAAGGTTGAGTTTCTCCATAGGCTTGTTCAGCTTGTTCTTCATCTTTTATGGACAGTTGCTTGCATAATGTCCTGGGTTCTTGCAATTGAAACAGTGGATATCTTGGAGTTCTTTACGTTGCTCTTGTGGACAAGTTGCTACATAATGGCCTGGCTCTTTGCAGTTGTTACACACCACTTGGTCAATTCCCTTGTTTTTCTTGTTCTCTGGGCACTCACTGGAGTAGTGTCCCATTTCCTTACATTTACGACATTGCACAAGGTTCATGTCTGGTCTTGGCTTCTTGCTTTTCTTTGATCCTTTGAACTGGGTTGTCTTATTTGGGGGTATAAGTGGTCCTTTTCCTTTGGTAGACTTGGATCCTGCTTGTTTCCTTTGTTCCACCATGGAGTAGATAGGGCATTGGATAGGAACATGGTCATTTCCTTCACAAAGGTAACAAGTAGCTTGAGAGGTGGGACATTGTCCAACAGGATGATTTTCTTCACAATTAGGGCATTGACCTTCATGCTCCTTGGAAGTATGGTCCTTGTCTCCACAAATAATGCAAGCTGGGGCTCCATCTAGAATAACATTCTTGTCATCCTTGTTATCATAAACTCCTTTAGGATAGCTTTCTTCCATGTTGATCATTTGATTAGTCACCTTAAGCATCGTTGGGATTGTTCTTCCAAAAACTTTTGCAAAGGTTGGATCTTTATCACTATTGTTAGCTATGAACTGAGCTGTCAGTTGGTTCAACTAGTGTTGAGTTGCTATGAGCTCTTTCATGCTATCAGCTTGGTTGGTGTTGGTGTCATCAACCTTGGAGTCTTTGGGAGTAGTCATCTGTTTGGGTTGAAGGAAGATTAGAATAGGCAAGATATTTCTAAGGACTTAATTCTAATCACACACATCACAATTCACACAAGCAATGTGCATGCAATCACAAACCAAACATTTCACTCAAACAAGGTTCAAGCACATACTTAATCAACAAAACATTTTTTTTGTTACACCACATAGGTTGGTGTGTTTGACTTAGCTAAAATATGGTGGTCAATCTATATGGTTCACTTGTGATCTTTCCTTCCTTCTTGATTCTTATTGTATGAGATCATGGTTTCCTTGGGAAAAACTCTTGGTCACATAACTTCAAAGTTGATGATGGCTCCTTCTTATTTTGCATTCCCTTAGTCTCCAAATCTTGAGTAAGATTTCCTTGTCTCTCTTGTAGTCCTTAGTGGTTTCCAAGTTGGAAGTCCTTGGGGAATATGCTGAAGATGTTGAAGTCATTAGAGTTGAAGAAGTCCTTTGCACATGGTGTAGTCTTTGGCCATGGGGTAGGTTTTTCCATCAAGTTGAAATAGAAGAGATGTAGAGTTAAAACCAAAATGGTTGAGGAAAGAGTTTACAAGTGTTTTTGTAAATAAGTTTTGGATCAAAATATAACTCTTATTCTTCTAAGGGTTTTTGTCCAATCCTAGGGTTTACAAATCCTACAGGCAACACAATGCTCTGATACCATCTGTAGAGGGATCTCAACCTAATAAGGTAGATTCCTCCTGTGTTTTACAATGCTAGTCCATGGATCAATAGCTAGCATCCACAGTTAAGATGTAATATCAAGTTACAAAGGTCATAACATAACTAACCAGGAATAACATAATTTTATTACATCATACATAGCTCATTTGGCAATTACATCACATTGCAGCGGAATAACTATAGTCATGGGGTCCTTCATCTTCAAAGTGCCACAGGCAGATGTTGGTTGTAGACTTTGTAATCCTAATCAAACAATCTTCACTAAAATCAATCAAACCTGCAACATTACAAGTTACATCCACAAGGGTCAATACATTTGAATTGTATTGGCAAGTTTCACTGTTATGTATAATATAAGTGGATCCTATCATTACAAGCAAATTTGGCTAAGTAGAGTTTTAGGCTCATTTGCATAAACCAATATTTTATCCTATCTTTTCAAAAGGGTTTTGGTCCTTTGTCAAATCTCTTTTCCAAGTTCCTTGAACTCCTTGGTAGAAACTCAAGTGTTCAAGTCCTTGTCAAAATTCCTTGAGCACCTTGGTAACCCCAAGTGCAACAAGTCTTATCAAAATCTCATGAGTTCCTTGGTAACCCCAAGTACATCAAGTGTTAAGCAAAATCTCTTGAGCACCTTGGTAACCCCAAGTGCATCAAGCTTAACAAAATCTCTTTGAATTCCTTGGTAGACACACAAGGGCATCAAGTTTTTATTTTAGAAGTTGGAATGTCGATCTCCCATAGTTCAAACTTTAGTTGCTCAAGATTGTCCATAACCGGGGACACGGCTAAGTACTTAGGTTTTATTAACTTCTGCAGAAGGAGTACACTTTACCCACATGTCACAATCCCATCTTGTTGCCACCAGTGGCCTACTGGATTAGTGCTCACCAAGATGGAGTACCGGCAGACTGAGAGTGTGACGAAGTCTTTCCAAAAGGTCCTCCCATACATCATTGCTAGCTTGTCTTCAGCCCCCATGAAGCATTCCAGATCCCCATGTCCGGTAACTAAAGACAATGTATGGGTCTTCCTAATGTAGTTGACTAAGCCAGAGCCATAATAGCATGTGGTTGCACACGAAAGCCACAATTGGAGAAGCATGTTCAATCTCTAAGTTTCCTAGCTGGGTTTTCTTTTGGAGCACAACACAAAGAGATCACCATAGACATGGTTCCTTTTGTTGCCACCTTCTCCAAAACTTAAAGTATCCTCCACCTAGGTGGTTCATTGAGTCCTTGTTTTATTATGTAAAACACAAGTCCTTTTCTCAACTTTGTATCAACATGTATCTTTCTTTTCAAATAAGCATGGCTAAGCATGTACAACTACAATGTTTTCTCTAAGGAATGTATAAGGTATCCTGTTAGGATTTAGCATAGCATAAGTATAAATCATTTTCATGCATGTTTTCAAAATCCACTAATGTATAATAAAAATAGTAGGTCTTTTGTATGATAGTGTAACTAGCCTTTTTGGTAGGGAATGGTGGTTCACTCCTTGATCTTGCTAGTCTCACACTTTGCTAAATTCACTACAAGTCAACCAAGAAAACACAAAATCAATTAACATTCCAAACCAAAGTCAAACAAACAATCTCACACTCACAAAGTGATGGAATCTAAGTCATGCCTAAGTATGCAAAGGATGGTTCTATTGCAAGGATGGTCTCCACTAGGTTTCTAAACTTTGTAAGGTCCAAATTGTCCATTTACCAAAATGGCAAAGTCATTAGTTAGAGGGTTTTGCCCAAAAACTATTTTAAAATCCATTCAACATTTTAGGTGGTGGAAAAATGGTTTTATCAAATCAAAAATCTTTAAGCTTCTCACCAAAAGTTTCTAACTCTCAAGATTTGTTGTTTTGGGTCAGTAGCTTTGAATCAAATTATTTCCCCAAAGTTTTATTCCAAAATCCTTTTTCATAATAAAACCATTATCTTTACTCAGCTAGAAATAGACTAATTCAATTAATCCATTCTAATTTTTTTCCAATTTCATTTTCAAACCATGGGTTGGTTCCTAGGGTCATTAAGGTCACAACAAACCATTTTGCAAAAGTTTTAACCCTAAAATCAATTTTAAACAATTTTTATACTCCAAACAAGCTCACAAAAGAATTTACAAAAACAAGTAAGCTAACAAATACTACTTTCTAAACCAAGGGCATGGTTGGCTAGGTCTTGTTCTCCTGAATCCATTGATATAAAATTTGTAATTTTTCAACGTGTGGTTTGAAAGTTACAGGGGTTTGAAGTTTGCAAATAAATATGATTCAAATCTGTTTTTTAGTTCTAATATCGCCACGCGTCATTTGTTTCATTGGTCGATACCGGTTCGGTTGGATCGGCAATGTGGACCGAGATTTAGTTTGATCGCATAAGACAGGCGCGTACCTCTTGCGGCTTAAGTGATCTATCGTGGCGTTGGATTAAGATCCTACGAATGCTACTACTCGATCACAGATGGGCTTGGCGGTGGACGGCGGCTGACGGCCGGACAAAGTGCTCATGCGGTGGTCTAGGAAGCAAGGAAGATGGAGGTGGCGCCACCGTGTTCGCGAGCGAGGTGGTGCTTGACGTGGTCTATGTGGCAAGGCGACGGGTCGGTGGAATCTCTACGGAGTTCGTTACGGGCGGGTGCCTCTGGTTGAGGTCGAGGACGTTGCTGCAGATCGTCCTAAGGCAAAACGAAGGCGCGGTCAGATGCGCAGGATCAAGACAATGCTGTGTGCGTGAACCAGAAGTGAAGGGGCGGTCTGGTTCACCTGGAAAACGTCGTCGGAGAAGAAACAGACGGCGACGTTGTCGGAGCTTGTCAAAGCCGACGCTCCGGGGCGCCCGCGGTTGAATGAAGGGCACGGCGAGAAGCGTCATGGATTTGGGAAGCTGCCAGTGTGCTCAGGGAGGCTCGGGGTAGTGTGGCTTGGCCGGAATCGGTCGGAGACGGTGGTCGGAGCTGGGAGTGTGTCGAGTCAAATTGGGGCAGCCTCGGGGCAGAGAGGGAATGACGACAGAGGGAAAGGGAGGGGAAGATGCAGGCGCTTAATATCGTGCAATCACGGCGAGATTAACGAGCGACATTACTATGAATTGAACGCATTCAAAGCGAGAACGGCCGAGGTTTGGGGTGACAGGTCGTGGTGTGGACGATGAGCAATAGAGGTGGGGTCCACCGGTGGGGAAAAAGTGAGAGTGAGGTCCACCGTCGGCCTCGTGGTCGAATCGAGGTGCGAAACGTTTTCTTGGGGTGAGGAAGCTGGGCTGGTTCTGGGCACATTGCTGGGTTGGGTCGGCTTAAATCTTTTTTACATTTACGATTCTTTTCTTTTTCTATTTCTATATTCTGTCTTAAATTTCAAACAATTTCCACGCAATCAAAACAATTCAAATCTTCACCCAATTTTGTAACTCTGAATTTAGTTCTGTTTAGTAACCTAAACCAAATTCTAAAGTCAAGATAATAATTTTATTTGTAGGTACCATTATTAATTAAATAACATGGTTCATGATTTATTAATCAAATAGGGTTTGATTTTATTAATAACATCTCCTTTTGAAATCCAATTATTTTCAAAACCAAATCAGTAGGTTGTATATGAAAATAAGGAATATTTAGAATGCTTGTTTAAAATAAAATAACATTTTTGGTTATAGGGTCCATTATTAATTAAATTAAATGGGCCTTATTCAATTACTTCAAATAAGATTTGTTTTATTAGAATATTTATTTTGAAATCTAAAATAAAATCAAAACACTTGAGGTTTTATTTAAGAATATAAAATACTTAGAAAACTTATTAAAAATAAATAAATAAGTTTTAGTGTTTAATTAAAATAGGAAAAGCCTTTACTTAAATAAAATTGGATATTAAATCCTTATTAATTTATTTTGAATAAACCTTACTATTTTTATCAAATAGAAATATTTTTATTTCCAAAAGCTTGGCCAAGGTTAAATTTTGCTTTATAAAATAACCTTTATTTATAAATCTATCCTTTTCTTCTGATAACAAAATCTTTTTATTTAAAGATCCAAAATAGTAATTTTAAATATTTTTATTTTCCTTTAATAAAAGTTTATCTTTTTAAATCCCTTTAGTACTTTATTTGATTCCAATTGGTTTGAAGTTCCAATTAAATTCAAAAAGTTTCTTCTAGCCCTGATAATCAAACAAAGTTTTATTTTATTCATTTATTTTCACATTACAAGATATGGAAAATCTTGGGATGTGACAGAGCTTCGCCCAACACCGATCCTAGAGATTATGTTGCCACCGGCGTGAGAGATTGGCGTGTATCGTGTTTTGTGTGTGTGAGTTCATCGGGATCTTTGCGTGCGTGTGTTCGTGGATTTCGTCCCCTCACCCTCTCCCACCGCTTTCCCCTCGATCCCGCGGAGATTCGTGAAAGATCGGGCCACCCCAAGGGGTTACCCCATAACATCTTGGTATCAAGAGCAAGGTTGATCACGAATTTCCCCCAATTTTTCTTCTATCCACCATAAATTCGAAAATTTCCCAAAAAACAGCCCCAATTTGCCATTGGATCGATCTGTCGTTTTGGAGTGTTTTTGGTGGTTTTGATCCGACCAAATCTTGTCTAAGGTGTTGGTTCAGCTTTTGCCTGCGTTTCCCAGCCCAATTTTGGCCAAATTTTCGCGGATTTGAGGACTATAGGCGTGGATTTCCGCTCAAGAACACGAGCAGACACCCCACACCGGAGTCTCCGGCCTGCACACCGGAGTCTCCGGCCCAAGACCGGAGTCTCCGGCCCTGGACGCCTGTTTTTGCCCCTTTTTCCTCTTTTCTGCATTGGCTAATCTACCCACTTGTTGTTTGTGTTCCGTGTGCATGTCACCAACTAACAGATAGCTTCCGCAACATCGCCGCGCTCTTCGACACCACGGACCCCAAACTCTTCCCCGCTCCATCGACACAAGATCATCACCATCAACTAAGGTATAACTTGTGTCAACCCTTGTAGCCATATCTTCCTTTGTGTGTACCTATCCTATGAGAGCAACTCATTTTGTGTTTGTCTAAGCATTGTGCACTTGCCATTGGAAAGTGAGAGTGTGAGGGCAAATACAAAAGTTAACATAGTAGCATAGCAAGGGAGAAAAAGAAAAAGAATAAAAAAAAGAGAAAAAGAAAAAGAAAAATAGAAAGATACATAGTCTCCCAATACAAAGAGAGCATCAAGCTTGTAAGCAAAAGAGAGAGAAAGAAGCGCGTCAAGGCAAGTGCACAAATCCGTTGCTTACCCTCTTTTGGCAAACGAGTTGTGGTCTCTCCTTGCGTTGGCACGACACCCGAGCGTAGTCTTCGTTAGGCCATTTCATGCTCACTTTCATAGTCGTGCTAACCCTTTTTTTCTCCACGCGTGTGTGTAGTCGTAGGTTCTCGTCACCTTTTGAGTTGACCATCTCCTTTTGACTTGCGTTTTGTTGGATTTCTCCACTTTTGACTATCCTTTGCGTTCGGTTGGTTCTTTGTTTTGTCCACAATCCTACCAATCCACCAAAAGCTTTTGAGAGTGTAGCTCCTTTGTGTGTGAGTTTCTTTGCCATTTCACTTTGCATGCTGTTCGCTCCTTTGTGTGGCAATTGGTTTGATATAATCTCCAAGGTGAGGTAAAAGGCTAACTCTACGCACATTTACTCTCCATATACAACCCTTGTCGGCTTTGCATCATGGACAGGAATGGCGAGCCGTCCCAACCACCACCGCCACCTCCGGAGGACGACAATCCATACATGACACGATGGGACCATTGGAAGGTTCGAGGAGAATTCAACTACCGTTGTGAATCCCTTGAGCGGCGCCAAGATGAACAATTTAGCGAAGCCCGAGTGGAGTTCAAGAACATCGACAACCGCTTCGAGGAAGTCCGAGGCCAAATGCATGCCATGCAACACAACCTCGGTCATCAAAATGAAGCTCTTGGTCGTGCCCTCGCCTCAACGGATGAGAAGCTTCAACGCCTCATTGATGGGTTGGCAAGGCCACGCTCGCAAGACTCAAGATCATCACGGCACTCCTCAAGTGAATCAAGTGCGCCTCGCCGTCACGCTTCAAGGCACCGGGATGGTCCCGTCCTTCAATCCATGAGCTCTTCTCAAGCGGTACCATCTCCGCGACACGCCGCAACGTCAAGCTATGATGGTGACCTCTCCGCAAGACCTCCACGACGTGACGCGGACCGGCCACAACAAAGGGCACTTGTGCTTCAACAAGAACAGCCTCACATGGACCACCAAGCCCATCGCCATCGACATGTTCTTTCCACAACAAGTAAAGCTTCCGAAGTGGAAGAACAAGTTCGCCGGCGGCGTGAAGCACTCGAAGATCCACCAAGGCGTCCTCCTCGACATGAGCGTCATCGCCGTCAACATGATCTAAACGACGAGCCTCCTCCACATCAAGAAGAAAGAGAGCAGCCCATTGCGCATGCGCCTCGACGTCCTCCTCGCCACATGGCGCAAGATAATGCTCCTCGGCATCAACCTCGACAAGAACAAGAGCAAGCTCCCCAAGCTCGCCGTGAGGACCAACAACCTCCTCCTCGTCCTCAACCGCGACAACAACAAGAGCAAGCTCCCCAAGCTTGTCATCCAAACCAAGTTCCACCACCAAACTCGGCACCTCAACAACCGCAAGAGCAACTGATGTGGACATCCCTACTATTGATACAACCATTGTACCTACAGCAACACACATACAAGGACCCATCCCAAGATCTCGTGCCAAACAACTTAACTATCAGGTACTTTCGTTTCTTGGAACTATTTCTCACATACATGAGAATATGATGCTGCCTAAATCAGATATATTTCTTACTCTTAGGAATGATGGACCAAGCATGGATGAGAGGGACAAGCATTGGAGCATGGTCATGCATGGAGATGGCAGCAAGCATGTGATGATCCAGGAGAAGGCCACAGATGAAGATTTCAGAACTTTGAGGCCACCATAATGAAGAAAGAAGGCTTGGACGAAATATTCAAGATCAATACTTTACGAATTCATCCATAGCTTAATATGGTGTCATGACACCTTTATTTTGGGCCAGCCCATGTAATTTTCAGGATTTTAATTAGCCACTTTTAGAGTCCAGATTTGAGGAAAAGGACTTTTAGGGTTGGATTCGGCCACCAATTCCATGGCTGGCGAAACCCCACCTTTTCGCCCTTAAATCCCCTATAGCCGAACCTCTAGACTCGGATTTTGTTTAGACATTAAGTTAGCCATAGTCGCAACTTCGCCAAGGCTCGGCGTCAGAGGCCTCTTGTACTTCGCACCTATTCAGATCCCACCTCTTCAATAAAGCTTTCCTCTTAATCCGCAATATCTTGATTGCAATATTGGTTCTTACTTGTTCTCGATTTCGTAGGAATTAAGACCCTCATTGGGTCGATCGTGTTCACGCAGGATCGGTAACCTCCAGGAGATTGGTCTAGCGATTGCATTGGCGCTCGTGCTCGCACGTGTAGTCGGATCGTCAAGCCCAAACTCCACCAAATCGAATATCGCCATCTCATCGAAAGATCGGACACCTTTGCCCTATCAGCAATGCCACCATCAACAAGAAAGACATGAGAGCTCGGATGATGAAGATGGCCGCCAAAATCATGGCAACCGTCGCAACCGGAACCGCAATGAGGAAGAAACTTTCGGCAAGCTCAAGTTCACCATGCCCAAGTTCACCGGTTCCAATGATCCCGAAGAATACCTCTCATGGGAACTCAAGGTTGACAAGATCTTCCGCATGCACAACTTTAGCAATGAGAAGATGATGGCCATGGCATCCCTCGAGTTTGATGAATATGCCAACCTTTGGTGGGAACAAGTCCAACTCGCTCGTGAATCAAAAGAAGAGCCCCCAATCTCAACTTGGCAAGATATGAAGGCTCATATGAGATCCCGCTTTGTTCCTTCACACTACATGCGTGACCTCTTCAACAAAGCTTCAAACGCTTAGTCAAGGAACAAAGACCGTGGAAGAGTACTTCAAGCAAATGGAGCTCAACATGATCCGTGCCAACATTGAAGAGCGTGATGAACAAACAATGGCACGTTTCCTCAATGGCTTGAACCATCCTATCAAGCGCATCACCGAGTTCCAACGGTCCAACAACATGGTTGAGCTTGTGCACATTGCATCAAAGGCCGAACGTCAAGTGCAAGAGGACATCAAGTTCAACAAGTCAAAGACATACTTCACATACAAGCAAGCTCCAACCACCACTTCGACAACACCAAGTGGACGCTCCTCAAATACCACCAAGCTTCCCTTCAAGCCAACACTTCCTCAAGGAAAACCGCCCCCAAGTGGCAAGTACACAAGAGATGAACAACCATTCAATGGTGAGTGCTACAAGTGTGGAGGCAAAGGACACAAGTCGGCCGCATGTGGGAACAAGAAATTTTTGTTCATCCATGACAACGGCGATGAAGAATACTTGAGTGAAGAAGAGTTTGATGGAAGGGTCAAGGAAGCCATGGCAAGGCAACATTTGGAAGAGGACCAAGAGCTACTCATGTGTGAACATGACGCAAGTCCATCGCTTGTGGTCACAAGGGTCTTAACTACTCAAGCCAATGAGAATGAAGACCAACGATCAAACATCTTCCAAAACCGTGCCGGTATCAATGGGAGGTCCATCAAAGTTGTCATCGATGGAGGGAGTTGCCACAATCTTGCAAGCACGGAATTGTGTGAGAAACTCAACCTCACCCTCCATCCGCATAAACACCCCTACCATATCCAATGGCTAAGTGACCAAGGATCCGTCAAGATCAAACACACCGTCTCGGTAACGTTCTCAATTGGACCATACAAGGACATGGTGGAATGTGACGTGGTCCCAATGACGGTTTGCCATATGCTTTTAGGAAGGCCATGGCAATTTGACAAGCGTGCTTTGCATAATGGTCACTCAAACACTTACACCTTCAAATGGCTTGACAAAACTTGTGTGTTGCAACCAATGACTCCTAGCCAAATAATTGCGGACAATGAAAAGGCTTTAGCGAGGGCGCAATACACAAAAACATCTTGTGAGAAGAGTGGTGAGCGAGAGAACCACACTATAGTGAGTGAGTGCCACAAGCCAAACTCGAGTGGGAAAACTAAGAGTGTTCTTCTTGCCACCAAAAGTGAGATGAGAGAAGTGCGGAACAACCCGTCCATTTTGCACTATGTCCTTGTATGCAAGGAACTATCGCAAGGAACTAATGACTTGACAAATGTTCCTCCTTCTTTGATGGCTGTTTTGCAGGAATTCCAAGATGTATTTCCCGAAGAGCTTCCTCATGGACTACCTCCTCTTCGTGGAATCGAGCACCGCATCGACCTCATACCCGGCGCCTCACTCCCAAACCGCGCCGCGTATCGCACGAACCCGGAAGAGACGAAGGAGATAGAACGACAAATCAACCAACTCGTCTCCAAAGGTTTAATCCAAGTAACCATCAAATTCGCATGGCCAAAGGTGATGAGTGGAAAACCACCTTCAAGACCAAGCTTGGTCTCTATGAATGGTTGGTTATGCCTTTTGGCTTATCAAATGCCCCTTCTACCTTCATGCGCCTCATGAACCATATTTTGCGATCTCTCATTGGGAAGAGTGTAGTTGTTTACTTTGATGACATCCTTGTCTATAGCAAGTCACTAGAGGAGCATGTTACTCATGTTAAGGAGGTCCTTCGAATCCTTCGTCATGAAAAGCTTTATGCTAACCTCCCAAAGTGCACTTTTGTAATAGAAAAGCTGATTTTCCTTGGTTTTGTTGTGTCTTCTAATGGCATTGAAGTTGATGTCTCAAAAGTTCAGGACATACGGGATTGGCCCATACCGACCAATGTTAGCGAACTTCGTAGTTTTCATGGGTTGGCTGGCTTTTACCGTCGCTTTGTGAAAGACTTTTCTACCATTGCTTGCCCCCTCAACGAATTGACCAAGAAAAATGACACGTTCGTTTGGGGAAAAGCACAACAAAAGGCTTTTGATTAGCTCAAAAAGAGGCTCACCAAAGCACCACTTCTTGCATTACCGGATTTCACAAAAACCTTTGAGATTGAATGTGACGCTAGTGGTATTGGGATTGGTGGCGTCCTTATGCAAAATGGGTGTCCTATTGCTTACCATAGTGAGAAACTTGATGGCGCACGCCTCAACTATCCCATTTATGACAAAGAACTTTTTGCCTTGGTTCGAGTCCTTCAAGTGTGGCAACACTATCTTTGGCCCAAAGAATTGATCATCCATTCCGACCATGAGTCGTTGAAGTATCTTAATGGCCAAGCCAACTTGAGTAAAAGGAATGCAAAATGGGTTGAGTTCATGTAGTCGTTTCCTTACATTGTCAAATACAAGAAGGGCAAAGAAAATGTGGTAGCGGACGCCTTGTCTCGCAAAAACACAAGCCTTCTTACATGACTCGAAGTAAATGTCTTGGGTCTTGATGACATCAAATCTTTGTATGCACCCGACCCTTTCTTTGGACCAATTTTTGCAAAATGTTCAATAGACAAACAAAACAAAACAAACTTTGCATTCCGAAATCGTCTCTCCAACTTTTGCTTCTTCAAGAGTCCCATGGTGGAGGCCTCATGGGTCACTTTGGCCGTGACAAGACCTATGACATGCTCTCCACTCACTACTTTTGGCCAAAGATGAAGATCGACGTGGAGCGCCACGTCCAACGATGCACTACATGTATCCAAGCTAAGTCTAAGTCCAACCCCTTTGGTCTTTATATGCCATTGCCTATTCCTCATGCACCTTGGTCGGACATTAGCATGGAATTTGTGTTAGGCTTGCCTAGATCTAAACATGGTCATGATTCAATATTTGTCGTACTGGATCGCTTTTCAAAAATGGCACATTTCATTCCGTGCCATAAGACCGATGATGCTTCACATGTAGCAAATTTGTTTTTCAGGGAAATAATTCGGCTACACGGTGTACCAAGAACAATCGTCTCCGACCGCGACGTAAAATTCATGAGCTACTTCTGGAAGACTCTCATGGCCAAGCTCGGCATCAAGCTCCTCTTCTCGTCCGCCTCGCATCCTCAAACCGATGGACAAACCGAGGTCGTCAATCGAAGTCTTGGCACACTCCTCCGGGTGTTGATAAAGAAGAACCTTAAAGACTGGGAGGAATGTATTCCACATGCCGAGTTCGCCTACAACCGCGCCAAGCACTCCACCACCATGAGGAGCCCGTTCATGATCGTCTATGGCTTGAGCCCTCACGCGCTCGATATCCTTCCTCTACCTCTTCATGAACGTGCCAATATGGACGTGGTCAAGCATGCCCAAACAATGAAGAAACTCCATGAAGACACAAGAGCTACGATCGAGAAACAAGTCCTTCGCCAAGCATCAAAGCTAAACAAGAACAAGAAAGAGATGATCTTCGAAGAAGGCGACCTTGTATGGATACACTTGAGTAAAGACCGCTTCCCCAAGGACCGCGACTCCAAACTAAAGCCAAGAGGTGATGGACCGTTCAAAGTGCTCAAGAGGATCAACAACAACGCCTACATCATAGATATCCCAACATCCAAGTATCTTGTGAGCCCGACATTCAATGTCAAGGACCTATCACCCTAACATGGCGAAGATGAAGTTGAGAAGGTTGAAGAGTCGAGGACGACTCTTTCCCAAGGGGGGAGCTGATGCAGCCCGTCCTACGGACGCACCTCCATCTACAACACCTAGTCCCCCAAGTGGACCAATGACTCGCGCCCGTGCCAAGCTCCTACAAGCCAAGGTTAACTCGCTCCTTTCCTCATGTGATTTTGGCCTACCTTTGGATGGCTTGCTACTTCATGCATCTACGTTGTGTATCCTCAGATATGAAGCAACACCACCACACCAAGCCACCAAGGAAGCAGGGCCAGGAGAAGAAGCTGCTGGAGCTCTGCACACCGGAGTCTCCGGTGTAGACCGGAGTCTCCGGTCCCCTACACCGGAGTCTCCGGACCTTCCTCCGGTCCAGACCGGAGACTCAAGCCCAGGACAGTCTGATGCCCCCTCCGGAGACGGGTCCGGAGATTGACCGGAGTCTCCGGCCCAGACCGGAGTCTCCGGACCCCAGACCGGAGTCTCCGGACCGACCGACGCCAGGCATGTTAAAGCCTTTTGGGCCTGGCCCATGTAACCCCCAATTTCGCCCAAACTTCCAGTTTTATTCCAGAACTACCCCTGTTTATGTGGTTGGCCTATATATAGCCCCACCCCTCATATGTAAACCCTAGACTTGGATAATGATAGATTAAGATACCCCTTGTGGATCCTTTAATCTATTGGTCTCATGCTCCTACCAAGGAGCACCTATTGTCCACCCTCCTCTTGGATCTTGCCTAGTGCGTTCAAGTTGTACAAGGCCTTGGGTTCTCGGTTTCTCGCCCCCAAGTCGTCAAGATCTCACCAAGCACCTCGTCCCCCGTTGTTGGCGTGCAGAGAGAGCTTCACCCAACACCGATCCTAGAGATTATGTTGCCACCGGCGTGAGAGATCAGCGTGTATCGTGTTTTGTGTGTGTGAGTTCATCGGGATCTTTGCGTGCGTGTGTTCGTGGATTTCGTCCCCTCACCCTCTCCCACCGCTTTCCCCTCGATCCCGCGGAGATTCGTGAAAGATCGGGCCACCCCAAAGGGTTACCCTAGGACAAAAGCTTTGTTCATTCATGACAACGGCGATGAAGAATACTTGAGTGAGGAAGAGTTTGATGCAAGGGTCAAGGAAGCCATGGCAAGGCAACATTTGGAAGAGGACCAAGAACTTCTTGTGTGTGAGCATGACGCAAGTCCATCGCTTGTAGTCACAAGGGTCTTGACTACCCAAGTCAATGAGAATGAAGACCAACGCTCGAACATCTTCCAAACTCGTGCCGGCATCAATGGGAAGTCCATCAAAGTTGTCATCGATGGAGGGAGTTGCCACAACCTTGCAAGTACGGAATTGTGTGAGAAACTCAATCTCACCCTCCATCCGCATAAACACCGGTACCATATCCAATGGCTAAGTGACCAAGGATCCATCAAGATCAAGCACACCGTCTCGGTAGCGTTCTCAATTGGGCACTACAAGGACACGGTGGAATGTGACGTGGTCCCAATGACGGTGTGCCATATGTTGCTCGGATGGCCGTGGCAATATGACAACCGTGCTTTGCATGATGGTCACTCAAACACTTATACCTTCAAATGGCTTGATAAAACTTGTGTGTTGCAACCAATGACTCCTAGCCAAATAATTGCGGACAATGCAAAGGCTTTAGCGAGGGCGCAGTACACAAAAACACCTTGTGAGAAGAGTGGTGAGCGAGAGAACCACACCATAGTGAGTGAGAGCTACAAGCCAAACTCGAGTGGAAAAACTAAGAGTGTTCTTCTGGCCACCAAAAGTGAGATGAGAGAAGTGCGGAACAACCCATCCATCTTGCACTATGTCCTTGTATGCAAGGGACTAGCGCAAGGAACTAATGACTTGACAAATGTTCCTCCTTCTTTGATGGCTATTTTGGAGGAATTCCAAGATGTATTTCCCGAAGAGCTTCCTCATGGACTACCTCCTCTTCATGGAATCGAGCACCGCATCGACCTCATACCCGGCGCACCGCTCCCAAACCGCGCCGCGTATCGCACGAACCCGAAAGAGACGAAGGAGATAGAACGTCAAATCAACCAACTCGTCTCCAAAGGTTTGACCCAAGTAAGCACTAGCCCAAGTGCGGTCCCCGTGATTCTAGTTCCAAAAACGGATGATACGTTGCGGTTATGCATGGACTATCGTCCAATCAATGCCATCACCGTGTGTTATCGACATCCTATACTGCGTCTTGGTGACATGCTTGATGAGTTATGTGGAGCCACTATATTTTCGAAAATTGATCTTCGTAGTGGTTACCATCAAATTCGCATGGCTGAAGGTGATGAGTGGAAAACCGCCTTCAAGACCAAGCTTGGTCTCTATGAATGGTTGGTTATGCCTTTTGGCTTATCCAATTCCCCATCTACCTTCATGCGCCTCATGAACCATATTTTGCGATCTCTCATTGGGAAGAGTGTAGTTGTTTACTTTGCTGACATCCTTGTCTATAGCAAGTCACTAGAGGAGCATGTTACTCATGTTAAGGAGGTCCTTCGAATCCTTCGTCATGAAAAGCTTTATGCTAACCTCCCAAAGTGCACTTTTTCAAAAGAAAAGCTGATTTTCCTTGGTTTTGTTGTGTCTTCTAATGGCATTGAAGTTGATGTCTCAAAAGTTCAGGACATACGGGATTGGCCCATACCGACCGATGTTAGCGAACTTCGTAGTTTTCATGGGTTGGCTGGCTTTTACCGTCGCTTTGTGAAAGACTTTTCTACCATTGCTTGCCCCCTCAACGAATTTACCAAGAAAAATGTAACGTTCGTTTGGGGAAAAGCACAACAAAAGGCTTTTGATGAGCTCAAAAAGAGGCTCACCGAAGCACCACTTCTTGCATTACCGGATTTCACAAAAACCTTTGAAATTGAATGTGACGCTAGTGGTATTGGCATTGGTGGCGTCCTTATGCAAAATGGGCGTCCTATTGCATACCATAGTGAGAAACTTGATGGCGCACGCCTAAAATACCCCATTTATGACAAAGAGCCTTTTGCCTTGGTTCGTGTCCTTCAAGTGTGGCAACACTATCTTTGGCCCAAAGAATTTATCATCCATTCCGACCATGAGTCGTTGAAGTATCTTAAGGGCCAAGCCAATTTGATTAAACGGCACGCAAAATGGGTTGAGTTCATGGAGTCTTTTCCTTACATTGTCAAATACAAGAAGGGCAAAGAAAATGTGGTAGCGGACGCCTTGTCTCGCAAAAACACAAGCCTTCTTACACGACTCGAAGTAAATGTCTTGGGTCTTGATGACATCAAATCTTTGTACGCATCCGACACTTTCTTTAGACCAATTTTTGCAAAATGTTTAATAGACAAAGGGATTGATGATTTCTATTTGCATAAGGGTTTTCTTTTCAAACAAAACAAGCTTTGCATTTCGAAGTCTTCTCTCCAAATTTTGCTTCTTCAAGAGTCCCATGGTGGAGGCCTTATGGGTCACTTTGGCCCTGACAAGACGTATGGCATGCTCTCCACTCACTACTTTTGGCCAAAGATGAAGCGCGACGTGGAGCGCCACGTCCAACGATGCACTACATGTATCCAAGCTAAGTCTAAGTCCAACCCCTTTGGTCTTTATATGCCATTGCCTATTCCTCATGCACCTTGGTCGGACATTAGCATGGATTTTGTATTAGGCTTGCCTAGATCTAAACATGGCCATGATTCTATATTTGTGGTAGTGGATCGCTTTTCAAAAATGGCACACTTTATTCCGTGCCATAAGACCGATGATGCTTCACATGTAGCCAATTTGTTTTTCAGGGAAATAATTAGGCTGCACGGTGTACCAAGAACAATCGTCTCCGACCGCGACGTCAAATTCATGAGCTACTTCTGGAAGACTCTCATGGCCAAGCTCGGCATCAAGCTCCTCTTCTCGTCCGCCTCGCATCCTCAAACCGATGGACAAACCGAGGTCGTCAATCGAAGCCTTGGAACACTCCTCCGGGTGTTGATAAAGAAGAACCTTAAGGACTGGGAGGAATGTATTCCACACGCCGAGTTCGCCTACAACCGCGCCAAGCACTCCACCACCATGAGGAGCCCGTTCATGATCGTCTATGGTTTCGAGCCTCTCACCGCGCTCGATATCCTCCCACTTCCACTTCATGCACGTGCCAATATGGACGTCGTCAAGCGTGCCCAAACAATGAAGAAACTCCATGAAGACACAAGAGCTACTATCGAGCAACAAGTCCTTCGTCAAGCATCAAGGCTAAACAAGTACAAGAAAGAGATAATCTTCGAAGAAGGCGACCTTGTGTGGATACACTTGAGTAAAGACCGCTTCCCCAAGGAACGCGACTCCAAACTCAAGCCAAGAGGTGATGGAACATTCAAGGTGCTAAAGAGGATCAACAACAACGCATATATCATCGATATACCAACATCAAAGTATCTTGTGAGTTCGACATTCAATGTCAAGGACCTCTCACCCTACCATGGAGAAGATGAATTTGAGAAAGTTGAAGAGTCGAGGACGACTCTTTCCCAAGGGGGGGGAGCTGATGCAGCCCGTCCTACGACCGCTACTACATCTACCCCCACGAGTCCCCCAAGTGGACCCATGACTCGCGCCCGAGCCAAACTCCTACAAGCTAAGGTGAACTCGCTCCTCTCCTTGTGTGACTTCGATACACCCTTGGATGGCCTGCTACTTCATACGCATAAACTATGCATCATCAGGTACGAAGAGAAGGACCCAAGGGACGGAGGAACAGGAGTGGAAGCAGCTAGCCGCTGCCAGACTCAACTTGTACTACCGGTTAAGGCGACCGGTACTACCGGTACAAGCGGTACTACCGGACCCTGCTACCGGACACTCCAGGAAGACCCAATCCACGCCCCAGATGCCAGCGGTACTACCGGAGCTACAACCGGTACTACCGGTCGTGATTACCACCCTCCTACCGCTTCTGAGCGACTCAACGAAGCTCTAGGAACGCCCAGTACTGGTTCCAAGCGGTACTACCGGTTGCGACTGGTACTACCGGTCTGGCCAACTGATCACCTGAACGCATCAGTTCGGCCCAGCGCCTTGTACCCCTTTCTATATTTTCCTAATTCGTTTTGAAACTACCCCTGTTTATGTGGCTGGACTATATATAGGCCCCACCCTCTATTGTAAACCCTAGACTTGGATAATAATAGATTAAGGAAACCCTTTGAGGAACTTATATCTATTGGTCTCATGCTCCTACCAAGGAACACCGGATTATCCACCCCCCTCTTGGATCTTGCCTAGTGCGTTCAAGTTGTACAAGGCCTTGGGTTCTCGGTTTCTCGCCCCCAAGTCGTCAAGATCTCACCAAGAACCTCATCCCCCGTTGATGGCATGGAGAGCGAGCTTCGCCCAACACCGATCCTAGAGATTATGTTGGACCGGTTGCCACCGGCGTGAGTTATCGGCGTGTATCGTGTTTTGTGTGCCTGAGTTCGTCGGGTTCTTCGTGGCGTGTGTTCGTGGATTCCATCCCCTTTTCCCCTTCCACCGCTTTACCCAAGGGGTTACCCCATAACACATTTTAACACAAGCTTCCGCATCAAAGTCACCCGCGCTCATCGACACCGCGACACTCGAACATCATCCCCACCAACGGTTGCAAGTCGTCAACAATACCAAAGGTATAACTTGCGCCACTTTGACAACCCCATATCTTCCTTTGTGTGTATCTATCCTATGAGAGCAACTCATTTTGTGATTGTCTAAGCATTGTGCACTTGCCTTCGGAAAGTGAGAGTGTGAGGCCAAATACAAAAGCTAACATAGTAGCATAGAAAGGGAGAAAAAGGAAAAGAATCAAAAAAAAGAGAAAAAGGCAAAAGATACATAGTCTCCCAATACAAAGAGAATACCAAGCTTGTAAGCCAACAAGAGAGAGGAAAAGAGCGCCCCAAGGCAAGTGCACAAATCCGTTGCTTATCCTCTTTTGGCAAACGAGTTGTGGTCTCTCCTTGAGTTGGCACGACAACCGAGCGTAGTCTTCGTTAGGACCTTTTGTGCTCATTTTCATAGTCATGCTAACCCCGTTTTTCTCCACATGTGCGTTTTTTCCGTGTTTTTGTAGATCATATCCTTTTGCTTTTGATCTTTGGTTCTTTACCACGTATAACAATAACCTTTTGCTTGGATCGTTTCGTTTGGTTCTCCACAATCCTAACCTTCCACCAAAAGCTTTTGAGAGTTGTAGCATATTTGTGTGTGAGTTTCTTTGCCATTTCACTTTGCACGCTGTTCGCTCATTTGAGTGGCAATGGGTTTGATATAATCTCCAAGGTGAGGTAAAGGCTAACTCTTCGCACCTTTATTCTCCATATACAACCCTTGTCGGCTTTTGATAGGGCAAAGGTGCCGATCTTTCGATGAGATGGCGATAATCGATTTGGTGGAGTTCGGGCTTGACGATCCGACTACACGTGCGAGCACGAGCGCCAATGCAATCGCTAGGCCAATCTCCTGGAGGTTACCGATCCTGCGTGAACACGATCAGCCTGACCAGCGAGGGTCTTAATTCCTACCTGAAATCGAGAACAAGTAAGAACCAATATTGCAATCAAGATATTGCGGATTAAGAGGAAAGCTTTATTGAAGTGGTGGGATCCTGAATATGTGCGAAGTACAAGAGGCCTCTGCGACGCTCGAGCCTTGGCGAAGTTGCGACTATGGCTAACTTAATGTCTAAACAAAATCCGAGTCTAGAGGTTCGGCTATGGGGCGTATCTAAGGGCGAAAAGGTGGGGTTTCGGCCATCCATGGAAGTGGTGGCCGAATTCAACCCTAAAAGTCCTTTTCCCTTCAAATACGGACTCTAAAAAGTGGCTAATTAAAATCCTGCGAAAATTACATGGGCCTGGCCCAAAATAAAGGTGTCGCAGCACCATATTAAGCTATGGACGAATTCGTAAAGTATTGATCTTGAATATTTCGTCCAAGCCTTCTTTCTTCATTATGGTGGCCTCAAAGTTCTGAAATCTTCATCTATGGCCTTCTCTTGGATCATCACATGCTTGCTGCCATCTCCATGCATGACCATGCTCCAATGCTTGTCCCTCTCATCCATGCTTGGTCCATCATTCCTAAGAGTAAGAAATATATCTGATTTAGGCAGCATCATATTCTCATGTATGTGAGGAATAGTTCCAAGAAACGAAAGTACCTGATAGTTAAGTTGTTTGGCACGAGATCTTGTGATGGGTCCTTGTATGTGTGTTGCTGTAGGTACAACGGTTGTATCAATAGTAGGGATGTCCACATCATGCTCCCCTTCTTGAATTGAAGTCGTCCTCGACGCAATCTCATTTTCCTCACCAAAGTAAGGCTTCAAATCTGCAATATTAAATGTAGACTAACCGTACCAAAGTCTGCAGGCAACTCAAGTTTATATGTATTATCATTGATTTTCTCTAACACCTTAAAGGGACCAGCAGCACGTGGCATTAACTTAGACTTGCGTAAATCAGGAAAACGATCTTTACGCAAATGTAACCAAACAAGATCGCCAACATCAAACACAACATGCTTTCTCCCTTTATCCCCAGCAAGTTTATACTTAGCATGCATGTGTTCAATGTTATCTTTAGTAGTCTTATGCAAGTTTAATATCATTTCAGCGCGTTGTGTAGCATCCAAATTATGTTGCACCGAAGAAGGTAAAGGCAATAAATCAATAGGTGCACGAGGAACAAAACCATACACAATCTCAAATGGGCACATCTTTGCGGTAGAATGCAATGAACGATTATAAGCAAATTCTATATGAGGTAAACACTCTTCCCACAATTTTAAGTTCTTCTTTAAAACAGCCCGTAACATAGTAGACAAAGTTCTATTTACTACTTCAGTTTGACCATCAGTTTGGGGATGACATGTAGTACTAAAGAGCAATTTAGTCCCCAACTTAGCCCATAAACATCTCCAAAAGTGGCTAAGAAATTTAGTATCACGATCGAGACAATAGTATTTGGCACACCATGCAAACGAACAATTTCACGAAGAACAAATCAGCAATATGCTGACATCATCCGCTTTATGACAAGGAATAAAGTGTGCCATCTTAGAAAACCGATCCACAACAACAAAATACTATCCCTCCCTACGTGTTCGTGGCAATCCCAAAACAAAGTCCATAGAAATATCCTCCCAAGGAACACTAGGAACAGGAAGAGGCATATATAAACCATGTGGATTAAGGCGAGACTTAGCTTTTTGACAAGTAGTGCGTGCCACAAATCTCTCAACATCGCGACGCATACGTGGCCAAAAGAAGTGTGCAAAGAAGAACATCCTCCGTCTTC
The DNA here is from genome assembly GCA_030063025.1 of Avena longiglumis. Taxonomy (NCBI): domain Eukaryota; kingdom Viridiplantae; phylum Streptophyta; class Magnoliopsida; order Poales; family Poaceae; genus Avena; species Avena longiglumis. The sequence continues at coordinate 328,979,805 of CP125974.1, read as the reverse complement.
GACGCCAAAGTGTCCCATCAATCCTCCTCCATCGCCTCTGTAACAACAAAAGACGAACAGAGCTATCTGGAATGCATAGTTTGTTAGCACAGAACACAAATCCATCATTGAAGACGAACTTGTTCCAAGTTCTACCATCTCTACAATTCTGCAACACATCTTTAAATTCAGCATCATGGACATATTGTTCCTTAATAGTTTCCAATCCAAATATTTTGAAGTCAAGTTGAGATAACAAAGCATAGCGTGACAAAGCATCGCAATAATATTATCTTTACCTTTTTGTGTTTGATAACATAAGGAAAAGACTCAATAAATTCAACCCACTTTGCATGACGACGATTCAACTTAGCTTGACTACGAATATGCTTCAAAGATTCATGATCAGAATGAATAACAAACTCTTTAGGCCATAGATAATGTTGCCAAGTTTCTAATGTCCAAACCAACGCATATAATTCTTTATCATAAGTAGAATAGTTCAGACTAGCCCCACTCAATTTCTCACTAAAATATGCAACAGGTTTTCCCTCTTGTAATAACACCCCTCCCAACCAATTCCACTAGCATCACATTCAAGATCAAAAGTCTTAGTAAAATCAGGAAGTTGGAGTAAGGGAGCATGTGTTAGCTTATCTTTTAATATGACGAAGGCCTGTTGTTGTGCATCGCCCCAAACAAAGGGAACATCCTTCTTGGTAAGCTCATTCAACGGCGCGGCAATTGATCCAAAGTCTTTGACAAAGCGCCTATAAAAACCAGCGAGGCCAAGAAAACTCCTCACTTGTGTGACCGTCTTGGGCTGCGGCCAATTCTCAATAGCTTCAATCTTGGCTGGATCCACTTCAATACCCTGTGATGTAACTACATAGCCAAGAAACGCAACTCGATTGGTGCAAAAGGTGCACTTCTCAAGGTTACCAAACAAACGTGCATCATGTAAAGCATTGAAAACAGCACGTAAATGGTGCAAATGATCCTCTAAAGATTTGCTATAAATCAAAATATCATCAAAGTAGACTACCACAAAACGTCCAATGAAAGCACGTAAAACTTCGTTCATTAATCTCATGAAAGTGCTAGGTGCATTAGTTAAACCAAACGGCATCACTAACCACTCATATAAACCGAACTTAGTTTTAAATGCTGTTTTCCATTCATCTCCTAATTTCATACGAATCTGGTGGTAACCACTACTCAAATCAACTTTAGAAAACATGGTAGAGCCACTCAATTCATCAAGCATGTCATCTAAACGTGGAATAGGATGACGATATCGAATAGTAATATTATTGATAGCTCTAAAATCAGTACACATGCGCGAAGAACCATCTTTCTTAGGTACCAAAATAATAGGAATAGCACAGGGGCTAAGGGACTCACGAATATGATCTCTGTCGAGTAGTTCCTGAATTTGGCGTTGTATATCCTTTGTCTCCTCTGGATTGGTTCTATATGGTGCGCGGTTGGGCAACGTGGCACCAGGAATGGGATCAATTTGGTGCTCAATTCCTCTAATAGGAGGTAGTCCTGGTGGCCAAATCGGGGAAAGACGTCCTCATATTCACGCAAAAGGTTAGAAACAATGGTGGCAAAGAAGGAGGCATATCCTCAAATGAAAACAAAAACTCTTGCGACAATTGCATAACATTGAGTATTGTTTACATCTAGTTCAGCAATATCAATTTTATTTGCAAGCATACATGGGCTCTTCAAACAAATTTGTAGCATGTGTAGAATCAGATTTATTGTTCTTTGGTGGTATAAAATGCAGCAACAACTGATTCTCACTTTTATTTTTCTCCTCGGTTTTAGCTCTACTAGCTCTAGCAAGATCATCTTTTAAAATCTGTCGGAGTCATAGGTTTTAGACCAATTTTCTTTCCATTATGCATAAGAGAGTAATGATTAGTTTTGCCATTATGAACAGATTCTCTATCAAATTTCCATGGTCTACCAAGTAACAAAGAACAAGCTTGCATAGGTACAACATCACAATCAACAAAATCAGAATATGTACCAATAGTAAAATGCACGCGTACCGTTCTTGTTACCTTGATCTTGCGAGAACTCTCAAACCATTGGATGTAATATGAATGTGGGCGTTGTCTTGTTGCCAGCGCAAGCTCCACTACCATGTAAAAAATGGCAAGATTACTACAACTCCCTCCATCAATGATGATCCGTATAGCTCTGTCCTTGACAACACCACGTGTTTGGAACAGGTTGTGGCGTTGATCTTGCTCGATTTGCTCAATTGCACACTCAACACACGTTGTGTAATTAAGCTCTTGTATTGATCGCAGCTTGACTCCCATTACCTCTGGCTCTTCATCGATCGTAATTGTCTCCATCTCGAGCAGAAATAAGGGCTAGTCTTCATCGAAGTCACTCGCTGAATCGTATTGACCATCTTCTCGCACCATCATCACACGTTGTGTTGTGCACTGTCTCTCTATATGACCAAAACCCCAACACTTGCGGCATTGTATATCCTTTGTCTTACCCGTGGAAGCCATAGAAGATGCACTACGACGGGAGCATTGGATGATGGTGGAGGAGCATTGGAAATCTTGTGGTGGCTTTGGATGTGGTAGTAGATGGTGGCGAATCACGAGGAGGTGCTGATTGTCGGGATGTCCAAGTGGATGTGCGACCTGCAGAATTATTAGTCCTCCTCCATGGTGTTTGGCGATCCTGCACTTCACGTTCAGCTTTGCAAGCAAGATGAAACAAACGAGTGATAGAATTATATTCCTTATAATCTAATATGTGCTGAATCTCCTTGTCTAATCCACCAAAGAAACGTGCAAGCATTTGTTCATTAGATTCAACAAGACCACACCTAACCATCCCCGTTTGTAATTCACGATACTCTTTCTGAATTTTTCCCTTGCTCTAAACGTGTCAGATTCTTTAGTAAATCACGTTGATAAGTGGGAGGTACAAAACGAACACGCATAGCAGTTTTTAAAGCAGTCCAAGTACTAGGAATAGTAGTAGGATTTAAACGACAATACTCAGACCACCAAAGGGAAGCAAATTTAGTAAATTCACATTTAGCAGCACTAACACGCATATTCTCAGGATATTTTAAGCATGCAAAATGTTGTTCTACTTCCATCTCCCATGTAAGATATGCATCAGGATTATATTTACCCTCAAAAGATGGAATATTTAATTTAAGCTTTGCAACATGATCATCATCACGTACCGGTGGGCGAGCGTTGCGGTAGTAATGCCGGGACGCCAGTACTGTGGAGGTTGTTCAACCTCCTCGTCAAACAGATCGTCGTCGGGTCGTAGTAGTACCCGTCGTCCCCAATGTCGCAGTGAAGCGTGGTGGAAGTCCGAGGCGTCGGTACCGGCAGCCGAAGTGCGGCGCAGCGAACCAGCGACCGTGATCGGAATGCGCCGGCGCCATGTGTGGGTGCCGTGAGGGTGCAATCGGCAAAAGCTCCTTGAACCGAACGTCAAGCTTGGCATTGAAGGATTTCTCGAGTCCATCGATCTTGTCCACGGCGTTGATGAGCTTGGTGTCAAACTCCCTAGGCGTATCCACGTCTTCGCCGGTGACCAAGAGCGCGGAGAAGTGGGCATGTAGTTCTTCGCTTCGTCATGGTGGCGGGTTCGAAGTATCTGTCATGGTTAGTCCTTAAAAAGCACAGGTATATACTACAGGAATATGGTGGAAGTCACGCGTAATCCGTCAAGCAATATACGAAGCTCTTACAAGTTCTTACCAAATAGCAGGAAAAGGCGATGTGCAACTGCGAGGATCAGTGAGTCCAGAGATTGAACCAAGCGATTACCAGGAGTTGATACACCGCACGTGAAGAATATCTGTGGAGCTCTGGGAAGGCTTAGCAAGGGGGGTTAGCAATTATCAAAACAGCAATGCAAAAGTTGAAAGAATGCTCAACGACGGTACTGTGCTGGTCCTAGGCTAGACCGTACTAGAGACGCGAGCCTAGATCACCAACGATGTCACGACGCGACACAACAAATCGTATGATAATATGGCACCCTGAAAAGCGAACCGAGATGCAGAAAATCACTATGATGGCAAGTGTCTAGAACTGATCTACGGGGTCTAAAAAGAGGTTAGCCCCAAAAAAATTTTTTGAATTTTTTTATTTTGCTCCGGAAAGCGTGCAGGCGCCAAAAAAATATCGCTATAACGGCCGATGGAGAAAAGTGATCCCCAAAGCCGAAAACTAGTATAGCCAGAAAATTTTTACGGAGACGGTTCTAGACTTTTTTTGCTCTCCTTCTGGACTTACGACCGGACTCGGAGCTCGACACGGACTTTAGCTTAACACGGAAACAACAAAGAAGGAGAGTAAAAAGAAATAACTAGGAACAATAACTCTACTCGGACTCGTACCACAGTAGGAAACTGATCGGATCTGTGTTGCGGTAGGAAGGCAGTGGCGGAGTATTAGGGTTTATGGAGGCAGGGTATATGGCGGCGGAATATGGTGGCGGAATATGGTGGCGGTGATCGGCGAGTATGGCGGTGACTACTATGATCAGAACTCGAAATTCTAAGGGACGAGACACTAAGACCAGCAACTCGACGCGACGATGTAGACACAAATTCAACAATGCAAAAGCTGAAAAGATAATGCGAGGTGTAGATTGGTTATAGGATGGATCTAAACTCTAACTATGTTTTTGGATTTTTCGTGGGTTATAGGTAAAAACAGATCTAATCTACGAAAAACAGTAAAATCTCACCGAGCAACCTGAAATCTGATACCACTTGATAGGGCAAAGGTGTCCGATCTTTCGATGAGATGGCGATAATCGATTTGGTAGAGTTCAGGCTTGACGATCTGACTACACGTGCGAGCACGAGCGCCAATGCAATCGCTAGGCTAATCTCCTGGAGGTTACTAATCCTGCGTGAACAGGATCAGCCTGACCAGCGAGGGTCTTAATTCCTACCTGAAATCGAGAACAAGTAAGAACCAATATTGCAATCAAGATATTGCGGATTAAGAGGAAAGCTTTTTTGAAGAGGTGGGATCCTGAATAGGCGCGAAGTACAAGAGGCCTCTGCGACGCTCGAGCCTTGGCGAAGTTGCGACTATGGCTAACTTAATGTCTAAACAAAATCCGAGTCTAGAGGTTCGGCTATGGGGGCGTTTAAGGCGAAAAGGTGGGGTTTGGCTAGCCATGGAAGTGGTGGCGAATCCAACCCTAAAAGTCCTTTTCCCTCAAATACGGACTCTAAAAAGTGGCTAATTAAAATCCTCGAAAATTACATGGGCTGGCCCAAAATAAAGGTGTCATGACCATATTAAGCTATGGACGAATTCGTAAAGTATTGATCTTGAATATTTCGTCCAAGCCTTCTTTTTTCATTATGGTGGCCTCAAAGTTCTGAAATCTTCATCTGTGGCCTTCTCTTGGATCATCACATGCTTGCTGCCATCTCCATGCATGACCATGCTCCAATGCTTGTCCCTCTCATCCATGCTTGGTCCATCATTCCTAAGAGTAAGAAATATATCTGATTTAGGCAGCATCATATTCTCATGTATGTGAGGAATAGTTCCAAGAAACGAAAGTACCTGATAGTTAAGTTGTTTGGCACGAGATCTTGTGATGGGTCCTTGTATGTGTGTTGCTATAGGTACAACGGTTGTATCAATAGTAGGGATGTCCACATCAGTCGTCCTCGACTCTACATGCTCATCACAAACTAGAAGCGGTCGAGAGACCTTCTTGATCCTGGGGTTCACCATATAGTCGTCCTCGTGAAGATTGACTTGACAACACTTCAATGTTCCTTCACCTTCCTTGAAGCCTACAAAGCTCACAACAAAAGCAAAGTAACACTCAAAGCGTAGCCAATTCATGAAGATTATAGCATGAGTCCTCAAGTAGAAGGAAGTCACCTTAGCTTGTAGATATAGCTCGATGAAGGGTAGCCATAGGTAACTCTCTTCGGTTCTTCTTGTCAACATATAGTCCATAGAGGTTGACGTGTATGCATTTGTACCTTCATACAACAAATACCAAGCAACATATGTTTGTGTGTGATAGAGGAGCATGTCATTTGTGGCATGCCCATTCTTGTTCACAACACGATTAGCACAACTCGAGTATAGCAAACGGGATGCATATGCAAGGTCAATGTGCATGGAAATCGTTTGAACATCATCAAAATGTGGAAACTCAAAAACTCCATATAACATATAAGTGGGGCATTCAAAGCATTGGGTCCAAATTTCAAACAACATCTTTGATGCAAGAATAGGAGAATTTGGCCAAAACACACAAGGAAGCATATCCAAAACAAAAGTATTATGTTTGCAAACAAACCAAATGAAAGAGCAAGTGGTCCTTATGTTTGTTGCAACAACAAGACGAGATTCTTGGAAGCTCTCATGACAATACATGCTCTTAATGGAATTGTGGATGCACACAAAACATTGGAAAGAGAAAATGTTCAACATTTTTGTTGCAACACACAAATCATCATTATCTAAAAGCAAACCATAGGAAAGAACAATTTGTCAACATGAAAGATGCAAAGCATGCCAAAGGTATCAGGGCTGGGTTCGATCTTGAACTCACTTGTTGGATGCTCTCAAGAGCTCTTTTTGTCAACTCGTGCTCAACCGAGGTTGACATTCTCGTGCGGGTACCTACACACATCATATGTAAAAGGAAGAACGTGTGTGCATGGTAGAGATACACATCATCCATCATGACGTATATCTTCTTGTGCACATCACCATTAATGTCAATCAAGTATGAAATAGGTGCATGGTGAGTATGCACGTGGGGAACATGCTTATCATGGCCATCATCAAAATCTCCAAAAATTGAGAAAACTATGGGGGCCATCTCATTGTAACGCATAAGATCAATATTGTTGCAAGCAAAACAAGTGAAATAGCAAGCATTCATCTTATCGCAAGCAATGGGAGAAATTGAATGACTAGCATGACAAGACAAGTCCAAAGCAATTGGAGGATACACACAAGATGCATAGCATGGCATGTTTATGGCAATGAGTTTGCAATCAACCAATTCCACATGATCAATATTATGCAAAGGCAAAGCATCACATGGGAATATGAGTGAAGCATATGTAATGTCACAATTATCATCCAAAACATGCATATCCTCACAATTCATCATGTCCACTCGTGGGATCATGGCATCATCAACACCCTTATTGTTACCTTGTTCATACCTCTCATATGAAGTGGGTGTTGTGGAAGTAGTGGCCTCCTTGTGGACGACTTCGTCTTCTTCATGTAGCCATGGCGCCGCATCATCTTCGTGCACCATGTACATCTTCTCCAATTGAGGCATCATTGCTTCATTGCTTGGCGCGTCTTCATCCATGGAACCTAGCGTAACACAAGAGAACACACTAGAGGTAGAGGGTAAGTTGTTAGAAATCAAAATGGTCTCACTTGACCTATCAACTACCACTCTCAACTCACTAGGAGTATCGCTCATGCCCTCCAAGTGGAAGAACTCAATCTCACATAAGGTGGAGTCACTCATCGCACTCTTGTTCTCACTCAAGTGGGCTAAGTGGCTCTCATACTCACATGGGATTGGTACCACATCATCACTCAAGCATATGGGGGTAGGATCGGTTTCCTCAACTACATGCGCCTCCTTTGGTGAAGGGAAAATCCCATGCTCACCATTCTTGACCTTGTCGCCTCCAAGGTTGGATGCCATAAGATGGGCATCATTTCTCTCCTCCATGGTCGAAGGGAAAATCCCATGCTCGACCGTCTTGTGGCCATCTCATAGTAGTGGTGGAGGTAGGCTCATGCTATCCAACTTGGCGAAGTAGGCGTCTACATTTTCCTCGTTCGCGAGGTCGTAGAAGTCAAGCGTCGGCTTTGAAGATTGATGGCGTGGTGGAAGGCTTGCTCTTGGTGCCATTTTGGTGGTGGCACGAGTAGTTGAAGGTGCCCTATGATGGTGTCGACGGAGGTCATTGGCGTGCCTTGACGATGGTTTATGTAGGTGGCGCACTTGGTTGTCCACATGACACTCGCAACGATGATCATTTGCCTTGGCACTCTTCTTTTGCTTGTGGTGCCTTCTTGAGCTTACTTGAGCATTATGTTTGGTGCTCATCATGAATTCTTCGTCTTTATGGCGAAGATGCCTTTGACGATGTCTTGTATCCTCTTTATGGTGGCGATGCTCATGAGAGGATGTTTGTCGATGAAGAGTCTTGTTTCTTGGCGCCTCTTGATGCATATGATGTTTGGACGCCACTCTTGTTTGCATAGGAGTTGGAGCTTGGCGCCTTGGCGGTGATGAAGCTTGGCGCCTTGGAGATGGTAGAGCTTGACGCCTTGGAGGTGATGGAGCTTGGTGCCTTGGAGATGGTGGCGCTTGACGCCATCTAAGTGGTGGCACATGTCGCCTTGGAGGTGGATCATCGAAGTAGGTGGTGCCCTTTGGTGTGGCACGCTTGGCCTTGAAGGTCATGGAATCTTGATGATGCGCCTCCGCTTGCTTGGCGTAGTAGGCTTCCATCTCCACGCGGTGGAGGGATTCTTCATGGCTCGTGGAGGAGCCATCAAAGTCGATGAAGTTCTTCGTGTCCTCCATGCTTGGCAAGGCGTCATCGATGTCGCACTCGAAGTCGTCCATGCTTGGGGAGTAGTTGTTGGTGTAGTACTCCATATCACCCAAGCATGTGTAGCCATTGTCGGTGTAGTGCTCCATAGGCTCCATGCATGAGGATCCATTGTCGACGTAGAGCTCCATGTCTTCCATGCATGTGGAGTCTTCGTAGGTGTAGTGCTCCGGGTCCTCAAAGCATGCGGAGCCATTGTCGGTGTTGTGCTCCGTCATGTCCTCTATACTTGTGGAGTCGTAGTCATGGTGGCTCATCATGGATTCTTCATAGATATCATCCTCGGTTCCGGAGTCCCTAGACATGATGCACAAGACCAAGCGGTGTATATGGAAGTGGTAGTGGGAGGTAGGGATACAACGTCAAACCTTACTTTACCTTGGAAGATCGTATCGTGCAAGTGGCCACACTTGAGCGCAATAAACTAAGCAAAGTGAAGTTCACGCGGAACACCAAAACCAACTACGAACCAAAAAATACACACACACAAGGCCTATGGTGGATAGGTATGGAAAGTTGCATGTCAAGAACCAATCCGAAATCAAGATGTTGTAATGGCAAGTAAAGAACCACAATGATCACAAAGCAAAACAATTTAATCCACAAGATAGGAAATATGTACAAGGAAACACACACGGTGGGATAAATCGGACTTGTGTGACAGAGAAAGTAAGCTAAGAACCAAATGATTACCTAGCGAAGACTATAAGCTCGTGTCACACAAGTACAAGGAGAGACGCTAGTTCGATTGCACAAAATTGGTGGGCTACAAGATATGCACAAAAGTACCACCTATATGATGTTCATCGAGCTTGCGCTTCCTATTCTATGAGGCACATATGTATCTCTTTCTTTTTCTTTTTCTTTTTCTATATTTTTTTCTTCTTTTATCTCTTTTCTTTTTCCTTTCACTTGCCTCTTCCTTGTGCCAACAACTATACAAGATAATTATATGAGATAGCGCTCACAATGTTTGCTCGGAATCTACAAGGTATCAAATGTGCATAGCCCAAGCAATCATAAGAGGAACTAGTCTCAATAGGTGTTTGTTGCTCGCAAAGATAGTGGGGTTCACAAAGAATGCAAGTGGGGAGAAGTCGCGGAATGTTTATACCTTTTGTCGACGATCTTCACCCTTTATTGTTGGATTCCTCCTTGCTCACGGAATTTGGATGGAGTATATAGCATGAACAACGTGGATGATGATGTAGAGATCCTTCTCCTCTTCGAAATGAGCTAAAGAACACAAAAATCCGAGTTCGAATGCAAAAGTTATGCTCAAAACGGTGAGAGGCTGAAATCTAGAACTTGCTGTTTTCTTTCTGTCTTGGGCGGTAGTACCGTATTTTGGGAGCGGTAGTACCGGTGAACGGTAGTACCGTATTTTTGGAGCGGTAGTACCGCTCGAGACAGAGAAATCCAGATCTGACGCGATTTCGCGAGTTTGGGGCGATTTGGGCGGAAAATCTTCAAGAAAAACACCAAATCGACGGGGGAAATCAAGGAATTAGGCTATGGGAATGCAAAGGAAGGTAGATCAACAAGTTTAGCATGTAATCTACGGATCAAAACCTACCAAAACGCACTCAAATCACAGATCGATCCAAAACACGAATTGGGGCTATTTTTGGTGAAATTTTCGAATTTATGGGGAAAAGACCAAATCGATGAGAAATCCGTGGCAACCAAAAGCTGCTGATACCAGATGATGGAGGGGTTAACCTCTTGGGTGCCCGATCTTCACGGACTCGTGGTCAAATCGATGGGAAAGCGAGGGGAAAGGGAGAAGGTAGCGGAAGCGAACACACACCTCGCGAAGAACACGATGAACACACGCAAAACTCACACGATACAAGGCCGATTGCTCCCGAATGGTGGCCACCGGTCCGATAGAATCCTCGCAAGGAAAGATCGGTCAACGTGCTCCCTCAAATCCACATCGGAGAGGGAAGAACACCTTGAGGAGGGTCTTGATGACTTGGGGGCGAGAACCCAAGGCCTTGTTCAACGATGGATGCGTGATGCAAAGTCCAATCGAGGTTGGTGACGATAGTCGGTCCCCTTGGTCAAGGGGATGAGGCAAAACTAAAGATTCCACAACGGGGGTTGTCTTTAGTCTATCATCTATGCCTAAGGGATACATGAGGGGTGGGGGCTCTATTTATAGGCCAACCACATAAACAAGGGTAGTTTGGGGATAAACTAGGCGAATAGGTAAGTAAGGGGGATACATGGGCTGAGGCCCAACTAGTGCGCGCAGGCACTGCCAGGAGCGGTAGTACCGGACTTGGGACCGGTAGTACCGCTTGGTCCGGTAGTGCCGCTCTGGGGCCGGTAGTACCGCTCATGTCTGGAGCGTCATTGAGCCGTCAGTGGCGGTATCAGACAGTGACCGTAGTACCGGGTCCAGATCCGAGTACCATGGGAGACAGAGTTGGTATTGTTGGCGTCGTCTTTTGGTGGCAGTAGCAGGAGGCGGTAGTGCCGCCGGGCGGTAGTACCGCTGTGTCCATGACTGGGCGAGAGAGCATTTGGCGATCTGCCTAATTCGCGCCTCCTCTTCCAAGCCTCCGCCTTGTCGGGCTTGATGCTCAACTTCCTCCTTGCCTCCGTACTTGTCAATGTGAACCTATCATGCATATGTGACGGAGTATGAAGTAGCATACCATTCAATAGGGTAGGAAGGGGGCTCACATAGAGGAACGGATTCACCTTTGGAGTCCATGACGACTTGGCGTAAGTTGGAGACCAAGATGTGGTCACGACCGTAGGTCGGGCTACATCATTGGTTCTATATGGCGCGCGGTTGGGCAACGTGGCACTAGGAATTAGATCAATTTGGTGCTCAATGCCTCTAATAGGAGGTAGTCCTGGTGGCAGCTCAGCGGGAAAGACGTCTTCATATTCCTGCAAAAGGTTAGCAATAGCGGGTGGCAAAGAAGGAGGCCTATCCTCAAATGAAAATGTAAACCTCTTTGCGACAATTGCATAACATTGAGTATTGTTTACATCTAGTTCAGCAATATCAATTTTATTTGCAAGCATACATGGACTCTTCAAACGAATTTCAGTAGCATGTGTAGAATCAGATTTAGTGTTCTTTGGTTGTATAAAATCTGCAGCAACAATCTGATTCTCACTTTTATTTTTCTCCTCAGTTTTAGCTCTACTAGCTCTAGCAAGATCATCTTTTAAAATCTGTTCGGGAGTCATAGGTTTTAGACCAATTTTCTTTCCATCATGCATAAGAGAATAGTGATTAGTTTTGCCATTATGAACAGATTCTCTATCAAATTGCCATGGTCTACCAAGTAACAAAGAACAGGCTTGCATAGGTACAACATCACAGTCAACAAAATCAGAATATGTACCAATAGTAAAATGCACGCGTATCGTTCTTGTTACCTTGATCTTGCGAGAACTCTCAAACTCTTGGATGTAATATGAATGTGGGCGTTGTCTTGTTGGAAGTGCAAGCTTCTCTACCATGTCAACACTGGCCAGATTATTACAACTCCCTCCATCAATGATGATCCGTATAGCTCTATCCTTGACAACACCACGTGCTTGGAACAGGTTGTGGCGTTGATCTTGCTCAGATTTGCTCAATTGCACACTGAACACACGTTGTGTAATTAAGCTCCTGTATTGATCAGCAGCTTTAGCTCCCATTACCTCTGTCTCTTCATCAGCATCAGAATTGTCTCCATCTCGAGCAGAAATAAGGGCTAGTGTATCTTCATCAAAGTCACTTGCTGAATCGTACTGACCATCTTCTCGCACCATCATCACACGTTGTGTTGTGCACTATCTCTCAATATGACCAAAACCCCAGCACTTGCGGCATTGTATATCCTTTGTCTTACCCGTGGAAGCCATAGAGGATGCACCTGAAAGGAGCATTGGATGATGGTGGAGGAGCTGGAAATCTTGTGGTGGCCTTGGATGTGGTAGTAGCGGTGGCGAATCACGAGGCAGCGATTGTCGGGATGTTCAAGTGGATGTGCGACTGCGAATTATTAGTCCTCCTCCATGGTGTTTGGCGATCCGCACTTCACGTTCGCTTTGCAAGCAAGATGAAACAAGCAGTGATAGACTTATATTTCTTATAATCTAAGATGTCTGAATGTCCTTGTTTAATCCACCAAAGAAAGCGTGCAAGCATTTGTTCATTAGATTCAACAAGACCACACCGAACCATCCCGTTGCAATTCACGATAATACTCTTCTCAGAATTTTTCCCTTTCTCTAAAAGTGTCGATTCTTTAGTAAATCACGTTGATAAGTAGGAGGTACAACGAACACGCATAGCAGTTTTAAAGCAGTCCGGTACTAGGAATAGTAGTAGGATTTAGCGACAATACTCGAGACCACCAAAGGGAAGCAAATTTAGTAAATTCACATGTAGCAAGACTAACACACATATTCTCGGGATATTTTAAGCATGCAAAACGTTGTTCTACTTCCATCTCCCATGTAAGATATGCATCGATTATATTTACCCTCAAAAGATGGAATATTTAATTTAAGCTTTGCAACATGATCATCATCACGTCTGGGTGGTCGGCGTTGCGGTAGTAATGTCGGGGCGACCACAGGTACTGTGGAGGTTGTTCAACCTCCTCGTCAAACAGATCGTCGTCATCGGGGTCGTAGTAGTACCCGTCGTCTGTCCACAATGTCGCAGCAGCAGCCGCGGCGGAAGTCTGAGGAGCGCCAGTAGACGCCCGAAGTGCGGCGACAACCAGTCCGACCCGTGATCGGAATGCGCCGTGCACCATGTGTGGGTGCCGGTGCGGGTGCGGGCAATCGGTTAAAAAGATCCTTGAACCGAACGTCAAGCTTGGCGTTGAAGGATTTCTCGAGTCCATCGATCTTGTCCACGGCGTTGGTGAGCTTGGTGTCAAACTCCCCGAGGCGCGTATCAACGTCTTCAGCGCGACTGACCAAGAGCGCGGAGAAGTGGGCATGTAGTTCTTCGTTCGTCATTGTGGCAGGGTTCCGCGAAGTATCTGTCATGGTTAGTCTTTAAAAAGCACAGGTATATAGTACGGAAATATGGTGGAAGTCACGCGTAATCCATCAAGCAATATACGAAGCTCTTACAAGTTCTTACCAAACAGCAGGAAAAGGCGATGTGCAACCACGAGGATCAGTGGGTCCAGAGATTGAACCAAGCGATTACCAGGAGTCGAAACACCGCACATGGAGAGTATCTGTGGATCTCTGGGAAGGCTTAGCAAAGAGGGTTAGCAATTATCAGAACAGCAATGCAAAAGTTGAAAGAATGCTCAACGACGGTATTGTGCTGGTGCTAGGCTAGACCGTACTAGAGACGCGAGCCTAGATCACCAACGATGTCACGACGCGACACAACAAGCAATGTATGATGATATGGCACCCTGAAAAGCGAACCGAGAGGTGGAAAATCACTATGATGGCGAGTGTCTAGAACTGATCTACGGGGTCTAAAAAGAGGTTAGCCCCAAAACAAAAATTTCGAAATTTTTTATTTTGCTACAGAAAGCGCGCAGGCGCCAAAAAAATATCGCTATAACGGCCGATGGAGAAAAGTGATCCCCGGGGTCGAAAAACAGTATAGCCAGAAAAAAATTTCGGAGGCGGTTCTAGACTGTTTTTTTTTGCTCTCCTTCTGGACTTACGACCGGACTCTTACCTCGACACGGACTTTAGCTTAACACGGAAACAACAAAGAAGGAAAGTAAAAATAAATAATGAGGAAACAATAACTCTACTCGGACTCGTACCACGACAGGAAACTGATCGGATCTGTGTCGCGGTAGGAAGGCGGTGGCGGAGTATTAGGGTTTATGGTGACAGGGTATATGGCGGCGGAATATGGTGGTGGAATATGGTGGCGGTGATCGGCGAGTGTGGCGGTGACTACTATGACCAGAACTCGAAACTCTAAGGGACGAGACACTAAGACCAGCAACTCGACGCGACGATGTAGACACAAATTCAACAATGCAAAAACTGAAAAGATAATGCGAGGCGTAGAATGGTTATGGGATGGATCTAAACTCTAACTGTGTTTTTGGCTTTTTCATGGGATTATAGGTAAAAACAGATCTAATCTACGAAAACAGTAAAATCTCACCGAGCAACCTGAAATCTGGTACCACTTAATAGGGCCAAGGTGTCCGATCTTTCGATGAGATGGCGATAATCGATTTGGTGGAGTTCGGGCTTGATGATCCGACTACACGTGCGAGCACGAGCGCCAATGCAATCGCTAGGCCAATCTCCTGGAGGTTACCGATCCTACGTGAACACGATCAGCCTGACCAGCGAGGTTCTTAATTCCTACCTGAAATCGAGAACAAGTAAGAACCAATATTGCAATCAAGATATTGCGGATTAAGAGGAAAGCTTTATTGAAGTGGTGGGATCCTGAATAGGTGCGAAGTACAAGAGGCCTCTACGACGCTCGAGCCTTGGCGAAGTTGCGACTATGGCTAACTTAATGTCTAAACAAAATCCGAGTCTAGGGGGTTGGCTATGGGGAGTATTTAAGGGCGAAAAGGTGGGGTTTCGGCCAGCCATGGAAGTGGTGGCCGAATCCAACCCTAAAAGTCCTTTTCCCCTCAAATACGGACTCTAAAAGTGGCTAATTAAAATCCTGGAAAATTACATGGGCTGCCCAAAATAAAGGTGTCATGACACCATATTAAGCTATGGACGAATTCGTAAAGTATTGATCTTGAATATTTCGGCCAAGCCTTCTTTCTTCATTATGGTGGCCTCAAAGTTCTGAAATCTTCATCCGTGGCCTTCTCTTGGATCATCACATGCTTGCTGCCATCTCCATGCATGGCCATGCTCCAATGCTTGTCCCTCTCATCCATGCTTGGTCCATCATTCCTAAGAGTAAGAAATATATCTGATTTAGGCAACATCATATTCTCTTGTATGTGAGGAATAGTTCCAAGAAACGAAAGTACCTGATAGTTAAGTTGTTTGGCACGAGATCTTGTGATGGGTCCTTATATGTGTGTTGCTTTAGGTACAACGATTGTATCAATAGTAGGGATGTCCACATCAGCTGTGCATCATGGACAGGAATGGCGAGCCGTCCCAACCACCACCTCCGGATGACGACACACAATTCATGACAAGATGGGACCATTGGAAGGTCCGAGGAGAATTCAACTACCGTTGTGAAGCTCTTGAGCGGCGCCAAGATGAACAATTTAGCGAGGCCCGTGTGGAATTCAAGAATATCGACAACCGCTTCAAAGAAGTCCGTGGCCAAATGCATGCCATGCAACACAACCTCGGTCATCAAAATGAAGCCCTTGGTCGTGCACTCGCCTCAACGGATGAGAAGCTTCAACGCCTCATTGATGGACTAGGAAGGTCACGCGCGCGCGACTCAAGCTCATCTCGGCACTCCTCAAGTGAATCAAGTGCACCTCGCCGTCACGCTTCAAAGCACCGGGATGGACCCGTTCTTCAATCCATGAGCTCTTCTCAAGCGGTACCGTCTCCGCGATATGCCGCAACGTCAAGCTATGATGGTGACCTCTCTGCAAGACCTCCACGACGTGAAGCGAACCGGCCACAACAAAGGGCACTTGTGATTCAACAAGAGAAACCTCACATGGACCACCAAGCCCATTGCCGTCGACATGTTCTTTCAACAACAAGTGAAGCATCCGAAGAGGACGAACAAGATCACCGTCGAGGTGAAGCACTTGAAGATCCACCAAGGCGTCATCGCCGACATGAACGTCAACGTCGACATTATGATCATCATGAAGAGCCTCCTCCACATCAAGAAGAACGAGAGCAGCCCATTGCGCATGCGGCTCGACGTCCTCCTCGCCACATGGCGCAAGATAATGCTCCTCGGCATCAACCGCGACAAGAACAAGAGCAAGCTCCCCAAGCTCGTCATGAGGATGCACAACCTCCTCCTCATCCTCAACCGTGCCAACAACACGAGCAAGCTCCTCAAGCTCGTCGTGAAAACCAAGTTCCTCCACCAAACGCGGCACCTCAACAACCGCAAGAGCAACGCAACCATCACCAAGCACGGCATGAGATCTCGGATGATGATGATGACCGCCAAAATCATGGCAACCGCCGCAACCGGAACCGCAATGGATAAGAAACTTTCGGCAAGCTCAAATTCACCATGCCCAAGTTCACCGGTTCTAATGAACCCGAAGAATATCTCTCTTGGGAACTCAAGGTTGACAAGATCTTCCGCATGCACAACTACATCAATGAGAAGATGATGGCCATGGCATCCCTCGAGTTTGATGAGTATGCCAATCTTTGGTGGGAACAAGTCCAACTCGCTTGAGAAGCAAAAGAAGAGCCTCCAATCTCAACTTGGCAAGATATGAAGGCCCATATGAGATCCCGCTTTGTTCCTTCGCACTACATGCGTGACCTCTTCAACAAGCTTCAAACTCTTAGTCAAGGAACAAAGACCGTGGAAGAGTACTTCAAGCAAATGGAGCTCAACACGATCTGTGCCAACATTGAAGAGAGAGATGAACAAACAATGGCATGCTTCGTCAATGGCTTGAACCATCCAATCAAGCGCATCACCGAGTTCCTAAAGTACAACAACATGGTTGAGCTTGTGCACATCGCATCCAAGGCCGAGCGTCAAGTGCAAGAGGACATAAGTACAACAAGCCAAAGACGTACTTCACCTACAAGCAAGCACCAACCACTACCCCAACAACACCAAGTGGAAGCTCCTCGAGTACCACCAAGCTTCCCTTCAAGCCAACACTCCCACAAGGAAAACAGCCCCCAAGTGGCAAATACACAAGGGATGATCAACCATTCAATGGTGAGTGCTACAAGTGTGGAGGCAAAGGGCACAAATCGAACGTATGTGGAAACAGGAAAGTTTTGTTCATCCATGACAACGGCGATGAAGAATACTTGAGTGAAGAATAATTTGATGCAAGGGTCAAGGAAGCCATGGCAAGGCAACATTTGGAAGAGGACCAAGACTTCTTGTGTGTGTGAGCATGACGCAAGTCCATCGCTTGTGGTCACAAGGGTCTTAACTACCCAAGTCAATGAGAATGAAGACCAACGCTCGAACATCTTCCAAACTCGTGCCGGCATCAATGGGAAGTCCATCAAAGTTGTCATCGATGGAGGAAGTTGCCACAATCTTGCAAGCACGGAATTGTGTGAGAAACTCAACCTCACCCTCCATCCGCATAAACACCCCTACCATATCCAATGGCTAAGTGACCAAGGATCCGTCAAGATCAAGCACACCGTCTCGGTAACGTTCTCAATTGGGCCCTACAAGGACACGGTGGAATGCGACGTGGTCCCAATGACGGTTTGCCATATGCTGCTCGGAAGGCCGTGGCAATATGACAAGCGTGCTTTGCATGATGGTCACTCAAACACTTATACCTTCAAATGGCTTGATAAAACTTGTGTGTTGCAACCAATGACTCCTAGCCAAATTATTGCGGACAATGCAAAGGCTTTAGCGAGGGAGCAATACACAAAAGCACCTTGTGAGAAGAGTGGTGAGCGAGAGAACAACACCATAGTGAGTGAGAGCTACAAGCCAAACTCGAGTGGAAAAACTAAGAGTGTTCTTCCTGCCACCAAAAGTGAGATGAGAGAAGTGCGGAACAACCCATCCATCTTGCACTATGTCCTTGTATGCAAGGGACTAGCGCAAGGAACTAACGACTTGACCAATGTTCCTCCTCCTTTGATGGCTATTTTGCAGGAATTCCAAGATGTATTTCCCGAAGAGCTTCCTCATGGCCTTCCTCCTCTTCGTGGAATCGAGCACCGCATCGACCTCATACCCGGCGCACCACTCCCAAACCGCGCCGCGTATCGCACGAACCCGGAAGAGACAAAGGAGATCGAACATCAAATCAATCAACTCGTCTCCAAAGGTTTGATCCAAGTAAGCACTAGCCCAAGCGCGGTCCCCGTGATTCTAGTTCCAAAAACGGATGATACGTTGCGGTGATGCATGGACTGCCGTCCAACCAATGCTATCACCGTGCGTTATCGACATCCTATACCGCGTCTTGATGACATGCTTGATGAGTTATGTGGAGCCACTATATTTTCGAAAATTGATCTTCGTAGTGGTTACCACCAAATTCGCATGGCCGAAGGTGATGAGTGGAAAACCGCTTTCAAGACCAAGCTTGGTCTCTATGAATGGTTGGTTATACCTTTTGGCTTGTCTAATGCCCCATCTACCTTAATGCGCCTCATGAACTATATTTTGAGATCTCTCATTGGGAAGAGTGTAGTTGTTTACTTTGATGACACTTGTCTATAGCAAGTCACTAGAGGAGCATGTTACTCATGTTAAGGAGGTCCTTCAAATCCTTCGTCCTGAAAAGCTTTATGCTAATCTCCCAAAGTGCACTTTGGCAAAAGACAAGCTGATTTTCCTTGGTTTTGTTGTGTCTTCTAATGGCATTGAAGTTGATGTCTCAAAAGTCAAGGACATACGAGATTGGCCCATCCCTACAAATGTTAGTGAACTTCGTAGTTTTCATGGGTTGGCTGGCTTTTACCGTCGTTTTGTGAAAGACTTTTCTACCATTGCTTGCCCCCTCAACGAATTGACCAAGAAAATGTCACATTCATTTGGGGAAAAGCACAACAAAAGGCTTTTGATGAGCTCAATACGAGGCTCACCGAAGCACCACTTCTTGCAGTACCGGATTTCACAAAAACCTTTGAGATTGAATGTGACGCTAGTGGTATTGGCATTGGTGGCGTCCTTATGCAAAATGGGCGTCCTATTGCTTACCATAGTGAGAAACTTGATGGTGCACGCCTAAACTATCCCAAAGAAATTTTTTCCTTGGTTCGAGTTCTTCAAGTGTGGCAACACTACGTTTGGCCCAAAGAATTTATCATCCATTCCGACCATGAGTCGTTGAAGTATCTTAAGGGCCAAGCCAATTTGAGTAAAAGGCACGCAAAATGGTTTGAATTCATGGAGTCTTTTCCTTACTTTGTCAAATACAAGAAGGGCAAAGAAAATGTGGTAGCGGACGCCTTGTCTCGCAAAAACACAAGCCTTCTTACACGATTCGAAGTAAATGTCTTGGGTCTTGATGACATCAAATCTTTGTACGCGTCCGACCCTTTCTTTGGACCAATTTTTGCAAAATGTTCAATAGACAAAGGGATTGATGATTTCTATTTGCATAACGGTTTTCTTTTCAAACAAAACAAGCTTTGCATTCCGAAATCGTCTCTCCAACTTTTGCTTCTTCAAGAGTCCCATGGTGGAGGCCTTATGGGTCACTTTGGTCGTGACAAGACTTATGACATGCTCTCCACTCACTACTTTTGGCCAAAGATGAAGCGCGACGTGGAGCGCCACGTCCAACGATGCACTACATGTATCCAAGCTAAGTCTAAGTCCAACCCCTTTGGTCTTTATATGCCATTGCCTATTCCTCATGCACCTTGGTCGGACATTAGCATGGACTTTGTGTTAGGCTTGCCTAGATCTAAACATGGACATGATTCTATATTTGTAGTAGTGGATCGTTTTTCAAAAATGGCACATTTCATTCCGTGCCATAAGACCGATGATGCTTCACATGTAGCAAATTTGTTTTTCAGGGAAATAATTCGGCTACACGCTGTACCAAGAACAATCGTCTCCGACCGCGACGTAAAATTCATGAGCTACTTCTGGAAGACTCTCATGGCCAAGATCGGCATCAAGCTCCTCTTCTCGTCCTCCTCGCATCCTCAAACCGATGGACAAACCGAGGTCGTCAATCGAAGTCTTGGCACACTCCTCCGGGTGTTGATAAAGAAGAACCTTAAAGACTGGGAGGAATGTATTCCACACGCCGAGTTCGCCTACAACCGCGCCAAGCACTCCACCACCATGAGGAGCCCGTTCATGATCGTCTACGGCTTTGAGCCACTCACCGCGCTCGATATCCTTCCACTACCACTTCATGAACATTCCAATATGGACGTTGTCAAGCGCGCCCAAACAATGAAGAAACTCCATGAAGACACACGAGCTACTATCGAGCAACAAGTCCTTCGCCAAGCATCAAGGCTAAACAAGAACAAGAAAGAGATAATCTTCGAAGAGGGCGACCTTGTGTGGATACACTTGAGTAAAGACCGCTTCCCCAAGGAACGCGACTCCAAGCTAAAGCCAAGAGGTGATGGACCATTCAAGGTGCTAAAGAGGATCAACAACAACGCCTATATCATCGATATCCCAACATCAAAGTATCTTGTGATCTCGACATTCAATGTCAAGGACCTCTCACCCTACCATGGAAAGATGAAGTTGAGAAGGTTGAAGAGTCGAGGACGACTCATTCCCAAGGGGGGGAGCTGATGCAGCCTGTCCTACGACCGCTACTACATCTACGCCTACGAGCTCCCCAAGTGGACCCATGACTCGCGCCCGAGCCAAACTCCTTCAAGCTAAGGTGAACTCGCTCCTCTCCTTGTGTGACTTCGATACACCCTTGGATGGCCTGCTACTTCATACGCATACCTTGTGCATCATCAGGTACGAAGAGAAGGACCCACAGAACGGAGGAGCACCTGCGGAAGAGACCAAATGCTCTCTGCCAATCAGTACTACCAGACTTGGCGAAGGTACTACCGCCTCACCCTGCCTTTCACCGCCTGTGACGACACCATGAAGCCAAATACTCTCATCATGCGGTACTACCGGCGGGACCGGATTACTGGACGACGGCACTACCGCCCCCTGCTACTGCCACCAACAGAAGACTCCAGCGGAAGTCCCAGGTCGACAAGCGGTACTACCGGGCCAGGAAGCGGTCTACCGGCTGACCGGTACTACCGGACGTGTGTGGACCTGATCGTGTTAGGTCGGCCCAGCGCCTTGTAACCCTCTCTATATTTCGCTATTTGTTCCCAAAATACCCCTGTTTATGTGCTTGGCCTATATATAGCCCCCACCCTCCATTGTAAACCCTAGATTTGGATAATAATAGATTAAGGAAACCCTTTCAGGATCTTACATTTATTGGTCTCATGCTCCTACCAAGGAGCACCCTATTATCCACCCTCCTCTTGGATCTTGCCTAGTGCGTTCAAGTTGTACAAGGCCTTGGGTTCTCGGTTTCTCGCCCCCAAGTCGTCAAGGTCTCACCAAGCACCTCGTCCCCCGTTGTTGGCGTGGAGAGAGAGAGCTTCGCCCAACACCGATCCTAGAGATTATGTTGGACCGGTTGCCACCGGCGTGAGAGATCGGCGTGTATCGTGATTTGCGTGCGTGTGTTCGTGGTTTTCATCCCGTTCTTCCCCCGACCACCGCTTTCCCCTCGTTTCTCGTGGAAATTTGTGAAAGATCGGGCCACCCCAAGGGGTTAACCCATAACAATAACTATATGAGATAGCGCTCACAATGTTTGCTCGGAATCTACAAGGTATCAAATGTGCATAGCCCAAGCAATCATAAGAGTAACTAGTCTCAATAGGTGTTTGTTGCTCGCAAAGATAGTGGGTGTTATGGGGTAACCCCTTGGGGTGGCCCGATCTTTCATGAATCTCTGCGGGAATCGAGGGGAAAGCGGTGGAAGGGGGAAAGGGGATGAAATCCACGAACACACGCCCACGAAGAACCCGATGAACTCACGCACACAAAACACGATACACGCCGATAACTCACGCCGATGGTAACCGGTCCAACATAATCCCTAGGATCGGTGTTGGACGAAGATCTCTCTCCACGGCCAACAACGGGGGCGAGGTGCTTGGTGATATCTTGACTACTTGGGACGAGAAACCGATATCCTAAGGCCTTGTACAACTTGAACGCACTAGGCAAGATCCAAGAGGTTGTGGATAATAGGGTGCCCCTTGGTAGGAGCATGAGACCAATAGATGAAAGATCCTTAAAGGGGTGTCCTCAATCTATTATTATCCAAGTCTAGGGTTTACATATAAGGGGTGGGGCTTTATATAGGCCAACCACTTAAACAGGGGTAGTTTTGTAATAAAACTGGAAGTTTGGGCGGAATTGGGGGTTACATGGGCCAGGACCAAAAGGCCTTGACATGTCTGGCATCGAGCGGTGGAGACTCCGGTGCAGGGCCGAGACTCGGTTCAGCCTCTGGACCTGCCTCCTGGGAGGGCTTCGGCCGTCCGGGCTTGGTTCTTGGCGGACCGAGGAAGGTCCGAGACTCGGTGTAGGGGACCGGAGACTCCGGTCTACACCGGAGACTCCGGAGTGCATAGCTCCAGCAGCTTCTTCTCCTGGTCCTTCTTCCTTGGGGGCTTGGTGTGGTGATGTTGCTTCATAGCTGAGGATACACAACATAGTTGCATGAAGTAGCAAGCCATCCAAAGGTAGACCAAAATCACATGAGGAAAGGAGAGAGTTAACCTTGGCTTGTAGGAGCTTGGCCCGGGCGCGAGTAATTGGTCCACTTGGGGGACTAGGTGTTGTAGATGGAGGTGCGTCCGTAGGATGGGCTGCATCAGTGGGGTTCACAAAGGAATGCAAGTGGGGAGAAGTCGCGGAATGTTTATACCTTTCATCGACGATCTTCACCCTTTATTGTTGGATTCCGCCTTGCTCAAGGAATTTTGATGTAGTAGATAGCATGAACAACGTGGATGATGATGTAGTGCTCCTTCTCCTCTTCGAAACGAGCTAAAGAACACCAAAATCCGAGTTGAAATGCAAAAGTTATGCTCAAAACCGTGATGCAGTTTTTCTGTCTACATGGAGGGGCGGAGACTCCGGTCTGGAGGTCCGGAGACTCCGGTCTGGAGCTCAAAAAGTCCGGAGACTCCGGTCTAGGCCGGAGACTCTGGTCCGGGTGATTTCAGAGTGTCCAGAACTCGAACGGGACGCGTTTTGGGCGGAAAAATTCGAACAAAAACCTCAAATTGATGGGGTAAATCAAGGAATTAGGCCATGGGAACGCAGGGGAAGGTAGATCAACAAGTTTAGCAAGTAATCCATGGATCAAAACCTACCAAAATTCACTCAAATCACAGATCGATCCAAAACACGAATTGGGGCAGTTTTTGATGGAATTTTCGAATTTATGGGGAAAAGACCAATTTGATGAGAAATCCGTGGCAACCAAAAGCTGCTGATACCAGATGATGGAGGGGTTAACCTCTTGGGTGGCCCGATCTTCACCGATCTCGTGGTCAAATCGATGGGAAAGCGAGGGGAAAGGGAGAAGGTAGCGGAAGCGAACACACACCTCGCGAAGAACACGATGAACACATGCAAAACTCACACAATACAAGGCCGATTGCTCCCGAACGGCGGCCACCGGTCCGATAGAATCCTCGCAAGGAAAGATCGGTCAACATGCTCCCTCAAATCCACATCGGAGAGGGAAGAACACCTTGGGGAGGGTCTTGACAACTTGTGATGCAGCCTGTCCTACGGACGCACCTCCATCTACAACACCTAGTCCCCCAAGTGGACCAATGACTCGCGCCCGTGCCAAGCTCCTACAAGCCAAGGTTAACTCGCTCCTTTCCTCATGTGATTTTGGCCTAGCTTTGGATGGCTTGCTACTTCATGCATCTACGTTGTGTATCCTTAGATATGAAGCAACACCGCCACACCAAGCCACCAAGGAAGCATGTCCAGGAGAAGAAGCTGCTGGAGCTCTGCACACCGGCGTCTCCGGTATAGACCGGAGTCTCCGGTCCCCTACACCGGAGTCTCCGGACCTTCCTCCGGTCCAGACCGGAGACTCAAGCCCAGGACAGTCTGATGCCACCTCCGGAGACGGGTCCGGAGATTGACCGGAGTCTCGGCCTGCATCGAGTCTCCGGACCGGGAGTCTCGGATCTCCGGACCGACGCCAGGCATGTTAAAGCCTTTGGGCCTGGCCCATGTAACCGTAATTTCGCCCAAACTTCCGGTTTATTCCAGAACTACCCTGTTTATGTGGTTGGCCTATATAGCCCCACCCCTCATATGTAAACCCTAGACTTGGATAATGATAGATTAAGACACCCCTTTGAGGATCTTCAATCTATTCGTCTCATGCTCCTACCAAGGAGCACCCATTGTCCACCCTCCTCTTGGATCTTGCCTAGTGCGTTCAAGTTGTACAAGGCCTTGGGTTCTCGGTTTCTCGCCCCCAAATCGTCAAGGTCTCACCAAGCACCTCATCCCCCGTTGTTGGCGTGGAGAGAGAGCTTCGCCCAACACCGATCCTAGAGATTATGTTGGACCGGTTGCCACCGGCGTGAGAGATCGGCGTGTATCTTGATTTGCGTGCGTGTGTTCGTGGTTTTCATCCCGTTCTTCCCCCGACCACCGCTTTCCCCTCGTTTCTCGTGGAAATTCGTGAAAGATCGGGCCACCCCATGGGGTTACCCCATAACAATAACTATATGAGATAGCGCTCACAATGTTTGCTCGGAATCTACAAGGTATCAAATGTGCATAGCCCAAGCAATCATAAGAGTAACTAGTCTCAATAGGTGTTTGTTGCTCGCAAAGATAGTGGGTGTTATGGGGTAACCCCTTGGGGTGGCCCGATCTTTCATGAATCTCTGCGGGAATCGAGGGGAAAGCGGTGGAAGGGGGAAAGGGGATGAAATCCACGAACACACGCCCACAAAGAACCCGATGAACTCACGCACACAAAACACGATACACGCTGATAACTCACGCCGATGGTAACCGGTCCAACATAATCCCTAGGATCGGTGTTGGGCGAAGATCTCTCTCCACGGCCAACAACGGGGGCGAGGTGCTTGGTGAGATCTTGACTACTTGGGACGAGAAACCGAGATCCTAAGGCCTTGTAGAACTTGAATGCACTAGGCAAGATCCAAGAGGTTGTGGATAATAGGGTGCCCCTTGGTAGGAGCATGAGACCAATAGATGAAAGATCCTTAAAGGGGTGTCCTCAATCTATTATTATCCAAGTCTAGGGTTTACATATAAGGGGTGGGGCTTTATATAGGCCAACCACTTAAACAGGGGTAGTTTTGTAATAAAACTGGAAGTTTGGGCGGAATTGGGGGTTACATGGGCCAGGACCAAAAGGCCTTGACATGTCTGGCATCGAGCAGGCCGGAGACTCCGGTCTGGGCCGGAGACTCCGGTTCAGTCTCTGGACCCGTCTCCGGAGGGGGCTTCTGGCTGTCCCGGGCTTGGTTCTTGTGGCCGGACCGGAGGAAGGTCCGGAGACTCCGGTGTAGGGGACCGGAGACTCCGGTCTACACCGGAGACTCCGGAGTGCATAGCTCCAGCAGCTTCTTCTCCTGGTCCTTCTTCCTTGGGGGCTTGGTGTGGTGATGTTGCTTCATAGCTGAGGATACACAACATAGTTGCATGAAGTAGCAAGCCATCCAAAGGTAGACCAAAATCACAT
Source organism: Avena longiglumis (assembly GCA_030063025.1). Lineage (NCBI taxonomy): Eukaryota > Viridiplantae > Streptophyta > Magnoliopsida > Poales > Poaceae > Avena > Avena longiglumis. Next base: position 328,953,795 of record CP125974.1, on the reverse strand, counting down.
GAGGAAAGGAGCGAGTTAACCTCGGCTTGTAGGAGCTTGGCCCGGGCGCGAGTAATTGGTCCACTTGGGGGACTAGGTTTTGTAGATGGAGGTGCGTCCGTAGGATGGGCTGCATCAGTGGGGTTCACAAAGGAATGCAAGTGGGGAGAAGTCGCGGAATGTTTATACCTTTCATCGACGATCTTCACCCTTTATTGTTGGATTCCGCCTTGCTCAAGGAATTTTGATGTAGTAGATAGCATGAACAACATGGATGATGATGTAGTGCTCCTTCTCCTCTTCGAAACGAGCTAAAGAACACCAAAATCCGAGTTGAAATGCAAAAGTTATGCTCAAAACCGTGATGCAGTTTTTCTGTCTGCATGGAGGGGCGGAGACTCCGGTCTGGAGGTCCGGAGACTCCGGTCTGGAGCTTAAAAAGTCCGGAGACTCCGGTCTAGGCCGGAGACTCTGGTCCGGGTGATTTCAGAGTGTCCAGAACTCGAACGGGACGCGTTTTGGGCGGAAATATTCAAACAAAAACCTCAAATTGATGGGGGAAATCAAGGAATTAGGCCATGGGAACGCAGGGGAAGGTAGATCAACAAGTTTAGCAAGTAATCCATGGATCAAAACCTACCAAAACTCACTCAAATCACAGATCGATCCAAAACACGAATTGGGGCTGTTTTTGATGGAATTTTCGAATTTATGGGGAAAAGACCAAATTGATGAGAAATCCGTGGCAACCAAAAGCTGCTGATACGAGATGATGGAGGGGTTAACCTCTTGGGTGGCCCGATCTTCACCGATGTCGTGGTCAAATCGATGGGAAAGCGAGGGGAAAGGGAGAAGGTAGCGGAAGCGAACACACACCTCGCGAAGAACACGATGAACACATGCAAAACTCACACGATACAAGGCCGATTGCTCCCGAACGGCGGCCACCGGTCCGATTGAATCCTCGCAAGGAAAGATCGGTCAACGTGCTCCCTCAAATCCACATCGGAGAGGGAAGAACACCTTGGGGAGGGTCTTGACAACTTGTGATGCAGCCCGTCCTACGGACGCACCTCCATCTACAACACCTAGTCCCCCAAGTGGACCAATGACTCGCGCCCGTGCCAAGCTCCTACAAGCCTAGGTTAACGCGCTCCTTTCCTCATGTGATTTTGGCCTACCTTTGGATGGCTTGCTACTTCATGCATCTACGTTGTGTATCCTCAGTTATGAAGCAACAACGCCACACCAAGCCACCAAGGAAGCAGGGCCAGGAGAAGAAGCTGCTGGAGCTCTACACACCGGCGTCTCCGGTGTAGACCGGAGTCTCCGGTCCCCTACACCGGAGTCTCCGGACCTTCCTCCGGTCCAGACCGGAGACTCAAGCCTAGGACAGTCTGATGCCACCTCCGAAGACGGGTCCGGAGATTGACCGGAGTCTCCGGCCCAGACCGGAGTCTCCGGACCGACCGACACCAGGCATGTTAAAGCCTTTTGGGCCTGGCCCATGTAACCCCCAATTTCGCCCAAACTTCCAGTTTTATTCCAGAACTACCCCTGTTTATGTGGTTGGCCTATATATAGCCCCACCCCTCATATGTAAACCCTAGACTTGGATAATGATAGATTAAGACACCCCTTTGAGGATCTTCAATCTATTGGTCTCATGCTCCTACCAAGGAGCACCCATTGTCCACCCTCCTCTTGGATCTTGCCTAGTGCGTTCAAGTTGTACAAGGCCTCAGTTTCTCGCCCCCAAGTCGTCAAGGTCTCACCAAGCACCTCGTCCCCCGTTGTTGGCGTGGAGAGAGAGCTTCGCCCAACACCGATCCTAGAGATTATGTTGGACCGGTTGCAACCGACGTGAGAGATTGGCATGTATCGTGTTTTGTGTGCGTGAGTTCATCGGGATCTTTGCGTGCGTGTGTTCGTGGATTTCGTCCCCTCACCCTCTCCCACCGCTTTCCCCTCGATCCCGCGGAGCTTCGTGAAAGATCGGGCCACCCCAAGGGGGTTACCCCATAACATCTTGGTATCAAGAGCAAGGTTGATCACGAATTTCCCCCCAATTTTTCTTCTATCCACCATAAATTCGAAAATTTCCCAAAAAACAGCCCCAATTTGCCTTTGGATCGATCTGTCGTTTTGGAGTGTTTTTGGTGGTTTTGATCCGACCAAATCTTTTCTAAGGTGTTGGTTCAGCTTTGCTGCTTCCCAGCCAATTTTGGCCAAATTTTCATGGTTGAGGACTCTAGGCGTGGATTTCCGCCAAGAACACGAGCGTCATCCCACACGGAGTCTCCTACCAGACACCGAGTCTCCGGTTACACACTGAGTCTCCGCCTGAGGCTGAGTCTCCGCCTTGACGCCTTGATTTGCCCTTTTTTCCTCTTTTCTTGCATTGGCTAATCTATCCACTTGTTGTTTGTGTTCCGTGTGCGTGTCAACAACTAACAGATAGCTTCCGCAACATCGCCGCGCTCTCGACACCACGGACCCAAACTCTTCCCCGCTCCATCGACACAAGATCATCACCATCAACTAAGGTATAACGTGTGTCAACCCTTGTAGCCATATCTTCCTTTGTGTGTACCTATCCTATGAGAGCAACTCATTTTGTGTTTGTCTAAGCATTGTGCACTTGCCATTGGAAAGTGAGAGTGTGAGGGCAAATACAAAAGTTAACATAGTAGCATAACAAGGGAGAAAAAAGAAAAAGAATAAAAAAAGAGCGAAAAAGAGAAATAAAAAGATACATAGTCTCCCAATACAAAGAGAGCATCAAGCTTGTAAGCAAAAGAGAGAGGAAGAAGCGCGCCAAGGCAAGTGCACAAATCCGTTGCTTACCCACTTTTGGCAAACGAGTTGTGGTCTCTCCTTGCGTTGGCACGACACCCGAGCGTAGTCTTCGTTAGGCCATTTCGTGCTCACTTTCATAGTCATGCTAACCCCATTTTTCTCCACGCGTGTGTGTAGTCGTAGGTTCTCGTCACCTTTTGAGTTGACCATTTCCTTTTGACTTGCGTTTTGTTGGATCTTCTCCACTTTTGACTATCCTTTGCGTTCGGTTGGTTCTTTGGTTTTCCCACAATCCTACCCATCCACCAAAAGCTTTTAAGAGTTGTAACTCCTTTGTGTGTGAGTTTCCTTGCAATTTCACTTTGCACGTTGTTCGCTCCTTTGTGTGGCAATTGGTTTGATATAATCTCCAAGGTGAGGTAAAAGGCTAACTCTACGCACCCTTACTCTCCATATACAACCCTTGTCGGCTTTGCATCATGGACAGGAATGGCGAGCCGTCCCAACCACCACCACCTACGGAGGACGACAATCCATACATGACAAGATGGGAACATTGGAAGGTTCGAGGAGAATTCAACTACCATTGTGAAGCACTTGAGCGGCACCAAGATGAACAATTTAGCGAAGCCTGAGCGGAGTTCAAGAACATCGACAACCGCTTCGAGGAAGTCCGAGGCCAAATGCATGCCATGCAACACAACCTTGGTCATCAAAATGAATCTCTTGGTCGTGCCCTCGCCTCAACGGATGAGAAGCTTCAACGCCTCATTGATGGATTGGCAAGGCCACGCTCGCGAGACTCAAGATCATCACGGCACTCCTCAAGTGAATCAAGTGCTCCTCACCGTCACGCTTCAAGGCACCGGGATGGACCCGTCCTTCAATCCATGAGCTCTTCTCAAGTGGTACCATCTCCGCGACACGCCGCAACGTCAAGCTATGATGGTGACCTCTCCGCAAGGCCTCCACGACGTGAAGCGGACCGGCCTCAACAAAGGGCACTTGTGCTTCAACAAGAACAACCTCACATGGACCATCAAGACCATCGCCATCGACATGTTCTTTCCACAACAAGTGAAGCATCCGAAGTGGAAGAACAAGTTCGCCGGCGGCGTGAAGCACTCGACAATCCAGCAAGGCGTCCTCCTCGACATGAGCGTCGTCGCCGTCAACATGATCTAAACGACGAGCCTCCTCCACATCAAGAAGAAAGAGAGCAGCCCGTTGCGCATGCGGCTCGACGTCCTCCTCGCCACATGGCGCAAGATAATGCTCCTCGGCATCAACCACGACAAGAAAAAGAGCAAGCTCCGCAAGCTCGCCGTGAGGACCAATAACCTCATCCTCGTCCTCAACCGCGCCAACAACAAGAGCAAGCTCCCCAAGCTCGTCGTCCAAACCAAGTTCCACAACCAAACGCGGCACCTCAACAACCGCAAGAGCAACGCCACCATCAACATGAAAGACATGAGAGCTCAGATGATGAAGATGGCCGCCAAAATCATGGCAACCGTCGCAACCGGAACCGCAATGAGGAAGAAACTTTCGGCAAGCTCAAGTTCATCATGCCCAAGTTCACCGGTTCTATTGATCCCGAAGAATACCTCTCATGGGAACTCTAGGTTGACAAGATCTTCCGCATGCACAACTTTAGCAATGAGAAGATGATGGCCATGGCATCCCTCGAGTTTGATGAATATGCCAACCTTTGGTGGGAACAAGTCCAACTCGCTCGTGAATCAAAAGAAGAGCCCCCAATCTCAACTTGGCAAGATATGAAGGCTCATATGAGATCCCGCTTTGTTCCTTCACACTACACGCGTGACCTCTTCAACAAGCTTCAAACGCTTAGTCAAGGAACAAAGACCGTGGAAGAGTACTTCATGCAAATGGAGCTCAACATGATTCGTGCCAACATTGAAGAGCGGGATGAACAAACAATGGCATGATTCCTCAATGGCTTGAACCATCCTATCAAGCGCATCACCGAGTTCCAATGGTACAACAACATGGTTGAGCTTGTGCACATTGCATCAAAGGCCGAACGTCAAGTGAAAGAGGACATCAAGTTCAACAAGCCAAAGACATACTTCACATACAAGCAAGCTCCAACCACTACTTCGACAACACCAAGTGGAAGCTCCTCAAATACCACCAAGCTTCCCTTTAAGCCAACACTCCCTCAAGGAAAACCGCCCCCAAGTGGTAAGGACACAAGAGATGAACAACCATTCAATGATGAGTGCGACAAGTGTGGAGGCAAAGGACACAAGTCGGCCGCATGTGGGAACAAGAAAGTTTTGTTCATCCATGACAACGGCGATGAAGAATACTTGAGTGAAGAAGAGTTTGATGCACGGGTCAAGGAAGCCTTGGCAAGGCAACATTTGGAAGAGGACCAAGAACTTCTTGTGTGTGAGCATGACGCAAGTCCATCGCTTGTGGTCACAAGGGTCTTGACTACCCAAGTCAATGAAAATGAAGACCAACGCTCGAACATCTTCCAAACTCGTGCCGGGATCAATGGGAAGTCCATCAAAGTTGTCATCGATGGAGGGAGTTGCCACAACCTTGCAAGCACGGAATTGTGTGAGAAACTCAACCTCACCCTCCATCTGCATAAACACCCCTACCATATCCAATGGCTAAGTGACCAAGGATCCGTCAAGATCAAGCACACCGTCTCGGTGACGTTCTCTATTGGGCACTACAAGGACACGGTGGAATGTGACGTGGTTCCAATGACGGTTTTCCATATGCTTCTCGGAAGGCCGTGGCAATATGACAAATGTGCTTTCCATAATGGTCACTCAAACACTTACATCTTCAAATGGCTTCATAAAACTTGTGTGATGCAACCAATGACTCCTAGCCAAATAATTGCGGACAATGCAAAGGCTTTAGCGAGGGCGCAATACACAAAGACACCTTGTGAGAAGAGTGGTGAGCGAGAGAATCACACCATAGTGAGTGAGGGCCACAAGCCAAACTCGAGTGGAAAAACTAAGAGTGTTCTTCTTGCCACCAAAAGTGAGATGAGAGAAGTGCGGAACAACCCATCCATCTTGCACTATGTCCTTGTATGCAAGGGACTAGCGCAAGGAACTAATGACTTGACAAATGTTCCTCCTTCTTTGATGGCTGTTTTGCAGGAATTCCAAGATGTATTTCCCGAAGAGCTTCCTCATGGACTACCTCCTCTTCGTGGAATCGAGCACCGCATCGACCTCATACCCGGCGCCCCACTCCCAAACCGCGCCGCGTATCGCACGAACCCGGAAGAGACGAAGGAGATAGAACGACAAATCAACCAACTCGTCTCCAAAGGTTTGATCCAAGTAAGCACTAGTCCAAGCGTGGTCCCCGTGATTCTAGTCCCAAAAACGGATCATACGTTGCGGTTATGCATGGACTGCCGTCCAATCAATGCTATCACCGTGCGTTATCGACATCCTATACCGCGTCTTGATGACATGCTTGATGAGTTATGTGGAGCCACTATATTTTTGAAATTTGATCTTCGTAGTGGTTACCATCAAATTTGCATCGCCGAAGGTGATGAGTGGAAAACTGCCTTCAAGACCAAGCTTGGTCTCTATGAATGGTTGGTTATGCCTTTTGGCTTATCAAATGCCCCTTCTACCTTCATGCGCCTCATGAACCATATTTTGCGATCTCTCATTGGGAAGAGTGTAGTTGTTTACTTTGATGACATCCTTGTCTATAGCAAGTCACTAGAGGAGCATGTTACTCATGTTAAGGAGGTCCTTCAAATCCTTCGTCATGAAAAGCTTTACGTTAATCTCCCAAAGTGCACTTTTGCAAAAGACAAGCTGATTTTCCATGGTTTTGTTGTGTCTTCCAATGGCATTGAAGTTGATGTCTCAAAAGTCAAGGACATACGAGATTGGCCCATACCTACAAATGTTAGTGAACTTCGAAGTTTTCGTGGGTTGGCTGGCTTTTACCGTCGCTTTGTGAAAGACTTTTCTACCATTGCTTGCCCCCTCAAGGAATTGACCAAGAAAAATGTCACGTTCGTTTGGGGAAAAGCACAACAAAAGGCTTTTGATGAGCTCAAAAAGAAGCTCACCGAAGCACCACTTCTTGCATTACCGGATTTCACAAAAACCTTTGAGATTGAATGTGATGCTAGTGGTATTGGCATTGGTGGCGTCCTTATGCAAAATGGGCGTCCTATTTCTTACCATAGTGAGAAACTTGATGGCGCACGCCTCAACTATCCCATTTATGACAAAGAACTTTTTGCCTTGGTTCGAGTCCTTCAAGTGTGGCAACACTATCTTTGGCCCAAAGAATTTATCATCCATTCCGACCATGAGTCATTGAAGTATCTTAAGGGCCAAGCCTAAAAGGCACGCAAAATGGGTTGAGTTCACGGAGTCGTTTCCTTACATTGTCAAATACAAGAAGGGCAAAGAAAATGTGGTAGCGGACGCCTTGTCTCGCAAAAACACAAGCCTTCTTACACGACTCGAAGTAAATGTCTTGGGTCTTGATGACATCAAATCTTTGTACGCATCCGACCCTTTCTTTGGACCAATTTTTGCAAAATGCTCAATAGACAAAGGGATTGATGATTTCTATTTGCATAAGGGTTTTCTTTTCAAACAAAACAAACTTTGCATTCCGAAATCGTCTCTCCAACTTTTGCTTCTTCAAGAGTCCCATGGTGGAGGCCTTATGGGTCACTTTGGCCGTGACAAGACCTATGACATGCTCTCCACTCACTACTTTTGGCCAAAGATGAAGCGCGACGTGGAGCGCCACGTCCAACGATGCACTACATGTATCCAAGCTAAGTCTAAGTCCAACCCCTTTGGTCTTTATATGCCATTGCCTATTCCTCATGCACCTTGGTCGGACATTAGCATGGACTTTGTGTTAGGCTTGCCTAGATCTAAACATGGTCATGATTCTATATTTGTAGTAGTGGATCGCTTTTCAAAAATGGCACATTTCATTCCATGCCATAAGACCGATGATGCTTCACATGTAGCAAATTTGTTTTTCAGGGAAATAATTCGGCTACACGGTGTACCAAGAACAATCGTCTCCGACCGCGACGTAAAATTCATGAGCTACTTATGGAAGACTCTCATGGCCAAGCTCGGCATCAAGCTCCTCTTCTCGTCCGCCTCGCATCCTCAAACCGATGGACAAAACGAGGTCGCCAATCGAAGTCTTAACACACTCCTCCGGGTGTTGATAAAGAAGAACCTTAAAGACTGGGAGGAATGTATTCCACATGCCGAGTTCGCATACAACCGCGCCAAGCACTCCACCACCATGAGGAGCGCGTTCATGATCGTCTATGGCTTCGAGCCCCTCACCGCGCTCGATATCCTTCCTCTACCTCTTCATGAACGTGCCAATATGGATGTGGTCAAGCGTGCCCAAACAATGAAGAAACTCCATGAAGACACAAGAGCTACGATCGAGAAACAAGTCCTTCGCCAAGCATCAAAGCTAAACAAGAACAAGAAATAGATGATCTTCGAAGAAGGCGACCTTGTATGGATACACTTGAGTAAAGACCGCTTCCCCAAGGACCGCGACTCCAAACTAAAGCCAAGAGGTGATGGACCGTTCAAAGTGCTCAAGAGGATCAACAACAACGCCTACATCATAGATATCCCAACATCCAAGTATCTTGTGAGCCCGACATTCAATGTCAAGGACCTATCACCCTACCATGGCGAAGATGAAGTTGAGAAGGTTGAAGAGTCGAGGACGTGATGTAGCCCGACCTACGGTCGTTACCACATCTTGGTCTCCAACTTACGCCAAGTCGTCATGCACTCCAAAGGTGAATCCGTTCCTCTATGCGCGCCCACTTCCTACCCTATTGAATGGTATGCTACTTCATACTCCGTCACATATGCATGATAGGTTCACACCGACAAGTACGGAGGCAAGGGAGGAAGCCCGGGACATCAAGCCCGACAAGACGGAGGCTTGGAAGAGGAGACGGAATAAGCCACGGCTGAACCACCGGAGTCTCCGGCCTACACCGGAGTCTCCGGTCCTGCTACACCGGATTCTCCGGTCCTGCTACACCGGAGTCTCCGGACCTACCTCCGGATCGACCCCAGCAACCGCCGAGGACAGTCAGAACGCCACTCCGGAGAAGACACCGGAGACAGACCGAAGTCTCCGGACCCCACACCGGAGTCTCCGGCCTGCACGATGGGCCTGCGCACCGCCAGCTGGGCCTTCGGCCCATGTACCCCTCTAGCTCGTCCAAACCCTAGTTTTATCCCTAAACTAGCCCTGTTTATGTGGCTGGCCTATAAATAGAGCCCCCACCCCTTCAAGTATCCCTTAGGAATAGATGATAGACTAAAGACACCCCCCATTGTGGAATCTCTAGTTTTGCCTCATCCCCTTACCCAAGGGGACCGACTATCGTCACCAACCTCGATTGGACTTTGCATCACGCATCCATCGTTGAACAAGGCCTTGGAGTTCGAAATCTCGTCTCCAAGTTGTCAAGACCCTCACCAAGGTGTTCTTCCCTCTCCGATGTGGATTTGAGGGAGCACGTTGACCGATCTTTCCTTGCGAGGATTCTATCGGACCGGTGGCCGCCGTTCGGGTGCAATCGGCCTTGTATCGTGTGAGTTTTGCGTGTGTTCATCGTGTTCTTCGTGAGGTGTGTGTTCGCTTCCGCTACCTTCTCCCTTTCCCCTCGCTTTCCCATCGATTTGACCACGAGATCTGTGAAGATCGGGCACCCAAGAGGTTAACCCCTCCATCATCTGGTATCAGCAGCTTTTGGTTGCCACGGATTTCTCATCGATTTGGTCTTTTCCCCATAAATTCGAAAATTTCACCAAAAACAGCCCCAATTCGTGTTTTGGATCGATCTGTGATTTGAGTGCGATTTGGTAGGTTTTGATCCGTGGATTACTTGCTAAACTAGTTGATCTACCTTCCCCTGCATTCCCATGGCCTAATTCCTTGATTTCCCCCATCAATCTGAGGTTTTGGTTTGAGTTTTTCCGCCCAAAACGTGTCCCGTTCGAGTTCTGGACGCTCTGGAATCTCCCGGACCGAAGTCTCCGGACTTTTTCAGCTCCATACCGGAGTCTCCGGACCTCCAGACCGGAGTCTCCGGACCTCCAGACCGGAGTCTCCGGACCTCCAGACCGGAGTCTCCGCCCCTCCCTGCAGACAGAAAAACTGCAGCACGGTTTTGAGCATAACTTTTGCATTTCAACTCGGATTTTGGTGTTCTTTAGCTCGTTTCGAAGAGGAGAAGGAGCACTACATCATCAACTGCGTTGTTCATGCTATCTACTCCATCCAAATTCCGTGAGCAAGGCGGAAGCCAACAATAAAGGGTGAAGCTCGTCGATGAAAGGTATAACATTCCGCGACTTTTCCCCACTTGCATTCCTTTGTGAACCCCACTATCTTTGCGAGCAACAAATACCTATTGAGACTAGTTCCTCTTATGATTTCTTGGGCTATGCACATTTGATACCTTGTAGTTTCCGAGCAAACATTGTGAGCGCTCTCTCATATAGTTATCTTGTATAGTTGTTGGCACAAGGAAGAGGCAAGTGGAAAAGAAAAAGAAAAAAAAAAGAAAAAAGAAAAAGAGAAAAAAAAAGAAAGAAAGAAATATACATGTGCCTCATAGAATAGGAAGCGCAAGCTCGATGAACATCATATAGGTGGTACTTATTGTGCATATCTTGTAGCCCACCAATTTTGTCCAATCGAACTAGCGTCTCTCCTTGTACTTGTGTGACACGAGCTTATAGTCTTCGCTAGGTAATCTTTCGGTTCTTAGCTCACTTTCTCTGTCGCATAAGTCCCATTTATCCCACCGTGTGTGTTTCCTTGTACATATTTCCTATCTTGTGGATTGACTTGTTTGCTTTGTGATCATTGTGGTTCTTTACTTGCCAATACAACATCTTGATTTCGGATTGGTTCTTGACATGCCACTTTTCATACCTATCCACCATAGGCCTTGTGTGTGTGTGTTTTTTGGTTAGTAGTTGGTTTTGGTGTTCCGCGTGAACTTCACTTTGCTTGGTTTATTGCTCTCAAGTGTGGCCACTTGTACGATCCGATCTTCCAAGGTAAAGTAAGGTTTGACGTTGTATCCCCAACTCCCACTACCACTTCCATATACACCGCTTGGTCTTGTGCATCATGTCTAGGGACTCCGGAACCGAGGATGATATCTATGAAGAATCCATGATGAGCCACCATGACTACGACTCCACAAGTATAGAGGACATGACGGAGCACAACACCGACAATAGCTCCGCATGCTTTGAGGACCCGGAGCACTACATCGACAACGGCTCCACATGCATGGAATACATGGAGCATGACATAAACTATGGCTCCTCAAGCATGGAAGACTTGGAGCTATACACCGACAATTGCTCCACATGCTTGGGTGATATGGAGTACTACACCAACAATTACTCCCCAAGCATGGACGACTTCGAGTGCGACATCGATGACGCCTCGCCAACCATGGAGGACATGGAGAACTTCATCGACTTTGATGGCTCCTCCACGAGCCATGAAGAATCCCTCCACCGCGTGGAGATGGAAGCCTACTACGCCAAGCAAGCGGAGGCGCATCATCAAGATTCCATGACCTTCAAGGCCAAGCGTGCCACACCAAAGGGCACCACCTACTTCGATGATCCACCTCCACGGCATCAAGTGCCACCACCTAGTTGGCGTCAAGATCCACCATCTCCAAGGCGCCAAGCTCCATCACCTCCAAGGCGCCAAGAGCCACCTCCTATCCAAACAAGAGTGGCGTCCAAACATCACATACATCAAGAGGCGCCAAGAAACAAGAATCTTCATCGACAAACATCCTCTCATGAGCATCGACACCATAAAGAGGATACAAGAAATCGTCATAGGCATCTTCGCCACCAAGACGAAGAATTCAAGATGAGCACCAACCATAATGCTCAAGCAAGCTCAAGAAGGCACCACAAGCACAAGAAGAGTGTCAAGGCAAATGATCACCGTCGCGAGCGTCATGTGGATGACCAAGTGCTTAACCAACATCAACCATCGGCAAGGCACGCCAATGACCTCCGTCGACACCATCATAGGGAACCTTCAACTACTCATGTCACCACCACAATGGCACCACGAGCAAGCCTTCCACGCCATCAAGCTTCAATGCCTACGCTTGACTTCCACGACCTCGCCAACGAGGAAAATGTAAACCTCTACTTCGCCAAGTTGGATAGCATGAGCCTACCTCCACCACTACTACGAGATGGCCACAAGACGGTCGAGCATGGGATTTTCCCTTCGACTAAGGAGGCGAGCGATGATGCCCATCTTATGGCATCCAACTTTGGAGGCGACAAGGTCAAGAATGGTGAGCATTGGACTTTCCCTTCACCAAAGGAGGCGCATGGAGTTGAGGAAACCGAGCATATCCCCATATGCTTGAGTGATGATGTGGTACCAATCCCATGTGAGTATGAGAGCCACTTAACCCACTTGAGTGAGAACAAGAGTGAGATGAGTGACTCCACCTTATGTGAGATTGAGTGCTTCCACTTTGAGGGCATGAGTGATACACCGAGTGAGTTGAGAGTGGTAGTTGCTAGGTCAAGTGAGACCATTTCTATTTCTAACAACTTACCCTCTACCTCTAGTGTGTTCTCTTATATTGTGCTAGGTTCCATGGATGAAGACGCGCCAAGACATGAAGCAATGATGCCTCGATTAGAGAAGATGTACATGGTGCACGAAGATGATGCTACGCCATGGCTACATCAAGAAAACAAAGTCGTCCACAAGGAGGCCACTACTTCCACAACACCCACTTCATATGAGAGGTATGACCAAGGTAACAATAAGGGTGTTGATGATGCCATGATCCCACTAGTGGACATGATGAATTGTGAGGATATGCATGCTATGGATGATACTTGTGACATTACATATGCTTCATTCATATTCCCATGTGATGCTTTGCCTTTGCATAATATTGCTCATGTGGATTTGTTTGATTGCGATACCATTTCCATAAACATGCCATGCTATGCATCTTGTGTGTATCCTCCAATTGCTTCGGACTTGCTTTGTCATGCTAGTCATTCAATTTCTGCCGTTGCTTGCAATAAGATGAATGCTTTCTATTTCACTTGTTTTGCTTGCAACAACATTGACCATATGCGTTATGATGAGATGGCCCCCATAGCTTTCTCAATTTTTGGAGATTTTGATGATTGCCATGATAAGCATGTTCCCCACTTGCATACTCACCATGCACCTATTTCATACTTGATTGACATTAATGGTGATATGCATAAGAAGAGATACATCATGATGGATGATGTGTATCTCTACCATGCACACACGTCCTTCCTTTTGTGTATGATGTGTGTAGGTACCCGCACTATCATGTCAACCTCGGTTGAGCACGAGTTGACAAAAAGAGCTCTTGAGAGCATCCCACAAGTGAGTTCAAGATCGAACCCAGCTCTGATACTTTTTGCATGCTTTGCATCTTTCATGTTGGCAAATTGCTCTTTCCTATGGTTTGATTGCAAGCATGTTGATGGTATTATCTCACCTTGTGACATTCATGTTTCTTCGCTTTTGGATAATGATGCTTTGTGTGTTGCAACAAAAATGTTGAACATTTTCTCTTTCCGATGTTTTGTGTGCAACCACAAATCCATTAAGAGCATGTATTGTCATGAGAGCTTCCAAGAATCTCATATTGTTGTTGCAACAAACATAAGGACCACTTGCTATTTCATTTGGTTTGTTTGCAAAGACGTTACTTTGGCTTTCGCTTGGGATACTCATATTCCCATGATATTGCTATCGATGATTTGTGTGTGACATCCAACATGTCGAACAATTTCTCTTTCCAATGGTTGGTTGACACACATAATGATGTTTTTTTGGTGTAGGGGTCTCAACCTGATAAGGTAGATTCCTCCTGTGTTTTACAATGCTAGTCCCTGGATCAATAGCTAGCATCCACAGTTAAGATGTAATATCAAGAAACAAAGGTCATAATATAACTTTAAAACCAGGAATAACAAAATTTTATTACATCTTTCATAGCTCATATGGCTATTACATTTCATTGCAGCGGAATAACTATAAGCATGGGGTCCTTCATCTTCAAAGTGCCACAGGCATATGTTGGTTGTAGACTTTGTAATCCTAATCAATCAATCTTCACTAAAAACAATCAAACCTGCAACATACAAGTTACAGCCACAAAGGGTCAATACATTTGAATTGTATTGGCAAGTGATACTATGGTAGTATAGTGGAATCTATCATCTATATGCATTTGGCTAAGTGGATGGCTTGCATTGCTCAAAATAGATTTTTCTTATCATTTTGAAAATACTAAGTTTTTGCTTGACAAAATCATTTTTCTCAATCAAAGATGGAAGATCCTTTCCAAGGCATCTTCCAATCAAAGATTTAAGATTTCAAACAACCCTTGTTCAAACCACAAGATTTTAACTTAGAAATTTGAATGATGAGATTTTTGATTGCTTCCATGTCTTGATGCTCAAATTGTCCTTTACCAGGGACATGGCTAAGTACTTAGATTTTACACTCTGCAGAGGTGGTGCACTTTCCCACAAGACTTGGTTTCCAGACAAGATCTTTCGAAGCTTTCCTTAGACCAAAATGGATTGCTCCAACCTATCAAACACTACCACCCACTTTCCATATGGCTAAGTTCTTGCAACCTATATGATCATGGCAGAGCCCATATTGCCAAGTGGTTGCACTTGAAGCTTCTCAACATTTGACATCTCAAATCCCTTTGTTTCCTGGGTGGCCATCCACAAGTGTGATACACAAGGTTCACCAGTCCCCTGGCCTTGTGTAACCACTCAACCAAACACCACCAAGCTATCCCATTCCACCCAGGTGATTCATTAACTTAGTTGTTTTATTAAACAAAACACAAGTCCTTAGACTTAGAATATTTTTCCATAGTGTGAATATATATATTCCACCCATGTTTTCTATTAGCTAGGCTAAGCTTGATAGTAGTAGGAATCTTTAACTTAGGCATTATGATGAATTGAAGCCGCGGGAATACTGCAGGAAACGGCGACGAGGGGAAAGAAGGATTCGTGCAGGTGGGGAGGAAGAACAGGAGGAGTGGGGTCCGCTGGTCAGTGGGAAAAGAAACGAGGAGGAGGTCCACCAGTCATTGGTGTTGCGGGTCAGGGAGTTGGTGCCAAACGTTTTCTTCGGGGAAAAGAAGTTGGGCTGGTTGGTGGGCTTCGGGGCAAATGGCCAGTCGTTTGCTCTATTTTTTTCGTCTGAAAACTTTTCCTTTTTCCAATTTAAATTTCTGTTTTGAAATTTCTATCAAACAAACATGGTTCAAATCAATTCAAACAACACCCAAACTTTGTAATATTGAAATTAGTTCTGCTCAAAACATGAACCAAAATCCAAAATAAAAATAATAGTTTAAATCTTTTAGGTTCCTTTTATTAATTAAATAAATGGTCCATGGTTTATTAATAAAACAAGGTTTGGTTTATTTAATAAAATCTTCATTTGAAATCCAAATACTTTCAAAACCCAATCAAGAGTAGGTTTAATAAAGAATACTTGGAAACTTGTTTAAAACAAAATAACATTTTGCTATAGGGTCCATTAATAATTAAATAAATAGACCAAGGTTTATTAATCAAATAGGGTTTTGTTTTATTTAAAACCTCTTTTGAAATCTAAATATTTTTAAAAACAAATCTGTAGGTTTTATTTGGGAAATATAGAATACTTGGAAATTTATTTAAAATAATTTAATAAGTTTTGAGGTTTTAATTAAAATGGTAAAACCTTCTTTTTAAATAAAATTTGATATTAATTCTTTATTATTTTATTCAAATAAACCTTTACTATTTTTATTCAAAACAAAATGTTTCAATTCAAAAGCTTGGCCAAGGTTTTAATTTGGCTTTATAAAATAATCTTTATTTATAAAACTTCTATTTCTTTGAAAACAAAATTTTCATTTAATTGTTTCAAAATAGTATTTCCAAATGTTTTATTTTTCCTTTTATTAAATGTTTATCTTTTTAAATCCTTTAGGTTTTATTTAATTCAAATGGGTTTGGAGTTCCAATTGAATTCAAAATTTTCTTCTGCTCAAAATCAAACAAAGTTTTATTTCATTCATTTATTTTCACATTACAAGATTTGGAAAATCTTGGGATGTGACAGTGCTACCACCCTTAAAATAAATCTCGCCCAGATTTGGGGAGGTTACAAGCAAGTTCAAAACAACTAGGGTACTACCACCCTTAAAAATCTCAAACAAAAATTACACATTGGCCTTCTTGAAAACTTCTCTAAGCAAACTTTGCATGTGTCCTTGGTTTCTATACTTGACTCATGGGCCAAGGTTGAGTTTCTCCATAGGCTTGTTCAACTTGTTCTTCATCTTTTCTGGACAGTTGCTTGCATAATGTCCTGGATTCTTGCAGTTGAAACAATGGATGTCCTTGAGTTCTTCACGTAGCTCTTGTGGACAAGTTGCTACATAGTGGCCTAGCTCTCTGCAGTTGTTGCACACTACTTGACCAATCTCTTTATTCTTCTCGTTCTCTGGGCACTCACTGGAGTAGTGTCCCATTTCTTTACATTTACGACATTGCACAAGGTTCATGTCTGGTCTTGGTTTCTTGGGTTTCTTTGATCCTTTGAATTGGGTTGTCTTGTTTGGAGGTATAAATGGTCCTTTTCCTTTGCCATCAACATTCTTGGCATACTTGGATCCTTCTTGTTTCCTTTGTTCAATAATGGCATAGATGGGGCATTGGATAGGAACATGGTCGTTTCCTTCACACAAATAACAAGTGGCTTGAGAGGTGGGACATTGTCCAACAGGATGATTTTCTTCACAGTTAGGGCATTGTCCTTCATGTTCCTTGGAAGTATGATCCTTGTCTCCACAAATAATGCAAGTTGGGGCTCCATCTAGAACAATATTCTTGTCCTCCTTGTTGTCATAGACTCTTTTGGGATAGTTTTCTTCCATGCTGATCATTTGATTAGTCACCTTAAGCATCAGTTGGGATTGCTCTTCCAAAAACTTTTGCAGTGTTGGATCTTTATCAATATTGCTGGCTATGAACTGAGCTGTCAGTTGGTTCAACTGGTTCTGGGTTGCTATGAGTTCTCTCATGTTGTCCTCTTGGTTGGTGTTGATGTCATCAACCTTGGGGTCTTTTGGGGTAGTCATCTGTTTGGGTTGGGTAGGGATTAGAATAGGCAAAATATTTCTAAGGAGTCAATTCTAATCACACACATCACAATTCACACAAGCAATATGCATGCAATCACAAACCAAACATTCACAAACAACTTTGCACTCAAACAACAAAGTTCAAGCACATACTTAGGCAACAAAATATTTTTGTTCACACCTCATAAGTTGGTGTGTTTGACTTAACTAAATTATGGTGGTCCATCTATATGGTTCACTTGTGATCTTTCCATCCTTCTTGATTTCTTCTTGCATGAGATCTTGGTTTCCTTGGGAAAAACTCTTGGTCACAATACTTCAAAGTTGTTGATGGCTCCTTCTTATTTTGCATTCCCTTAGTCTCTAAATCTTGAGTAGGATTTCCTTGTCTCACTTGTAGTCCTTAGTGGTATCCAAGTTGGAGATCCTTGATGAATATGCTGAAGATGTTGAAGTCATTAGAGTTGAAGAAGTTGAAGTAGTCCTTTGCACATGGTGTAGTCTTTGGCCATGGGTAGGTTTTTCCATCAAGTTGAAATAGAAGAGGTGTAGAGTTGAAATCAAAATGGTTGAGGAAAGAGTTTACAAGTGTTTTTGTATATAAGTTTTGGATCAAAATATAACTCCTATTTTTCTAAGGGTTTTTGTCCAATCCTAGGGTTTACAAATCCTACAGGCAACACAATGCTCTGATACCATCTGTAGGGGTCTCAACCTGATAAGGTAGATTCCTCCTGTGTTTTACAATGCTAGTCCCTGGATCAATAGCTAGCATCCACAGTTAAGATGTAATAACAAGAAACAAAGGTCATAATATAACTTTATAACCAGGAATAACATAATTTTATTACATCTTTCATAGCTCATATGGCTATTACATTTCATTGCAGCGGAATAACTATAAGCATGGGGTCCTTCATCTTCAAAGTGCCACAGGCAGATGTTGGTTGTAGACTTTGTAATCCTAATCAATCAATCTTCACTAAAAACAATCAAACCTGCAACATACAAGTTACAGCCACAAAGGGTCAGTACATTTGAATTGTATTGGCAAGTGATACTATGGTAGTATAGTGGAATCTATCATCTATATGCATTTTGCTAAGTGGAGTTGAGGCTTGCATTGCTCAAAATAGATTTTTCTTATCATTTTGAAAATACTAAGTTTTTGCTTGACAAAATCATTTTTCTCAATCAAAGATGGAAGATCCTTTCCAAGGCATCTTCCAATCAAAGATTTAAGATTTCAAACAACCCTTGTTCAAACCACAAGATTTTAACTTAGAAATTTGAATGATGAGATTTTTGATTGTGTTATGGGGTAACCCTGGGGTTCGCCCGATCTTTCACGAATTCCACGAGAAACGAGGGGAACGAGGTGGTCGGGGGATGAAATCGATGAAGGCGATGAAAACCACGAACACACACACACCAAAACACGATACACGCCTACTTCTCACGCCGGTGGCAACCGGTCCAACATAATCCCTAGGATCGGTGTTGGGCGAAGCTCGCTCTCCACGCCAACAACGGGGGATGAGGTGCTTGGTGAGATCTTGACGACTTGGGGGCGAGACACCGAGAACCCAAGGCCTTGTACAACTTGAACGCACTTAAGCAAGATCCAAGAGGTGGGTGGATAATCCGGTGCTCCTTGGTAGGAGCATGAGACCAATAGATATAAGTCCTCAAAGGGTTTCCTTAATATCTATTATTATCCAAGTCTAAGCATTTACAATAGAGGGTGGGGGCTATATATAGTCCAGCCACAAAACAGCGGTAGTTTTGGAATGAAGAGATAAATGATAGGTTGGGTTACAAGGCACAAGGCCGAACTTAGGCGATCAGGGTCAGGCAGGACCGGTAGTACCGGTCCCGAATCGTAGTACCGTGGTAACCCAGAGTACCGCTCTGGAGCTGTAGTACCGCTTGAGGGCCTGAGCTTGTCGGAGGCGTCGATGGCGAGCGGTAGGAGGGCGGTAGTAAGCCACGTAGTACAGTTGCCAGGACCGGTAGTACCGCTTGCTTCGGGCGTGAGTAGTGCTTCCTGTGGCGGCGGTAGGAGGCGGTGGGACCGCTTGAGCGGTAGTACGGTCGTCCCGTCCCAACCGGTAGTACCGCTTGCGTCTGCAAATCGGTGGCTTCTTCGTGCACTGATGATGCACTGAGTTTGCGTGTGAAGTAGCAAGCCATCCAAGGGTGTCAAAGTCACACAAGGAGAGGAGCGAGTTCACCTTAGTTTGAAGGAGTTTGGCTCGGCGCGATTCATGGGTCCACTTGGGTAGCTCGTGGGAGTAGATGTAGTAGCGGTGAGGACGGCCTGCATCAGCTCCCTTGGGAAAGAGTCGCCCTCGACTCTTCAACCTCACAACTTCCTCTTCGCCATGGTAGGGTGAGAGGTCCTTGACATTGAATGTCGAGCTCACAAGATACTTCGATGTTGGTATATCGATCACATAGGCGTTGTTGTTTATCCTCTTTAGCACCTTGAATGGTCCATCGCCTCGTGGCTTTAGCTTGGAGTCGCGTTCCTTGGGGAAGCGGTCTTTACTCAAGTGTATCCATACAAGGTCGCCTTCATCAAAGATCATCTCTTTCTTGGTCTTGTTTAGCCTTGATGCTTGGCGAAGGACTTGTTGCTCGATAGTAGCTCGTGTGTCTTCATGGAGTTTCATTATTGCTTGGGCACGCTTGACAACGTCCATATTGGCACGTTCATGAAGTGGAAGTGGAAGGATATCGAGCGCGGTGAGAGGCTCGAAGCCATAGACGATCATGAATGGGCTCCTCATGGTGGTGGAGTTCTTGGCGCGGTTGTAGGCGAACTCGGCGTGTGGAATGCATTCCTCCCAGTCTTTAAGGTTCTTCTTTATCAATACCCGGAGAAGTGTGCCAAGACTTCGATTGACTACCTCGGTTTGTCCATCGGTTTGAGGATGCGAGGCGGACGAGAAGAGGAGCTTGATGCCGAGCTTGGCCATGAGGGTCTTCCAGAAGTAGCTCATGAATTTAACGTCACGGTCGGAGACGATTTTTCTTGGCACGCCGTGTAGCCGAATTATTTCCCTGAAAAACAAATTTGCGACATGTGAAGCATCATCGGTCTTATGGCACGGAATGAAATGTGCCATTTTTGAAAAGCGATCCACGACTACAAATATGGAATCGTGACCATGTTTAGATCTAGGTAAGCCTAATACAAAGTCCATGCTAATGTACGACCAAGGTGCATGAGGAATAGGCAATGGCATATAAAGACCAAAGGGGTTGGACTTAGACTTAGCTTGGATACATGTAGTGCATCGTTGAACGTGGCGCTCCACGTCGCGCTTCATCTTTGGCCAAAAGTAGTGAGTGGAGAGCATGTCATATGTCTTGTCACGACCAAAGTGACCCATAAGGCCTCCACCATGGGACTCTTGAAGAAGCAAAAGTTGGAGACGATTTGAATGCAAAGCTTGTTTTGTTTGAAAAGAAAACCCTTATGCAAATAGAAATCATCAATCCTTTGTCTATTGAAAATTGTGCAAATATTGGTCCAAAGAAAGAATCGGACGCGCATACAAAGATTTGATGTCCTCAAGACCCAAAACATTGACTTGAGTCGTATAAGAAGGCTTGTGGTTTTGCGAGACAAGGCGCCACCACATTTTCTTTGCCCTTCTTGTATTTTACAATGTAAGGAAAAGACTCCATAAACTCAACCCACTTTATGCGTTTTTACTCAAGTTGGCTTGGCCCTTAAGGTACTTCAACGACTCATGGTGGAATGGATTATAAATTCTTTGGGCCAAAGATAGTGTTGCCACACTTGAAGAACACGAACCAAGGCAAAAAGTTCTTTGTCATAAATGGGATAATTGAGGCGGCGCCATCAAGTTTCTCACTATGGTAAGCAATAGGACGCCCATGTTGCATAAGGACGCCACCAATGCCAATACCACTAGCGTCACATTCAATCTCAAAGGTTTTTGTGAAATCCGCAATGCAAGAAGTGGTGCCGGTGAGCCTCCTTTGAGCTCATCAAAGCCTTTTGTTGTGCTTTTCCCCAAACGAACGTGACATTCTTCTTGGTCAATTCGTTGAGGGGCAAGCAATTGTGGAAAAATCTTTCACAAAGCGACGAAAAGCCAGCCAACCCATGAAAACTACGGAAGTTCACTAACATTTGTAGGGTGGGCCAATCTCGTATGTCCTTGACTTTTGATACATCAACTTCAATGCCATTAGAAGACACAACAAAACCAAGGAAAATCAGCTTGTCTCTTGCAAAAGTGCACTTGGGAGGTTAGCATAAAGCTTTTCATGAGAAGGATTTGTAAGACCTCCTTAACATGAGTAACATGCTCCTCTAGTGACTTGCTATAGACAAGAATGTCATCAAAGTAAACAACTACACTCTTTCCAATGAGAGATCGCAAAATATGGTTCATGAGGCGCATGAAGGTAGATGGGGCATTGGATAAGCCAAAAGGCATAACCAAC
Source organism: Avena longiglumis (assembly GCA_030063025.1). Lineage (NCBI taxonomy): Eukaryota > Viridiplantae > Streptophyta > Magnoliopsida > Poales > Poaceae > Avena > Avena longiglumis. The sequence goes on along the minus strand of CP125974.1, from coordinate 328,932,251 downwards.
CATTCATAGAGACCAAGCTTGGTCTTGAAGGCGGTTTTCCACTCATCACCTTCAGCCATGCGAATTTGATGGTAGCCACTACGAAGATCAATTTTCGAAAATATAGTGGCTCCACATAACTCATCAAGCATGTCATCAAGACGCGGTATAGGATGTCGATAACGCACGGTGATAGCATTGATTGGACGGCAGTCCATGCATAACCGCAATGTATCATCTGTTTTCGGGACTAGGATCACGGGAACCGCGCTTGGGCTAGTGCTTACTTGGATCAAACCTTTGGAGACGAGTTGGTTGATTTGACGCTCGATCTCCTTTGTCTCTTTCGGTTTTGTGCGATACGCAGCGCGGTTTGGTAGAGGTGCGCCGGGTATGAGGTCGATGCGGTGCTCGATTCCACGAAGAGGAGGAAGGCCATGAGGAAGCTCTTCGAGAAATACATCTTGGAATTCCTGCAAAACAGCCATCAAAGAAGGAGGAACATTTGTCAAGTCATTAGTTCCTTGCGCTAGTCCCTTGCATACGAGGACGTAGTGCAAGATGGATGGGTTGTTCCGCACTTCTCTCATCTCACTTTTGGTGGCAAGAAGAACACTCTTAGTTTTTCCACTCGAGTTTGGCTTGTAGCTCTCACTCACTATGGTGTGGTTCTCTCGCTCACCACTCTTCTCCCAAGGTGTTTTTGCGCACTCGCTAAAGCCTTTGCATTGTCCGCAATTATTTGGCTAGGAGTCATTGGTTGCAACACACAAGTTTTATCAAGCCATTTGAAAGTGTAAGTGTTTGAGTGACCATTATGCAAAGCACACTTTTCATATTGCCACGGCCTTCCGAGCAACATGTGACAAACCGTCATTGGAACCACGTCACATTCCACCGTGTCCTTGTAGTGCCCAATGGAGAACGTCACCGGAGCGGTGTGCTTGATCTTGACGGATCCTTGGTCACTTAGCCATTGGATATGGTAGGGGTGTCTATGTGGGTGAAGGGTGAGGTTGAGTTTCTCACACAATTCCGTGCTTGCGAGGTTGTGGCAACTTCCTCCATCGATGACAACTTTGATGGACTTCCCATTGATGCCGGCACGAGTTTGAAAGATGTTCGAGCGTTGGTCTTCATTCTCATTGGCTTGGGTAGTCAAGACCCTTGTGACCACAAGCGATGGACTTGCGTCATGCTCACACACAAGAAGTTCTTGGTCCTCTTCCAAATGTTGCCTTGCCATGGCTTCCTTGACCCTTGCATCAAACTCGTCTTCACTCAAGTATTCTTCATCGCCGTTGTCATGGATGAACAAAACTTTCTTGTTTCCACATGCATTGGACTTGTGCCCTTTGCCTCCACACTTGTAGCATTCACCATTGAATGGTTGATCATCCATTGTGTTTTTGCCACTTGGGGGCTGTTTTCCTTGAGGGAGAGTTGGCTTGAAGGGAAGCTTGGTTGTACTTGGGGAGCTTCCACTTGTTGTTGTTGGAGTAGTGGTTGGCGCTTGCTTGTAGGTGAAGTACGTCTTGGGCTTGTTGTACTTGATGTCCTCTTGCACTTGGCGCTCGGCCTTGTATGCGATGTGCACAAGCTCAACCATGTTGTTGTACTTTTGGAACTCGGTGATGCGCTTGATAGGATGGTTCAAGCCATTGAGGAAGCGTGCCATTGTTTGCTCATCTCGCTCTTCAATGTTGGCACGGATCATGTTGAGCTCCATTTGCTTGAAGTACTCTTCCATGGTCTTTGTCCCTTGACTAAGCGTTTGAAGCTTGTTGAAGAGGTCACGCGTGTAGTGTGAAGGAACAAAGCGGGATCTCATATGAGCCTTCATATCTTGCCAAGTTGCGATTAGAGGATCTTCTTTTGCTTCGCGAGCGAGTTGGACTTGTTCCCACCAAAGGTTGGCATACTCATCAAACTCGAGGGATGCCATGGCCATCATCTTCTCATTGCTATTGTTGTGCATGCGGAAGATCTTGTCGACCTTGAGTTCCCAAGAGAGATATTCTTCGGGTTCATTGGAACCGGTAAACTTTGGCATGGTGAATTTGAGCTTGCCGAAAGTTTCTTCTCCATTGCGGTTCTGGTTGCGTCGGTTGCCATGATTTTGGCGGTCATCATCATCATCCGAGCTCTCATGTCTTGCTTGGTGATTGTTGCGTTGCTCTTGCGGTTGTTGAGGTGCCGCGTTTGGTGGTGGAATTTGTTGTTGACGACGAGCTTGGGGAGCTTGCTCGTTGACGTTTGTTGAGGACGAGGAGGAGGGTGATGGTCCTCACGACGAGCTTGGGGAGCTTGCTCTTGTTCTTGTCGTGGGTGATGTCGAGGAGCATTGTCGTGCGCCCTGTGGCGAGGAGGACGTCGAGCCACGTGCGCCATGGGCTGCTCTTCTTCTTCTTGGTGTAGAGGCTCGTCATGACCATCATGTTGGCGACGAGGACGCTCATGTCGATGATGACGCCTTGGGGGATCCTCGAGTGCTTCACATCGACGATGATCTTGTTCGTCCTCTTCGGAAGCTTCACTTGTTGTTGAAGGAGCATGTCGACGCCGATGGCCGTGGTGGTTCATGCGAGGTTGCTCTTGTTGAATCACCAGTGCCCTTGGTTGTGGCCGGTTCGCTTCGTGCCTTGGAGGTCTTGCGGAGAGGTCACCATCATAGCTTGACGTTGCGGCGTGACGCGGAGATGGTACCGCTTGTGAAGAGCTCATGGATTGAAGAACGGGTCCGTCCCGGTGCCTTGAAGCGTGACGGCGAGGTGCACTTGATTCACTTGAGGAGTGCCGAGATGAGCTTGATTCGCGCGAGCGTGTCCTTGCGAGTCCATCGATGATGTGTTGGAGCTTCTCTTCCGTTGAGGCGAGTGCACGACCAAGAGCTTCATTTTGATGACCGAGGTTGTGTTGCATGGCATGCATTTGGCCACGGACTTCTTCGAAGCGGTTGTCGATGTTCTTGAATTCCACACGGGCCTCGCTAAATTGTTCATCTTGGCGCTCAAGAGCTTCACAACGATAGTTGAATTCTCCTCGGATCTTCCAATGGTCCCATCTTGTCATGAATTGGTTATCATCCTCCGGAGGTGGTGGTGGTTGGGATGGCTCTCCATGCCTGTCCATGATGCAAAGCCAACAATGGTTGTATATGGAGAGAAAGGGTGTGGAGAGTTAGCCTTTACCTCACCTTGAGATTATATCAAACCAATTGCCACACAAATGAGCGAAAAGCGTGCAAAGTGAAATGGCAAGAAACTCTCAGAGGCTTTTGGTGGAAGGTAAGGGTTGTGGAAAACCAAACGAAACGATCCAAGCAAAAGGTTATTGTCCCACGTGGTAAAGAACCAAAGATCGAAAGCAAAAAGGATACGATCTACAAAAACACGGAAAACACACACGTGGAGAAAAACGGGGTTAGCACGACTATGAAAATGAGCACAAAAGGTCCTAACGAAGACTACGCTCGGTTGTCGTGCCAACACAAGGAGAGACCACAACTCGTTTGCCAAAAGAGGATAAGCAATAGATTTGTGCACTTGCCTCGGTGCGCTCTTTCTTCTCTCTTTCTTGGCTTACAAGCTTGGTATTCTCTATGTATTGGGAGACTATGTATCTTTCTATTCTATCTTTTTCTTTTCCTTTTTTTTGATTATTTTTCTTTTTCTTTTTCTCCCTTGCTATGCTACTATGTTAGCTTTTGTATTTGGCCTCACACTCTCACTTTCCGAAGGCAAGTGCACAATGCTTAGACAAACACAAAATGAGTTGCTCTCATAGGATAGATACACACAAAGGAAGATATGGGGCTGTCAAGGTGGTGCAAGTTATACCTTTGGTATTGTTGACGACTTGCAACCGTTGGTGAGGGATGATTTTCGAGTGTCGCGGTGTCGTTGAGCGCGGTATGATGTTGATGCGGAAGCTGTTGTGAAAATTGCGACAAACACGCGAAACACGAACAAGCGAGGTGGAAAAGGTCAGCGAACGAAATCGAGGCGTCAAAGGGCAGGGAGGTACGGTCAGTGGCGAGCGGTAGTACCGCTGGTAACGAGAGGTGGTACCGGTGAGCGGTAGTACCGCTTGTACTACCGGTAGTACCGGTCACTAGCGGTAGTACCGCTTGCACAGCCGGCAGTACCGCTTGGCACAGGCCTGGAATGAGGTGAACTTGCCAAAAACCTCAAATTCGTTGAAAAACTAACCGAAAGGCTGATCTAGAAACAACAGGGGCTATAGATCGACTCCCAAAGCAACAGATCTATGGACGAAAACCACGAAAAACTCACCAAATCCAGAGATCGATCCGAAGGGAAATTGGGGCTCTTTTTGGTAGGATTTTCATTTTTAAGGCGGATAAAAGAAAAAATTGGAGGAAATTCGTGATCAACCGTGCTCTTGATACCAATATGTTATGGGGTAACCCTGGGGTTGGCCCGATCTTTCACGAATTCCACGAGAAACGAGGGGAACGAGGTGGTCGGGGGATGAAATCGATGAAGGCGATGAAAACCACGAACACACACACACACCAAAACACGATACACGCCTACTTCTCACGCCGGTGGCAACCGGTCCAACATAATCCCTAGGATCGATGTTGGGCGAAGCTCGCTCTCCACCCCAACAACGGGGGATGAGGTGCTTGGTAAGATCTTGACGACTTGGGGGCGAGACACCAAGAACCCAAGGCCTTGTACAACTTGAACGCACTTAAGCAAGATCCAAGAGGTGGGTGGATAATCCGGTGCTCCTTGGTAGGAGCATGAGACCAATAGATATAAGTCCTCAAAGGGTTTCCTTAATATCTATTATTATCCAAGTCTAAGCGTTTACAATAGAGGGTGGGGGCTATATATAGTCCATCCACAAAACAGGGGTAGTTTCGGAATGAAGAGATAAATGATAGGTTGGGTTACAAGGCACATTGCCAAACTTAGGCGATCAGGGTCAGCAGACGAGTACCGGGTCAAGACAGTAGTACCGGTAATGGTAGTACCGCTCCGGGAGCAGTAGTACCGCTGAGGGCCTGGAGCTGGCCGGAGGCGCCACCGGCAGCGGTAGGAGGGGCGGTAGTCTGCCACCGGTAGTACCGGTTGCAGGACCGTAGTACCGCTTGCTTCGGGGCGTGGAGTAGTGCTTCTGTGGCGGTAGGAGGAGGCGGTGGGACCGCTTGAGCGGTACCGGTCGTCCCAACCGAGTACCGCTTATGCTGGCAATGATGGTGGCTTCTTCAGACTACTGATGATGCACAGAGTTTGCATGTGAAGTAGCAAGCCATCCAAGGGGGTGTCGAAGTCACACAAGGAGAGGAGCGAGTTCACCTTAGTTTGAAGGAGTTTGGCTCGGGCGCGAGTCATGGGTCCACTTGGGTAGCTCGTGGGAGTAGATGTAGTAGCGGTCGGAGGACGGGCTGCATCAGATTGCTTCCATGTCTTGATGCTCAAATTGTCCTTTACCAGGGACATGGCTAAGTACTTAGATTTTACACTCTGCAGAGGTGGTGCACTTTCCCCACAAGACTTGGTTTCCCAAGACAAGATCTTTCAGAAGCTTTCCCTTAGACCAAAATGGACGCGTTCCAACCTATCAAACACTACCACCCACTGTCCATATGGCTAAGTTCTTGCAACCTATATGATCATGGCAGAGCCCATATTGCCAAGTGGTTGCACTTGAAGCTTCTCAACATTTGACATCTCAAATCCCTTTGTTTCCTAGGTGGCCATCCACAAGTGTGATACACAAGGTTCACCAGTCCCCTGGCCTTGTGTAACCACTCAACCAAACACCACCAAGTTATCCCATTCCACCCAGGTGATTCATTAACTTAGTTGTTTTATTAAACAAAACACAAGTCCTTAGACTTAGAATATTTTTCCATAGTGTGAATATATATATTCCACCCATGTTTTCTATTAGCTAGGCTAAGCTTGATAGTAGTAGGAATCTTTAACTTAGGAAAATCCTACTAAGGATTCATCTACTAGGTTTTCTTATAGCAAGGTCTATACTTAGCAAAATTCCATGCAAGTTTTACTTAGCAAAATCACTAATGCATAGTGAAAGTATTGGGATAGAAAGTATGAAGCATCACTTTCCTTTTTGGTAGAGGGTATAGGTTCACTCCTTGTCCTTGCAACCAATCACACTCTTCAAGTCACTACAATTCAATCAAGCAAGGCACAAACTCAATCTACCAAACAAGCAAATCAACACATAAAATAACAAGGTCAAAGTAATGCATGCAAGCATGCAAAAGATGGTTATAATTGCAAAGGTGGTTTCCACTAGGCTTCTAAACGTTGTAGGTTCCAGATTGGTCATTCACCAAAATGGCAAAGTCAATTGCAAAAGGGTTTTACCTCAAAACCATTTTTAAAATCCATTCATCATTTTATGTAGTGAAAAATGTTTTTATCAAAACAAAACTTTTAAGTTTTTCACCAAATGAGTTGCTATTGCAAAACTTGGTGTTTTGGATCAGTAGGTTTGGTCTAAACCATTTGCCCAAAGTTTTTACTCAAAATCATTTTCATAACAAAAATCATTATTTTATTTTGGCTAGAAATGACTAAATCAAGTTTTCCATCCTTACCAAATCCATTTTCCAAACTATGGGTTGGTTCCTAGGATCAGTGAGTTTACAACAAACCAATTTGCCAAAAGTTTTCCTTCAAAATTATTTTTAATAAACAAACCACATTTCTATTTGACTAGAAATGGTTTTAAATCAAAGAATCATTATTTTATTTCACCAAATACATTTTTGAGTCCACAAAGTGTTTCCTAGGGTCAGTAGGTTCAAATCAATCCAATTGCCAAAGATTTTAACCCCAAATTCATTTTTAAACAATTTTTACATCCTTAACAAGCATACAAATGTTTCTGCAAATTCAAACAAGCTAATAGATACTATTTGCTAAACTAAGGGCATGGTTGGCTAGGCTTGTTTCTCCTGAATCCAACGACATAAAATTTGCAATTTTTGGACGTGTGGATCCAAAGATATAGTGGTTTCAAAATCATACCTAAATCAGATTTCAAATTCTAATTTCAATCCATCCGTGACACGCACAACGTCATTCGCTGGTACCGGTCGTGGATCGCGGTTGTGGCGCATTGGATTGAGTCCGATCGCGGCGATCGAGCGCATACTTTCCTTAAGTCATTCTATCACATCCACCCGATCGAGATCTAACGGACCTAAACAATCGGCCATTAATCGCGATATGCGCGGCTGACGGCAAGCGACGAGATGGCACAAGAAGGCGGTGAAGCAAAACAGGAGGGTAAGCTTACCGAGATCAAAAGGACGAGGTGATGCTGGTCGGTGGTCTTCGTGGCAAGGGTCAGACGGGCAGGCGTAATTCTTCGGAGTTGGTTACGGCGACGTGCGATCGAGGTCGAGGACGATGCTACAGATCACGTCAAGGCAAGCAGATGGCAAGGTTAGCTGCGCAAGGTCGAGGCGGTGACGCATGCATGAAAGAGAAGAGGAGGGGCAGTCGGATACAACCTGTGGCCGTCGTCGGAGAAGAAGACAAACACGGCGTCGTCGGGAGCTTGTCGTAGTCGGTGCTCCAGGGCGTCCGCGGTCGAACTAAAAGTGTTGGGAGGTGCGTCTGGGAGTGGGGAAGTTGTCAGCGTGCTCAGGGAGGCTCGGGGCAGTGTCGTGTCGCCGAAATCGGCGCCGGACTTCGTCGGAACAGAGGGTGCTCGGAGAGTAATTGAGGCGGCCTGGGGGCGTGCTTTGGGGAGGGGGCAGAGGGGAAATGAAGAAGGAATACTGGCGTTTTATCGAGCTTGGTCAAGGTGAGGTAAAGGCCCGACATTATGATGAATTGAAGCCGCGGGAATACTGCAGGAAACGGCGACGAGGGGAAAGAAGGATTCGTGCGGGTGGGGAGGAAGAACAGGAGGAGTGGGGTCCATTTGGGTGGGAAAAGAAAAGAGGAGGAGGTCCACCATCATTGGTGTTATGGTCGTGGAGTTGGTGCCAAACGCGTTTTCTTGGGGAAAAGAAGTTGGGCTGGTTGGTGGGCTTCTGGTCAGTTGGGCAGTGTCGTTTGCTCTATTTTTTCTCGTTCGAAAACTTTTTCCTTTTTCCAATTTAAATTTGCTTGAAATTTCTATCAAACAAACATGGTTCAAATCAATTCAAACAACACCCAAACTTTGTAATATTGAAATTAGTTCTTTCAAGAATGAACCAAAATCCAAAATAAAAATAATAGTTTAAATCTTTTTAGGTTCCTTTTATTAATTAAATAAAATGGTCCATGGTTTATTAATAAAACAAGGTTTGGTTTATTTAATAAAATCTTCATTTGAAATCCAAATACTTTCAAAACCCAATCAGGAGGTTTAATAACGAATACTTGGAAACTTGTTTAAAACAAAATAACATTTTTGCTATAGGGTCCATTAATAATTAAATAAATAGACCAAGGTTTATTAATCAAATAGGGTTTTGTTTTATTTAAAACCTCTTTTGAAATCTAAATATTTTTAAAAACAAATCTGTAGGTTTTATTTGGGAAATATAGAATACTTGGAAATTTATTTAAAATAATTTAATAAGTTTTGAGGTTTTAATTAAAATGGTAAAACCTTCTTTTTTAAATAAAATTTGGATATTAATTCTTTATTATTTTATTCAAATAAACCTTTACTATTTTTATTCAAAACAAAATGTTTCAATTCAAAAGCTTGGCCAAGGTTTTAATTTGGCTTTATAAAATAATCTTTATTTATAAAACTTCTATTTCTTTGAAAACAAAACTTTTCATTTAATTGTTTCAAAATAGTATTTCCAAATGTTTTTATTTTTCCTTTTATTAAATGTTTATCTTTTTAAATCCCTTTAGGTTTTATTTAATTCAAATGGGTTTGGAGTTCCAATTGAATTCAAAAAGTTTCTTCTGGCTCTGAAAATCAAACAAAGTTTTATTTCATTCATTTATTTTCACATTACAAGATTTGGAAAATCTTGGGATGTGACATTTGGATATTCTTCCTTTTGTGTTTTTGCCAAATTCTCCTAACTTTGCATCAAAGATGTTGATCAAATTTCTATTCGATTGCTTTGAGTGCCACACTAAGACATTATATGGAGTTTTTGAGTTTCCACATTTGGATGATGTTCAAACGATTTCCATGCACTTTGACCTTGCATATGCATTCCATTTGCTGATGCAGCCCGTCCTCCGACCGCTACTACATCTACTCCCACGAGCTACCCAAGTGGACCCATGACTCGCGCCCGAGCCAAACTCCTTCAAACTAAGGTGAACTCGCTCCTCTCCTTGTGTGTGACTTGACACCCCTTGGATGGCTTGCTACTTCACACGCAACTCTATGCATCATCAGTGCAGAAGAAGCCACCGTCATTGCCAGACGAAGCAGATTACTACGGTTGGGACGACCAGACTACCGCTCCAAGCGGTCCCACCGCCTCCTACCGCCGCCATAGGAAGCGCTACTCCATGCCCCGTATAAGCGATACTCCTGCCGCAGATGGTACCGGTGGCAGCCCCTCCTACCGCCGCCATCGACGCCCGACGAAGCTCCAGGCCCTCAAGCGGTACTCATTCGAGCGGTACTACTGTTACCACCGGTACTACGGTTGTCGGACCGGTACTACCGTCCCGCCGACCGATCACCTAAGTTCGGCCCTGTGCCTTGTAACCCAACCTAGCATTTATCTCTTCATTCCGAAACTACCCCTGTTTTGTGGCTGGACTATATATAGCCCCCACCCTCTATTGTAAACGGTTAGACTTGGATAATAATAGATATTAAGGAAACCCTTTGAGGACTTATATCTATTGGTCTCATGCTCCTACCAAGGAGCACCGGATTATCCACCCCCCTCTTGGATCTTTCCTAGTGCGTTCAAGTTGTACAAGGCCTTGGGTTCTCGGTTTCTCGCCCCCAAGTCGTCAAGGTCTCACCAAGAACCTCGTCCCCCGTTGTTGGCGTGGAGAGCGAGCTTCGCCCAACACCGATCCTAGGGATTATGTTGGACCGGTTGCCACCGGCGTGAGGAGTAGGCGTGTATCGTGTTTTGGTGTGCGTGTGTTCGTGGTTTTCATCGGCTTTCCTGATTTCATACCCGACCACCCCTTTTCCCCTCGTTTCTCGTGGAATTCGTGAAAGATCGGGCCAACCCCAGGGTTACCCCCATAACATATTGGTATCAAGAGCACGGTTGATCACGAATTTCCTCCAATTTTTTCTTTTATCCGCCTTAAAAACGAAAATCCTACCAAAAAGAGCCCCAATTTGCCTTCGGATCGATCTCTGGATTTGGTGAGTTTTTCGTGGTTTTGGTCCATAGATCTGTTGCTTTGGGAGTCGATCTATAGCCCCCCTTGTCTCTAGCTCACCTTTGATTCGGCTTTTTCAACGAATTTGAGGTTTTGGCAAGTTCACCTCGTTCGTGCTAAATGGTACTGTGCCAAATTGCGGTAAGCGGTACTACCGCTAGTGACCGGTACTCTTGGTAGTACTGCGGTACTACCGGTACTACCGCCGTTACCAATGGTACTACCGCCACCGACCGCATTCTCCCCGCCTTTGACGCCTCGATTTCGTTCGCTGACCTTTTCCACCTCGCTTGTTCGTGTTTAGCGTGTTTGTCGCCACTTTCACAACAGCTTCCGCATCAACGTCATACCTCGCTCAACGACACCGCGACACTCGAACATCATCCCTCACCAACGGTTGCAAGTCGTCAACAATACCAAAGGTATAACTTTCACCACCTTGACAGCCCCATATCTTCCTTTGTGTGTATCTATCCTATGAGAGCAACTCATTTTGTGTTTGTCTAAGCATTGTGCACTTGCCTTCGGAAAGTGAGAGTGTGAGGCCAAATACAAAAGCTAACATAGTAGCATAGCAAGGGAGAAAAAGAAAAGAAAAAGAATCAAAAAAAAAGGAAAAGAAAAAGATATAATAGAAAGATACATAGTCTCCCAATACAAAGAGAATACCAAGCTTGTAAGCCAAGAAAGAGAGAAGAAAGAGCGCACCGAGGCAAGTGCACAAATCAATTGCTTATCCTCTTTTGGCAAACGAGTTGTGGTCTCTCCTTGTGTTGGCACGACAACCGAGCGTAGTTTTCGTTAGGACCTTTTGTGCTCATTTTCATAGTCGTGCTGACCCCGTTTTTCTCCACGTGTGTGTTTTCCGTGTTTTTGTAGATCGTATCCTTTTTGCTTTCGATCTTTGGTTCTTTACCACGTAGGACAATAACCTTTTGCTTGGATCGTTTCGTTTGGTTTTCCACAACCCTAACCTTCCACCAAAAGCCTTTGAGAGTTTCTTGCCATTTCACTTTGCACGCTTTTCGCTCATTTGTGTGGCAATTGGTTTGACATAATCTCCAAGGTGAGGTAAAAGGCTAACTCTCCACACCCTTTCTCTCCATATACAACCATTGTTGGCTTTGCATCATGGAAAGGCATGGAGAGCCATCCCAACCACCACCACCTCCGAAGGATGATAACCAATTCATGACAAGATGGGACCATTGGAAGATTCGAGGAGAATTCAACTATCATTGTGAAGCTCTTGAGCGGCGCCAAGATGAACAATTTAGCGAGGCCCGTGTGGAATTCAAGAACATCGACAACCGCTTCGAAGAAGTCCGTGGCCAAATGCATGCCATGCAACACAACCTCGGTCATCAAAATGAAGCTCTTGGTCGTGCACTCGCCTCAACGGATGAGAAGCTTCAACTCATCATTGATGGACTCGCAAGGCCACGCTCGCGCGAATCAAGCTCATTTCGGCACTCCTCAAGTGAATCAAGTGCACCTCGCCGTCACGCTTCAAGGCACCGGGACGGACCCGTTCTTCAATCCATGAGCTCTTCACAAGCGGTACCATCTCCGCGTCACGCCGCCACGTCAAGCTATGATGGTGACCTCTCCGCAAGACCTCCAAGGCACGACGCGAACCGGCCACAACCAAGGGCACTGGTGATTCAACAAGAGCAACCTCGCATGAACCACCACGGCCATCGGCGTCGACATGCTCCTTCAACAAGTGAAGCTTCCGAAGAGGACGAACAAGATCATCGTCGATGTGAAGCACTCGAGGATTCCCCAAGGCGTCATCATCGACATGAGCGTCCTCGTCGCCAACATGATGGTCATGACGAGCCTCCTCTACACCAAGAAGAAGAGCAGCCCATGGCGCACGTGGCTCGACGTCCTCCTCGCCACATGGGCGACAATGCTCCTCGACATCACCCACGACAAGAACAAGAGCAAGCTCCCCAAGCTCGTCGTGAGGACCATCAACCTCCTCCTCGTCCTCAACCGCGACAACAAAACGAGCAAGCTCCCCAAGCTCGTCGTCAACAACAAATTCCACCACCAAACACGGCACCTCAACAACCGCAAGAGCAACGCAACAATCACCAAGCAAGACATGAGAGCTCGGATGATGATGATGACCACCAAAATCATGGAAACCGACGCAACCGGAACCGCAATGGAGAAGAAACTTTCGGCAAGCTCAAATTCACCATGCCAAAGTTCACCGGTTCCAATGAACCCGAAGAATATCTCTCTTGGGAACTCAAGGTCGACAAGATCTTCCGCATGCACAACTATAGCAATGAGAAGATGATGGCCATGGCATCCCTCGAGTTTGATGAGTATGCCAACCTTTGGTGGGAACAAGTCCAACTCGCTCGCGAAGCAAAAGAAGAGCCTCCAATCGCAACTTGGCAAGATATGAAGGCTCATATGAGATCCCGCTTTGTTCCTTCACACTACACGCGTGACCTCTTCAACAAGCTTCAAACGCTTAGTCAAGGGACAAAGACCGTGGAAGAGTACTTCAAGCAAATGGAGCTCAACATGATCCGTGCCAACATTGAAGAGCGAGATGAGCAAACAATGGCACGCTTCCTCAATGGCTTGAACCATCCTATCAAGCGCATCACCGAGTTCCAAAAGTACAACAACATGGTTGAGCTTGTGCACATCGCATCCAAGGACGAGCGCCAAGTGCAAAAGGACATCAAGTACAACAAGCCCAAGACGTACTTCACCTACAAGCAAGCGCCAACCACTCCTCCAACAACACCAAGTGGAAGCTCCCCAAGTACAACCAAGCTTCCCTTCAAGCCAACGCTCCCTCAAGGAAAACAGCCCCCAAGTGGCAAAAACACAAGGGATGATCAACCATTCAATGGTGAATGCTACAAGTGTGGAGGCAAAGGGCACAAGTCCAATGCATGTGGAAACAAGAAAGTTTTGTTCATCCATGACAACGGCGATGAAGAATACTTGAGTGAAGACGAGTTTGATGCAAGGGTCAAGGAAGCCATGGCAAGGCAAAAATTGGAAGAGGACCAAGAACTTCTTGTGTGTGAGCATGACGCAAGTCCATCGCTTGTGGTCACAAGGGTCTTGACTACCCAAGCCAATGAAAATGAAGACCAACGCTCGAACATCTTCCAAACTCGTGCCGGCATCAATGGGAAGTCCATCAAAGTTGTCATCGATGGAGGAAGTTGCCACAACCTCGCAAGCACGGAATTGTGTGAGAAACTCAACCTCACCCTTCACCCACATAGACACCCCTACCATATCCAATGGCTAAGTGACCAAGGATCCGTCAAGATCAAGCACACCGTCTCGGACGCGTTCTCCATTGGGCACTACAAGGACACGGTGGAATGTGACGTGGTTCCAATGACGGTTTGTCACATGTTGCTCGGAAGGCCGTGGCAATATGACAAGTGCTTTTGCATAATGGTCACTCAAACACTTACACTTTCAAATGGCTTGATAAAACTTGTGTGTTGCAACCAATGACTCCTAGCCAAATAATTGCGGACAATGCAAAGGCTTTAGCGAGGGCGCAATACGCAAAAACACCTTGGGAGAAGAGTGGTGAGTGAGAGAACCACACCATAGTGAGTGAGAGCTACAAGCCAAACTCGAGTGGAAAAACTAAGAGTGTTCTTCTTGCCACCAAAAGTGAGATGAGAGAAGTGCGGAACAACCCATCCATCTTGCACTACGTCCTCGTATGCAAGGGACTAGCGCAAGGAACTAATGACTTGACAAATGTTCCTCCTTCTTTGATGGCCGTTTTGCAGGAATTCCAAGATGTATTTCCCGAAGAGCTTCCTCATGGACTTCCTCCTCTTCGTGGAATCGAGCACCGCATCGACCTCATACCCGACGCACCGCTACCAAACCGCGCTGCGTATCGCACAAACCCGGAAGAGACAAAGGAGATCGAGCGTCAAATCAACCAACTCGTCTCCAAAGGTTTGATCCAAGTAAGCACTAGCCCAAGCGCGGTTCCCGTGATCCTAGTCCCGAAAACGGATGATACGTTGCGGTTATGCATGGACTGTCGTCCAATCAATGCTATCACCGTGCGTTATCGACATCCTATACCGCGTCTTGATGACATGCTTGATGAGTTATGTGGAGCCACTATATTTTCGAAAATTGATCTTCGTAGTGGCTACCATCAAATTCGCATGGCTGAAGGTGATGAGTGGAAAACCGCCTTCAAGACCAAGCTTGGTCTCTATGAATGGTTGGTTATGCCTTTTGGCTTATCCAATGCCCCATCTACCTTCATGCGCCTCATGAACCATATTTTGCGATCTCTCATTGGAAAGAGTGTAGTTGTTTACTTTGATGACATTCTTGTCTATAGCAAGTCACTAGAGGAGCATGTTACTCATGTTAAGGAGGTCTTACAAATCCTTCGTCATGAAAAGCTTTATGCTAACCTCCCCAAGTGCACTTTTGCAAGAGACAAGCTGATTTTCCTTGGTTTTGTTGTGTCTTCTAATGGCATTGAAGTTGATGTATCAAAAGTCAAGGACATACGAGATTGGCCCACCCCTACAAATGTTAGTGAACTTCGTAGTTTTCATGGGTTGGCTGGCTTTTACCGTCGCTTTGTGAAAGATGTTTCCACAATTGCTTGCCCCCTCAACGAATTGACCAAGAAGAATGTCACGTCCGTTTGGGGAAAAGCACAACAAAAGGCTTTTGATGAGCTCAAAAGGAGGCTCACCGAAGCACCGCTTCTTGCATTGCCGGATTTCACAAAAACCTTTGAGATTGAATGTGACGCTAGTGGTATTGGCATTGGTGGCGTCCTTATGCAAAATGGGCGTCCTATTGCTTAGGGTAGTGAGAAACTTGATGGCGCACGCCTCAATTATCCCATTTATGACAAAGAACTTTTTTCCTTGGTTTGTGTTCTTCAAGTGTGGCAACACTATCTTTGGCCCAAAGAATTTATAATCCATTCCGACCATGAGTCGTTGAAGTACCTTAAGGGCCAAGCCAACTTGAGTAAAAGGCACGCAAAGTGGGTTGAGTTTATGGAGTCTTTTCCTTACATTGTAAAATACAAGAAGGGCAAAGAAAATGTGGTGGCGGACGCCTTGTCTCGCAAAACCACAAGCCTTCTTACACGACTCGAAGTCAATGTTTTGGGTCTTGAGGACATCAAATCTTTGTACACGTCCGATTCTTTCTTTGGACCAATATTTGCACAATGTTCAATAGACAAAGGGATTGATGATTTCTATTTGCATAAGGGTTTTCTTTTCAAACAAAACAAGCTTTGCATTCCGAAATCGTCTCTCCAACTTTTGCTTCTTCAAGAGTCCCATGGTGGAGGCCTTATGGGTCACTTTGGCCGTGACAAGACATATGACATGCTCTCCACTCACTAATTTTGGCCAAAGATGAAGCGCGACGTGGAGCGCCACGTTCAACGATGCACTACATGTATCCAAGCTAAGTCTAAGTCCAACCCGTTTGGTCTTTATATGCCATTGCCTATTCCTCATGCACCTTGTGGGACATTAGCATGGACTTTGTATTAGGCTTGCCTAGATCTAAACATGGTCACGATTCCATATTTGTAGTCGTGGATCGCTTTTCAAAAATGGCACATTTCATTCCGTGCCATAAGACCGATGATGCTTCACATGTCGCAAATTTGTTTTTCAGGGAAATAATTCGGCTACACGGAGTGCCACGAACAATCGTCTCCGACCGTGACGTAAAATTCATGAGCTACTTCTGGAAGACACTCATGGCCAAGCTCGGCATCAAGCTCCTCTTCTCGTCCGCCTCGCATCCTCAAACCGATGGACAAACCGAGGTAGTCAATCGAAGTCTTGGCACACTTCTCCAGGTATTGATAAAGAAGAACCTTAAAGACTGGGAGGAATGCATTCCACACGCCGAGTTCGCCTACAACCGCGCCAAGCACTCCACCACCATGAGGAGCCCGTTCATGATCGTCTATGGCTTCGAGCCTCTCACCGCGCTCGATATCCTTCCACTTCCACTTCATGAACGTGCCAATATGGACGTTGTCAAGCATGCCCAAGCAATGATGAAACTCCATGAAGACACTCGAGCTACTATCGAGCAACAAGTCCTTCGCCAAGCATCAAGACTAAACAAGACCAAGAAAGAGATGATCTATGATTAGGGCGACCTTGTATGGATACACTTGAGTAAAGACCGCTTCCCCAAGGAACGCGACTCCAAGCTAAAGCCACGAGGCGATGGACCATTCAAGGTGCTAAAGAGGATAAACAACAACGCCTATGTGATCGATATACCAACATCGAAGTATCTTGTGAGCTCGACATTCAATGTCAAGGACCTCTCACCCTACCATGGCGAAGAGGAAGTTGTGACGGTTGAAGAGTCGAGGACGACTCTTTCCCAAGGGGGGGAGCTGATGCAGCCCGTCCTCCGACCGCTACTACATCTACTCCCACGAGCTACCCAAGTGGACCCATGACTCGCGCCCGAGCCAAACTCCTTCAAACTAAGGTGAACTCGCCTCTCCTTGTGTGACTTGACACCCCTTGGATGGCTTGCTACTTCACACGCAAACTAGTGCATCATCAGTACGAAGAAGCCACCGCCGCTGCCAGTAAGCGGTACTACCGGTTGGGACGTCCAGATTACCGCTCAAGCGGTCCTACGCCTCCTCCTACCGCCACAGAAGCGCTACTCCACGCCCGATAAGCGGTACTACTGTCCTGCAGAATCGGTACTAAGTGGCAGTACTACCGCCTCCTACTGCTCGCCATCGACGCCCGACGGAAGCTCCGGGCCCTCAAGAGGTACTATCCCGGAGCGGTACTACCGGGTTACCACCAGATTACTGCCGGACCGGTACTACCGGTCCTGCCTAACCCTGATCACCTAAGTTCGGCCCTGTGCCTTGTAACCCAACCTATCATTTATCTCTTCATTCCGAAACTACCCCTGTTTTGTGGCTGGACTATATATAGCCCCCACCCTCTATTGTAAACAGTTAGACTTGGATAATAATAGATATTAAGGAAACCCTTTGAGGACTTATATCTATTGGTCTCATGCTCCTACCAAGGAGCACCGGATTATCCACCCCCTCTTGGATCTTGTCTAGTGCGTTCAAGTTGTACAAGGCCTTGGGTTCTCGGTTTCTCGCCCCCAAGTCATAAAGATCTCACCAAGCACCTCATCCCCCGTTGTTGGCGTGGAGAGCGAGCTTCGCCCAACACCGATCCTAGGGATTATGTTGGACCGGTTGCCATCGGCGTGAGGAGTAGGCGTGTATCGTGTTTTGGCGTGCGTGTGTTCGTGGTTTTCATCGCCTTTCCCGATTTCATACCCGACCACCCCTTTTCCCCTCGTTTCTCGTGGAATTCGTGAAAGATCGGGCCAACCCCAGGGTTACCCCCATAAAATTTGCTATCCTTGTATTGTGCTAATAGTGTTGTGAACAAGAATGGACATCCCACATTTGACATGCTCCTCTATCACGCACGAAAATATTTTTCTTGGTCTTTGTTGTGTGAAGGCACAAATGCATACACGTCAACCTCTATGGACTATATGTTGACAAGAAGAACCGAAGCGAGTTACCTATGTCTACCCTTCATCGAGCTATCGCTACAAGATAAGGTGACTTCCTTCTACTTGAGGACTCATGCTATAATCTTCATGAATTGGCTACGCTTTGAGTGTTGCTTTGCTTTTGTTGTGAGCTTTGTAGGCTTCAAGGAAGGTGAAGGAACATTGAAGTGTTGTCAAGTCGATCTTCCCGAGGACGACTGTATGGTGAACCCCAGGATCAAGGATGCCCTTCGACCTCTTCTACTTCGTGATGAACATGGAGAGTCGAGGACGACTCTTTTTGAAGGGGGGGAGCTGATGTAGCCCGACCTACGGTCGTTACCACATCTTGGTCTCCAACTTATGCCAAGTCGTCATGGACTCCAAAGGTGAATCCGTTCCTCTATGCGCGCCCACTTCCTACCGTATTGAATGGTATGCTACTTCATACTCCGTCACATATGCATGATAGGTTCACACCGACAAGTACGGAGGCAAGGGAGGAAGCCCGGGACATCAAGCCCGACTAGACGGAGGCTTGGAAGAGGAGACGGAAGAAGCCACGGCTGAACCACCGGAGTCTCCGGCCTACACCGGAGTCTCCGGTCCTGCTACACCGGAGTCTCCGGACCTACCTCCGGACCGACCCCAGCAACCACCAAGGACAGTCAGAACGCCACTCTAGAGACGACACCGGAGACAGACCGGAGTCTCCGGCCTAGATCGTAGTCTCCGGACCCCACACCGGAGTCTCCGGCCTGCACGATGGGCCTGCGCGCCGCCAGCTGGGCCTTCGGCCCATGTACCCCTCTAGCTCGTCCAAACCCTAGTTTTATCCGTAAACTACCCCTGTTTATGTGGCTGGCCTATAAATAGAGCCCCCACCCCTTCATGTATCCCTTAGGCATAAATGATAGACTAAAGATACCCCCCATTGTGGAATCTCTAGTTTTGCCTCATCCCCTTACCTGATAGGGCAAAGGTGTCCGATCTTTCGATGAGATGGCGATATTCGTCTTGGTGGAGTTCGGGCTTGACGATCCGACTACACGTGCGAGCACGAGCGCCGATGCAATCGCTAGGACAATCTCCTGGAGGTTACCGATCCTGCGTGAACACGATCACCGACTGAGGGTCTTAATTCCTACACGAAATCGAGAACAAGTAAGAACCAATATTGCAATCAAGATATTGCGGATTAAGAGGAAAGCTTTATTGAAGAGGTGGGATCCTGAATAGGTGCGAAGTACAAGAGGCCTCTACGACGCTCGAGCCTTGGCGAAGTTGCGACTATGGCTAACTTAATGTCTAGACAAAATCCGAGTCTAGAGGTTCGGCGATGGGGCGTATTTAAGGCGAAGGTGGGGTTTCGCCAGCCATGGAAGTGGTGGCGAATCCAACCCTAAAAGTCCTTTTCCCTCAAATACGGACTCTAAAAGTGGCTAATTAAAATCCTGCGAAAATTACATGGGCCTGCCCAAAATAAAGGTGTCGCAAGACCATATTAAGCTATGGACGAATTCAGAAGTATTGATCCTGAATATTTCGTCCAAGCCTTCTTTCTTTATTATGGTGGCCTCAAAGTTCTGAAATCTTCATCTGTGGCCTTCTCTTGGATCATCACATGCTTGCTGCCGTCTCCATGCATGGCCATGCTCCAATGCTTGTCCCTCTCATCCATGCTTGGTCCATCATTCCTAAGAGTAAGAAATATATCCGATTTAGGCAGCATCATATTCTCATGTATGTGAGGAATAGTTCCAAGAAACGAAAGTACCTGATAGTTAAGTTGTTTGGCACGAGATCTTGTGATGGGTCCTTGTATGTGTGTTGCTGTAGGTACAACGGTTGTATCAATAGTAGGGATGTCCACATCATGCTCCCCTTCTTCAATTGAAGTCGTCCTCGACGCAATCTGATGGAGGGGTTAACCTCTTGGGTGCCCGATCTTCACGGATCTCGTGGTCAAATCGATGGGAAAGCGAGGGGAAAGGGAGAAGGTAGCGGAAGCGAACACACACCTCGCGAAGAACACGATGAACACACGCAAAACTCACATGATACAAGGCCGATTGCTCCCGAACGGCGGCCACCGGTCCGATAGAATCCTCGCAAGGAAAGATCGGTCAACGTGCTCCCTCAAATCCACATCGGAGAGGGAAGAACACCTTGAGGAGGGTCTTGACGACTTGGGGGCGAGAAACCGAGAACCCAAGGCCTTTTTCAACGATGGATGCGTGATGCAAATTCCAATCGAGGTTGGTGACGATAGTCGGTCCCCTTGGTAAAGGGGATGAGGCAAAACTAGAGATTCCACAATGGGGGTTGTCTTTAGTCTATCATCTATGCCTAAGGGATACATGAGGGGTGGGGGCTCTATTTATAGGCCAACCACAAAACAAGGGTAGTTTGGGGATAAAACTAGGGTTTGGTAAGTAAAGGGGGATACATGGGCTGTGGCCCAACTAGTGCGCAGAGCCTCGCCAGATGAGTAATCTGGGACTTGGGACCGGTAGTACCGCTGTCCGGTAGTACCGCCAGGGGACCAGGTAGTACCTCTTCGGATCCTGGAGCTTCACCTTGAGCCGCTGCTGGGAGCGGTAGTAAGGCGGTAGTATCACCGGTAGTACCGGGTCCAGATCCTAGAGTACCGCCGAGGAGAGTATTTGGCTTGGCATCTGTCGGCGGTAGCGGTAGTCAGCCTGGCGGTAGTACCGCCGCCAGTCCCAGTAGTACTGCGGCAGAGAGCATTGGCGATCTGTCTTCTTCCGCCTCCTCTTCCAAGCCTCCGTCTTGTCGGGCTTGATGCTCCGGCCTTCCTCCCTTGCCTCCGTACTTGTCAATGTGAACCTATCATGCATATGTGACGGAGTATGAAGTAGCATACCATTCAATAGGGTAGGAAGGGGGCTCGCATAGATAAACGAATTCACCTTTGGAGTCCATGACGACTTGGCGTAAGTTGGAGACCAAGATGTAGTAACGACCGTAGGTCGGGCTGCATCAGCTCCCCCCCTTCAAAAAGAGTCGTCCTCGACTCTACATGCTCATCACAAAGTAGAAGCGGTCGAAGGACATCCTTGATCCTGGGGTTCACCATATAGTCGTCCTCGGGAAGAGTGACTTGACAACACTTCAATGTTCCTTCACCTTCCTTGAAGCCTACAAAGCTCACAACAAAAGCAAAGCAACACTCAAAGCGTAGCCAATTCACGAAGATTATAGCATGAGTCCTCAAGTAGAAGGAAGTCACCTTAGCTTGTAGAGATAGCTCGATGAAGGGTGGCCATAGGTAACTCTCTTCGATTCTTCTTGTCAACATATGGTCCATAGAGGTTGGCGTGTATGCATTTGTACCTTCATACAACAAAGACCAAGCAAATTATGTTTGTGTGTGATAGAGGAGCATGTCATTTGTGGCATGTCCATTCTTGTTCACAACACAATTAGCACAACTCAAGTATAGCAAACGGGATGCATATGCAAGGTCAGTGTGCATGGAAATCGTTTGAACATCATCCAAATGTGGGAACTCAAAAACTCCATATAACATCTTATTGTGGCACTCAAAACAATCGAATAGAAATTTTATGAACATCTTTGATGCAAAGCTTGGAGAATTTGGCAAAAACACAAAAGGAAGAATGTCCAAAACAACATCATTATGTGTGCCAACCAACCATTGGAAAGATAAATTGTTCGACATGTTGGATGTCACACACAAATCATTGATAGCCTATATCATGGGAATATGAGTATCCCAAGCGGAAGCAAAAACAATATATTTGCAAACAAACCAAATGAAAGAGCAAGTGGTCCTTATGTTTGTTGCAACAACAAGACAAGATTCTTGGACGCTCTCATGACAATACATGTTCTTAAAGGAATTGTGGTTGCACCCAAAACATCGGAAAGAGAAAATGTTCAATATTTTTGTTGCAACACACAAAACATCATTATCTAGATGCGAAGAAACATGAATGTCACAAGGGGAGATAATACCAATAACATGCTTGCAATCAAACCATATGAAAGAGCAATTTGCCAACATGAAAGATGCAAAGCATGCAAAAGGTATCAGAGCTGGGTTCGATCTTGAACTCACTTGTGGGATGCTCTCTATAGCTCTTTTTGTCAACTCGTGCTCAACCGAGGTTGACATTCTTGTGCGGGTACCTACACACATCATATGTAAAAGGAATAACGTGTGTGCATGGTAGAGATACATATCATCCATCATGACGTATCTCTTTTTGTGCACATCACCATTAATTTCAATCAAGTATGAAATAGGTGCATGGTGAGTATGCAAGTGGGGGACATGCTTATCATGGCCATCATCAAAATCTCCAAAAATTGAGAAAGCTATGGGGGCCATCTCATGATAACGCATAAGATCAATATTGTTGCAAGGAAAACAAGTGAAATAGCAAGCATTCATCTTATCATAAGCAACAGGAGAAATTGAATGACTAGCATGACAAGGCAAGTCCAAAGCAATTGGAGGATACACACAAGATGCATAGCATGGCATGTTTAAGGCAATGAGTTCGCAATCAAATAATTCCACATGATCAATATTATGCAAAGGAAAAGCATCACATGGGAATATGAGTGAAGCATATGTAATGTCACAAGTATCATCCAAAACATGCATATCCTCACAATTCATCATGTCCACTAGTGGGATCACGGCATCATCAACACCCTTATTTTTACCTTGGTCATACCTCTCATATGAAGTGGGTGTTGTGGAAGTAGTGGCCTCCTTGTGGACGACTTCGTCTTCTTGATGTATCCATGGCGTAGCATCCTCTTCATCCACCATGTACATCTTCTCCATTCGAGGCATCATTGCTTCATGGCTTGGCGCGTCTTCATCCATGGAACCTAGCATAACACAAGAGAACACACTAGAGGTAGAGGGTAAGTTGTTAGAAAACGAAATGGTCTCACTTGACCTATCAACTACCACTCTCAACTCACTAGGAGTATCGCTCATGCCCTCCAAGTGGAAGCACTCAATCTCACATAAGGTGGAGTCACTCATCGCACTCTTGTTCTCACTCAAGTGGGCTAAGTGGCTCTCATACTCACATGGGATTGGTACCACATCATCACTCAAGCATATGGGGGTAGGCTCGGTTTCCTCAACTCCTTGCGCCTCCTTTGGTGAAGGGAAAATCCCATGCTCACCATTCTTGACCTTGTCGCCTTCAAAGTTGGATGCCATAAGATGGGCATCATCGCTCTCCTCCATGGTCGAAGGGAAAATCCCATGCTCGACCGTCTTGTGGCCATCTCGTAGTAGTGGTGGAGGTAGGCTCATGCTATCCAACTTGGCGAAGTAGGCGTCTACATTTTCCTCGATCATGAGGTCTTCGAATGCAAGCGTAGTCGTTGAAGCTTGATGGCGTGGACGAAGGCTTGCTCTTGGTCCCATTTTGGTGGTGGCACTAGTAGTTGAAGGTGCCTTGTGACGGTGTCGACGGAGGTCATTGGCGTGCCTTGCCGATGGTTGGTGTAGGTGGCGCACTTGCTCATCCACATGACGCTCGCGACGATGGCCCTTGACCTTGGCACTCTTCCTTGTAAGTTTTTCTAATGAGCGCAAAGCATCATTAGTCTTGGCGACCATCCTCATGTTTTTGTCGAAGTCGTTGTCCATGCCATTCTTGAAGTTGTGGAGGTCGCTTTGGAACTTGTCCATTTGATGATGGACCTTGGCGCACTCGAGTTGCAGGTCTGGCCTTGTCGGTGCGACGTGAGGAGCTTCGCGTTGTCGTTCTTGAAGTCGTCCATGCTTGGGGAGTCATTGTTGTTGTAGTACTCCATATCACCCAAGCATGTGGAGCCATTGTTGGTGTAGTGCTCCATCATGTTATCCATGCTTGTGGAGACATAGGCATGGTGGCTCATCGTGGATTCTTCATAGAAATTATCCTCGGTCCCGGAGTCCCTAGACATGCTTCACAAGACCAAGTGTTGTATATGGAAGTGGTAGAGGGTGTTAGGGATTCAACGTAAAACCTTACTTTACCTTGGAAGATCGTATCGTGCAAGTGGCCACACTTGAGAGCAATAAACCAAGCAAAGTGAAGTTCACGCGGAACACCAAAACCAACTACCAACAAAAAAAACACACACACACACAAGGCCTATGGTGGATAGGTATGGAAAATGGCATGTCAAGAACCAATCCGGAATCAAGATGTTGTAATGGCAAGTAAAGAACCACAATGATCACCAAGCAAACAAGTCAATCCACAAGATAGGAAATATGTACAAGAAAACACACACGGTGGGATAAATGGGACTTGTGCGACGGAGAAAGTGAGCTAAGAACCAAATGATTACCTAGCGAAGACTATAAGCTCGTGTCACACAAGTACAAGGAGAGACACTAGTTCGATTGCACAAAATTGGTGGGCTACAAGATATGCACAATAAGTACAACCTATATGATGTTCATCGAGCTTGCGCTTCCTATTCTATAAGGCACATGTATAATTCTTTCTTTTTCTCTTTTCCTTTTTTCTATTTTTTTTTCTTTTTGTATCACTATTTTTCTTTTTATTTCTTTTTCACTTGCCTCTTCCTTGTGCCAACAACTATACAAGATAACTATATGAGATAGCGCTCACAATGTTTGCTCGGAATCTACAAGGTATCAAATGTGCATAGCCCAAGCAATCATAAGAGGAACTAGTCTCAATAGGTGTTTGTTGCTCGCAAAGATAGTGGGGTTCACAAAGGAATGCAAGTGGGGAGAAGTCACGGAATGTTTATACCTTTCGTCGACGATCTTCACCCTTTATTGTTGGATTCCTCCTTGCTCACGGAATTTGGATGGAGTAGATAGCATGAACCATGTGGATGATGATGCAAAGCTCCGTCTCCTCTTCGAAACGAGCTAAAGAACACCAAAATCCGAGTTCGTATGCAAAAGTTATGCTCAAAACGGTGAGAGGCTGAAATCTGGAACTTGCTGTTTTCTTTCTGTATCGGGCGGTAGTACTGGATTTTGGTACCGCTGGGCGATAGTACCAGTATTTTGAGGTAGTACGCTCCGGACAGAGAAAACCAGATCTGACGCGATTTCGCGAGTTTAGGCGATTTGGCGGAAAATCTTCAAGAAAACACCAAATCGACGGGAAATCAAGGAATTAGGCTATGGGACGCAAAGGAAGGTAGATCAACAAGTTTAGCAAGTAATCCACGGATCAAAACCTACCAAAACGCACTCAAATCACAGATCGATCCAAAACACGAATTGGGGCTATTTTTGGTGAAATTTTCAATTTATGGGAAAAGACCAAATCGATGAAAATCGTGGCAACCAAAAGCTGCGATACCAGATGATGGAGGGTTAACCTCTTGGGTGCCCGATCTTCACGGATCTCGTGGTCAAATCGATGGGAAAGCGAGGGAAAGGGAGAAGGTAGCGAAGCGAACACACCTCGCGAAGAACACGATGAACACACGCAAAACTCACGATACAAGGCCGATTGCTCCCGAGCGGCCACCGGTCCGATAGAATCATCGCAAGGAAAGATCGGTCAACGTGCTCCCTCAAATCCACATCGGAGAGGAAGAACACCTTGAGGAGGGTCTTGACGACTTGGGGCGAAACCGAGAACCCAAGGCCTTGTTCAACGATGGATGCGTGATGCAAAGTCCAATCGAGGTTGGTGACGATAGTCGGTCCCCTTGGTAAAGGGATGAGGAAAAACTAGAGATTCCACAATGGGGTTGTCTTTAGTCTATCATCTATGCCTAAGGGATACATGAGGGTGGGGCTCTATTTATAGGCCAACCACAAAACAATGGTAGTTTGGGGATAAAACTAGGGTTTGGTAAGTAAAGGGGATACATGGGTCGTGGCCCAACTAGTCTGTGAGCCTCGCCAGAGCTAGTAATCTGGGACTTGGGACCGGTAGTACCGCTTGGTCCCAGATAATCCGCTCAGGGACCGGTAGTACCGCTTGATCTGGAGCTTCATTGGAGCCGTCGGTGGGGAGCGAGAGTAAGGGCGGTAGTCTGACCGTGGCCATCGGGTCCAGATCCTAGTACTGCCGGGAGACAGAGAGTATTTGGCGTCATTCATTGGCGGTAGCGGTAGTAATCGCTGGCGGTAATCTTGGTCGCCAGTCTGTAGTATCATGGCGTGAGAGCATTTGGCGATCTGTCTTCTTCCGCCTCCTCTTCCAAGCCTCCGTCTTGTCGGTCTTGATGCTCCGGCCTTCCTCCCTTGCCTCCGTACTTGTCAATGTGAACCTATCATGCATATGTGACGGAGTATGAAGTAGCATACCATTCAATAGGGTAGGAAGGGGGCTCGCATAGAGGAACGGATTCACCTTTGGAGTCCATGACGACTTGGCGTAAGTTGGAGACCAAGATGTAGTAACGACCGTAGGTCGGGCTGCATCACAATCTCATCTTCCTCACCAAAGTAAGGCTTCAAATCTGCAATGTTAAATGTAGGACTAACCGTACCAAAGTCTGCAGGCAACTCAAGTTTATATGCATTATCATTGATTTTCTCTAACACCTTAAAGGGACCAAAGAAGACGTGGCATTAACTTAGACTTGCGTCAGAAAAGCGATCTTTACGCAAATGTAACCAAACAAGATCGCCAACATCAAACACAACATGCTTTCTCCTTTATCCCCAAAGAAGTTTATACTTAGCATTCATGTGTTCAATGTTATCTTTAGTAGTCTTATGCAAGTTTAAGATCATTTCAGCGCGTTGTGTAGCATCCAAATTATGTTGCACCGAAGAAGGTAAAGGCAATAAATCAATAGGTGCACGAGGAACAAAACCATACACAATCTCAAATGGGCACATCTTTGTGGTGGAATGCAATGAACGATTATAAGCAAATTCTATATGAGGTAAACACTCTTCCCACAATTTTAAGTTCTTCTTTAAAACAGCCCGTAACATAGTAGACAAAGTTTTATTTACTACTTCAGTTTGACCATCAGTTTGGGGATGACATGTAGTACTAAAGAGCAATTTAGTCCCCAACTTAGCCCATAAACATCTCCAAAAGTGGCTAAGAAATTTAGTATCACGATCAGAGACAATAGTATTTGGCACACCATGCAAACGAACAATTTCACGAAAGAACAAATCAGTAATATGCGCAGCATCATCCGTTTTATGACAAGGAATAAAGTGTGCCATCTTAGAAAACCGATCCACAACAACAAAAATACTATCCCTCCCTACGTGTTCATGATAATCCCAAAACAAAGTCCATAGAAATATCCTCCCAAGGAACACTAGGAACAGGAAGAGGCATATATAAACCATGTGGATTAAGGCGAGACTTAGATTTTTGACAAGTAGTGCAGCGTGCCACAAATCTCTCAACATCTCGACGCATACGTGGCCAAAAGAAGTGTGTAGCAAGAACATCCTCCGTCTTCTTGACACCAAAGTGTCCCATCAATCCTCCTCCATGCGCCTCCTGTAACAACAAAAGACTAACAGAGCTATCTGGAATGCATAGTTTGTTAGCACGGAACACAAATCCATCATTGAAGACGAACTTGTTCCAAGTTCTACCATCTCTACAATTCTGCAACACATCTTTAAATTCAGCATCATGCACATATTGTTCCTTAATAGTTTCCAATCCAAATATTTTGAAGTCAAGTTGAGATAACAAAGCATAACGGCGTGACAAAGCATCAACAATAATATTATCTTTACCCTTTTTGTGTTTGATAACATAAGGAAAAGACTCAATAAATTCAACCCACTTTGCATGACGACGATTCAACTTAGCTTGACTACGAATATGCTTCAAAGATTCATGATCAGAATGAATAACAAACTCTTTAGGCCATAGATAATGTTGCCAAGTTTCTAATGTCCGAACCAACGCATATAATTCTTTATCATAAGTAGAATAATTCAGACTAGCCCCACTCAATTTCTCACTAAAATATGCAACAGGTTTTCCCTCTTGTAATAACACCCCTCCCAAACCAATTCCACTAGCATCACATTCAAGCTCAAAAGTCTTAGTAAAATCAGGAAGTTGGAGTAAGGAGCATGTAAGCTTATCTTTTAATATGACGAAGGCTGTTGTTGTGCATCGCCCAAACAAAGGGCACATCCTTCTTGGTAAGCTCATTCAATGGCAAGGCAATTGATCCAAAGTCTTTGACAAAGCGCCTATAAAACCAATGAGGCCAAGAAAACTCCTCACTTGTGACCGTCTTGGGCTGCGGCCAATTCTCAATAGCTTCAATCTTGGCTGGATCCACTTCAATACCCTGTGATGTAACAACATAGCCAAGAAACTCAACTCGATTGGTGCAAAAGGTGCACTTCTCAAGGTTACCAAACAAACGTGCATCACGTAAAGCATTGAAAACAGCACGTAAATGGTCCAAATGATCCTCTAAAGATTTGCTATAAATCAGAATATCATCAAAGTAGACTACCACAAAACGTCCAATGAAAGCACGTAAAACTTCGTTCATTAATCTCATGAAAGTGCTAGGTGCATTAGTTAAACCAAACGGCATCACTAACCACTCATATAAACCGAACTTAGTTTTAAATGTTGTTTTCCATTCATCTCCTAATTTCATACGAATCGGTGGTAACCTACATAAATCAACTTTAGAAAACATGGTAGAGCCACTCAATTAATCAAGCATGTCATCTAAACGTGGAATAGGATGACGATATCGAATAGTAATATTATTGATAGCTCTACAATCAGTACACATGCGCGAAGAACTATCTTTCTTAGGTACCAAAATAATAGGAACAAAGACAGGGCTAAGGGACTCACGAATATGATCTCTCCGAGTAGTTCCTGAATTTGGCGTTATCTCCTTTGTCTCCTCTGGATTGGTTCTATATGGCGTGCGGTTGGCAACGTGGCACCAGGAATGAGATTAATTTGGTGCTCAATTCCTCTAATAGGAGGTAGTCCGGTGGCGACTCAGGAAAGAGGTCCTCATATTCCTGCAAAGGTTAGCAACAATGGTGGCAAAGAAGGATGCATATCCTCAAATGAAAACAAAACCTCTTTGCAGACAATTGCATAACATTGAGTATTGTTTACATCTAGTTCAGCAATATCAATTTTATTTGCAAGCATACATGGACTCTTTAAACGAATTTCAGTAGCATGTGTAGAATCAGATTTATTGTTCTTTGGTGGTATAAAATCTGCAGCAACAATCTGATTCTCACTTTTATTTTTCTCCTCAGTTTTAGCTCTACTAGCTCTAGCAAGATCATCTTTTAAAATCTGTTCGGGAGTCATAGGTTTTAGACCAATTTTCTTTCCATCATGCATAAGAGAGTAGTGATTAGTTTTGCCATTATGAACAGATTCTCTATCAAATTGCCATGGTCTACCAAGTAACAAAGAACAAGCTTGCATAGGTACAACATCACAATCAACAAAATCGAATATGTACCAATAGTAAAATGCACGCGTCGTTCTTGTTACCTTGATCTTGAGAACTCTCAAACCATTGGATGTAATATGAATGTGGGCGTTGTCTTGTTGGAAGCGCAAGCTTCTCTACCATGTCAACACCGGCAGTTATTACAACTCCCTCCATCAATGATGATCCGTATAGCTCTTTCCTTGACAACACCACGTGTTTGGAACAGGTTGTGGCATTGATCTTGCTCAGATTTGCTCAATTGCACACTCAACACACGTTGTGTAATTAATCTCTTGTATTGATCAGCAGCTTCAGCTCCCATTACCTCTGGCTCTTCATCAGCATCAGAATTGTCTCCATCTCGAGCAGAAATAAGGGCTAGTGTATCTTCATCGAAGTCACTCGCTGAATCATATTGACCATCTTCTCGCACCATCATCACACGTTGTGTTGTGCACTGTCTTACCCGTGGAAGCCATAGAAGATGCACTACGAGCAGGAGCATTGGATGATGGTGGAGGAGCAGCTGGAAATCTTGTGGTGGCCTTGGATGTGGTAGTAGATGGTGGCGAATCACGAGGAGGTGCTGATTGTCGGGATGTCCAAGTGGATGTGCGACCTGCAGAATTATTAGTCCTCCTCCATGGTGTTTGGCGATCCTGCACTTCACGTTCAGCTTTGCAAGCAAGATGAAACAAACGAGTGATATAATTATATTCCATATAATCTAATATGTGCTGAATGTCCTTGTTTAATCCACCAAAGAAACGTGCAAGCATTTGTTCATTAGATTCAACAAGACCACACCTAACCATCCCCGTTTGTAATTCCTGATAATACTCTTCTACAGAACTTTTCCCTTGCTCTAAACGTGTCAGATTCTCTAGTAAATCACGTTGATAAGTGGGAGGTACAAAACGAACACGCATAGCAGTTTTTAAAGCAGTCCAAGTACTAGGAATAGTAGTAGGATTTAAACGACAATACTCAGACCACCAAAGGGAAGCAAATTTAGTAAATTAACATGTAGCAGCACTAACACGCATATTCTCAGGATATTTGATGCAGCCCGTCCTACGACCGCTACTACATCTACTCCCACGAGCTACCCAAGTGGACCCATGACTCGCGCCCGAGCCAAACTCCTTCAAACTAAGGTGAACTCGCTCCTCTCCTTGTGTGACTTCGACACACCCTTGGATGGCTTGCTACTTCACACGCAAACTCAGGCATCATCAGTCAGAAGAAGCCACCAGTCGCTGCCAGATGCAAGCGGTACTACCGGTTGGGACGACCGGTACTACCGCTCCAAGCGGTCCTACCGCCTCCTCCTACCGCTCGCCATAGGAAGCACCACTCCACGCCCCAGAAGCAAGCGGTACTACCGGTCCTGCAACTGGTACTACCGGTTGCCGGTACTACCGACCCCTCCTACCTCTCGCCACAGGCGCCTCCGACGGAAGCTCCAGGCCCTCAAGCGGTACTACCGCTCCGGAAGCGGTACTCTGGTTACCACGTATACACCTGTTCGAGGTACTGATCTGCGGTCTGATCGCCTCGATTCGGCCACATGCCTTGTAACCCAACCTATAATTTACCTTTTCATTCCGAAACTACCCCTGTTTTATGGCTGGACTATATATAGCCCCCACCCTCTATTGTAAACGTTTAGACTTGGATAATAACAGATGTTAAGGAAACCCTTTGAGGACTTATATCTATTGGTCTCATGCTCCTACCAAGGAGCACCGGATTATCCACCCCCCTCTTGGATCTTGCCTAGTGTGTTCAAGTTGTACAAGGCCTTGGGTTCTCGGTTTCTCGCCCCCAAGTCGTCAAGGTCTCACCAAGCACCTCATCCCCCGTTGTTGGCGTGGAGAGCGAGCTTCTCCCAACACCGATCCTAGGGATTATGTTGGACCGGTTGCCACCGGCGTGAGGAGTAGGCGTGTATCGTGTTTTGGTGTGTGTGTGCTCGTGGTTTTCATCGCCTTCCCCCGATTTCATACCCGACCACCTCTTTCCCCCTCGTTTCTCATGGAATTCGTGAAAGATCAGGCCAACCCCAGGGTTACCCCATAACATATTGGTATCAAGAGCACGGTTGATCACGAATTTCCCCCCAATTTTTCTTTTATCCACCTTAAAATCGAAAATCCTACCAAAAAGAGCCCAAATTTGCCTTCGGATCGATCTCTGGATTTGGTGAGTTTTTCGTGGTTTTGGTCCATAGATCTGCTGCTTTGGGAGTCGATCTATAGCCCCTGTTGTTCCTACCTCAGCCTTTCGGTCAGTTTTCCCACGAATTTGAGGTTTTTGGCAAGTTCACCTCGTTCCAGGCCTGTGCCAAGCGGTACTACATTGCATAAGCGGATTACCGCTAGTGACCCAGTACTAGCGGTACTACCGCTCACGGTACTATACTCGATACCAGTACTACCGCCATCGACCCCACCGTGTTTCCTGCCCTTTGACGCCTCGATTTCGTTCACTGACCTTCCATTTTCGCTTGTTCGTGTTTCGCGTGTTTGTCGCCATTTTCACAACAGCTTCCGCATCAACGTCATACCGTGCTCAACGACACCGCGACACTCGAACATCTTCCCCCACCAACGATTGCAAGTCGTCAACAATACCAAAGGTATAACTTGCACCACCTTGACAGCCCCATATCTTCCTTTGTGTGTATCTATCCTATGAGAGCAACTCATTTTGTGTTTGTCTAAGCATTGTGCACTTGCCTTCGGAAAAGTGAGAGTGTGAGGCCAAATACAAAAGCTGACATAGTAGCATAGCAAGGGAGAAAAAGAAAAAGAATAAAAAAAAACAGGAAAAGAAAAAGATAGAATAGAAAGTTACATAGTCTCCCAATACAAAGAGAATACCAAGCTTGTAAGCCAACAAGAGAGAAGAAAGAGCGCACCAAGGCAAGTGCACAAATCTATTGCTTATCCTCTTTTGGCAAACGAGTTGTGGTCTCTCCTTGTGTTGGCACGACAACCGAGCGTAGTCTTCGTTAGGACATTTTGTGCTCATTTTCATAGTCGTGCTAACCCCGTTTTTCTCCACGTGTGTGTTTTCCGTGTTTTTGTAGATCGTATCCTTTTTTCTTTTGATCTTTGGTTCTTTACCACGTAGGACAATAACCTTTTGCTTGGATCGTTTCGTTTGGTTTTCCACAACCCTAACCTTCCACCAAAAGCCTTTGAGAGTTTCTTGCCATTTCACTTTGCATGCTTTTCGCTCATTTGTGTGGCAATTGGTTTGATATAATCTCCAAGGTGAGGTAAAAGGCTAACTCTCCACACCCTTTCTCTCCATATACAACTATTGTTGGCTTTGCATCATGGACAGGCATGGAGAGCCATCCCAACCACCACCACCTCCGGAGGATGATAACCAATTCATGACAAGATGGGACCATTGGAAGGTCCGAGGTGAATTCAACTACCGTTATGAAGCTCTCGAGCGACGCCAAGATGAACAATTTAGCGAGGCCCGTGTGGAATTCAAGAACATCGACAACCGATTCGAAGAAGTCCGTGGCCAAATGCATGCCATGCAACACAACCTCGGTCATCAAAATGAAGCTCTTGGTCGTGCACTCGCCTCAACGGATGAGAAGCTTCAACGCCTCATCGATGGACTCGCAAGGCCACGCTCACGCGAATCAAGCTCTTCTCGGCACTCCTCAAGTGAATCAAGTGCACCTCGCCATCACGCTTCAAGGCACCGGGATGGACCCGTTCTTCAATCCATGAGCTCTTCGCAAGCGGTACCATCTCCGCGTCACCCCGCAACGTCAAGCTATGATGGTGACCTCTCCGCAAGACCTCCAAGGCGCGAAGCGAACCGGCCACAACCAAGGGCACTTGTGATTCAACAAGAGCAACCTCGCATGGACCACCAAGGCCATCGACATCGACATGCCCCTTTAACAACAAGTGAAGCTTCCGAAGAGGACGAACAAGATCACCGTCGACGAGAGGCACTCGAAGATACTCCAAGGCGTCATCATCGACATGATCGTCCATGTCGGCAACATGATGGTCATGACGAGCCTCCCCTACACCAAGAAGAAGAAGAGCAACCCATTGCGCATGCGGCTCGACGTCCTCCTCGCCACATGGCGCAAGCTAATGCTCCTCGGCATCAACCACGACACGAACAAGAGCAAGCTCCCCAAGCTCGTCGTGAGGACCATCAACCTCCTCCTCGTCCTCAACCGCGACAACAAAACGAGCAAGCTCCCCAAGCTCTTCGTCAACAACAAGTTTCACCACCAAACGCGGCACTTCAACAACCGCAGGAGCAATGCAACAATCACCAAGCAAGACATGAGAGCTCGGATGATGATGATGACCGCCCGAATCATGGCAACCGACGCAACCGGAACCGCTATGGAGAAGAAACTTTTGGCAAGCTCAAATTCACCATTCCCAAGTTCACCGGTTCCAATGAGCCCGAGGAATATCTCTCTTGGGAACTCAAGGTCGACAAGATCTTCCGCATGCACAACTATAGCAATGAGAAGATGATGGCCATGGCATCCCTCGAGTTTGATGAGTATGCCAACCTTTGGTGGGAACAAGTCCAACTCGGTCGCGAAGCAAAAGAAGAGCCTCCAATCGCAACTTGGCAAGATATGAAGGCTCATACGAGATCCCGCTTTGTTCCTTCACACTACACGCGTGACCTTTTCAACAAGCTTCAAACGCTTAGTCAAGGGACAAAGACCGTGGAAGAGTACTTCAAGCAAATGGAGCTCAACATGATCCGTGCCAACATTGAAGAGAGAGTTGAGCAAACAATGGCACGCTTCCTCAATGGCTTGAACCATCCCATCTAGCGCATCACCGAGTTCCAAAAGTACAACAACATGGTTGAGCTTGTCCACATCGCTTCAAAGGCCGAGCGTCAAGTGCAAGAGGACATCAAGTACAACAAGCCAAAGACATACTTCACCTACAAGCAAGCGCCAACCGCTACTCCATCAACACCAAGTGGAAGCTCCTCAAGTACAACCAAGCTTCCCTTCAAGCCAACTCTCCCTCAAGGAAAACAGCCCCCAAGTGGCAAAAACTAAAGGGATGATCAACCATTCAATGGTGAATGCTACAAGTGTGGAGGCAAAGGGCACAAGTCGAATGCATGTGGAAACAAGAAAGTTTTGTTCATCCATGACAACGGCGATGAAGAATACTTGAGTGAAGAAGAGTTTGATGCAAGGGTCAAGGAAGCCATGGCAAGGCAACATTTGGAAGAGGACCAAGAACTTCTTGTGTGTGAGCATGACGCAAGTCCATCGCTTGTGGTCATAAGGGTCTTGACTACCCAAGCCAATGAAAATGAAGACCAACGCTCGAACATCTTCCAAATTCGTGCCGGCATCAATGGGAAGTCCATCAAAGTTGTCATCGATGGTGGGAGTTGCCACAACCTTGCAAGCACGGAATTGTGTGAGAAACTCAACCTCACCCTATATCCGCATAAACACCCCTACCATATCCAATGGCTAAGTGACCAAGGATCCGTCAAGATCAAGCACACCGTCTCGGTGACATTCTCAATTGGGCACTACAAGGACACGGTGGAATGTGACGTGGTCCCAATGACGGTTTGTCACATGTTGCTCGGAAGACCGTGGCAATATGACAAGCGTGCTTTGCATAATGGTCACTCAAACACTTACACCTTCAAATGGCTTGATAAAACTTGTGTGTTGCAACCAATGACTCCTAGCCAAATAATTGCGGACAATGCAAAGGCTTTAGCGAGGCGCAAGCAAAAACACCTTGTGACAAGAGTGGTGAGCGAGAGAACCACACCATAGTGAGTGAGAGCTACAAGCCAAACTCGAGTGGAAAAACTAAGAGTGTTCTTCTTGCCACCAAAAGTGAGATGAGAGAAGTGCGGAACAACCCATCCATCTTGCACTACGTCCTCGTGTGCAAGGGACTAGCGCAAGGAACTAACGACTTGAAAAATGTTCCTCCTTCTTTGATGGCTGTTTTGCAGGAATTCCAAGATGTATTTCCCGAAGAGCTTCCTCATGGCCTTCCCCCTCTTCATGGAATCGAGCACCGCATCGACCTCATACCCGGCACACCACTCCCAAACCGCGCGGCGTATCGCACGAACCCGGAAGAGACGAAGGAGATCGAGCGTCAAATCAACCAACTCGTCTCCAAAGGTTTGATCCAAGTAAGAACTAGCCCAAGCGCGGTTCCCGTGATCCTAGTCCCGAAAACGGATGATACGTTGAGGTTATGCATGGACTGCCGTCCAATCAATGCTATCACCGTGCGTTATCGACATCCTATACCGCGTCTTGATGACATGCTTGATGAGTTATGTGGAGCCACTATATTTTCGAAAATTGATCTTCGTAGTGGTTACCATCAAATTCGCATGGCTGAAGGTGATGAGTGGAAAACCGCCTTCAAGACCAAGCTTGGTCTCTATGAATGGTTGGTTATGCCTTTTGGCTTATCCAATGCCCCATCTACCTTCATGCGCCTCATGAACCATATTTTGCGATCTCTCATTGGAAAGAGTGTAGTTGTTTACTTTGATGACATCCTTGTCTATAGCAAGTCACTAGAGGAGCATGTTACTCATGTTAAGGAGGTCCTTCAAATCCTTCGTCATGAAAAGCTTTATGCTAATCTCCCAAAGTGCACTTTTGCAAAAGACAAGCTGATTTTCCTTGGTTTTGTTGTGTCTTCTAATGGCATTGAAGTTGATGTCTCCAAAGTCAAGGACATACGTGATTGGCCCATCCCAACAAATGTTAGTGAACTTCGTAGTTTTCATGGGTTGGCTGGCTTTTACCGTTGCTTTGTGAAAGATTTTTCTACCATTGCTTGCCCCCTCAACGAATTGACCAAGAAAAATGTCACGTTCGTTTGGGGAAAAGCACAACAAAAGGCTTTTGATGAACTCAAAAAGAGGCTCACCGAAGCACCACTTCTTGCATTGCCGGATTTCACAAAAACCTTTGAGATCGAATGTGACGCTAGTGGTATTGGCATTGGTGGCGTCCTTATGCAAAATGGGCGTCCTATTGCTTACCATAGTGAGAAACTTGATGGCGCACGTCTCAATTATCCCATTTATGACAAAGAACTTTTTGCCTTGGTTCGAGTCCTTCAAGTGTGGCAACACTATCTTTGGCCCAAAGAATTTATCATCCATTCCGACCATGAATCGTTGAAGTATCTTAAGGGCCAAGCCAACTTGAGTAAAAGGCACGCAAAATGGGTTGAGTTTATAGAGTCTTTTCCTTACATTGTCAAATACAAGAAGGGCAAAGAAAATGTGGTAGAGGACGCCTTGTCTCGCAAAAACACAAGCCTTCTTACACGACTCGAAGTCAATGTCTTGGGTCTTGATGACATCAAATCTTTGTACGCGTCCGACCCTTTCTTTGGACCAATATTTGCACATTGTTCATTAGACAAAGGGATTGATGATTTCTATTTGCATAAGGGCTTTCTTTTCAAACAAAACAAGCTTTGCATTCCGAAATCGTCTCTCCAACTTTTGCTTCTTCAAGAGTCCCATGGTGGAGGCCTTATGGGTCACTTTGGCCGCGACAAGACATATGACATGCTCTCCACTCACTACTTTTGGCCAAAGATGAAGCGCGACGTGGAGCGCCGCGTTCAACGATGCACTACATGTATCTGGTCTTTATATGCCATTGCCTATTCCTCATGCACCTTGGTCGGACATTAGCATGGACTTTGTGTTAGGCTTGCCTAGATCTAAACATGGTCATGATTCCCTATTTGTAGTAGTGGATCGCTTTTCCAAAATGGCACATTTCATTCCGTGCCATAAGACCGATGATTCTTCACATGTAGCAAATTTGTTTTTCAGGGAAATAATTCGGCTACACGGTGTGCCAAGAACAATCGTCTCCGACCGCGACGTAAAATTCATGAGCTACTTCTGGAAGACCCTCATGGCCAAGCTCGGCATCAAGCTCCTCTTCTCGTCCGCCTCGCACCCTCAAACCGATGGACAAACCAAAGTCGTCAATCGAAGTCTTGGCACACTCCTCCGGGTTTTGATAAATAAGAACCTTAGACTGGGAGGAATGCATTCCACACGCCGAGTTCGCCTACAACCGCGCCAAGCACTCCACCACCTTGAGGAGCCCGTTCATGATCGTCTACGGCTTCGAGCCTCTCACCGCGCTCGATATCCTTCCACTACCACTTCATGAACGTGCCAATATGGACGTTGTCAAGCGCGCCCACACAATGAAGAAACTCCATGATGACACACGAGCTACTATCGAGCAACAAGTCCTTCGCCAAGCATCAAGGCTAAACAAGAACAAGAAAGAGATAATCTTCGAAGAGGGCGACCTTGTGTGGATACACTTGAGTAAAGACCTCTTCCCCAAGGAACGCGACTCCAAGCTAAAGCCAAGAGGTGATGGACTATTCAAAGTGCTCAACACTACTAGAGAAAAGGCTATAGGAGACATGCTTATGCGAGGCACATTTAGCATATGTGCCTCCTATAAAAATAGGCGAGGCGCACTTTAAGATATGCGCCTCTAGTATAAAAATAGGCGAGGCGCATATGGACAGAATGCGCCTCGCATATTTTGTGTGGGCCCGCGTGTTGGTAGGTGCACGAATATGCGAGGCGCATATGGCTATATGCGCCTTCTATATTTGATAATATGCGAGGCGCATATGACCAGAATGCGCCTCGCATATTCTGTGTGGGCCCGCGTGTTGGTAGGTGCACGAATATGCGAGGCGCATATGGCTATATGCGCCTCCTATATTGGACAATATGCGAGGCGCATATGGCCAGAATGCGCCTCGCATATTCTGTGTGGGCCCGCGTATTGATAGGTGCACGAATATGTGAGGCGCATATGGCTATATGCGCCTCGCATATTGGACAATATGCGAGGCACATATGGCCATATGCGCCTCAAGTAACTCATGCTATGAATCTGGCCAGGAAACCGGGACGGACAAACCGCCGACTAATCCATCCCAGAAGCCAAGCCCGTGCCAAGATGGGCGGCTTTCTTCGCCGCTGAACCACTCACGCCGACGGCGGCCGTCGTCGCCGTCCACCCAAGGCCGCTGGACCAGCAGATTCGAGGCCCACCGCAACGCCAAGTCGACCCTCTTCCTCCTCTTACTGTTTAGTCCCTCACAACAGGTCGTGTTCCTCCGGACGGATCGACCGCGCATGTATGTTGCTTTGACGCAGATGGTGATCGACTTCTCGGCGTCTGGTGCGAACCGCCGCTTCATCGAGCCCGCCTTCAAGGAGATGGCCTCGCTTCACCGACGCCGTCTTCGTCAAGATCGACGTCGACGAGCTCGGGGTACGTGCCTTTCTCTCTCTCTCTCTCCTGAGCTACCGATGTAGTAGTGTCTTCAGTTCAGAACACTAAATTAGCGTCTAATTTGGCCTCGACTCGTCGAATTGGGAAGGGGAAAGGCTGTTTGATCCTCCCGACAAGCCCGCCCTAGCCAACGCCTTGTTCAGAATTCCATCCAAGTTTTGCACGATCGGCCGATTCGGGAGGATCATTAAATCGGTAGTCTTTCTGCTCCAAGAGATTTTGGGATGCATCCTTGTGTTAGGGCCGCATGACAATCGCTTGCGATATTTAAGCGAAGATGTGGAGCTCACGGTGGTGTGGTGGCACTCTTGCACGTCCCCGGTCCGCTTTACATGCGTTGAATTGGGACCGGCCTTTGAATCGTTTTCTAAATTTGGATTCCACTTGACTCTAATTTAAAATTTCTCCCACTAGGCTCGATCAAAGGTGAATAAATACACGATAGAGGTTTTCCTTGTTTTGTTTAAAACACATTCTCTAGTCAAATTGTTGGCGGAACATTAAGGCAAATTCGAGATGATTGTAGAACCTAACATACACATCCATCATCTATGCGTACTAATTTTAGATAGGCGTAATCGTTTCTAAAACAGGCCACCTAGACAAAGACATGTTGTAGAAACCATACTCTGTGTTGCACCTTTATGCGACCACATAGCGTGACAAGTAGCAACTAGATCATACCGATCGCTCGCTTAGCGTATCACTTCTCGTAACAAACCACCTGAACACCTAATTAGTACATATATAATCCGACTTCGTGGACCCCGGTAGCGTAAAGGCTCGATTCTGTTTTCTTTGGAGTAATGAATAAAATTACTTCTTTGGTTAAATGTCTTTGATCCAAGTTTCGCAGATTGTCCAAAGAAAAAACCCTGTCCCACTATATATTTAGGAGGAACCACAAGTGCTTTCATTCGGTAGATTTGGGTACATTCTTGTGTTAAGACAGATTTTAAATTGCTTCTTGTGGAGTGAAATCAGATGTGGAGTTTCCTGTAATGGCACTCTTACATTTTTGTAGGACACCTCATACATTGAACTGAAGCAGTGAGGTAGCAGTTTGTACATTTGGGGTTTCATGCCTTAAGAGTTTGCCCGATAGGGTCAACTAAGTGAATACTCATTTTGAGGCTTGTTCTTGCTATTGTCTGTTTAAACACACATTGCACATATTTTATGCTCTTATGAAGATGGCATAGGGAAGATAGATGCCAATTTGAGACGAGTCTAGATATAAATATTCATGATTGTTTAGTACTGTTTGTGGACAGAATTTTATTTTAAATTTGTCCACCTAGGTCACCTTGGCACTAGGCACCACATGTTTTACCTATCTAGCCACCTGCAACCACATTGCACGACTAGTTAGTAGTGTGTATAGCTATAATCGACATTGACTCGTGAAATTGGGAAAGGAAAGGCTCGATCTAATGATCTTGGAGAAAATCTTATGCCTTGGTTTAATGAATCCATTGTGCCATCATCCAAAACAAATTCCTGCCACTATATTTAAGAATTGTCGTAATGCTCAATTCAGTTGAATTGGATGCATCCTTGGGTTAAGAAAGATGTGGGATTGTATTAAGCAAGTCGTGACTTAGTATGTGGTGGGGCCTAGATCGATGTGGAGCTCACTGTGGTACAAACGTTCTTGAATCTAGTGAACAACTTCAGAATGACTACCAAGGCTATGAGAGTAGAGAGGTGGCGGAAGAGA
The DNA here is from genome assembly GCA_030063025.1 of Avena longiglumis. Lineage (NCBI taxonomy): Eukaryota > Viridiplantae > Streptophyta > Magnoliopsida > Poales > Poaceae > Avena > Avena longiglumis. Next base: position 328,891,813 of record CP125974.1, on the reverse strand, counting down.
AGTGGAGGAGGCATGGAAGGAAGAAATGGAGGAACTTCCTCGTGATCACCACCTTGTTGCTTTTCATTGTAGGTTGTGTTCTACTTCATCTAGGTAGAGCTACGTCGTTGGAGTTGTAATGTGAATTGTGAACTTGTACTCGAAGGTGTAATGTGATTGTGAACTTGTACCGATCGGAGGTGTGAACTTATGGCACAAACACTTGATGTATGAACTTGTATGTCATGATTGATGTGTATTCATGTTGGTTCTATTATGCTTTGGTAAAATGCAAGTTTGAAAAATTCGTGGACTATATTGTATATTTGAATATGTATATTATTTATATAGTGGTCTCAAAACTTGAATTTGAAAATATTACGAGGCGCATATAGGATACTATTGAGGCATATAGGATACTATTGAGGCGATATACTATAAATACCCGAGGCGATTTCGAAACATATGCGAGGCATATACTATAAATACAGGCGCATTCGAAACATATGCGGGCGCATATACTATAAATACCCGAGGCGACGAAACATATGCGCATCGATATCGCCTCCTATACTTCACATATGCGAGGCGCATATCGATATGCGCCTCGCATATTATTATGCGAGGCGCATATCGATATGCGCCTCGCATATGTGATATAGAGGCGACATCGAATCAGATAAGAAATACCCGAGGCTTGAAGCTAGAGGCACATGTGATATGCGCCTCGGATAGGCTTTTTGGTGCACCTCGGATAGGCTTTTCTCTAGTAGTGCAAGAGAATCAACAACAACGCTTATGTCATCGATATCCCAACATCAAAGTATCTTGTGAGCTCGACATTCAATGTCAAGGACCTCTCACCCTACCATGGAGAAGAGGAAGTGGAGACGGTTGAAGAGTCGAGGACGACTCTTTCCCAAGGGGAGGCTGAGTGGCGTCCCACGACCGCTACTACATCTACTCCCACAAGCTCCCCAAGTGGACCCATGACTCGGCCGAGCCAAACTCCTTCAAGCTAAGGTGAACTCGCCTCTCCTTGTGTGACTTGATACACCCTTGGATGGCTGCTACTTCATACCCATACCACATGCATCATCAGTGCGAAGAGAAGAACCCATGTGACGGAGGAGCACCAGCAGAAGAGACCAAATGCTCTCGCCCGGTGACTCTTGGACCAGCGGCCGGTACTACTTGGCGGCACTACGCCTGCTACCGCCAACAAGAAGGTCCCGAGCTAGCCAAATGCTCTACATCCTGGCGGTACTCGGCCCGGATCCGGTACTACCGAGCTCTTGTACTACCACTACCGCCTGTGAAGGCCCCAGCTCAAGTCCCAGGACGACAAGCGGTACTACCGAGCCAGGAAGCGGTATTACCGCATGACAGGTACTACCGGTCGAGCTGGACTGGTACTACCGGACCTGGAACGGCCTGAACGTGTTAATTTGGCCCAGCGCCTTGTAACCCTATCTATATTTCGCTATTTGTTCCCACAATACCCCTGTTTATGTGGTTGGTCTATATATAGCCCCCACCGTCTATTGTAAACCCTAGACTTGGATAATAATAGATATTAAGGAAACCCTTTGAGGACTTATATCTATTGGTCTCATGCTCCTACCAAGGAGCACCGGATTATCCACCCCCTCTTGGATCTTGCCTAGTGCGTTCAAGTTGTACAAGGCCTTGGGTTCTCGGTTTCTCGCCCCCAAGTCATAAAGATCTCACCAAGCACCTCATCCCCCGTTGTTGGCGTGGAGAGCGAGCTTCGCCCAACACCGATCCTAGGGATTATGTTGGACCGGTTGCCACCGGCGTGAGGAGTAGGCGTGTATCGTGTTTTGGTGTGTGTGTGTTCGTGGTTTTCATCGCTTTCCTCGATTTCATCCCCCGACCACCTCTTTCCCCTCGTTTCCCGTGGAATTCGTGAAAGATCGGGCCAACCCCAGGGTTACCCCATAACACGACTTCTCCCCACTCGCTTTCCTTTGTGAACCCCACTATCTTTGCGAGCAACAAACACCTATTGAGACTAGTTCCTCTTATGATTGCTTGGGCTATGCACATTTGATACCTTGTAGATTCCGAGCAAACATTGTGGGCGCTATCTCATATAGTAATATTGTATAGTTGTTGGCACAAGGAAGAGGCAAGTGAAAAGAAAATAGAAAGAAAAAGAAAAAAAATAGAAAAAAGGAAAAAGAAAAGAGAAATAAATAAACAAGTGCCTCATAGAATAGGAAGCGCAAGCTCGATGAACATCATATAGGTGGTACTTATTGTGCATATCTTGTAGCCCACCAATTTTGTGCAATCGAACTAGCGTCTCTCCTTGTACTTGTGTGACACGAGCTTATAGTCTTCGCTAGGTAATCATTTGGTTCTTAGCTCACTTTCTCCGTCGCACAAGTCCCATTTATCCCACCGTGTGTGTTTCCTTGTACATATTTCCTATCTTATGGATTAACTTGTTTGCTTTGTGATCATTGTGGTTCTTTACTTGCAAATACAACATCTTGATTTTGGATTGGTTCTTGACATGCCACTTTCCATACCTATCCACCATAGGCCTTGTGTTTGTGTGTTTTTTGGTTAGTAGTTGGTTTTGGTGTTCCGCGTGAACTTAACTTTGCTTGGTTTATTGCTCTCAAGTGTGGCCACTTGCACGATACGATCTTCCAAGGTAAAGTAAGGTTTGACGTTGTATCCCTAACTCCCACTACCACTTCTATATACACCGCTTGGTCTTGTGCATCATGTCTAGGGACTCCGGAACCGAGGATGATATCTATGAAGAATCCACGATGAGCCACCATGACTACGACTCCACAAGTATAGAGGACATGACGGAGCACAGCACCGACAATGGCTCCGCATGCTTTGAGGACCCGGAGCACTACACCTACGACGACTCCACATGCATGGAAGACATGGAACTCTACGTCGACCATGGCTCCTCATGCATGGAGCCTATGGAGCACTACACCGACAATAGCTCCACATGCTTGGGTGATATGGAGTACTACACCAACAATTACTCCCTAAGCATGGATGACTTCGAGTGCGACATCGACGACGCCTCGCCGAGCTTGGAGGACACGGAGAACTTCCTCGAGTTTGATGGCTCCTCCACGAGCCTTGAAGAATTCCTCCATCGCGTAGAGATGGAAGCCTACTACGCCAAGCAAGAGGAGGCGCATCATCAAGATTCCATGACCTTCAAGGCCAAGCGTGCCACACCAAAGGGCACCACCTACTTCGATGATCCACCTCCAAGGCGACAAGTGCCACACCTAGATGGCGTCAAGTGCCACCATCTCCAAGGCGCCAAGCTACATCACCTCCAAGGCGCCAAGATCCACTTCCTATCCAAACAAGAGTGGCGTCCAAACATCATATACATCAAGAGGCGCCAAGAAACAAGAATCTTCATCGACAAACATCCTCTCATGAGCATCGCCACCATAAAGAGGATACAAGAAATCGTCTAAGGCATCTTCGCCACCAAGACGAAGAATTCAAGTTGAGCACCAACCATAATGCTCAATCAAGCTCAAGAAGGCACCACAAGCACAAGAAGAGTGCCAAGGCAAATGATCACCGTCGCGAGCGTCATGTGGATTGCCAAGTGCTTCACCAACATCAACCATCGGCAAGACACGCCAATGACCTCCGTCGACACCATCATAGGGCACCTTCAACTACTCGTGCCACCACCACAATGGCACCAAGAGCAAGCCTTCCTCCACGCCATCAAGCTTCAATGCCTACGCTTGACTTCCACAACCTTGCCAACGAGGAAAATGTAGACCTCTACTTCGCCAAGTTGGATAGCATGAGCCTACCTCCACCACTACTACGCGATGGCCACGAGACGGTCGAGCATGGGATTTTCCCTTCGACCATGGAGGAGAGCGATGATGCCCATCTTATGGCATCCAACCTTGGAGGCGACAAGGTCAAGAATGGTGAGCATGGGATTTTCCCTTCACCAAAGGAGGCGCAAGGACTTGAGGAACCGAGCCTACCCCCATATGCTTGAGTGATGATGTGGTACCAATCCCATGTGAGTATGAGAGCCACTTAGCCCACTTGAGTGAGAACAAGAGTGACATGAGTGACTCCACCTTATGTGAGATTGAGTGCTTCCACTTGGAGGGCATGAGCGATACTCCTAGTGAGTTGAGAGTGGTAGTTGATAGGTCAAGTGAGACCATTTCGAATTCTAACAACTTACCCTCTACCTCTAGTGTGTTCTCTTGTGTTGTGCTAGGTTCCATGGATGAAGACGCTCCAAGCTATGAAGCAAGGATGCCTCAATTGAAGAAGATGTACATGATGCATTAAGATGATGTTATGCCATGGCTACATCAAGAAAATGAAGTCGTCCACAAGGAGGCCACTACTTCCACAACACCCACTTCATATGAGAGGTATGACCAAGGTAATAATAAGGGTGTTGATGATGCCATGATCCCACTAGTGGACATGATGAATTGTGAGGATATGCATGCTATGGATGATACTTGTGACATTACATATGCTTCAACCACTTTCCCATGTGATGATTTGCCTTTGCATAATATTGATCATGTGGAATTGTTTGATTGCGATATCATTGCCATAAACATGCCATGCTATGCATCTTGTGTGTATCCTCGAATTGCTTTGGACTTGCCTTGTCATGCTAGTCATTCAATTTCTCCCGTTGCTTGCGATAAGATGAATGCTTGCTATTTCACTTGTTTTGCTTGCAACAATATTGATCATATGCGTTATAATGAGATGGCCCCCATAGCTTTCTCAATTTTTGGAGATTGCCATGATAAGCATGTTCCCCACTTGCATACTCACCATGCATTCTATTTCATACTTGAATGACATTAATGGTGATGTGCACAAGAAGAGATACGTCATGATGGATGATGTGTATCTCTACCATGCACACACATTCTTCCTTTTGTGTATGATGTGTGTAGGTACCCGCATTATCATGTCAACCTCGGTTGAGCACGAGTTGACAAAAAGAGCTCTTGAGAGCATCCCACAAGTGAGTTCAAGATCGAACCCATCTCTGATACCTTTTGCATGCTTTGCATCTTTCATGTTGACAAATTGTTCATTCATATGGTTTGCTTGCAAGCATGTTAATGGTATTATATCCCCTTGTGACATTCATGTTTCTTCGCTTCTAGATAATGATGCTTTGTGTGTTGCAACAAAAATGTTGAACAATTTACCTTTCCGATGTTTTGTGTGCAAACACAATTCCATTAAGAACATGTATTATCATAAGAGCTTCCAAGAATCTCGTCTTGTTGTTGCAACAAACATAAGGACCACTTGCTCTTTCATTTGGTTTGTTTGCAAACACGTTGTTTTTGCTTCCGCTTGGGATACTCATATTCCCATGATATTTGCTATTGATGATTTGTGTGTGACATCCAACATGTCGAACAATTTCTCTTTTTCCAATGGTTGGTTGGCACACATAATGAGGTTATTTTGGACATTCTTCCTTTTGTGTTTTTGCTAAATTCTCCAAGCTTTGCATCAAAGGTGTTGATAAAATTTCTATTCGATTGATTTGAGTGCCACAATAAGATGTTATATGGAGTTTTTGAGTTCCCACATTTGGATGATTTTGCAACGACTTCCATGCACTTTGACCTTGCATATGAATCCCGTTTTCTATACTTGAGTTGTGCTAATCGTGTTGCGAACAAGAATGGACATGCCACAAATGACATGCTCCTCTATCACACACAAACATATGTTGCTTGGTCTTTGTTGTATGAAGGTACAAATGCATACACGTCAACCTCTATGGACTATATGTTGACAAGAAGAACCGAAGAGAGTTACCTATGGCTACCCTTCATCGAGCTATCTCTACAAGCTAAGGTGACTTCCTTCTACTTGAGGACTCATGCTATAATCTTCATGAATTGGCTACGCTTTGAGTGTTGCTTTGCTTTTGTTGTGAGCTTTGTAGGCTTCAAGGAAGGTGAAGGAACATTGAAGTGTTGTCAAGTCAATCTTCCCGAGGACGATTATAAGGTGAACCCCAGGATCAAGAAGGTCTCTCGACCGCTTCTACTTTGTGATGAGCATGTAGAGTCGAGGAAGACTCTTTTTGAAGGGGGGGAGCTGATGTAGCCCGACCTACGGTCGTTACTACATCAATGTCTCCAACTTATGCCAAGTCGCCATGGACTCCAAAGGTGAATCCGTTCTTCTATGCAAGCTCACTTCCTACCCTATTGAATGGTATGCTACTTCATACTCCGTCACATATGCATGATAGGTTCACACCGACCAGTACGGAGGCAAGGGAGGAAGCCCGGAACATCAAGCCCGATAAGACGGAGGCTTGGAAAAGGAGACGGAAGAAGGCAAGAATCGCCAGTCCAAGCGGTACTACCGGTTGTCGGAACCCAGTACTACCGGTCGGTACTATCGCCCCTTCTACCTTCGCATCGACGGCTCCAAGACCGCAAGAGGTACTACTGTCCCAGAGCGGTGATGACCGGTACTACGGTCCTAAGTCCCAGTACTACCGGTCATGTCTGCACAGCACCGTTGGGCCAGCCCATGTATTCCCCTTTACTTACCTATTCGCCTAGTTTATCCCCAAACTACCCTTGTTTAGTGGCTGGCCTATAAATAGAGCCCCCACCCCTCATGTATCCCTTAGGCATAGATGATAGACTAAAGACAACCCCCATTGTGGAATCTCTAGTTTTGCCTCATCCCCTTTACCAAGGGGACCGACTATCGTCACCAACCTCGATTGGACTTTGCATCACGCATCCATCGTTGAACAAGGCCTTGGAGTTCGATGTCTCGTCTCTGTTAGCGGGTAACCCTGGGGTTGGCCCGATCTTTCACGAATTCCATGAGCAACGAGGGGGAAAGAGGTGGTCGGTTAAGAAATCGGGGGAAGGCGATGAAAACCACGAACACACACACACCAAAACACGATACACGCCAACTCCTCACGCCGGTGGCAACCGGTCCAACATAATCCCTAGGATCGGTGTTGGGCGAAGCTCGCTCTCCACGCCAACAACGGGGGACGAGGTGCTTGGTGAGACCTTGACGACTTGGGGGCGAGAAACCGAGAACCCAAGGCCTTATACAACTTGAACGCACTAGGCAAGATCCAAGAGGGGGTGGATAATCCGGTGCTCCTTGGTAGGAGCATGAGACCAATAGATATAAGTCCTCAAAGGGTTTCCTTAATATCTATTATTATCCAAGTCTAAGTGCTTACAATGGAGGGTGGGGGCTATATATAGTCCAGCCACAAAACAGGGGTAGTTTTGGAACAAACAGTAAATTATAGGTAGGTTTACAAGGCACAGGCCGCACTTTAGGTATTCAGTCAGTCGGCCAGTAGTACGGTCTCAACGCAGTACCGGGTGGTGACCGTAGTACCGCTCGGGAGCGGTAGTACCGCTTGAGGGCCCGGAGTCGTCGTGGCGCCTGGCAGTAGGAGAGGCGGTCGTGCTGTCAGTAGTACCGTCGTTGGACCGGCAAGATCGCTTGGACCGGTAGTCGGTCGCCGGTATGCCCCGTCAGCGGGCTTGAGCTTCCATTGGGGGTGCCTGTGGCGAGTTGTAGGAGAGGGCGGTAGTACCGGTCGGCAGTACCGCTTGCGTCTGGCAGCGACTGGTTGCTTCTCCTCCGTTCCTTCAGTCCTTCTCTTCGTACCTGATGATGCACAGTGTATGCGTGTGAAGTAGCAAGCCATCCAAGGGTGTGTCGAAGTCACACAAGGAGAGGAGTGAGTTCACCTTAGCTTGAAGAAATTTGGCTCGGGCGCGGGTCATGGGTCCACTTGGGCAGCTCGTGGGAGTAGATGTAGTAGCGGTCATAGGACGGGCTGCATCAGTCTCCAAGTTGTCAAGACCATCCCCAAGGTGTTCTTCCCTCTCCGATGTGGATTTGAGGGAGCACGTTGACCGATCTTTCCTTGCGAGGATTCTATCGGACCGTGGTGGCCCGTCGAGCAATCGGCCTTGTATCGTGTGAGTTTTGTGTGTGTTCATCGTGTTCTTCGCGAGGTGTGTGTTCGCTTCCGCTACCTTCTCCCTTTCCCCTCGCTTTCCCATCGATTTGACCACGATATCCGTGAAGATCAGGCACCCAAGAGGTTAACCCCTCCATCACTAGGTGTAGTCCACATCGGGATAATACTATGAAGATATATTGTACGACAATATTGTCAACATGTTTAAACCCCTATAGGAACTAAAGGTCTCACCAAAGGACCAAATTTATACAAAGCCCTCTCATTAGAGAATGAGTGCTGTGTAGAGACGCAAAGACATGTAATTACACACGAACCTGAAAGTGTTGGATCCGAAGATCGGTTGATCACTAGCAATTGTGTACATACAACACCGGAAAGCCATAGGTGTTGAATACTTGAAAATAGATTATTGTCTCTAGTGCAAGTGGGAGACTGTTGGAGATATGCCCAAGAGGCAACAATAAAGAGGTTATTATCATATCTTCATGTTTATGATAAATGTTTACATACCATGCTATAATTGTACTAACTGGAAACATTAATACTTGTGTGATTTATAAACATAAAAGAGTCCCGAGTAAAGCCTCTTGTTAAACTAGCTTCTTGGTTAATATATGATCATGGTTTCCTGATCAAGAAAATTGAGATGTTATTAACAACAAGATCATATCATTAGGAGAATGGTGTCATGGACATACTCCTATGGATAAACGTAGCATAAAGATCAAGTCATTTCAATAGTCCGTTTGCTATAAGGTTTCTGATACATAGTAACCTAATTCCTTTGACCATGAGATCATGCTAATCACCATCACCGGATGGATTCTTTGATGACATGAAACACCACACCGTAACCGGGTGGCTATAAAGGTGGCATTGAGTGTTCGGAAAGTATGTGTTGAGGCACAAGGATCAAGAGTGGGATTTGTCCATCCATATATATGACAGATAGATATACTCTGGGCCCTCTCAGTGGAATTTCATCCAACTAGCTTGCAAGCATGTGACTGGCTCACAAGGGATCACATATCACGGGAACGAGAAAAGAGTACTTATCGGTAACGAGGTTGAACTAGGTATGTAGAAATACCGACGATCAGACCTCGGATAAGTAAACTGATGTAGCCCGACCTACGGTCGTTACCACATCTTGGTCTCCAACTTACGCCAAGTCATCATGGACTCCAAAGGTGAATCCGTTCCTCTATGCGAGCCCCCTTCCTACCCTATTGAATGGTATGCTACTTCATACTCCGTCACATATGCATGATAGGTTCACACCGACCAGTACGGAGGCAAGGGAGGAATCCCGGAACATCATGCCCGACAAGACGGAGGCTTGGAAGAGGAGACGGAAGAAGACAGATTGCCAAATGCTCTCTGTCTCCAGCGGTACTACCGGATCTGGTACTACCGCCAGCCAGTACTACCGCCCACTACTACCGCCCATACAGACGACGCCATGTGAAGTCCCAGATCGCAAGCGGTACTACGGATCTGGACCGGTATTACGGTCAGCGGTACTCTGGGACCCAAGTCCCATTACTGCCATGTCATGTCGATGCCGCACTAGTTAGGCCACAGCCCATGTATCCCCCTTTACTTACCTATTCGCCTAGTTTATCCCCAAACTACCCTTGTTTATGTGGTTGGCCTATAAATAGAGCCCCCACCCCTCATGTATCCCTTAGGCATAGATGATAGACTAAAGAAAACCCCCATTGTGAAATCTCTAGTTTTGCCTCATCCCCTTTACCAAGGGGACCGACTATCGTCACCAACCTCGATTGGACTTTGCATCACGCATCCATCGTTGAACAAGGCCTTGGAGTTCAGTGTCTCGTCTCCAAGTTGTCAAGACCCTCCCCAAGGTGTTCTTCCCTCTCTGATGTGGATTTGAGGGAGCACGTTGACCGATATTTTCTTGCGAGGATTCTATCGGACCGGTGGCCGCCGTTCGGGAGCAATCGGCCTTGTATCGTGTGAGTTCTGCGTGTGTTCATCGTGTTCTTCGCGAGGTGTGTGTTCGCTTCCGCTACCTTCTCCCTTTTCCCCTCGCTTTCCCATCGATTTGACCACAAGATCCGTGAAGATCGGGCCACCCAAGAGGTTAACCCCTCCATCATCTGGTATCAGCAGCTTTTGGTTGCCACGGATTTCTCATCGATTTGGTCTTTTCCCCATAAATTCGAAAATTCCACCAAAAATAGCCCCAATTGGTGTTTTGGATCGATCTGTGATTTGAGTGCGTTTTGGTAGGTTTTGATCCGTGGATTGCTTGCTAAACTTGTTGATCTACCTTCCTGATGAGGATACAATCATGGATCATGCTGATTTCAATTGTTTGAACTGGAAAGAAATATTGAGCCTCATTGAAAAATATCACAAGGTGAATTCATTCCTAGTTGGACATGATACTTTGATTTATAAGAACTTTATACTACCTAAATCATTGTGTTATTGTTTGACTAGATATGGCATCTATCGGACTAGCGCCAGCGGGAGGAGAGGGAGGAAAGCGACCGAGAGATGGAAGACACACTAGGAGGCAATAAGGAGAGAAGGCATGATAAAGAAAGATATGTGGCGCGCCAGGACACGTTTGAGGTGCACCACGACATATGGCCTGCGCGCCAAGTAGACCGAACCCATCTATGGGTCGGTATGTATCAGTTTGAGTCGAACCGAGTCAGTTTGGGCCAAGTTATGGCTGTTTTAGGCTGCTTAGGGGAGGACGCCCCAGCCATCGTATAAACCCTAGCAGCCGCCGCAATTAGAGTTAGACCACGTTTAGATTAAACCAATACTTGTTTCGTTGAACTGCTGCAAGCATTCATTTGAAATTATATGTTCCTCTTTGATTCGATCAGGAATATCTACCATACCTCCACTTTGATTTGATCTGGAGTTTGCTACTGAAAGTCTTCGTGTTTTCTTCTGTTCCATTGGGAATTGGTAGATTGCAAACCGCTTCATGGTCAGCGGCTACGTGCGCAAGTGTGTGAAGTTGCGAATACCATCTGGGTTGAGATCTGTTGCATTGGCAGCGGGGGAACAGCCGGTGATTCACAGCATCCCACAAGTTATCTCCGTTACATCCACCATCATCTACGACGTGCTCAACGAGAAGATCAGGCCACCCCTTATCACTGCTGGAGCTCTGCACAACGGAGTCTCCGGTCCCCTACACCGGAGTCTCCGGACCTTCCTCCGGTCCGGCCCCAAGAACCAAGCCCGGGACAGCCAGATGCCCCCTCCGGAGACGGGTCCGGAGATTGACCGGAGTCTCCGGACCCAACACCGGAGTCTCCGGCCTGCTCGATGCCAGGCTTGTAAAGGCCTTTTGGGCCTGGCCCATGTAACCCCCAGTTTCGCCCAAACTTCCAGTTTTATTCCAAAACTACCCCTGTTTAAGTGGTTGGCCTATATAAAGCCCCACCCCTCATATGTAAACCCTAGACTTGGATAATAATAGATTGAGGACACCCCTTTGAGGATCTTTCATCTATTGGTCTCATGCTCCAACCAAGGGGCACCCTATTATCCACAACCTCTTGGATCTTGCCTAGTGCGTTCAAGTTGTACAAGGCCTTGGGTTCTCGGTTTCTCGCCCCCAAGTAGTCAAGATCTCACCAAGCACATCGCCCCCGTTGTTGGCCGTGGAGAGAGAGCTTCGCCCAACACCGATCCTAGGGATTATGTTGGACCGGTTGCCACCAGCGTGAGTTATCGGCGTGTATCGTGATTTGTGTGCGTGAGTTCATCGGGTTCTTAGTGTGCGTGTGTTCGTGGATTTCGTCCCCTCTTTCCCTTCCACCGCTTTTCCCTCGATTCCCGCGGAGATTCGTGAAAGATCGGGCCACCCCAAGGGGTCACCCCATAACACATCCTATACCGCGTCTTGATGACATGCTTGATGAGTTATGTGGATGATGGAGGGGTTAACCTCTTGGGTGGCCCGATCTTCACGGATCTCGTGGTCAAGTCAATGGGAAAGCGAGGGGAAAGGGAGAAGGTAGCGGAAGCGAAGACACACCTCGCGAAGAACACGATGAACACACGCAAAACTCACACGATACAAGGCCGATTGCTCCCGAACGGCGGCCACCGGTCCGATAGAATCCTCGCAAGGAAAGATCGGTCAACGTGCTCCCTCAAATCCACATCGGAGAGGGAAGAACACCTTGGGGAGGGTCTTGACAACTTGGAGACGAGACAATGAACTCCAAGGCCTTGTTCAATGATGGATGCGAGATGCAAAGTCCAATCGAGGTTGGTGACGATAGTCGGTCCCCTTGGGTAAGGGGATGAGGCAAAACTATAGATTGCACAATGGGGGTTATTTTTAGTCTATCATCTATGCCTCGGGATACATGAAGGGGTGGGGGCTCTATTTATAGTCCAGCTACATAAACAGGGGTAGTTTAGGGATAAAACTAGGGTTTGGACGAGCTAGAGGGGTACATGGGCCGAAGGCCCAGCTGGCGGTGCAGCCCATCGTAGGCCGGAGACTCCGGTGGGGTCCCGAGACTCGGTCTAGGCCGAGACTCCGTGTCGCCTCCGAGTGGCGTCGACCGTCCCTGCCTGATGTTGGGGTCCAGAGACTCGGCATGCAGGACCGGAGACTCCGGTGTAACATGACCGGAGACTCCGGTGTAGGCCGGAGACTCTGGTGGTTCAGCTGTGGCTTCTTACAAGCCTTCGTCTTGTCGGGCTTGATGTTCCGGGCTTCCTCCCTTGCCTCCGTACTGGTCGGTGTGAACCTATCATGCATATGTGACGGAGTATGAAGTAGCATACCATTCACTAGGGTAGGAAGGGGGCTCGCATAGAGGAACAGATTCACCTTTGGAGTCCATGACGACTTGGCGTAAGTTGGAGACCAAGATGTGGTAACGACCGTAGGTCGGGCTACATCATTAGATCTAGGCAAGCCTAACACAAAGTCCATGCTAATGTCCGACCAAGGTGCATGAGGAATAGGCAATGGCATATAAAGACCAAAGGGATTAGACTTAGACTTAGCTTGGATACATGTAGTGCATCGTTGGACGTGGCGCTCCACGTCGCGTTTCATCTTTGGCCAAAAGTAGTGAGTGGAGAGCATGTCGTATGTCTTGTCACAGCCAAAGTGACCCATAAGGCCTCCACCATGGGACTCTTGAAGAAGCAAAAGTTGGAGAGACGACTTCGGAATGCAAAGTTTGTTTTGTTTGAAAAGAAAACCCTTATGCAAATAGAAATCATCAATCCCTTTGTCTATTGAACATTTTGAAAAAATTGGTCCAAAGAAAGGGTCGGACGCGTACAAAGATTTGATGTCATCAAGACCCAAGACATTTACTTCGAGTCGCGTAAGAAGGTTTGTGTTTTTGCGAGACAAAGCGTCCGTTACCACATTTTCTTTGCCCTTCTTGTACTTGACAATGTAAGGGAAAGATTCCATAAACTCAACCCATTTGGCGTGCCTTTTACTCAAATTGGCTTGGCCCTTAAGATATTTCAACGACTCATGGTCGGAATGGATGATAAATTCTTTGGGCCAAAGGTAGTGTTGCCACACTTGAAGGACACGAACCAAGGCAAAAAGCTCTTTGTCGTAAATGGGATAGTTAAGGCGTGCGCCATCGAGTTTCTCACTATGGTATTCAATGGGACGCCCATTTTGCATAAGGACGCCTCCAATGCCAATTCCACTAGCGTCACATTCAATCTCAAAAGTTTTTGTGAAATCCGGTAATGCAAGGAGTGGTGCTTCGGTGAGCCTCTTTTTGAGCTCATCAAAAGCCTTTTGTTGTGCTTTTCCCCAAACGAACGTGACATTTTTCTTGGTCAATTCGTTGAGGAGTCAAGCAATGGTAGAAAAGTCTTTCACAAATTGACGGTAAAAGATAGCCAACCCATGAAAACTACGAAGTTCACTAACATTGGTGGGTATGGGCCAATCTCGTATGTCCTTAACTTTTGAGACATCAACTTCAATGCCATTAGAAGACACAACAAAACCAAGGAAAATGAGCTTGTCTTTTGCAAAAGTGCACTTTGGGAGATTAGCATAAAGCTTTTCATGACGAAGGATTTGAAGGACCTCCTTAACATGAGTAACATGCTCCTCTAGTTACTTGCTATAGACAAGGATGTCATCAAAATAAACAACGACACTCTTCCCAATGAGAGATCTCAAAATATGGTTCATGAGGCGCATGAAGGTAGATGGGGCATTTGATAAGCCAAAAGGCATAACCAACCATTCATAGAGACCAAGCTTGGTCTTGAAGGCGGTTTTTCACTCATCACCTTCGGCCATGCGAATTTGATGGTAACCACTACGAAGATCAATTTTTGAAAATATAGTGGCTCCACATAACTCATCAAGCATGTCATCAAGACGCGGTATAGGATGTCGATAACGTACGGTGATATCATTGATTGGACGGCAGTCCATGCATAACCGCAACGTATCATCCGTTTTTTGGGACTAGAATCACGGGAACCGCACTTGGACTAGTGCTTACTTGGATCAAACCTTTGGAGACAAGTTGGTTGATTTGTTGTTCTATCTCCTGCCTCTTCCGGTTCAGATGCGATACGCGCGGTTTGGGAGTGGGGCGCCGGGTATGAGGTCGATGCGGTGCTCGATTCCACGAAGAGGAGGTAGTCCATGAGGAAGCTCTTCGGGAAATACATCTTGGAATTCCTGCAAAACAACCATCAAAGAAGGAGGAACATTTGTCAAGTCATTAGTTCCTTGCGCTAGTCCCTTGCATACAAGGACATAGTGCAAAATGGATGGGTTGTTCTGCACTTCTCTCATCTCACTTTTGGTGGCAAGAAGAACACTCTTAGTTTTTCCACTCGAGTTTGGCTTGTGGCACTCACTCACTATAGTGTGGTTCTCTCGCTCACCACTCTTCTCACAAGATGTTTTTGTGTATTGCGCCCTTGCTAAAGTCTTTGCATTATCCGCAATTATTTGGCTAGGAGTCATTGGTTGCAACACACAAGTTTTGTCAAGCCATTTGAAGGTATAAGTGCTCGAGTGACCATTATGCAAAGCACTCTTGTCAAATTGCCATGGCCTTCCTAGCAACATATGGCACACCGTCATGGGGACCATGTCACATTCCACCGTGTCTTTGTATGGTCCAATTGAGAACGTTACCGAGACGGCGTGCTTGATCTTGACGGACCCTTGGTCACTTAGCCATTGGATATGGTAGGGGTGCTTATGTGGATTTAGGGTGAGGTTGAGTTTCTCACACAATTCTGTGCTTGCAAGATTGTGGCAACTCCCTCCATCGATGACAACTTTAATGGATCTACCATTGATACCGGCACGAGTTTGGAAGATGTTTGATCGTTGGTCTTCATTCTCATTAATTTGAGTAGATAAGACCCTTGTGACCACAAGCGATGGACTTGCGTCATGCTCACACACGAGTAGCTCTTGGTCCTCTTCCAAATGTTGCCTTGCCATGGCTTCCTTGACCCTTGCATCAAATTCATCTTCGCTCAAGTATTCTTCATCGCCGTTGTCATGGATGAACAAAACTTTCTTGTTCGCACATGCGGCCGACTTGTGTCCTTTGCTTCCACACTTGTAGCACTCACCATTGAATGGTTGTTCATCTCTTGTGTACTTGCCACTTGGGGGCAGTTTTCCTTGAGGAAGTGTTGGCTTGAAGGGAAGCTTGGTGGTATTTGAGGAGCTTCCACTTGGTGTTGTCGGAGTAGTGGTTGGAGCTTGCTTGTATGTGAAGTATGTCTTTGGCTTGTTGAACTTGATGTCCTCTTGCACTTGATGTTCGGCCTTTGATGCAATGTGCACAAGCTCAACCATGTTGTTGTACCTTTGGAACTCGGTAATGCCCTTGATAGGATGGTTCAAGCCATTGAGGAAACGTGCCATTGTTTGTTCATCACGCTCTTCAATGTTGGCACGGATCATGTTGAGCTCCATTTGCTTGACGTACTCTTCCACGGTCTTTGTTCCTTGACTAAGCGTTTGAAGCTTGTTGAAGAGGTCACGCGTGTAGTGTGAAGGAACAAAGCGGGATCTCATATGAGGCTTCATATCTTGCCAAGTTGAGATTGGGGGCTCTTCTTTTGATTCACGAGCGAGTTGGACTTGTTCCCACCAAAGGTTGGCATATTCATCAAACTCGAGGGATGCCATGGCCATCATCTTCTCATTGCTAAAGTTGTGCATGCGGAAGATCTTGTCAACCTTGAGTTCCCATGAGAGGTATTCTTCGGGATCATTGGAACCGGTGAACTTGGGCATGGTGAACTTGAGCTTGCCAAAAGTTTCTTCCTCATTGCGTTTCCGGTTTCGACGATTGCCATGATTGTGGCGGCCATCTTCATCATCCGAGCTCTCATGTCTTTCTTGTTGATGGTGGTGTTGCTCTTGCGGTTGTTGAGGTGCCGCGTTTGGTGGTGGAACTTGGTTTGGACGACGAGCTTGGGGGGCTTGCTCGTGTTGTTGGCGCGGTTGAGGACAAGGAGGAGGTCGTTGGTCCTCACGGCGAGCTTGGGGAGCTTTCTCTTGTTCTTGTCGTGGTTGATGCCGAGGAGCATTATCTTGCGCCATGTGGCGAGGAGGACGTCGAGCCGCATGTGCAATGGGCTGCTCTCTTTCTTCTTGATGTGGAGGAGGCTCGTCGTGAAGATCATGTTGGCGACATTGACGTTCATGTCGAGGAGGACGCCTTGGTGGATCTTCGAGTGCTTCACGCCGCCGGCGAACTTGTTCTTCCACTTCGGATGCTTCACTTGTTGTGGAAAGAACATGTCGATGGCGATGGGCTTGGTGGTCCATGTGAGGATGTTCTTGTTGAAGCACAAGTGCCCTTTGTTGTGGCCGGTCCACTTCACGTCTTGGAGGTCTTGCGGAGAGGTCACCATCATAGGTTGACGTTGCGGCATGTCGCGGAGATGGTACCGCTTGAGAAGAGCTCCTGGATTGAAGGACGGGTCCATCCTGGTGCCTTGAAGCATGACAACGAGGAGCACTTGATTCACTTGAGGAGTGCCGTGATTATCTTGAGTCTCGCGAGCGTGGCCTTGCTAACCTATCAATGAGGCGTTGAAGCTTCTCATCCGTTGAGGCGAGGGCACGACCAAGAGCTTCATTTTGATGACCAAGGTTGTGTTGCATGGCATTCATTTGTCCTCGGACTTCTTCGAAGCGGTTGTCGATGTTCTTGAACTCCACTCGGGCTTCGCTAAATTTTTCATCTTGGCGCCGCTCAAGTGCTTCACAACGGTAGTTGAATTCTCCTCGGACCTTCCAATGGTCCCATCTTGTCATGTATTGTGGTTCGTCCTCCAGAGGTGGTGGTGGTTGGGACGGCTCGCCATTCCTGTCCATGATGCAAAGCCGACAAGGGTTGCATATGGAGAAAAAGGGGTACATAGAGTTAGCCCTTTACCTCACCTTGGAGATTATATCAAACCAATTGCCACACAAAGGAGCGAACAGCGTGCAAAGTGAAATGGCAAAGAAACTCACACACAAAGGAGATACAACTCAAAAGCTTTTGGTGGATGGGTAGGATTGTGGGAAAACCAAAGAACCAACCGAACGCAAAGGATAGTCAAAAGTGGAGAAAATCCAACAACTCAAGTCAAAAGGAAATGGTCAACTCAAAAGGTGACGAGAACCTACGACTACACACACGCGTGGAGAAAAATGGGGTTAGCACGACTATGAAAGTGAGCACGAAATGGCCTAACGAAGACTACGCTCGGGTGTCGTGCCAACGCAAGGAGAGACCACAACTCGTTTGCCAAAAGAGGGTAAGCAATGGATTTGTGCACTTTGCTTGGCGCGCTTCTTCCTCTCTCTTTTGCTTACAAGCTTGATGCTCTCTTTGTGTCTTTTTCTTTTTCTCTTTTTTTTATTCTTTTTCTTTTTCTCCCTTGCTATGCTACTATGTTAACTTTTGTATTTGCCCTCACACTCTCACTTTCCAATGGCAAGTGCACAATGCTTAGACAAACACAAAATGAGTTGCTCTCATAGGATAGGTATACACAAAGGAAGATATGGCTACAAGGGTTGACACAAGTTATACCTTAGTTGATGGTGATGATCTCGTGTCGATGGAGCGGGGAAGAGTTTGGGGTCCGTGGTGTCGAAGAGCGCGGCGATGTTGCGGAAGCTATCTGTTAGTTGGTGACACGCGCACGGAACACAAACAACAAGTGGACAGATTAGCCAATGCAGAAAAGAGGAAAATGGGCAAATCAAGGCCTGTGGGCGGAGACTCGGTAGGCGGAGACTCCGGTGTAGACCGGAGACTCCGGTGTGGGAGGTCTGCTCGTGTTCTTGAGCGGAAATCCACGCCTAGAGTCCTCAAATCCGCGAAAATTTGGCCAAAATTGGGCTGGGAAATGATGCAGCCCGACCTACGGTCGTTACTACATCAAGGTCTCGAACTTACGCCAAGTCGCCATGGACTCCAAAGGTGAATCCGTTCCTCTATGAAAGCTCACTTCCTACCCTATTGAATGGTATGCTACTTCATACTCCGTCACATATTCATGATAGGTTCACACCGACCAGTACGGAGGCAAGGGAGGAAGCCCGGAGAATCAAGACGGAAGCTTGGAAGAGGAGGAGGAAGAAGACAGTCAAGAATGCCAGGTTCAAGCGGTACGGAACAGGTACTACTGGGTCATGGTACTACCGCCACTACCGCCCGATCTGAAGCTGCGCCATCGCCCTGGATGCCCTCAGATCGGCTTGCGGTACTGCCATAAGCGTACTACCGGTCCCCAAAGCGGTACTACCGGTGATGATCGGTACTGGGTCCCAAGTCGTACTAGGTCATGTATGTGCTCAAGACACTAGTTGGGCCACAACCCATGTATCCCCCCTTTACCTATTCGCCTAGTTTATCCCCAAACTACCCTTGTTTAGTGGCTGGCCTATAAATAGAGCCCCCCCTCATGTATCCCTTAGGCATAGATGATAGACTAAAAACCCCATTGTGGAATCTCTAGTTTTGCCTCATCCCCTTTACCAAGGGGACCGACTATCGTCACCAACCTCGATTGGACTTTGCATCACGCATCCATCGTTGAACAAGGCCTTGGGTTCTCGGTTTCTCGCCCCCAAGTCGTCAAGACCCTCCTCAAGGTGTTCTTCCCTCTCCGATGTGGATTTGAGGGAGCACGTTGACCGATCTTTCCTTGCGAGGATTCTATCGGACCGGTGGCCGCCGTTCGGGATCAATCGGCCTTGTATCGTGTGAGTTTTGCGTGTGTTCATCGTGTTCTTCGCGAGGTGTGTGTTTGCTTCCGCTACCTTCTCCCTTTCCCCTCGCTTTCCCATCGATTTGACCATGAGATCCGTGAAGATCGGGCACCCAAGAGGTTAACCCCTCCATCATCTGGTATCGTGACTTTTGGTTGCCACGGATTTCTCATCGATTTGGTCTTTTCCCCATAAATTCGAAAATTCCACCAAAAACAGCCCCAATTCGTGTTTTGGATCGATCTGTGATTTGAGTGCGTTTTGTTAGGTTTTGATCCGTGGATTACTTGCTAAACTTGTTGATCTACCTTCCTTTGCGTTCCCATGGCCTAATCCCTTGATTTCCCCCTTCGATTTGGTGCTTTTCTTGAAGATTTTCCGCCCAAATCACCCCAAAATCGCGAAAACGAGTCAAAACTAGGAGTTTCAGGTCCAAGCGGTACTACCGGGCCCAAAAACCGGTATTACCGCACATAACCGGTACTACCGGGCCAAAACAACCGGTACTACCGCCCCATACTGATCCAAAACAGCAAGTTCCAAATTTCAGCCTCTCACCATTTTGGGCATAACTTTTGCATACGAACTCGGATTTTGGTGTTCTTTAGCTCGTTTCGAAGAGGAGAAGGAGCTTTACATCATCATCCACGTGGTTCATGCTATATACTCCATCCAAATTCCGTGAGCAAGGAGGAATCCAACAATAAAGGGTTAAGATCGTCGACGAAAGGTATAAACATTCCGCAACTTCTCCCCACTTGCATTCCTTTGTGAACCCCACTATCTTTGCGAGCAACAAACACCTATTGAGACTAGTTCCTCTGATGATTGCTTGGGCTATGCACATCTGATACCTTGTAGATTCTGAGCAAACATTGTGAGCGTTATCTCATATAGTTATCTTGTATAGTTGTTGGCACAAGGAAGAGGCAAGTGAAAAGAAACAAAGAAAAAAAGAAAAAGAGGAAAAAAATAGAAAAAAAAAGAAAAGAAAAGAAAGAGATATATACATGTGCCTCATAGCATAGGAAGCGCAAGCTCGATGAACATCATATAGGTACTTATTGTGCATATCTTGTAGCCCACCAATTTTGTGCAATCGAACTAGCGTCTCTCCTTATACTTGTGTGACACGAGCTTATAGTCTTCGCTAGGTAATCATTTGGTTCTTAGCTCACTTTCTCCGCCGCATAAGTCCCATTTATCCCACCGTGTGTGTTCCCTTGTACATATTTCCTATCTTGTGGATTGACTTGTTTGCTTGGTGATCATTGTGGTTCTTTACTTGCCATTACAACATCTTGATTTCGGATTGGTTCTTGACATGCCATTTTCCATACCTATCCACCATAGGCCTTGTGTGTGTGTTTTTTTGTTGGTAGTTGGTTTTGGTGTTCCGCGTGAACTTCACTTTGCTTGGTTTATTGCTCTCAAGTGTGGCCACTTGCACGACGATCTTCCAAGGTAAAGTAAGGTTTGACGTTGTATCCCTAACTCCCACTACCACTTCCATATACACCACTTGGTCTTGTGCATCATGTTTAGGGACTCGAACCGAGGATGATATCTATGAAGAATCCATGATGAGCCACCATGACTACGACTCCACAAGTATAGAGGACATGACGAGCACAACACCGACAATGGCTCCGCATGCTTTGAGGACCCGAGCACTACACCCACGACTCCACATGCATGGAAGACATGGAGCTCTCGTCGACAATGGCTCCTCATGCATGGAGCCTATGGAGCACTACACCGACAATGGCTCCACATGCTTGGGTGATATGGAGTACTACACCAACAACTACTCCCCAAGCATGGACGACTTCGAGTGCGACATCGATGACGCCTCGCCAAGCACGGAGGACACGAAGAACTTCATTGACTTTGATGGCTCCTCCATGAGCCATGAAGAATTCCTCCACCGTGTGGAGATGGAAGCCTACTACGCCAAGCAAGAGGAGGCGCATCATCAAGATTCCATGACCTTCAAGGCCAAGCGTGCCACACCAAAGGGCACCACCTACTTCGATGATTCACCTCCAAGGCGACATGTGCCACCACCTAGATGGCGTCAAGCTCTACCAACTCCAAGGCGCCAAGCTTCATCACCGCCAAGGCGCCAAGCTCCAACTCCTATCCAAACAAGAGTGGCGTCCAAACATCATATGCATCAAGAGGCGCCAAGAAACAAGACTCTTCATCGACAATCATCCTCTCATGAGCATCGCCACCATAAAGAGGATACAAGACATCGTCAAAGGCATCTTCGCCATAAAGACGAAGAATTCATGATGAGCACCAACCATAATGCTCAAGCAAGCTCAAGAAGGCACCACAAGCACAAGAAGAGTGCCAAGGCAAATGATCACTGTCGCGAGTGTCATGTGGACGACCAAGTGCGCCACCTACATCAACCATCGGCAAGGCACGCTAATGACCTCCGTCGACACCATCATAGGGCACCTTCAACTACTCGTGCCACCACCACAATGGCACCAAGAGCAAGCCTTCCTCCACGCCATCAAGCTTCAATGCCTACGATTGACTTCCACAACCTCGCCAACGAGGAAAATGTAGACCTCTACTTCGCCAAGTTGGATAGCATGAGCCTACCTCCACCACTACTACGAGATGGCCACAAGACGGTCGAGCATGGGATTTTCCCTTCGACCATGGAGGAGAGCAATGATGCCCATCTTATGGCATCCAACCTTGGAGGCGACAAGGTCAAGAATGGTGAGCATGGGATTTTCCCTTCACCAAAGGAGGCGCATGGAGTTGAGGAAACCGAGCCTACCCCCATATGCTTGAGTGATGATGTGGTACCAATCCCATGTGAGTATGAGAGCCACTTAGCCCACTTGAGTGAGAACAAGAGTGAGACGAGTGACTCCACCTTATGTGAAATTGAGTGCTTCCAATTGGAGGGCATGAGCGATACTACTAGTGAGTTGAGAGTGGTAGTTGATAGGTCAAGTGAGACCATTTCGATTTCTAACAACTTACCCTCTACCTCTAGTGTGTTCTCTTGTGTTGTGCTAGGTTCCATGGAGGACGACTCCCCAAGCCATGAAGCAATGA
Source organism: Avena longiglumis (assembly GCA_030063025.1). NCBI lineage: Eukaryota > Viridiplantae > Streptophyta > Magnoliopsida > Poales > Poaceae > Avena > Avena longiglumis. Next base: position 328,869,443 of record CP125974.1, on the reverse strand, counting down.
TGCCTCAATTGGAGAAGATGTACATGGTGCACGAAGATGATGCTACGCGATGGCTACATCAAGAAGACGAAGTCGTCCACAAGGAGGCCACTACTTCCACAACACCCACTTCATATGAGAGGTATGAACAAGGTAACAATAAGGGTGTTGATGATGCCATGATCCCACTAGTGGACATGATGAATTGTGAGGATATGCATGCTATGGATGATACTTATGACATTACATATGCTTCATCCATATTCCCATGTGATGCTTTGCCTTTGCATAATATTGATCATGTGGAATTGTTTGATTATAACTCATTGCCATAAACATGCCATGCTATGCATCTTGTGTGTATCCTCCAATTGCTTTGGACTTGCCTTTGTCATGCTAGTCATTCAATTTCTCCTGCTGTTTGCGATAAGATGAATGCTTGCTATTTCACTTGTTTTGCTTGCAACAATATTGATCATATGTTCTAATGAGATGGCCCCCATAGCTTTCTCAATTTTGGAGATTTTGATGATTGCCATGATAAGCATGTTCCCCACTTGCATACTCACCATGCACCTATTTCATACTTGATTGACATTAATGGTGATGTGCACAAGAAGAGATACGTCATGATGGATGATGTGTATCTCTACCATGCACACACGTTCTTCCTTTTACATATGATGTGTGTAGGTACCCGAACGAGAATGTCAACCTCGGGTGAGCACGAGTTGACAAAAAGAGCTCTAGAGAGCATCCCACAAGTGAGTTCAAGATCGAACCCAGCTCTGATACCTTTTGCATGCTTTGCATCTTTCATGTTGGCAAATTGCTCTTTCATATGGTTTGATTGCAAGCATGTTAATGGTATTATCTCCCCTTGTGACATTCATGTTTCTTCGCATCTAGATAATGATGTTTTGTGTGTTGCAACAAAAATGTTGAACATTTTCTCTTTTCGATGTTTTGGGTGCAACCACAATTCCATTAAGAGCATGTATTGTCACGAGAGCTTCCAAGAATCTCGTCTTGTTGTTGCAACAAACATAAGGACCACTTGCTCTTTCATTTGGTTTGTTTGCAAACATAATACTTTTGTTTTGGATATGCTTCCTTTTGTGTTTTTGCCAAATTCTCCTATTCCTGCATCAAAGATGTTGTTTGAAATTTGGACCCAATGCTTTGAATGCACCACTTATATGTTATATGGAGTTTTTGAGTTCCCACATTTGGATGATGTTCAAACGATTTCCATGCACATTGACTTTGCATATGCATCCAGTTTGCTATACTTGAGTTGTGCTAATCGTGTTGTGAACAAGAATGGACATGCCACAAATGACATGCTCCTCTATCACACACAAACATATGTTGCTTGGTCTTTGTTGTGTGAAGGTACAAGTGCATACACGTCAACCTCTATGGACTATAAGTTGACAAGAAGAACCGAAGAGAGTTACCTATGCCTACCCTTCATCGAGCTATCTCTACAAGCTAAGGTGACTTCCTTCTACTTGAGGACTCATGCTATAATCTTCATGAATTGGCTACGCTTTGAGTGTTGCTTTGCTTTTGTTGTGAGCTTTGTAGGCTTCAAGGAAGGTGAAGGAACAATGAAGTGTTGTCAAGTCAATCTTCCCGAGGACGACTATATGGTGAACCCCAGGATCAAGAAGGTCTCTCGACCGCTTCTACTTTGTGATGAGCATGTAGAGTCGAGGACGACTCTTTTTGAAGGGGGGGGAGATGATGCAGCCCTACCTACGGTCGTTACTACATCAAGGTCTCCAACTTACGCCAAGTCTCCATGGACTCCAAAGGTGAATCCGTTCCTCTATGAAAGCTCACTTCCTACCCTATTGAATGGTATGCTACTTCATACTCCATCACATATTCATGATAGGTTCACAACCAAGACGGAGGCAAGGAGGAAGCTTGAGCATCAAGCCCGACAAGACTAAGCTTGGAAGAGGAGGAGGAAGAAGACAGATCAAGAATGCTGCAGGTTCAAGCGGTCGTGAACCCGGTACTACCGGTCAGTACTATCACTGCTACCGCCTTGATCAAGCTGCGCCATCGCCATTGGATGCCCTAAGATCGGCTTGCGGTACTACCGCTGCAAGAGGTACTACTGGTCCCAAAGCGGATTACCGGTGATGACCGTACTACTGTCCCAAGTCCCAGATTACCGGTCATGTATGTGCTCACAGCACTAGTTGGGCCAGCCCCCATGTATCCCCCTTTACTTACCTATTCGCCTAGTTTATCCCCAAACTACCCTTGTTTAGTGGTGGCCTATAAATAGAGCCCCACCCTCATGTATCCCTTAGGCATAGATGATAGACTAAAGAAAACCCCCATTGTGGAATCTCTAGTTTTGCCTCATCCCTTTACTAAGGGATCGACTATCGCCACCAACCTCAATTGGACTTTGCATCACGCATCCATCATTGAACAAGGCTTTGGGTTCTCGGTTTCCGCCCAAGTCGTCAAGACCCTCCTCAAGGTGTTCTTCCCTCTCCGATGTGGATTTGAGGGAGCACGTTGACCGATCTTTCCTTGCGAGGATTCTATCGGACCGGTGGCCGCCGTTCGGGAGCAATCGGCCTTGTATTGTGTGCGTTTTGCGTGTGTTCATCGTGTTCTTCGCGAGGTGTGTGTTCGCTTCCGCTACCTTCTCCCTTTCCCCTCGCTTTCCCATCGATTTGACCATGAGATCCGTGAAGATCGGGCACCCAAGAGGTTAACCCCTCCATCAGGAAACGCAGGCAAAAGCTGAACCAACACCTTAGACAAGATTTGGTCGGATCAAAACCACCAATAACACTCCAAAATGACAGATCGATCCAAAGGCAAATTGGGGTTGTTTTTTGGGAAATTTTCGAATTTATGATGGATAGAAGAAAAATTGGGGGGAAATTCGTGATCAACCTTGCTCTTGATACCAAGATGTTATGGGGTAGCCCCTTGGGGTGGCCCGATCTTTCACGAATTTTCCACGGGAAGCGAGGGGAAAGCGGTGGACGGGGGAAGAAGGGATGATGATAGGGCAAAGGTGTCCGATCTTTCGATGAGATGGCGATATTCGATTTGGTGGAGTTCGGGCTTGACGATCCGACTACACGCATGAGCACGAGCGCCAATGCAATCGCTAGGCCAATCTCCGGAGGTTACCGATCCCGCGTGAACACGATCACCGACCAATGAGGGTCTTAATTCCTACCAAATCGAGAACAAGTAAGAGCCAATATTGCAATCAAGATATTGGATTAAGAGGAAAGCTTTATTGAAGAGGTGGGATCCTGAATAGGTGCGAAGTACAAGAGGCCTCTGACGCCGAGCCTTGGCGAAGTTGCGACTATGGCTAACTTAATGTCTAAACAAAATCCGAGTCTAGAGGTTCGCTATGGGCGTATTTAAGGCAAAGGTGGGGTTTCGCCAGCCATGGAAGTGGTGGCGAATCCAACCCTAAAAGTCATTTTCCCTCAAATACGGACTCTAAAAAGTGGCTAATTAAAATCCTGAAAATTACATGGGCCTGGCCCAAAATAAAGGTGTCAAAGACCATATTAAGCTATGGACGAATTCGTAAAGTATTGATCTTGAATATTTCGTCCAAGCCTTCTTTCTTCATTATGGTGGCCTCAAAGTTCTGAAATCTTCATCTGTGGCCTTCTCTTGGATCATCACATGCTTGCTGCCATCTCCATGCATGACCATGCTCCAGTGCTTGTCCCTCTCATCCATGCTTGGTCCATCATTCCTAAGAGTAAGAAATATATCTGATTTAGGCAGCATCATATTCTCATGTATGTGAGGAATAGTTCCAAGAAACGAAAGTACCTGATAGTTAAGTTGTTTGGCACGAGATCTTGTGATGGGTCCTTGTATGTGTGTTGCTGTAGGTACAACGGTTGTATCAATAGTAGGGATGTCCACATCATGCTCCCCTTCTTGAATTGAAGTCGTCCTCGACGCAATCTCATCTTCCTCACCAAAGTAAGGCTTCAAATCTGCAATGTTAACATAGGACTAACAGTACCAAAGTCTGCATGCAACTCAAGTTTATATGCATTATCATTTATTTTCTCTAACACCTTAAAGGGACCAGCAGCACGTGGCATTAACTTAGGCTTGCGTAAATAATGGAAAACGATCTTTATGCAAATGTAACCAAACAAGATCGCCAACATCAAACACAACATGCTTTCTCCCTTTATCCCCAGCAAGTTTATACTTAGCATTCATGTGTTCAATGTTATCTTTAGTAGTCTTATGGAAGTTTAATATCATTTCAGCGCGTTGTGTAGCATCCAAATTATGTTGTACCGAAGAAGGTAAAGGCAATAAATCAATAGGTGCACGAGGAACAAAACCATACACAATCTCAAATGGGCACATCTTTGTGGTAGAATGCAATGAACGATTATAAGCAAATTCTATATGAGGTAAACACTCTTCCCACAATTTTAAGTTCTTTAAAACAACTCGTAACATAGTAGACAAAGTTCTATTTACTACTTCAGTTTGACCATCAGTTTGGGGATGACATGTAGTACTAAAGAGCAATTTAGTCCCCAACTTAGCCCATAAACATCTCCAAAAGTGGCTAAGAAATTTAGTATCACGATCAGAGACAATAGTATTTGGCACACCATGCAAACGAACAATTTCACGAAAGAACAAATCAGCAATATGCGCAAAGATCATCCGCTTTATGACAAGGAATAAAGTGTGCCATCTTAGAAAACCGATCCACAACAACAAAAATACTATCCTCCCCTTACGTGTTCGTGGCAATCCCAAAACAAATTCCATAGAAATATCCTCCCAAGGAACACTAGGAATGGAAGAGGCATATATAAACCATGTGGATTAAGGCGAGACTTAGCTTTTGACAAGTAGTGTAGCGTGCCACAAATCTCTCAACATCTCGACGCATACGTGGCCAAAAGAAGTGTGCAAAGAAGAACATCCTCCGCCTTCTTGACACCAAAGTGTCCCATCAATCCTCCTCCATGCGCCTCCTGCAACAACAAAAGACGAGAGCTATCTGGAATGCATAGTTTGTTAGCACGGAACACAAATCCATTATTGAAGACGAACTTGTTCCAAGTTCTACCATCTCTACAATTCTGCAACACATCTTTAAATTCAGCATCATGCACATATTGTTCCTTAATAGTTTCCAATCCAAATATTTTGAAGTCAAGTTGAGATAACAAAGCATAACGGCGTGACAAAGCATCAGCAATAATGTTATCTTTACCCTTTTTGTGTTTGATAACATAAGGAAAAGACTCAATAAATTCAACCCACTTTGCATGACGACGATTCAACTTAGCTTCACTACGAATATGCTTCAAAGATTCATGATCAGAATGAATAACAAACTCTTTAGGCCATAGATAATGTTGCCAAGTTTCTAATGTCCGAACCAACGCATATAATTATTTATCATAAGTAGAATAGTTCAGACTAGCCCCACTCAATTTCTCACTAAAATATGCAATAGGTTTTCCCTCTTGTAATAACACCCCTCCCAAACCAATTCCACTAGCATCACATTCAAGCTCAAAAGTCTTAGTAAAATCAGGAAGTTGGAGTAAGGGAGCATGTGTTAGCTTATCTTTTAATATGACGAAGGCCTGTTGTTGTGCATCGCCCCAAACAAAGGGCACATCCTTCTTGGTAAGCTCATTCAATTGGTGACAATTGATCCAAGTCTTTGACAAAGCGCCTATAAAACCAGCGAGGCCAAGAAAACTCCTCACTTGTGACCGTCTTGGGCTGCCAATTCTCAATAGCTTCAATCTTGGCTGGATCCACTTCAATACCCTGTGATGTAACAACATAGCCAAGAAACGCAACTCGATTGGTGCAAAAGGTGCACTTCTCAAGGTTACCAAACAAACGTGCATCTCGTAAAGCATTAAAAACAGCACGTAAATGGTCCAAATGATCCTCTAAAGATTTTCTATAAATCAGAATATCATCAAAGTAGACTACCACAAAACGTCCAATGAAAGCACGTAAAACTTCGTTCATTAATCTCATGAAAGTGCTAGGTGCATTAGTTAAACCAAACGGCATTACTAACCACTCATATAAACCGAACTTAGTTTTAAATGTTGTTTTCCATTCATCGCCTAATTTCATACGAATCTGGTGGTAACCACTACGCAAATCAACTTTAGAAAACATGGTAGAGCCACTCAATTCATCAAGCATGTCATCTAAACGTGGAATAGGATGACGATATCGAATAGTAATATTATTGATAGCTCTACAATCAGTACACATGCGCGAAGAACCATCTTTCTTAGGTACCAAAATAATAGGAACAACACAAGGGCTAAGGGACTCATGAATATGATCTCTGTCGAGGAGTTCCTGAATTTGGCGTTGTATCTCCTTTGTCTCCTCTCGGATTGGTTCTATATGGCGGCGGTTGGGCAACGTGGCACCAGGAATTAGATCAATTTGATGCTCAATTCCTCTAATAGGAGGTAGTCTGTGGCAACTCAATGAAAGACGCCCTCATATTCAGCAAAAGGTTAGCAACAATGGGTGGCAAAGAAGAAGGCATATCCTCAAATGAAAACAAAACCTCTTTGCAGAATTGCATAACATTGAGTATTGTTTACATCTAGTTCAACAATATCAATTTTATTTGCAAGCATACATGGACTCTTCAAACGAATTTCAGTAGCATGTGTAGAATCAAATTTAGTGTTCTTTGGTGGTATAAAATCGGAAGAATAACTGATTCTCACTTTTATTTTTCTCCTCGCTTTAGCTCTACTAGCTCTAGCAAGATCATCTTTTAAAATCTGTTCGGAGTCGTGTTTTAGACCAATTTTCTTTCCATTATGCATAAGAGAATAGTGATTAGTTTTACCATTATGAACAGATTCTCTATCAAATTGCCATGGTCTACCAAGTAACAAAAACAAGCTTGCATAGGTACAACATCACAATCAACAAAATCGAATATGTACCAATAGTAAAATGCACGCGTACCGTTCTTGTTACCTTGATCTTGCGAGAACTCTCAAACCATTGGATGTAATACGAATGTGGGCGTTGTCTTGTTGGAAGCGCAAGCTTCTCTACCATGTCAACACCGCCGATTATTACAACTCCTCCATCGATGATGATCCCTATAGCTCTTTTCTTTACAACACCACGTGTTTGGAACAGGTTGTGGCGTTGATCTTGCTCAGATTTGCTCAATTGCACACTCAACACACGTTGTGTAATTAAGCTCTTGTATTGATCAACGGCTTCAGCCCCATTACCTCCGGCTCTTCATCAAGATCGTAATTGTCTCCATCTCGAGCGTAAATAAGGGCTAGTGTATCTTCATCAAAGTCACTTTTGAATCAGATTGACCGCCTTCACAAGACCATCATCACACGTTGTGTTGTGCAATGTCGCTCAATATGACAAAAACCCCAGCACTTGCGGCACTGTATATCCTTTGTCTTACCCGTGGAAGCCATAGAAGATGCACTACGAGCAGGAGCATTGGATGATGGGGGAGAAGCAGCTGGAACTCTTGTGGTGGCCTTGGACGTGGTAGTAGCTGGAGGAGAATCACGAGGAGGCGCCGATTGTCGGGATGTCCAAGTGGATGTGCGACCTGCAGAATTATTAGTCCTCCTCCATGGTGTTTGGCGATCCTGCACTTCACGTTCAGCTTTGCAAGCAAGATGAAACAAATGAGTGATAGAATTATATTCCTTATAATCTAATATGTGCTGAATGTCCTTGTTTAATCCACCAAAGAAACGTGCAAGCATTTGTTCATTAGATTCAACAAGACCACACCTAACCATCCCCGTTTGCAATTCCTGATAATACTCTTCTCTAATTTTTCCCTTGCTCTAAGCGTGTCGATTCTTTAGTAAATCACGTTGATAAGTGGGAGGTACAAAGCGAACATGCATAGCAGTTTTTAAAGCAGTCCAAGTACTAGGAATAGTAGTAGGATTTAAAAGACAATACTGGACCACCAAAGGAAGCAAATTTAGTAAATTCACATGTAGCAAAGACTAACACGCATATTCTTAGGATATTTTAAGCATGCAAAACGTTGTTCTACTTCCATCTCCCATGTAATATATGCATCAGATTATATTTACCCTCAAAATATGGAATATTTAATTTAAGCTTTGCAACATGATCATCATCACGCACTGTGGTCGGCGCTTGCGGTAGTAATGTCGGGGATGGCGGCCAGAACCTGTGGAGGTTGTTCAACCTCCTCGTCAAACAGATCGTCGTAGTGCGTCGGGGCAAAGAGTGCCTGAAGCCTGGATGCGGAATGCGTCGAAAAGCCATGAGTCAGTGAAGTTCAGCTCAGGCCATGATTGAAGGCGTCATCGATCGTTGATCATGTGAGCTTGGGCAATCTTGTCAAAAGCTCCTTGAACGAGCGTATTCACGGCGTTGAAGGATCTCGAGAGGCCGCGGCGCCATGTAGTTTGGTCAGAGCTGTCATTGTCCGGCTCAGTATGATCATGGTTAGTCCTTAAAAGCACCGGTATATATGCGGAAATATGGTGGAAGTCACGCGTGCAATATCTAATGAAGTTCTTACTACAAAACAAACAGAAAAGGCGATGTGCAACCCAGAGGATCAATGGGTCCAGAAGATTGAACCAAGCGATTACGGTGAGCGTGGAGCTCTGGGAAGGCTTAGCAAGGGGGTTAGCAATTATCAAAACAGCAATGCAAAAGTTGAAAGAATGCTCAACGACGGTACTGTGCTGGTCCTAGGCTAGACCGTACTAGAGACGCGAGCCTAGATCACCAACGATGTCACGACGCGACACAACAAGCACTGTATGATGATATGGCACCCTGAAAAGCGAACCGAGATGCAAAAAATCACTGTGATGGCGAGAGTGTAGAACTGATCTACGGGGTCTAAAAATAGGTTAGCCCCAAAAAAAATTTCGAATTTTTTTATTTTGCTCGGAAAGCGTGTCGGCGCCAAAAAATTATCGCTATAACGGCCGATGGAGAAAAGTGATCCCCGGGGTCGAAAACTAGTATAGCCAGAAATTTTTTTCGGAGGCGGTTCCTTGAACTATTCCTCACATACATGAGAATATGATGCGCATAAATCAGATGTATTTCTTACTCTTAGGAATGATGGACCAAGCATGGATGAGAGGGACAAGCATTGGAGCATGGCCATGCATGGAGATGGCAGCTAGCATGTGATGATCCAAGAGAAGGCCACGGATGAAGATTTCAGAACTTTGAGGCCACCATAATGAAGAAAGAAGGCTTGGATGAAATATTCAAGATCAATACTTCACTAATTCGTCCATAGCTTAATACTTGTCATGACACCTTTATTTTGGGCCAGGCCCATGTAATTTTCGCAGGATTTTAATTAGCCACTTTTTAGAGTCCGTATTTGAGGGGAAAAGGACTTCTAGGGTTGGATTCGGCCACCACTTCAATGGCTGGCCGAAACCCCACCTTTTCATCCTTAAATACTCCCCATAGCCGTCACCCTAGACTCGGATTTTGTTTAGACATTAAGTTAGCCATCATAGCAACTTCGCCAAGGCTCGAGCGTCGCAGAGGCCTCTTATACTTCGCACCTATACATGATCCCACCTTTTCAATAAAGCTTTCCTCTTAATCCGCAATATCTTGATTGCAATATTGGTTCTTACTTGTTCTCGATTTCAGGTAGGAATTAAGACCCTCGTTGGTCAGGCTGATCGTGTTCACGAAGGATCGGTAACCTCCAGGACATTGGCCTAGCGATTGCATTGGCGCTCGTGCTCGCACGTGTAGTCGGATCGTCAAGCCCGAACTCCACCAAATCGATTATCGCCATCTCATCGAAAGATCAGACACCTTTGCCCTATCAAGTGGTATCAGATTTCAGGTTGCTCGGTGAGATTTTACTGTTTTCGTAGATTAGATCTGTTTTTACCTATAACCCACGAAAAAGCCAAAAACACAGTTAGAGTTTAGATCCATCCCATAACCAATCTACGCCTCGCATTATCTTTACAGTTTTTGCATTGTTGAATCTGTGTCTACATCGTCGCGTCGAGTTGCTGGTCTTAGTGTCTCGTCCCTTAGAGTTTCGAGTTCTGATCACAGTAGTCACCGCCACACTCGCCGATCACCACCACCATATTCCGCCACCATATTCCGCAGCCATACACCCAGCCACCATAAACTCTAAAAACTCCGCCACCGCCTTCCTACCACGATACAGATCCGATCACCTATCCTACCGCGGCACGAGTCCGAGTTATGCTATTGTTTCCGTTACTTCTTTTTACTTTCCTTCTTTGTTGTTTCCGTGTTTAGCTAAAGTCCATGTCGAGTTCCGAGTTCGTCAGATATCCGAACCGCCTCGTAAATTTTTTTCCGCTATACTGCTTCGACCCCGGGGATCACTTTTCTCCATCGGCCATTATAGCTATATTTTTTTTGCGCATGCGCGCTTTCCGGAGCAAAATAAAAAAATTTCAAAAAATTTTTGGGGCTAACCTATTTTTAGACCCCGTAGAGATCGAGTTCTAGACACTCGCCATCATAGTGATTTTTCACCTCTCGCTTCGCTTTGTGGTGCCATATCATCATACATTGCTTGTTGTGTCGCTGTCGTGACATTGTTGGTGATCTAGGCTCGCCTCTAGTACTGGTCAGCCTAGGACCAGACACAGTACCATCGTTGAGCATTCTTTCAACTTTTGCATTGCTGTTTGATAATTGCTAACCCCTTTGCTAAGCCTTCCCAGAGCTCCAGATATTCTCCACGCGGTGTTTCGACTCGTAATCGCTTGGTTCAATCTCTGACCCATTGATCCTCGCGGTTGCACATCGCCTTTTCTGCTGTTTGGTAAGAACTTGTAAGAGCTTCAGATATTGCTTGACGGATTACGCGTGCCTTCCACCATCTTTCCGTAGTATATACCGCTCTTTAAGGACTAACCATGGCGAGATCGCTGAACCCCGCCACAATGACGAACGAAGAACTACATGCCCACTTCTTCGAGCTCTTGGTCATCAAGAAAGACGTGGATACACACCTAGGGAGTTTGACACCAAGCTCACCAACGCCGTGGACAAGATCGATGGACTCGAGAAATCCTTCAACGCCAAGCTTGACGCCGGTTCAAGGAGATTTTGAACAGATTGCCCGCACTCAAGACCCGCACTGGCGACGGCGCATTCCGATCACGTGGATTGCCTCATTCGGCCGCACCCAAAGCGGTTAACGATGCGGCCGACGACTCGACTTCCGGCCAGCTGCTGCGACATTGGGGACAGACGACGGGTACTACTACGACCCCGACTAATGTAGCCCGACCTACGGTCGTTACCACATCTTGGTCTCCAACTTACGCCAAGTCGTCATGGACTCCAAAGGTGAATCTGTTCCTCTATGCGAGCCCCCTTCCTACCCTATTGAATGGTATGCTACTTCATGCTCCGTCACATATGCATGATAGGTTCACACCGACCAGTACGGAGGCAAGGGAGGAAGCCCGGAACATCAAGCCCGACAAGACGGAGGCTTGGAAGAGGAGACGGAAGAAGACATATCGCCAAATGCTCTCTGTCTCCAGCGGTACAACCGGATCTGTCGACCTGTACTACCGGCCAGCGGTACTACCGCCCACTACTACCCATACGTATACGACGCCAATCAAGTCCCAGATCGCAAGTACTATCGGATCTCGACCCAGATTACTGGTCAATAGTACTCTGGGACCCAAGTCCGATACTACCGTCCTGTGCTCACAAGACTGCTGGCCTTCGCCCATGTACCCTCTAGCTCATCCAAACCCTAGTTTTATCCTAAACTACCCCTGCTTATGTGGTTGGCCTATAAATAGAGCCCCACCCCTCATGTATCCCGTGAGGCATAGATGATAGACTAAAGACAACCCCATTGTGGAATCTCTAGTTTTGCCTCATCCCTTTACCAAGGGGACCGACTATCGTCACCAACCTCGATTGACTTTGCATCACACATCCATCGTTGAACAAGGCCTTGGAGTTCGATGTCTCGCCTCCAAGTTGTCAAGACCCTCCCAAGGTGTTCTTCCTCTCCGATGTGGATTTGAGGGAGCACGTTGACCGATCTTTCCTTGCGAGGATTCTATCGGACGGTGGCCGCTCGGGAGCAATCGGCCTTGTATCGTGAGTTTTATGGTGTTCATCGTGTTCTTCGCGAGGTGTGTGTTCGCTTCCGCTACCTTCTCCCTTTCCCCTCGCTTTCCCATCGATTTGACCACGAGATCCGTGAAGATCAGGCCACCCAAGAGTTTAACCCCTCCATCATCTGGTAACAGCAGCTTTTGGTTGCCACGGATTTCTCATCGATAGGGTCTTTTCCCCATAAATTCGAAAATTCCACCAAAAATAGCCCCAATTCGTGTTTTGGATGCATCTGTGATTTGAGTGAGTTTTGGTAGGTTTTGATCCGTGGATTACTTGCTAAACTTGTTGATCTACCTTTCTTTGCGTTCCCATAGCCTAATTCCTTGATTTCCCCCGTCGATTTGGTGTTTTTCTTGAAGATTTTCCGCCAACGCTTCAAACTCGCTGAAACGCTGATCTTGATGCAGCCCGACCTACGGTCGTTACTACAACAAGGTCTCCAACTTACGCCAAGTCGCCATGGACTCCAAAGGTGAATCCGTTCCTCTATGAAAGCTCACTTCCTACCGTTTTGAATGGTATGCTACTTCATACCCCTCACATATTCATGATAGGTTCACACCGACCAAGACGGAGGCAAGGAGGAAGTCTTGAGCATCAAGCCCGACAAGACGGAAGCTTGGAAGAGGAGGAGGAAGAAGACAGATCAAGAATGCCGTGTTCAAGCGGTACTACGGTCGGCGGAACCGGATTACTCTGGCCGCAGATTATCGCTACCGCCTCAGATCAAGCCCGCGCCATCGCCACTGGATGCCCGATCGCTTGCGGTACTACCGGCAAGCGGTACTACTGGGTCCCCAAAGCGGTATTATCGTGATGACCGTACTACCGGTCCCAAGTCCAAGATTACCGGTCATGTCGGGCCTCACAAGACTAGTTGGGCCACAGCCCATGTATTCCCCTTTACTTACCTATTCGCATAGTTTATCCCCAAACTACCCTTGTTTAGTGGCTGGCCTATAAATAGAGCCCCCACCCCTCATGTATCCCTTAGGCATAGATGATAGACTAAAGAAAACCCCCATTGTGGAATCTCTAGTTTTGCCTCATCCCCTTTACCAAGGGGACCGACTATCGTCACCAACCTCGATTGGACTTTGCATCACGCATCCATCGTTGAACAAGGCCTTGGTCTCGGTTTCTGCCGCCCCAAGTCGCCAAGACCCTCCTCAAGGTGTTCTTCCTCTCCGATGTGGATTTGAGGGAGCACGTTGACCGATCTTTCCTTGCGAGGATTCTATCGGACCGGGCCGCCGCTCGGGATCAATCGGCCTTGTATCGTGTGAGTTTTGCGTGTGTTCATCGTGTTCTTCGCGAGGTGTGTGTTCGCTCGCTACCTTCTCCCTTTCCCTCGCTTTCCCATCGATTTGACCATGAGATCCGTGAAGATCGGGCACCCAAGAGGTTAACCCTCCATCATCCGGTATCGCACTTTTGGTTGCCACGATTTCTCATCGATTTGGTCTTTTCCCATAAATTCGAAAATTCCACCAAAAACAGCCCCAATTCGTGTTTTGGATCGATCTGTGATTTGAGTGCGTTTTGTTAGGTTTTGATCCGTGGATTACTTGCTAAACTTGTTGATCTACCTTCCTTTGCGTTCCCATGGCCTAATCCCTTGATTTCCCCCTTCGATTTGGTGCTTTTCTTGAAGATTTTCCGCCCAAATCACCCCAAAATCGCGAAACCGAGTCAAAACTGGGAGTTTCAGGTCCAAGCGGTACTACCGGGCCCAAAAACCGGTATTACATTACAACCGGTACTACTGGCAAAACAACCGTACTACCGCCCATACCGATCCAAAACAAAGAAGTTCCAAATTTCAGCCTCTCACCATTTTGGGCATAACTTTTGCATACGAACTCGGATTTTGGTGTTCTTTAGCTCGTTTCGAAGAGGAGAAGGAGCTTTACATCATCATCCACGTGGTTCATGCTATATACTCCATCCAAATTCCATGAGCAAGGAGGAATCCAACAATAAAGGGTTAAGATCGTCGACGAAAGGTATAAACATTCCGCAACTTCTCCCCACTTGCATTCCTTTGTGAACCCCACTATCTTTGCGAGCAACAAACACCTATTGAGACTAGTTCCTCTGATGATTGCTTGGGCTATGCACATCTGATACCTTGTAGATTCTGAGCAAACATTGTGAGCGTTATCTCATATAGTTATCTTGTATAGTTGTTGGCACAAGGAAGAGGCAAGTGAAAAGAAACAAAGAAAAAAAGAAAAAGAGGAAAAAAAATAGAAAAAAAAAGAAAAGAAAAGAAAGAGATATATACATGTGCCTCATAGCATAGGAAGCGCAAGCTCGATGAACATCATATAGGTACTTATTGTGCATATCTTGTAGCCCACCAATTTTGTGCAATCGAACTAGCGTCTCTCCTTATACTTGTGTGACACGAGCTTATAGTCTTCGCTAGGTAATCATTTGGTTCTTAGCTCACTTTCTCCGCCGCATAAGTCCCATTTATCCCACCGTGTGTGTTCCCTTGTACATATTTCCTATCTTGTGGATTGACTTGTTTGCTTGGTGATCATTGTGGTTCTTTACTTGCCATTACAACATCTTGATTTCGGATTGGTTCTTGACATGCCATTTTCCATACCTATCCACCATAGGCCTTGTGTGTGTGTTTTTTTTGTTGGTAGTTGGTTTTGGTGTTCCGCGTGAACTTCACTTTGCTTGGTTTATTGCTCTCAAGTGTGGCCACTTGCACGATACGATCTTCCAAGGTAAAGTAAGGTTTGACGTTGTATCCCTAACTCCCACTACCACTTTCATATACACCACTTGGTCTTGTGCATCATGTTTAGGGACTCCGGAACCGAGGATGATATCTATGAAGAATCCATGATGAGCCACCATGACTACGACTCCACAAGTATAGAGGACATGACGGAGCACAACACCGACAATGGCTCCGCATGCTTTGAGGACCCGGAGCACTACACCTACGACGACTCCACATGCATGGAAGACATGGAGCTCTACGTCGACAATGGCTCCTCATGCATGGAGCCTATGGAGCACTACACCGACAATGGCTCCACATGCTTGGGTGATATGGAGTACTACACCAACATTTACTCCCCAAGCATGGACGACTTCGAGTGCGACATCGATGACGCCTCGCCAAGCACGGAGGACACGAAGAACTTCATCGACTTTGATGGCTCCTCCATGAGCCATGAAGAATTCCTCCACCGTGTGGAGATGGAATCCTACTACGCCAAGCAAGAGGAGGCGCATCATCAAGATTCCATGACCTTCAAGGCCAAGCGTGCCACACCAAAGGGCACCACCTACTTCGATGATTCACCTCCAAGGCGACATGTGCCACCACCTAGATGGCGTCAAGCGCCACCATCTCCAAGGCACCAAGCTCCATCACCTCCAAGGCGTCAAGCTCTACCAACTCCAAGGCACCAAGCTTCATCACCGCCAAGGCGCCAAGCTCCAACTCCTATCCAAACAAGAGTGGCGTCCAAACATCATATGCATCAAGAGGCGCTAAGAAACAAGACTCTTCATCGACAAACATCCTCTCATGAGCATCGCCACCATAAAGAGGATACAAGACATCGTCAAAGGCATGTTTGCCATAAAGACGAAGAATTCATGATGAGCACCAACCATAATGCTCAAGCAAGCTCAAGAAGGAACTACAAGCACAAGAAGAGGGCCAAGGCAAATGATCATCGTCACGAGTGTCATGTGGACGACCAAGTGCGCCACCTACATCAACCATCGGCAAGGCACGCCAATGACCTCCGTCGACACCATCATAGGGCACCTTCAACTACTCGTGCCACCACCACAATGGCACCAAGAGCAAGCCTTCCTCCACGCCATCAAGCTTCAATGCCTACGATTGACTTCCACAACCTCGCCAACGAGGAAAATGTAGACCTCTACTTCGCCAAGTTGGATAGCATGAGCCTACCTCCACCACTACTACGAGATGGCCACAAGACGGTCGAGCATGGGATTTTCCCTTCGACCATGGAGGAGAGCAATGATGCCCATCTTATGGCATCCAACCTTGGAGGCGACAAGGTCAAGAATGGTGAGCATGGGATTTTCCCTTCACCAAAGGAGGCGCATGGAGTTGAGGAAACCGAGCCTACCCCCATATGCTTGAGTGATGATGTGGTACCAATCCCATGTGAGTATGAGAGCCACTTAGCCCACTTGAGTGAGAACAAGAGTGAGATGAGTGACTCCACCTTATGTGAGATTGAGTGCTTCCAATTGGAGGGCATGAGCGATACTACTAGTGAGTTGAGAGTGGTAGTTGATAGGTCAAGTGAGACCATTTCGATTTCTAACAACTTACCCTCTACCTCTAGTGTGTTCTCTTGTGTTGTGCTAGGTTCCATGGAGGACGACTCCCCAAGCCATGAAGCAATGATGCCTCAATTGGAGAAGATGTACATGGTGCACGAAGATGATGCTACGCGATGGCTACATCAAGAAGACGAAGTCGTCCACAAGGAGGCCACTACTTCCACAACACCCACTTCATATGAGAGGTATGAACAAGGTAACAATAAGGGTGTTGATGATGCCATGATCCCACTAGTGGACATGATGAATTGTGAGGATATGCATGCTATGGATGATACTTATGACATTACATATGCTTCATCCATATTCCCATGTGATGCTTTGCCTTTGCATAATATTGATCATGTGGAATTGTTTGATTGCGAACTCATTGCCATAAACATGCCATGCTATGCATCTTGTGTGTATCCTCCAATTGCTTTGGACTTGCCTTGTCATGCTAGTCATTCAATTTCTCCCGTTGCTTGCGATAAGATGAATGCTTGCTATTTCACTTGTTTTGCTTGCAACAATATTGATCATATGCGTTCTAATGAGATGGCCCCCATAGCTTTCTCAATTTTTGGAGATTTTGATGATTGCCATGATAAGCATGTTCCCCACTTGCATACTCACCATGCACCTATTTCATACTTGATTGACATTAATGGTGATGTGCACAAGAAGAGATACGTCATGATGGATGATGTGTATCTCTACCATGCACACACGTTCTTCCTTTTACATATGATGTGTGTAGGTACCCGAACGAGAATGTCAACCTCGGGTGAGCACGAGTTGACAAAAAGAGCTCTAGAGAGCATCCCACAAGTGAGTTCAAGATCGAACCCAGCTCTGATACCTTTTGCATGCTTTGCATCTTTCATGTTGGCAAATTGCTCTTTCATATGGTTTGATTGCAAGCATGTTAATGGTATTATCTCCCCTTGTGACATTCATGTTTCTTCGCATCTAGATAATGATGTTTTGTGTGTTGCAACAAAAATGTTGAACATTTTCTCTTTCCGATGTTTTGGGTGCAACCACAATTCCATTAAGAGCATGTATTGTCACGAGAGCTTCCAAGAATCTCGTCTTGTTGTTGCAACAAACATAAGGACCACTTGCTCTTTCATTTGGTTTGTTTGCAAACATAATACTTTTGTTTTGGATATGCTTCCTTGTGTGTTTTTGCCAAATTCTCCTATTCCTGCATCAAAGATGTTGTTTGAAATTTGGACCCAATGCTTTGAATGCACCACTTATATGTTATATGGAGTTTTTGAGTTCCCACATTTGGATGATGTTCAAACGATTTCCATGCACATTGACCTTGCATATGCATCCCGTTTGCTATACTTGAGTTGTGCTAATCGTGTTGTGAACAAGAATGGACATGCCACAAATGACATGCTCCTCTATCACACACAAACATATGTTGCTTGGTCTTTGTTGTATGAAGGTACAAGTGCATACACGTCAACCTCTATGGACTATAAGTTGACAAGAAGAACCGAAGAGAGTTACCTATGCCTACCCTTCATCGAGCTATCTCTACAAGCTAAGGTGACTTCCTTCTACTTGAGGACTCATGCTATAATCTTCATGAATTGGCTACGCTTTGAGTGTTGCTTTGCTTTTGTTGTGAGCTTTGTAGGCTTCAAGGAAGGTGAAGGAACAATGAAGTGTTGTCAAGTCAATCTTCCCGAGGACGACTATATGGTGAACCCCAGGATCAAGAAGGTCTCTCGACCGCTTGTACTTTGTGATGAGCATGTAGAGTCGAGGACGACTCTTTTTGAAGGGGGGGAGATGATGCAGCCCTACCTACGGTCGTTACTACATCAAGGTCTCCAACTTACGCCAAGTCTCCATGGACTCCAAAGGTGAATCCGTTCCTCTATGAAAGCTCACTTCCTACCCTATTGAATGGTATGCTACTTCATACTCCATCACATATTCATGATAGGTTCACACCGACCAGTACGGAGGCAAGGGAGGAAGCCCGGAGCATCAAGCCCGACAAGACGGAAGCTTGGAAGAGGAGGAGGAAGAAGACAGATCAAAATGCGTGTTCAAGCGGTACTACCGGTCATGGAACATTACCGGTCAATGATTATCACCCTGCTACCGCCTAGATCAAGCTCCGCCATCGCCATTGGATGCCCCAGATCGCTTAGTACTACCATCAGCAAGCGGTACTACTGGCCCCAAAGCGATTACGGTGATGACCGGTACTACCGGTCCCAAGTCCGGTACTACCGGTCATGTATGTGCCTGCGCGCACTAGTTGGGCCACAGCCCATGTATCCCCCCCTTTACTTACCTATTCGCCTAGTTTATCCCCAAACTACCCTTGTTTAGTGGCTGGCCTATAAATAGAGCCCCCACCCCTCATGTATCCCTTAGGCATAGATGATAGACTAAAGAAAACCCCCATTGTGGAATCTCTAGTTTTGCCTCATCCCCTTTACCAAGGGGATCGACTATCGTCACCAACCTCAATTGGACTTTGCATCACGCATCCATCATTGAACAAGGCTTTGGGTTCTCGGTTTCTCGCCCCCAAGTCGTCAAGACCCTCCTCAAGGTGTTCTTCCCTCTCCGATGTGGATTTGAGGGAGCACGTTGACCGATCTTTCCTTGCGAGGATTCTATCGGACCGGTGGCCGCCGTTCGGGAGTAATCGGCCTTGTATTGTGTGCGTTTTGCGTGTGTTCATCGTGTTCTTCGCGAGGTGTGTGTTCGCTTCCGCTACCTTCTCCCTTTCCCATCGCTTTCCCATCGATTTGACCATGAGATCCGTGAAGATCGGGCACCCAAGAGGTTAACCCCTCCATCAGGAAACGCAGGCAAAAGCTGAACCAACACCTTAGACAAGATTTGGTCGGATCAAAACCACCAATAACACTCCAAAATGACAGATCGATCCAAAGGCAAATTGGGGTTGTTTTTTGGGAAATTTTCGAATTTATGATGGATAGAAGAAAAATTGGGGGGAAATTCGTGATCAACCTTGCTCTTGATACCAAGATGTTATGGGGTAGCCCCTTGGGGTGGCCCGATCTTTCACGAATTTTCCACGGGAAGCGAGGGGAAAGCGGTGGACGGGGGAAGAAGGGATGATGATAGGGCAAAGGTGTCCGATCTTTCGATGAGATGGCGATATTCGATTTGGTGGAGTTCGGGCTTGACGATCCGACTACACGTGCGAGCACGAGCGCCAATGCAATCGCTAGGCCAATCTCCTGGAGGTTACCGATCCTGCGTGAACACGATCAGCCTGACCAGCGAGGGTCTTAATTCCTACCTGAAATCGAGAACAAGTAAGAACCAATATTGCAATCAAGATATTGCGGATTAAGAGGAAAGCTTTATTGAAGAGGTGGGATCCCGAATAGGTGCGGTACAAGAGGCCTCATGACGCCGAGCCTTGGCGAAGGTTGCGACTATGGCTAACTTAATGTCTAAACAAAATCCGAGTCTAGAGGTTCGGCTATGGGGCGATTTAAGGGCGAAAGGTGGGGTTTCGCCAGCCATGGAAGTGGTGGCGAATCCAACCCTAAAAGTCATTTTCCCTCAAATACGGACTCTAAAAAGTGGCTAATTAAAATCCTGAAAATTACATGGGCTGGCCCAAAATAAAGGTGTCGAAGACCATATTAAGCTATGGACGAATTCGTAAAGTATTGATCTTGAATATTTCGTCCAAGCCTTCTTTCTTCATTATGGTGGCCTCAAAGTTCAAATCTTCATCTGTGGCCTTCTCTTGGATCATCACATGCTTGTCGCCATCTCCATGCATGACCATGCTCCAATGCTTGTCCCTCTCATCCATGCTTGGTCCATCATTCCTAAGAGTAAGAAATATATCTGATTTAGGCAGCATCATATTCTCATGTATGTGAGGAATAGTTCCAAGAAACGAAAGTACCTGATAGTTAAGTTGTTTGGCACGAGATCTTGTGATGGGTCCTTGTATGTGTGTTGCTGTAGGTACAACGGTTGTATCAATAGTAGGGATGTCCACATCATGCTCCCCTTCTTGAATTGAAGTCGTCCTCGACGCAATCTCATCTTCCTCACCAAAGTAAGGCTTCAAATCTGCAATGTTAAACATAGGACTAACCGTACCAAAGTCTGCATGCAACTCAAGTTTATATGCATTATCATTTATTTTCTCTAACACCTTAAAGGGACCAGCAGCACGTGGCATTAACTTAGGCTTGCGTAAATAATGGAAAACGATCTTTATGCAAATGTAACCAAACAAGATCGCCAACATCAAACACAACATGCTTTCTCCCTTTATCCCCAGCAAGTTTATACTTAGCATTCATGTGTTCAATGTTATCTTTAGTAGTCTTATGCAAGTTTAATATCATTTCAGCGCGTTGTGTAGCATCCAAATTATGTTGTACCGAAGAAGGTAAAGGCAATAAATCAATAGGTGCACGAGGAACAAAACCATACACAATCTCAAATGGGCACATCTTTGTGGTAGAATGCAATGAACGATTATAAGCAAATTCTATATGAGGTAAACACTCTTCCCACAATTTTAAGTTCTTTAAAACAGCTCGTAACATAGTAGACAAAGTTCTATTTACTACTTCAGTTTGACCATCAGTTTGGGGATGACATGTAGTACTAAAGAGCAATTTAGTCCCCAACTTAGCCCATAAACATCTCCAAAAGTGGCTAAGAAATTTAGTATCACGATCAGAGACAATAGTATTTGGCACACCATGCAAACGAACAATTTCACGAAAGAACAAATCAGCAATATGCGCAGCATCATCCGTTTTATGACAAGGAATAAAGTGTGCCATCTTAGAAAACCGATCCACAACAACAAAAATACTATCCCTCCCCTTCTGTGTTCGTGGCAATCCCAAAACAAATTCCATAGAAATATCCTCCCAAGGAACACTAGGAACAGGAAGAGGCATATATAAACCATGTGGATTAAGGCGAGACTTAGCTTTTTGACAAGTAGTGTAGCGTGCCACAAATCTCTCAACATCTCGACGCATACGTGGCCAAAAGAAGTGTGCAAAGAAGAACATCCTCCGCCTTCTTGACACCAAAGTGTCCCATCAATCCTCCTCCATGCGCCTCAACAACAACAAAAGACGAACAGAGCTATCCGAATGCATAGTTTGTTAGCACGAACACAAATCCATCATTGAAGACGAACTTGTTCCAAGTTCTACCATCTCTACAATTTCGCAACACATCTTTAAATTCAGCATCATGCACATATTGTTCCTTAATAGTTTCCAATCCAAATATTTTGAAGTCAAGTTGAGATAACAAAGCATAACGGCGTGACAAAGCATCAGCAATAATGTTATCTTTACCCTTTTGTGTTTGATAACATAAGGAAAAGACTCAATAAATTCAACCCACTTTGCATGACGACGATTCAACTTAGCTTGACTACGAATATGCTTCAAAGATTCATGATCGTAATGAATAACAAACTCTTTAGGCCATAGATAATGTTGCCAAGTTTCTAATGTCGAACCAACGATATAATTCTTTATCATAAGTAGAATAGTTCAGACTAGCCCCACTCAATTTCTCACTAAAATATGCAACAGGTTTTCCTCTTGTAATAACACCCTCCCAAACCAATTCCACTAGCATCACATTCAAGCTCAAAAGTCTTAGTAAAATCGAAGTTGGAGTAAGGGAGCATGTGTTAGCTTATCTTTTAATATGACGAAGGCGTTGTTGTGCATCGCCCAAACAAAGGGCACATCCTTCTTGGTAAGCTCATTCAACTGGCAATTGATCCAAAGTCTTTGACAAAGCGCCTATAAAACCACGAGGCCAAGAAAACTCCTCACTTGTGTGACTGTCTTGGTCATGCCAATTCTCAATAGCTTCAATCTTGGCGGATCCACTTCAATACCCCGTGATGTAACAACATAGCCAAGAAACGCAACTCGATTGGTGCAAAAGGTGCACTTCTCAAGGTTACCAAACAAACGTGCATCTCGTAAAGCATTAAAAACAAGACGTAAATGGTCCAAATGATCCTCTAAAGATTTTCTATAAATCGAATATCATCAAAGTAGACTACCACAAAACGTCCAATGAAAGCACGTAAAACTTCGCTCATTAATCTCATGAAAGTGCTAGGTGCATTAGTTAAACCAAACGGCATTACTAACCACTCATATAAACCGAACTTAGTTTTAAATGTTGTTTTCCATTCATCGCCTAATTTCATACTTAACTGTGGTAACCACTACGCAAATCAACTTTAGAAAACATGGTAGAGCCACTCAATTCATCAAGCATGTCATCTAAACGTGGAATAGGATGACGATATCGAATAGTAATATTATTGATAGCTCTACAATCAAGACACATGCGCCAAGAACCATCTTTCTTAGGTACCAAAATAATAGGAACAACACAAGGGCTAAGGGACTCATGAATATGATCTCACGAGGAGTTCCCGAATTTGGCGTTGTATCTCCTTTGTCTCCTCCGGATTGGTTCTATATGGCGCGGTTGGGCAACGTGGCACCAGGAATTAGATCAATTTGATGCTCAATTCCTCTAATAGGAGGTAGTCCTGGTGGCAACTCAGCGGGAAAGACGTCCTCATATTCCTGCAAAAGGTTAGCAACAGCGGGTGGCAAAGAAGAAGGCATATCCTCAAATGAAAACAAAACCTCTTTGCAGACAATTGCATAACATTGAGTATTGTTTACATCTAGTTCAACAATATCAATTTTATTTGCAAGCATACATGGACTCTTCAAACGAATTTCAGTAGCATGTGTAGAATCAAATTTAGTGTTCTTTGGTGGTATAAAATCGGCAGCAACAATCTGATTCTCACTTTTATTTTTCTCCTCAGTTTTAGCTCTACTAGCTCTAGCAAGATCATCTTTTAAAATCTGTTCGGGAGTCAGGTTTTAGACCAATTTTCTTTCCATTATGCATAAGAGAATAGTGATTAGTTTTACCATTATGAACAGATTCTCTATCAAATTGCCATGGTCTACCAAGTAACAAAAAACAAGCTTGCATAGGTACAACATCACAATCAACAAAATCAGAATATGTACCAATAGTAAAATGCACGCGTACCGTTCTTGTTACCTTGATCTTGCGAGAACTCTCAAACCATTGGATGTAATATGAATGTGGGCGTTGTCTTGTTGGAAGCGCAAGCTTCTCTACCATGTCAACACCGCCGATTATTACAACTCCTCCATCGATGATGATCCAGATAGCTCTTTTCTTTACAACACCACGTGTTTGGAACAGGTTGTGGCGTTGATCTTGCTCAGATTTGCTCAATTGCACACTCAACACACGTTGTAATTAAGCTCTTGTATTGATCGCCAGCTTCACTCCCATTACCTCCGCTCTTCATCAAGATCGTAATTGTCTCCATCTCGAGCGTAAATAAGGGCTAGTGTATCTTCATCAAAGTCACTCGCTGAATCGTATTGACCGTCTTCACAAGACCATCATCACACGTTGTGTTGTGCAATGTCGCTCAATATGACAAAACCCCAAAGACTTGCGGCATCAGATATCCTTTGTCTTACCCGTGGAAGCCATAGAAGATGCACTACGAAAGGAGCATTGGATGATGGGGAGAAGCAATGAACTCTTGTGGTGGCCTTGGACGTGGTAGTAGGAGGAGAATCACGAGGAGGCGCCGATTGTCGGATGTCCAAGTGGATGTGCGACTGCAGAAATTATTAGTCCTCCTCCATGGTGTTTGGCGATCCACGCACTTCACGTTCAGCTTTGCAAGCAAGATGAAACAAATGAGTGATAGAATTATATTCCTTATAATCTAATATGTGCTGAATGTCCTTGTTTAATCCACCAAAGAAACGTGCAAGCATTTGTTCATTAGATTCAACAAGACCACACCTAACCATCCCCGTTTGCAATTCCTGATAATACTCTTCTACAGAATTTTTCCCTTGCTCTAAGCGTGTCAGATTCTTTAGTAAATCACGTTGATAAGTGGGAGGTACAAAACGAACATGCATAGCAGTTTTTAAAGCAGTCCAAGTACTAGGAATAGTAGTAGGATTTAAAAGACAATACTCAGACCACCAAAGGGAAGCAAATTTAGTAAATTCACATGTAGCAGCACTAACACGCATATTCTTAGGATATTTTAAGCATGCAAAACGTTGTTCTACTTCCATCTCCCATGTAATATATGCATCAGGATTATATTTACCCTCAAAATATGGAATATTTAATTTAAGCTTTGCAACATGATCATCATCACGTACCTGTGGTCCAGCGTTGCCGTAGTAATGTCGGGGATGGCCAGCAGGAACCTGTGGAGGTTGTTCAACCTCCTCGTCAAACAGATCGTCGTCGTCGGGGTCGTAGTAGTACCTGTCGTCCGTCCCCAATGTCGCAGCAGCCATGAAGTCCGAGGTGCGCCACCAGCAGAGTCACGGTGCGAAGAATGAACCAGCATCCGACCCATGATCGGAATGCGTCAGGCGCCATGTGTGGGTGCGAAAGGGCAATCGGTTCAAAAGCTCCTTGAACCGAACGTCAAGCTTGGCGTTGAAGGATTTCTCGAGTCCATCGATCTTGTCACGTTGGTGAGCTTGGTGTCAAACTCACCGAGGCGCCAGATCCACGCCTTCGGCGCTGACCAAGAGCGCGGAGAAGTGGGCATGTAGTTCTTCGCTCGTCATTGTGGCGGGGTTCAAGTATCTCGCTATGGTTAGTCCTTAAAAAGCACCGGTATATAGTACGGAAATATGGTGGAAGTCACGCCAGAATCCGTCAAGCAATATAATGAAGTTCTTACAAGTTCTTACCAAATGCAGGAAAAGGCGATGTGCAACCATGAGGATCTGGGTCCAGAGATTGAACCAAGCGATTACCAGGAGTCGAGACACCGCACGTGGAGAATATCTGTGGAGCTCTGGGAAGGCTTAGCAAGGGGGGTTAGCAATTATCAAAACAGCAATGCAAAAGTTGAAAGAATGCTCAACGACGGTACTGTGCTGGTCCTAGGCTAGACCGTACTAGAGACGTGAGCCTAGATCACCAACGATGTCACGACGCGACACAAAAAGCACTGTATGATGATATGGCACCCTGAAAAGCGAACCGAGATGCAAAAAATCACTATGATGGCGAGTGTCTAGAACTGATCTACGGGGTCTAAAAATAGGTTAGCCCCAAAAAAAATTCAAATTTTTTTATTTTGCTCCGGAAAGCGTGTCGGCGCCAAAAAAATATCGCTATAACGGCCGATGGAGAAAAGTGATCCCCGGGGTCGAAAACTAGTATAGCCAGAAATTTTTTTCGGAGGCGGTTCCTTGGAACTATTCCTCACATACATGAGAATATGATGCTGCATAAATCAGATGTATTTCTTACTCTTAGGAATGATGGACCAAGCATGGATGAGAGGGACAAGCATTGGAGCATGGCCATGCATGGAGATGGCAGCTAGCATGTGATGATCCAAGAGAAGGCCACGGATGAAGATTTCAGAACTTTGAGGCCACCATAATGAAGAAAGAAGGCTTGGATGAAATATTCAAGATCAATACTTCACGAATTCGTCCATAGCTTAATACGGTGCTGCGACACCTTTATTTTGGGCCAGGCCCATGTAATTTTCGCAGGATTTTAATTAGCCACTTTTTAGAGTCCGTATTTGAGGGGAAAAGGACTTCTAGGGTTGGATTCGGCCACCACTTCAATGGCTGGCCGAAACCCCACCTTTTCATCCTTAAATACTCCCCATAGCCGTCACCCTAGACTCGGATTTTGTTTAGACATTAAGTTAGCCATCATAGCAACTTCGCCAAGGCTCGGCGTCAGCCGCAGAGGCCTCTTATACTGCACCTATACATGATCCCACCTTTTCAATAAAGCTTTCCTCTTAATCCGCAATATCTTGATTGCAATATTGGTTCTTACTTGTTCTCGATTTCGTAGGAATTAAGACCCTCGTTGGTCGGCCGATCGTGTTCACGAAGGATCGGTAACCTCGTGACATTGGCCTAGCGATTGCATTACGCCGTTTCGCACGTGTAGTCGGATCGTCAAGCCGAACTCCACCAAATCGATTATCGCCATCTCATCGAAAGATCGACACCTTTGCCCTATCAAGTGGTATCGATTTCGTGTTGCTCGGTGAGATTTTACTGTCGTAGATTAGATCTGTTTTTACCTATAACCCACGAAAAAGCCAAAAACACAGTTAGAGTTTAGATCCATCCCATAACCAATCTACGCCTCGCATTATCTTTACAGTTTTTGCATTGTTGAATCTGTGTCTACATCGTCGCGTCGAGTTGCTGGTCTTAGTGTCTCGTCCCTTAGAGTTTCGAGTTCTGATCACAGTAGTCACCGCCACACTCGCCGATCACCACCACCATATTCCGCCACCATATTCCGCAGCCATACACCCAGCCACCATAAACTCTAAAAACTCCGCCACCGCCTTCCTACCACGATACAGATCCGATCACCTATCCTACCGCGGCACGAGTCCGAGTTGCGTTATTGTTTCCTCGTTACTTCTTTTTACTTTCCTTCTTTGTTGTTTCCGTGTTTAGCTAAAGTCCATGTCGAGTTCCGAGTTCGCTCGTATATCTGGAACCGCCTCAGAAATTTTTTCTGGCTATACTGTTTCTCGACCCCGGGGATCACTTTTCTCCATCGGCCATTATAGCTATATTTTTTTTGCGCATGCGCGCTTTCCGGAGCAAAATAAAAAAATTTCAAAAAATTTTTGGGGCTAACCTATTTTTAGACCCCGTAGATCAGTTCTAGACACTCGCCATCATAGTGATTTTTCACCTCTCGTTTCGCTTTTCAGGGTGCCATATCATCATACATTGCTTGTTGTGTCGCGTCGTGACATTGTTGGTGATCTAGGCTCGCGTCTCTAGTACGGTCTAGCCTAGGACCAGCACAGTACCATCGTTGAGCATTCTTTCAACTTTTGCATTGCTGTTTTGATAATTGCTAACCCCCTTTGCTAAGCCTTCCCAGAGCTCCACAGATATTCTCCACGTGCGGTGTTTCGACTCCTGGTAATCGCTTGGTTCAATCTCTGGACCCATTGATCCTCGCGGTTGCACATCGCCTTTTCCTGCTGTTTGGTAAGAACTTGTAAGAGCTTCGTATATTGCTTGACGGATTACGCGTGCCTTCCACCATCTTTCCGTAGTATATACCTGTGCTCTTTAAGGACTAACCATGGCAGATACTTCGCGGAACCCTGCCACAATGACGAACGAAGAACTACATGCCCACTTCTCTGAGCTCTTGGTCAGTCGCGCTGAAGACGTGGATACACACCTAGGGGAGTTTGACACCAAGCTCACCAACGCCGTGGACAAGATCGATGGACTCGAGAAATCCTTCAACGCCAAGCTTGACGCTCGGTTCAAGGAGATTTTGAACAGATTGCCCGCACCCGCACCTGGCGCACGGCGCATTCCGATCACGGCCTGACCGCTGGTTCGCAAGTCAGGTTAACGCGGCCGACGACTCGCACTTCCATGGCTGTCATGCGACATTGGGGATGACGACGGTACTACTACGACCCGATCGATGTAGCTCGACTACGGTCGTTACCACATCTTGGTCTCCAACTTACGCCAAGTCGTCATGGACTCCAAAGGTGAATCTGTTCCTCTATGCGAGCCCCCTTCCTACCCTATTGAATGGTATGCTACTTCATGCTCCGTCACATATGCATGATAGGTTCACACCGACCAAGACGGAGGCAAGGAGGAAGCCCGAACATCAAGCCCGACAAGACGGAGGCTTGAAGAGGAGATTAAGAAGACAGATCGCCAAATGCTCTGTCTCCAGTGGTACAACCGGATCTGTCGACCAGACACTGCCAGCCAGTACTACCGCCCACTACTACCGCCCATACAGATGACGCCAATCAAGTCCCAGATCAAGCGGTACTACGGATCCGACCCAGATACTGGGTCAGCAGTACTACTGGGACCCAAGTCCCAGATTACCGATCCTGTGTGCTCACAAGACTGCAGCCTTCGCCCATGTACCCCTCTAGCTCATCCAAACCCTAGTTTTATCCCTAAACTACCCCTGTTTATGTGGTTGGCCTATAAATAGAGCCCCCACCCCTCATGTATCCCGTAGGCATAGATGATAGACTAAAGACAACCCCCATTGTGGAATCTCTAGTTTTGCCTCATCCCCTTTACCAAGGGGACCGACTATCGTCACCAACCTCGATTGGACTTTGCATCACACATCCATCGTTGAACAAGGCCTTGGAGTTCGATGTCTCGTCTCCAAGTTGTCAAGACCCTCCCCAAGGTGTTCTTCCCTCTCCGATGTGGATTTGAGGGAGCACGTTGACCGATCTTTCCTTGCGAGGATTCTATCGGACCGGTGCTCGGGAGCAATCGGCCTTGTATCGTGTGAGTTTTGCGTGTGTTCATCGTGTTCTTCGCGAGGTGTGTGTTCGCTTCCGCTACCTTCTCCCTTTCCCCTCGCTTTCCCATCGATTTGACCACGAGATCCGTGAAGATCAGGCCACCCAAGAGTTTAACCCCTCCATCATCTGGTATCAGCAGCTTTTGGTTGCCACGGATTTCTCATCGATAGGGTCTTTTCCCCATAAATTCGAAAATTCCACCAAAAATAGCCCCAATTCGTGTTTTGGATGCATCTGTGATTTGAGTGAGTTTTGGTAGGTTTTGATCCGTGGATTACTTGCTAAACTTGTTGATCTACCTTTCTTTGCGTTCCCATAGCCTAATTCCTTGATTTCCCCCGTCGTTGGTGTTTTTCTTGAAGATTTTCCGCCCAAATCGCCCCAAACTCGCGAAAACGCGTCAGATCTTGATGCAGCCCGACCTACGGTCGTTACTACAACAAGGTCTCCAACTTACGCCAAGTCGCCATGGACTCCAAAGGTGAATCCGTTCCTCTATGAAAGCTCACTTCCTACCGTTTTGAATGGTATGCTACTTCATACTCCGTCACATATTCATGATAGGTTCACACCGACCAGTACGGAGGCAAGGGAGGAAGCCCGGAGCATCAAGCCCGACAAGACGGAAGCTTGGAAGAGGAGGAGGAAGAAGACAGATCGGAAATGCTGTGTTCAAGCGGTACTACCGGGCGGAACTGGGTATTACCGGTCAGTATTATCGCCTGCTACCGCCTGCATCAAGCTCGCGCCATCGCCATCGGATGCCCTTAAGATCGCTTGCGGTACCCATCGCAAGCGGTACTCACGGTCCCCAAAGCGGTATTACCGGTGATGACCGGTACTCTGGGTCCCAAGTCCCAGACTACCGGTCATGTCGGCCTCACACTAGTTGGGCCACACCATGTATCCCCCTTTACTTACCTATTCGCCTAGTTTATCCCCAACTACCCTTGTTAAGTGGTTGGCCTATAACAGCCCCCACCCCTAATGTATCCCTTAGGCATAGATGATAGACTAAAGACAACCCCCATTGTGGAATCTCTAGTTTTGCCTCATCCCCTTTACCAAGGGGACCGACTATCGTCACCAACCTCGATTGGACTTTGCATCACGCATCCATCGTTGAACAAGGCCTTGGAGTTCGATGTCCCGCTCCAAGTTGTCAAGACCTCCCCAAGGTGTTCTTCCTCTCCGATGTGGATTTGAGGGAGCACATTGACCGATCTTTCCTTGCGAGGATTCTATCGGACCGGCCACCGCTCGGGAGCAATCGCATTGTATCGTGTGAGTTTTGCGTGTTCATCGTGTTCTTCGAGGTGTGTGTTCTCTTCCGCTACCTTCTCCCTTTCCTCGCTTTCCCATCGATTTGACCACGAGATCCGTGAAGATCGGGCACCCAAGAGGTTAACCCTCCATCATCCGGTATCGCAGCTTTTGGTTGCCACGGATTTCATCGATTTGGTCTTTTCCATAAATTGTAAATTCCACCAAAAACAGCCCCAATTCGTGTTTTGGATCGATCTGTGATTTGAGTGCGTTTTGGTAGGTTTTGATCCGTGGATTGCTTGCTAAACTTGTTGATCTACCTTCCTTTGCGTTCCCATGGCCTAATTCTTTGATTTCCCCCTTCGATTTGGTGTTTTTCTTGAAGATTTTCCTCCCAAATCACCCCAAAATAGCGAAAACGCGTCAAATCTGGGCATCCCAGGTCCAAGCGGTACTACCGGGTCCAAAATTGATTATCAAGACTTAACCGTACTACTGACCCAAAAGACCGGTACTACCGCCCCATACAGATCAAAACAAAGAAGTTCCAGATTTCAAATTTCTCACCGTTTTGGGCATAACTTTTGCATACGAACTCGGATTTTGGTGTTCTTTAGCACGTTTCGAAGAGGAGAAGGAGCCCTACATCATCATCCACGTGGTTCATGCTATCTACTCCATACAAATTCCGTGAGCAAGGCTGATATGGGGTGGCCCGATCTTCTCAGCAAGCACTTGTCGATGATGATGGTGGATGATAGATAACTAGCCTGTAGCTATGAACTCTCCCGCTCGAAATCTGATGCCAATGCAACAGCTCTCGAACCCTGTGGGATATTCACAACACCACGCCTTGCGACGCAAATGGCCGACTTTAACGGTAGTTTGCAATCTACTAATTCCCACTGGAACAACAGATACCACTCAATTGCAGTAGATAATTCGATCAAAGGGTAATTCCAGAGGTTCTTGATAAGAAACAACTCCAAAATAGGTTTAACGTGGTCTGACCCTAACTATGGGGACGCCCCAGGGCTTATAAGGGCGGTCGGCCAAAATCGCTAAACAAAACGTGTCCGATACAAATGATCCGTCGATCTGTTGGTAACTCCAGCCGGATTTCCCTTCTAAGTAGGGGCGGATTATCCGCCCGGATTATTCCTCGGGACGGATTATCCGCCCCTATACCGAGCCTCGCTACCAAGTCCTTAGCGTAATTCCTCGAGCAGGCCGGATTATCCGCCCTTGTGGGGCGGATTATCCGCCCCTAGGACGAGATAAGTACTGCTGGAAAGCTCTAGGAGCGAGGTTTCCAAAAAGTGCTTATTTGCTTGATTTGGAGTTCAGATGAAGAATCCACGTCCGCTTTCAATTTCGTGGCTTACATCGTCCGAATCGAACCTTTCTTCTTGATGATCTTCTCTTGCGCTTCCTCCCGCCTCCTCCCTCGCGCATCCTTGGCGATCATCATGCTGACTCCTTGCCTTCCTCCCTCCTCACCGACGTTAGTCTGATGGATATTGAATCTAGTCAAACAATAACACCATGATTTAGGTAGTATAAAGTTCTTATAAATCAACATATCTTGTCCAACTAGGAATGAAGTCACCTTGTGATATTTTTCAATAAGGTTCAATATTTCATCCCAGCTGAGACAACTAGAATCAACATGATCCATGATTGTATCCTCGTCATAACCAAGTGTGCTTATCATTCCAAAAGATGGAAGGATCAGAATATTCATTACCAAACACAACCTGGAAGTGATTACACCAGTTTGTTCCCAACATGATATGGCAGGAGTTAAACGCTCTAGGAACGATAAAACAAGAAACATATCTGTGAGGGCCATAAATGGTGAGTGGAACACATGCGATCTGAGTAACTGGTAGTGCATGACCAGAAGTTGCTAACATAAATGGGATTGTTAATGCACGTGTGTATAATTGTAACTTTTCAACAACCTCAACACTAACCAAATTTATGGAAGAACAAGTATCAATGGTAGTAGCAAGATGTCTACCACAAATTTCCGTCGTGAAGTGGAACAAACCCGGATTAGGCACTACTCGACTCCTCCTCCCAAAATGTATGATCGCAGGTGGTATCGTAATGGAAAGGATAATCATCTGCATCCTTTTTCTCGCATCACATCAACACTACTAAAAGACATGATTAGTATGTTAGTGCATAAAACAAAATCTGTTGGTGGAACTCTCACAACTCACTCAAAACTAACAAGAAAGCAGATCTTACTGCTCCAAAGTGAATAGTGATGCTTACCAATTCAATCAACAACTTATGCACGGATGTGATGAAGTGAATATCAAGGGTATAGAGAACGATCACAGGCACAAAGTTATTTATGGTGGAGTCAGAGGTATGGAATCCTAACTACACCGCAAACAAGTCCTAGTGCTGATCGTTATGATAACCCAAGAAACACACACGGTGTAGATAAACGTGGAAAAGCAATTTATGAACAGGAATATTGCAATGCACAAGAGAGACGCTAGTAATAGCTCAAAATAAACAGGCACAAGATTGCTCAATCTACAAGTGCTATGATCAACTAGGCCTCCAATAATGCACACTTTGATATCTCTTTTTGTCACGCTTGTAGCTCTTTTCTCTTCTTTTTTTTATACTGAATCTCTTTTCCTTTTCTGTTTTTTTTCAACTATATGACTCAATGCAAAACGAATGCAAACTAGGAGGGGGCCGGATAATCCGGTTTGTCGGGGGCCGGATAATCCGGTCTAGCGAGGCGAAAATTTTGCACTTTCAAAACCCTAATGAGCAGCCTGTCAGAGCAAAGCAACTAGTCTCGTGGGTACGCCTTAGGCACCTGTAAGAGATAGGTCAGTAGCTAGGTTTGAAACACAAAAGTACGCTATGTGGACTCGGAAAAGTAGATGGAAACTTGGAAAACGGTGATGGTTGACTCATGAAAACAAGATCAAAAACCGAAACTTAAACACAAACGAAAACTAGACTCCTACGAGAAAAAACCTGCAGATCGGATCTACGAGAAGACACGACCAGCAACTAAAACTTGAAAAACGATGCAATCTAGGCTAGGGCAAATCTTTTTGTATGGCTTTTTCTGTATAGGACAAAAACAAGAACTAATCTATGGATGGATTTGTGGATGCTCACCGAGTAAACGAGGAAATCTGATACCAAGATGATAAAGAATCGAGGAGATAAAGATCTCTGATACCAAGATGATATGGGGTGGCCCGATCTTCTCAGCAAGCACTTGTCGATGATGATGGTGGATGATAGATAACTAGCCTGTAGCTATGAACTCTCCCGCTCGAACCCTGATGCCAATGCAACAGTTCTCGAACCCTATGGGATATTCACAACACCACGCTCTTGCACGCAATTACCGACTTAACGGTAGTTTGCAATCTACTAATTCCCAATGGAACAACAGATCACACTCAATTGCGTGAGATAATTCGATCACAGTGGTAATTCCAGAGGTTCTTGATAAGAAACAACTCCAAAATAGTTTTAACGTGGTTGACCCTAACTATGGGGACGCCCTGGGCTTATAAGGGCGGCCAAAATCGCTAAACAAAACGTGTCCGATACAAATGATCCGCGGATCTGTTGGTAACTTCCAGCCGGACTTTCCGCCCTAAGTAGGGCGGATTATCCGCCCGGATTATTCCCTCGGCGGATTATCCGCCTATACCGAGCCTCGCTACCAAGTCCTTAGCGAAATTCGAGCAGGCCGGATTATCCGCCCTTGTGGGGCGGATTATCCACCCCTAGGGACGATAAGTACTGCTGAAAGCTCTCGAGCGAGGTTTCCAAAAAGTGCTTATTTGCTTGATTTGGAGTTCAGATGAAGAATCCACGTCCGCTTCAATTTCGTGGCTTCTGTCTGTCTGAACTGAACCTTTCTTCTTGATGATCTTCTCTTGCGCCTTCCTCCCGCTCCTCCCTCGCGCATCCTTGGCGATCATCATGCTGGACTCCTTGCCTTCCTCCCTCTCCTTCCCGCTGACATTAGTCCGATGGATATTGAATCTAGTCAAACAATAACACCATGATTTAGGTAGTATAAAGTTCTTATAAATCAACGTATCTTGTCCAACTAGGAATGAAGTCACCTTGTGATATTTTTCAATAAGGTTCAATATTTCATCCCAGCTGAGACAACTAGAATCAACATGATCCATGATTGTATCCTCATCAAAGGCGGAATCCAACAATAAAGGGTGAAGATCGTCGACGAAAGGTATAAACATTCCGCGACTTCTCCCCACTTGCATTCCTTTGTGAACCCCACTATCTTTGCGAGCAACAAACACCTATTGAAACTAGTTCCTCTTATGATTGCTTGGGCTATGCACATTTGATACCTTGTAGATTCCGAGCAAACATTGTGAGCGCTATCTCATATAGTTATCTTGTATAGTTGTTGGCACAAGGAAGAGGCAAGTGAAAAGAAAAAGAAAAGAGAGAAAAGAAGAAGAAAAAATATAGAAAAAGAAAAATAAAAAGAAAAAGAAAGAGATACATATGTGCCTCATAGAATAGGAAGCGCAAGCTCGATGAATATCACATAGGTGGTACTTATTGTGCATATCTTGTAGCCCACCAATCTTATGCAATCGAACTAGCGTCTCTCCTTGTACTTGTGTGACACGAGCTTATAGTCTTCGCTAGGTAATAATTTGGTTCTTAGCTCACTTTCTCCGTCGCACAAGTCCCATTTATCCCACCGTGTGTGTTTCCTTGTACATATTTCCTATCTTGTGGATTAACTTGTTTTGCTTTGTGATCATTGTGGTTCTTTACTTGCCATTACAACATCTTGATTTCGGATTATTTCTTGACATGCCACTTTCCATTCCTATCAACCATAGGCCTTGTGTGTGTGTGTTTTTTTGTTGGTAGCTGGTTTTGGTGTTTCGCGTGAACTTAACTTTGCTTGGTTTATTGCTCTTAAGTGTGGCCACTTGCACGATACGATCTTCCAAGGTAAAGTAAGGTTTGAAGTTGTATCCATAACTCCCACTACCACTTCCATATACACCACATGGTCTTGTGCATCATGTCTAGGGACTCCGGAACCGAGGATGATATCTATGAAGAATCCATGATGAGCCACCATGACTACGACTCCACAAGTATAGAGGACATGACGGAGCACAACACCGACAATGGCTCCGCATGCTTTGAGGACCCGGAGCACTACACCTACGACGACTCCACATGCATGGAAGACATGGAGCTCTACGTCGACAATGGCTCCTCATGCATGGAGCCTATGGAGCACTACACCGACAATGGATCCACATGCTTGGGTAATATGGAGTACTACACCAAAAACTACTCCCCAAGCATGGACGACTTCGAGTGCGACATCGATGACGCCTCGCCAAGCATGGAGGACACGGAGAACTTCATCGACTTTGATGGCTCCTCCATGAGCCATGAAGAATTCCTCCACCGTGTGGAGATGGAAGCCTACTACGCTAAGCAAGAGGATGCGCATCATCAAGATTCCATGACCTTCAAGGCCAAGCGTGCCACACCAAAGGGCACCACCTACTTCGATGATTCACCTCCAAGGCGACAAGTGCCACCACCTAGATGGCGTCAAGCGCCACCATCTCCAAGGCGCCAAGCTCCATCACCTCCAAGGCGTCAAGCTCCACCATCTCCAAGGCGCCAAGCTACATCACCTTCAAGGCGCCAAGCTCCAACTCCTATCCAAACAAGAGTGGCGTCCAAACTTCATATACATCAAGAGGCTCCAAGAAACAAGACTCTTCATCGACAAACATCCTCTCATGAGCATCGCCACCATAAAGAGGATACAAGACATCGTCAAAGGCATCTTCGCCATAAAGATGAAGAATTCAAGATGAGCACCAACCATAATGCTCAAGCAAGCTCAAGAAGGCACCACAAGCACAAGAAGAGTGCCAAGGCAAATGATCATCGTCGCGAGTGTCATGTGGACGACCAAGTGCGCCACCTACATCAACCATCGGCAAGGCACGCCAATGACCTCCGTCGACACCATCATAGGGCACCTTCAACTACTCGTGCCACCACCATAATGGCACCAAGAGCAAGCCTTCCTCCACGCCATCAAGCTTCAAAGCCGACGCTTGACTTCTACGACCTCGCGAACGAGGAAAATGTAGACGCCTACTTCGCCAAGTTGGATAGCATGAGCCTACCTCCAACACTACTACGAGATGGCCACAAGACGGTCGAGCATGGGATTTTCCCTTCGACCATGGAGGAGAGAAATGATGCCCATCTTATGGCATCCAACCTTGGAGGCGACAAGGTCAAGAATGGTGAGCATGGGATTTTACCTTCACCAAAGGGGGCGCATGGAGTTGAGGAAACCGAGCCTACCCCCATATGCTTGAGTGATGATGTGGTACCAATCCCATGTGAGTATGAGAGCCACTTAGCCCACTTGAGTGAGAACAAGAGTGACATGAGTGACTCCACCTTATGTGAGATTGAGTGCTTCCACTTGGAGGGCATGAGCGATACTCCTAGTGAGTTGAGAGTGGTAGTTGATAGGTCAAGTGAGACCATTTCGAATTCTAACAACTTACCCTCTACCTCTAGTGTGTTCTCTTCTGTTGTGCTAGGTTCCATGGATGAAGACGCTCCAAGCTATGAAGCAAGGATGCCTCAATTGGAGAAGATGTACATGGTACATGAAGATGATGTTATGCCATGGCTACATCAAGAAGACGAACTCGTCCACAAGGAGACCACTACTTCCATAACACCCACTTCATATGAGAGGTATGACCAAGGTAATAATAAGGGTGTTGATGATGCCATGATCCCACTAGTGGACATGATGAATTGTGAGGATATGCATGCTATGGATGATACTTGTGACATTACATATGCTTCATCCACTTTCCCATGTGATGATTTGCCTTTGCATAATATTGATCATGTGGAATTGTTTGATTGCGATATCATTGCCATAAACATGCCATGCTATGCATCTTGTGTGTATCCTCCAATTTCTTTGGACTTGCCTTGTCATGCTAGTCATTCAATTTCTCCCGTTGCTTGCGATAAGATGAATGCTTGCTATTTCACTTGTTTTGCTTGCAACAATATTGATCATATCGTTATAATGAGATGGCCCCATAGCTTTCTCAATTTTTGGAGATTTTGATGATTGCCATGATAAGCATGTTCCCC
This sequence comes from Avena longiglumis, assembly GCA_030063025.1. Classification (NCBI taxonomy): domain Eukaryota; kingdom Viridiplantae; phylum Streptophyta; class Magnoliopsida; order Poales; family Poaceae; genus Avena; species Avena longiglumis. Next base: position 328,831,972 of record CP125974.1, on the reverse strand, counting down.
ACTTGCATACTCACCATGCATCTATTTCATACTTGAATGACATTAATGGTGATGTGCACAAGAAGAGATACGTCATGATGGATGATGTGTATCTCTACCATGCACACACGTTCTTCCTTTTGTGTATGATGTGTGAAGGTACCCGCACAAGAATGTCAACCTCGGTTGAGCACGAGTTGACAAAAAGAGCTCTAGAGAGCATCCCACAAGTGAGTTCAAGATCGAACCCAGCTCTGATACCTTTTGCATGCTTTGCATCTTTCATGTAGGCAAATTTCTCTTTCCTATGGTTTGATTGCAAGCATGTTAATGGTATTATCTTCCCTTGTGACATTCATGTTTCTTCGCCTTTAGATAATGATGCTTTGTGTGTTGCAACGAAAATGTTGAACAATTTCCCTTTCCGATGTTTTGTGCAACCACAATTCCTTTAAGAACATGTATTGTCATGAGAGCTTCCAAGAATCTCGTCTTGTTGTTGCAACAAACATAAGGACCACTTGCTCTTTCATTTGGTTTGTTTGCAAACATAATACTTTTGTTTTGGATATGCTTCCTTTTGTGTTTTTGCCAAATTCTCCAAGCTTTGCATCAAAGATGTTGATAAAATTTCTATTCGATTGCTTCGAGTGCCACAATAAGATGTTATATGGAGTTTTTGAGTTTCCACATTTGGATGATGTTCAAACGATTTCCATGCACATTGACCATGCATATGCATTCCGTTTGCTATACTTGAGTTGTGCTAATCGTGTTGAACAAGAATGGACATGCCACAAATGACATGCTCCTCTATCACACACAAACATATGTTGCTTGGTCTTTGTTGTATGAAGGTACAATGCATACACGCCAACCTCTATGGACTATATGTTGACAAGAAGAACCAAGAGAGTTACCTATGGCTACCCTTCATCGAGCTATCTCTACAAGCTCGTGACTTCCTTATACTTGAGGACTCATGCTATAATCTTCATGAATTGGCTACGCTTTGAGTGTTTCTTTGCTTTTGTTGTGAGCTTTGTAGGCTTCAAGGAAGGTGAAGGAACAATGACGTGTTGTCAAGTCAATCTTCACGAGGACGACTATAAGGGGAACCCCAGGATCAAGAAGGTCGCGCGACCGCTTCTACTTTGTGATGAGCATGTAGAGTCGAGGACGACTCTTTTTGAAGGGGGGAGATGATGCAGCGACCTACGGCGTTACTACATCAAGGTCTCCAACTTACGCCAAGCCGCCATGGACTCCAAAGGTGAATCCGCTCCTCTATGAAAGCTCACTTCCTACCCTATTGAATGGTATGCTACTTCATACTCCATCACATATTCATGATAGGTTCACACCGACCAAGACAGAGGCAAGGAGGAAGTCTTGAGCATCAAGCCCGACAAGACGGAAGCTTGGAAGAGGAGGAGGAAGAAGACAGATCAAGAATGCCGGGTTCAAGCGGTACTACTGGTCGTGAACCGGTACTACCGGCCACGCAGATTACTGCCACCGCCTCAGATCAAGCTGCGCCATCGCCATCGGATGCCCCAGATCGGGCTTGCGGTACTACCGCCATAAGCGGTACCATCGGGTCCCCAAAGCGGTATTACGGGTGATGACCTACAACTGTCCCAAGTCCCAGATTACCGGTCATGTCGATGCTCATGCACTAGTTGGGCCATAGCCCATGTATCCCCCCCTTTACTTACCTATTCGCCTAGTTTATCCCCAAACTACCCTTGTTAAGTGGTTGGCCTATAAATAGAGCCCCCACTCCTCATGTATCCCTTAGGCATAGATGATAGACTAAAGACAACCCCCATTGTGGAATCTCTAGTTTTGCCTCATCCCCTTTACCAAGGGGACCGACTATCGTCACCAACCTCGATTGGACTTTGCGTCACGCATCCATCGTTGAACAAGGCCTTGGAGTTCGATGTCCAGTCTCCAAGTTGTCAAGACCCTCCCCAAGGTGTTCTTCCCTCTCCGATGTGGATTTGAGGGAGCACGTTGACCGATCTTTCCTTGCGAGGATTCTATCGGACCGGTGGCCACCGTTCGGGAGCAATCGGCCTTGTATCGTGTGAGTTTTGCGTGTGTTCATCGTGTTCATCGCGAGGTGTGTGTTCGCTTCCGCTACCTTCTCCCTTTCCCCTCGCTTTCCCATCGATTTGACCACGAGATCCGTGAAGATCGGGCACCCAAGAGGTTAACCCCTCCATCAGATCTGGGCGTCTCTGTCTCCAGCGGTAATACCGCTCTAAAAATCCGGTACTACCGCTCACCGGTACTACCGATCCCAAAATCCGGTAATACCGCCCAGTACAGAAAGAAAACAGCAGGTTCCCAGATTTCAGCCGCTCACCGTTTTGAGCATAACTTTTGCATTCGAACTCGGATTTTGGTGTTCTTTAGCTCGTTTCGAAGAGGAGAAAGAGCTCTACATCATCATCCACGTTGTTCAAGATATCTACTCCATCCAAATTCTGTGAGCAAGGCGGAATCCAACAATAAAGGGTGAAGATCGTCGACGAAAGGTATAAACATTCCGCGACTTTTCCCCACTTGCATTCCTTTGTGAACCCCACTATATTTGCGAGCAACAAACACCTATTGAGACTAGTTCCTCTTATGATTGCTTGGGCTATGCACATTTGATACCTTGTAGATTCCGAGCAAACATTGTGAGCGCTTTCTCATATAGTTATCTTGTATAGTTGTTGGCACAAGGAAGAGGCAAGTGAAAAAGAAATAAAAAGAAAAAGAGTGATACAAAAAAAAAGAAAAAAAAATAGAAAAAGGAAAAGAGAAAAAGAAAGAAATATACATGTGCCTCATAGAATAGGAAGCGCAAGCTCGATGAACATCATATAGGTGGTACTTATTGTGCATATCTTGTAGCCCACCAATTTTGTGCAATCGAACTAGCGTCTCTCCTTGTACTTGTGTGACACGAGCTTATAGTGTTCGCTAGGTAATCATTTGGTTCTTAGCTCACTTTCTCCGTCGCACAAGTCCCATTTATCCCACCGTGTGTTTTTCCTTGTACATATTTCCTATCTTGTGGATTGACTTGTTTTGCTTTGTGATCATTGTGGTTCTTTACTTGCCATTACAACATCTTGATTTCGGATTGGTTCTTGACATGCCACTTTCCATACCTATCCACCATAGGCCTTGTGTGTGTGTTTTTTGGTTCGTAGTTGGTTTTGGTGTTCCGCGTGAACTTCACTTTGCTTGGTTTATTGCTCTCAAGTGTGGCCACTTGTACGATACGATCTTCCAAGGTAAAGTAAGGTTTGGCATTGTATCCCTAACTCCCACTACCACTTCCATATACACCGCTTGGTCTTGTGCATCATGTCTAGGGACTCCGGAACCGAGGATGATATCTATGAAGAATCCATGATGAGCCACCATGACTACGACTCCACAAGTGTAGAGGACATGACGGAGCACAACACCGACAATGGCTCCGCATGCTTTGAGGACCCGGAGCACTACACCTACGACGACTCCACATGCATGGAAGACATGGAGCTCTATGTCGACAATGGCTCCTCATGCATGGAGCCTATGGAGCACTACACCGAAAATGGCTCCACATGCTTGGGTGATATGGAGTACTACACCAACAATTACTCCCCAAGCATGGATGACTTTTAGTGCGACATCGACGACGCCTCGCCAAGCATGGAGGACACGGAGAACTTCATCGAGTTTGATGGCCCCTCCACGAGCCATGAAGAATTCCTCCACCGCGTGGAGATGCAAGCCTACTACGCCAAGCAAGAGGAGGCGCATCATCAAGAATCCATGACCTTCAAGGCCAAGCGTGCCACACCAAAGGGCACCACCTACTTCGATGATCCACCTCCAAGGCGACAAGCGCCACCATCGACAAGGCATCAAGTGCCACCACCTAGATGGCGCCAAGCTCCATCACCTCCAAGGCGCTAAGCTCCAACTCCTATCCAAACAAGAGTGGCGTCCAAACATCATATGCATCAAGAGGCGCCAAGAAACAACACTCTTCATCGACAAACATCCTCTCATGAGCATCGCCACCATAAAGAGGATACAAGACATCGTCAAAGGCATCTTCGCCACCAAGACGTAGAATTCATGATGAGCACCAACCATAATGCTCAATCAAGCTCAAGAAGGCACCACAAGCACAAGAAGAGTGCCAAGGCAAGTGATCATCGTCAAGAGTGTCATGTGGACGACCAAGTGCGCCACCTACATCAACCATCAGCAAGGCACGCCAATGACCTCCGTCGACACCTTCATAGGGCACCTTCTACTACTAGTGCCACCACCAAAATGGCACCAAGAGCAAGCCTTTCTCCACGCCTTCAAGCTTCAATGCCTACGCTTGACTTCCACGACCTCGCGAACGAGGAAAATGTAAACCTCTACTTCGCCAAGTTGGATAGCATGAGCCTACCTCCACCACTACTATTAGATGGCCACAAGACGGTCGTGCATGGGATTTTACCTTCGACCATGGAGGAGAGTGATGATGCCCATCTTATGGCATCCAACTTTGAAGGTGACAAGGTCAAGAATGGTGAGCATGGGATTTTCCCTTCACCAAAGGAGGCGCATGGAGTTGAGGAAACCGATCCTACCCCCATATGCTTGAGTGATGATGTGGTACCAATCCCATGTGAGTATGAGAGCCACTTAGCCCACTTGAGTGAGAACAAGAGTGAGATGAGTGACTCCACCTTATGTGAGATTGAGTGCTTCCACTTGGAAGGCATGAGCGATACTCCTAGTGAGTTGAGAGTTGTAGTTGATAGGTCAAGTGAGACCATTTAGATTTCTAACAACTTACCCTCAACCTCTAGTGTGTTCTCTTGTGTTACGCTAGGTTCCATGGATGAAGAAGCGCCAAGCCATGAAGCAATGATGCCTCAATTGGAGAAGATGTACATGGTAGATGCTATGCCATGGCTACATCAAGAAGACGAAGTCGTCCACAAGGAGACTACTACTTCCAACACCCACTTCATATGAGAGGTATGACCAAGGTAACAATAAGGGTGTTGATGATGCCATGATCCCACTAGTGGACATGATGAATTGTGAATATGCATGCTATGGATGATACTTGTGACATTACATATGCTTCATCCACTTTCCCATGTGATGATTTGCCTTTGCATAATATTGATCATGTGGAATTGTTTGATTGCGATATCATTGCCATAAACATGCCATGCTATGCATCTTGTGTGTATCCTCCAATTGCTTTGGACTTGCCTTGTCATGCTAGTCATTCAATTTCTCCGCTGTTTTGTATAAGATGAATGCTTGCTATTTCACTTGTTTTGCTTGCAACAATATTGATCATATGCGTTATAATGAGATGGCCCCCATAGCTTTCTCAATTTTTGGAGATTTTGATGATTGCCATGATAAGCATGTTCCCCACTTGCATACTCACCATGCATCTATTTCATACTTGAATGACATTAATGTTGATGTGCACAAGAAGAGATACGTCATGATGGATGATGTGTATCTCTACCATGCACACACATTCTTCCTTTTGTGTATGATGTGTGTAGGTACCCGCATTATCATGTCAACCTCGGTTGAGCACGAGTTGACAAAAAGAGCTCTTGAGAGCATCCCACAAGTGAGTTCAAGATCGAACCCAGCTCCGATACCTTTTGCATGCTTTGCATCTTTCATGTTGACAAATTGTTCTTTCATATGGTTTGCTTGCAAGCATGTTAATGGTATTATCTCCCCTTGTGACATTCATGTTTCTTCGCTTCTAGATAATGATGCTTTGTGTGTTGCAACAAAAATGTTGAACAATTTACCTTTCCGATGTTTTGTGTGCAAACACAATTCCATTAAGAACATGTATTGTCATAAGAGCTTCCAAGAATCTCGTCTTGTTGTTGCAACAAACATAAGGACCACTTGCTGATGTGGACATCCCTACTATTGATACAACCGTTGTACCTACAGCAACACACATACAAGGACCCATCACAAGATCTCGTGCCAAACAACTTAACTATCAGGTACTTTCGTTTCTTGGAACTATTCCTTACATACATGAGAATATGATGCTGCCTAAATCAGATACATTTCTTACTCTTAGGAATGATGGACCAAGCATGGATGAGAGGGACAAGCATTGGAGCATGGCCATGCATGGAGATGGCAGCAAGCATGTGATGATCCAAGAGAAGGCCACGGATGAAGATTTCAGAACTTTGAGGCCACCATAATAAAGAAAGAAGGCTTGGACGAAATATTCAAGATCAATACTTTACTTAATTCGTCCATAGCATAATATGGTGTCATGACACCTTTATTTTGGGCCAGCCCATGTAATTTTCGCAGGATTTTAATTAGCCACTTTTTAGAGTCCGTATTTGAGGAAAAGGACTTTTAGGGTTGGATTCGCCACCACTTCCTTGGCTGTCAAACCCCACCTTTTCGCCCTTAAACACGCCCATAGCCGAACCTCTAGACTCGGATTTTGTTTAGACATTAAGTTAGCCATAGTCGCAACTTCGCCAAGGCTCGAGGCCGCAGAGGCCTCTTGTACTGCACCTATTCGGATCCCACCTCTTTCAATAAAGCTTTCCTCTTAATCCGCAATATCTTGATTGCAATATTGGTTCTTACTTGTTCTCGATTTCAGGTAGGAATTAAGACCCTCGCTGGTCAGGCTGATCGTGTTCACGCAGGATCGGTAACCTCCAGGAGATTGGCCTAGCGATTGCATTGGCGCTCGTGCTCGCACGCGTAGTCGGATCGTCAAGCCCGAACTCCACCAAATCGATTATCGCCATCTCATCGAAAGATCGGACACCTTTGCCCTATCAAGTGGTATCAGATTTCAGGTTGCTCGGTGAGATTTTACTGTTTTTCGTAGATTAGATCTGTTTTTACCTATAACCCACGTAAAAGCCAAAACACGCTTAGAGTTTAGATCCATCCCATAACCAATCTACGCCTCGCATTATCTTCTCAGTTTTTGCATTGTTGAATTTGTGTCTACATCGTCGCGTCGAGTTGCTGGTCTTAGTGTCTCGTCCCTTAGAGTTTCGAGTTCTGATCATACTAGTCACCGCCACACTCGCCGCTCACCGCCGCCATAATCCGCCACCCTATTCCGCCGCCATATACCCTGCCACCATAAACCCTAACACTCCACCGCTTCCTACCGCGACGGATCCGATCACCTTTCTGCCAAGCACGAGTCCGAGTAGAGTTACTGTTTCCTCGTTATTTCTTTTGACTTTCCTTCTTTGCTGTTTCCGTTTTCAGCTAAAGTCCGTGTCGAGCTAAGAGTCCGGCCGTAAGTCCCGAAGGAGAGCAAAAAAAAAAATTTTCTGGCTATACTATTTTTCGACCCCGGGGATCACTTTTCTCCATCGGCCGTTATAGCGATATTTTTTGGCGTCTCAAGGCTTCCGAGCAAAATAAAAATTTCAAAAAATTTTTGGGGCTAACCTATTTTTAGACCCCAGATCAATTCTAGACACTCGCCATCATAGTGATTTTTCACCTCTCGCTTCAGGTGCCATATCATCATCATGCTGCTTGTTGTGCGTCGTGACATCGTTGGTGATCTAGGCTCGCGTCTCTAGTACGGTTCAGCCTAGGACCAGCACAAGACTGTCGTTGAGCATTCTTTCAACTTTTGCATTGCTGTTTTGATAATTGCTAACCCCTTTGCTAAGCCTTCCCGAGCTCCACAGATACTCTCCACGTGCGGTGTTTCGACTCGGTTATCGCTTGGTTCAATCTCCGACCCACCGATCCTCGTGGTTGCACATCGCCTTTTCCCCGCTGTTGGTAAGAACTTGTAAGAGCTTCAGATATTGCTTGACGGATTACGCGTGACTTCCACCATATTCCTGTAGTATACCGTGCTTTTTAAGGACTAACCATGATGATACTTCGGAACCCCGCCACCATGACGAACGAAGAACTACATGCCCACTTCTCCGCTCCCGGTCACCGCACGAAGACGTGGATACGCGCCTAGGGAGTTTGACACCAAGCTCACCAACGCTGCGGACAAGATCGATGGAATCGAAATCCTTCAACGCCAAGCTTGACGCTCGGTTCAAGGAGCTCAACCGATTGCCCGCACCGGCACCCACACATGGCGCGACGGCGCATTCCGATCACGGCTCGGATGCTGGTGCAGTTGCCGCCGCACCGGCGGCCAGAATCGACGCCTCGGACTTCGCCCGCTGCTGCCGCGACATTGGGGACAGACGACGGTACTACTACGATCCCGACGACGACGATCTGTTGACGAGGAGGTTGAACAACCTCCACAGTACCTTTGGTCGCCCCGACATTACTACCGCAACGCCGCCCACCCCAGACGCATCGATGATGATCATGTTGCAAAGCTTAAATTAAATATTCCATCTTTTGAGGGTAAATATAATCTCGATGCATATCTTACATGGGAGATGGAAGTAGAACAACGCTTTGCATGCTTAAAATATCCCGAGAATATGCGTGTTAGTCTTTGCTACATGTGAATTTACTAAATTTGCTTCCTTTGGTGGTCCGAGTATTGTCGCTTAAATCCTACTACTATTCCTAGCACTTGGATCGTTAAAACTGCTATGCGTGTTCGCTTTGTACCTCCCACTTATCAACGTGATTTACTAAAGAATCGACACGCTTAGAGCAAGGGAAAAATTGTAGAAGAGTATTATCGAATTGCAAACGGGGATGGTTAGATGTGGTCTTGTTGAATCTAATGAACAAATGCTTGCACGCTTTTGGTGGATTAAACAAGGACATTCAACACATATTAAATTATAAGGAATATAATTCTATCACTGTTTGTTTCATCTTGCTTGCAAAGTCGAACGTGAAGTGCAGGATCGCCAAACACCATGGAGGAGGACTAATAATTCCGCAGGTCGCACATCCACTTGGACATCCCGACAATCGGCCTCGTGATTCGCCTCCACTACTACCACATCCAAGGCCACCACAAGATTTCCAATTGCTCCTCCACCATCATCCAATGCTCCCGTCAGAGTGCATCTTCTATGGCTTCCACGGGTAAGACAAAGGATATACAATGCCGCAAGTGCGGGTTTTGGTCATATTGAGAGATTGCACAACACAACGTGTGATGATGGTGCGAAGATGGTGAATACGATTCAATGAGTGACTTCGATGAAGATACACTAGCCCTTATTTCGATCGAGATGGAGACAATTCGATGATGATGCGAGCCGAGGTAATGGGAGCTGGCTGATCAATACAAGAGTTTAATTACACAACGTGTGTTGAGTGCAATTGAGCAACTGAGCAAGATCAACGCCACAACCTGTTCCAAACACGTGGTGTTGTCAAGGAAAGAGCTATACGGATCATCATTGATGGAGGGAGTTGTAATAATCCGCCGTTGTTGACATGGTAGAGAAGCTTGCGCCCAACAAGACAACGCCCACATTCATACTACATCCAATGGTTTGAGAGTTCTCGAAGATCAAGGTAACAAGAACATGCACGTGCATTTTACTATTGGTACATATTCTGATTTTGTTGATTGTGATGTTGTACCTATGCAAGCTTGTTCTTTGTTACTTGGTAGCCCATGGCAATTTGATAGAGAATCTGTTCATAATGGCAAAACTAATCACTATTCTCTTATGCATGATGGTAAGAAAATTGGTCTAAAACCTATGACTCCAACAGATTTTAAAAGATGATCTTGCTAGAGCTAGTAGAGCTAAACCGAGGAGAAAAATAAAAGTGAGAATCAGATTGTTGCGCAGATTTTATACCACCAAAGAACACTAAATCGATTCTACACATGCTACTGAAATTGCTTGAAGAGTCCATGTATGCTTGCAAATAAAATTGATATTGCTGAACTAGATGTAAACAATACTCAATGTTATGCAATTGTCTCGCAAAGAGGTTTTGTTTTCATTTGAGGATATGCCTCCTTCTTTGCCACCTGCTGTTGCTAACCTTTTGCAGGAATATGAGGACGTCTTTCCCACCGAGTTGCCACCAGGCTACCTCCTATTAGAGGAATTGAGCATCAAATTGATCTAATTCCTGGTGCCACGTTGCCCAACCGCGCCATATAGAACCAATCCAGAGGAGACAAAGGAGATACAACGCCAAATTCAGGAACTACTCGACAGAGATCATATTCGTGAGTCCCTTAGCCCTTGTGCTGTTCCTATTATTTTGGTACCTAAGAAAGATGGTTCTTCGCGCATGTGAACTGATTGTAGAGCTATCAATAATATTACTATTCGATATCGTCATCCTATTCCACGTTTAGATGACATGCTTGATGAATTGAGTGGCTCTACCATGTTCTCTAAAGTTGATTTGCGTAGTGGTTACCACCAGATTCGTATGAAATTAAGCGATGAATGGAAAACAGCATTTAAAACTAAGTTCGGTTTATATGAGTGGTTAGTAATGCCTTTTGGTTTAACTAATGCACCTAGCACTTTCATGAGATTAATGAACGAAGTTTTACGTGCTTTCATTGGACGTTTTGTGGTAGTCTACTTTGATGATATTCTGATTTATAGCAAATCTTTAGAGGAACATTTGGACCATTTACGTCTTTGTTTTCAATGCTTTACGTGATGCACGCTTGTTTGGTAACCTTGAGAAGTGCACCTTCCGCACCAATCGAGCGCTTTCTTGGCTATGTTGTTACAAAGACAGGTATTGTAGTGGATGCAGCCAAGATTGAAGCTATTGAGAATTGGTCATTTCAAGACGGTCACACAAGTGAGGAGTTTTCTTGGCCTCGCTGGTTTTTATAGGCGCTTTGTTAAAGACTTTGATCAATTGTCACGCATTGAATGAGCTTACGAAGAAGGATGTGCCCTTTGTTTGGGGCGATGCACAACAACAGCCTTCGTCATATTGAAAGATAAGCTAACACATGCCCCTTACTCCAACTTCCCGATTTTACTAAGACTTTTGAGCTTGAATGTGATGCTAGTGGAATTGGTTTGGGAGGTGTTATTACAAGAGGGAAAACCTGTTGCATATTTTAGGGAGAAATTGAGTGGGGCTAGTCTGAACTATTCTACTTATGATAAAGAATTATATGCGTTGGTTCGGACATTAGAATCTTGGCAACATTATCTGTGGCCTAAAGAGTTTGTTATTCATTCTGATCATGAATCTTTGAATCATATTCGTAGTCAAGCTAAGTTGAATCGTCGTCATGCAAAGTGGGTTGAATTTATTGAGTCTTTTACTTATGTTATCAAACATAAAAAGGGTAAAGATAATATTATTGTTGATGCTTTGCCACGCCGTTATGCTTTGTTATCTCAACTTGACTTCAAAATATTTGGATTGGAAACTATTAAGGAACAATATGTGCATGATGCTGAATTTAAAGATGTGTTGCAGAATTGTAGAGATGGTAGAACTTGGAACAAGTTCGTTTTCAATGATGGATTTGTGTTCCGTGCTAACAAACTATGCATTCCAGATAGCTCTGTTCGTCTTTTGTTATTACAGGAGGCGCATGGAGGAGGATTGATGGGACACTTTGGTGTCAAGAAGACAGAGGATGTTCTTGCCGCACACTTCTTTTGGCCACGTATGCGCCGAGATGTTGAGAGATTTGTGGCACGGCACTACTTGTCAAAAAGCTAAGTCTCGCCTTAATCCACATGGTTTATATATGCCTCTTCCTGCTCCTAGTATTCCTTGGGAGGATATTTCTATGGACTTTGTTTTGGGATTGCCACGAACACGTAAGGGAGGGATAGTATTTTTGTTGTTGTGGATCGGTTTTCTAAGATGGCACACTTTATTCCTTGTCATAAACGGATGATGTCGCGATATTGCTGATTTGTTCTTTCGTGAAATTGTTCGTTTGCATGGTGTGCCAAATACTATTGTCTCGATCGTGATACTAAATTTCTTAGCCACTTTTGGAGATGTTTATGGGCTAAGTTGGGGACTAAATTGCTGTTTAGTACTACATGTCATCCCCAAACTGATGGTCAAACTGAAGTAGTAAATAGAACTTTGTCTACTATGTTACGGGCTGTTTTAAAGAAGAACTTAAAATTGTGGGAAGAGTGTTTACCTCATATAGAATTTGCTTATAATCGTTCATTGCATTGTACCACAAAGATGTGCCCATTTGAGATTGTGTATGGTTTTGTTCCTCGTGCACCTATTGATTTATTGCCTTTACCTTCTTCGGTGCAACATAATTTGGATGCTACACAACGCACCGAAATGATATTAAACTTGCATAAGACTACTAAAGAAAACATTGAACACATGAATGCTAAGTATAAACTTGTCAGATAAAGGGAGAAAGCATGTTGTGTTTGATGTTGGCGATCTTGTTTGGTTACATTTGCGTAAAGATCGCTTTTCCGAGTTACGCAAGTCTAAGTTAATGCCACGTCTGCCGGGTCCCTTTAAGGTGTTAGAGAAAATAAATGATAATGCATATAAACTTGAGTTGCCTGCAGACTTTGGTACGGTTAGTCCTACATTTAACATTGCAGATTTGAAGTCTTACTTTGGTGAGGAAGATGAGATTGCGTCGAGGACGACTTCAATTCAAGAAGGGGAGCATGATGTGGACATCCCTACTATTGATACAACCGTTGTACCTACAAAGAACACACATACAAGGACCCATCACAAGATCTCGTACAAACAACTTAACTATCGTACTTTCGCTTCTTGAACTATTCCTTACATACATGAGAATATGATGCCGCCTAAATCAGATACATTTCTTACTCTTAGGAATGATGGACCAAGCATGGATGAGAGGGACAAGCATTGGAGCATGGCCATGCATGGAGATGGCAAAGAAGCATGTGATGATCCGAGAGAAGGCCACGGATGAAGATTTCAGACCTTTGAGGCCACCATAATAAAGAAAGAAGGCTTGGACGAAATATTCAAGATCAATACTTTACTTAATTCGTCCATAGCATAATATGGTGTCATGACACCTTTATTTTGGGCCAGCCCATGTAATTTTCGCAGGATTTTAATTAGCCACTTTTTAGAGTCCGATTTGAGGAAAAGGACTTTTAGGTTGGATTCGCCACCACTTCCTTGGCTGGCCGAAACCCCACCTTTTCGCCTTAACACGCCCATAGCCGAACCTCTAGACTCGGATTTTGTTTAGACATTAAGTTAGCCATAGTCGCAATCGCCAAGGCTCGGCCGCAGAGGCCTCTTGTACTTCGCACCTATTCAGGATCCCACCTCTTTCAATAAAGCTTTCCTCTTAATCCGCAATATCTTGATTGCAATATTGGTTCTTACTTGTTCTCGATTTCGTAGGAATTAAGACCCTCGTTGGTCGCCGATCGTGTTCACGCAGGATCGGTAACCTCCGGAGAGATTGGCCTAGCGATTGCATTGGCGCCGTGTCGACGTAGTCGGATCGTCAAGCCCGAACTCCACCAAATCGATTATCGCCATCTCATCGAAAGATCGGACACCTTTGCCCTATCACTTGCTCTTTCATTTGGTTTGTTTGCAAACACGTTACTTTGGCTTCCGCTTGGGATACTCATATTCCCATGATATTTGCTATCGATGATTTGTGTGTGACATCCAACATGTCGAACAATTTCTCTTTCCAATGGTTGGTTGGCACACATAATGATGTTGTTTTGGATATTCTTCCTTTTACGTTTTTGTCAAATTCTCCTAACTTTGCATCAAAGATGTTGATCAAATTTCTATTCGATTGCTTTGAGTGCCCCCCTAAGACATTATATGGAGTTTTTGAGTTTCCCCATTTGGATGATGTTCAAACAATTTCCATGCACTTTGACCTTGCATATGCATTCCATTTGCTATCCTTGTATTGTGCTAATAGTGTTGTAAACAAGAATGGACATGCCACATTTGACATGCTCCTCTGTCACGCACGAAAATATTTTTCTTGGTCTTTGTTGTGTGAAGGTACAAGTGCTTACACGTCAACCTCTACCAACCATGTGTTGACAAGAAGAACCGAAGAGAGTTACCTATGGCTACCCTTCATCGAGCTATCTCTACAAGCTAAGGTGACTTCCTTCTACTTGAGGACTCATGCTATAATCTTCATGAATTCGCTACGCTTTGAGTGTTGCTTCGCTTGTCGTGAGCTTTGTAGGCGTCATGGAAGGTGAAAGAACATTGAAGTGTTGTCAAGTCAATCTTCCCGAGGACGACTATATGATGAACCATCAAGAAGGTCTCTCGACCGCTTCTAATTTGTGATGAGCATATAGAGTCGAGGACGACTCTTTTTGAAGGGGGGGGGAAGCTGATGTAGCCCGACCTACGGTTGTTACCACATCTTGGTCTCCAACTTACGCCAAGTCGTCATGGACTCCAAAGGTGAATCCGTTCTCTATGCTGAGCCCCTTCCTACCCTATTGAATGGTATGCTACTTCATACTCCGTCACATATGCATGATAGGTTCGCACCGACCAGTACGGAGGCAAGGAAGGAAGCCCGGAACATCAAGACCGACAAGACGGAGGCTTGGAAGAGGAGACGGAAGAAGACAGATCGCAAATGCTCTGTCTCTCAATGGTACTACGGATCCGCAACCGTACTACCTCCCATACAGACGACGCCAACCGTAGTCCCGGGATCGCAAGGTACTACGGATCTGGACCCGGTACTACCGGGTCTGTGTGCTCACAGACTATTGGGCCTTCGCCCATGTACCTCTAGCTCGTCAAACCCTAGTCAGATCCCTAAACTACCCCTGTTTATGTGGTTGGCCTATAAATAGAGCCCCCACCCTACATGTATCCCTTAGGCATAGATGATAGACTAAAGACAACCCCCATTGTGGAATCTCTAGTTTTGCCTCATCCCCTTTACCAAGGGGACCGACTATCGTCACCAACCTCGATTGGACTTTGCATCACGCATCCATCGTTGAACAAGGCCTTGGAGTTCGATGTCTCGTATCCAAGTTGTCAAGACCCTCCCCAAGGTGTTCTTCCCTCTCCGATGTGGATTTGAGGGAGCACGTTGACCGATCTTTCCTTGCGAGGATTCTATCGGACCGGTGGCCGCCGTTCGGGAGCAATCGGCCTTGTATCGTGTGAGTTTTGCGTGTGTTCATCGTGTTCTTTGCGAGGTGTGTGTTCGCTTCCGCTACCTTCTCCCTTTCCCCTCGCTTTCCCATCGATTTGACCACGAGATCCGTGAACATCGGGCCACCCAAGAGGTTAACCCCTCCATCACCGACGACGACGATCTGTTTGACGAGGAGGTTGAACAACCTCCACAGGTACCTGCATCTTTTGAGGGTAAATATAATCCTGATGCATATCTTACATGGGAGATGGAAGTCGAACAACGTTTTGCATGCTTAAAATATCCTGAGAATATGCGTGTTAGTGCTTGTTATGGGGTAACCCCTTGGGGTGGCCCGATCTTTCATGAATCTCCACGGGAATCGAGGGTAACGCTATGAAAGGGAAAGGGATGAAATCCACGGACACACGCACACGAAGAACCCGACGAACTCACGCACACAAAACACGATACACGCCGATAACTCATGCTGGTGGCAGCCGGTCCAACATAATCTCTAGGATCGGTGTTGGGCGAAGCTCTCTCTCCACGCCAACAACGGGGGACGAGGTGCTTGGTGAGATCTTGACGACTTGGGGGCGAGAAACCGAGAACCCAAGGCCTTGTACAACTTGAACGCACTAGGCAAGATTCAAGAGGAGGGTGGATAATAGGGTGCCCCTTGGTAGGAGCATGAGACCAATAGATTGAAAGATCCTCAAAGGGGTGTCCTTGATCTATTATTATCCAAATCTAGGGTTTACAATGGAGGGTGGGGGCTATTTATAGGACAACCGCATAAACAGGGGTATTTTAGGAACAAATAGCGAAATATAGAGAGGATTACAGAGCGCAGGGCCGACTTATCACGATCAGGTCCACACACGTCCGGTATTACCGGTCCAGCAAGACCGGTAGTACCGGTCAGCCGGTAGTACCGCTTCCGGACCCGGTAGTGCCGCTTGCCGTCCTGGGACTTCCGCTGGCGTCGTCTGGCTGGTGGCGAAAGTGCCGTGGTCCCAGAGTACCGGGTCCAGCCCGTAGTACCGCCATGATAGAGGTATTTGGCTTCTATTGGCGTTGTCTCTGGTGGCGGTAGCAAGGGATGAGTGCCGCTAAGCGAGTACGGCCGCCGCCAGTCGAGTATCACCATGACAGAGGGCATTTGGATTCCTCCGCTGGTGCTCCTCCGTTCTCTGGGTCATTCTCTTCGTACCTGATGATGCACAAGGTATGCGTATGAAGTAGCAGGCCATCCAAGGGTGTATCGAAGTCACACAAGGAGAGGAGCGAGTTCACCTTAGCTTGAAGGATTTTGGCTCGGGCACGAGTCATGGGTCCACTTGGGGATCTTGTGGAAGTAGATGTAGTAGATGTAGTAGCGTTCGTAGGACGGGATGCATCAGCTCGCCCCCTTGGGAAAGAGTCGTCCTCGACTCTTCAACCTTCTCAACTTCATCTTCTCCGTGGTAGGGTGAGAGGTCCTTGACATTGAATGTCGAGCTCACAAGATACTTTGATGTTGGGATATCGATGATATAGGCGTTGTTGTTGATCCTCTTTAGCAGTTTGAATGGTCCATCACCTCTTGGCTTGAGTTTGAGTCGCGTTCCTTGGGGAAGCGGTCTTTACTTAAGTGTATCCACACAAGGTCGCCTTCTTCGAAGATCAACTCTTTCTAGTTCTTGTTTAGTCTTGATGCTGGCGAAGGACTTGTTGCTCGATCGTAGCTCTTATGTCTTCATGGAGTTTGTTCATTGTGTGGGCGCTTGACAACGCGTCCATATTGGCACGTTCATGAAGTGGTAGTGGAAGGATATCGAGCGGTGAGAGGCTCGGCCGTCAGACGATCATGAACGGCTCCTCATGGTGGTGGAGTGCTTGCGCGGTTGTAGGCGAACTTCGGCGTGTGGAATACATTCCTCCCCTTTTAAGGTTCTTCTTTATCAACACCCGGAGGAGTGTGCCAAGACTTCGATTGACGACCTCGGTTTGTCCATCGGTTTGAGGATGCGAGGCGGACGAGAAGAGGAGCTTGATGCCGAGCTTGGCCATGAGATTCTTCCAGAAGTAGCTCATGAATTTTACGTCGCGGTCGGAGATGATTGTTCTTGGTACACTGTGTAGCCGAATTATTTCCCTGAAAAACAAATTTGCTACATGTGAAGCATCATCGGTCTTATGGCACGGAATGAAATGTGCCATTTTTGAAAAGTGATCCACTACTACAAATATAGAATCATGTCCATGTTTAGATCTAGGCAAGCCTAACACAAAGTCCATGCTAATGTCCGACCAAGGTGCATGAGGAATAGGCAATGGCATATAAAGACCAAAGGGGTTGGACTTAGACTTAGCTTGGATACATGTAGTGCATCGTTGGACGTGGCGCTCCACGTCGCGCTTCATCTTTGGCCAAAAGTAGTGAGTGGAGAGCATGTCATATGTCTTGTCACGGCCAAAGTGACCCATAAGGCCTCCACCATGGGACTCTTGAAGAAGCAAAAGTTGGAGAGACGATTTCGGAATGCAAAGCTTGTTTTGTTTGAAAAGAAAACCCTTATGCAAATAGAAATCATCAATCCCTTTGTCTATTAAATACGCCCCATAGCCGAACCTCTAGACTCGGATTTTGTTTAGACATTAAGTTAGCCATAGTCGCAACTTCGCCAAGGCTCGAGCGTCGCAGAGGCCTCTTGTACTTCGCACCTATTCAGGATCCCACCTCTTTCAATAAAGCTTTCCTCTTAATCCGCAATATCTTGATTGCAATATTGGTTCTTACTTGTTCTCGATTTCAGGTAGGAATTAAGACCCTCGTTGGTCAGGCTGATCGTGTTCACGCAGGATCGGTAACCTCCAGGAGATTGGCCTAGCGATTGCATTGGCGCTCGTGCTCGCACGTGTAGTCGGATCGTCAAGCCCGAACTCCACCAAATCGATTATCGCCATCTCATCGAAAGATCGGACACCTTTGCCCTATCACTTGCTCTTTCATTTGGTTTGTTTGCAAACACGTTACTTTGGCTTCCGCTTGGGATACTCATATTCCCATGATATTTGCTATCGATGATTTGTGTGTGACATCCAACATGTCGAACAATTTCTCTTTCCAATGGTTGGTTGGCACACATAATGATGTTGTTTTGGATATTCTTCCTTTTACGTTTTTGTCAAATTCTCCTAACTTTGCATCAAAGATGTTGATCAAATTTCTATTCGATTGCTTTGAGTGCCCCCCTAAGACATTATATGGAGTTTTTGAGTTTCCCCATTTGGATGATGTTCAAACAATTTCCATGCACTTTGACCTTGCATATGCATTCCATTTGCTATCCTTGTATTGTGCTAATAGTGTTGTAAACAAGAATGGACATGCCACATTTGACATGCTCCTCTGTCACGCACGAAAATATTTTTCTTGGTCTTTGTTGTGTGAAGGTACAAGTGCTTACACGTCAACCTCTACCAACCATGTGTTGACAAGAAGAACCGAAGAGAGTTACCTATGGCTACCCTTCATCGAGCTATCTCTACAAGCTAAGGTGACTTCCTTCTACTTGAGGACTCATGCTATAATCTTCATGAATTCGCTACGCTTTGAGTGTTGCTTCGCTTGTCGTGAGCTTTGTAGGCGTCATGGAAGGTGAAAGAACATTGAAGTGTTGTCAAGTCAATCTTCCCGAGGACGACTATATGATGAACCATCAAGAAGGTCTCTCGACCGCTTCTAATTTGTGATGAGCATATAGAGTCGAGGACGACTCTTTTTGAAGGGGGGGGGAAGCTGATGTAGCCCGACCTACGGTTGTTACCACATCTTGGTCTCCAACTTACGCCAAGTCGTCATGGACTCCAAAGGTGAATCCGTTCCTCTATGCGAGCCCCCTTCCTACCCTATTGAATGGTATGCTACTTCATACTCCGTCACATATGCATGATAGGTTCGCACCGACCAGTACGGAGGCAAGGAAGGAAGCCCGGAACATCAAGACCGACAAGACGGAGGCTTGGAAGAGGAGACGGAAGAAGACAGATCGCCAAATGCTCTCTGTCTCCAGCGGTACTACCGGATCTGGCAACCGGTACTACCTCCCCATACAGACGACGCCAACCGTAGTCCCAGGACTGCAAGCGGTACTACCGGATCTGGACCCGGTACTACCGGTCCTGTGTGCCTGCGTGCACCTATTGGGCCTTCGGCCCATGTACCCCTCTAGCTCGTCCAAACCCTAGCTGTATCCCTAAACTACCCCTGTTTATGTGGTTGGCCTATAAATAGAGCCCCCACCCTACATGTATCCCTTAGGCATAGATGATAGACTAAAGACAACCCCCATTGTGGAATCTCTAGTTTTGCCTCATCCCCTTTACCAAGGGGACCGACTATCGTCACCAACCTCGATTGGACTTTGCATCACGCATCCATCGTTGAACAAGGCCTTGGAGTTCGATGTCTCGTATCCAAGTTGTCAAGACCCTCCCCAAGGTGTTCTTCCCTCTCCGATGTGGATTTGAGGGAGCACGTTGACCGATCTTTCCTTGCGAGGATTCTATCGGACCGGTGGCCGCCGTCGAGCAATCGGCCTTGTATTGTGTGAATTTCGCGTGTGTTCATCGTGTTCTTCGCGAGGTGTGTGTTCGCTTCCGCTACCTTCTCCCTTTCCCCTCGCTTTCCCATCGATTTGACCACGAGATCCGTGAACATCGGGCCACCCAAGAGGTTAACCCCTCCATCACCGACGACGACGATCTGTTTGACGAGGAGGTTGAACAACCTCCACAGGTACCTGCATCTTTTGAGGGTAAATATAATCCTGATGCATATCTTACATGGGAGATGGAAGTCGAACAACGTTTTGCATGCTTAAAATATCCTGAGAATATGCGTGTTAGTGCTTGTTATGGGGTAACCCCTTGGGGTGGCCCGATCTTTCATGAATCTCCACGGGAATCGAGGGTAACGCGGTGGAAAGGGGAAAGGGGATGAAATCCACGGACACACGCACACGAAGAACCCGACGAACTCACGCACACAAAACACGATACACGCCGATAACTCATGCTGGTGGCAGCCGGTCCAACATAATCTCTAGGATCGGTGTTGGGCGAAGCTCTCTCTCCACGCCAACAACGGGGGACGAGGTGCTTGGTGAGATCTTGACGACTTGGGGGCGAGAAACCGAGAACCCAAGGCCTTGTACAACTTGAACGCACTAGGCAAGATTCAAGAGGAGGGTGGATAATAGGGTGCCCCTTGGTAGGAGCATGAGACCAATAGATTGAAAGATCCTCAAAGGGGTGTCCTTGATCTATTATTATCCAAATCTAGGGTTTACAATGGAGGGTGGGGGCTATTTATAGGACAACCGCATAAACAGGGGTATTTTAGGAACAAATAGCGAAATATAGAGAGGATTACAGAGCGCAGGGCCGACTTATCACGATCAGGTCCACACACGTCCCAGACACGGTCCAAAGAAGACCGGTAGTACTGCCCGGTAGTACCGCTCCGGACCCAGAGTGCCGCTTGCCCCTGGGACTTCACCAAGGCCGTCTGTTGGTGGCGGTAGCCGGGGGCGGTAGTGCCGTGGTCCGGTAGTACCGGGTCCAGGCCCGGTAGTACCGCCAGTGATAGAGGGTATTTGGCTTCTATTGGCGTTGTCTGTTGGTGGCGGTAGCAAGGGACGGTAGTGCCGCTAGGCGGTAGTACCGCAATACGTGGCCGCGACGAGAGGGCATTGGATTCCTCATTGGTGCTCCTCCGTTCTCTGGGTCATTCTCTTCGTACCTGATGATGCACAAGGTATGCGTATGAAGTAGCAGGCCATCCAAGGGTGTATCGAAGTCACACAAGGAGAGGAGCGAGTTCACCTTAGCTTGAAGGATTTTGGCTCGGGCACGAGTCATGGGTCCACTTGGGGATCTTGTGGAAGTAGATGTAGTAGCGTTCGTAGGACGGGATGCATCAGCTCGCCCCCTTGGGAAAGAGTCGTCCTCGACTCTTCAACCTTCTCAACTTCATCTTCTCCGTGGTAGGGTGAGAGGTCCTTGACATTGAATGTCGAGCTCACAAGATACTTTGATGTTGGGATATCGATGATATAGGCGTTGTTGTTGATCCTCTTTAGCAGTTTGAATGGTCCATCACCTCTTGGCTTGAGTTTGAGTCGCGTTCCTTGGGGAAGCGGTCTTTACTTAAGTGTATCCACACAAGGTCGCCTTCTTCGAAGATCAACTCTTTCTTGTTCTTGTTTAGTCTTGATGCTTGGCGAAGGACTTGTTGCTCGATCGTAGCTCTTATGTCTTCATGGAGTTTGTTCATTGTGTGGGCGCGCTTGACAACGTCCATATTGGCACGTTCATGAAGTGGTAGTGGAAGGATATCGAGCGCGGTGAGAGGCTCGAAGCCGTAGACGATCATGAACGGGCTCCTCATGGTGGTGGAGTGCTTGGCGCGGTTGTAGGCGAACTCGGCGTGTGGAATACATTCCTCCCAGTCTTTAAGGTTCTTCTTTATCAACACCCGGAGGAGTGTGCCAAGACTTCGATTGACGACCTCGGTTTGTCCATCGGTTTGAGGATGCGAGGCGGACGAGAAGAGGAGCTTGATGCCGAGCTTGGCCATGAGATTCTTCCAGAAGTAGCTCATGAATTTTACGTCGCGGTCGGAGATGATTGTTCTTGGTACACTGTGTAGCCGAATTATTTCCCTGAAAAACAAATTTGCTACATGTGAAGCATCATCGGTCTTATGGCACGGAATGAAATGTGCCATTTTTGAAAAGTGATCCACTACTACAAATATAGAATCATGTCCATGTTTAGATCTAGGCAAGCCTAACACAAAGTCCATGCTAATGTCCGACCAAGGTGCATGAGGAATAGGCAATGGCATATAAAGACCAAAGGGGTTGGACTTAGACTTAGCTTGGATACATGTAGTGCATCGTTGACGTGGCGCCCACGTCGCTTCATCTTTGGCCAAAAGTAGTGAGTGGAGAGCATGTCATATGTCTTGTCACGGCCAAAGTGACCCATAAGGCCTCCACCATGGGACTCTTGAAGAAGCAAAAGTTGGAGAGACGATTTCGGAATGCAAAGCTTGTTTTGTTTGAAAAGAAAACCCTTATGCAAATAGAAATCATCAATCCCTTTGTCTATTGAACATTTTGCAAAAATTGGTCCAAAGAAAGGGTCGGACGCGTACAAAGATTTGATGTCATCAAGACCCAAGACATTTACTTCGAGTCGTGTAAGAAGGCTTGTGTTTTTACGAGACAAGGCATCCGCTACCACATTTTCCTTGCCCTTCTTGTATTTGACAATGTAAGGAAAAGACTCCATGAACTCAACCCATTTTGCGTGCCTTTTACTCAAATTGGCTTGGCCCTTAAGATACTTCAACGACTCATGGTCGGAATGGATGATAAATTCTTTGGGCCAAAGATAGTGTTGCCACACTTGAAGAACTCGAACCAAGGCAAAAAGTTCTTTGTCATAAATGGGATAGTTTAGGCGTGCGCCATCAAGTATCTCACTATGGTAAGATGATGCAGCCCGACCTACGGTCGTTACTACATCAAGGTCCCCAACTTACGCCAAGTCGTCATGGACTCCAAAGGTGAATCCGTTCCTCTATGCGAGCCCCCTTCCTGCCCTATTGAATGGTATGCTACTTCATACTCCGTCACATATGCATGATAGGTTCACACCAAAGACGGAGGCAAGGGAGGAAGCTTGAACATCAAGCCCGACAAGACGGAGGCTTGGAAGAGGAGACGGAAGAAGACAGTCGATAGTGCTGTGTCCAAGCGGTACTACGGTTGTCGTGAATCGTACTACCGGTCAGTGATTACCGCCTCTCCTATCGCTGCCATCGACGGCTCCAACGGATGCTCCAAGATCATAAGCGGTACTACCGCTCCCGGAGCGGTACTACCGGTGACGACCGGTACTAACGGTTGCCGGACCGGTACTACCGGTCATGTGTGCTCACAGACCTTTGGGCCTGACCCATGTATTCCCCTTACTTACCTATTCGCCTAGTTTATTCCCAAACTACCCTTGTTTAGTGGTCGGCCTATAAATAGAGCCCACCCCTCATGTATCCCTTAGGCATAGATGATAGACTAAAGAAAACCCCATTGTGGAATCTCTAGTTTTGCCTCATCCCTTTACCAAGGGGACCGACTATCGCCACCAACCTCGATTGGACTTTGCATCACGCATCCATCGTTGAACAAGGCCTTGGAGTTCGACGTCTCGTCTCCAAGTTGTCAAGACCCTCCCAAGGTGTTCTTCCCTCCGATGTGGATTTGAGGGAGCACGTTGACCGATCTTTCCTTGCGAGGATTCTATCGGACCGTGGCCACCGCTCGAGCAATCGGCCTTGTATCGTGTGAGTTTTGCGTGTGTTCATCGTGTTCTTCGCGAGGTGTGTGTCGCTTCGCTACCTTCTCCTTTCCCTCGCTTCCATCGATTTGACCACGAGATCCGTGAAGATCGGGCACCCAAGAGGTTAACCCTCCATCATCCGGTATCGCAGCTTTTGGTTGCCACGGATTTCTCTTCGATTTGGTCTTTTCCCCATAAATTCGAAAATTCCACCAAAAATAGCCCCAATTCGTGTTTTGGATCGATCTGTGATTTGAGTGCGTTTTGGTAGGTTTTGATCCGTGGATTGCTTGCTAAACTTGTTGATCTACCTTCCTTTGCGTTCCCATGGCCTAATTCCTTGATTTCCCCCTTCGATTTGGTGTTTTTCTTGAAGATTTTCCGCCCAAATCACCCCAAAATCGCGAAAACGCGTCAAATATGGGCATCCCAGGTCCAAGCGGTACTACCGGGTCCAAAATCCGGTACTACCGCACTTAACCGGTACTACCGGAACCAAAAGACCGGTACTACCGCCCCATTCTGATCAAAAACAGCAAGTTCCAGATTTCAGCCTCTCACCGTTTTGGGCATAACTTTTGCATACGAACTCGGATTTTGGTGTTCTTTAGCTCATTTCGAAGAGGAGAAGGAGCCCTACATCATCATCCACGTGGTTCATGCTATCTACTCCATCCAAATTCCGTGAGCAAGGCGGAATCCAACAATAAAGGGTGAAGATCGTCGACGAAAGGTATAAACATTCCGCGACTTCTCCCCACTTGCATTCCTTTGTGTTATGGGGTAACCCTGGGGTTGGCCCGATCTTTCACGAATTCCACGAGAAACGAGGGGGAAAGAGGTGGTCGGTGGATGAAATCGAGGAGAACGATGAAAACCACGAACACACACACACACACACCAAAACACAATACACGCCTACTCCTCACGCCGGTGGCAACCGGTCCAACATAATCCCTAGGATCGGTGTTGGGCGAAGCTCGCTCTCCACGCCAACAATGGGGGACGAGGTGCTTGGTGAGACCTTGACGACTTGGGGGCGAGAAACCGAGAACCCAAGGCCTTGTACAACTTGAACGCACTTAAGCAAGATCCAAGAGGTGGGTGGATAATCCGGTGCTCCTTGGTAGGAGCATGAGACCAATAGATATAAGTCCTCAAAGGGTTTCCTTAATATCTATTATTATCCAAGTCTCCACGTTTACAATAGAGGGTGGGGGCTATATATAGTCCAGCCACAAAACAGGGGTAATTTCGGAATGGAGAGATAAATGATAGGTTGGGTTACAAGGCATGGGCCGAACTTAGGTGATCGTGGTCGCAGACCGGTAGTACTGTCCGGTCAGTACTTGAGAGTACCGGTGACCTCGAGCGGTAGTACCGCTTGAGGGCCGTGAGCTTCCGTGAGGCGTCGATGGCAGCGGTAGGAGGGCGGTAGTACTGCCACTGTAGTACCCTACAGGACCCAGAGTACCGCCATGCCTGGGCATGGGGCAAGGCTTCTGTGGCGGTAGGAGGAGGCGAGGTCCGCTGAGCGGTAGACGGCGTCGTCCCAACCGGTAGTACCGCTATGCCGTCTGGCATGATCGGTGGCTTCTTCGCACTGATGATGCATGAGTTTGCGTGAAGTAGCAAGCCATCCAAGGGGTGTCGAAGTTACACAAGGAGAGGAGCGAGTTCACCTTAGTTTGAAGGAGCTTGGCTGCACGAGTCATGGGTCCATTTGGGTAGCTCGTGGGAGTAGATGTAGTAGCGGTCGGAGGGGCTGCATCAGCCCCCTTGAAAGAGTCGCCTCGACTCTTCAACCCAAGACAACTTCCTCTTCGCCATGGTAGGGTGAGAGGTCCTTGACATTGAATGTCGAGCTCACAAGATACTTGATGTTGGTATATCGATCACATAGGCGTTGTTGTTTATCCTTTTAGCAACTTGAATGGTCCGTCGCCTCGTGGCTTTAGCTTGGAGTCGCGTCCTTGGGAAGCGGTCTTTACTCAAGTTTATCCATACAAGGTCGCCTCATCAAAGATCATCTCTTTCTTGGTCTTGTTTAGCCTTGATGCTTGGCGAAGGACTTGTTGCTCGATAGTAGCTCGTGTGTCTTCATGGAGTTTCATCATTGCTTGGGCACGCTTGACAACGTCCATATTGGCACGTTCATGAAGTGGAAGTGGAAGGATATCGAGCGGTGAGGCTCGAATCCATAGACGATCATGAACGGGCTCCTCATGGTGGTGGAGTGCTTGGCGCGGTTGTGGCGAACTCGGCGTGTGGAATGCATTCCTCCCTCTTTAAGGTTCTTCTTTATCAACACCGGAGAAGTGTGCCAAGACTTGATTGACTACCTCGGTTTGTCCATCGGTTTGAGGATGCGAGGGGACGAGAATAGGAGCTTGATGCCGAGCTTGGCCATGAGGGTCTTCGAAGTAGCTCATGAATTTTACGTCACGGTCGGAGACGATTGTTCGTGGCACGCCGTAGCAATTATTTCCCGAAAAACAAATTTGCGACATGTGAAGCATCATCGGTCTTATGGCACGGAATGAAATGTGCCATTTTGAAAAGCGATCCACGACTACAAATATGGAATCGTGACCATGTTTAGATCTAGGCAAGCCTAATACAAAGTCCATGCTAATGTCCCACCAAGGTGCATGAGGAATAGGCAATGGCATATAAAGACCAAAGGGGTTGGACTTAGACTTAGCTTGGATACATGTAGTGCATCGTTGGACGTGGCGCCCACGTCCGCTTCATCTTTGGCCAAAAGTAGTGAGTGGAGAGCATGTCATATGTCTTGTCACGCCAAAGTGACCCATAAGGCCTCCACCATGGGACTCTTGAAGAAGCAAAAGTTGGAGAGAGGATTTGAATGCAAAGCTTGTTTTGTTTGAAAAGAAAACCCTTGTGCAAATAGAAATCGTCAATCCCTTTGTCTATTGAACATTGTGCAAATATTGGTCCAAAGAAAGAATCGGACGCTGCACAAAGATTTGATGTCCTCAAGACCCAAAACATTGACTTGAGTCGTAAGAAGGCTTGTGGTTTTATGAGACAAGGCGTCCGCCACCACATTTTCTTTGCCCTTCTTGTATTTTACAATGTAAGGAAAAGACTCCATAAACTCAACCCACTTTATGTGCCTTTTACTCAAGTTGGCTTGGCCTTAAGGTACTTCAACGACTCATGGTGAATGGATTATAAATTCTTTGGGCCAAAGATAGTGTTGCCACACTTGAAGAACACGAACCAAGGCAAAAAGTTCTTTGTCATAAATGGGATAATTGAGGCGTGCGCCATCAAGTTTCTCACTATGGTAAGCAATAGGACGCCCATTTTGCATAAGGATGCCACCAATGCCAATACCACTAGCGTCACATTCAATCTCAAAGGTTTTTGTGAAATCCGGCAATGCAAGAAGTGGTGCTTCGGTGAGCCTCCTTTTGAGCTCATCAAAAGCCTTTTGTTGTGCTTTTCCCCAAACGAACGTGACATTCTTCTTGGTCAATTCGTTGAGGGGGCAAGCAATTGTGGAAAAATCTTTCACAAAGCGACGGTAAAAACAGCCAACCCATGAAAACTACGAAGTTCACTAACATTTGTAGGGTTGGCCAATCTCGTATGTCCTTGACTTTTGATACATCAACTTCAATGCCATTAGAAGACACGACAAAACCAAGGAAAATCAGCTTGTCTCTTGCAAAAGTGCACTTGGGGAGGTTAGCATAAAGCTTTTCATGACGAAGGATTTGTAAGACCTCCTTAACATGAGTAACATGCTCCTCTAGTGACTTGCTATAGACAAGAATGTCATCAAAGTAAACAACTACACTCTTTCCAATGAGTGACCGCAAAATATGGTTCATGAGGCGCATGAAGGTAGATGGGGCATTGGATAAGCCAAAAGGCATAACCAACCATTCATATAGACCGATCTTGGTCTTGAAGGCGGTTTTCCACTCATCACCTTCAGCCATGCGAATTTGATGGTAGCCACTACGAAGATCAATTTTCGAAAATATAGTGGCTCCACATAACTCATCAAGCATGTCATCAAGACGCGGTATAGGATGTCGATAACGCACGGTGATAGCATTGATTGACGGCGATCCATGCATAACCGCAACGTATCATCCGTTCGGGACTAGGATCACGGAACCGGCTTGGGCTAGTGCTTACTTGGATCAAACCTTTGGAGACGAGTTGGTTGATTTGACGCCGATCTCCTTTGTCTCTTCCGGTTTGTGCGACACGCAGTTTGGTAGTGGTACGCCGGGTATGAGGTCGATACGGTGCTCGATTCCACGAAGAGGAGGAAGGCCATGAGGAAGCTCTTCGGGAAATACATCTTGGAATTCCTGCAAAACAGCCATCAAAGAAGGAGGAATATTTGTCAAGTCATTAGTTCCTTGCGCTAGTCCTTTGCATACGAGGACGTAGTGCAAGATGGATGGGTTGTTCCTCACTTCTCTCATCTCACTTTTGGTGGCAAGAAGAACACTCTTAGTTTTTCCGCTCGAGTTTGGCTTGTAGCTCTCACTCACTATGGTGTGGTTCTCTCGCTCACCACTCTTCTCACAAGGTGTTTTTGCGTATTGCGCCCTCGCTAAAGCCTTTGCATTGTCCGCAATTATTTGGCTAGGAGTCATTGGTTGCAACACACAAGTTTTATCAAGCCATTTGAAAGTGTAGGTGTTTGAGTGACCATTATGCAAAGCACACTTGTCATATTGCCACCTTCCGAGCAACATGTGACAAACCGTCATTGGAACCACGTCACATTCCACCGTGTCCTTGTAGTGTCCAATGGAGAACGTCACCGAGACGGTGTGCTTGATCTTGACGGATCCTTGGTCACTTAGCCATTGGATATGGTAGGGGTGTCTATGTGGGTGAAGGGTGAGGTTGAGTTTCTCACACAATTCCGTGCTTGCGAGGTTGTGGCAACTTCCTCCATCGATGACAACTTTGATGGACTTCCCATTGATGCCGGCACGAGTTTGGAAGATGTTCGAGCGTTGGTCTTCATTTTCATTGGCTTGGGTAGTCAAGACCCTTGTGACCACCAGCGATGGACTTGCGTCATGCTCACACACAAGAAGTTCTTGGTCCTCTTCCAAGTGTTGCCTTGCCATGGCTTCCTTGACCCTTGCATCAAACTCTTCTTCACTCAAGTATTCTTCATCGCCGTTGTCATGGATGAACAAAACTTTTTTGTTTCCACATGCATTGGACTTGTGCCCTTTGCCTCCACACTTGTAGCATTCACCATTGAATGGTGGATCATCCCGTGTTTGTTTGCCACTTGGGGGCTGTTTTCCTTGGGGAATAGTTGGCTTGAAGGGAAGCTTGGTTGTACTTGGGGAGCTTCCACTTGGTGTTGTTGGAGTAGTGGTTGGCGCTTGCTTGTAGGTGAAGTACGTCTTTGGCTTGTTGTACTTGATGTCCTCTTGCACTTGGCGCTCGGCCTTGGATGCGATGTGCACAAGCTCAACCATGTTGTTGTACTTTTGGAACTTCGTGTGCGTTTGATGGGATGGTTCAAGCCATTGAGGAAGCTTGCCATTGTTTTCTCATGGCTCGCTTCAATGTTGGCACGGATCATGTTGAGCTCCATTTGCTTGAAGTACTCTTCCACGGTCTTTGTCCCTTGACTAAGCGTTTGAAGCTTGTTGAAGAGGTCACGCGTGTAGTGTGAAGGAACAAAGCGGGATCTCATATGAGCCTTCATATCTTGCCAAGTGGCGATTGAGGCTCTTCTTTGCTTCATGAGCGAGTTGGACTTGTTCCACCAAAGGTTGGCATACTCATCAAACTCGAGGGATGCCATGGCCATCATCTTCTCATTGCTATAATTGTGCATGCGGAAGATCTTGTCGACCTTGAGTTCCCAAGAGAGATATTCCTGGGCTCATTGGAACCGGTGAACTTGGGCATGGTGAATTTGAGCTTGCCGAAAGTTTCTTCTCCATTGCGGTTCCGGTTGCGTCGGTTGCCATTATTTGGACGGTCATCATTATCATCCGAGCTCTCATGTCTTGCTTGGTGATTGTTGGGATGCTCGCGTGGTTGTTGAGGTGCCGCGTTTGGTGGAGGAACTTGTTGTTGACGACGAGCTTGGGGAGCGTGCTCGTTTTCTTGTCGCGGATGCGGACGAGGAGGAGGTTGGTGGTCCTCACGACGAGCTTGGGGAGCTTGCTCTTGCTCTTGTCGTTGTTGATGGCAAGGAGCATTAGCTTGCGCCATGTGGCGAGGAGGACATCGAGCCGTATGCGCCATGGGCTGCTCTTCTTCTTGGTGTAGGGGAGGCTCGTCATGACCATTATGTTGGCGACGAGGACGCTCATGTCTATGATGACGCCTTGGAGGATCTTCGAGTGCTTCACGTCTTGGAGGTCTTGCGGAGAGGTCACCATCATAGCTTGATGTCGCGGCGTGACGCGGAGATGGTACCACTTGCGAAGAGCTTATGGATTGAAGAACGGGTCCATCCCGGTGCCTTGAAGCGTGACGGCGAGGTGCACTTGTTTCACTTGATAAGTGCCGAGATGAGCTTGACTCGCGCGAGCGTGTCCTTGCGAGTCCATCGATGATGTGTTGGAGCTTCTCATCCGTTGAGGCGAGTACACGACCAAGAGCTTCATTTTGATGCCCGAGGTTGTGTTGCATGGCATGCATTTGGCCACGGACTTCTTCGAAGCGGTTGTCGATGTTCTTGAATTCCACACGGGCCTCGCTAAATTGTTCATCTTGGCGCCGCTCGAGAGCTTCACAACGATAGTTGAATTCTCCTCGGATCTTCCAATGGTCCCATCTTGTCATGAATTGGTTATCATCCTCTGGAGGTGGTGGTGGTTGGGATGGCTCTCCATGCCTGTCCATAATGCAAAGCCAACAATGGTTGTATATGGAGAGAAAGGGTGGAGAGTTAGCTGTTACCTCACCTTGAGATTATATCAAACCAATTGCCACACAAATGAGCGAAAAGCGTGCAAAGTGAAATGGCAAGAAACTCTCAAAGGCTTTTGGTGGAAGGTAAGGGTTGTGGAAAACCAAACAAACGATCGAAGCAAAGGTTATTGTCCCACGTGGTAAAGAACCAAAGATCAAAAGCAAAAGGATACGATCTACCAAAACACGGAAAACACACACGTGGAGAAAGCGGGGTTAGTACGACTATGAAAATGAGCACAAAAGGTCCTAACGAAGACTACGCATTGTCGTGCCAACACAAGGAGAGACCACAACTCGTTTGCCAAAAGAGGGTAAGCAATAGATTTGTGCACTTGCAGCGCTCTTTTCTTCTCTCTTTCTTGGCTTACAAGCTTGGTATTCTCTTTGTATTGGGGACTATGTATCTTTTTTTCCTCTTTTTTTTTGATTCTTTTCCTTTTCTCCCTTGCTATGCTACTATGGTGGCTTTTGTATTTGGCGTCAAACACTCACTTTCCAAGGCAAGTGCACAATGCTTAGACAAACACAAAATGAGTTGCTCTCATAGGATAGATACACACAAAGGAAGATATGGAAATTTGTCAAGGTGGTGCAAGTTATACCTTTGGTATTGTTGACGACTTCTGCAGTTGGTGGGGAAAGATGTTCGAGTGCCGCGTGTCGTGGAGCGAGATGACTTTGATGCTAAGCTGTTGTGAAAATGGCGACAAACACGCGAAACACGAACAAGCGAGGTGGAAAAGGTCATGAAGCAAAACGAGGCGTCAAAGGGCGTGGAGCACGCAGTTGGCGGAAGTACCGGTAACATGGTAGAATGAGCGGTATCATGTACTACCGGTAGTAACTAGCGGTAGTACCGCTTGCACAGTACCGCTGGCACAGCTCGAACGAGGTGAACTTGCCAAAAACCTCAAATTCGTGGAAAAACTGACCGAAAGGCTGAGCTAGAAACAAGAGGGGCTATAGATCGACTCCCAAAGCAACAGATCTATGGACCAAAACCACGAAAAACTCACCAAATCCAGAGATCGATCCGAAGGCAAATTGGGCTCTTTTTGGTAGGATTTTCGTTTTTAAGGTGGAGAAAAGAAAAAATTGGAGGAAATTCGTGATCAACCGTGCTCTTGATACCAATATGTTATGGGGTAACCCTGGGGTTGGCCCGATCTTTCACGAATTCCACGAGAAACGAGGGGGAAAGAGGTGGTCGGTGGATGAAATCGAGGAGAACGATGAAAACCACGAACACACACACACACACACCAAAACACGATACACGCCTACTCCTCACGCCGGTGGCAACCGGTCCAACATAATCCCTAGGATCGGTGTTGGGCGAAGCTCGCTCTCCACGCCAACAACGGGGGATGAGGTGCTTGGTGACCTTGACGACTTGGGGAGAAACCGAACCCAAGGCCTTGTACAACTTGAACGCACTTAAGCAAGATCCAAGAGGTGGGTGGATAATCCGTGCTCCTTGGTAGGAGCATGAGACCAATAGATATAAGTCCTCAAAGGGTTTCCTTAATATCTATTATTATCCAAGTCTCCGTTTACAATAGAGGGTGGGGCTATATAGTCCAGCCACAAACAGGGGTAATTTGGAATGGAGAGATAAATGATAGGTTGGGTTACAAGGCACAGGCCGAACTTAGGTAATCAGTGGTCAGCAGACTGGTACCGTCCCAGAATCAGTAGTACCGGTGGTGTAGTACCGCCTCGAGCGTAGTACCGCTTGAGGGCTGGAGCTTCCGGGAGGCGTCGATGGCGCAGCGGAGGGGCGTAGTACTGCCACCGGTAGTACGATTACAGGACCGGTAGTACCGCTTGCTCGGGGCATGGGGCGTGCTTCTGTGGCGGCGAGGAGGAGGCGGTAGGTCCGCTTGGAGCGGTAGTACGGTCGTCCCAACCGGTAGTACCGCTATGCCTGGGCAATGATCGGTGGCTTCTTCGTACCTGATGATGCACAGAGTTTGCGTGTGAAGTAGCAAGCCATCCAAGGTGGTGTCGAAGTCACACAAGGAGAGGAGCGAGTTCACCTTAGTTTGAAGGAGCTTGGCTCGGGCATGAGTCATGGGTCCATTTGGGTAGCTCGTGGGAGTAGATGTAGTAGCGGTCGGAGGACGGGCTGCATCACTTTGTGAACCCCACTATCTTTGCGAGCAACAAACACCTTTTGAGACTAGTTCCTCTTATGATTGCTTGGGCTATGCACATTTGATACCTTGTAGATTCCGAGCAAACATTGTGAGCGCTATCTCATATAGTTATCTTGTATAGTTGTTGGCACAAGGAAGAGGCAAGTGAAAAAGAAATAAAAAGAAAAAGAGTGATACAAAAAAAAGAAAAAAAATAGAAAAAGGAAAAGAGAAAAAGAAAGAAATATACATGTGCCTCATAGAATAGGAAGCGCAAGCTCGATGAACATCATATAGGTGGTACTTATTGTGCATATCTTGTAGCCCACCAATCTTATGCAATCGAACTAGCGTCTCTCCTTGTACTTGTGTGACACGAGCTTATAGTCTTCGCTAGGTAATCATTTGGTTCTTAGCTCACTTTCTCCGTCGCACAAGTCCCATTTATCCCACCGTGTGTGTTTCCTTGTACATATTTCCTATCTTGTGGATTAACTTGTTTACTTTGTGATCATTGTGGTTCTTTACTTGCCATTACAACATCTTGATTTCGGATTGGTTCTTGACATTCCACTTTCCATACCTATCCACCATAGGCCTTGTGTGTGTGTGTGTTTTTTTGGTTCGTAGTTGGTTTTGCTGTTCCGCGTGAACTTCACTTTGCTTGGTTTATTGCTCTCAAGTGTGGCCACTTGTACGATACGATCTTCCAAGGTAAAGTAAGGTTTAACGTTGTGTCCCTAACACCCTCTACCACTTCCATATACACCGCTTGGTCTTGTGAATCATGTCTAGGGACTCCGGAACCGAGGATTATTTCTATGAAGAATCCACGATGAGCCACCATGCCTATGTCTCCACAAGCATGGATAACATGATGGAGCACTACACCAACAATGGCTCCACATGCTTGGGTGATATGGAGTACTACAACAACAATGACTCCCCAAGCATGGACGACTTCAAGAACGACAACGCTGAAGCTCCTCACGTCGACCGACCAAGGCACGGAGCCTCCAACTCGAGCGCCAAGGTCCATCATCAAATGGACAAGTTCCAAAGCGACCTCCACAACTTCAAGAAGGACATGGACAACGACTTCGACAAAAACATGAGGATGGTCGCCAAGACTAATGATGCTTTGCGCTCATTAGAAAAACTTACAAGGAAGAGTGCCAAGATCAAGGGCCATCGTCGTGAGCGTCATATGGATGGCCAAGTGCGCCACCTACATCAACCATCGGCAAGGCACGCGAATGACCTCCGTCGACACCATCACAAGGCACCTTCAACTTCTTGTGCCACCACCAAAATGGCACCAAGAGCAAGCCTTCGTCCTCGCCATCAAGCTTCAACGACTCCGCTTGCATTTGAAGACCTCATGAACGAGGAAAATGAAGACCTCTACTTCGCCAAGTTGGATAGCATGAGCCTACCTCCACCACTACTACTAGATGGCCACAAGACGGTCGAGCATGGGATTTTCCCTTCGACCATGGAGGTGAGCAATGATGCCCATCTTATGGCATCCAACTTTGAAGGCGACAAGGTCAAGAATGGTGAGCATGGGATTTGCCCTTCACCAAAGGAGGCGCATGGAGTTGAGGAACCCGAGCCTACCCCCATATGCTTGAGTGATGATATGGTACCAATCCCATGTGAGTATGAGAGCCACTTAGCCCACTTGAGTGAGAACAAGAGTGAGACGAGTGACTCCACCTTATGTGAGATTGAGTGCTTCCACTTGGAGGGCATGAGTGATACTCCTAGTGAGTTGAGAGTGGTAGTTGATAGGTCAAGTGAGACCATTTCGATTTCTAACAACTCACCTTCTACCTCTAGTGTGTTCTCTTGTGTTGTGCTAGGTTCCATGAATGAAGAAGCGCCAAGCCATGAAGCAATGATGCCTCAATTGGAGAAGATGTACATGGTGCAGAAAGATGATGCTATGCCATGGCTACATCAAGAAAACGAAGTCGTCCGCAAGGAGGCCACTACTTCCACAACACCCACTTCATATGAGAGGTATGGCCAAGGTAACAATAAGGGTGTTGATGATGCCATGATCCCACTAGTGGACATGATGAATTGTGAGGATATGCATGCTATGGATGATACTTGTGACATGACTTATGCTTCATCCATATTCCCATGTGATGCTTTGCCTTTGCTTAATATTGATCATGTGGAATTGTTTGATTGCGATATCATTGCCATAAACATGCCATGCTATGCATCTTGTGTGTATCCTCCAATTGCTTTGGACTTGCCTTGTCATGCTAGTCATTCAATTTCTCCCGTTGCTTGCGATAAGATGAGTGCTTGCTATTTCACTTGTTTTGCTTCCAACAATATTGATCATATGCGTTATAATGAGATGGCCCCCATAGCTTTCTCAATTTTTGGAGATTTTGATGATGGCCATGATAAGCATGTTCCCCACTTGCATACTCACCATGCATCACTTTCATACTTGATTGACATTAATGGTGATGTGCACAAGAAGAGATACGTCATGATGGATGATGTGTATCTCTACCATGCACACACATTCTCCCTTTTACATATGATGTGTGTAGGTACCCGCACGAGAATGTCAACCTCGGTTGAGCACGAGTTGACAAAAAGAGCTCTTGAGAGCATCCCACAAGTGAGTTCAAGATCGAACCCAGCTCTGATACCTTTTGCATGCTTTGCATCTTGCATGTTGGCAAATTGCTCTTTCCTATGGTTTGATTGCAAGCATGTTAATGGTATTATATCCCCTTGTGACATTCATGTTTCTTTGCTTTTAGATAATGATGTTTTGTGTGTTGTAACAAAATTGGTGAACAATTTCTCGCTCCGATGTTTTGCTTGCAACCACAATTCCTTTAAGAACATGTATTGTCATGAGAGCTTCCAAGAATCTCATCTTGTTGTTGCAAAAAACATAAGGACCACTTTCTCTTTCATTTGGTTTGTTTGCAAACATAATAATTTTGTTTTGGATATGCTTCCTTGTGTGTTTTTGCCAAATTCTCCTATTCTTGCATCAAAGATGTTGTTAGAAATTTGGATCCACTGCTTTGAATGCCCCAATTCTATGTTATATGGAGTTTTTGAGTTTCCACATTTGGATGATGTTCAAACATTTTCCATGCACATTGACCATGCATATGCATCCCGTTTGCTATACTTGAGTTGTGCTAATCGTGTTGTGAACAAGAATGGACATGCCACAAATGACATGCTCCTCTATCACACACAAACATATGTTGCTTGGTCTTTGTTGTATGAAGGTACAAATGCATACACGTCAACCTCTATGGACTATATGTTGACAAGAAGAACCGAAGAGAGTTACCTATGGCTACACTTCTTTGAGCTATATCTACAAGCTAAGGTGACTTCCTTCTACTTGAGGACTCATGCTATAATCTTCATGAATTGGCTACGCTTTGAGTGTTGCTTCGCTTTTGTCGCGAGCTTTGTAGGCTTCATGGAAGGTGAAGGAACATTGAAGTGTTGTCAAGTCAATCTTCCCGAGGACGACTATATGGTGAACCCCAGGATCAAGGATGTCCTTCGACCTCTTGTACTTCGTGATGAACATGGAGAGTCGAGGACGACTCTTTTTGAAGGGAGGAGATGATGCAGCCTACGTCGTTACTACATCAAGGTCCCCAACTTACGCCAAGTCGTCATGGACTCCAAAGGTGAATCCGTTCCTCTATGAGCCCCCTTCCCGCCCTATTGAATGGTATGCTACTTCATACTCCGTCACATATGCATGATAGGTTCACACCGACCAAGACGAGGCAAGGGAGGAAGCCGGAACATCAAGCCCGACAAGACGGAGGCTTGGAAGAGGAGACGGAAGAAGACAGTCGATAGTTGCCAGTCCAAGCGGTACTACCGGTTGTCGAATCGGTACCGGTCAATGCAGACTACCGCCTCCTACCGCCATCGACGGCTCCAACGGATGCTCCAAGATCGCAAGCGGTACTACCGCTCCTGAGCGGTACTACAGTGACGACCGGTACTAGGTTCGGACCCAGATTACTACCGGTCATGTGTGCTCACAAGACCTGTGGGCCAGCCACCATGTATTCCCTTACTTACCTATTCGCCTAGTTTATTCCCAAACTACCCTTGTTTAGTGGCTGGCCTATAAATAGAGGCCCCACCCCTCATGTATCCCTTAGGCATAGATGATAGACTAAAGAAAACCCCATTGTGGAATCTCTAGTTTTGCCTCATCCCCTTTACCAAGGGGACCGACTATCGTCACCAACCTCGATTAGACTTTGCATCACGCATCCATCGTTGAACAAGGCCTTGGAGTTCACGTCGCCTCCAAGTTGTCAAGACCCTCCCAAGGTGTTCTTCCCTCTCCGATGTGGATTTGAGGGAGCACGTTGACCGATCTTTCCTTGCGAGGATTCTATCGGACCGTGGCCACCGCTCGGGAGCAATCGGCCTTGTATCGTGAGTTTTGCGTGTTCATCGTGTTCTTCGCGAGGTGTGTGTTCGCTTCCGCTACCTTCTCCCTTTCCCCTCGCTTTCCCATCGATTTGACCACGAGATCCGTGAAGATCGGGCACCCAAGAGGTTAACCCCTCCATCATAAGCAATAGGACGCCCATTTTGCATAAGGACGCCACCAATGCCAATACCACTAGCGTCACATTCAATCTCAAAGGTTTTTGTGAAATCCGGTAATGCAAGAAGTGGTGCTTCGGTGAGCCTCGTTTTGAGCTCATCAAAAGCCTTTTGTTGTGCTTTTCCCCAAACGAATGTGACTTTCTTCTTGGTCAATTCGTTGAGGGGGCAAGCAATGGTAGAAAAGTCTTTCACAAAATGACGGTAAAAGCCAGCCAACCCATGAAAACTACGAAGTTCACTAACATTTGTAGGGATGGGCCAATCTCGTATGTCCTTGACTTTTGAGACATCAACTTCAATGCCATTAGAAGACACAACAAAACCAAGGAAAATCAGCTTGTCTTTTGCAAACGTGCACTTTGGGATATTAGCATAAAGCTTTTCATGACGAAGGATTTGAAGGACCTCCTTAACATGAGTAACATGCTCCTCTAGTGACTTGCTATAGACAAGGATGTCATCAAAGTAAACAACTACACTCTTCCCAATGAGAGATCTCAAAATATGGTTCATGAGGCGCATGAAGGTACATGGGGCATTAGATAAGCCAAAAGGCATAACCAACCATTCATAGAGACCAAGCTTGGTCTTGAAGGCGGTTTTCCACTCATCACCTTCGGCCATGCGAATTTGATGGTAACCACTACGAAGATCAATTTTCAAAAATATAGTGGCTCCACATAACTCATCAAGCATGTCATCAAGACGCGGTATAGGATGTCGATAACGCACGGTGATAGCATTGATTGGACGGCAGTACATGCATAACCGCAACATATCATCCGTTTTTGGAACTAGAATCACGGGGACCGCGCTTGGGCTAGTGCTTACTTGCATCAAACCTTTGGAGACGAGTTGGTTGATTTGACGTTCGATCTCCTTTGTCTCTTTCGGGTTTGTGCGATACGCGGCGTGGTTTGGGAGTGGGGCACCGGGTATGAGGTCGATGCGGTGCTCAATTCCACGAAGAGGAGGAAGGCCATGAGGAAGCTCTTTGGGAAATACATCTTGGAATTCCTGCAAAATAGCCATCAAAGGAGGAGAAACATTTGTCAAGTCGTTGGTTCCTTGCGCTAGTCCCTTGCATACAAGGACATAGTGCAAGATGGATGGGTTGTTCCGCACTTCTCTCATGTCACTTTTGGTGGCAAGAAGAACACTCTTAGTTTTTCCACTCGAGTTTGGCTTGTAGCTCTCACTCACTATGGTGTGGTTCTCTCGCTCACCACTCTTCTCACAAGGTGTTTTTGTGTATTGCGCCCTCGCTAAAGCCTTGGCATTGTCCGTAATTATTTGGCTAGGAGTCATTGGTTGCAACACACAAGTTTTATCAAGCCATTTGAAGGTATAAGTGTTTGAGTGACCATCATGCAAAGCACGCTTGTCATATTGCCACGGCTTTCCGAGCAACATATGGAAAACCGTCATTGGGACCACGTCACATTCCATCGTGTCCTTGTAGGGCCCAATTGAGAACGTTACTGAGACGGTGTGCTTGATCTTGACGGATCCTTGGTCACTTAGGCATTGGATATGGTAGGGGTGTTTATGCGGATGGAGGGTGAGGTTGAGTTTCTCACACAATTCCGTGCTTGCAAGATTGTGGCAACTCCCTCCATCGATGACAACTTTGATGGACTTCCCATTAATGCCGGCACGAGTTTGGAAGATGTTCGAGCGTTGGTCTTCATTCTCATTGACTTGGGTAGTTAAGACCCTTGTGACCACAAGCGATGGACTTGCGTCATGCTCACACACAATAAGTTCTTGGTCCTCTTCCAAATGTTGCCTTGCCATGGCTTCCTTGACTCTTGCATCAAACTCTTCTTCACTCAAGTATTCTTCATCGCCGTTGTCATGGATGAACAAAACTTTCTTGTTTCCACATGCGGCCGACTTGTGTCCTTTGGCTCCACACTTGTAGCATTCACCATTGAATGGTTGATCATCCCTTGTGTTTTTGCCACTTGGGGGCTGTTTTCCTTGAGGAAGTGTTGGCTTGAAGGGAAGCTTGGTGGTACTTGAGGAGCTTCCACTTGGTGTTGTTGTAGTAGTGGTTGGTGCTTGCTTGTAGATGAAGTACGTCTTTGGCTTGTTGTACTTGATGTCCTCTTGCACTTGACGCTCGGCCTTTGATGCGATGTGCACAAGCTCAACCATGTTGTTGTACTTCTGGAACTCGGTGATGCGCTTGATGGGATGGTTCAAGCCATTGAGGAAGCGTGCCATTGTTTGCTCATCTCGCTCTTCAATGTTGGCACGGATCATGTTGAGCTCCATTTGCTTGAAGTACTATTCCAGGGTCTTTGTCCCTTGACTAAGCGTTTGAAGCTTGTTGAAGAGGTCACGCATGTAGTGCGAAGGAACAAAGCGGGATCTCATATGGGCCTTCATATCTTGCCAAGTTGATATTGGAGGCTCTTCTTTTGCTTCGCGAGCGAGTTGGTCTTGTACCCACCAAAGGTTGGCATACTCATCGAACTCGAGGGATGCCATGGCCATCATCTCCTCATTGCTATAGTTGTGCATGCGGAAGATCTTGTCAACCTTGAGTTGCCACGAGAGATATTCTTCGGGTTCATTGGAACCGGTGAACTTGGGCATGGTGAATTTGAGCTTGCCGAAAGTTTCTTCTCCATTGCGGTTCCGGTTGCGGCGGTTGCCATGATTTTGGCGGTCATCATCATCATCCGAGCTCTCATGTCTTGCTTGGTGATGGTTGCGTTGCTCTTGCGGTTGTTGAGGTGCCGCGTTTGGTGGTGGAACTTGGTTTTGACGACGAGCTTGGGGATCTTGCTCGTGTTGTTAGCGCGGTTGAGGACGAGGAGGAGGTTGATGGTCCTCACGACGAGCTTGGGGAGCTTGCTCTTGTTCTTGTCGCGGTTGATGCCGAGGAGCATTGTCTTGCGCCCTGTGGCGAGGAGGGCGTCGAGCCGCATGCGCAATGGGCTGCTCTTCTTCTTCTTGGTGTGGAGGAGGCTCGTCATGACTATCATGTTGCCGACGTTGACGATCATGTCGATGATGACGCCTTGGTGGATCTTCGAGTGCTTCACGTCGACGGTGATCTTGTTCGTCCTCTTCGGATGCTTCACTTGTTGTTGAAAGGACATTTCGACGGCGATGGGCTTGGTGGTCCATGTGAGGTTGCTCTTGTTGAATCACAAGTGCCCTTGGTTGTGGCCGGTTCGCTTCACGACGTGGAGGTCTTGCGGAGAGGTCACCATCATAGCTTGACGTTGCGGCGTGTCGCGGAGATGGTACCGCTTGAGAAGAGCTCATGGATTGAAGAACGGGTCCATCCCGGTGCCTTGAAGCGTGACGGCGAGGTGCACTTGATTCACTTGAGGAGTGCCGAGATGAGCTTGAGTCGCGCGAGCGTGGCCTTGCTAGTCCATCAAGGAGGCGTTGAAGCTTCTCATCCGTTGAGGCGAGGGCACGACCAAGAGCTTCATTTTGATGACCGAGGTTGTGTTGGATGGCATGCATTTGGCCTCGGACTTCTTCGAAGCGGTTGTCGATGTTCTTGAACTCCACGCGTGCTTCGCTAAATTGTTCATCTTGGCGCCGCTCGAGAGCTTCACAACGGTAGTTGAATTCTCCTCGGACCTTCCAATGGTCCCATCTTGTCATGTATTGTGTGTCATCCTCCGGAGGTGGTGGTTGGGACGGCTCGCCATTCCTGTCCATGATGCAAAGCCGACAAGGGTTGTATATGGAGAATAAGGGTGCGTAGAGTTAGCCTTTTACCTCACCTTGGAGATTATATCAAACCAATTGCCACACAAATGAGCGAACAACGTGCAAAGTGAAATGGCAAAGAAACTCACACAAAAATATGCTACAACTCTCAAAAGCTTTTGGTGGAAGGTTAGGATTGTGGAAAACCAAACGAAACGATCCAAGCAAAAGGTTATTGTTCTTCGTGGTAAAGAACCAAAGATCAAAAGCAAAAGGATACGATCTACAAAAACACGGAAAACGCACACGTGGAGAAAAACGGGGTTAGCACGACTATGAAAATGAGCACAAAAGGTCCTAACGAAGACTACGCTCGGTTGTCGTGCCAACTCAAGGAGAGACCACAACTCGTTTGCCAAAAGAGGATAAGCAATAGATTTGTGCACTTGCCTTGGTGCGCTCTTTATTCTCTCTTTCTTGGCTTACAAGTTTGGTATTCTCTTTGTATTGGGAGACTGTATCTTTTTCTCTTTTTTTCTTTTTTTTATTCTTTTCCTTTTTCTCCCTTTCTATGCTGCGATGTTAACTTTTGTATTTGGCCTCACACTCTCACTTTCCGAAGGCAAGTGCACAATGCTTAGACAAACACAAAGTGAGTTGCTCTCATAGGATAGATACACACAAAGGAAGATATGGGGCTGTCAAAGTGGTGCAAGTTATACCTTTGGTATTGTTGACGACTTGCAACCGTTGGTGGGGATGATGTTCGAATGTCGCGGTGTCGTTGAGCGCGT
The DNA here is from genome assembly GCA_030063025.1 of Avena longiglumis. Lineage (NCBI taxonomy): Eukaryota > Viridiplantae > Streptophyta > Magnoliopsida > Poales > Poaceae > Avena > Avena longiglumis. The sequence continues at coordinate 328,790,294 of CP125974.1, read as the reverse complement.
GGTGACTTTGATGCGGAAGCTTGTGTTAAAATGGCGACAAACACGTGAAACACGAACAAATTGAAGATGGAAAGTCAGCAAACGAAGTTTAGGCGTCAAGAGAAGAAGAAAAACCTTCTGTGGCGCGCGGTAGTACCGCTTGGTAAGGCCGATTTGACGGTAATACAGACGGCGGTAGTACCGCTCGAGCCACCGGTAGTACCGCAGTCACGTAACGTGAACGAGATCCACTTGACACAAACCTCAAATTGTGGAATCAATCAAAGGTGGGCTAGGAACAACAGGGGCTATAGATCGACTCCAAAAGCAACAGATCTATGGACCAAAACCACGAAAAACTCACCAAATCCAAAGATCGATCCGAACGCAAATTGGGGCTCTTTTTTGGTGTGATTTTCGATTTTAAGGGGGATAAAAGAAAAATTGGGGGGGGGGGGATTCGTGATCCACCTTGCTCTTGATACCAAGATGTTATGGGGTAACCCCTTGGGGTGGCCCGATCTTTCATGAATCTCCGCGGGAATCGTGGGTAACGCGGTGGAAGGGGGAAAGGGGATGAAATCCACGGACACACGCACACGAAGAACCCGACGAACTCGCGCACACAAAACACGATACACGCCGATAACTCACGCCGGTGGCAGCCGGTCCAACATAATCTCTAGGATCAGTGTTGAGCGAAGCTCTCTCTCCACGCCAACAATGGGGAACGAGGTGCTTGGTGAGATCTTGACGACTTGGGGGCGAGAAAACGAGAACCCAAGGCCTTGTACAACTTGAACGCACTAGGCAAGATCCAAGAGGAGGGTGGATAATAGGGTGCCCCTTGGTAGGAGCATGAGACCAATAGATTGAAAGATCCTCAAAGGGGTGTCCTTAATCTATTATTATCCAAGTCTAGGGTTTACAATGGAGGGTGGGGGCTATTTATAGGACAACCACATAAACAGGGGTATTTTAGGAACAAATAGCGAAATATAGAGAGGATTACAGGGCGCAGGGCCGACTTATCACGATCAGGTCCACACACGTCCGGTAGTACCGGTCCAGCAAGACCGGTAGTACCGGTCAGCCGGTAGTACCGCTTCCGGACCGGGTAGTGCTGCTTGCCTTCCTAGGACTTCACTGGCGCTGTCACAGTGGCGTTAGTGGGCCAGAGTGCCGTGGTCCGTAGTACCGGTCCAGCCTGTAGTACCGCTTAGTGACAGAGTATTTGGCTTCATGCATTGGTTGATGAGGCGGTAGTCTTCTTTGGCGGTAGTACCGGATGCCAGGTCCGGTAGTACCGCTGGCGACATAGGGCATTTGGTTCCCTCCACTGGTGCTCCTCCGTTCTCTGGGTCATTCTCTTCGTACCTGATGATGCACAAGGTATGCGTATGAAGTAGCAGGCCATCCAAGGATGTATCGAAGTCACACAAGGAGAGGAGCAAGTTTACCTTAGCTTGAAGGAGTTTGGCTCGGGCTCGAGTCATGGGTCCACTTGGGGAGCTTGTGGAAGTAGATGTAGTAGCGTTTGTAGGACGGGCTGCATCAGTGCTGCTACATGTGAATTTACTAAATTTGCTTCCCTTTGGTGGTCTGAGTTTTGTCGTTTAAATCCTACTACTATTCCTAGTACTTGGACTGCCTTAAAAAATGCTATGCGTGTTCGTTTTGTACCTCCCACTTATCAACGTGATTTACTAAAGAATCTAACACGTTTAGAGCAAGGGAAATTTTTTGTAGAAGAGTATTATCAGGAATTGCAAACGGGGATGGTTCGGTGTGGTCTTGTTGAATCTAATGAACAAATGCTTGCACGTTTCTTTGGTGGATTAAACAAGGACATTCAGCGCATATTAGATTATAAGGAATATAATTCTATCACTCGTTTGTTTCATCTTGCTAGCAAAGCTGAACGTGAAGTGCAGGATCGCCAACCACCATGGAGGAGGACTAATAATTCTGCAGGTCGCACATCCACTTGGACATCCCGACAATCAGCGCCTCCTCGTGGTTCGCCACCAGCTACTACCACATCCAAGGCCCACGTTTAGATGACATGCTTGATTAATTGAGTGGCTCTACCATGTTTTCTAAAGTTGATTTGCGTAGTGGTTACCACCAGATTCGTATGAAATTAGGAGATGAATGGAAAACAGCATTTAAAACTAAGTTCGGTTTATATGAGTGGTTAGTAATGCCGTTTGGTTTAACTAATGCACCTAGCACTTTCATGAGATCAATGAACGAAGTTTTACGTGCTTTCATTGGACATTTTGTGTTAGTCTACTTTGATGATATTCTGATTTATAGCAAATCTTTAGAGAATCATTTGGACCATTTACGTGCTGTTTTCAATGCTTTACGTGATGCACGTTTGTTTGGTAACCTTGAGAAGCGCACCTTTTGCACCAATCGAGTTGCGTTTCTTAGCTATGTTGTTACATCACAGGGTATTGAAGTGGATCCAGCCAAGATTAAGGCTATTGAGAATTGGCCGCAGCCCAAGACGGTCACACAAGTGAGGAGTTTTCTTGGCCTCGCTGGTTTTTATAGGCGCTTTTTCAAAGACTTTGGATCAATTGCCGTGCCGCTGAATGAGCTTACCAAGAAGGATGTGCCCTTTGTTTGGGGCGATGCACAACAACAGGCCTTCGTCATATTGAAAGATAAGCTAACACATGCTCCCTTACTCCAACTTCCTAATTTTACTAAGACTTTTGAGCTTAAATGTGATGCTAGTGGAATTGGTTTGGGAGGGGTGATATTACAAGAGGGAAACCCTGTTGCATATTTTAGTGAGAAATTGAGTGGGGCTAGCCTGAACTATTCTACTTATGATAAAGAATTATATGCGTTGGTTCGGACATTAGAAACTTGGCAACATTATCTATGGCCTAAAGAATTTGTTATTCATTCTGATCATGAATCTTTGAAGCATATTTGTAGTCAAGCTAAGTTGAATCGTCGTCATGCAAAGTGGGTTGAATTTATTGAGTCTTTTCCTTATGTTATCAAACACAAAAAGGGAAAAGATAATATTATTGCTGATGCTTTGTCGCGCCGTTATGCTTTGTTATCTCAACTTGACTTCAAAATATTTGGGTTGGAAATTATTAAAGAACAATATGTGCATGATGCTGAATTTAAAGATGTGTTGCAGAATTGTAGAGATGGTAGAACTTGGAACAAGTTCGTCTTCAATGATGGATTTGTGTTCCGTGCTAACAAACTATGCATTCCAGATAGTTCTGTTCGTCTTTTGTTGTTACAGGAGGCGCATGGAGGAGGATTGATGGGACACTTTGGTGTCAAGAAGACGGAGGATGTTCCTGCTGCACACTTCTTTTGTCCACGTATGCGTCAAGATGTTGAGAGATTTGTGGCACGCTGCACTACTTGTCAAAAAGCTAAGTCTCGCCTTAATCCACATGGTTTATATATGCCTCTTCCTGTTCCTAGTGTTCCTTGGGAGGATATTTCTATGGACTTTGTTTTGGGGTTGCCACAAACACAGAAGGGGAGGGATAGTATTTTTGTTGTTGTGGATCGGTTTTCTAAGATGGCACACTTTATTCCTTGTCATAAAACGGATGATGCTGCGCATATTGCTGATTTGTTCTTTCGTGAAATTGTTCGTTTACATGGTGTGCCAAATACTATTGTTTCTGATCGTGATACTAAATTTCTTAGCCACTTTTGGAGATGTTTATGGGCTAAGTTGGGGACTAAATTGTTGTTTAGTACTACATGTCATCCCCAAACTTATGGACAAACTGAAGTAGTAAATAGAACTTTGTCTACTTTGTTGCGGGCTGTTTTAAAGAAGAATTTAAAATTGTGGGAAGAGTGTTTACCTCATATAGAATTTGCTTATAATCGTTCGCTGCATTCTACCACAAAGATGTGTCCATTTGAGATTGTGTATGGTTTTGTTCCTCGTGCAGCTATTGATTTATTGCCTTTACCTTCTTCGGTGCAACAAAATTTGGATGCTACACAACGCGCTGAAATGATATTAAACTTGCATAAGACTACTAAAGATAACATTGAACACATGAATGCTAAGTATAAACTTGCTGGGGATAAAGGGAGAAAGCATGTTGTATTTCATGTTGGCGATCTTGTTTGGTTACATTTGCGTAAAGATCGTTTTCCTGATTTACGCAAGTCTAAGTTAATGCCACATGCTGCTGGTCCCTTTAAGGTGTTAGATAAAATAAATGATAATGCATATAAACTTGAGTTGCCTGCAGACTTTGGTACGGTTAGTCCTACGTTTAACATTGCAGATTTGAAGCCTTACTTTGGTGAGGAAGATGAGATTGCGTCAAGGACGACTTCAATTCAAGAAGGGGAGCATGATGTGGACATCCCTTCTATTGATACAACCGTTGTACCTACAAAGAACACACACAAGGACCCATCACAAGATCTCGTACAAACAACTTAACTATCAGGTACTTTCGTTTCTTGGAACTATTCCTCACATACATGAGAATATGATGCTGCCTAAATCAGATATATTTCTTACTCTTAGGAATGATGGACCAAGCATGGATGAGAGGGACAAGCATTGGAGCATGGCCATGCATGGAGATGGCAGCAACCATGTGATGATCCAAGAGAAGGCCACGGATGAAGATTTCAGAACTTTGAGGCCACCATAATGAAGAAAGAAGGCTTGGACGAAATATTCAAGATCAATACTTTACGAATTCGTCCATAGCTTAATATGGTGATGCGACACCTTTATTTCGGGCCAGGCCCATGTAATTTTCGCAGGATTTTAATTGGCTACTTTTTAGAGTCCGTATTTGAGGGGAAAAGGACTTTTAGGGTTGGATTCGGCCACCACTTCCATGGCTGGCCGAAACCCCACCTTTTCGCCCTTAAATACTCACCATATTCGACCCCCTAGACTCGGATTTTGTTTAGACATTAAGTTAGCCATCATAGCAACTTCGCCAAGGCTCGAGCGTCGCAGAGGCCTCTTGTACTTCGCGCCTATTCAGGATCCCACCTCTTCAATAAAGCTTTCCTCTTAATCCGCAATATCTTGATTGCAATATTGGTTCTTACTTGTTCTCGATTTCAGGTAGGAATTAATACCCTCGCTGGTCAGGCTGATCGTGTTCACGCAGGATCGGTAACCTCCGGGAGATTGGCCTAGCGATTGCATTGGCGCTCGTGCTCACATGTGTAGTCGGATCGTCAAGCCCAAACTCCACCAAATCGATTATCGCCATCTCATCGAAAGATCGGACACCTTGGCCCTCTGACGGGGGAACAATATGGCCACTCCAACTGTCCATAATCGCGGAGGCGGCTATTCGAATAGTTTGACACTCTGCAGAGATTGTACACTTTCACCACAACATTCGATACATCCGTCAGGAACAAATCCTGAATTCACCATACTTAGTATGCGGATAATCAATCCTAACCTTTCAATTACACGCCCTAGTATAAGCACCTCTCCTGTGAGTTTGGCCTCCCAACCATGACCAACTGTCATCTTGGGTACTTGCATGTGGACAATCTTCACAAGGTAGCCTCGGCTGACCTTGGCCGTGAGGGAACCAATACTAAGGTATATAAGTTTCAAATAAGCCCTACCCAATCTTCGGTATTGTGGTCAGACGATAAAACTGGAATGGTATCGCATCCAGACAACCATCAGTTTTATAAAGGGCTAAGGCTCATGCCTTATCATTTTCATCACCAAAATCATCAAGTGTTCGGAAACACATGTCCAAAACATTTCAATAGAATGATCCATCATTCCAAGGTTTTCATAACCCTTTTCACCAAGTATTACCATCTAATGTTGACCAAGTTTTATGCTTAGCACTAGCATCTACAAGTGGGGGTAAGCACTAATGAGGGGTGGTACACTAGTGGGGTTTGACTAAGTTTAATCTCATGCCTTAGGAGGACATCAAGATTATCTAGCTTAGGCCAAATTTTATGCTCTTTATGCAACCTTCAAGTATCCTTCTAGTATCTACCATTTATTCCAGTAAACTCTAAGTAAGAGCTTTGATAAAGAAATAAAGTAATAAACATGCAAATAAAACTAGGATTGGTTTATCAAGTGGTTATGATCATATATGCTTTAATGCATATAGTGGCATGGTAGCAAGCAAGTAGTAGCTTGCATAGGTCAGCTTGATTAGTAAGGCTTGCAAGTATTGGCTTGCACAATATCAGTATAAGCTTGCTAAATTGCAAGTGTTAGCTTGCACATTCATCTAGTAGCATTAGGCTTGCTAAAGTAGAGTATCTTGCAAGGGTTAGCTTGCCTTGTGCAAAGCAGTGGTTGAAGTTCTCCTCGGCTTCTTCTTCGTAGTATCCTCCTTCCTCCTCGTATCCTTGGTCTGATGGGGGGGTTAACCTCTTGGGTGGCCCGATCTTCACGGATCTCGTGGTCAAATCGATGGGAAAGCGAGGGGAAAGGGAGAAGGTAGCGGAAGCGAACACACATCTCGCGAAGAACACGATGAACACACGCAAACCTCACACGATACAAGGCCGATTGCTCCCGAACGGCGGCCACCGGTCTGATAGAATCCTCACAAGGAGAGATCGGTCAACGTGCTCCCTCAAATCCACATCGGAGAGGGAAGAACACCTTGGGGAGGGTCTTGACAACTTGGAGACGAGACATCGAACTCCAAGGCCTTGTTCAACGATGGATGCGTGATGCAAAGTCCAATCGAGCTTGGTGACGATAGTCGGTCCCCTTGGTAAAGGGGATGAGGCAAAACTAGACATTCCACAATGGGGGTTGTCTTTAGTCTATCATCTATGCCTAAGGGATACATGAGGGGTGGGGGCTCTATTTATAGGCCAGCCACTAAACAAGGGTAGTTTGGGGTTAAACTAGACGAATAGGTAAGTAAAGGGGAATACATGGGCTGTGGCCCAACTAGTGGGCGCAGGCACTGACATGAGCGGTAGTACCGGACTTGGGGCCGGTAGTACCGCTTGGTCCGGTAGGGCCTCTCCGGGACCGGTAGTACCGCCATGGTCCCGGGCTTCAGAGGCGCTGTCTCAGGGAGCGGTAGTGGGGGTAGTCACCGTGGCAGTAGTACCGTTGCCGATCCGAAAGATCACCGTGGCGACAGAGAGCATTTGGTGATTTGTCTTCTTCCGCCTCCTCTTCCAAGCCTCCGTCTTGTCGGGCTTGATGCTCCGGGCTTCCTCCCTTGCCTCCGTACTTGTCAATGTGAACCTATCATGCATATGTGACGGAGTATGAAGTAGCATACCATTCAATAGGGTAGGAAGGGGGCTCGCATAGAGGAACGGATTCACCTTTGGAGTCCATGACGACTTGGCGTAAGTTGGAGACCAAGATGTGGTAACGACCGTAGGTTGAACTCGAAACTCTAAGGGACGAGACACTAAGACCAGCAACTCGACGCGACGATGTAGACACAAATTCAACAATGCAAAAACTGTAAAGATAATGCGAGGCGTAGATTGGTTATGGGATGGATCTAAACTCTAACTGTGTTTTTGGCTTTTTTGTGGGTTATAGGTAAAAACAGATCTAATCTACGAAAACAATAAAATCTCACCGAGCAACCTGAAATCTGATACCACTTGATAGGGCAAAGGTGTCCGATCTTTTGATGAGATGGCGATAACCGATTTGGTGGAGTTCGGGCTTGACGATCCGACTACACGTGCGAGCACGAGCGCCAATGCAATCGCTAGGCCAATGTCCTAGAGGTTACCGATCCTGCGTGAACACGATCAGCCTGACCAACGAGGGTCTTAATTCCTACCTAAAATCGAGAACAACTAAGAACCAATATTGCAATCAAGATATTGCGGATTAAGAGGAAAGCTTTATTGAAAAGGTGGGATCATGTATAGGTGCGAAGTACAAGAGGCCTCTGCGACGCTCGAGCCTTGGCGAAGTTGCTATGATGGCTAACTTAATGTCTAAACAAAATCCGAGTCTAGGTTGACGGCTATGGGGAGTATTTAAGGATGAAAAGGTGGGTTTTCGGCCAGCCATTGAAGTGGTGGCTGAATCCAACCCTAGAAGTCCTTTTCCCCTCAAATACGGACTCTAAAAAGTGGCTAATTAAAATCCTGCGAAAATTACATGGGCCTGGCCCAAAATCGCAGCACCATATTAAGCTATAGACGAATTCGTGAAGTATTGATCTTGAATATTTCGTCCAAGCCTTCTTTCTTCATTATGGTGGCCTCAAAGTTCTGAAATCTTCATCCGTGGCCTTCTCTTGGATCATCACATGCTTGCTGCCATCTCCATGCATGGCCATGCTCCAATGTTTGTCCCTCTCATCCATGCTTGGTCCATCATTCCTAAGAGTAAGAAATACATCTGATTTAGGCAGCATCATATTCTCATGTATGTGAGGAATAGTTCCAAGGAACCGCCTCCGAAAAAATTTCTGGCTATACTAGTTTTCGACCCCGGGGATCACTTTTCTCCATCGGCCGTTATAGCGATATTTTTTTGGCGCCGGCGCGCTTTCCGGAGCAAAATAAAAAAAATTAATTTTTTTTGGGGCTAACCTATTTTTAGACCCCGTAGATCAGTTCTAGACACTTGCCATCATAGTGATTTTATGCATCTCGGTTCACTTTTCAGGGTGCCATATCATCATACAGTGCTTTGTGTGTCGCGTCGTGACATCGTTGGTGATCTAGGCTTGCGTCTCTAGTACGGTCTAGCCTAGGACCAGCACAGTACCGTCGTTGAGCATTCTTTCAACTTTTGCATTGCTGTTTTGATAATTGCTAACCCCCCTTGCTAACCCTTCCCAGAGCTCCACAAATATTCTCCACGTGCGGTGTCTCGACTCCTGGTAATCGCTTGACTCAATCTCTGGACCCACTGATCCTCGCGGTTGCACATCGCCTTTTCCTGCTGTTTGGTAAGAACTTGTAAGAGCTTCGTATATTGCTTGACGTATTACGTGTGACTTCCACCATATTTTCGTACTATATACCAGTGCTTTTTAAGGACTAACCATGACAGATACTTCGCGGAACCCTGCCACAATGACGAACGAAGAACTACATGCCCACTTCTCCGCGCTCTTGGTCGTCACCGAAGACGTGGATACGCTACCGGGAGTTTGACACCAAGCTCACCAACGCCGTGGACAAGATCGATGGACTCGAGAAATCCTTCAACGCCAAGCTTGACGCCGTTCAAGGAGCTTTTGAACCGATTGCGCTTTCCGCACCAAGACCACACATGGCGCACGACGCATTCCGATCACGGGTCGATCGTTGGCTTCCGAGACTTCCACGGCTATCGCTGCACCGACGACTCGACTTCCATACCGCTGCTGCGACATTGGGGACGGACGACGGGTACTACTACGACCCCGACGACGATGATCTGTTCGACGAGGAGGTTGAACAACCTCCACAGGTACCTGCTGGCCGTCCCCGACATTACTACCGCAACGCTCGACCACCAGTACGTGATGATGATCATGTTGCAAAGCTTAATTTAAATATTCCATCTTTTGAGGGTAAATATAATCCTGATGCATATCTTATATGGGAGATGGAAGTAGAGCAACGTTTTGCATGCTTAAAATATCCTGAGAATATGCGTGTTAGTGCTGCTACATGTGAATTTACTAAATTTGCTTCCATTTGGTGGTCTGAGTATTGTCGTTTAAATCCTACTACTATTCCTAGTACTTGGACTTCTTTAAAAACTGCTATGCGTGTTCGTTTTGTACCTCCTACTTATCAACATGATTTACTAAAGAATCTGACACGTTTAGAGCAAGGGAAAAATTCTGTAGAAGAGTATTATCAGGAATTGCAAACGGGGATGGTTCGGTGTGGTCTTGTTGAATCTAATGAACAAATGCTTGAACGTTTCTTTGGTGGATTAAACAAGGACATTCAGCACATATTAGATTATAAGGAATATAATTCTATCACTCGTTTGTTTCATTTTGCTTGCAAAGCTGAACGTGAAGTGCAGGATCGCCAAACACCATGGAGGAGGACGAATAATTCTGCAGGTCGCACATCCACTTGGACATCCCGACAATCAGCGCCTCCTCGTGATTCGCCACCAGCTACTACCACATCCAAGGCCACCACAAGATTTTCAGCTGCTCCTCCACCATCATCCAATGCTCCTGCTTGTAGTGCATCTTCTATGGCTTCCACGGGTAAGACAAAGGATATACAATGCCGCAAGTTCTGGGGTTTTGGTCATATTGAGAGACAGTGCACAACACAACGTGTGATGATGGTGCGGGAAGATGGTTAATACGATTCAGCGAGTGACTTTGATGAAGATACACTAGCCCTTATTTCTGCTCGAGATGGAGACAATTCTGATGATGATGAAGAGACAGAGGTAATGGGAGCTAAAGCTGCTGATCAATACAAGAGCTTAATTATACAACGTGTGTTGAGTGTGCAATTGAGAAAATCTAAGCAAGATCAACGCCACAACCTGTTCCAAACACGTGGTGTTGTCAAGGAAAGAGCTATACAGATCATCATTGATGGAGGGAGTTGTAATAATCTGGCCAATGTTGACATGGTAGTGAAGCTTGCGCTTCCAACAAGACAACATCCACATTCATATTATATCCAATGGTTTGAGAGTTCTCGCAAGATCAAGGTAACAAGAACAGTACGCGTGCATTTTACTATTGGTACATATTCTGATTTTGTTGATTGTGATGTTGTACCTATGCAAGCTTGTTCTTTGTTACTTGGTAGACCATGGCAATTAGATAGAGTCTTTTTTCATAATGGCAAAACTAATCACTATTCTCTTATGCATGATGGAAAGAAAATTGGTGATGCAGCCCGTCCTTCGGACGCACCTCCATCTACAACACCTAGTCCCCCAAGTGGACCAATGACTCGCGCCCGTGCCAAGCTCCTACAAGCCAAGGTTAACTCGCTCCTTTCCTCATGTGATTTTGGTCTACCTTTGGATGGCTTGCTACTTCATGCATCTACGTTGTGTATCCTCAGATATGAAGCAACACCACCACAACCAGCCACCAAGGAAGGTAACCAGAGAAGAAGCTGAGCTCGCACACCGGAGTCTCCGTGTAGAACGAGTCTCCGCCTCCTACACCGGAGTCTCGACCTTCCTCCTGCATCGAGACCCAAGCCCGGGACAGCCAGAAGCCCCCTCCGGAGACGGGTCCGGAGATTGACCGGAGTCTCCGGACCCGACACCGGAGTCTCCGGACTGATCGACGCCAGGCGTGTTAAATCCCTTTGGGCCTGGCCCATGTAACCCCCAATTTTGCCCAAACTTCCAGTTTTATTCCAGAACTACCCCTGTTTATGTGGTTGGCCTATATATAGCCCCACCCCTCATATGTAAACCCTAGACTTGGATAATAATAGATTAAGGACACCCCTTTGAGGATCTTTCAATCTATTGGTCTCATGCTCCTACCAAGGAGCACCTATTGTCCACCCTCCTCTTGGATCTTGCCTAGTGCGTTCAAGTTGTACAAGACCTTGGGTTCTCGGTTTCTCGCCCCCAAGTCATCAAGGTCTCACCAAGCACCTCGTCCCCCGTTGTTGGCGTGGAGAGAGTCACCAACACCGATCCTAGAGATTATGTTGGACCGGTTGCCACCGGCGTGAGATATCGGCGTGTATCGTGATTTGTGTGCGTGTGTTCGTGGTTTTCATCCCTTCTTCCCCCGTCCACCGCTTTCCCCTCGTTTCCCGTGGAGATTCGTGAAAGATCGGGCCACCCCAAGGGGTTACCCCATAACATCTTGTTATCAAGAGCAAGGTTGATCACGAATTTCCCCCCAATTTTTCTTCTATCCATCATAAATTCGAAAATTTCCCAAAAACAGCCCCAATTTGCATTTGGATCGATCTGTCATTTTGGAGTGTTATTTGTGGTTTTGATCCGACCAAATCTTGTCTAAGGTGTTGGTTCAGCTTTTGCCTGCGTTTCCCAGCCCAATTTTGGCCAAATTTTCGCGGATTTGAGGACTCTAGGCGTGGATTTCCGCCCAAGAACACGAGCATACCTCCCACACCGGAGTCTCCGGCCCTATGCACTGGAGTCTCCGGTCTACACCGGAGTCTCCGGCCCTGGACGCCAGTTTTGCCCATTTTGCCTCTTTTCTGCATTGGCTAATCTGTCCACTTGTTTGTGTTCAGCGTGTGTGTCACCAACTAACAGATAGCTTCCGCAACATTGCTGCGCTCTTCGACACCACGGACCCCAAACTCTTCCCTGCTCCATCGACACAAGATCATCACCATCAACTAAGGTATAACTTGTGTCAACCCTTGTAGCCATATCTTCCTATGTGTGTACCTATCCTATGAGAGCAACTCATTTTGTGTTTGTCTAAGCATTGTGCACTTGCCATTGGAAAGTGAGAGTGTGAGGACAAATACAAAAGTTAACATAGTAGCATAGCAAGGGAGAAAAAGAAAAAGAATAAAAAAAAGAGAGAAAAATAAAAATAAAAATAGAAAGATACATAGTCTCCCAATACAAAAAGAGCATCAAGCTTGTAAGCAAAAGAGAGAGGAAGAAGCGCGCCAAGGAAAGTGCACAAATCCGTTGCTTACCCTCTTTTGGCAAACGAGTTGTGGTCTCTCCTTGTGTTGGCACGACACCCGAGCGTAGTCTTCGTTAGGCCTTTTTCGTGCTCACTTTCATAGTCATGCTAACCCCATTTTTCTCCACGCATGTGTGTAGTCATAGGTTCTCGTCACCTTTTGAGTTGACCATTTCCTTTTGACTTGAGTTGTTGGATTTTCTCCACTTTTAACTATCCTTTGCGTTCGGTTGGTTCTTTGGTTTTTCCACAATCCTACCCATCCACCAAAAGCTTTTGAGAGTTGTCGCTCCTTTGCGTGTGAGTTTCTTTGCCATTTCACTTTGCACGTTGTTCGCTCCTTTGTGTGGCAATTGGTTTGATATAATCTCCAAGGTGAGGTAAAAGGCTAACTCTACGCACCTTTACTCTCCATATACAACCCTTGTTGGCTTTGCATCATGGACAGGAATGGCGAGCCGTCCCAACCACCACCACCTCCGGAGGACGACAATCCATACATGACAAGATGGGACCATTTGGAAGGTCCGCGGAGAATTCAACTACCGTTGTGAAGCACTTGAGCGGCGCCAATATGAACAATTTAGCGAAGCCCGAGTGGAGTTCAAAAACATCGACAACCGCTTCGAGGAAGTCCGAGGCCAAATGCATGCCATGCAACACAACCTTGGTCATCAAAATGAAGCTGTTGGTCGTGCCCTCGCCTCAACGGATGAGAAGCTTCAACGCCTCATTGATGGGTTAGCAAGGCCACGCTCGCGAGACTCAAGATCATCACGGCACTCCTCAAGTGAATCAAGTGCTCCTCGCCGTCCCGCTTCAAGGCACCGGGATGGACCCGTCCTTCAATCCATGAGCTCTTCTGAACCGGTACCATCTCTGCGACATGCCGCAACGTCAAGCTATGATGGTGAACTCTCCGCAAGACCTCCAAGACGTGAAGCGGACCGGCCACAACAAAGGGCACTTGTGCTTCAACAAGAACAACCTCACATGGACCACCAAGCCCGTTGCTATCGACATGTTCTTTCCACAACAAGTGAAGCATCCGAAGTGGAAGAACAAGTTCGCCGGCGGCGTGAAGCACTCGAAGATCCACCAAGGCGACCCCCTCGACATGAACGTCCACGTCGTCAACATGATCTCCACGACGAGCCTCCTCCACATCAAGAAGAAAGAGAGCAGCCCATTGCGCATGCGGCTCGACGTCCTCCTCGCCACATGGCGTAAGATAATGCTCCTCGGCATCAACCACGACAAGAACAAGAGTAAGCTCCCCAAGCTCGCCGTGAGGACCAACAACCTCCTCCTCGTCCTCAACCGCACCAACAACAAGAGCAAGCTCCCCAAGCTCGTCGTCCAAACCAAGTTCCACCACCAAACGCGGCACCTCAATAACCGCAAGAGCAACGCCACCATCAACAAGAAATACATGAGAGCTCGGATGATGAAGATGGCCGCCACAATCATGGCAACCGTCGAAACCGGAACCGCAATGAGGAAGAAACTTTTGGCAAGCTCAAGTTCACCATGCCTAAGTTCACCGGTTCAAATGATCCCGAAGAATACCTCTCATGGGAACTCAAGGTTACAAGATCTTCCGCATGCACAACTTTAGAAATGAGAAGATGATGGCCATGGCATCCCTCGAGTTCGATGAATATGCCAACCTTTGGTGGGAACAAGTCCAACTCGCTCCTGAATCAAAAGAAGAGCCCCCAATCTCAACTTGGCAAGATATGAAGGCTCATATGAGATCCCGCTTTGTTCCTTCACACTACACGCGTGACCTCTTCAAACGCTTAGTCAAGGAACAAAGACCGTGGAAGAGTACTTCAAGCAAATGGAGCTCAACATGATCCGTGCCAACATTGAAGAACGTGATGAACAAACAATGGCACGTTTCCTAAATGGTTTGAACCATCCTATCAAGCGCATCACTGAGTTCCAACGGTACAACAACATGGTTGAGCTTGTGCACATTGCATCAAAGGCCGAACGTCAAGTGCAAGAGGACATCAAGTTCAACAAGCCAAAGACATACTTCACATACAAGCAAGCTCCAACCACTACTCCGACAACACCAAGCGGAAGATCCTCAAATACCTCCAAGCCTCCCTTCAAGCCAACACTTCCTCAAGGAAAACCGCCCCAAGTGGCAAGTACACAAGAGATGAACAACCATTCAATGGTGAGTGCTACAAGTGTTGAGGCAAAGGACACAAGTCGGCCGCATGTGGGAACAAGAAAGTTTTGTTCATCCATGACAACGGCGATGAAGAATACTTGAGTAAAGATGAGTTTGATGCAAGGGTCAAGGAAGCCATGGCAAGGCAACATTTGGAAGAGGACCAAGAGCTACTCATGTGTGAGCATGACGTAAGTCCATCGCTTGTGGTCACCAGGGTCTTAAGTGCTCAAGCCAATGAGAATGAAGACCAACGATCAAACATCTTCCAAACTCATGCCGGTATCAATGGGAGGTCCATCAAAGTTGTCATCGATGGAGGGAGTTGCCACAATCTGGCAAGCACGGAATTGTGTGAGAAACTAAACCTCACCCTCCATCCGCATAAACACCCCTACCATATCCAATGGCTAAGTGACCAAGGATCTGCCAAGATCAAGCACACCGTCTCGGTAACGTTCTCAATTGGGCCCTACAAGGACACGGTGGAATGTGCCGTGGTCCCAATGACGGTTTGCCATATGTTGCTCAGAAGGCCGTGGCAATATGACAAGCGTGCTTTGCATGATGGTCACTCAAACACTTATACCTTCAAATGGCTTGATAAAACTTGTGTGTTGCAACCAATGACTCCTAGCCAAATAATTGCAGATAATGAAAAGGCTTTAGCGAGGGCGCAATACACAAAAACATCTTGTGAGAAGAGTGGTGAGCGAGAGAACCACACGATAGTGAGTGAGTGCCACAAGCCAAACTCGAGTGGAAAAACTAAGAGTGTTCTTCTTTCCACCAAAAGTGAGATGAGAGAAGTGCGGAACAACCCATCCATTTTGCACTATGTCCTTCTTTGATGGCTGTTTTGCAGGAATTCCAAGAGGTATTTCCAGAAGAGCTTCCTCATGGACTACCTCCTCGTCGTGGAATCGAGCACCACATCGACCTCATACCCGGCGCCCCACTCCCAAACCGCGCCGCGTATCGCACGAACCGGAAGAGACGGAGGAGATAGAACGACAAATCAACCAACTCGTCTCCAAAGGTTTGATCCAAGTAAGCACTAGCCCAAGCACGGTCCCCGTGATTCTAGTTCCAAAAACGGATGATACGTTGCGGTTATGCATGGACTGCCGTCCAATCAATGCTATAACAGTGCGTTATCGACATCGTATACCGCGTCTTGATGACATGCTTGATGAGTTATGTGGAGCCACTATATTTTCGAAAATTGATCTTCGTAGTGGTTACCATCAAATTCGCATGGCCGAAGGTGATGAGTGGAAAACCGCCTTCAAGACCAAGCTTGGTCTCTATGAATGGATGGTTATGCCTTTTGGCTTATCTAATAACCCATCTACCTTCATGCGCCTCATGAACCATATTTTGCGATCTCTCATTGGGAAGAGTGTAGTTGTTTACTTTGATGACATCCTTGTCTATAGCAAGTCACTAGAGGAGTATGTTACTCATGTTAAGGAGGTCCTTCAAATCCTTCGTCATGAAAAGCATTATGCTAATCTCCCAAAGTGCACTTTTGCAAAAGACAAGCTGATTTTCCTGGGTTTTGTTGTGTCTTCCAATGGCATTGAAGTTGATGTCTCAAAGTCAAGGACATACGAGATTGGCCCATCCCTACAAATGTTAGTGAACTTGATAGTTTTCATGGGTTGGCTGGCTTTTACCGTCGCTTTGTGAAAGACTTTTCTACCATTGCTTGCCCCCTCAACGAATTGACCAAGAAAAATGTCACGTTCGTTTGGGGAAAAGCACAACAAAAGGCTTTTGATGAGCTCAAAAAGAGGCTCAACGAAGCACCACTTCTTGCATTACCGGATTTCACAAAAACCTTTGAGATTGAATGTGACGCTAGTGGTATTGGCATTGGTGGCGTCCTTATGCAAAATGGGCGTCCTATTGCTTACCATAGTGAGAAACTTGATGGCGCACGCCTCAACTATCCCATTTATGACAAAGAACTTGTTGCCTTGGTTCGAGTTCTTCAAGTGTGGCAACACTATCTTTGGCCCAAAGAATTTATCATCCATTCCGACCATGAGTCATTGAAGTATCTTAAGGGACAAGCCAACTTGAGTAAAAGGCATGCAAAATGGGTTGAGTTCATGGAGTCTTTTCCTTACATTGTCAAATACAAGAAGGGCAAAGAAAATGTGGTAGCGGACGCTTTGTCTCGCAAAAACACAAGCCTCCTTACACGACTCGAAGTAAATGTCTTGGGTCTGGATGACATCAAATCTTTGTATGCGTCCGACCCTTTCTTTGGACCAATTTTTGCAACATGTTCAATAGACAAAGGGATTGATGATTTCTATTTGCATAAGGGTTTTCTTTTCAAACAAAACAAGCTTTGCATTCCGAAATCGTCTCCAACTTTTTCTTCTTCAAGAGTCCCATGGTGGATGCCTTATGGGTCACTTTGGCCATGACAAGACTTATGACATGCTCTCCACTCACTACTTTTGGCCAAAGATGAAGCGCGACGTGGAGCGCCACGTCCAACGATGCACTACATGTACCCAAGCTAAGTCTAAGTCCAACCCGTTTGGTCTTTATATGCCATTGCCTATTCCTCATGCACCTTGGTCGGACATTAGCATGGACTTTGTGTTAGGCTTGCCTAGATCTAAACATGGTCATGATTCTATATTTGTAGTAGTGGATCGCTTTTCAAAAATGGCACATTTCATTCCGTGCCATAAGACCGATGATGCTTCAAATGTAGCAAATTTGTTTTTCAGGTAAATAATTCGGCTACACGGTGTACCAAGAACAATCGTCTCCAACCGCGACATAAAATTCATGAGCTACTTCTGGAAGACTCTCATGGCCAAGCTCGGCATCAAGCTCCTCTTCTCGTCCGCCTCGCACCCTCAAACCGATGAACAAACCGAGGTCGTCAATCAAAGTCTTGGCACCCTCCTCCGGGTGTTGATAAAGAAGAACCTTAAAGACTGGGAGGAATGTATTCCACACGCGGAGTTTGCCTACAACCGCGCCAAGCACTCCACCACCATGAGGAGCCCGTTCATGATCGTCTATGGCTTTGAGCCCCTCACCGCGCTCGATATCCTTCCACTACCTCTTCATGAATGTGCCAATATGGACGTGGTAAAGCGTGCCCACACAATGAAGAAACTCCATGAAGACACAAGAGCTACGATCGAGAAACAAGTCCTTCGCCAAGCATCAAAGCTAAACAAGAACAAGAAAGATATGATCTTCGAAGAAGGCGACCTTGTGTGGATACACTTGAGTAAAGACCACTTCCCCAAGGACCGCGACTCCAAACTCAAGCCAAGAGGTGATGGACCGTTCAAAGTGCTAAAGAGGATCAACAACAACGCCTACATCATAGATATCCCAACATCAAAGTATCTTGTGAGCCCGACATTCAATGTCAAGGACCTATCACCCTACCATGGCGAAGATAAAGTTGAGAAGGTTGAAGAGTCGAGGACGACTCTTTCCCAAGGGGGGGAGCTGATGCAGCCCGTCCTTCGGACGCACCTCCATCTACAACACCTAGTCCCCCAAGTGGACCAATGACTCACGCCCGTGCCAAGCTCCTACAAGCCAAGATTAACACGCTCCTTTCCTCATGTGATTTTGGTCTACCTTTGGATGGCTTGCTACTTCATGCATCTACGTTGTGTATCCTCAGATATGAAGCAACACCACCACACCAAGCCACCAAGGAAGCAGAACCAGGAGAAGAAGCTGCTGGAGCTCTGCACACTGGAGTCTCCGGTCTCCTACACCGGAGTCTCCAGACCTTCCTCCGGTCTAGACCAGAGACCCAAGCCCGGGACAGCCAGAAGCCCCCTCCGGAGACGGGTCCGGAGATTGACCGGAGTCTCCGCCTGCACGAGTCTCCGGACCCGACCGAGTCTCAGACCGATCGACGCCTTGAGCAGTGTTAAAGCCTTTTGGGCCTGGCCCATGTAACCCCCAATTTCGCCCAAACTTCTAGTTTTATTCCAGAACTACCCCTGTTTATGTGGTTGGCCTATATATAGCCTCACCCCTCATATGTAAACCCTAGACTTGGATAATAATAGATTAAGGACACCCCTTTGAGGATCTTTCAATCTATTGGTCTCATGCTCCTACCAAGGAGCACCTATTGTCCACCCTCCTCTTGGATCTTGCCTAGTGCGTTCAAGTTGTACAAGGCCTTGGGTTCTCGGTTTCTCGCCCCCAAGTCGTCAAGGTCTCACCAAGCACCCCATTGATGGAGGGGTTAACCTCTTGGGTGCCCGATCTTCACGGATCTCGTGGTCAAATCGATGGGAAAGCGAGGGGAAAGGGAGAAGGTAGCGGAAGCGAACACACACCTCGCGAAGAACACGATGAACACACGCAAAACTCACACGATACAAGGACGATTGCTCCCGAACGGCGGCCACCGGTCCGATAGAATCCTTGCAAGGAAAGATCGGTCAACGTGCTCCCTAAAATCCACATCGGAGAGGGAAGAACACCTTAGGGAGGGTCTTTCCAACTTGGAGACGAGACATCGAACTCCAAGGCCTTGTTCAACGATGGATGCGTGATGCAAAGTCCAATCGAGGTTGGTGACGATAGTCGGTCCCCTTGGTAAAGGGGATGAGGCAAAACTAGAGATTCCACAATGGGGGTTTTCTTTAGTCTATCATCTATGCCTAAGGGATACATGAGGGGTGGGGGATCTATTTATAGGCCAACCACTAAACAAGGGTAGTTTGGGGATAAAACTAGGGTTTGGATGAGCTAGAGGGGTACATGGGCCGAAGGCCCAACAGGTGCGCGCAGGCACACATGACCGGTAGTACCGGACTTGGGACCGGTAGTACCGGTCAACACCGGTAGTACCGCTCTGGGACCGGTAGTACCGCTTGCGATCCTGGAGCGTCAGTTGGAGCCGTCTGTAGCGAGCGGTATCAGGGGGCGGTAGTATCACCGACTGCAGTACCGGGTCCAGATCCGAGTACCGCTTGCGCCCCTGGGCTTCATGGCATCGTCTGTAGGTAGTAGGCGGTAGCACCGCTGGCAGTAGTACCGGCCAGATCCGAGTACTACTGGAGACAGAGAGCATTTGGCGATCTGTCTCGTCCCTCCTCTTCCAAGCCTCCGCCTTGTCGGGCTTGATGCTCAAGCTTCCTCCCTTGCCTCCGTACTTGTCAATGTGAACCTATCATGCATATGTGACGGAGTATGAAGTAGCATACCATTCAATAGGGTAGGAAGGGGCTCGCATAGAGGAACGGATTCACCTTTGGAGTCCATGACGACTTGGCGAAGTTGGAGACCAAGATGTGGTCACGACCGTAGGTCGGGCTACATCCTCCTCCCTTCAAAAGAGTCGCCTCGACTCTACATGCTCATCACAAAGTAGAAGCCGAGAGACCTTCTTGATCTGGGTTCACCATATAGTCGCTCCTGAAGATTGACTTGACAACACTTCAATGTTCCGTCACCTTCCTTGAAGCCTACAAAGCTCACAACAAAAGCAAAGCAACACTCAAAGCGTAGCCAATTCATGAAGATTATTGCATGAGTCCTCAAGTAGAAGGAAGTCACCATATCGTGTAGAGATAGCTCGATGAAGGGTAGCCATAGGTAACTCTCTTCGGTTCTTCTTGTCAACATATAGTCCATAGAGGTTGACGTGTATGCATTTGTACCTTCATACAACAAAGACCAAGCAACATATGTTTGTGTGTGATAGAGGAGCATGTCATTTGTGGCATGTCCACTCTTGTTCACAACACGATTAGCACAACTCAAGTATAGCAAACGGGATGCATATGCATGGTCAATGTGCATGGAAATCGTTTGAACATCATCAAAATGTGGAAACTCAAAAACTCCATATAACCTAGTAGTGGGGCACTCAAAGCAATCGAATAGAAATTGGATCAACATATTTGATGCAAAGTTAGGAGAATTTGGCAAAAACACAAAAGGAAGAATATCCAAAACAACATCATTATGTGTGCCAACCAACCATTGGAAAGAGAAATTGTTCGACATGTTGGATGTCACACAAAAATCATCGATAGCAAATATCATGGGAATATGAGAATCCCAAGAGGAAGCCAAAGTAACGTGTTTGCAAACAAACCAAATGAAAGAGCAAGTGGTCCTTATGTTTATTGCAACAACAAGAAGAGATTCTTGGAAGCTCTCATGACAATACATGTTCTTAATGGAATTGTGGTTGCACACAAAACATCGGAAAGGTAAATTGTTCAACATTTTTGTTGCAACACACAAAGCATCATTATCTAAAAGCGAAGAAACATGAATGTCACAAGGGAAGATAATACCATTAACATGCTTGCAAGCAAACCATATGAAATAACAATTTGTCAACATGAAAGATGCAAAGCATGCAAAAGGTATCAGAGCTGGGTTCGATCTTGAACTCACTTGTTGGATGCTCTCAAGAGCTCTTTTTGTCAACTCGTGCTCAACCGAGGTTGACATTCTTGTGCGGGTACCTACACACATCATATGTAAAAGGAAGAACGTGTGTGCATGGTAGAGATACACATCATCCATCATGACGTATCTCTTCTTGTGCACATCACCATTAATGTCATTCAAGTATGAAAGAGATGCATGGTGAGTATGCAATTGGGGAACATGCTTATCATGGCCATCATCAAAATCTCCAAAAATTGAGAAAGCTATGGGGGGCATCTCATTATAACGCATATAATCAACATTGTTGCAAGCAAAACAAGTGAAATAGCAAGCATTCATCTTATCGCAAGCAACGGGAGAAATTGAATGACTAGCATGACAAGGCAAGTCCGAAGCAATTGGAGGATACACACAAGATTCATAGCTTGGCATGTTTATGGCAATGATATCGCAATCACACAATTCCACATGAGCAATATTATGCAAAGGCAAATCATCACATGAGAAAGTGGATGAAGCATATGTAATGTCACAAGTATCATCCATAGCATGCATATCCTCACAATTCATCATGTCCACTAGTGGGATCATGGCATCATCAACACCCTTATTGTTACCTTGGTCATACCTCTCATATGAAGTGGGTGTTGTGGAAGTAGTGGCCTCCTTGTGGACGACTTCATCTTCTTGATGTATCCATGGCGTAGCATCTACCATGTACATCTCCATTCGAGGCATCATTGCTTCATAGCATCGGGCGTCTTCCTCCATGGAACCTAGCACAACACAAGAGAACACACTAGAGGTAGAGGGTAAGTTGTTAGAAATCGAAATTGTTATGGGGTAACCCTGGGGTTGGCCCGATCTTTCATGAATTCCACGAGGAACGAGGGGAAAGGGGGTGGTCGGGGGATGAAATCGAGGAAAGCGATGAAAAACCCGAACACACTCACACCAAAACACGATACACGCCTACTCCTCACGCCGGTGGCAACCGGTCCAACATAATCCCTAGGATCGGTGTTGGGCGAAGCTCGCTCTCCACGCCAACAACGGGGGATGAGGGGCTTGGTGAGACCTTGACGACTTGGGGGCGAGAAACCGAGAACCCAAGGCCTTGTACAACTTGAACGCACTAGGCAAGATCCAAGAGGGGGGTGGATAATACGGTGCTCCTTGGTAGGAGCATGAGACCAATAGATATAAGTCCTTAAAGGGTTTCCATAATATCTATTATTATCCAAGTCTAAGCGTTTACAATAGAGGGTGGGGGCTATATATAGTCCACCACAAAACAGGTAGTTTGAATGAAAAGATAAATGATAGGTTGGGTTACAAGGCACGGGCCGAACTTAGGCGATCAGTGGTCAGACCCGGTAGTAAGAATCGCAGTAGTACCGGTGGTAACCCAGAGTACCGCTCGAGCTGTAGTACCGCTTGAGGGCCTGGAGCCCGTCGAGGCGCCTGTGGCGATAGGAGAGGCGGAGTACTGCCACCGGTAGTACCGCTTGCAGACCGATAGTACCGCTTGCTTGGGGCGTGGAGTAGTGCTTCTGTGGCGAAGTGAGGAGGAGGTGAGACCGCTGAGCGGTAGTACCGGTCGTCCCAACCGTAGTACCGCTTCGTCAATGATCGGTGGCTTCTTCGTACCTGATGATGCACAGAGTTTGCGTGTGAAGTAGCAAGCCATCCAAGGGTGTGTCGAAGTCACACAAGGAGAGGAGCGAGTTCACCTTAGTTTGAAGGAGTTTGGCTCGGGCGCGAGTCATGGGTCCACTTGGGTAGCTCGTGGGAGTAGATGTAGTAGCGGTCGGAGGACGGGCTGCATCAGAAATGGTCTCACTTGACCTATCAACTACTACTCTCAACTCAGTAGGAGTATCACTCATGCCCTCCAAGTGGAAGCAATCAATCTCACATAAGGTGGAGTCACTCATCTCACTCCTTTTCTCACTCAAGTGGGCTAAGTGGCTCTCATACTCACATGGGATTGGTACCACATCATCACTCAAGCATATGGGGGTAGGCTCGGTTTCCACAACTCCATGCGCCTCCTTTGGTGAAGGGAAAATCCCATGCTCACCATTCTTGACCTTGTCGCCTTCAAGGTTGGATGCCATAAGGTGGGCATCAGTCGAAGGGAAAATCCCATGCTCGACCATCTCGTGGCCATCGCGTAGTAGTGGTGGAGGTAGGCTCATGCTATCCAACTTGGCGAAGTAGAGGTCTACATTTTCCTCATTGGCGAGATTGTGAAAGTCAAGCGTAGGCATTGAACCTTGATGGCGTGGAGGAAGGCTTGCTCTTGGTGCCAATGTGGTGGTGGCACGAGTAGTTGAAGGTGCCCTATGATGGTGTCGACGGAAGTCATTGGCGTGCCTTGCCGATGGTTGATGTAGGTGGCGCACTTGGTCGTCCACATGACACTCGCGACGATGATCATTTGCCTGGGCACTCTTCTTGTGCTTGTGGTGCCTTCTTGAGCTTGCTTGAGCATTATGGTTGGTGCTCATCATGAATTCTTCGTCTTTATGGCGAAGATGCCTTTGACGATGTCTTGTATCCTCTTTATGGTGGCGATGCTCATGAGAGGATGTTTGTCGATGAAGAGTCTTGTTTCTTGGCGCCTCTTGATGCATATGATGTTTGGACGCCACTCTTGTTTGGATAGGAGTTGGAGCTTGGCGCCTTGGCGGTGATGAAGCTTGGCACCTTGGAGATGGTGGAGCTTGACGCCTTGGAGGTGATGGAGCTTGGTGCCTTGGAGATGGTGGCGCTTGACGCCATCTAGGTGGTGGCACATGTTGCCTTGGAGGTGGATCATCGAAGTAGGTGGTGCCCTTTGGTGTGGCACGCTTGGCCTTGAATTGATGTGGACATCCCTACTACTGATACAACCGTTGTACCTACAGCAACACACATACAAGGACCCATCACAAGATCTCGTGCCAAACAACTTAACTATCAGGTACTTTCGTTTCTTGGAACTATTCCTCACATACATGAGAATATGATGTTGCCTAAATCAGATATATTTCTTACTCTTAGGAATGATGGACCAAGCATGGATGAGAGGGACAAGCATTGGAGCATGGCCATGCATGGAGATGTCAGCAAGCATGTGATGATCCAAGAGAAGGCCATGGATGAAGATTTCAGAACTTTGAGGCCACCATAATGAAGAAAGAAGGCTTGACGAAATATTCAAGATCAATACTTTACGAATTCATCCATAGCTTAATATGGTGCTGCGACACCTTTATTTTGGGCCAGGCCCATGTAATTTTCGCAGGATTTTAATTAGCCACTTTTTAGAGTCCGTATTTGAGGGGAAAAGGACTTTTAGGGTTGGATTCGGCCACCACTTCCATGGCTGGCCGAAACCCCACCTTTTCGGCCTTAAATACTCCCCATAGCCGACCCCCTAGACTCGGATTTTGTTTTGACATTAAGTTAGCCATCATAGCAACTTCGCCAAGGCTCGAGCGTCGCAGAGGCCTCTTGTACTTCACACCTATTCCGGATCCCACCTTTTCAATAAAGCTTTCCTATTAATCCGCAATATCTCAATTGCAATATTGGTTCTTACTTGTTCTCGATTTCAGGTAGGAATTAAGACCCTCGTTGGTCAGGCTGATCGTGTTTCCGCAGGATCGGTAACCTCCAGGAGATTGGCCTAGCGATTGCATTGGCGCCGTTTCGTGCATGCGTAGTCGGATCGTCAAGCCCGAACTCCACCAAATCGATTATCTTCATCTCATCGAAAGATCGGACACCTTTGCCCTATCAAGTGGTATCAGATTTCAGGTTGCTCGGTGAGATTTTACTGTTTTCATAGATTAGATCTGTTTTTACCTATAAACCCACGAAAAAGCCAAAAACACAGTTAGAGTTTAGATCCATCCCATAACCAATCTACGCCTCGCATTATCTTTTCAGTTTTTGCATTGTTGAATTTGTGTCTACATCGTCGCGTCGAGTTGCTGGTCTTAGTGTCTTGTCCCTTAGAGTTTCGAGTTCTGATCATAGTAGTCACCGCCACACTCGCCGATCACCGCCACCATATTCCACGACCATATTCCGCCCCATATACCCTACCACCATAAACCCTAATACTCCGCCACCGCCTTCCTACCGCGACACTGATCCGATCAGTTTCCTGTCGTGGTACGCGTCCGAGTAGAGTTATTGTTTCCTCGTTATTTCTTTTTACTTTCCTTCTTTGTTGTTTCCGTGTTTAGCTAAAGTCTGTGTCGAGCTAAGAGTCCGGTCGTAAGTCCAGAAGGAGAGCTAAGAGTCTGGAACCGCCTCCGAAAAAATTTTCTGGCTATACTGTTTTTCGACCCCGGGGATCACTTTTCTCCATCGGTCGTTATAGCGATATTTTTTTGGCGCCTGCGCGCTTTTCAGAGCAAAATAAAAAATTTCGAAAAAATTTTTTGGGGCTAACATCTTTTTAGACCCCGTAGATCGGTTCTAGACACTCGCCATCATAGTGATTTTCTGCATCTCGGTTCGCTTTTCAGGGTGCCATATCATCCTACATTGCTTGTTGTGTCGCGTCGTGACATCGTTGGTGATCTAGGCTCGCGTCTCTAGTACGGTCTAGCCTAGGACCAGCAAAGTACCGTCGTTGAGCATTCTTTCAACTTTTGCATTGCTGTTTTGATAATTTCTAACCCCCTTTGCTAAGCCTTCCCAGAGCTCCACAGATACTCTCCATGTGCGGTGCTTCGACTCCTGGTAATCGCTTGGTTCAATCTCTGGACCCACTGATCCTCGTGGTTGCACATCGCCTTTTCCTGCTATTTGGTAAGAACTTGTAAGAGCTTCGTATATTGCTTGACGGATTACGCGTGACTTTCACCATATTTCCGTACTATATACCTGTGATTTTTAAGGACTATCCATGACAGATACTTCGCGGAACCCTTCCACAATGACGAACGAAGAACTACATGCCCACTTCTCCGCGCTCTTGGTCAATCGCACTGAAGACGTGGCCTCGGGGAGTTTGACACCAAGCTCACCAACGCCGTGGACAAGATCGATGGACTCGAGAAATCCTTCAACGCCAAGCTTGACGTTCGGTTCAAGGAGATTTTGAACCGATTGCCCGCACGCCAAAGACCCACACATGGCGACGCGCATTCCGATCACGGCCTGACTGTTGGTTGCCGCCGCACTCGACGGCCATCGCGGCTCACGCTCCTCAGACTTCCGCCGCGGCTGCCGCTGCGACATTGGGGACAGATGACGGGTACTACTATGACCCCGACGACGACGATCTGTTTGACGAGGAGGCTGAACAACCTTCACAGGTACCTGCTAGTCGTCCCCGACATTACTACCGCAACGCTCGACCACCGGTACGTGATGATGATCATGTTGCAAAGCTTAAATTAAATATTCCATCTTTTGAGGGTAAATATAATCCTGATGCATATCTTACATGGGAGATGGAAGTAGAACAACGTTTTGCATGCTTAAAATATCCTGAGAATATGCGTGTTAGTGCTGCTACATGTGAATTTACTAAATTTGCTTCCCTTTGGTGGTCTGAGTATTGTCGATTAAATCCTACTACTATTCCTAGTACTTGACCTTTAAAACTGTTATGCGTGTTCGCTTTGTACCTCCTACTTATCAACGTGATTTACTAAAGAATCGACACGTTTAGAGCAAGGGAAAAATTCTGTAGAAGAATATTATCGAATTGCAAACGGGATGGTTCGTGTGGTCTTGTTGAATCTAATGAACAAATGCTTGCACGCTTCTTTGGTGGATTAAACAAGGACATTCACACATCTTAGATTATAAGGAATATAATTCTATCACTGCTTGTTTCATCTTGCTTGCAAAGCTGAACATGAAGTGCAGGATCGCCAAACACCATGGAGGAGGACTAATAATTCGCAGTCGCACATCCACTTGGACGTCCCGACAATCAGCCTCGTGATTCGCAACCATCTACTACCACATCCAAGGCCACCACAAGATTTCCAATGCTCCTCCACCATCATCCAATGCTCCTTTCAGAGTGCATCTTCTATGGCTTCCACGAGTAAGACAAAGGATATACAATGCCGCAAGTGCTGGGGTTTTGGTCATATTGAGAGACAGTGCACAACACAACATGTGATGATGGTGCGAGAAGATGGTCAGTACGATTCAGCAAGTGACTTTGATGAAGATACACTAGCCCTTATTTCTGCTCGAGATGGAGACAATTCTGATGCTGATGAAGAGACAGAGGTAATGGGAACTGAAGCTGCTGATCAATACAGGAGCTTAATTACACAACGTGTGTTGAGTGTGCAATTGAGCAAATCTGAGCAAGATCAATGCCACAACCTGTTCCAAACACGTGGTGTTGTCAAGGATAGAGCTATACGGATCATCATTGATGGATGGAGTTGTAATAATCTGGCCAGTGTTGACATGGTAGAGAAGCTTGCCCTTCCAACAATACAACGCCCACATTCATATTACATCCAATGGTTTGAGAGTTCTCGCAAGATCAAGGTAACAAGAACGGTACGCGTGCATTTTACTATTGGTACATATTCTGATTTTGTTGATTGTGATGTTGTACCTATGCAAGCCTGTTCTTTGTTACTTGGTAGACCATGGCAATTTGATAGAGAATCTGTTCATAATGGCAAAACTAATCACTATTCTCTTATGCATGATGGAAAGAAAATGTAGGGTTTCGTAGCATGGAAAACAAAAAAATTCTATCGCATACAAACAAACAAGCCAAGATCTATCTACTAGATTGTAGCAACGAGTCGATGGAATAACTTACCCTCGAAGATTCCAAAGTGTTTAACGAGAGCGGATTCTCGTGGGTGATGTAGTCGTACTCTTCCCGATCTCAAGATCGTGTAGACGATCCTTCCGGCCTGCTCAAGGCGCTCATGATCGGTCACACGTTAAATCGACGAAGACCTTCCTCTCCTTGTTCCAAGAAATGGAGGTCGTAGCACTCTCTCGCGATTCCCAAGAACACAACGGTGTGGTATCAAGTAGAGGGGAAATCCCGCAGGGCTTCGCCTTAAGCCGGAGCGAGTATGGTGGAGTATGAGAGAGCTCCTCGGCGATCTAGGGTTTAGACACACCAAGGAGGAGGGGATAGAGCCGGCGGCTAGGGTTCCGGGGACCCCCAAGTCGGTGGCTAGGGCAAAACCCTAGGTGGTGGCGGCGGCTGTGGAGGGCTGCAGCTTCTAGGGTTTGAGGTGAGGGACTTGTGTGTCTAGAGGAGGGAGCCCTGCCCCTCCTTATATAGGTGGAGGGGCCGCCAGGGAGGAGAGGAGTACCTCCCCAACTCGGCTTGAGGTGGGTCACGGTTGGAGGAGGAACTCCTCCCCAACTCTTTCCCACTCCTTCCTCTTTTCCTCTTTCCAATTTTAGCCGTTGACTTTTCAAACTAGCTATTTAACTTTTCAAACTAGGATTCAATTTAATCCTTTATTTGGAACAACGAGGACACTTAGTACATGATGCAATCATTCCAATATGCAATGACACATTCATGTACCCTTCCTCGAGTCTTGGGACATTAGGAACCTTCTAGAACATTCCCGATGAAAACACCTAATCATTCCCGAACTCCAAACGGGACTTTCCTTATATGAATCTTATTCTCGGACCATTCCGGATCACCTCGTGATATCCGGATCCCATCCGAGACTCCGAACAACATTCGGTCTCTTTCTCATAATACCATAACTACTCAAACAACGTCGAATCCTTAAGTGTGTCTCCTACGGTTCGTGAATTATGCGACATGATCGAGACACTTCTCCGAACAATAACCAATAGAGGAACTGGAAATTCATATGGCTCCCACATATTTCTACGATTACTTTGCGATCGAATGAACCACTTACATACGATACCAATTTCCTTTGTCACACGATAGTTTACTTATCCGAGGTTATGATCGCTTCGGTATCTCGCATACCTAGTTCAACCTCGCACCGATAAGTACTCTTTTCTCGTTCCCATGATATGTGATCCCTTGTGAGCCACCACATGCTTGCAAGCCAATTGGATGACATTCCACCGAGAGGGCCTGAGTATATCTATCCGTCATATGGATGGACAAATCCCACTCTTGATCCATGTGTCTCAACCAATACTTTCCGACACTCAATGCCACCTTTATAGCCACCCGCCACGGTGTGGTGTTTGATGTCATCAAAGCATCCATCCTGTAAAGGTGATATGCATGATCTCATGGTCGAAGGAATTAGGTTACTATGTATCAGAAAACATATAGCAATTGAACTATTGAAATGACTTGATCTTTATGTTACGCTTATCTATAGGAGTATGTCCACCATATCATTCTCCTAACGATATGATCTTGTTGTTGATAACATCTCAATGTTCATGATAGGGAAACCACAATCATTTATCAACCAACAAGCTAGTGATGTATAGAGGCTATACCAGGGACTTCAAATTAAGTTTACAAATCACACAAGTATCAATGTTTCCTTGTTAATACTATTATAGCATGAATGTAAACATTTATCATAAACACAAAGATATAATAATAACTATATTTATTATTGCCTCTAGGGCATATCTCCAACAGTCTCCCACTTGCACTAGAGTCATCTAATCTAGATTACATGGTAATATACCGAACACCCATGGCGCTTGGTGTTGGTCATGTTTTGCCCTGGAGAGGTTTAGTCAACGGATCCGCCACATTCAGATCTGTGTGTACTTTGCAAATCTTTATATCCCCATCTTGAATATGTTCTCGAATAGAGTGAAAACGTAGCTTGATATGCTTGACTTCTTGTGTGACCTTGGTTCTTGCATTGGCTATGGTGCCCATGTTATCACAAGAGATAGACATTGGGTCCAGCGCACTTGGAACCACACCCAGCTCTGTAATGAACTCTTTCATCCATATCGCTTCTTGTGAAGCCTCCGGCACCATGTATTCCGATTCGGTGGAAGATCTCGCCACAACGCTTTGCTTTGCACTCCTCCTAATCTTTGCACCATTCAAAATAAATACGTATCCGATTGTGATTTAGAATCATCCGGATCGGTTCCAACTAGCATCGGTAACTGCTAACAACGAGCTGTTCATCACCTCCATAAGAAAGAACCATATCCTTAGTTCTTCTCAAGTACTTAAGGATGTTTTGATCATGTCCAATGATCCACTCCTGGATCACTTTGATATCTGCTAGTTAAACTAACATCATATGTAATGTCGGGTCTAGTACATAGCATGGCATACATTAGAGATCCTATGGCTGAGGCATAGGGAGTCTTACTCATCCTTTCTCTATCTTCTGCCGATGTCGGACTTTGAGTTTTACTCAAGGTCATATTGGGCAACATGGGCAAGAACCCTTTCTTGCTTTCTTCCATTCCAAACCTCTTTAGAACTTTGTCCAAATAAGTACTCTGTCACAATGATATTTGGCGTTTCGATCTATCTCTGTAAATATTTATGCCTAATATGTAAGCTGCTTCGCCAAGATCCTTCATTGAAAAACTATTATTCAAATATTCCTTGACACTATTAAGAAGGTCTACATCATTCCCAATCAACAATATGTCATCCACATATAGTATTAAGAATTCTACAGAGCTCCCACTCACTTTCTTGTAAATACAAGCTTCTCCATAAGTTTGTATAAAACCAAAACTTTTGATCACCTTATCAAAACGTTGATTCCAACTTCGGGATGCTTGCTTCAATCCATAGATGGACCGTTGAAGTTTACATACCTTGTTAGCATCTTTAGGATCGACAAAACCTTTGGGTTGCATCATATACAACTCTTCATCAATATCTCCATTGAGGAATGCTGTTTTGACATCCATCTGCCATATCTCATAATCATAATATGCAGTGATTGCTAACATAATCCTCACAGACTTTAGCTTCGCTACCGGTGAGAAAGTCTCATCGTAGTCAACTCCTTGAATTTGTAGAAACCCTTTTGCGACAAGTCGAGCTTTATAGACAATAACATTACCATCAGCATCTGTTTTCTTCTTGAAAATCCATTTGTTCTCGACAGCCTTCCGGCCATCCGGTAAGTCCACCAAAGTCCATACTTGGTTTTCATACATGGATCCAATCTCGGATTTCATGGCTTCTTGCCATTTATTGGAATCTAGGCTCATCATTGCTTCCTCATATGTCTCGGGGTCATCGGTGTTGTCCACCAACATGACATTCATAACGGGATCATACCAATCTGGAGTGGTACGAGTTCTCGTTGACCTCCGAGGCTCTGTAGCAACTTCAACCGAAGTTTCATGATCATCATCATTAGCTTCCTCTCTAATTGGTGCACCACAGAACTTCTTCGGTCTGCGCTACTCGCAATTTCGAGAGAAGGTTCGACAACCTCGTCGAGTTCTACTTTCCTTCCACACTTCTTTCGAGAGAAATTCTTCTCTAGAAAGGATCCATTCTTGGCAACGAAGATTTTGCCTTCGGATCTATGATAGAAGGTATACCCAATAGTTTCCTTTGGGTATCCTATGAAGACGATTTTTCCGCTTTGGGTTCAAGCTTGTCCGTTTGTAACTTCTTTACATAGGCTTCGCATCCCCAAACTTTAAGGAACGACAATTTAGGTTTCTTCCCAAACCATAATTCATACGGTGTTGTTTCAACGGATTTAGACGGTGCCCTATTTAAAGTGAATGCGGTTGTTTCTAATGCATAACCCCAAAATGATAGCGGTAACTGTAAGTGACATCATAGAACGAACCATATCTAAGAGAGTTCGACACGACGTCGGACACACCATTCTGTTGTGGTGTTCCCGGCGGTGTCAATCGTGAAAGTATTCGCATTTCTTCAAATGCTCGCCAAACTCGTAACTTATATATTCACCTCCACGATCGAACGTAGAAATTTAATCTTCTTGTTACGTTGATTCTCTACCTCACTTTGAAACTCCTTAAACTTCTCGAAAGTTTCGACTTATGTTTCATGAAATAGATATACCCATATCTACTCAAGTCATCCATGAAGGTAAGAACATAACGATAACCATCACATGATGCTACACTCATTGGGCCACACACATCGGTATGTATGATTTCCAATAAGTCCAGAGCTCGCTCCATCATACCAAAAAATGGAGTCTTAGTCATTTTACCCATCAGACATGCTTCGCATCTTTCAAGTGATTCAAAATCAAGTGATTCAAGAAGTCCATCGGAATGGAGTTTCTTCATACGTTTCACTTCAATGTGACCAAGACGAGCAAAGGCCACATATAGGTCGAATTATCGCTTGATTTCAAACGTTTAGCCTCAATGTTGTTGATATCTGTATTTCCACTATCGAGATTCAATAAGAATAGACCATCTATCAAAGGTGCATGTGCATAAAACATATTACTCATATAAATCGAACAACCATTATTCTGACTTAAACAAGTAACCGCCTCGCAATAAACAAGATCCCGATATAATGTTCATGCTCAACGCAGCACCAAATAACAATTATTTAAGTATAAAACTAATCCCGATGGTAGATGAAGGGGTAGCGTCGACCGCGATCACATCAACCTTTGATCCGCTTCCCACGCACATCGTCACCTCGTTCTTCGCTAGCTTCCGCTTATTCTGCAAAGACTTTGTTCGAGTTACAAATATGAGCAACCGAACCAGTATCAAATACCCAGGCACTACTACGAGTACTAGTGAGATACACATCAATAACATGTATATCATATATACCTTTCTTCTTGATGTTGCCGTTCTTCAGATCCGCCAAGTACTTTGGGCAATTCCGCTTCCAGTGACCTTCTCCCTTGCAGTAAAAGCACTCAGTATCAGGCTTGGGTCCAGCCTTGGTCTTCTTCACCGGCGTAGTAACTTTCTTACCACCCTTCTTGAAGTGTCCCTTCTGCTTAGACTTGCCTTTCTTGAATTTGGTGGTCTTATTGACCAACAACACTTGGTGCGCTTTCTTGATCTCCACTTCTGCAGACTTTAACATAGCAAACAGTTCTGGCAACTGCTTGTTCATGTTCTGCATGTTGTAGTTCATCACAAAGTTCTTGTAACTTGGTGGTAGTGATTGGAGGACTCGGTAAATCCCCAAAGCATTAGGAATCACTATACCCAAGCTTTGAAGTTTGTTTGCGTGCTGGACATCTTAAGCACATGCTCACGACGGAGTCTGCCCTCTTCCATCTTGCGCTTAAAGAACTTTTGAAGCCTCTTAACTTTCAATTGCCGCATGAGTCTCAAAGATCAATTTGAGATCCTCGACAATATCATATGGGTCTGAATTCTCAAAACTTTTCAAGCTCCGATTCCAAACCATACAAGATAGCACATCGAACTATGGAGTACGATTCTTCCGAGCGGTAAACATTCTTTACTTCATCGGAAGCATCACCGCAGTGGTCACCCAAATGGCATCCAAAGACATAGGTCAAATTACCACCGTGAGGACAATCCTCAAATTGTGGAACCAATCCAAGTTGCTTCCATTGTTTTTCAACTTTTCTTTCTCTCTGAACGCATTAAAATTGATGGTAGGGCTGCCATTGATCTACAACATATTTGCAATAGTTTAGACTAAGTTTATGACAAATTGAGTTCAAATTAATAATGAAATTAAACTAGGTGAACTCCCACCAAAACAACATCCCTCACATTGTTTTAGTGATCACACGAACCAAATCCACTACATCAACACCGATCATCACGAGAGTTGATATAGTTTCAATGGCGAACAATCGTCATGTTCATCATATCTACTATATGATTCATGCTTTACCTTCGGTGATCCGTGTTCGAGACCATGTCCGACATGCTAGGCTCGAAGATCAAACCTTAGTTTCCGCATGAGCAAATCGGCTTGCTCACGTTGTATACACTTGCGTAATCTAACACACCCGATCATCACGTGGTGCTCAAACAACAAGCTTTAGCAACGGTGCTAACTAAGGTGAACACTTTATGACTTGAAATTCATGTGCATGAGGGATCATCTTATAATGCTACCGTCGCTACTAAGCAATACAAGATGCATAAAGGATTAACATCACATGCAATTCAATAATATGTGATATGATATGGCCTTTCTTCTTTGTGCTTCCGATCTCCATCTTCGTGCACGAACATGATCTCCATCATCACCGACATTGCATCAAGGTCAATGACGCTTCTCCATGGTTGTCGCCCACGGTTTTCAACTATTACAACTACTTTGAATAGACACGCGGGTCTTAACATAAATTAAAGACAACCATCCGCTTCGCCGGTTGCCAACTTACAATAAGGAACATTGCATACATCAAATATAATAACAATCATGGCCATATCACATCATTGCACACCCTCAAAAACAAAGTTAGACGCCTACTTTCTTTTGCATATTTTACGTGGTTTGGGGCTTTCAATAAGTGTCGTTCTAACTTACGAACAAGAACCACAACATTGATACTAGCATTGTTGATCACCCGTTGTAAATTGGATCTTAACTATGCTAGGAGAAACAGCACCAAAAGCCACTTATGCAATACAAGTTGCATGTCAAGCGTGGAGCAAGTCTCATGAACGATGTCATGTAAGGTTAGCGGACCGCTTCATCCCAACATACCGCAAGATGCAAAGTACACAAGAAGCAATCGACAATAAAAGCATCAACGCACAATGACCATTGTGTTATACTCGGCAATGATCTACATATAGACACGGCTCGATACCATTTGTAGGGTTTTAGCATGGAAAACAAAATTTTCTATCGCATACAAACAAACAAGCCAAGATCTATCTACTAGATTGTAGCAACGAGTCGATGGAATAACTTACCCTCGAAGATTCCAAAGTGTTTAACGAGAGATTCTCGTGGGTGATGTAGTGATTTCTTCCCGATCTCAAGATCGTGTAGACGATCCTTCCAGGCTAAGCTGCGCTCCGCAATGGTCACATCGCTCGATTGACGAAGACCTTCCTCTCCTTGTTCCAAGGCGTGAGGTTGTAGCACTCTCCTCGCGATTCCGAAGACAACGTGGTACCGGAAGTAGAGGGAAATCCCACAGGCTTCGCCTTAAGCGGAGCGAGTATGGTGGAGTATGAGAGAGCTCTTGACGATCTAGGTTTAGACACACCAGGAGGAGGGGCTAGAGCCGGCTTAGGGTTCGGGACCCCAAGTCGTGGCTAGGGCAAAACCCTAGGTGGTGGCGGCGGCTATGGAGGGCGCAACTTTCTAGGGTTTGAGGTGAGGACTTGTGTGTTTAGAGGAGGAGCCCCGCCTCCTTATATAGGTGGAGGGGCCGGCCAAGGGAGGAGAGGAGTCCTCCCAACTCGGCTTGAGGTGGGCCGCGGTTGGGAGGAACCTCCCCAACTCGTTCCACTCCTTCCTCTTTCCTCTTTCCAATTTTAGCCGCTTGACTTTTCAAACTAGCTATTTGACTTTTCAAACTAGGATTCAATTTAATCCTTTATTTGGAACAATGAGGACACTTAGTACATGATGCAATCATTCCAATATGCAATGACACATTCATGTACCCTTCCTCCTGAGTACGGACATTGAACCTTCTAGAACATTCCCGATAAAAACACTAATCATTCCCGAACTCAAAAGCGGACTTTCCTTATATGAATCTTATTCTCCGGACCATTTGGATCACCTCATGATATCCGGATCCCATCCGAGACTCGAACAACATTCGGTCTCTTTCTCATAATACCATAACTACTCAAACAACGTCGAATCCTTAAGTGTGTCTCCTACGGTTCGTGAATTATGGACATGATCGAGACACTTCTCCGAACAATAACCAATAGAGGAATCTGAAATTCATATGGCTCCCACATATTTCTACGATTACTTTGCGATCGAATGAACCACTTACATACGATACCAATTTCCCTTTGTCACGCGATAGTTTACTTATCCGAGGTTATGATCGTCGGTATCTCGCATACCTAGTTCAACCTCGACCGATAAGTACTCTTTTCTTGTTCCGTGATTTGTGATCCCTTGTGAGCAGTCCACATGCTTGCAAGCCAATTGGATGACATTCCACCGAGAGGGCCCAGAGTATATCTATCCGTCATATGGATGGACAAATCCCACTCTTGATCCATGTGTCTCAACCAATACTTTCCGAACACTCAATGCCACCTTTATAGCCACCCGCCACGGTGTGGTGTTTGATGTCATCAAAGCATCCATCCTGTAAAGGTGATATGCATGATCTCATGGTCGAAGGAATTAGGTTACTATGTATCAGAAAGCATATAGCAATTGAACTATTGAAATGACTTGATCTTTATGCTACGCTTTTATCTATAGGAGTATGTCCACCTTATCATTCTCCTAACGATATGATCTTGTTGTTGATAACATCTCAATGTTCATGATAGGGAAACCACAATCATTTATCAACCAACAAGCTAGTGATGTATAGAGGCTATACCAGGGACTTCAAATTAAGTTTACAAATCACACAAGTATCAATGTTTCCTTGTTAATACTATTATAGCATGAATGTAAACATTTATCATAAACACAAAGATATAATAATAACTATATTTATTATTGCCTCTAGGGCATATCTCCAACAGAAAATTGGTCTAAAACCTATGACTCCCGAACAGATTTTAAAAGATGATCTTGCTAGAGCTAGTAGAGCTAAAACTGAGGAGAAAAATAAAAGTGAGAATCAGATTGTTGTTGCAGATTTTATACCACCAAAGAACACTAAATCTGATTCTACACATGCTACTGAAATTCGTTTGAAGAGTCCATGTATGCTTGCAAATAAAATTGATATTGCTGAACTCAATGTTATGCAATTGTCTGCAAAGATGTTCTGTTTTCATTTGAGGATATGCCTCCTTCTTTGCCACCCGCTATTGCTAACCTTTTGCAGGAATATGAGGACGTCTTTCCCGCTGAGCTGCCACCAGGACTACCTCCTATTAGAGGAATTGAGCACCAAATTGATCTAATTCTTGGTGCCACGTTGCCCAACCGCGCGCCATATAGAACCAATCCAGAGGAGACAAAGGAGATACAACGCCAAATTCAGGAACTACTCGACAGAGATCATATTCGTGAGTCCCTTAGCCCTTGTGCTGTTCCTATTATTTTGGTACCTAAGAAAGATGGTTCTTCGCGCATGTGTACTGATTGTAGAGCTATCAATAATATTACTATTCGATATCGTCATCCTATTCCACGTTTAGATGACATGCTTGATGAATTGAGTGGATCTACCATGTTTTCTAAAGTTGATTTGCATAGTGGTTACCACCAGATTCGTATGAAATTAGGAGATGAATGGAAAACAACATTTAAAATTAAGTTCGGTTTATATGAGTGGTTAGTAATGCCGTTTGGTTTAACTAATGCACCTAGCACTTTCATGAGATTAATGAACGAAGTTTTACGTGCTTTCATTGGACGTTTTGTGGTAGTCTACTTTGATGATATTCTGATTTATAGCAAATCTTTAGAGGATCATTTGGACCATTTACGTGCTGTTTTCAATGCTTTACGTGATGCACGTTTGTTTGGTAACCTTGAGAAGTGCACCTTTTGCACCAATCGAGTTGCGTTTCTTGGCTATGTTGTTACATCACAGGGTATTGAAGTGGATCCACCAAAGATTGAAGGTATTGAGCATTGGCCGCACCCAAGACGGTCACACAAGTGAGGAGTTTTCTTGGCCTCGCAGTTTTTATAGGCGCTTTGTCAAAGACTTTGGATCAATTGTCACCGCTGAATGAGCTTACCAAGAAGGATGTGCCCTTTGTTTGGGGCGATGCACAACAACAGGCCTTCGTCATATTGAAAGATAAGCTAACACATGCTCCCTTACTCCAACTTCCTGATTTTACTAAGACTTTTGAGCTTGAATGTGATGCTAGTGGAATTGGTTTGGGAGGGGTGTTATTACAAGAGGGAAAACCTGTTGCATATTTTAGTGAGAAATTGAGTGGGGCTAGTCTGAACTATTCTACTTATGATAAGGAATTATATGCGTTGGTTCGGACATTAGAAACTTGGCAACATTATCTAAGGAATTTGTTATTCATTCTGATCATGAATCTTTGAAGCATATTCGTAGTCAAGCTAAGTTGAATCGTTGTCATGCAAAGTGGGTTGAATTTATTGAGTCTTTTCCTTATGTTATCAAACACAAAAAGGGTAAAGATAATGTTATTGCTGATGCTTTGTCACGCCGTTATGCTTTGTTATCTCAACTTGACTTCAAAATATTTGGATTGGAAACTATTAAGGAACAATATGTGCATGATGCTGAATTTAAAGATGTGTTGCAGAATTGTAGAGAGGGTAGAACTTGGAACAAGTTCGTCTTCAATGATGGATTTGTGTTCCGTGCTAACAAGCTATGCATTCCAGATAGCTCTGTTCGTCTTTTGTTACTGTGAGGCGCATGGAGGAGGATTGATGGGACACTTTGGTGTCAAGAAGATGGAGGATGTTCTTCTTGCACACTTCTTTTGGCCACGTATGCGTCGAGATGTTGAGAGATTTGTGGCACGCACTACTTGTCAAAAAGCTAAGTCTCGCCTTAATCCACATGGTTTATATATGCCTCTTCCTGTTCCTAGTATTCCTTGGGAGGATATTTCTATGGAATTTGTTTTGGGATTGCCACGAACACGAAGGGAGGATAGTATTTTTGTTGTTGTGGATCGGTTTTCTAAGATGGCACACTTTATTCCTTGTCATAAAGCGGATGATGTTGCATATTGCTGATTTGTTCTTTCGTGAAATTGTTCGTTTGCATGGTGTGCCAAATACTATTGTCTCTGATCGTGATACTAAATTTCTTAGCCACTTTTGGAGATGTTTATGGGCTAAGTTGGGGACTAAATTGCTCTTTAGTACTACATGTCATCCCCAAACTGATGGTCAAACTGAAGTAGTAAATAGAACTTTGTCTACTATGTTACGGGCTGTTTTAAAGAACTTAAAATTGTGGGAAGAGTGTTTACCTCATATAGAATTTGCTTATAATCGTTCATTGCATTCTATCACAAAGATGTGCCCATTTGAGATTGTGTATGGTTTTGTTCCTCGTGCACCTATTCATTTATTGCCTTTACCTTCTTCGGTGCAACATAATTTGGATGCTACACAACGCGCTGAAATGATATTAAACTTGCATAAGACTACTAAAGATAACATTGAACACATGAATGCTAAGTATAAACTTGCTGGGGATAAAGGGAGAAAGCATGTTGTGTTTGATGTTAGTGATCTTGTTTGGTTACATTTGCGTAAAGATCGTTTTCCTGATTTACGCAAGTCTAAGTTAATGCCACGTGTTGCTGGTCCCTTTAAGGTGTTAGAGAAAATCAATGATAATGCATATAAACTTGAGTTGCCTACAGACTTTGGTACGGTTAGTCCTACATTTAACATTGCAGATTTGAAGCCTTACTTTGGTGAGGAAGATGAGATTGCGTCGAGGACGACTTCAATTCAAGAAGGGGAGCATGATGTGGACATCCCTACTATTGATACAACCGTTGTACCTACAACAACACACATACAAGGACCCATCACAAGATCTCGTGCCAAACAACTTAACTATCAGGTATTTTCGTTTCTTGGAACTATTCCTCACATACATGAGAATATGATGCTGCCTAAATCAGATATATTTCTTACTCTTAGGAATGATGGACCAAGCATGGATGAGAGGGACAAGCATTGGAGCATGGCCATGCATGGAGATGGCAGCAAGCATGTGATGATCCAAGAGAAGGCCACGGATGAAGATTTCAGAACTTTGAGGCCACCATAATGAAGAAAGAAGGCTTGGACGAAATATTCAAGATCAATACTTTACGAATTCTTCCATAACTTAATATGGTGCTGCGACACCTTTTTTTTGTGCCAGGCCCATGTAATTTTCGCAGGATTTTAATTAGCCACTTTTTAGAGTCCGTATTTGAGGGGAAAAGGACTTTTAGGGTTGGATTCGGCCACCACTTCCATGGCTGGCCGAAACCCCACCTTTTCGGCCTTAAATACTCCCCATAGCCGACCCCCTAGACTCGGATTTTGTTTAGACATTAAGTTAGCCATCATAGCAACTTCGCCAAGGCTCGAGCGTCGCAGAGGCCTCTTGTACTTCGCACCTATTCAGGATCTCACCTTTTCAATAAAGCTTTCCTCTTAATCCGCAATATCTCGATTGCAATATTGGTTCTTATTGTTCTCGATTTCAGGTAGGAATTAAGACCCTCGTTGGTCAGGCTGATCGTGTTCCCGCAGGATCGGTAACCTCCAGGAGATTGGCCTAGCGATTGCATTGGCGCTCGTGCTCGCACGTGTAGTCGGATCGTCAAGCCCGAACTCCACCAAATCGATTATCTTCAACTCATCGAAAGATCGGACACCTTTGCCCTATCATGAAGGTCATGGAATCTTGATGATGCGCCTCCTCTTGCTTGGCGTAGTAGGCTTCCATCTCCACACGGTGGAGGAATTCTTCATGGCTCATGGAGGAGCCATCAAAGTCGATGAAGTTCTCCGGGTCCTCCATGCTTGGCGAGGCGTCATCGATGTCGCACTCGAAGTCGTCCATGCTTGGGGAGTAGTTGTTGGTGTGGTACTCCATATCATCCAAGCATGTGGAGCCATTGTCGGTGTAGTGCTCCATAGGCTCCATGCATGAGGAGCCAGTGTCGACGTAGGGCTCCATGTCTTCCATGCATGTGGAGCCATTGTCGGTGTTGTGCTCCGTCATGTCCTCTATACTTGTGGAGTCGTAGTCATGGAGGCTCATCATGGATTCTTCATAGATATCATCCTCGGTTCCGGAGTCCCTAGACTTGATGCACAAGACCAAGCGGTGTATATGGAAGTGGTAGTGGGAGTTAGGGATACAACATCAAACCTTACTTTACCTTGGAAGATCGTATCGTGCAAGTGGCCACACTTGAGAGCAATAAACCAAGCGAAGTTAAGTTCACGCGGAACACCAAAACCAACTACTAACCAAAAAACACACACACACAAGGCCCATGGTGGATAGGTATGGAAAGTGGCATGTCAAGAACCAATCCGAAATCAAGATGTTGTAATGACAAGTAAAGAACCACAATGATCACAAAGCAAACAAGTCAATCCACAAGATAGGAAATACGTACAAGGAAACACACACGGTGGGATAAATGGGACTTGTGCGACGGAGAAAGTGAGCTAAGAACCAAATGATTACCTAGCGAAGACTATAAGCTCGTGTCACACAAGTACAAGGAGAGACGCTAGTTCGATTGCACAAAATTGGTGGGCTACAAGATATGCACAATAAGTACCACCTATATGATGTTCATCGAGCTTGCGCTTCCTATTCTATGAGGCACATGTATATTTGTTTCTTTTTCTCTTTTCCTTTTTTCTATTTTTTTTCTTTTTGTATCACTCTTTTTCTTTTTTATTTCTTTTTCACTTGCCTCTTCCTTGTGCCAACAACTATACAAGATAACTATATGAGATAGCGCTCACAATGTTTGCTCGGAAT
Source organism: Avena longiglumis (assembly GCA_030063025.1). Taxonomy (NCBI): domain Eukaryota; kingdom Viridiplantae; phylum Streptophyta; class Magnoliopsida; order Poales; family Poaceae; genus Avena; species Avena longiglumis. The sequence goes on along the minus strand of CP125974.1, from coordinate 328,748,574 downwards.
TCTACAAGGTATCAAATGTGCATAGCCCAAGCAATCATAAGAGAAACTAGTCTCAATAGGTGTTTGTTGCTCGCAAAGATAGTGGGGTTCACAAAGGAATGCAAGTGGGGAGAAGTCGCGGAATGTTTATACCTTTCGTCGATGATCTTCACCCTTTATTGTTGGATTCCGCCTTGCTCATGGAATTTGGTTGGATTAGATAGCATGAAAAACATGGATGATGATGTAGAGCTCCTTCTCCTCTTAGAAACGAGCTAAAGAACACCAAAATTCGAGTTCGAATGCAAAAGTTATGCTCAAAACGGTGAGAGGCTGAAATCTGGGAACCTGCTGTTTTCTTTCTGTACTGGGCGGTAGTACCGGATTTTGGGCCCGGTAGTACCGGAAAAGGGCGGTAGTACCGATTTTAAGCCCGGTAGTACCGCTGGGGACAGATAAGCCCAGATCTGACGCGTTTTCGCGAGTTTGGGATGATTTGGGCAGAAAATCTTCAAGAAAAACACCAAATCGAAGGGGGGAAATCAAGGAATTAGGCCATGGGAACGCAAAGGAAGGTAGATCAACAAGTTTAGCAAGTAATCCACGAATCAAAACCTACCAAAACGCACTCAAATCACAGATCGGTCCAAAACACGAATTGGGGCTATTTTTGGTGGAAATTTCGAATTTATGGGGAAAAGACCAAATCGATGAGAAATCCGTGGCAACCAAAAATTGCTGATACCAGATGATGGGGGGGTTAACCTCTTGGGTGGCCCGATCTTCACGGATCTCGTGGTCAAATCGATGGGAAAGCGAGGGGAAAGGGAGAAGGTAGCGGAAGCAAACACACACCTCGCGAAGAACACGATGAACACACGCAAAACTCACACGATACAAGGCCGATTTCTCCCGAACGGCGGCCACCGGTCCGATAGAATCCTCGCAAGGAGAGATCGATCAACGTGCTCCCTCAAATCCACATCGGAGAGGGAAGAACACCTTGGGGAGGGTCTTGACAACTTGGAGACGAGACATCGAACTCCAAGGCCTTGTTCAACGATGGATGTGTGATGCAAAGTCCAATCGAGGTTGGTGATGATAGTCGGTCCCCTTGGTAAAGGGGATGAGGCAAAACTAGAGATTCCACAATGGGGGTTGTCTTTAGTCTATCATCTATGCCTAAGGGATACATGAGGGGTGGGGGCTCTATTTATAGGCCAGCCACTAAACAAGGGTAGTTTGGGGATAAACTAAAGGGGAATACATGGGCTGCGGCCCAACTAGTGCTGTGATCGACATGAGCCAGTAATCTGGGACTTGGGGCCGGTAGTACCGCTTGGTCCGTTAGTGCCGCTCCGGGACCGGTAGTACCGCTTGCGGTCCTGGGGCTTCTGTAGGTGTCGTCTGTAGGGAGCGGTAGTACCGCTGGCCGGTATGATGCAGCCCGTCCTATGGACGCACCTCCATCTACAACACCTAGTCCCCCAAGTGGACCAATGACTCGCGCCCGTGCCAAGCTCCTACAAGCCAAGGTTAACTCGCTCCTTTCCTCATGTGAGTTTGGCCTACCTTTGGATGGCTTGCTACTTCATGCATCTACGTTGTGTATCCTCAGATATGAAGCAACACCGCTACACCAAGCCACCAAGGAAGCAGGGCCAGGAGAAGAAGCTGCTGGAGCTCTGCACACCGGAGTCCCCGGTGTAGACCGGAGTCTCCGGTCCCCTACACCGGAGTCTCCGAACCTTCCTCCTGTCCAGACAGGAGACTCAAGCCAGTGAGTCTGATGCCCCTCAGGAGGCAGGTCCGGAGATTGACCGAGTCTCGCCTGCACTCGAGTCTCCGGACCGACCGACGCCAGGCATGTTAAAGCCTTTTGGGCCTGGCCCATGTAACCCCAATTTCGCCCAAACTTCCAGTTTTATTCCAGAACTACCCCTGTTTATGTGGTTGGCCTATATATAGCCCCACCCCTCATATGTAAACCCTAGACTTGGATATTGATAGATTAAGACACCCCTTTGAGGATCTTCAATCTATTGGTCTCATGCTCCTACCAAGGAGCACCCATTGTCCACTCTCCTCTTGGATCTTGCCTAGTGCATTCAAGTTGTACAAGGCCTTGGGTTCTCGGTTTCTCGCCCCCAAGTCATCAAGGTCTAACCAAGCACCTTGTCCCCCGTTGTTGGCGTGGAGAGAGAGCTTCGCCCAACACCGATCCTAGAGATTATGTTGGACCGGTTGCCACCGGCGTGAGAGATCGGCGTGTATCGTGTTTGTGTGCGTGAGTTCATCGGGATCTTTGCGTGCGTGTGTTCGTGGATTTCGTCCCCTCACCCTCTCCCACCGTTTTCCCCTCGATCCCGCGGAGATTCGTGAAAGATCGGGCCACCCAAGGGGTTACCCCATAACATCTTGGTATCAAGAGCAAGGTTGATCACGAATTTCCCCCCAATTTTTCTTCTATCCACCATAAATTCGAAAATTTCCCAAAAAACAGCCCCAATTTGCCTTTGGATCGATCTGTCGTTTTGGAGTGTTTTTGGTGGTTTTGATCCGACCAAATCTTGTCTAAGGTGTTGGTTCAGCTTTTGCCTGAGTTTCCCAGCCTAATTTTGGCCAAATTTTCGCGGATTTGAGGACTCTAGGCGTGGATTTCCGCTCAAGAACACGAGCAGTCATCCCACACCGGAGTCTTCGGCCTGCACAGCGGAGTCTCCGGTCTACACCGGAGTCTCCGACCTGAGACCGGAGTCTCCGGCCTTGGACGCCAGTTTTGCCCTTTTTTCCTCTTTTCTTGCATTGGCTAATCTATCCACTTGTTGTTTGTGTTCCGTGTGCGTGTCAACAACTAACAGATAGCTTCCACAACATCGTCGCGCTCTCGACACCACGAACCCCAAACTCTTCCCCGCTCCATCGACACAAGATCATCACCATCAACTAAGGTATAACTTGTGTCAACCCTTGTAGCCATATCTTCCTTTGTGTGTACCTATCCTATGAGAGCAACTCATTTTGTGTTTGTCTAAGCATGTGCACTTGCCATTGGAAAGTGAGAGTGTGAGGGCAAATACAAAAGTTAACATAGTAGCATAGCAAGGGAGAAAAAAGAAAAAGAATAAAAAAAAGAGCGAAAAGGAAAAATAAAAAGATACATAGTCTCCCAATACAAAGAGAGCATCAAGCTTGTAAGCAAAAGAGAGAGGAAGAAGCGCGCCAAGGCAAGTGCACAAATCCATTGCTTACCCTCTTTTGGCAAACGAGTTGTGGTCTCTCCTTGCGTTGGCACGACACCCGAGCGTAGTCTTCGTTAGGCCATTTCGTGCTCACTTTCATAGTCGTGCTAACCCCATTTTTCTCCACGCGTGTGTGTAGTCGTAGGTTCTCGTCACCTTTTGAGTTGACCATTTCCTTTTGACTTGCGTTTTGTTGGATCTTCTCCACTTTTGACTATCCTTTGCGTTCGGTTGGTTCTTTGGTTTTCCCACAATCCTACCCATCCACCAAAAGCTTTTGAGAGTTGTAACTCCTTTGTGTGTGAGTTTCCTTGCAATTTCACTTTGCACGCTGTTCGCTCCTTTGTGTGGCAATTGGTTTGATACAATCTCCAAGGTGAGGTAAAAGGCTAACTCTACGCACCCTTACTCTCCATATACAACCCTTGTCGGCTTTGCATCATGGACAGGAATGGCGAGCCGTCCCAACCACCACCACCTACGGAGGACGATAATCCATACATGACAAGATGGGACCATTGGAAGGTTCGAGGAGAATTCAACTACCGTTGTGAAGCACTTGAGCGGCGCCAAGATGAACAATTTAGCGAAGCCCGAGCGGAGTTCAAGAACATCGACAACCGCTCCGAGGAAGTCCGAGGCCAAATGCATGCCATGCAACACAACCTTGGTCATTCAAAATGAAGCTCTTGGTCGTGCCCTCGCCTCAACGGATGAGAAGCTTCAACGCCTCATTGATGGATTGGCAAGGCCACGCTCGCGAGACTCAAGATCATCACGACACTCCTCAAGTGAATCAAGTGCTCCTCGCCGTCACGCTTCAAGGCACCGGGATGGACCCGTCCTTCAATCCATGAGCTCTTCTCAAGCGGTACCATCTCCGCGACACGCCGCAACGTCAAGCTATGATGGTGACCTCTCCGCAAGACCTCCACGACGTGAAGCGGACCGGCCTCAACAAAGGGCACTTGTGCTTCAACAAGAACAACCTCACATGGACCATCAAGACCATCGCCATCGACATGTTCTTTCCACAACAAGTGAAGCATCCAAAGTGGAAGAACAAGTTCGCCGGCGGCGTGAAGCACTCGACAATCCACCAAGGCGTCCTCCTCGACATGAGCGTCATCGCCGTCAACATGATCTAAACGACGAGCCTCCTCCACATCAAGAAGAAAGAGAGCAGCCCGTTGTGCATGCGGCTCGATGTCCTCCTCGCCACATGGCGCAAGATAATGCTCCTCGGCATCAACCACGACAAGAAGAAGAGCAAGCTCCCCAAGCTCGCCGTGAGGACCAACAACCTCCTCCTCGTCCTCAACCGCGCCAACAACAAGAGCAAGCTCCCCAAGCTCGTCGTCCAAACCAAGTTCCACAACCAAACGCGGCACCTCAACAACCGCAAGAGCAACGCCACCATCAACAAGAAAGACATGAGAGCTCAGATGATGAAGATGGCCGCCAAAATCATGGCAACCGTCGCAACCGGAACCTCAATGAGGAAGAAACTTTCGGCAAGCTCAAGTTCACCATGCCCAAGTTCACCGGTTCCAATGATCCCGAAGAATACCTCTCATGGGAACTCAAGGTTGACAAGATCTTCCGCATGCACAACTTTAGCAATGAGAAGATGATGGCCATGGCATCCCTCGAGTTTGATGAATATGCCAACCTTTGGTGGGAACAAGTCCAACTCGCTCGTGAATCAAAAGAAGAGCCCCCAATCTCAACTTGGCAAGATATGAAGGCTCATATGAGATACCTGATGGAGGGGTTAACCTCTTGGGTGCCCGATCTTCACGGATCTCGTGGTAAAATCGATGGGAAAGCGAGGGGAAAGGGAGAAGGTAGCGGAAGCGAACACACACCTCGCGAAGAACACGATGAACACACGCAAAACTCACACGATACAAGGCCGATTGCTCCCGAACGGCGGCCACCGGTCCGATAGAATCCTCGCAAGGAAAGATCGGTCAACGTGCTCCCTCAAATCCACATTGGAGAGGGAAGAACACCTTGAGGAGGGTCTTGACGACTTGGGGGCGAGAAACCAAGAACCCAAGGCCTTGTTCAACGATGGATGCGTGATGCAAAGTCCAATCGAGGTTGGTGACGATAGTCGGTCCCCTTGGTAAAGGGGATGAGGCAAAACTAGAGATTCCACAATGGGGGTTTTCTTTATTCTATCATCTATGCCTAAGGGTTACATGAGGGGTGGAGGCTCTATTTATAGGCCAACCACATAAACAAGGGTAGTTTGGGAATAAACTAGGCGAATAGGTAAGTAGAGGGGGATACAAGGGCTGTGGCCCAACTAGTGCACGTGAGCCTTTGCCAGAGCGGTAATCTGGGACTTGGGACCGTAGTACGCTTGGTCCGAGTAATGCGCTCTGGGACCGGTAGTACCGCTTGAGGTCCTGGAGCGCCAGCTGGAGCCGTCTGTAGAGAGCGGTATCAGGGGACGGTAGTACCGCTGGCCGGTAGTACCGGGTCCAGATCCGGTAGTACCACCGGAGACAGAGAGTATTTGGCTTCTGTTGGCGTAAATGCATTGGTGGCGGTAGTACCGCTGTGTCTGGTAGTACTGGCTGACAGAGCATTTGGCGATCTGTCTTCTTCCGCCTCCTCTTCCAAGCCTCCGTCTTGTCGGGCTTGATGTTCCGGGTTTCCTCCCTTGCCTCCGTACTTGTCAATGTGAACCTATCATGCATATGTGACGGAGTATGAAGTAGCATGCCATTCAATAGGGAAGGAAGGGGGCTCGCATAGAGGAACGGATTCACCTTTGGAGTCCATGACGACTTGGTGTAAGTTGGAGACCAAGATGTGGCAACGACCGTAGGTCGGGCTACATCAGCTCCCCCCCCTTCCAAAAAGAGTCGTCCTTGACTCTACATGCTCATCACCAAGTAGACGCGATCGAGAGACCTTCTTGATCCTGGGGTTCACCATATAGTCGTCCTCGGGAAGATTGACTTGACAACACTTTATTGTTCCTTCACCTTCCTTGAAGCCTACAAAGCTCACAACAAAAGCAAAGCAACACTCAAAGCGTAGCCAATTCATGAAGATTATAGCATGAGTCCTCAAGTAGAAGGAAGTCACCTTATCTTGTAGAGATAGCTCAATGAAGGGTAGCGATAGGCAACTCTCTTCGGTTCTTCTTGTCAACACGTGGTTGGTAGAGGTTGACGTGTATGCACTTGTACCTTCATACAACAAAGACCAAGCAACATATGTTTGTGTGTGATAGAGGAGCATGTCATTTGTGGCATGTCCATTCTTGTTCACAACACGATTAGCACAACTCGAGTATAGCAAACGGGATGCATATGCAAGGTCAATGTGCATGGAAATCGTTTGAACATCATCCAAATGTGGAAACTCAAAAACTCCATATAACATAGTCGTGGGGCACTCAAAGCATTGGATCCAAATTTCAAACAACATCTTTGATGCAAGAATAGGAGAATTTGGCAAAAACACACAAGGAAGCATATCCAAAACACAAGTATTATGTTTGCAAACAAACCAAATGAAAGAGCAAATGGTCCTTATGTTTGTTGCAACAACAAGACGAGATTCTTGGAAGCTCTCATGACAATACATGCTCTTAATGGAATTGTGGTTGCAAGCAAAACATCGGAGAGAGAAATTGTTCACCAATTTTGTTACAACACACAAAACATCATTATCTAAAAGCGAAGAAACATGAATGTCACAAGGGGAGATAATACCATTAACATGCTTGCAATCAAACCATAGGAAAGAGCAATTTGCCAACATGAAAGATGCAAAGCATGCAAAAGGTATCAGAGCTGGGTTCGATCTTGAACTCACTTGTGGGATGCTCTCTAGAGCTCTTTTTGTCAACTCGTGCTCAACCGAGGTTGACATTCTCGTGCGGGTACCTACACACATCATATGTAAAAGGAAGAACGTGTGTGCATGGTAGAGATACACATCATCCATCATGACGTATCTCTTTTTGTGCACATCACCATTAATTTCAATCAAGTATGAAATAGATGCATGGTGAGTATGCAAGTGGGGAACATGCTTATCATGGCCATCATCAAAATCTCCAAAAATTGAGAAAGCTATGGGGGCCATCTCATTATAACGCATGTGGTCAACATTGTTGCAAGCAAAACAAGTGAAATAGCAAGCATTCATCTTATCGCAAGCAACAGGAGAAATTGAATGACTAGCATGACAAGGCAAGTCCAAAGCAATTGGAGGATACACACAAGATGCATAGCATGGCATGTTTATGGCAATGATATCGCAATCAAACAATTCCACATGATCAATAGTATGCAAAGGCAAAGCATCACATGGGAATGTGGATGAAGCATATGTAATGTCACAAGTATCATCCATAGCATGCATATCCTCACAATTCATCATGTCCACTAGTGGGATCATGGCATCATCAACACCCTTATTGTTACCTTGGTCATACCTCTCATATGAAGTGGGTGTTGTGGAAGTAGTGGCCTCCTTGTGGACGACTTCGTCTTCTTGATGTATCCATGGCGTAACATCCTCTTCATCCACCATGTACATCTTCTCCATTCGAGGCATCATTGCTTCATGGCTTGGCGCGTCTTCATCCATGGAACCTAGCACAACACAAGAAAACACACTAGAGGTAGAGGGTAAGTTGTTAGAATTCGCAATGGTCTCACTTAACCTATCAACTACCACTCTCAACTCACTAGGAGTATCGATCATGCCCTCCAAGTGGAAGCACTCAATCTCACATAAGGTGGAGTCACTCATCTCACTCTTGTTCTCACTCAAGTGGGCTAAGTGGCTCTCATACTCACATGGGATTGGTACCACATCATCACTCAAGCATATGGGGGTAGGCTCGGTTTCCTCAACTCCATGTGCCTCCTTTGGTGAAGGGAAAATCCCATGCTCACCATTCTTGACCTTGTCGCCTTCAAGGTTGGATGCCATAAGATGGGCATCATTGCTCGCATCCATGGTCGAAGGGAAAATATCATGCTCGACCGTCTTGTGGTCATCTTGTAGTAGTGGTGGAGGTAGGCTCATGCTATCCAACTTGGCGAAGTAGGCTTCTACATTTTCCTCGTTCGCGAGGTCGTAGAAGTCAAGCGTAGTCGTTGAAGCTTGATGGCGTGGACGAAGGCTTGCTCTTGGTGCCATTTTGGTGGTGGCACTAGTAGTTGAAGGTGCCTTGTGACGGTGTCGACGGAGGTCATTGGCGTGCCTTGCCGATGGTTGATGTAGGTGGCGCACTTGGTCATCCATATGACGCTCATGACGATGGCCCTTGACCTTGGCACTCTTCCTTGTAAGTTTTTCTAATGAGCGCAAAGCATCATTAGTATTGGCGACCATCCTCATGTTTTTGTCGAAGTCCTTGTCCATGTCCTTCTTGAAGTTGTTGAGGTCGCTCTCAAACTTGTCCATTTCATGGTGGACCTTGGCGCACTCGAGGCGTAGGCTCCGTCTTGGCCGGTGCGACTTGAGGAGCTTGTCGTTGTCGTTCTTGAAGTCGCCCATGCTTGGGGAGTTGTTGTTGTTGTAGCACTCCATGTCACCCAAGCATGTGGAGCCATTGTCGGTGTAGTGCTCCATCATGTTGTCCATGCTTGTGGAGACATATGCATTGTGGCTCATCATGGATTCTTCATGGAAATCATTCTCGGTCCCGGAGTCCCTAGACATGCTTCACAAGACCAAGTGTTGTATATGGAAGTGGTAGAGGGTGTTAGGGATACAACGTCAAACCTTACTTTACCTTGGAAGATCGTATCGTACAAGTGGCCACACTTGAGAGCAATAAACCAAGCAAAGTGAAGTTCACGCGGAACACCAAAACCAACTACGAACCAAAAACACACACACAAGGCCTATGGTGGATAGGTATGGAAAGTGGCATGTCAAGGACCAATCCGAAATCAAGATGTTGTATTGGCAAGTAAAGAACCACAACGATCACAAAGCAAACAAGTCGATCCACAAGATAGGAAATATATACAAGGAAACACACACGGTGGGATAAATGGGACTTGTGCGACGGAGAAAGTGAGCTAAGAACCAAATGATTACCTAGCGAAGACTATAATCTCGTGTCACACAAGTACAAGGAGAGACGCTAGTTCGATTGCACAAAATTGGTGGGCTACAAGATATGCACAATAAGTACCACCTATATGATGTTCATCGAGCTTGCGCTTCCTATTCTATGAGGCACATATGTATCTCTTTCTTTTTCTCTTTCTTTTCTTTTTCTATTTTTTTTCTTTTTGTATCACTCTTTTTCTTTTTATTTCTTTTTCACTTGCCTCTTCCTTGTGCCAACAACTATACAAGATAACTATATGAGATAGCGCTCACAATGTTTGCTCGGAATCTACAAGGTATCAAATGTGCATAGCCCAAGCAATCATAAGAGGAACTAGTCTCAATAGGTGTTTGTTGCTCGCAAAGATAGTGGGGTTCACAAAGGAATGCAAGTGGGGAGAAGTCGCGGAATGTTTATACCTTTCGTCGACGATCTTCACCCTTTATTGTTGGATTCCGCCTTGCTCACGGAATTTGGATGGAGTAGATTGCATGAACCACGTGGATGATGATGTAGAGCTCCTTCTCCTCTTCGAAACGAGCTAAAGAACACCAAAATCCGAGTTCGGATGCAAAAGTTATGCTCAAAACGGTGAGCGGCTGAAATATGTAACTTGCTGTTTTCTTTCTGTCTTGGGAGGTAGTAGCGGATTTTGGTACCGGTGGGCGGTAGTACCATAGATTTGGAGCGGTAGTACCGCTCGGGACAGAGAAAACCAGATCTGACGCGATTTCGCGAGTTTGGGGCGGTTTGGGCAGAAAATCTTCAAGAAAAACACCAAATCGACAGGGGAAATCAAGGAATTAGGCTATGGGAACGCAAAGGAAGGTAGATCAACAAGTTTAGCAAGCAATCCACGGATCAAAACCTACCAAAACGCACTCAAATCACAGATCGATCCAAAACACGAATTGGGGCTATTTTTGGTGAAATTTTCGAATTTATGGGGAAAAGACCAAATCGAGGAGAAATCCGTGGCAACCAAAAGCTGCTGATACCAGATGATGGAGGGGTTAACCTCTTGGGTGCCCGATCTTCACGGATCTCGTGGTCAAATCGATGGAAAAGCGAGGGGAAAGGGAGAAGGTAGCGGAAGCGAACACACACCTCGCGAAGAACACGATGAACACGCAAAACTCACGATACAAGGCCGATTGCTCGAGCGGCCACCGGTCCGATAGAATCCTCAAGGAAAGATCGGTCAACGTGCTCGTCAAATCCACATCGGAGGGAAGAACACCTTGAGGAGGGTCTTGGCGACTTGGGCGAAACGAGAACCCAAGGCCTTGTTCAACGATGGATGCGTGATGCAAAGTCCAATCGAGGTTGGTGACGATAGTCGGTCCCCTTGGTAAAGGGGATGAGGCAAAACTAGAGATTCCACAATGGGGGTTTTCTTTAGTCTATAATCTATGCCTAAGGGTTACATGAGGGGTGGAGACTCTATTTATAGGCCAACCACATAAACAAGGGTAGTTTGGGAATAAAATAGGCGAATAGGTAAGTAGAGGGGGATACAAGGGCTGTGGCCCAACTAGTGCACGTGATCCTTTGCCAGGAAGTAATACTGGGACTTGGGACCGTAGTACCGCTTGTCAATAGTACCGCAGGACCGGTAGTACCTTGAGGTCTGGAGCGCCACTGAGCCGTCTCAGTGATTGTATCAGACGGTAATCTGACCGGTAGTACCGGTCCAGATCCGAGTACCACGGAGACAGAGTATTTGGCTTCTATTGGCGTCACATTGGTGGCGGTAGTGATAATCTGCTTTGGCGGTAGTACCTCGCCAGGTCTGTAGTATCACTGGCAGAGAGCATGGCGATCTGTCTTCTTCGCCTCTTCCAAGCCTCGGTCTTGTCGGGCTTGATGTTCCGGGTTTCCTCCCTTGCCTCCGTACTTGTCAATGTGAACCTATCATGCATATGTGACGGAGTATGAAGTAGCATGCCATTCAATAGGGAAGGAAGGGGGCTCGCATAGAGGAACGGATTCACCTTTGGAGTCCATGACGACTTGGTGTAAGTTGGAGACCAAGATGTGGCAACGACCGTAGGTCGGGCTACATCAATACCGCTTTGTTCCTTCACACTACACGCGTGACCTCTTCAACAAGCTTCAAACGCTTAGTCAAGGAACAAAGACCGTGGAAGAGTATTTCAAGCAAATGGAGTTCAACATGATCCGTGCCAACATTGAAGAGCGGGATGAACAAACAATGGCACGTTTCCTCAATGGCTTGAACCATCCTATCAAGCGCATCACGGAGTTCCAACGGTACAACAACATGGTTGAGCTTGTGCACATTGCATCAAAGGCCGAACGTCAAGTGCAAGAGGACATCAAGTTCAACAAGCCAAAGACATACTTCACATACAAGCAAGCTCCAACCACTACTTCGACAACACCAAGTGGAAGCTCCTCAAATACCACCAAGCTTCCCTTCAAGCCAAAACTCCCTCAAGGAAAACCGCCCCCAAGTGGCAAGTACACAAGAGATGAACAACCATTCAATGGTGAGTGCTACAAGTGTGGAGGGAAAGGACACAAGTCGTCCGCATGTGGGAACAAGAAAGTTTTGTTCATCCATGACAACGGCGATGAAGAATACTTGAGTGAAGAAGAGTTTGATGCACGGGTCAATGAAGCCTTGGCAAGGCAACATTTGGAAGAGGACCAAGAACTTCTTGTGTGTGAGCATGACGCAAGTCCATCGCTTGTGGTCACAAGGGTTTTGACTACCCAAGTCAATGAAAATGAAGACCAACGCTCAAACATCTTCCAAACTCGTGCCGGGATCAATGGGAAGTCCATCAAAGTTTTCATCGATGGAGGGAGTTGCCACAACCTTGCAAGCACGGAATTGTGTGAGAAACTCAACCTCACCCTCCATCCGCATAAACACCCCTACCATATCCAATGGCTAAGTGACCAAGGATCCGTCAAGATCAAGCACACCGTCTCGGTGACGTTCTCTATTGGGCACTACAAGGACACGGTGGAATGTAACGTGGTTCCAATGACGGTTTGCCATATGCTGCTCGGAAGGCCGTGGCAGTATGAGAAATGTGCTTTGCATAATGGTCACTCAAACACTTACACCTTCAAATGGCTTGATAAAACTTGTGTGTTGCAACCAATGACTCCTAGCCAAATAATTGCGGACAATGCAAAGGCTTTAGCGAGGGCGCAATACACAGACACCTTGTGAGAAGAGTGGTGAGCGAGAGAACCACACCATAGTGAGTGAGGGCCACAAGCCAAACTCGAGTGGAAAAACTAAGAGTGTTCTTCTTGCCACCAAAAGTGAGATGAGAGAAGTGCGGAACAACCCATCCATCTTGCACTATGTCCTTGTATGCAAGGGACTAGCGCAAGGAACTAATGACTTGACAAATGTTCCTCCTTCTTTGATGGCTGTTTTGCAGGAATTCCAAGAGGTATTTCCCGAAGAGCTTCCTCATGGACTACCTCCTCTTCGTGGAATCGAGCACCGCATCGACCTCATACCCGGCGCCCCACTCCCAAACCGGCAGCGTATCGCATCGAACCGGAAGAGACGAAGGAGATAGAACGACAAATCAACCAACTCGTCTCCAAAGGTTTGATCCAAGTAAGCACTAGTCCAAGCGCGGTCCCCGTGATTCTAGTCCCAAAAACGGATGATACGTTGCGGTTATGCATGGACTGCCGTCCAATCAATGCTATCACCGTGCGTTATCGACATCCTATACCGCGTCTTGATGACATGCTTGATGAGTTATGTGGAGCCACTATATTATTGAAAATTGATCTTCGTAGTGGTTACCATCAAATTCGCATGGCCGAAGGTGATGAGTGGAAAACCGCCTTCAAGACCAAGCTTGGTCTCTATGAATGGTTGGTTATGCCTTTTGGCTTATCAAATGCCCCTTCTACCTTCATGTGCCTCATGAACCATATTTTGCGATCTCTCATTGGGAAGAGTGTAGTTGTTTACTTTGATGACATCCTTGTCTATAGCAAGTCACTAGAGGAGCATGTTACTCATGTTAAGGAGGTCCTTCAAATCCTTCGTCATGAAAAGCTTTACGCTAATCTCCCAAAGTGCACTTTTGCAAAAGACAAGCTGATTTTCCTTGGTTTTGTTGTGTCTTCCAATGGCATTGAAGTTGATGTCTCAAAAGTCAAGGACATACGAGATTGGCCCATACCTACAAATGTTAGTGAACTTCGAAGTTTTCATGGGTTGGTGGCTTTACCGTCGCTTTGAAAGACTTTTCTACCATTGCTTGCCCCTCAACGAATTGACCAAGAAAAATGTCACGTTCGTTTGGGGAAAAGCACAACAAAAGGCTTTGATGAGCTCAAAAGAGGCTCACCAAGCACCACTTGCATTACCGGATTTCACAAAAACCTTTGAGATTGAATGTGACGCTAGTGGTATTGGCATTGGTGGCGTCCTTATGCAAAATGGGCATCCTATTGCTTACCATAGTGAGAAACTTGATGGCGCATGCCTCAACTATCCCATTTATGACAAAGAACTTTTTGCCTTGGTTCGAGTCCTTCAAGTGTGGCAACACTATCTTTGGCCCAAAGAATTTATCATCCATTCCGACCATGAGTCGTTGAAGTATCTTAAGGGCCAAGCCAACTTGAGTAAAAGGCACACAAAATGGGTTGAGTTCATGGAGTCGTTTCCTTACATTGTCAAATACAAGAAGGGCAAAGAAAATGTGGTAGCGGATGCCTTGTCTCGCAAAAACACAAGCCTTCTTACACGACTCGAAGTAAATGTCTTGGGTCTTGATGACATCAAATCTTTGTACGCATCCGACCCTTTCTTTGGACCAATTTTTGCAAAATGCTCAATAGACAAAGGGATTGATGATTTCTATTTGCATAAGGGTTTTCTTTTCAAACAATACAAACTTTGCATTCCGAAATCGTCTCTCCAACTTTTGCTTCTTCAAGAGTCCCATATATTCCTATCCACGCTAAAGATGAGGGCCATCTTTTGCATGGTGGAGGCCTTATGGGTCACTTTGGCCGTGACAAGACCTATGACATGCTCTCCACTCACTACTTTTGGCCAAAGATGAAGCGCGACGTGGAGCGCCACGTCCAACGATGCACTACATGTATCCAAGCTAAGTCTAAGTCCAACCCCTTTGGTCTTTATATGCCATTGCCTATTCCTCATGCACCTTGGTCGGACATTAGCATGGACTTTTTGTTAGGCTTGCCTAGATCTAAACATGGTCATGGTTCTATATTTGTAGTAGTGGATCGCTTTTCAAAAATGGCACATTTCATTCCGTGCCATAAGACCGATGATGATTCACATGTAGAAAATTTGTTTTTCAGGGAAATAATTCGGCTACACGGTGTACCAAGAACAATCGTCTCCGACCGCGACGTAAAATTCATGAGCTACTTCTGGAAGACTCTCATGGCCAAGCTCGGCATCAAGCTCCTCTTCTCGTCCGCCTCGCATCCTCAAACCGATGGACAAACCGAGGTCATCAATCGAAGTCTTGGCACACTCCTCCGGGTGTTGATAAAGAAGAACCTTAAAGACTAGGAGGAATGTATTCCACATGCCGAGTTCGCATACAACCGCGCCAAGCACTCCACCACCATGAGGAGACCGTTCATGATCGTCTATGGCTTCGAGCCCCTCACCGCGCTCGATATCCTTCCTCTACCTCTTCATGAACGTGCCAATATGGACGTGGTCAAGCGTGCCCAAACAATGAAGAAACTCCATGAAGACACAAGAGCTACGATCGAGAAACAAGTCCTTCGTCAAGCATCAAAGCTAAACAATAACAAGAAAGAGATGATCTTCGAAGATGGCGACCTTGTATGGATACACTTGAGTAAAGACCGCTTCCCCAAGGACCGCGACTCCAAACTAAAGCCAAGAGGTGATGGACCGTTCAAAGTGCTCAAGAGGATCAACAACAACGCCTACATCATAGATATCCCAACATCCAAGTATCTTGTGAGCCCGACATTCAATGTCAAGGACCTATCACCCTACCATGGCGAAGATGAAGTTGAGAAGGTTGAAGAGTCGAGGACGACTCTTTCCCAAGGGGGGGGAGCTGATGCAGCCCGTCCTACGGACGCACCTCCATCTACAACACCTAGTCCCCCAAGTGGACCAATGACTCGCGCCCGTGCCAAGCTCCTACAAGCCAAGGTTAACTCGCTCCTTTCCTCATGTGAGTTTGGCCTACCTTAGGATGGCTTGCTACTTCATGCATCTATGTGTGTATCCTCAGATATGAAGCAACACCGCCACACCAAGCCACCAAGGAAGCAGGGCCAGGAGAAGAAGTTGCTGGAGCTATGCACACCGAAGTCTCCGGTGTAGACCGGAGTCTCCGGTCCCCTACACCGGAGTCTCCGAACCGTCCTCCGGTCCAGACCGAAGACTCAAGCCCAGATACCGATGCCCTCCCGAGGCAGGTCCAGATTGGCCGAGTCTCGGCCTAGACCGAGTCTCCGGACCTGCATCGAGTCTCCGGACCGACCGACGCCAGGCATGTTAAAGCCTTTTGGGCCTGGCCCATGTAACCCCCAATTTCGCCCAAACTTCCAGTTTTATTCCAGAACTACCCCTGTTTATGTGGTTGGCCTATATATAGCCCCACCCCTCATATGTAAACCCTAGACTTGGATAATGATAGATTAAGACACCCCTTTGAGGATCTTCAATCTATTGGTCTCATGCTCCTACCAAGGAGCACCCATTGTCCACCCTCCTCTTGGATCTTGCCTAGTGCGTTCAAGTTGTACAAGGCCTTGGGTTCTCGGTTTCTCGTCCCCAAGTCGTCAAGGTCTCACCAAGCACCTCGCCCCCCGTTGTTGGCGTGGAGAGAGAGCTTCGCCCAACACCGATCCTAGAGATTATGTTGGACCGGTTGCCACCGACGTGAGAGATCAGCGTGTATCGTGTTTGTGTGCGTGAGTTCATCAGGATCTTTGCGTGCATGTGTTCGTGGATTTCGTCCCCTCACCCTCTCCCACCGTTTTCCCCTCGATCCCGCGGAGATTCGTGAAAGATCGGGCCACCCCAAGGGGTTAAACCATAACACGGTAGTACCGGTCGCCAGATCCGGTAGTACCGCTGGCGACAGAGAGCATTTGGCGATCTGTCTTCTTCCACCTCCTCTTCCAAGCCTCTGTCTTGTCGGGCTTGATGCTCCGGGCTTCCTCCCTTGCCTCCGTACTTGTCAATGTGAATCTATCATGCATATGTGACGGAGTATGAAGTAGCATACCATTCAATAGGGTAGGAAGGGGGCTCGCATAGAGGAACGGATTCACCTTTGGAGTCCATGACGACTTGGCGTAAGTTGGAGACCAAGATGTGGTAACGACCGTAGGTCGGGCTACATCATGGTCGGTACTAGCGTCTATAAATAAATGCGATGTACACAATCATCAAACAATACTTAACTACTTGCAATCATCACACAAAAGGGTCCTATAGATGATCTTGCATCATCACTAACATTACAAGATTAAAGTTTCGTTTAATTCCTTTTATTTTTAGAAAAGTAATTTCTACTCATTGAAAAACTACTTAAGATTTAATATTCTCCAAACCAAACATGGGATCATGTTGACACATGTCATCACCACATATTTTAGCTCATGGGAATGTGATTTAAAGTGGTGTCACAATTTAATAAGGTTTTACCCTTTTATTTTAATTAATTAAAGTGGCTAGAAATTCCTATGGGGCATTGTTTTATTACTTGAACATTATTTCTGTAAGTAAACCTATATATTCTGAAAGGTATGGTTAAATGTGATTTTTGAGAGTTTGAATCAACTCAAAAGCTATTATGGTTTTAATTTGAAAAATGTTTGAATGCAGAAAAGCTTCTGCCTTGTTATTTTTACCATGGATGATCTACAGATCCAAATGACTTGAATCCAACGGGCTTGGATTCAGCATTCCTAGACGTTTCTAATAAAATTGGTTTCATTCAATTTGGTTCACTGAATCGACCTGGGTTGATTTTTGAAACTGGGTACAGAAGTGTGTTTGAACTAAAATGGAAAAGGTTAAATTCAAATAACTGGGCTACGGGAAGCGACATCTGGTCGCTCATAAGGCTCACGGTCGTTTAAGTGGCTGTCCCCATGCGTCTGAGACAGGGGTGCGGTATGGGGCGATGGTGCGTTCGACCGGTTCTAATCCAACGATCGAGAGTCATCGACATTGGGCTACGCCACAGATGTAAAACCTAGCGCCGGTGGGGTCGTTGGGGGCTCACCGGGGTTCAGGCGAGGGTCGGCGAGGCGGGTGAACGACGAATTCGACGACGGCGAACCTCCTGGTACCGACAGCTTCTCCTGGGGCGGCTCCAATCGCTGGCCCCCTTCTTCTCCAGAGGTGGTGGGCTCCGGCGAGATTCCGGCGATGCGCTGCTCGCCTTGCTCCGGGACTGAGGTGGGGTGGTTCTGGGTGAGAGAGGAGTGGAATGGTGTGAAGAATTCGAGCGGGGGAGGCCTCTATTTATAGTCGTGACGGTGAGACCGAACGACATGGGCAGGCGACGGTGGCGACATGGCTACGGGCGGCTAGAGGCATGGCCGGTGGTGGCGATCGCTTGGTGGTCTCCTGGCGATGCTCTACGGCTTTAATGCGCTTGTAGGGGAGGTGTGGTTTGGTCTGGAACACGCGACGCTCTGCGCGGCAGAGGCGGCGTCTTCGACGCAGCGGTGGTCAGGAGGCATGGGAGGCGAACGGGATGTCCGCGCCTCACGGGTCGATGGCGATCATGTATGCACGCGGCGAGGGAGGCGCGCTGATAGGGCAAAGGTGTCCGATCTTTTGATGAGATGGCGATATTCGATTTGGTGGAGTTCGGCTTGACGATCCGACTACACGTGCGAGCACGAGCGCCAATGCAATCGCTAGGCCAAACTCCTGGAGGTTACCGATCCTGCGTGAACACGATCAGCCTGACCAGCGAGGGTCTTAATTCCTACCGAAATCGAGAACAAGTAAGAACCAATATTGCAATCAAGATATTGGATTAAGAGGAAAGCTTTCTTGAAGAGGTGGGATCCCGAATAGGTAAGAAGTACAAGAGGCCTCATGACGCCGAGCCTTGGCGAAGTTGACTATGGCTAACTTAATGTCTAAAAAATCCGAGTCTAGAGGTTCGTTATGGGGCGATTTATGGCAAAGGTGGGGTTTCGCCAGCCATGGAAGTGGTGGCGAATCCAACCCTAAAAGTCCTTTTCCCTCAAATACGGACTCTAAAAGTGGCTAATTAAAATCCTCGAAAATTACATGGGCCTGCCCAAAATAAAAGGTGTCGCAGACCATATTAAGCTATGGACGAATTCGTAAAGTATTGATCTTGAATATTTCGTCCAAGCCTTCTTTCTTCATTATGGTGGCCTCAAAGTTCAAATCTTCATCTGTGGCCTTCTCTTGGATCATCACATGCTTGTCGCCATCTCCATGCATGGCCATGCTCCAATGCTTGTCCCTCTCATCCATGCTTGGTCCATCATTCCTAAGAGTAAGAAATATATCTGATTTAGAAGATCATATTCTCATGTATGTGAGGAATAGTTCCAAGAAACGAAAGTACCGATAGTTAAGTTGTTTGGCACGAGATCTTGTGATGGGTCCTTGTATGTGTGTTGTCAGAGGTACAATGGTTGTATCAATAGTAGGGATGTCCACATCATGCTCCCCTTCTTGAATTGAAGTCGCCCCTCGACGCAATCTCATCTTCCTCACCAAAGTAAGGCTTCAAATCGCAATGTTAAATGTAGGACTAACTGTACCAAAGTCTGCAGCAACTCAAGTTTGTATGCATTATCATTGATTTTCTAACACCTTAAAGGGACCAAAGAAGACGTGGCATTAACTTAGACTTCATGTAAATCAGGAAAACGATCTTTACGCAAATGTAACCAAACAAGATCGCCAACATCAAACACAACATGCTTTCTCCCTTTATCCCCAGCAAGTTTATACTTAGCATTCATGTGTTCAATGTTATATTTAGTAGTCTTATGCAAGTTTAATATCATTTCAGCGTTGTGTAGCATCCAAATTATGTTGCACCGAAGAAGGTAAAGGCAATAAATCAATAGGTGCACGAGGAACAAAACCATACACAATCTCAAATGGGCACATCTTTGTGGTAGAATGCAATGAACGATTATAAGCAAATTCGATATGAGGTAAACACTCTTCCCACAATTTTAAGTTCTTCTTTAAAACAGCTCGTAACATAGTAGACAAAGTTCTATTTACTACTTCAGTTTGACCATCAGTTTGGGGATGACATGTAGTACTAAAGAGCAATTTAGTCCCCAACTTAGCCCATAAACATCTCCAAAAGTGGCTAAGAAATTTAGTATCACGATCAGAGACAATAGTATTGGGCACACCATGCAAACGAACAATTTCACGAAAGAACAAATCAGCAATATGCGCAGCATCATCCGTTTTATGACAAGGAATAAAGTGTGCCATCTTAGAAAACCGATCCACAACAACAAAATACTATCCTCCCTTCGTGTTCGTGGCAAGCCCAAAACAAAGTCCATAGAAATATCCTCCCAAGGAACACTAGGAACAGGAAGAGGCATATATAAACCATGTGGATTAAGGCGAGACTTAGCTTTTGACAAGTAGTGCAGGCCACAAATCTCTCAACATCTCGACGACACGTGGCCAAAAGAAGTGTGCAAAGAAGAATATCCTCCGCCTTCTTGACACCAAAGTGTCCCATCAATCCTCCTCCATGCGCCTCTGTAACAACAAAAGACGAACAGAGCTATCTCGAATGCATAGTTTCTTAGCACGAACACAAATCCATCATTGAAGACGAACTTGTTCCAAGTTCTACCATCTCTACAATTTCAACACATCTTTAAATTCAGATCATGCACATATTGTTCCTTAATAGTTTCCAATCCAAATATTTTGAAGTCAAGTTGAGATAACAAAGCATAACGGCGACAAAGCATCAGCAATAATATTATCTTTACCCTTTTGTGTTTGATAACATAAGGAAAAGACTCAATAAATTCAACCCACTTTGCATGACGACGATTCAACTTAGCTTGACTACGAATATGCTTCAAAGATCCATGATCGTAATGAATAACAAACTCTTTAGGCCATAGATAATGTTGCCAAGTTTCTAGTGTCCAACCAACGCATATAATTCTTTATCATAAGTAGAATAGTTCAGACTAGCCCCACTCAATTTCTCACTAAAATATGCAATGTTTTCCTCTTGTAATAACACCCTCCCAAACCAATTCCACTAGCATCACATTCAAGCTCAAAAGTCTTAGTAAAATGGGAAGTTGGAGTAAGGGAGCATGTGTTAGCTTATCTTTTAATATGACGAAGGCGTTGTTGTGCATCGCCCAAACAAAGGGCACATCCTTCTTGGTAAGCTCATTCAACAAGCGGCAATTGATCCAAAGTCTTTGACAAAGCGCCTATAAAACCAATGAGGCCAAGAAAACTCCTCACTTGTGTGACCGTCTTTGGTCATGCCAATTCTCAATAGCTTCAATCTTGGCTGGATCCACTTCAATACCCTGTGATGTAACAACATAGCCAAGAAACGCAACTCGATTGGTGCAAAAGGTGCACTTCTCAAGGTTACCAAACAAACGTGCATCGCGTAAAGCATTGAAATAGCACGTAAATGGTCCAAATGATCCTCTAAAGATTTCCTATAAATCAGAATATCATCAAAGTAGACTACCACAAAACATCCAATGAAAGCACGTAAAACTTCGTTCATTAATCTCATGAAAGTGCTAGGTGCATTAGTTAAACCAAACGGCATTACTAACCACTCATATAAACCGAACTTAGTTTTAAATGCTGTTTTCCATTCATCTCCTAATTTCATACGAATCTGGTGGTAACCACTACGCAAATCAACTTTAGAAAACATGGTAGAGCCACTCAATTCATCAAGCATGTCATCTAAACGTGGAATAGGATGACGATATCGAATAGTAATATTATTGATAGCTCAACAATTAGTACACATGCGCGAAGAACCATCTTTCTTAGGTACCAAAATAATAGGAACAACACAAGGGCTAAGGGACTCACGAATATGATCTCTGTCGAGTAGTTCCTGAATTTGGCATTGTATCTCCTTTGTCTCCTCCGATTGGTTCTATATGGCGCGGTTGGGCAACGTGGCACCAGGAATTAGATCAATTTGATGCTCAATTCCTCTAATAGGAGGTAGTCCTGGTGGCAACTCAATGGGAAAGACGTCCTCATATTCCTCGCAAAAGGTTAGCAATGGTGGCAAAGAAGGAGGCATATCCTCAAATGAAAACAAAACCTCTTTGTAGACAATTGCATAACATTGAGTATTGTTTACATCTAGTTCAGCAATATCAATTTTATTTGCAAGCATACATGGACTCTTCAAACGAATTTCAGTAGCATGTGTAGAATCAGATTGAGTGTTCTTTGGTGGTATAAAATCTGCAGCAACAATCTGATTCTCACTTTTATTTTTCTCCTCAGTTTTAGCTCTACTAGCTCTAGCAAGATCATCTTTTAAAATTTGTTCGGGAGTCATAGGTTTTAGACCAATTTTCTTTCCATTATGCATAAGTGAATAGTGATTAGTTTTACCATTATGAATAGAGTCTCTATCAAATTGCCATGGTCTACCAAGTAACAAAGAACAAGCTTGCATAGGTACAACATCATAATCAACAAAATCAGAATATGTACCAATAGTAAAATGCACGCGTACCGTTCTTGTTACCTTGATCTTGCGAGAACTCTCAAACCATTGGCTGTAATATGAATGTGGGCGTTGTCTTGTTGGAAGCGCAAGCTTCTCTACCATGTCAACACTGGCCAGATTATTAGAACTCCCTCCATCGATGATGATCCGTATAGCTCTTTCCTTGACAACACCACGTGTTTGGAACAGGTTGTGGCGTTGATCTTGCTCAGATTTTCTCAATTGCACACTCAACACACGTTGTGTAATTAAGCTCTTGTATTGATCAGCAGCTTCAGCTCCCATTACCTCGCTCTTCATCAAGATCGAATTGTCTCCATCTCGAGTAAATAAGGGCTAGTGTATCTTCATCAAAGTCACTTTCATTGAATCGTATTAACCATCTTCACGCACCATCATCACATGTTGTGTTGTGCAATCTCTCAATATGACCAAAACCCCAAAGACTTGCGGCATTGTATATCCTTTGTCTTACCCGTGGAAGCCATAGAAGATGCACTACGAAAGGTGCATTGGATGATGGTGGAGGAGTAAGGAAATCTTGTGGTGGCCTTGGATGTGGTAGTATTGGAGGCGAATCACGAGGAGGCGCTGATTGTGGATGTCCAAGTGGATGTGCGACTGTAATTATTAGTCCTCCTCCATGGTGTTTGGCGGTCCTGCACTTCACGTCACTTTGCAAGCAAGATGAAACAAACGAGTGATAGAATTATATTCCTTATAATCTAAGATGTCTGAATGTCCTTGTTTAATCCACCAAAGAAACGCAAGCATTTGTTCATTAGATTCAACAAGACCACACC
The DNA here is from genome assembly GCA_030063025.1 of Avena longiglumis. Taxonomy (NCBI): domain Eukaryota; kingdom Viridiplantae; phylum Streptophyta; class Magnoliopsida; order Poales; family Poaceae; genus Avena; species Avena longiglumis. Next base: position 328,725,674 of record CP125974.1, on the reverse strand, counting down.
GAACCATCCCCGCTTGCAATTCACGATAATACTCTTCTGAATTTTTCCTTGCTCTAAACGTGTCGATTCTTTAGTAAATCACGTTGATAAGTAGGAGGTACAAAACGAACACGCATAGCAGTTTTTAAAGCAGTCCAAGTACTAGGAATAGTAGTAGGATTTAAACGACAATACTCGAGACCACCAAAGGAAGAAAATTTAGTAAATTCACATGTAAAGACTAACACGCATATTCTCGGGATATTTTAAGCATGCAAACGTTGTTCTACTTCCATCTCCCATGTAAGATATGCATCAGATTATATTTACCCTCAAAAGATGGATTATTTAATTTAAGCTTTGCAACATGATCATCATCACGCATCGGGTCGAGCGTTGCGGTAGTAATGTCGGGACGACCAGCGGTACCGTGGAGGTTGTTCAACCTCCTCGTCAAAGCATCGCCGTCGGGGTCGTAGTAGTACCCGCTGCCCGTCCCCAATGTTGCAAAGAAGACCGCGGTGAAGTCTCGAGGAGAGTCACCAGCGATGCCGCGAGCTGAACCAAATGCGGCCATGATCGTGCGGTCCGAATATGCGTGCAATCGGTTCAAAAGCTCCTTGAACCGAGCGTCAAGCTTGGCATTGAAGGATTTCTCGAGTCCATCGATCTTGTCCACGACGTTGGTGAGTTTGGTGTCAAACTCCCTAGGCGCCAGATTCCACGCCTTCGGTAGCGAGTGACCAAGAGCGGAGAAGTGGGCATGTAGTTCTTCGCTCATGGTGGCGGTTCCGAAGTATCTGTCATGGTTAGTCCTTAAGAAGCACGGTATGTACTACAGAATATGGTGGAAGTCACGCGTAATCCGTAAGCAATATACAAAGCTCTTACAAGTTCTTACCAAACGGCAGAAAAGGCGATGTGCAACCGCGAGGATCAAGGTCCAGATTGAACCAAGCGATTACGAGTCGAGACACCGCACGTGGAGAATATCTGTGGAGCTCGGGAAGGCTTAGCAAGGGTTAGCAATTATCAAAACAGCAATGCAAAAGTTGAAAGAATGCTCAACGACGATCAGGCTTTGGTCCTAGGCTAGACTGCATTAGAGACGCGAGCCTAGAGCACCAACGATGTCACGACGCCGACACAACAAGCAATTGATGATGATATGGCACCGAAAAGCGAACCGAGAGGCGAAAATCACTATGATGATGGCGAGTGTCTAACTGATCTACGGGTCTAAAAGAGGTTAGCCCCAAAAAAATTTGAAATTTTTATTTTGCTCTAAAGCGAAGCGCCAAAAAATATCGCTATAACGACCGATGGAGAAAAATGATCCCCAAAGCCAAAACTAGTATAGCGTAAATTTTTCTGAGGCGGTTCCAGACTTTTTTTTGCTCTTCTAGACTTACGAGCGGACTCTTAGCGACACGGACTTTTAGCCGAACACGGAAACAACAAAGAAGGAAAGTCAAAAGAAATAACTAGGAAACAGTAACTCTTTCGGACTGCATCACAAGCAGAAAACCGATCGTATCCGTCGGTAGGAAGGCGATGGCGAGTATTAGGGTTTATGGTGGTCGGGTATATGGCGTGAATATGGTGGAATGTGATCGCGAGTGTGGCGACTATTATGATCGAACTCGAAACTCTAAGGGACGAGACACTAAGACCAAAGAACTCGACGCGACGATGTAGACACAAATTCAACAATGCAAAAACTGAAAAGATAATGCGAGGCGAGATTGGTTATGGGATGGATCTAAACTATAACGTGTTTTGGCTTTTTCGTGGGTTATAGGTAAAACAGATCTAATCTCGAAAAACAAGAAAATCTCACCGAGCAACCCGAAATCGATACCACTTGATAGGGCAAAGGTGTCCGATCTTCGATGAGACGGCGATATTCGATTTGGTGGAGTTCGACAGACGATCCGACTACATCGCAGCACGAGCGCCAATGCAATCGCTAGGCCAATCTCCGGAGGTTACCGATCCTGCGTGAACACGATCACCGACGGTGAGGGTCTTAATTCCTACCAAATCGAGAACAAGTAAGAACCAATATTGCAATCAAGATATTGCGATTAAGAGGAAAGCTTTATTGAAGAGGTGGGATCCCGAATAGGTGCGAAGTACAAGAGGCCTCTCGACGCCGAGCCTTGGCGAAGTTGCGACTATGGCTAACTTAATGTCTAAACAAAATCCGAGTCTAGAGGTTCGCTATGGGGCGATTTAAGGGGCAGGGGTTTCGCCACCATGGAAGTGGTGGCGAATCCAACCCTAAAAGTCCTTTTCCCTCAAATACGGACTCTAAAAGTGGCTAATTAAAATCCTGAAAATTACATGGGCCTGGCCCAAAATAAAGGTGTCGACACCATATTAAGATATGGACGAATTGAAAGTATTGATCTTGAATATTTCGTCCAAGCCTTCTTTCTTCATTATGGTGGCCTCAAAGTTCAAATCTTCATCCGTGGCCTTCTCTTGATCATCACATGCTTGTCGCCATCTCCATGCATGGCCATGCTCCAATGCTTGTCCCTCTCATCCATGCTTGGTCCATCATTCCTAAGAGTAAGAAATATATCCGACGAAGCATCATATTCTCATGTATGTGAGGAATAGTTCCAAGAAACGAAAGTACCTGGTAGTTAAGTTGTTTGGCACGAGATCTTGTGATGGGTCCTTGTATGTGTGTTGCTGTAGGTACAATGGTTGTATCAATAGTAGGGATGTCCACATCACGCGCGGTCTGTGGGCTTCGGTCGAGGGTGGCGCTCTAGCGCATGCTCGGCATGGTTGCTAGTGGGCTGGGCGCGGTCTGTGCGTGTGGTCAAGTGGCTGGCAGGGTTCAAGCGCTAGACAGGGAGTGGCGGTGGACGGTGGGCTGCCTCCTAGACAACGTTGGCACGGCTAAATCTCCTCCTAGCTTGCTGTCTTCATCGGGGTGGCATGGTGAGCTTCGGCTGTTCACCATTGATGTCATTGCCCAGCTTACAGTGAGGCTAGTGCTTGGTTTAACTTGCTAGGTGATCAACTGAGATGGTTGTGAGCTAGAGAGGGAACAAGTTAGGCTTCAATCACTGCTCACAATAGTGTTTGGATTTTGTTTGATTTGTGTCTACCAAGTGTTTGATGAAATGGCCGCAAGAATTCAAGTTTTGAATTTTTAAAATATTTTTGGTGAGTGTGCTAGGTTGGTGCTGGTGAGTTTGCAGATGCTTGGGTTTTGAAAGTTGAGCTTGTTTGAGTGATTTTTGAAAAAGTGGGATCTTCTCATATGATTAAGATTCAATTTTGAACTGTCATTTAAACTATGCATTTGAAAGTTTCTGGATGATCACAAAGTGGGCCTTGATACTTTGTTATGAGTATAATCAAGGGGTGCAAAGATCCAGAAAAGTTTCTGCTAGGTTCTGAAAGTTTGAGGCAGCCAAAGTGATAGGACAAAGGTGTCCGATCTTTCGGTGAGATGATGATAATCGATTTGGTGGAGTTCGGGCTTGACGATCTGACTACACATGCGAGCACGAGCGCCAATGCAATCGCTAGGCCAATCTCCTGGAGGTTACCGATCCTGCGGGAACACGATCACCGACCAATGAGGGTCTTAATTCCTACGAAATCGAGAACAAGTAAGAACCAATATTGCAATCAAGATATTATGGATTAAGAGGAAAGCTTTATTGAAAAGGTGGGATCCTAAATAGGTGCAAGTACAAGAGGCCTCTCATGACGCTCGAGCCTTGGCGAAGTTGCTACGATGGCTAACTTAATGTCTAAACAAAATCCGAGTCTAGGGGGCGGCTATGGGGAGTATTTATGACGAAAAGGTGGGGTTTCGCCAGCCATGGAAGTGGCGAATCCAACCCTAGAAGTCCTTTTCCCTCAAATACAGACTCTAAAAAGTGGCTAATTAAAATCCTGGAAAATTACATGGGCCTGGCCCAAAATAAAGGTGTCAAGACCATATTAAGCTATGGACAAATTAAAGTATTGATCTTGAATATTTCGTCCAAGCCTTCTTTCTTCATTATGGTGGCCTCAAAGTTCAAATCTTCATCTCCGGCCTTCTCTTGATCATCACATGCTTCTTGCCATCTCCATGCATGGCCATGCTCCAATGCTTGTCCCTCTCATCCATGCTTGGTCCATCATTCCTAAGAGTAAGAAATACATCCGATTTAGGCAGCATCATATTCTCATGTATGTGAGGAATAGTTCCAAGAAACGAAAGTACACGATAGTTAAGTTGTTTGGCACGAGATCTTGTGATGGGTCCTTGTATGTGTGTGTTGAGGTATAACGGTTGTATCAATAGAAGGGATGTCCACATCATGCTCCCCTTCTTGAATTGAAGTCGTCCTCGACGCAATCTCATCTTCCTCACCAAAGTAAGGCTTCAAATCTGCAATGTTAAACGTAGGACTAACCGTACCAAAGTCTGCAAGCAACTCAAGTTTATATGCATTATCATTTATTTTCTCTAACACCTTAAAGGGACCAGAAGCACGTGGCATTAACTCAGACTTGCGTAAATCAGGAAAACGATCTTTACGCAAATGTAACCAAACAAGATCAACAACATCAAACACAACATGCTTTCTCCCTTTCTCCCCAGCAAGTTTATACTTAGCATTCATGTGTTCAATGTTATCTTTAGTAGTCTTATGCAAGTTTAATATCATTTCAGCGCGTTGTGTAGCATCCAAATTATGTTGCACCGAAGAAGGTAAAGGCAATAAATCAATAGGTCCACGATGAACAAAACCATACACAATCTCAAATGGGCACATCTTTGTGGTAGAATGCAGCGAACGATTATAAGAAAATTCTATATGAGGTAAACACTCTTCCCACAATTTTAAGTTCTTCGTTAAAACAGCCCGCAACATAGTAGACAAAGTTCTATTTACTACTTCAGTTTGACCATCAGTTTGGGGATGACATGTAGTACTAAACATCAATTTAGTCCCCAACTTAGCCCATAAACATCTCCAAAAGTGGCTAAGAAATTTAGTATCACGATCAGAGACAACAGTATTTGGCACACCATGCAAATGAACAATTTCACGAAAGAATAAATCAGCAATATGCGCAGCATCATCCGTTTTATGACAAGGAATAAAGTGTGCCATTTTAGAAAACCTATCCACAACAACAAAAATACTATCCCTCCCCTTCTGTGTTCGTGGCAATCCCAAAACAAAGTCCATAGAAATATCCTCCCAAGGAACACTAGGAACAGGAAGAGGCATATATAAACCATGTGGATTAAGGCGAGACTTAGCTTTTTGACAAGTAGTGCAGCGTGCCACAAATCTCTCAACATCTCGACGCATACGTGGCCAAAAGAAGTGTGCAGCAAGAACATCCGCCGTCTTCTTGACACCAAAGAACATCCGCCGTCTTCTTGACATCCGCCGTCTCCATGCGCCTCCTGTAACAACAAAAGACGAACATAACTATCTGGAATGCATAGTTTGTTAGCACGGAACACAAATCCATCATTGAAGATGAACTTGTTCCAAGTTCTACCATCTCTACAATTCTGCAACACATCTTTAAATTCAGCATCATGCACATATTGTTCCTTAATAGTTTCCAATCCAAATATTTTGAAGTCAAGTTGAGATAACAAAGCATAACAGTGACAAAGCATCAAGAATAATATTATCTTTAACCTTTTGTGATTGATAACATAAGGAAAAGACTCAATAAATTCAACCCACTTTGCATGACGATTTATTTAACTTAGCTTGACTACGAATATGCTTCAAAGATTCATGATCGAATGAATAACAAATTCTTTAGGCCATAGATAATGTTGCCAAGTTTCTAATGTCGAACCAACGCATATAATTCTTTATCATAAGTAGAATAGTTCAGACTAGCCCCACTCAATTTCTCACTAAAATATGCAACAAGTTTTCCTCAGTAATAACACCCTCCCAAACCAATTCCACTAGCATCACATTCAAGCTCAAAAGTCTTAGTAAAATCAGGAAGTTGGAGTAAGGGAGCATGTGTTAGCTTATCTTTCAATATGACGAAGGCCTGTTGTTGTGCATCGCCCCAAACAAAGGGCACATCCTTCTTGGTAAGCTCATTCAGCGGAGCGGCAATTGATCCAAAGTCTTTGACAAAGCGCCTATAAAAACCAGCGAGGCCAAGAAAACTCCTCACTTGTGTGACCGTCTTGGGCTGGGGCCAATTCTCAATAGCTTCAATCTTGGCTGGATCCACTTCAATACCCTGTGATGTAACAACATAGCTAAGAAACGCAACTCGATTGGTGCAAAAGGTGCACTTCGCAAGGTTACCAAACAAACGTGCATCACGTAAAGCATTGAAAACATCACATAAATGGTCCAAATGATCCTCTAAAGATTTGCTATAAATCAGAATATCATCAAAGTAGACTACCACAAAACGTCCAATGAAAGCACGTAAAACTTCGTTCATTAATCTCATGAAAGTGCTAGGTGCATTAGTTTAACCAAACGGCATTACTAACTGCTCATATAAACCGAACTTAGTTTTAAATGCTGTTTTCCATTCATCTCCTAATTTCATATGAATCTGGTGGTAACCACTACGCAAATCAACTTTAGAAAACATGGTAGAGCCACTCAATTCATCAAGCATGTCATCTAAACATGGAATAGGATGACGATATCGAATAGTAATATTATTGATAGCTCTACAATCAGTACACATGCGCGAAGAACCATCTTTCTGAGGTACCAAAATAATAGGAACAACATACGGGCTAAGGGACTCACGAATATGATCTCTGTCGAGTACTTCCTGAATTTGGCGTTGTATCTCCTTTGTCTCCTCTGGATTGGTTCTAGATGGCGCGCGATTGGGCAACGTAGCACCAGGAATTAGATCAATTTGGTGCTCAATTCCTCTAATAGGAGGTAGTCCTAGTGGCAGCTCAGCGGGAAAGACGTCCTCATATTCCTACAAAAGGTTAGCAATAGCGGGTGGCAAAGAAGGAGGCATATCCTCAAATGAAAACAAAACCTCTTTGCAGACAATTGCATAACATTGAGTAGTGTTTACATTTAGTTCAGCAATATCAATTTTATTTGCAAGCATACATGGACTCTTCAAACGAATTTCAGTAGCATGGGTAGAATCAGATTTAGTGTTCTTTGGTGGTACAAAATCTGCAGCAACAATCTGATTCTCACTTTTATGTTTCTCCTCAGTTTTAGCTCTACTAGCTCTAACAAGATCATCTTTTAAAATCTGTTCAGGAGTCATAGGTTTTAAACTAATTTTCTTTCCATCATGCATAAGAGAATAGTGATTAGTTTTGCCATTATTAACAGATTCTCTATCAAGTTGCCATGGTCTACCAAGTAACAAAGAACAATCTTGCATAGGTACAACATCACAATCAACAAAATCAGAATATGTACCAATAGTAAAATGCACGCGTACCGTTCTTGTTACCTTGATCTTGCGGGAAGTCTCAAACCATTGGATGTAATATGAATGTGTGCGTTGTCTTGTGGGAAGTGCAAGCTTCTCTACCATGTCAACACTAGCCAGATTATTACAACTCCCTCCATCAATGATGATCCGTATAGCTCTTTCCTTGACAACACCACGTGTTTGGAACAGGTTGTGGCGTTGATCTTGTTTAGATTTGCTCAATTGCACACTCAACACACATGGTGTAATTAAACTCTTGTACTGATCAGCAGCTTTAGCTCCCATTACCTCTGTCTCTTCATCTGCATCAGAATTGTCTCCATCTCGAGCAGAAATAAGGGCTAATGTATATTCATCAAAGTCGCTTACTGAATCGTATTGACCATCATCCCGCACCATCATCACACGTTGTGTGTTGCACTGTCTCTCAATATGACCAAAACCCCAGCACTTGCGGCATTGTATATCCTTTGTTTTACCCGTGGAAGCCATAGAAGATGCACTACGAGAAGGAGCATTGGATGACGGTGGAGGAGCAGCTGGAAATCTTGTGGTGGCCTTGGATGTGGTAGTAGCTGGTGTCGAATCACGAGAAGGAGGCGCTGATTGTCGGGATGTCCAAGTGGATGTGCGACCTGCAGAATTATTAGTCCTCCTCCATGGTGTTTGGCGATCTCAAGACTTCACGCTCAACTTTTGCAAGCAAGATGAAACAAACGAGTGATAGAATTATATTCCTTATAATCTAAGATGTGCTGAATGTCCTTGTTTAATCCACCAAAGAAACGTGCAAGCATTTGTTCATTAGATTCAACAAGACCACACCGAACCATCCCCGTTTGCAATTCCTGATAATACTCTTCTACAGAATTTTTCCTTTGCTCTAAACGTGTCAGATTCTTTAGTAAATCATGTTGATAAGTGGGAGGTAAAAAACGAACACGCATATCAGTTTTTAAAGCAGTCCAAGTACTAGGAATAATAGTAGGATTTAAACGACAATACTCAGACCACCAAAGGGAAGCAAATTTAGTAAATTCACATGTAGCAGCACTAACACGCATATTCTCAGGATATTTTAAGCATGCAAAACGTTGTTCTACTTCAATCTCCCATGTAAGATATGCGTCAGCATTATATTTACCCTCAAAAGATGGAATATTTAATTTAAGCTTTGCAACATGATCATCATCACGTACCGGTGGTCGAGCGTTGCGGTAGTAATGTCAGGGACGGCCAGCAGGTACCTGTGGAGGTTGTTCAACCTCCTCGTCAAACAGATCGTCGTCGTTGGGGTCGTAGTAGTACCCGTCGTCTATTCCCAATGTCGCAGCAGCAGCCGCGGAAGTCCGAGAAGCGCCACCGCAATGCAGTCACGGGTGCGCGAAACAACCAGCATCCGACCTGGATCGAATGCGCCGCGGCGCTATGTGTGGGAGTGCGGCAATCGGTTCAAAAGCTCCTTGAACCGAACGTCAAGCTTGGCGTTGAAGGATTTCTCGAGTCCATCGATCTTGTCCACGGCGTTGGTGAGCTTGGTGTCAAACTCCCCGAGGCGCGTATCCACGTCTTCAGCGCGACTGACCAAGAACGCGAAGAAGTGGGCATGTAGTTCTTCATTCGTCATTGTGGCAGGGTTCCGCGATGTATCTGTCATGGTTAGTCCTTAAAAATCACAGGTATATAGTACGGAAATATGGTGGAAGTCACGCGTAATCCGTCAAGCAATATACGAAGCTATTACAAGTTCTTACCAAACAGCAGGAAAAGGCGATGTGCAACCGCGAGGATCAGTGGGTCCAGGTATTGAACCAAGCGATTACCAGAAGTCGAAACACCGGACGTGGAGAATATATGTGGAGCTCTGGGAAGGCTTAGCAAAGGGGGTTAGCAATTATCAAAACAGCAATGCAAAAGTTGAAAGAATGCTCAACGACGGTACTTTGCTGGTCCTAGGCTAGACCGTACTAGAGACGCGAGCCTAGATCACCAACGATGCCACGACGCGACACAACAAGCGATGTATGATGATATGGCACCTTGAAAAGGGAACCGAGAGATGGAAAATCACTATGATGGCGAGTGTCTAGAACTGATCTACGGGGTCTAAAAATAGGTTAGCCCCAAAAACTTTTTTCAAAATTTTTTGTTTTGCTCCGGAAAGCACGCAGGCGCCAAAAAAATATCTCTATAACGGCCGATGGATAAAAGTGATCCCCGGGGTCGAAAAACAGTATAGCCAGAAAAATATT